>CM057824.1:94681553-96104678 GCA_030068075.1 Paguma larvata | reverse complement strand
GTAAAAGAAACCATAAGTATCCTGAGTTGTTCTAAGTGGTGTTTCTGTCTCAAGTTAACAGGATTTAGGAGATCAGTATTCCTAAGGGTGTTGCTGATTGTCAGTGATGAGGAATGGTGGTGGGTTCAAGAAAGAGAGACCATAATGAAATTCTGTATTGTTTTTGATTTCTTTAGGCTAATAGTCACTGATGAAAGTAAGTTCATAAAATGTCTTTCAAAAAATTGTATCAGTAATCAAATACAACTTGCTTTGTCTAAGAATATGGGCATTCTCATTAAGATTCTTTGTTTATTGCTGTCTTTCTTTCTTTAGAAGATCATCAAAGTAGAAACTTGAGATGTGCTTCCTGGAAAGAATTCTCTAATTTCATGAAGTGGTCCATTCCTGCCTTTCTTTATTTCCTGGATAATTTGATTGTCTTCTATGTCATTTCCTACCTTCAGCCTGTAAGTAAATATGACAGAAAATAGCATTAGAAAAACACAGAGAAATGAATCCCAGAACTAATGTTCTTATCATTTTCCTTGTCAGTGTTAGTTTCTCATTACCCTCAGTGGTCTCCCTGAGGTTTAACCAGAATTATCTCAATACCAAATTACCAATCTGCTTGCCACATTCTCTCACTGTGTTTTTTTCAGAAGTGTTTGTTTATTTATTTTTAGAGGGGTGGTGGAGAGAGAGTGTTCTAGGTGAGTGGGAGGGGGTAAGGGGCAGAGAGAAAGGGAGAGACAATTCCAAGCAGGCTCCGTGCTGTCAGTGCAGAGCCTGACGCAGGGCTCGATCCCACAAATCGTGAGATCATGACCTTAGCCAAAATCAAGAGTTGGATATTTAACCAACTGAGCTACCCAAGCACCCTGCATTCTCTCACTGTTAAAGATTGCTGCATTGACCCGTGCTGACTTTCTGGAGGAGTTGCTCCCGGCCAGTGGATGGGCCATCTCTCTCTGTGTAACCGTAGTCGGCCTGTTTTCTGAGCCATCCTATGGTCACCGACCTCTGTTAACTTCATCATCCAGTACCTCCAAACAGACTTCCATGATTAACTCAGAAAACTGTATACTCAGTGCTTTACTTTTTCCTGCACCCGCTTGAATGTAGTAAATGTATTCTTTTCGTATGATTTTCTTTTTCTGTCAGTCCTGTCGTTTAACCAAGGAGTTCCTTAAGGGTAGAAAATACATTTTCCCAACTATAAATCCTATCTATGACTGATAATAAAACTAGGGATATTTCTCATTTGGTGTCCTCCATGCCAATTTAGGAATCAGTTAGTAATCACAATTAAAATTGGGCTTCTGCTTTTATCCATTGCTCAGTTTTTGGGCATTTGTATATTTCCCCTAATATTTTATAAAATGAAGATTTCTATTGCCCTTGTTGCCAAAATGTATTTTAAGTTTCTTTAAAGAATAAATTCAGGCATTTTGATGATAAATAGGATTTTATTGGTGCTAGTTCTCCACGTGAAGCCTTTTATGTATAGCCAAATCAGCTTGAGAGTGGGACAAGAAGAAGAATCAGTAAATCACTGACTAGACAACAGGCGTTTGATTCCTTTGCGCAGTTTAGAAGCTGTGTAACAAGGCATTCCCAGCTACTCCAAGACGACCATCTGTAAAATAGAATAACGTTAGCATGCCAGTGCAAAGGCAGGGACCGGGGCCTTCACTTCAGGTGATCGCCTGAAGTTCCTTTCAGCTGTGTGATCCATGTTATTAGTAAGTATTTTGAATGTTTGAATGTGTTCTAAGTAAATTCTTACTTCCACTTTGTTTTTCAGATCTGAGAATTCCTATACCCAAAAACACGATTATTTGCATCAATGACTACATATTTGTTGCACTTTACCTAGATTAGCTTTAAATTTATATCCTTTTCCTATATCCCCAGTATGAAAGCAAGACTGCAGCTTCCTTGTTCTTCCACCTTATTGCTTTGCTCTTCCTTCCTGATCGTGCACAACCACAGATATTACAAAATAAATCACATGGCATATTGCGTGTATTGCTGCGCCCCAAGTGTAGTTAAAAATAATTAAATAGAGATACATGGAAATTTTGGGGCAAAGAGCTCTGGTGTTTTGTTTATTCTGTGCTCCTGCATGGAGGGTAGTTTCCAAATTCCCCAGGCCAGCCAGGCTGCTTGGTTAGGTGCAGCCATACCATTATTGTGGTTGATCAGAGCCCCTGCGTCCTCCCTCTTCTTACCAGCCAGTTACTTTCCTCCTCAGCTCTTTCTCTGCTTCTACCAAGGGGTTCACAAACATTTGTCTCCAGAGGACACGGTGAAATTCCTGAAACAGTGCTTCTCATAAAAAATTCAGTAGAAAAACAACAATATTGTATTCTTGGAATTTTTGCTGGTTTTTATTGGAATTACTCTTATTTCTTTAATTCACCTGCATGGTAGCCATGCTTGCTGGTTATATAAGACTAGCGAAAACTTACTGTTTGGAGCTTAGTGAACTTGAAGTGACAGCAAAGAAGAAGGTAGAGCGAAGTAAATGAGTAGTGTTTGTTTTTAATTTTTTTTAGTATTGCCAGATCTAAATATGGCAGAGCAATGATGAAATTTCATACTTTTTGAGACAAAATATATACCTGTTTAGATTAATACTCTCATATGTGAAATATGACTAACTTCACAAAAACCGACCTTTATGACATCTGGCTATTACATTTCTAAGTGTTTAGAGCAATGTGAATAAATCCAAGGACTCTCAGGTATGAGTTTGGGACTGAATCACCGGTATTGAATCACTACAGTTCAACCAGGAGAACCGATTCAATTCCTACAACAGTAAAGTTGCTTAAAACCTTTACCTCTATTGTCTTAATGGATAAATGGGCCTAATAGTATTTCTGTCTAACCCTGGAAATGGTGTTAAAAGTCTATAAATCACTTTAAGAGCCTGAAAAAGTATGCTTCATAAGTAAGGTCACTATTATTTCTAGACCTAAACATTTAGAGTTGATAAGTATTCCCTGATCTGCACATACAGATTATTTACACAGGCATTAGCTGAAGTTAAACAAGTGTTCAAAGCCTGTACAATAATTTGATCATATCTGCATAAATTTAACAAGCAATAAAAATGGAATTTCATCCTCTAGTGAAGTAGCTGCCCTAATAATCCCTCAGGTTTTTGATCAAAAAGCTTTTTTTGTCAGGTGAACCAGCAAGCTGGGAGATTTCTGAGGTCACTACTTTGTTTGGATTGTAACTCTATCTTCTCCTTCTTTCTAGGCCATGGCTGTTATCTTCTCAAATTTTAGCATTATAACAACAGCTCTTCTATTCAGGATAGTGCTGAAGTAAGTAACTTGCTCTGAAAGCATATATCATACTTTAAAACGGCACAGCCTTGTTTCAGATCATATACCCGGAGCACTGAACTCTCTGAATCCCAAGGCCAGGATTTTATTCCTAATTGGCTTTGGGAAAGTTGTTTAACCCATCTGGAAAGCAGCTCCAGTACTGGCCTATCTAAATCTTTGCAACTAGATGTATGAAAAAAAATTGTCCAGTTTATTTTAATTTTTAGTGCCAAATTTTCAACAAATTCATAAGCTTTTTTTTTCTTTTCTTTTTCATTTTTTTCAGAATCTATATTTTGGTAGGGAACCAAAATTTCCTAAATATTGTTAGTACATTTGTTACTTGTAGTTTGGAGATGATCAAGAGTGGCAAATTCTTTCTTAAACTGCTTGAGTTGGGTACATGATTTAAGTTCTAGTTGGCAGAGGATTTGCATGAGGAATCTAGTCAAAATTACAATGAATAACAATGATAGATTTTTGCTTTTAAAAATGCTGTCACCAGTGTTTCCTGTTGCCAGGAGGACCTATGAATAAAGTCAACCTTTTTAAGTAAATAGTTTCTGCTGCCAAGCAAAGGCCAGAATATTCTAAGGTATAATGGGATCTGGGCACTTAACTCCAGTTTAAGTTGTCACTTGATGATGATGATAAAAATAAAATTGACTTCTTATTATATTTGTTGTGATTGTTTTTTTTTTAATTTTATGTTCACTTTCCCCTTTTAATTTCTTATTTCTCAATGTGCCATGTCGTACTATGTGGTTTCATAATTTATGTGTACAGAAGGGTGAATGGCTTGGCATGTAGGCACTCAATAAATATTTGTTGAATACATGATGCATTCAGTACATTAATTATATGGAGTTCTTGAAAGATTTTATTTTACCCTGAGGAAGCATTCAATTTAAAGCTCGATGTGAGAGATGGGGAAAAATGAACGTTATAGATCATCCAGGTTAAATGTTAGAGTGCACTGAATTTTTTTTTTTTTTTGAGAGAGAGAAAAAGCGCTAGCTGGGGAGGGGCAGAGAAAATAGGGGTACAGAGGATTCGAAGCAGTCTCTGTTTTGATAGCAGAGAGCCCAGTGCAAGTCTTAAGCCCATGGACCCTGAGATCATGACCTGAGCCGAAGTTGGACGCTTAACTGACTGAGGCGCCCCTGAGATTTGTTTTTGCACCAGGTTCTTCATTTAGTTTTTGAATTGTGAAAATAATTCAACTAGCAAGAGAAAGAATGCTATTCCAAAAATGTTTTGAAGTCTTTAAAATCAATGTAAAAGCTACTTTATAAGATAAAAAGTTGATTTCTGAGAAAAAATATGTATACATATACATATACATACATACATACATACATATGTATATATACACTTGTGTATGTGTATGTGTATATATATACATATATATGTATAGGAATATATTTATTCCTTTGATGAAATTAGGGATGCATGTTCATGTAGGAAAATAAATGGGCTCTGACACATAATGAAAGGCTTATTATTTAATAAGGATATCTCATAAAGGGGTCTCAAAAACATCTTGGGATTTCAAAATTTTTTTCCTTTGATATAACAGTTTATGAGGACATATGGTGGTATACTTACATTATACAAAACCTAACTATTCTGTCAAAATTATATCAATTTAAAAATGAAGTTTTCCAAAGCAAAAATATAAAGTATGTATTGCCAGGTTTGAAATTGACCCATAGCTCTAGCTGTCCTGTAGTTGTGTATAATATTTTTTATTTTTTTGTTTGTTTTTATTTATGTCTTCTGTAAGTTTACTCCAGAGCCTGAGCTGTGGCTCTGAGGTTGAGGTGAGGGGTCTCTTAGGCCTATCCAGGGCTGTCCTGACTGGTTTGTAGACAACAGGGCGGGCAGGCTTTCAGTTGGACAGTGACAAGATATCACACCAAGGACTCCTTCAGCCGAGGGCCTTTCCCCTATCTAGACTTCACTTCACAACAACCCCAGGAGGTAGGAGTTATTGTCCTCATTCATAAGTAGATTCGTTTCAAGTGGAGTCTGTGCGCAGAGCCAGTGGGCATTTTGTAGCATTTTTAGGTAGCTTTGAGTGTGGGGAAAGGAGTATGAGGGGTGGCAGGGTTAGAAGTAGAGCGACCAACTAGAACTGCCCCTGTCAGCCTGAGAGAGCTAACATATGGGCAGAGATGGCCCATTAAATTTCTAAGCATTTAACTATTCGTGTTAGGAAAGTTCATTCTTAGGGGCGCCTGTGGCTCAGTCAGTTAAGTGTCCAACTCTTGATTTCAGCTCAGGTCATGATCTCACAGTTCATGAGATGAGCCCTGCATTGGGTCCTGTGCTGATAGCACGGAACCTGCTTGGGATTCTCTCTCTCTCTAAAGGATGGATGGATGGATGGATGGAAGGAAGGAAGGAAGGAAGGGGGAAAAGGAAGTTAATTCTTAGTGTAATCTAAATCTAGCTATACTGTAATCTTTAAATGTTTGCTTTTATAATAATAATATAATAAATATTATATCATTACTAGTTTTAATAATAATTAACGTTGGTATGAACTAAAGTTCCCCAAAACATTTTCACATATTTTACCTCTTAATATTCAGAACAGTAATGTTCTTAGACATGTGTTTGTTTTGTTGTTAATATCTCTCTGTTTTGAATCCTTTGAAGTATTTTAAACAATAAAATTATTTATTTTTTTTATTATTTTTACAAGCACTAACTTAGCTCCCAGAGGAAGTCTTAATTTGATTCACAAATCAGCACCAAAGCTACTCTCAATAGTGCTAAAATAATATAATTAATCTAATACTGTCTTTTATGAGAGTATCTTCCAAGTACTATGTTATCTATTGTTACATTTTATTTTATTTTTTAATTAGAAAAAAATTTTTTTAATTTTTAGAGAGAGCAAGTGAGTGTGTGAGCAGGGGAAAGGGGGAGAGGGAGAGAGAATCTTAAGCGGGCTTCACACTCAGTGGGGAGTTGGATACAGGACTCTATCCTATGACTTTGGGGATCATGACTGAGCTAGAATCAAGAATCAAACGCTCAACTGACTGAGCCACCCAAGTGCCCCTATTATTATATTTTAAATTCAACTTTGTTCTATTTTGATCTTTTTTGTTGGTGGTGGTATATATTGTTTGGTTTTCTTTATTCAGTCTACTCTTTGTGAATCATTTAATGGTCTTTTGCCTTTGGCGATAAAATTTTGACCCAGGAGTAGCAGCTTGAGTTCTGTCACATATTCTTAATGTGTTTGCCATAGTTAATTCATTTTACATGACGAATGAAAGCCGTCATCTTATTCTTGATTCTAGTGGAGCCACCAAATACCTTTCCCATGCAGACAGAGCATAAGGCTACGCAGGTAGGAAAAAAGCCCAGTGACTAATGCAGGAATTACCTGGAAGAATTTGGAAGCGGTACAAAAAAGATCACCGTCCAAATGTCTACTGTATGTTCTAGAGAAGCCCCATGCGAATGTGTGCATTTGCTCGTTGAGGAATAGCTGCTGGTCCACAGTGGAAACTGGTGGCAGGTATTACTCCTCAAAGCCTTGCTGGCTTGCTGTTAAGGCTTGGTGAAATTGCATAATATTGTTTAAGTAGTCTTTAGGAAATGGTAATATCAACCTGAACATTGAGACCTGGGGGCAAAAGATAACCGTTTATATCTAAAAAAATGTATAAACATTTCTCTGATATCTTCAAAGGAAAGCTGTTGGGGAAAAAAAATCAATGAAGAACATTTTGGCACAGATGACGGGTGTCTTAGGAGTTATGGTAACATTTAGTTACTCTCCAAAATCAGCAGAGGAATAAAAGTGCCACTCAGTAGTACAAACATTTCTTCAAAATCATTCACGTGAAATTCTTTTTTATAATTTTCCATTATAAATCTGCCACTGGTCACTCTCTATGCTACTAAGAAATGTGTACAGTTTTTTATTTTTAAGTCATGTGAGTCTTTCCACTTAATTATTTTCATGTTCTGCCCTGTTTTACTATCACCAAATTTGGTAGGGATGCTCTTATCTGACACAATTTGGACTTAATTGTTGACTTTCCAGGAATACTCAAAGTGATGAATCATTTTTAAAAAATACATACTTTAAATAGTTTAAGATATGAAAATGTCCATTCGTCATTCTTTTGAAGAGGCTCAGGTCTTTCCTTTGAGAATGTGTGGAAGTTGCTAATTGGAGTGTTTTAGCTTCTTTCTTTCTTTCTTAAATGTTTATTTATTTTGAGAGAGAGAGTGAGCACATGCACGCGCAAGCATGGGAAGGGTGATGGGAAGAGAGGGAGAGAGAATCCCAAGCAGACTGGGGGAGAAGGGGGCTCTATCTCACAACCCTGAGATCATGACCCTGAGCCAAAGTCAAGAGTCGGATGCTTAACCTACTGAGCCACACAAGTGCTCTGGCTTCTTTCTTGAAGCTACATTCGTTCTACATCATCCACGCTTTCTGGTTCTAGTTTCTTAAAAATAGAGCAAGCTCTTGGGGTGCCTGGGTGGCTCAGTAAGTTAAGGGTCCAACTCTTGATTTCAGCTCAAGTCGTGATCTCATGTTTTGTTAGTTCGAGCCCCACATTGGGCTCCATGCTGACAGTGCAGAGCCTGCTTGGGATTCTCTCTCTCCTTCTCTGCCCCTCCCCTGCTCACTCTCTCTGTCTCTCTCAAAATGAATAAAAAAAAAAAAAAAAGAGCAAGCTCTTAATCGTACTTTTAAAGTAGATTGTTGTAAATTTTTATTTCCTAATCTTAAAATTAGCTCATCTGTACCCAGTTTGAAGGCACTTTAACTTGTAAGTAATATGCCTTTAATTAATCTTCCCAGAAGATTCAACTTTTCGTAAAAATAGCAGTCCTTTTCTTCCACTTATAATTTGCCATTTATATAATCATTAAAATATCTAATTACAATAATGAGGTCACCTGGCAAAAACATAGGAACCAAGTCTCTCTGAGGGCAAGCAGTTCATGATTGGGAGCAGAGGCCCTCAGACTATAGCCTTCTAGGTGCGCGTTCAGCTCTGAGCAGCCATCCAGATGGTTTACGAGTGGTTTACTGGGGCAGTGGAGGGATCAGGTGAGTTTTTTACTGTTTCATCCACTAACCTACGGAGCAAACTGTCTCACGCACACTTGTAAGAGCACCTATCCTCAGCTGACTTTATGGAATAATTTATTAAGCTTTATTTTCTTCGCTGAAAATTACCATTTTCAGCCTAACCCTTAATAATTTTTACCTTCTAGAACATTACCTTGCATGAGTAATGTTTGCAGTGGTACTGGCTAACTTGTTTAAGTCTCTGTTTACTTAGATTATTTTTTCTCAATGTCCGTGTCAGTGGAAAGTCTACAGCCCTCAGAATTGAAAACTTCTACAGAAATTATAGATTATGTTATTGCCTCATTTGTCTGGATGTCCATAATTGGTTAGATAATGATATTTATAAATTGGGCATGCATTTTTCATCTGTCTTTCCTGTTTCCAATCAATTCGGTTTCTACCACTTCATGTGTACGAACTACACCCTTAGAAATTTATGTGACTAGTTCACAATTTCTGACCTTATGGCATTGGGCTATGCTAGCTTCGCTAAATGCTAGGTCTGGCTTTTTGAAAGTGTGTACATGAGAAGACATGATACTGTGCACATGTGTGCTGCTATCTCGGCTGGTCTGTGCATTTATCAGTTTCAACTCCTGAAGCTCTATGGAAACATTAGTGAAGTCAGACACATCTTCCTATATATGCACATTGAGAACTCATTATATTTAAGAGGTTCATTGGTCCAGGAGGAAAACATGCAAACCATCGCTTGGATCCCTCCCTTCCTTGCTCTTTTGTAAATACATGACCTTAGGGAAGTCAGTTAACCTCTCAAAGTACTGTTTCCTTTCTTAGAACAGAAATTGCCTGACCCATGGTAGGTGCTCAGTAAATGCTCCAAAATCTTGTAACTTCTATTTCTTACCTGTTGCTTTACACTTCGCCTTTGCTTATGTTATTCTGTGTGTGTGTGTGTGTGTGTGTACGCGTGTGTGCACACGCACGTTTGCATGCCATCTCCTTCACCTAATAGATCTTTAAACCAGAAGATTTTGTTCCCCCCGAGGCCTCCCTGTCTACCCCAACCTGAGTCAGCTACTCCTCTTTCCTTAGTTAACACTGTGCAATCTTGTTGCCTTTTTATGGACTCTTCCCTCTGCCTGGATAGATCACCAACTCCTTTTCACGTGGCAAACTTCAGTTTATTTTTCATGGTTCAGCGTAAGTGTCCTTTTTTCTTGGAAACAATACCTGACTCCATTTAAATACTCAGGTATTCTTCCCCATTGTACCCCAATTGTTCTGTGTATCACTTATCTCATATTGTCATTACTTAGTTTCATGGGTCTTCTCCTTTTAAAATGTAAGTTCCTTAGGAATAGAGATCAAGTCTTCTTTGTCTCTCCAGGCACATAGTAGCTTGTTGCTAAATGTCTGTTGAACTAAATAAACCCACAAAATAGATTGACAGTGTGTGTCGTCTATACCACACAAGTTTGTGGTGAGGCAAAATAAGTAAAAAAAATAAACCATTGTTAAGACGTTATAAATTGAAACACTTAAAATATTTTTTTCCTTGCTTTCCCAAACAGTAGTTTGCTATGAAATGCTTTATGATTAGGCCACGGATCTAAGAGCTAGCTCCCTCCTTAAATCTTTTTTGGGTCATGAACACCTTTGAAACTTGACCGAACTTTGAAGGGTCTCATGGGATTGGTGGGGTCAGGGACAGGAACTCAACTGTATAGAAGATTTGGCACCCACTGCAAAGACACAGATTTCTGAAGCTCATCACATTCAGGTTCAGGGAAACCAGGTTGAGAATCCCTACTATAGTTTACTAGAAAGATAGAAGGTTATTTTACAAAGATCTAAGATCAGCTCTAGAGATAGAAAGGAGACTTAGTTAAACCTATAGGTTTAAAAAGGAAACTTACAATGAGGAGAAATGACTGAATGGTATCAAGGGACAAATTGTAAGATGAATAAAAATACCAAGTTTAGGAAGCAGAGACACCAACAGGTCTCCTTTGAACTTGAATTGGGAATGCTAGCAAAACCTGGTACAGTTTATTCAGCCAAGTACTTAAGTGTCGGAGTTTTCAGTAGAAACAGTCCATATGGGAAGTGGGGGAAAAGTAGTAAAATCTTGTTTCTCCCCTCTGAACAGGAGGCACCTGACCTGGATACAGTGGGCTTCCCTCCTGATTCTTTTCTTGTCTATTGTGGCACTCACTGCTGGGACTGAAACTTCAGAGAATAGCCTGGCAGGACATGGATTTCATCATGATGCCTTCTTCAGCCCGTCCAATTCCTGCCTTCTCTTCCAAAGCGAATGTCCCGGGAAAGGCAATTGCACAGCAAAGGCATGGACTTTCCCTGAAGCTAAGTGGAACACCACAGCTGTGGTTTTCAGTCACATCCGTCTCGGCTTGGGCCATGTGCTTATTATAGTCCAGTGTTTTATCGCGTCAATGGCCAACATCTATAATGAAAAGATACTGAAGGAAGGGGACAAGCTCACCGAAAGCATCTTCATACAGAACAGCAAACTCTATTTCTTTGGCATTCTTTTTAATGGACTGACACTGCTCCTTCAGGGCAGTAACAGTGATCAGATTAAGAACTGTGGGGTTTTCTATGGCCACAATGTGTTTTCAGTCACCCTTATTTTTGTGACTGCATCCCAAGGCCTCTCGGTGGCTTTTATTCTGAAGTTCCTAGATAACATGTTCCACGTCTTGATGGCCCAGGTCACCACTGTCATCATCACAACGGTGTCTGTCCTGGTCTTTGACTTCAGGCCCTCCTTGGAGTTTTTCTTAGAAGCACCATCTGTTCTTCTCTCCATATTTATTTACAAAGCCAGCAAGCCTCAAGGTCTGGAATATGCACCTAGGCAAGAAAGGATCCGAGATCTGAGTGGCAGTCTTTGGGAGCGCTCCAGTGGAGTAAGTTTATGAGGATGCTGCTTTCTCCTGTTCTTCCCAAATTCAGTGCATGCTTCTAGAAGAAAAGAAATCGATCCATGCTTATTTATCAAAGGGCGTATGGGGGTTTTGTGACCTTTAATTTTTTTTTTAAATTTTTTAGTGTTTTACTATTTATTTTTGAGAGAGAGAGAGAGAGCGAGAGTGCAAGCAGGGAAGGGGTAGAGAGAGAAGGAGACACAGAATCCAAAGCAGGTCCTGAGCAGGTTCCAGGTTCTGAGTTATCAACACAGAGCCTAAGGTGGGGCTCGAACTCACAAACTGTGAGATCATGACTTGAGCCGAAGTCAGATGCTTAAGTGACTAAGTCCCCCAGGCACCCCAGGATTTCTGTGACTTTTAAAAATTAATTCAACAAACATTCACTGGACTTATGTGGGCAAGGGCTCGCGATAATGCTGTCAGTGGTTGAGAAAAAGTGTAAACCACAGTCTCAAGGACCTTATCTGTTAGTTGTATCTTAGAATATTATAGAGCCACAGAGCTGGGAGACGGTGCACAGGTTATCTTGTCCAGTCTTTTTGGTTTGCGGAGTGAGTAAACAGACTCAGAGAGGCTAAATGGGTTATAGATAGCATGTAAAAAAAACTATGCTAAACCCGTGAGGTCTGACTCCTAGTCCATTACTCTTTCCACTCTTCCATAGTCAGAGAAATATGCCTCATTCATAAGAAACGTTGATCTTCTTCGACATTAGTGAGTCTCGTTAAACATAGGTGAAGGCCTGGCTCCTTGATTTTCCCTGTAGTTGCTTGTAAACCACACAGTGCCAGAAGGGCAGGCCTTAAGTCACTAAGAAGGTGATTTTCAAAAGGATCTTTGTAAGTAAGGAAAAATCTTTTCTAGAAAACTACTTATGCAGTTATTCTGAATAAACATTGTTCTTCCAGTTGCTTATAATTGTTTTAGGAAGGTCTGTCAGGCATAGTGTTGGCAGATGAACAGAGATCTTTTGGAGATTCAAGTAAGGAGTTAGATATATGTTTAAAAGATGAAACCAACTCCTCTAGCTTTAAATATATAATTTAACACCCAAAATACCAAGCACTTCGCAAAATGAACATTTTACTCTTTGGGAAAACAATCTCTTGCCCATTAGAGTTCACGGCAGACTTTCCATCAGTAACATCACTGAGATGGTGGCCCAACAGATTCCTAAGGTGAAAAAATTAGGGGTGCCAGGATGTCTCAGTCACTTATGCGTCCAACTCTTGGTTTTGGTTCAGGTCATGATCTCACAATTCATGGGTTCAAGTCCCGCTTCAGGCTCTGCACTGACAGCGTAGAGCCTGCTTAGGATTCTCTCTCCCTCTCTCTCTGCCCCTCCCTGTCTCATGCTGTCTCTCTCAAAATAAATAAATAAGCTTTAAAAAATAAATTAGACGTGTGGGCCCCAAATACCCTGATCTCAGCCAGAGTATAGTTTCAGAAGTCCTGCATTCTCTTCCAGTAGTGTGATAACACTGCTTGTCCTACTTTGTAGGTAAAAAAAGTATTGATTTGGGTAGTAGCCTAGTTTATTAATACTGTACGTATTTCTCTAACCCCTAGTTATTTCCCTTCAATACCAGCAGAGGGTGCTCCTTACTGCGTTCCTGTTGTCAACTCTGAAATTCAAGTACTGAGATGCTTGCTTGTCCGTGTTTTGTTCATCTCATTATGTGTCTAAAATGAACTTTCCAGGAACATAAATATTTATCAAATTTCATTTGACTAGGTTATATTTGTAGTTTAATGAAATACATTTGCCAGTAAGGTTTCTCCTTAGTAATCATTACAAATGCTACATTTCTAGTTTTGTTTTAATTAATTATTGATTTCACATTTCCTTTTAGGATGGAGAAGAACTGGAAAGACTTACCAAACCAAAAAGTGATATCGAGTCAGATGAAGATACTTTCTAATTGGTACCCAAACGGTTGGCTGCTCACAGAAACTATTTGCACACTTTCAACATGTGTTATATTTATCTTTTCACTTTGATAAACAAGAATTTTTCTGAAGCATAAAATTCTTTGCATATGTGTAACCACTCCCTAAACAGTTCCTTTCATAGCTTAGAGGATCCAAATGCTAAAAAGTTCTAAGGAACTGACACGGAAGCAATAAATAGTGTGGAGACTGCATTAATGGTACTCAATAAATTGACAGTATGCATTCCCAGGTTCTTTTCCTTGTCCTCCAGGGTTCCAAAAATACTTGTAATAATCACGTTAGCTGTACCCTAGACATATCAAATAGAGACCAGCTTGCCAGATATTCATAATTATGTGGTTCTACTCTGTATGCCAAAGTCTTCCCTTATTTATCATTATAAATATCATCTAGGTTGTCCCTTGAATTTTGAAGCCCTAGAGAAATTCATTTTGCTATTAAAAAGTAATGTGACTCTTTCTAAAATAAATCGGTGGAAGGACCTTACCATCTATCTGGCTACAACATTGATTTGAGAGCAATGTAGTCTATGCTGAATGTTGAGCCGAAGAAGCAATTTTTTTAGAACCAAAAGGTTAGAATTTTAATTTTTAGAAATTCACAAGAAATTTGATTTTCTGTGATTATTTTTTGATGTTTTTCTATACAAATAAGCTTCAATTTAGGTGAATGTTTGTTCCCAATTACCACAATTCTCACTTGGATTTTAAATCATTTAAACAAGCCATGGTGGACTTTTTCTCCCCAGTTTGACCCCATTTCTCTTGGATTGTTAGATTTTAGAGAACTAATGAGCCATTTCATTGTCTTAGTTATTAATTAGAACTCATGTTTGTTATAAATCTTACTCTCATATCCTATTCCTAAGAATCAAGACATTGGCTTCAGAATCATAACGACTGTCAGTAAGACTAATGCCTACGAGTTTCTTTTAAATAGATCACCTTGTAAACAAATGACTTTCACTGAATATGAATAGCATTACTTTAAAATGAGGAAGCCTAGTAATAAAGTACTTTACAGTAATAATATGCAAGTAATAAACTTCAAGTGCATGATATTTTCGAGGTATTTTTGCATGCAGTCAATTGAGTATGAGGTAGAGAATCCATATGATAGACAATTTAAAAGTGAGAAAACAGAAGTGACTCACCCACGGTCCTGCAGCTGGATGGCAATTGGCCAGGCCCAGCTCACAGGCCTGAATATTTACAGAGCACTGCACTGTAGATGTGAACTTTAAGGTGTCATTTTCATGCAGTCTGTACATCTCTTCTTTCCCCTAATTTTCATGCAGGTGAACATGTGAAAATACTGTTATATAATCCATCTGTGATACCTGGAATAATATGACAGGCAAGAGTTGGTGGAGATTTATAAATAAAATAATTATTAAACCTATATCTTGAGTCATCACTCTGTATGTGACATGGGACATGGAATACTTTTCATTTCGAAAATTGGAGTGAGGCAAGAAATTCAAACAACTTTTAAGACTTTCTTTTTCAGTAGATCTTGACTTCTGAGAATAATCGTAGGTATACCCCTCTATGTTGCAAAAGAGGGAGATTACATTATTATGGCAATTTATTTTATTTTATTTATTTTTTAATGTTTATTTACTTTTGAGAGACAGAGACAGAGCACAAGCAGGGGAGGGGCAGAGAGAGGGAGACACAGAATCCGAAGCAGGCTACTAGCTCTGAGCTGTCGGCACAGAGCCCCACGTGGGGCTCGTACTCACAAACTGTGAGGTCATGACCTGACCTGAGTCGGATGCTTAACCTTCTGAGCCACCCGGGCGTCTCGTGGCAATTCATTTTAAAGGTAAGGAAATCAGGTCTAGGAAGACCTACTTTTAGAAAATGTACAAAACATGGAACAGATAAAATTCAACATTATTTACAAAGTTATTGCCTACATTAAATACATTACATTAAATAGCAGATTTCCCTGGTTCATGGAGCTTGGTTTTCTTGTTTATAACTACTTTTATTTGTAATTACAGGTTTACTTGTGTTAACTGACCAATTAATAAGAGAGAAAGAGCTGGAACTAAAACGTGAGGTTCCGGTATGAATACGCTGTACTACTTTGTGGGCACTACTGCTTTAAAAGAATAATGGGAAGGTGAGAGGTCCAGAAACCACATCCCTATCATCTCAGGTGCTGGTGAAGTCAAGTGTATAACCTGGGGAGAGGAACAGTTGTCACGTGGAAAAAGTAGTCTTTCCTACTCTAAAGAACCAAACTATAGTGAAAATTATCGATGACAGTCATTCTTTCCTTATACAAGACTTTCCTAACATGACTCTTTTAAACAGTACAGAAGTCCCTCCTGAAGAGTGGTAGAGAGTACTAGTAAATTCTTGATCACTGAAGTTTTCAGGGAGAGGTCGTACCATCAGGATGCTTTAGAAGAGATTCCTTCATTGGCATAGAAGTTGGTCTAAGTGAAGTCCCTTCTTATTTTTAGATTCTCTTCTGAGCAGTTATGACCTACAACTAATATGCTGAATCTGCTTTCTTCATCGTTTCTGAATAGCCTTTGGTTGGACCACAAGTGTGGCTTGCAGTGACCTAGTTCCAGCTCTGTCCCTGGCCCGAGGACCAAACATAGGTCCAGCAATGCACCTAGTCCTGAGGGGAACCAGGATGTGGATGCTGGTTGTGGAGGGAAGGATGGCCTAAAGCCAGGATCCCAGATCTGTGGCCAGCTGTGTCCTGCTGCTGTAGGTTTTCACGGTCCACATGCAGAGGGGACTTAGGACCAAATGACTTTGTTTATAACTCCAAGTCTTGGCTCTAAATCTCCATGTGGAAGACCTGATGCATGGGAGATGGACTAGGCTACGTGGAGCTACAGGGAATCCCTTCACTTTTCTGAACGGGCCCGACAGACTCCACCAAACACAACCCAGGGCCTCCTTGGCTCTTTTTTATGTATGTCCCGATTTTTTCCACCTACTCTTAACTCCAGTGTGGAGAAGAGGCAGAGAAAGCCAGACTCAAAGGAAAGACCTTGGCTTTCCTCTTTTAACGCCTAGAGCTTTCTTTCTGAAATTGAGTAATATATTCTCATCTTTTAAAAGAAAAAAAATTCTCACAGATCTCAACATTGGCCTTTATCTACTTTGCTGTTATTTAATTTCATACAAGCATAACATGAAGTATAAATCTCTTTGTTTATAGTTTTTATGTGAAAACCAAAACAAATTTGCAAATTAAAATAGAAATATAGCTATAAAACCAACTTTGCAATTCAAATATGAATTTAGTGAGAAGGTGTTGCGCTGCTCAGATAAAATCACAATAACCCCCCTACCAGACCTGCAGAACTTTCGCCCTCACTTGCTATTTTATTTGCTTCAAGCACCATTCTGTCTTTGCCAAGATAACTAAAACCTGCTGACATTGCTAGTAATGCACTTAATCCTGCTGGGATTTATCAGCCCACGTCCCTGACAATCCCATACGGATGTGGTGTGGGTCAAGCTGCCAATTCCCATTGGCCTCGGTGCCCTGGAAAGATATTTAAAACGTCAGCTTTATGAGTTCCCTGAAGTTTTGAAAGAACTCACCCATAGAATTGCCTAGACTTGGCACTTTTACTTCCCACCCCTCTCCCACAACTTTCTCTATTTATTCCGTGTCTTTCTTTTGGGTCCACTCACTGTCACTTATATTTTGCTAAAAAAATCATTCATCCAGATTTTCAAATTTACTTGCATAGGTATCTATGAATTATTCTCAGAATTCTTTTAATTTCCTCTGGTACTATAGTTCTATTTTCTTTCTTAATTTTGTGTGTGAATGGTTTCTCCGTGGTTTTTTAAAATAAGTCAACCAGCAGTTTCCAATTTTTATTTTATTGAAGTTTTTATGTTCCATTTTTCTAAAATTTGTTTTATGTTCTTTTTCCATCTTATGTACTTGAAATACATGTATTCTTTCTTGTTCGTTAATGAACACTTTTATAAACATTTCTCAGAATAAGTACACATTAGGTCAATCCCCAAAGACTTTAAAATATGGTACTATGATTCTTTTCTTTTCTTTTGTGTATATAGCATATCTATGATTATTTTCTAACTAATCTGTTTTGAGTGAACGGCTGTGGGATTGAGGGTTTTCGGGATTTTTTCGTACTTTTGTTAATTTCTAGTTTTCATACACTGGGTTAGAAAGTGAGATCAGTATTCTTTTTGTTGTTATATGCATATTTTCATTGAATTACTAAGTGTATTTTGTCTGCTTCTTTAGTATGCAATAACTTTTTTGAGAAAGTTGGTATTGTTTGATATTTTGAACCAGTTCGAAAGTTTCTTGTAATATTTGAAATGTATTCCACTTACCTTTCTAATCCATTTCATCACTAGTAACTACTTTTACATTAAAAAAAAAAGCAAACTTAGGGGCGCCTGGGTGGCTCAGTCGGTTAAGCGTCCCACTCTTGGTTTCGTCTCAGTTCATGATCTTACGGTTTCATGAGTTTGAGCTCTGAGTCAGGCTCTGTGCTGGCAGCATGGAACCTGCTTCAGATTCTCTCCCTTCCTCTCTTTCTGCCCCTCCCTTGATCACACTGTCTCTATCTCTCTCAAAATAAATAAATAAACTTAAAAAGCAAACTTAGAACCTTATTTACACATTTATCAATTTCAAAAATTAAAATATAGTCATTGACTCCTTTCACTGAGAGGTGAGGAACTTAGAATATCGTTTCCTCCCAACTCCCAGTTTTTGTTAATAAGCTCGAGAATTGTATTCAGGTCTGCTATATTGCATTTCATCTACTCTAAGACTCATGTTTTCCCGGTACTGTCTCTGAAATTGGAATGCCTCAAGCAATGGCGGGTTAAACTACCTTGCTTGTGCATGCAGGCATTTGGTGTGACTGGGTGACATTTCAGTCAGCAGACCAGTTAAAAACCATTCGAGGAGAGGGTGAGGGTCCTGGTTGTTATCTGAAAGTCTTCCAATGGTACCTCCTGATAAGATCAGGAATATGGCAGCATTAAACTTTGTGAAATGAGCGCCAGGAGCTTGAAAGTTTTTGGACACCCTGGAGATAGCAGAGCAACTTAAGCAATGCTACATCATCTTCAGTTCTCTCAAGGGCGCAGAGAACTCCGGAAAACTTCATACATCTGCAGCTCTGTACCAGAAAGGGATTCAAAGATCATTGGCTCAAGATTGGAAGATGTTTTAGAAATAGCTTAATTAATTTATTTAACCTATAGCTTCCCTTTTTATATAACCAGCAGATAAAATGTTAAGTCTTTAAAAGCTCTTTAAGGAAATATAAAAGTGAAAACCCTGGGTCATGAAAAAGAATGTTTAATTGACAGTGCGCTTTCCTAGTGGAGCATCAAAGAGTGAATCCTTTTGGAAGCTGTCATAGGCATGGCGCGATTTGGAAGTTCATTAAATTTTTTGTTCTGTACCTTTTCTTTCAGGAATTCATAGTTTGCCTTTTATTTTGTAATCCCAGTTATCACAGCTAATTAAACTTAATTTGTTCATGACATAATTTCCTCATTTATAACTTTTTAATGCTAATTTTTCTCTCAGCTGAAAGCTGACACAAAACACGTTTTTCTCTTCTGAAAAGATTTTGGCTGATTCACTTCCTGAGGTCCTGATGTTTTTTTCTTTCTTTCTTTCTTTTTTTTAATCATCTAGCAATTATTTACCAACTGCATACTTTTTCCTGTCATATTGCCCAACGAGGTTTTGCATTGTTTATTACTTCCTATAGTCATTTAATATAAATAAAAGCTTGTCTGGAAAATATTTCTATTTAAAAAAAAATTTTTAAGTTTATTTATTTTTTTGAGAGAGAGAGATAGAGAGTGAGTGGGGGAGGGGCAGAGAGAAAGAGGGAGATACACAATCCCAAGCAGGCTTCATGCTGTCCGTGCAGAGCCCAATGTGGGACTTGAACTCATGAACCATGAGATCCCAACCTGGGCTGAAATCAAGAGTTGGACCCTCAACCGACTGAGCCACCCAGGCACCCATGGAAAACATCTCTTGAGTCACTCATTTTTTTTCTCTCAGAAACCTCTTATCATTTAGTGTTGCCAAGAAGTTAAATGTTTCCCTGCTATTTTTATTATGAATGAATTTTTTTTTCCTTTTGTAGGTGAGTTGTTTTTTTAGACTAGGTGCTTGAATGCCTTTTGTATGGGTTCTTTCTTTAAGATTTCTGTGTACTCGTCTTTAAACAAAGTTTAACATTCCAAGCAGGCAAGTATTTGCCACAAAATGGTGTAGGTAGAATCTCCTTTACTTATTTGCTCTTTATCTGGATACTGGGATGCAGGGACCGTAGAAAATTGCAATGAGGGACCTTTGTGATGAGTACTTTTCTTCTGTATGGGTTGAAACTTCTGCTTCCATAAAGATAGGGAAAACCGTGTCCTGTCTGTGAGGAGGGGAGTTTTAGTTTGTTCCTCTGCTTTAGAGAGAGCTCCCCACCCCTTTGGTAAGAAGTCAGATTAAGCAAAGCGCCTTGAAAGTGGCACACAAACTTTCTCTACAGCGGTGAAATTTGTTGCTAGAATTTTTATATTGCATACTTCTATATCATAAAACATCTAATGTATTATTTAATATCTTATAAACATTTACTGTGCTATATAAAATGTTTTATTTTGTAAAGTTTTATATATATACACATGTATACAAATACTTATATATACTTATATATATATACACAAACATATATACATACATATATACATATGCACATTACTCTGCAAAGATTTCCCAAATTCATATATTTCAAAGGACTTACCAGACTCCACAGAACACACTCACTTTTATTTAAAGGCAAAGAATACAGCGTAGCAAGAAAAGGAGAGCAGAGACGTTGGAAGTCCAAGACAGGGCTCCTGACTAAGCTCTGGGGGGTTCTCATCTGTTCATGCAGACCACACTGTCTCCCCTGTCTCCTGCCTGAACTACCAAGATCTGTGTGAGGAATCTTGACTTTGGGAGAGCTCAGAGCAGAATTTCCCAAGATTTTTATGCCTCACTGGCCATGTAGTCAGCTGGGTTTTCTTAATCTTTAGGCCAGTTGGAAACCATCATTAAAGAAGCTGACCCTAGGGATCACCAGGGTGTTGCAGACTTTAAACAGCACATCATAAATCCCGCTGCCCTAATCTTGGTCAAGAGTCAAAAAACAGACATCCTCATGTTCCCAGAGATAAAGAGAGAGCATTTCAGCCTTGCTGTAAACCAACTCTGTCCTCCAAATCTGTATACACCCTCACCTCCGAACCCCCTTCCTCCCACTAGGGAGCTAGGCGAATCAGAGGGGAATAAAAGGACCCAGCCATGTCACCTATCTTTGGGCTCTCAGAGAGCTGACCCTTGTACAGGCAATGGACTGCAAGTGTATTATCTTTTCTAGCGCCCTGTTTCTGCACGTTGGGGATGGCAAATAGGCACACATTACTCAATTCATGCTGTAAGATTAAGGCCATTCCCTAGTTTCAATCTTGATGAAGTTTTCTTCCATAAATTCACTGCTTCTTGTTCATTTTGGTTTATTTCAGGGAAAATGTGGGATTGACAAGTGAATTAATACCACTGTCTTCCCATGGATATCCAGACAACTTCTTAAATCTCAGAGAGGGAAGGAGTTCCTAGGAGAAGCGGTGCCTGCACTGTGAGTACCCAAAGCCCTTGACCTTGGTGACAATGGAGTCAATATGAGGCACTTGCTCCCATCACGTGGAGCCTGACAGAGAAATTTATAATTCCAGACTCCGAAATACTGAAGAGATCATCACTCATCTCTCTCTGGTCCCTTCTTCACCCCTTACCCCTGACCTCAAATGAAGACCTATCATTGATTATCCATACACAGTACTTTATACTTAATTCTGTATATGACTGTTCTGTACTAATTTGTGAGGTTCTGTGCAGGGAAAAAATTTTTTTTTCAGTTTTAATATTCCTGGTTTCTAGCAGACTACACAGAAAATAGTATAAATACAATAAACATTTGAATCATCATATAACTTGAGTTTAATCTACAAGCTAGTGTCTTGCATTAAGAACCAGAATGACCACATGGTTCTTTGCACACATCAAGGCTTTCAACAATTGTGGATCAGGTGATGCCAAATTTGGGAGTATTCCAACCTCTGCTTTCCCTACCCTACTTCGGGTCTCTAAAGAGTGTTCATCACAAAGAAGTAAGCTAAAGATAGAAAAAAGGACTGGAGGAGACAAACGGAATGATGGTGAAGTCTCCAGGTAGAATTTATTCTTTCTCTAAAATTTTTGGGGAGGAAAGTGAGGCTTGCTTCCAGGGATTGGCAGTCTTCCAGAAGTGGTTTGTTCCCTACCTCTCTCCTTCAAGAATTTCCCTTTGCACGTAGATATTCTTAGAACAGATGGCACTTTTAGTCTGTTGGTTCTGCCGAATCAGTTGTAGCCATCTCTGAGCCAGAATGGATCAAGGGACAGTGGCCTGGGAAAGGGAAAAGGATTGGGAGAGATGAAAAAGATTCTTATGGAGGAGGTGGAAAACCAAAGAAAATTTTGACCAGGGCCACTTTTAGCTCTTTAAAATCACCCCACCCCTTCACCCAGCATCTTTGTCACATGTATCAACTTGTGGATTGGAGGATGGAGGGTCATTGTTTTGCTTTTTAGAAGGAAAGTGCTAATATTCAAGGCGTCTGCAGTTTGTCCAGGGATTGCCCAGTTTGTACAAGCTTCAGGATATCAGAGAGGTAATGCATGTGGTGACCACGTAGGAAATTGTGTTAGAGAACAAGCAGATGCTTTGTTGGGGGATTCCTTCATGCTCAGGATGCTCACAGTGTTTGTAGCCTGAATGTCGCTGGAAGCTCCAGTCTAGCTGTGTGGAGAGGACGAAGGTTTCTCTGTGAGAGGTGAAAAGCCCCTTGGGTCTCAGCTGCAAAAGTGCATCATGCTGGAAAGAAGTTATTTAAAACCTTTCCCTGTTCCCATAAAAATCTGGAACTGGAATCTGAACTATGAAGTCAGGATTCTCTAAGAATTTAACATCCGTTGAATATAGGAAACCTCTGGGTTTAGCGTCCTTCTCCCTAAAGGCTGAGAAAGATTCATAAATACCGTGGAATTAGACAAGAACTTAGATAATCTATTCCTAGTCTCTCATTTTGTAGATGAGGAACTGAGTCCCAAAGGTAAAGTGACTTGCCTCAGGTCACACAGGTCAGACTATGGCAGAGCACGGACAAGCTATTTTCCTAAGTCCCGTGGCCATTTTATGACACCACTGAATTCTATAACTACTGGCCCATTGCCTCTCACTGCCCTAAACTTGGTTCCTGAGTTCTTAATAACACGTCTGAAACTAAGAGAAAGTCTGGCAATGGGAGATTTGCACCAGCTTTGAGAGAACTAAAGAGAAGTAGTTACCATTTAATTGTCCTTCACTTTGTCATGAAGTTCAGAGTACTCCTCAACCACCCCCCCCCCACCATCTGCACACCCCAAACCATTAAGCACTGAGCAGCCAAGAAGAAGAAACGAGGAAAGGAAAGCAAATCTGCAAGGAAATGGGAGTTAATGGTGGCTCAAAATCAGACAGAGGTTTTTTCAAGAGGCTTCTCTTTTTCTGGAATACATTATTGAATACTGAGATCATCAGTTGGGGCCCAATGAGCCATCATTCACCCTGGTCTTGAGTTATTTTTATCACCAAGGCTCTACAAGTTGAGAAAGTGTGAACTTCAGTATTAACTATACTCCAGAAAATGAGACCAGCTGAGTTCTACCTATTCGACTATGTCTGGACTGCCTGTAGCAGGGGAAGGATCTCTCTGCTGAATTAATGTTCACCTCAGAGCCTTGGGATTTCTCTAGTGAAAAACAATTCCTGGAAATTTGTGGAAGTGAGTCGTGACAACTAGCAACTTCGTCCTCCTCAGAGTCTTCCAGATTTCCCTAACTCTACCGGGTACTTTTCTTTCTAACTACCATATTCCATAATAGTTCTCAAAATGTATTTTCTTTGTTGTTGTTGTTTGGAATGAAATGATTTTATGAAAACAAAAACAAACAAAACCAAACAAACAAAAAACAATACCCAGATTTCAAACAACCTGACCTATGTTCCCCGAAGACAGAGATTCACGTTACCTAATTCTCTAATCCTCCCATTTACTGAAATATACTTTGTGTTTTTCCAGATTATGGGATTTGAGGACACTTACCAACAGCATCTTCCTCTGCACGTGGCTCAGTCCCTTTGCTGAGCTGTGGCTTATTCTACAGCACTCCAAATGATGATTCATGGCATCTTGGCCCATGCACAAGAGGAAAAAGGTTAGACACGTTGCTAATTATTATTTCAGTGCCAGTGAAAAGCAATCTCAGGTAATGAAAAAGTGTCTTTCTTTGGTTGTGGAAGCTAGAACTTTATTAGTATTATTCCATAGGTAAATTGTCTATTCCTTATCTACTTAGTTTCCTTGGGAGATGAATCTCCCTCATTACTGTATTTCCTGCAATTGAGATTATACGGGCCCGTTAGTTAGAAATTGTCCCTACGTAATTTCAGAAGCAATGGCAAAGACACCCATTTTTATTAGCGATTTTAAGCTGTCCATCACCTTGGCAAAAATTTAAGAGCAATTACATCATCCCGGTTCTCTCCATCTGCCCACTTCGAGCAGCTGGTATATACTGTTCTAAAGGGAGAGAGGAAGCAGGGAGCCTGGGTGGCTCAGTCGGTTAATCATCTGACCTCAGCTCAGGTCATGGTCTCATGGTTCGTTGAGTTCAAGCCCCATGTTGGGCTCTGTGCTAACAGCTCAGAGCCTGGAACTGCTGCTGATTCTGTGTCTCCCCCTCTCTCTGCCTCTCCCCTGCTCATGCTGTGTATGTGTCTCTCTCTCAAACAAGGAATACACAATAAAAAAAAATTAAAAGAAAATAAATAAAAGGAGAGAGGAAGAAAGCTCTTCACCATGGGATAGGAGTGGAGTTGGAAACATAATTTACATGGTAAGAGAACTGTAAGAGAACTGTGTTCTAAAGTCACTTGAACTGCCTAGACCTCAAGTGCCTATAAAACAAATAAGAATGAATGGGGTCTTCATGGAGAATGAAGGGCAAAACAAGTGATTTCTCAAGTTCATTGAGCTACAAATTCTACTTTTACAATATAATTATTTATAGCAAAGTCCAGATGAGATAAAGACAGATTTGTGCAAATAGGCACAGATAAGTGAATAGCAGACATTCACATGTGGCTTGAATGCAGTTATTAATATCTGTGCTCATTAGAGTTAATAACCAATACTAAGATGATTTGGAGGATTAGTCATTAATAAGAGTGAGAAAAAAAATAAGCATCCCCACTATCGATAGAGGCTGGGACTGTCAGGATGCTAAATGCCTGGGAATTGGACTGACTGCCTCAAGGCAAGTTCATAGATTGTATTTGTTGAAAAAGGAAAAGGTAGGAAAGAAAGAAGGGAAAGAGGGAAGGAGGAAGGGAGGATATTTAGTTTGAATTGCCGTATCTAAAAAATAAATGCTCATTTTCAAAGATCGAGATTATATTTTTCACTCCAGCTATACTTTGATCCATTTTTCCTTAGTAACAGTTTTCTCTAAAAACAGACAGAACCCTTGGATATAATCTCCTTCTTTGTGATTTTCTAATGTGAGATGCCAGTATGGTAATAGGCCCCTTAACAAGTACTGGGGTGTCAGGTGTGAGGGGGTCAAGGTTTTCCATGCCAGGAATTCATGGCATCCGCTAAAACTCTGGAAGTATCATGTCTGACTGCAATGCCAGATTCCGGTGATGATTTAGGGATTCTTTTCCTGGCCGTCTGATCTGTTCCTGAAAAGCCAGTAAGAGAAACAGGGCAGGAAACGGCCCTGATAGCAAAGCTGAGTTTGGTGCCTTTCCTGGCTTTGGTGGCCCATAGCAGTGGACTCCTGGGTATCAAGCTTTGTGAAAGAAACTAACAATGTAAAGCAGAGCCACCTCAATCATTTTAGACTGACATTTCCAGAAGTGTTCAAAAGCTATTTCCTCTGTTACATGTGATCAGATGTTTCCTGAAAACATCTGTGCTGTGATCCTTAAGTTTCTTTCACAATCATAGTTTTACCTGCCAATTAATACTTCTAAAAAGTAAATGAGAGGTATAAACACTTTTATAAAGAATTATGTATTCTGAATAATGTCTATCATGCAAGGAAAGGGAAATATCCGTTCAGCACCAGATCCCCTCCAGGTAGGGAAACAAACAATTCCTTTAAACATCTTTACGATTTAAGGTTTCAGTAACAACTCACGAATAGGCGAAGGTTTGCTATTTATTTAATCTTGGAAGAACACAGAAAGAAAAAGGCAGGGAATGTGGGCGGTGTGGAAGAACTCCTTTGCATAGCTGGCCGCTCGCGGCTTTAACGGCTGGAGGGGAAACTGGCTGGGGCTGAGGTTACACATTTCTGTTCAGTAAGGATATCCATGGTGGTAACTCTCATGATGACGGTAGTCATCCTGGTAACCATCCTGGTATCCTTGGTGGTAGCTATGGTAACCGTAGCCTGCGTACTCATCTTCCGGGCAGCGCATCCCCAGCGACTGCTGAATGGCCATTTCCTGTCTCCGGAGTTGCATGGAATCAATTAAATCATACACAATCACCATGGACCACATTGGGGAAGGATACCAGGATTTGACATTTCCATCTTTTCCAACTAGAAGCATGGAGAAGTACTCTGGGCTCACTTGAAAATAGTTACGGATGTCTTTCACCAAATGGGCTGGTATGTCTTCTCGCTCCACGACAGAACTCCCTAGAATGGGGTTAAAAAAAAGTCGTTAGTGGATTGAAGAGTCAGCACTCAAGCAAACATCAAAATGGGAAGAAATCACTATGAGAATAGACAGAGGACCCATGAGTCTGTTCCTTTGGTTCAAAATCCAATTAAAGAAGGTTGCTGGGGTTTTCCACTAGAAATTAAGTGTCCCTGATGTTCTGCAACGTTATTAGCATCAAACTTTGGGACACACGATGTCTCTCATATAGCAGTGTTACAAAATATAAAACCAGTCCTTTAATTTAACTCTGGCAAGATGAACTTCTTTCAAGTTTGTCACGAACAAAGATGATATTGTTTGTATTTCTAAGTTTATTTCCAATTAGCTTAGTTACTTCTTTGCAAGTATGGATTTCCTCTTGATACTGTGGTTTGTTTAACAAAAAGCTTATTTCCTTGTCAAAGGGGAAAAATACCAATTATGTAAGATGTGAATAAATGTCTGTAGGCTATTATGGTCAGTGAAAAGAAGAGGGGGGATGGAGAGGGTGCTGAGGCTTTCTGGGCCAGGGAGTTTATGCACAATATCTCATGTGAATAGCTTGATCATGGAAAGAAGAACCTGATTCGTTTTCTGAAAACTTTGATTGCTAGTCGTTTTCTTACAGCATCTCTGAGCCTTTCAAGTATTTACCCTCATGTACTGAAAGGGAATCAGTAAGATATGACCCATGTGCCTCATAAAATTATTGTGGGAATTAAATGAGATGACATAGATAAAAATGCTTTGTAAATCGTAAAGTCCTATATAGACAGAAAGCATTATTCTAGTTAAGAAAATGGATATTTTTACTGTCACTTTTGAATGGTTTTATATTAAGAATAATGTTAGTGAGTGTACTGTACTTCCTGTGTGTACCGGTGCACACACATAGCGCATACAACGCACGAGGTAGGTGGATTCGTGAACTGTGTTCACCTTAGAGGCACACTCACTGCTTGTTTAATATAATTTAATAGAGTTTAATATAGAGTTTTAATAGAGTTTAATATAATTTAACAGAAAGTAAAACTTTTAAAATATTTATTTTTTGGAGAGACAGAGAGACAGAACACGAGCGGGGGAGGGGCAGAGAGAGAGGGAGACACAGAATCCCAAGCAGGCTCCAGGCTCCGAGCTGTCAGCACAGAGCCAGATGCGGGGCTTGAACTCATGAGTTGTGAGACCATGACCTGAGCCGAAGTTGGACACTTAACCGATGGAGCCACCCAGGCGCCCCTAATAGATCTTAAAAGTAGTTCATACTGTTTTAAAATGACAGCACTTTACCGTTAATTGGGAACAGTTCTAAAACTCCCCCAACTTCCTCTCCAACCCCTAAAAGTTTCAGAATGGTTATGTGGCGCAGACCTGAAAGAAAAAAAAAAGCCATGGACTTGGTAAATCATCTTCTGCTTCCAAAGGCCAATATCTGACAATTAGAAATTTCTACCTTAAAAACAAAATAGAACATAAACTGATTAGGTAAAATAGTTAATTTTCCCCCATAAAAAAGTAATTAAATATTTTTAAAACCTTGAAAAAGACCAATTGCAGATTTAGGATTATCAACAGGGTCAGGTGTGATTTGGTTTGGTTTGGTTTATAGATTAAAATAAAAGAATTTGCTCTCAAACTGTGCTTCTATTAAGTAACAAAACAAAAATGAAGCCACCGGAACATTAAAACATCTGGGATAATCTGAGCTGATTAGCGTTCTGGAAAAAGAGTCATTCCTGAAGTTTCAACGCTTACATGGATAATTCAACCGTCTCCCAGAGAAAAGACTGCGGAACCCACATATTGGGATTGTTAGAAGAATAGTTCTGGCTTCCTTGCGCAAAAGTTAAAGGGCAGTTTCTTATCACTTATTTAGAGGATTCAAAGAAGAAGCCTTAAGCAAGCACAGCTTGCTTCCCACCCTCAGCTAAAGTTTCAGGAAAGGAGAGAAGGTCATGCGTTGGTAGCTTGTTGGAATTCTTTTGAAGATGAAGTGCACGGGAACGGGGCGGGGCGGGGGGGTGGTGTTCAGGAGAGAAACCTAGCAGGACAAGGGGGCTGTCGGTTCCTCATATCAAGATTTCATGGTGCTAGACAAAACGCCAGCCTTGTCAGGGTCATAAGTGGGGACTAAGAATATAAATTTTGATCGTGTTTATTGTTCAGGGGAGAAAACTGAAAGCTGCTGGGGTAGGGCTGTTTTAAGGAGGAGCTAAAATTCAAGCAAAAGGCTATTAAAAAAAAAATGTTTGTGGCCTTTGCTTTTCTCCTAGAGAAGTGAAGCATTCTGTTCTATATGTTGTTGAGTCATGTTTCCTAAAGGGAAGATGAGGAATTTAATTATTCCCAGAAAATATGACTTGTTTACATTTCCTGTATATTACAAAAGGGTTCGCTTACACGAATGTGATTTAGGTTCTGTGTGCAGAGATTAGAAATAAACATCGCCTAATAACCATTCCAAAGGTCTCTTTACAAAATTAGTAATCCATGATTTTATTTATATTCTTATTGTGAAGGGTCATTAACTGCTCTAAGAACTTCTGTCTTACCTAGCAACATTGGTGATTCTAAATAATTTAAAATATGCTTAACAATACAAAAAAATCTTATATATTGTTCTACAGTTTTAAATTATTTGATAGTAGGAATACACATAAAAATTCATGACTTTTCTAGTTGTTCTTACTATTATGAGCTTGTTTTCTGCTTGCTTTTGTGAGTTATTATTTCAAATCTTAAAACTGAAAGGTATTTATAATTTCTAGGTTCTGTGTCATAGCAGGGACCCAGGCTCTGTTAATGGTTTACAAATCTCATGCCCCCATCTTTTTATAAAGCAAGCCAGTTTTATAACTCATAAATGATTCTTCTTCCTAACAGAAGTATCAAAATAATGCTGATTCATCTGTGTTCCAATTAGGACTTTTTAAAATCTGTGGCGCCTAGCTACTTTTCTACCCCTCTAACAACTGTTCAAATTCTTCCTCTGCAGAACTGTATTTTAAATGAGATTTCAGTTGTGAATTCCACTTTTGAAGTTGCCCTTCGCTCCTTGGTTCACCGTTGAACTTAGTAATAAGTTCTATGCATAATAACTATGCATTTTCCTTTCTATATATCCATATTCAAAATGATACTTTAGGTCCCCAAGATAATAATTTTGGTAAAGAAAGCATATGTTAGTTTTCAAAACACTGAACAGTTCACTACAAATAAATAAATAAATAAATAAATAAACAATGTTTCTCTTTGACCTACTTGTTCTTAAAAATAAGATTCTGTTTAAGAGACCTTGCTGCATTTGATGGCTAATTATAGATCAAAATCCTCTTTAAGGGAATGGCAATATAGTAAAGTTTGCTTTCATTAATATATTAATTCTCGAAGCCATTCATGTTTTTACAAAAGGCATTTCATCTCTGGAGAAGTACCCCCCAATGTTTTTACCTAAGTATTACCTAAGTAAATGATGATACCTGAATTTTATGATGTTGAGATAAGTTTTAAAAAAACAAACAAGAAGGCACCTAACACACATCACTGAAAGTAAAGCAGTAGGTATTTTCAAATACTTCAGTGAAGAATCCAAAGGGGGAGAATATTGAGAAAAAGAAAAAAAAGAAAAGAAAACCAAAAAAACTCCAGTTGACTAAAGCTCTAGTCTGAAAGCAACTTTATACTCAATACAATTGAGTAAGTGTCTGGGAATCTCCAGTCTGGACTGAGGAATACTTGGATGATCTAAGCTTCTATGTTCCATTTTAGGATTGACCAGGAGGAGTGGTATGGGAAAACAGTGATGACGAGGCTTCCCACTCACCAAAATTGCAGGCCTGGCCACTGAGGGCCGAGAGCTGCTGTGAATAGGCCCAGTCTTCATCGTTGGGGGCAGAGATCACCAGCAACCGCCTCCTCCATCGGAACCTGGAACAGACAGGAGGCCGAGATTACTGCTTCAAACAATAGAGGCTAGTGTAAGAAAGCAGAGTTACTTTGGCTGTCGGGTTTTCCTGTGCCCACTGGCCCTTAGAAATATCTCATCGCTCGTCAAAGCCATTAAACTGCATTTCCACACTTCTTGCTCTCTTTCTGTTATAACTTCACGGTCTGCCGACTGTGCCATTTGCACGAACCATCAGGCATGAGTCTGGCCGCCATGCCCGATGAAGTCCCTTAAGGAGACTTGCAGTTTTCAGATGCAATGAAGACTGGCCAGAATCGCATGTTATGTTGTAGCCACAGAAATAGGGAATCCAAAGAAAACTGAAGAAAACTCATGATCTAATGAGTTCGCTCAGGCCTGGAGGGGGTTAAGAATCAAATGTACAAACAGGAAACAGAGTAGAAAAAGAGAACTAAGTTTTAAGGAGGTGACAGTGACAAGAAGAAGGAAAGTGGCAAAGTGTTCAAGGGTCAAGGAGAATTCCTGGAGAAACAGCCCTGTGTACCTTTCTCAGTAGCAAGTCATTCTTCCAGAGGCAAATGCAAGTTCTTAAACATAGCCTACTGTCATTAGTAAGACCCAACGTTATAGAGTCCCCTGTGAAGTGGGATGGGGCTATACCTCGAGCCTAGGACTTTGGCATATATGGTAAACTTGTTGCTCCAACACAACAGGGTAGTAGAAAGAGCTTTTGTCTTGTAACCTAGCAACCCGAGTTCATGTTTTGTCACTGCTACTTTTTGGGTTCCTTGAGCACATCACTGAGTTCATCTGAGTCTCAGTTTTTCCTTATTTCCAGAACAAAAAATAGAATCAACTTCAAAGCGGTATTATAAGAATCAAACTAAAATCCATCGGTGTAAATTATTCATGGAATGACATGGGTATAGATGGTGGCTTAATCTGTGGGCTTCTAGATGTAGAAGTTTGTCCATTCATAGACCTTGGACATTTGTCTCTCATGCCATATGATAACTTATTGAATCCTTATGTTTGTGTATCATTTCATAGCTCACTTTCATCTATACTGACAACATTAGAGGTCAGTGAAGGCACAGCTTACTGTCTTCATTTTACAGATGACAAAATGGGGTTTAGAGAAGTAATTTGCCTAACTAGTATATCTAAGAGGTGGTATCAAAATAAGATTTCTCTGACTCCCAGGTCAATGGTTTCCCTAGTTTATCACCCTCAGAGATCCTGAGGCTTGGATAATACAGTCAGGGTCCTAAAGGATATATGAAGGAGAGAGGGAATGCATCCAGTGGAGTTGTCTCAACCTCTACCTTCGCTGGAGGAGGGGTTTTGCTTTCTGCCTTCTGTGCAGACCACTGTGGGGTGTTAGTACACTCACCAAACTGGAAGCCAGTTGATTTTATTCATGACTTCTCTTCCTCTGCTCATTCTAGCCTCACAGTGAACATGAGAGTTTTCAACCCCAAAGAAAATGGCCTCTTGGGGGAATAGTGGTTTGGGTGAATGAGAGAAAATGATAGTCTGATGAAATACAACCTCTGAATGGATGCCTGTAGGAAGGCTCGCCAAGAACTGCTTACTGTGACATTACATTTGCTTCCTCTGCTTGTTTCTCTTCAAAGGGAAAGAAAAACTAAAATCTCCACTGAGGATAGGGAGATGAATATATTTGGCACAGAGGAGGGGAGAGGAGCATCTGAGATTGTCCGAGGTCTCTCTGGAAAGGGAACAGTGATCACAAACATGGGTCTCCTGTACTCTCCCGGCTTCCTTAGGAGGCATGCCAGCCCAGCTCTGGCCCCCCGGTCAGCATCCAAACCAGGCCGGCCTCCCTGGCCTCACACGGAGCTGTAGGGTATCCTGGAAGGAGCTATTTTGGGTGAGGTATATTTTGGCTTGTTTACCTGTGTGCACCACTGAATGCTGTCCTGATTGGATGGGGACAGGATCTGAGACTCCCTGTCGCAGACAGAACCAGGCAAAGGTCATTTCCCCTCAGTAACGATTCTTTCTCCCACAGACCTTCAACACTGAAGGAAATAACTTCTATAGGATGTAACAAGAGATGTCAGTGCGCCTCAGATCCTTATTTTGGACAAATTGTTTTCCTGTCACTTTAACTTATCAGTAAATAAAAATTCTGTGAGCTGTGTGTGTTTTTGCTTCCCTTAACTGGCATTCCCAGATGAGCATGCATTTGCCCACTCTTTGGAGCTTCTGTCTCAGAGGAATGTAATTATAGCCTGAACCAGATGAGTGTCACTAAAGACCAGACTGGCTTTAGAGTCTGGTCAGCTGAAACCAGGCTGTATAGACTCACCAACAACTCAGCAAATTTGAAGGAAAATTCCCATTTGGATGCTCATTTATTTATAGAACTGCTATTTAAAATTTTTTTCCTTCAGTTCTCTTTGCCTGGGTTTCAATCTTGAGGTGTTTACTAAATTTCCTCCTACCTCTCCCTTCATGACAAAATTCTCTAACTAGGAGCTGAATAACTGGCCCCAAAACAACTAATAGCCAGCATTCATTGATTACTTACTTTGTACTAGGTCCCAGGCCATTGTTGTGAATTTACTTTTCACAACAATCTTAAGAATGAATATATTTATTATCTGCATTTTGCAAATGAGAAAACTAAAGCCTGAAGAACTGAAGTAGTCAGCCCAAGGTCACACAGCTAATAAATGAAGAAATGAGGAATCAAACTCAGGGCTGTCTTACTTGAGCCTTTAGGTTATACATGATTCCACATTAATTTTTAAGACCAATGATAATCATCAGCACAGTGATTTCATGAGTTGTGACCACAAATCATCCATAGCTATAGGACATCCAAAATATAATTGTATCCATTCTGAGTATCCATTCCTAAAATAGTACTGAATAAAAGCCCGTAAGGCTCTGATATTAGAAGGAAAATGCATTTACATATCACAGTGCTCTAACCAGTACAAAAGAATTTAGATGCAAAATGTGGGTATAAGTCTTAAAAATCAAAGATACACCAAATTCAAATCAGCAATCAACTGGAATGAGCACTGCAAGCTTTGGGAGTGAGCAAAACTGAGAGAAAGTCAAGCCTTCCCTGTTAAGTTTTGAAACCCATGACGTGGTGATTATAAAAAGACAGCCTGCCCGAGGATGGTAAGAAAAATCAGGATGTCTGTAGCTGCAGGTCTCAGGGCTGGCCCAAATCCTAGGTTGTAAATAACATCAGTGGACTGGGTGGTAGTGGCCTGCTACAGAGGCTCCGCAACCTGAGTTTATGGAGCTCGTTCAGCGGGTACGCATCTTATAGTCCTGGAAGACTTAGAATTAAGAAGAGCAAGTTTTCAAAGCATCAATCATACTGATAATATATACTTCTAAGAAGGATCCTGGTCTTCTTTATGTATATAATTTATGTACTTGCGCAACATAAGAGAATTTGGCTTAATAAAATGACAGCCTTGAGGCTTTAAATTCAAATGTATAGTTGAATAATTGGTTTAGATGTGTGGTTTTAAGTTATACACAGTGATTAGAACATCTGAGAAAACTTCAGATTCACTGCATTTACAAGATTAACTAATTAAACTTACGGATCATTAAAGTACTCAGAAAGATTTTATTTCAAACAAATCAAAAATATATACTAAATATAAAATGACCATTTGAAATAATAAAATTGTTTAGTTACTGAGTTTGTAAGCAAGATCAAACATTATTCAAAACCCCTTAAAAGTGATAGCTAAAATTTGCTAGGTTATAAATAGAATAATAATATTTAAAAGCCTAACTTAAAAGTTTAAGTGAGCGCTAAGGAAGAAAGCAAGGGAAGGAAGGGGGAGGGAAGGATGGAGGGAAGGAAGGTAAAGGAAGAAAAACACCTCAAGGGCAACAATAAGCTTTGATCATCCATCTTCTAAGTCACTGCCATAGAGAGGGATGGACCTTGGATCAGAAGTTGATGTTTTAGTGCCCCCAAGACTAGACAAAGAGCTATCAGTCAGGTGGAGAGTTAGAGCCCTTTCTCAGCCAAGAGAGTGGCAGAAAGACTGAGTTGAGCCTCAAGTACTTATAAAGGCATGCACCTTCCATCTCCATTCCAGATGCTTGCACTGCACTGAAAATTGGGGTGAAGGAAGAGCCTCAGGTTCCCCTTAACTCTGAGATCCTGTGGTTTTAGGGCTATCTCTCTTCACTTCAAATTCTGGACTTCTGTGTCCAAGATCAAAAATAATTCACATTATGTTTTCAAAAGGAGTATTAGATAAGAATATGGACTTTGGGAGCCAGATTCTTCTGGGGCCATGAGTCCTGGACCTGACGCTAGCTAAATGATGACAGAAGGTTACTTAATCTCTGTCAGCCTCAGCTGTCCCATCTACAACTCAACAATAGTTACAGTATTCAGATCACAGGATTGTTGTAAAGATGAAACTTGGGAAAATGAAGTGCCTGGCACAGAGGTGAGCATATAAAAAGTGATCCCAGCACCCCTGGGATAGAGTCAGGGCCATAGAGGCAGCATAGCTGGTAAACTGCAGACCCAAAACTTGGATGAACAGTAAGTCCTGTGCTCTTTACACATCCTGAAGTTATCTTTTAAGAGACCCAAGCCTCCTGAATCTACAGGAGTTCAGATTATCTATCCACTTACTAATCGTAGAATTCATGGTTCTCCAACTCACACATAGAGAACATGCTTTATAGACACAAGTAAGGAAGTGAACAGCCTCTAAGTTAATGAGCCTCCAAGTATATGCTTGCTCCACTTCTTGAGCCTCCTGCACACAGTACCGCTGGGGGGTGGGGTGGGGAGGGGAGATGTTATACCGAAATCTCTGTGCATTTGTTCACTGTAGGTGGAATTTCTGCAGTTTTGCACCTCCCTGTAGAATTTTCAGCCAACATGGGGGAAGGGGTAGAAAAGGGAGGAAGTGGAGCAATTTTTTTTAACAGTCTTCTCTGTGTATTTACTGAAGTTTCCCTACAATGGTTTTCAATAAACCCTCCTCCCCAGGGAATCAGGGAGCTGGGTCAAGATCATTTCTCCTTTTGAGGTCCTAGGGGGGCTTTTGTTGTTTTCTGCAGAGTTGGAAGGAAGCAGAAAATCAAGCAGAGTGTTCCAAATCCTGTTTGGAACCAGAGAGGCCTAATAAATAAATGTGTAAAGTAAAAATGCAGTATATAAAGCCCTCCAAATTCACTGACAGAATAAATTAACCCTCGCAGGTCACAATTCTTTATTCTGTGCCAAAAAAGCAGCAGAAAAGAGAGAAAAGACCTATCCAAAGCCGCCAAATCAATATTCAAGCTTGGAGCTGACCCCAGCCAACCTTGTGACCAGAGCCCTTTTGACAGGAAAAGACTAAGCCCTGTGGCCAGAGGGCTGTGAAGCAGACAGACCTCTCCGCTGGGCAGGTCTGCACGCACGCCGACTTTGTGTTTCCTTGGCCTTTTCATTAGCTCACTCAGAACACATTCCCGCCTGCCTCCTCTGGACTCCAAAGGTGAGGTACCTGGACAGGAAGTTCTCCAATGACTGCTTCTTGTCTTCCTTGCAAACAATGCCCTCCTTCTTCTGCTTCTCCATATCTTTGATTCGGGACTGGAATGTATCGATCAAATCGAACACAGACTTCATTGCTATGGGCACCTCATAGTATTGCTGTTTAAGAAAGAATAGAAAGCATATAATGTATAAGGGTGTTTCTTCCCTTTGTTCAGAAGATAAGGGCCTGGGAAAATTCAGGGGAGCGCTGGAGAAATCAGAATCTTGAGGGTTCATTGATTTACACACTCTCTTCTGCAAAAATACCTCTGCTGGTGTTTTGAGGTTCAGAATCCATGAAACAACTGCCCCTTACGTTTAATGAGAATTTCTTAACTGCATTCCGTTTATGGAAAAGGGTCCATGACTTCCTCATTATACATATCCTAGGCTCGCTTCCCTACCCCCGGGACTAAGCTGGTTCCCTTTCACTGTACAACTGAAGAGGAGGCGAGAAATGCTGTAATTGACATGGAAACGGAATAACCTGTTGGAGTATATGACTTGAACTGTGAGGATAATTTTCCACCAGAAGAAGCACCGTTCTGTGGCCATCAGGAATCTACATGAACTCTTCGTGATTCCTAGAAGCTGTTTTATTGAGCAAGCGTCACTTAAAATTAGGTCATGTTTCTGTGTATATCCTCAAGAAAAAAGTTGGAATCCAACTTAAAAGTTAACGCAATTCAGTTTCCTGGATCAGAGCTGCCTGCGCTTATAACAGCACCCTAAGGTGGATTTGACGGCTGGCTGAGCATTGCCAGTATAAACCACGGGGAAGTCTGGACATGGCCTGGGGCTATGCCCCCAGTGGGGATTCAGTAAACTAGAATGTGAAAGCTGGCAGAGACCTTTGGGCCCACCTAGTTCAACCCCTCACATTATAGGTGGGGCAACACAAGTGAGGACCTCTCTCCAGATCCAGAAGAATACTGCAGGCTGAATGAGCTATTCTGATAGCCCAGGTGACCTTTCTCCTGATGATTTTCCTGTAAGCATAGTATGCTATTGGTGCACTAGAATAGTAAAGACAGTGCAGTCTGGAGCCAGCCTGTGTGGGTACCAAGCGCAGTGCTAAGTGGGTAAACTTGGACGTGTTACTTAACCACTCTGGGCCCATCTTTGTTCTTCTGTGAAATAAAGATAATACTCGTTATTTATCTCAGAGGTTTGAGAGAGGGATTGTAAAGGGTTGAGGTGAGTGCCTGGCATAAGGAAAATACTTAATAAAGTTAGCTATTTTTGTTATTATTAGTATAGTAGTAGTATTACTCCATGGCACAGTTTTTCATGGTTCACAATGTCTGTCCCTAAGCATAAGAAGAAAGTAGGTATAAAACCCTACTGTCTTGTCCACGTGGGATCAGGAGGTAAACTTCCAGAGCCTTCCAGAGTAGGTCTATGTTAAATCTGACTTTCCTGAAGGAAGAAGCCAAATACTCTTCACATTTTATCCCTAGGGCCTGGCGCGTCATAGCTACTCAACCGGCGTCTGATGGATGCATGCATGACATTGATGTTTCAGAAGAGTTTAGTCTGAGTCAAACAGCTGGGCCATATGAGGTCACCCGACCCAGTTCTTTCCACAGACCACATTTCTAGGCACAAATTCTATAAGATGATGCCGAATATCTGGACCTTTTCAAAACCTTCCTACTTAATAAAATTATTTGGGCTTATTCATACATCTTATAGATTCATTGACAAAAACTTCAGAATTGCTATTCTAAGGAATGGAACTGTACCATCTAAAACAGAAACCCATACCTTGACTCTCAGGTCCACGTCTGTAAGCACCATGAAGAAGTCATTATAGGTCATTCCATACTCTTTCCTCAGTTCACCAATGAGATGCTGGTCTACCAGGTCCTCATCATCCACCACTCGCATGGGTTTTTCATTATCTTAAAGCAAATGAAATGTGAATGAATACGGGTGTGACAAGACAGAAATAAGTGGGAAGCAAATGGGTGGAGGCTCTGAGTCTCCATCCTGAGTTAATCAGAACAGCTTTCATTAGTTGCACACATTCAACTAACATTTTGTTTGAACAGAAGTTCCCCAAGTGAATAAGTAAATGTAGAAATGAATGAATAAACTCATTTTGAAAGTCAGTTTTCTACAGATGAGCAAGCCCCATCTCTGCCTACCCTGATCGTAGTGAATCAGAAGGAGCAAAGTGAGAGTAAAGGCTGCTGACTCACCCCTGGAAGAAGATTGCCAGCTCCACCCTGGGGATGAGTCATCACCCCATCTCACCAAGGAGCTTTTACATTTGTTTTAGTTTTTTTATGTTTTTTTAGTTTTAGTTATTTATTTAGTTGAGTATAAATCTCTGTCTTTTCCTCACTTTTATCACAGAATCACTTTGAGATGCAGTGAACCATGTCATTGCTATAAAGAGAAACGAGCCTGTGTTCACACCTGCCCACAGGTCCATCTTAGCTCCAAAAACGTAGAGCTCTTCATAATATATTTTTTTAAGTTTATTTATTTATTTTGAGAGAGAGAGAGAGAGAATATGAGCAGGGGAGGGGCAGAGAGAGGGAATCCCAAGCAGGCTCTGCCCTGTCAGTGCAAAGCCCCATGAGGGGCTTGATCTCACGAACCATGAGATCATGACCTGAGCTGAAATCAGGAGTCAGACCTTTTAACCGACTGAGCCACCCAGGTGCCCCCATTATACAAATTTTGAAAGTGGAATAAAATTTCAAGCAAAGTGTTACTAAATGTACAGAAGTTTTTAACCATTATGTATTTTTTTTAGACATCAAACCCTAAAAACAAATTATTATAATGCAAAATGTTCTTGAACATGTCACTAGGTAGATGGGAAGTTTGAACATGGCCAACTCTTATGTCTGGAAATCAGCTAAACATTTCTGAGATGAAAATGCTACTTCTCACCCAGGTCACAGTGATTCCCTCAACCCTACAAAAATTTTTATCTGCCAAATAATTCCCTATATTTAAAAAATATGTGAAAAAATAAAGTCAACAAATATGTGATAATAGATATATTGGGTGAAAAGATTCTCTCATTTCCTATCCACACTGCTACCCAATGAAGAGTGCTACAGTACAAACAGCCACAGTTGTGCAGATACAGAGATTATAGCACTTGAGTCCCACGGACCGTTGCTCTTTTATTGATAAAAAGGGATGATTACAATTTAACTATTACTTTGGTTTATTTGATTAGGATCACTGAAAGTATACAAACAAGGAACTTGGTTTCCCCTAAAGCAAATCAAAATGCAAAGAGAAACAATCTGTTTTCCTCCCCCAAATTGTGACAGTTCTTCACGGAAGCAGTTCAAAGGCATGGGAGCTGATGACTTATATGAGGACCAAGCACTAGCTGCAAAGTGAAATATTATATGCTTCATACATATAAACTATTTTTTATGTTTATGTATTTATTTTGAGTGGGAGGGAGGGGCAGAGATGGAGAAGGAGAGAGAATCCCAAACAGGCTCTGCGCTGATGTTGGGGGTGGATGCCACAAACTGTGAGATCATGACCTAAGCCAAAGTCAAGAGTCAGAAGCTTAACCGACTGAGCTACCTAGGCACCTCTAAACTATTTTTTAAATGTACATTTTTGCTTCCATGAATTAATTACAAAGTAATTTTTAAAAATTACCAGATTCATGTTGTTGGTTTTTGTTTGATATGTCTCATTGAGCTAAAAAAGCAAGCTGCTGAAGAAAATGCATAGTAGACATTATTCTTGGTTAAAAGGAAATAAAACAAAAGAAAATACATCCATACAGGAATAGACACTGGAAAATGTCCAGAAGGACATCTAGTTGGTAACAATGGCTGGCTCTAGGGAATGGAAAAGGTGAGTGGAAACTTTGCCTATTTAGTCTACACATGTCTATATTATGTGAAATTTAGCAAGAAGCATACTTTACAATTAATAATGATAAAGTAAGTGATTAAAAACTGATTAAAAAATACTTTTAATAACTAATGATTCTAAAACTTTACAAACGAGATTTTCTCTTGAATCTAGGGATTACTAATTTTAATTCCCAGCATACAGTCATTTTTACTTTTGTTCATTCAACAGAGTATTTGTTGCCAGTGTCCTAAGCTAAGTCTGTGCTGGGTGCTGGATTCAGAAATAAGCAATTTGGATAGAGTTCAAGTTCCTAATTAGAATCAAAATGAGACCATTATCTCTGCCTAACAGAGAAAGTTACAAAAACCAATTAAATGACTGAGATGGAAGGAAGTTGGAGAATGTGGTAGATTTCAAAAATTGGCTCCAATTCTTCACCTTTCTCTATACCTGTACTCTTGGCCCAGGAACTGTGGCTCCTTGTCACAGTGAATGAGTTACACTGTCCTGCCTCTCGATTCTGAGCTCATCTATATGACGTGCTCTGGCCAGTGCTAGCTGATGTTAGCAAAGGTGACACAGAGGCTAGAAATGAGTCTGTACATTTGGGATTGCTCTTGCCTCTACCAACGCCGTGAGAACAACATGCACACTAGCCTTCTGGAGAATAATTTCCACCAAGTTACCCTGGCCTCAGCCCAGACAGGGCTATTCCAGATCAATTGACACCAGTTGACCCCTAAAGTGTTCAAACCCAGCCAACATCAGCAGGACCACCCGGCCAACCAGCAGCTGACTGCAAATGCATGGGCCAGCCTCGCCAAGGCTCGCCAAGCCCAGCCCGGATGAACTGAAGCCTGCAGGCTTGTGACTGAATGTTTTATATGCCACTGGAGTGTGGGGGGTCTTCATCACGCAGCCTTATGTTGGCAACAGACATTATCTGGCAGAACTTGGTCATGTTACTGAGAAACAATAATGCATGAAACATGATATGAAACAAGGACCGAAGCAGACGCTGTGGTGTGCCCTCCAGATCCTACCTTCAGAAGCAAGGCTGCTGTGAAGGTTAGCAGCTGACTCCCTGTCTGAAAATCACTGACCTTAGAAAGGAGGTGCCTTTCTGCCAAGTCACACTCTTCCTAGGGGACAGCCCACCTTCAGTGGCTGATGCAGTGGGAGGGGGTATACCTAAAAAAAAAAGTCCCCGTTGCCTGAAGTGAACCACCCCAAAGGGTTCATTGCATTACAAGTAAAACCCCCTCTCTGTTCTCTTGTATCCCTTACCTCTCATAAGCATTATTCCTCAGAATACTCCCCATTAACCACAGGCGTGCAAATCTCAGAGTCTAAACCCATCACAGAGAATAAACCCATCACAGAGTCCACAAAGGGAGCAACTTGCTCAAGTTCACATTACTAGTTAATAACAGACTGAGGATTAAGGCTTAGGTAATATGACCTCACTCTTACTGAGTATTCTGTCTGTTTCACCAAAATATATCACACTCAAGGACAGAGAAGACCTTGAAGCCAGACTTTGTTCTAACTGGGATAGAGCAAGAAACCAATTTTATGGCCTGTTTTCTCCTGTCAATTAAAATACTTTCTGAAACACTTTGACCTGACCTTAAAAATAAAACATTTTACACTTCCGGACTGCAGAATACCCACATCCCAAATGAATGTTTGTGCTGAGGAGGAAAATCACAGTGAAAGTGCTGATCGACAGTGCCTCCTACAAGGATGAGAGCAGCTCTTCCATAAGACAGCGTCCCCTCTGGCCCAATTCTGAGGAAGGGACGGGTGAGACCAGCTCCCAGCTCCAGCTGCCTGCCCCTGCGCCAGGCCTCCATTACGCTCCGCCTTCTGTCTCACTCAGGGCTGAGTGAACACGAGGCCCTCCTCGGTCTGGAAATGCGGCATCAGTTTGGCAGCTTCTGGTTACATTTATCCAAGTCTTGCCAAAGCTCTCTAGTCTTTTGCAGGGCTTAGAAGCAAACATTCTTTAGGACACATCCTATAAACAGTCCACATGGTCTTGATCCAGCTAAACAGATTCACAGATTCAAACCCATGTGGTGGAATTTGGTTATTCCACACAGCCTGTCCCTGACCTAAGATGACTTAGGAGGGACAAGAGGGAGCCTGAACTCTGTCACACCCTGGTGGGGACCGGTCCTGCAAGTGGGGCGTTGGCCTGGGTTTCCATCCTTTAAGGATCTCAGTTCCCAAGTTGAGGTGGTAGTAGATTTCTTTATGTATTTGCTCTTCCATGTCTGACTACAGACAGCAATGACACTGCAGAAAATTCAGCTCCGGCAACCACTTATTACTTGCCAACTGTGTGCCAGGCCTCACCTTCAAAGTTTCCATCTGTGATGGCTCCTTCTCTTACAATATCCATGGTATCTCCTACTCCCACTCTGTCCCACCTGAGTTCAGGCATTCTGCTGATGTTCCCGGACTGCTTCAGCCTCTCCCATTGCTTCAGAAGTTCCTTATGCCTTCTAGCAGTTTTCAAAGCATGGTCCACTGTCTATCCTCATCACAATCACCTGGAGCCCTTGTTAAAAATCACAATCCTTGGGTCTAGACCAACTGGATCAGAATTTCTAGTGGCCCAGAAATCTGCATTTTATCAAATTTTCTGGGTGGCTGTGTTACCATTTAAGGACAGAGAACAAGGATAGGATAAAATCCGAATCCTAGGCATACCAACTGAGGCCATTTCTGCCCTGGACTCAGCCTATCTTAGCTAGCTGATCCCTTCACTCTTCCATACAATATACTCCAGCCTCTATTTTCAGTTTCTAGAAATATGCTTCTCTCTCTGGAATGCCATCTCTACCCCTGTCCACATGGGAACTCCTAATTACTTCTGCAAACTGTCTTTACCTCACCTGTGCACTCACAACACTTTTAGCCGCTTCTGCAATAATGCTTATCACCCTGCATTGCAACAGGTTGTTGACACATCTATCTTTCCACTAGATATGAGCAATTTATCAACAGGGACTAACCTTTGATCATCTTCTAAATCCCTGTAGCCTGGCACACACAGACACTAGGTACAGATTTGGTAATCATGAAACCTCTCCCCCTAAGAAAGATGTCACATGAGAAAAAAGAGGGTAGTGAGGGGTAGAGTGAAGGAGGTGAGCAGTTTTGGGTCTAAATAGAAAATCCATCATCAAACCCTTACACTTCTTATATCTTGTGAGCCTATAACACAGCCAATCTAGTGTAATTTGAGAAAACTCATCATATAGATTTATTGTCTAAATTTGGGTTTTCTTTCTTTCTTTCTTTCTTTCTTTCTTTCTTTCTTTCTTTCTTTCTTTCTTTCTTTCTTTTTATGACATTTATTTATTTTGAGAAAGAGAGAGAGAGAGAGAGAGAGAGAGCATGTGAAGGGCAGAGAAAGAGGGAGACACAGAAGCTGAAGCAGGCTCCAGGCTCTGAGCTGTCAGCACAGAGCCTGACGCGGGGCCCAAACCCATGAGCGGGATCATGAGCGGGATCGGACGCTCAACCGACTGAGCCACCCAAATTTGGGTTTTCACGTCTGAGGTCTTATAATCATATTAATCATATTTAAAATTTTCTAGACATTATGATATTCTGACATCTTAAAAACCCTTTCTGGCTAGGGAGAGAGTGCCCCTCCCAAAGTTAGCCAATTCTTAGAGACAGCAAAAGGTCCAGCCTGCCATAGCTCTCGAAATGCAAACCAATCAACCTGATGGCCTACCTCCTCTGTCTGGCACGTGCACCCCAGGAAGGAATATTTTTCTTCCTTAATCATCCAGGGTCAGATACCAGGCAACTAGGGACCAGCCCTAGAGCCCAAAGCCTACTGAAATTATTCAAACTAACCAATCAGAAACTATTCACCCTGTCCTGCCTCGCTTTTCACTTGCGAACCCCAATAAAGGCAGTGACCCTGGCTCTCCCCTCCCTACTCTTGCTTCTGCTTTCTGACCCAACCTTGGCTCCACTTGTGGGCCAAGGGGGCGTGCTACAATTTCCTCTCTGGGACCCATGAGCAATGAACTCTATTTTCCTTTGGCATTCTGATCTCGTGAGTGTCCTCCACTGCGCTGCACCATTCATCACCATACCTTAGTAAACCCTCTCCGGGGGTAACATACACAGATATCCTATTCAAGAGGTCAGCACAGGCCAAAGCTATGGATACGTCTGAAGGCAAAGACTCCAGAAAGAGCTGACTTATTTTTATTTTAAGAATATTTCTGGGATTGCTGAGCTGTCTGTAGTAGATTAACCTCAGTTAGGGTAACCCTGGCCTCCAGCTATGGGATTTACTTTCTTTTGATTGGAAACAGATCAACTTAAATGACTTTGTAGTTGATTCTCTTGCTCGTATTTTACTGTGTGAGTAGTGGGTCAGTTGCCTGCCTACGATCCCATTGTGAAATGACTATCTGGATTAAATTGATAGGTGAGACTAACCTGGCCATTCTGATCACAAAGTTGCTGCTTTCTTGGTCTCTAGATAGGGCAACTTGTCCTATCTATGAAGAAAATGTCCTGACAGATTATTTTTCTGTCCTACAGACTGACTTTACCTTAGAATAACCTTAGAAGTTATTTAAAATTTATTTGAAAAATATATTTAGATATCTTTAGTGACTTCACATGGTTTACCAAATAAAGTTTGATTTACCTGTCCTGGTATTTGAAATCCTTTAAACTCTGGTGCCAACCTCCCTTTCACTCTGTTCTACACTTAACCTTCTGCTCTAAACCAAACCTAGCTGCAAATCAGAACCGTTTGAGCAATACTTTAAAAATATAAATTCCTGGACCTTATCCCCAAATTGGGTCAGTATCTTGGAATTGGAAAGGGAACTGGAGTCTGAATTTTCACTCTAATTTATAAAGAATACCTACAAATTGAGATTAAAAAGAACAGTCCAATAGAAAAAGAGGCAAAGGACACTAAAAACAAAATATAAATGCTCCCTAAACATGTGAAAAGATGTTCAAACATACTCAGAGAAAGAAAAATGCAACCCACCAACACACTACACTAAGATCTCATTTTTCACAAGCTTGTTTATATAGTCTTTTGGAGAGTTTAGGGAAGGAGACACTTAAGCATTGCTGGTGGGATTGCAGTATGATACAACTTGTATGGAGAGAAATCTGATGGTATCCGACAAAACTAAATACATTTTCCATTTGGCCCAATAATCCTGATTCTCGGAATCTATTGTAAGGATATACCCACATAGATAGAGTGAAATATGTATAAGGTTATTTACTGTGAAATTGTTTATAATAACAAAATACTGAAAACAATCTAAGTGTCCATTAACACGGGACTGATGAAATAAACTATGATAGAATTTCACAATGGCTTAATAAAGAATGAAGATGATTTCTATATACTCATTAGGGAAGACCTTCAGGAAATATTTTTAGGTGAAATAAGCAAAGTTCAGAGTAGTATATATACTAATTTTGTACTAAAAGTGAGGGGAAATACAGATGTTTATATTTATTTGTATTTGCATAAAGAAGCACTAAATTCATAAATAAGGTATCATAAAAATACCTATGTGGCAGAGATTAGTAGGGTAAAGGGGTCAGGAATGGGTGTAACATTTGTCTGTGGATACCTTTGATGTAGCTTTGACTTTGGAATGCAAAAAAAATGTATCATCTCTTTAAAAAGTTAAATAAAAACAAAAAGTACTTTGATAGAATCATCACCTGTCAACAAATCTACTCCTTTTTCAAGGCCCCTCCGATGAATCAACCCACTTTTCAAAATTCTCTGATATGTACACCTTCTCTAATGACTACAATTGGAAGAGCTTATTCCTCCACCACATTCTTCAAGCACTTGTTTTGTATGGTTGGCTTATCAGGTGCTTTTCACCCCTTGATCATCAGCTGTTGATCTTGACACTGATACATTTGAGAGGCAAGAGGGCAGTGAAATGGGATGACGGACAAGCTGGGGGCAGGCTCCCCCACCTCCAGGACATAGAGTGATTGACAATCAAAGACTGAATAAACAGAGAGAGACGCCAAGCCAGTGTCTGGAAGTCTGATCACTCACCCAGCCTTGCCTCCCAGCACAAAGTGGCAGAGTCTGGAGACGGCAGCTGCCAGGCATTGTCACCACTGATAGAGGAAAGTAGTTGGGACAAAGGGTCAAATTTTCAGGTGCTCCTGAGGAAAAGCAACGGCTCTACATTGTTATGGAGCCTATGAGGACTGTCCATAAAGAACAATTCTCTTCAACAGGATCAAAGACAGAAAGACAATATTAGGCTGAAATGGAGTCTATCATTTTCACCTATAAAAGGTATTTTAGAAATGTACCCAAGCATTCTTTATTCACGGGACTATGGAAGCACTTTCTCTCCTGTTGTCACATCCCATCCATGTCCCCGTCAACTTCACCACCTCCTTTTTCATCAATTACCCTCAAAGTCTTCTTCCTTCGAAGGAGACTATCAAAGAACTTCCTTTGCCCCATTAAAATGTCCATATATTCTACCCCTTAAATTCTGGTGATTGAATATTGGTGTCAAATATTTTTCACCCCTGTATTTTGCTAAGAAAGAAACATGTTGCTGCGTGTGCCCCTTAGTTTCTCCTTTCAATTCTAAGACAAAGTGGCTTAGGCCACAACTTCTTCCAATCTGCAAACTTTGTCTATAATTCATCCTCTTGCCATATCTAACAATTTTTCTACCCAATTGATATTCTAAATACTACTAACAACTGATAATGCTTATGTACCATGTTGTTCTAAACTCTCATGTATAACATTATCTTGGATGACAAAACAAGATGGCTTATCCTACATTGCAATTTGCTCAGGCATGAGTGACTGTCATTAGGCTAATGACTAAAATCTTAAGGTAAATTTCCTGGAATTTGTAGGTCCATCATTTAGAGTTCAAATACATTTAGCAAGATGGACCAGCTGGTAAGTGCGGCCCACAGTGTAGTTGGATGTGGGTCTCTGTTTTTGAGGCCCAGTAAAAGTCTGGAAGACGAGAGAGTACTTGATTTATTTTTAAGGAAAGTAAGGCCATCTGACAGATTTCCAGCTGAAAATCAGTCAAGGCCAGAGTTTGGTTAACTGAGCCCACGATGCACGCCAATTCCTGTTTTCCCATGGCTGGCTCCCAGTCTTGGCTGAAAGTTCTACGGCCTTTCCCATAAGGCTAAGCTGGGACATAACACAAGGAGAGAAAGGCCTTCCAGGAATTAAATGAGGAACAAAATAGAAAGCCCCCCAGATCATGTCCAAGCTGCCATTCAGTGAGAGGCAAACACCCAACGCACAATACCTGATCTCCAATAGGGCAGGGAAAAACCCTCCGTGCCTCTACGGCTCATATTTAATCCAGATGTCTAAAAAACAGCAGGATTAATGCTAAAAATTTGCCAAGGCAGCACCAGATGCTTCTAACAGTTGGGACCACATAGAGGCTGAAGCAGAACATATAATGATTTTTCCAAACTTCTCTGAAATAAGGAATGAGGTTTCTTTGTGTAAGGATTGGTGGGCAACACATTTGACACCGGAACACCTGGTGGAGGAGGCCTTTTATCACCAGCCAGCGCCAGCTTCTGCACTAGATTGAATACCTACTTCCTCTCTAGACATCTGGGTTGTGATTAAGCTCACTGGCTCTTGCTACTATTTAAAAATCCAGGGAGCAAACGGTTGGATCTCAGTGAAACACCAAATATGTGGCTTTGTAGTATTAGTCTTTGGGGCTTTGGTTTTATTACCAGGAGAAGTAATGCACCTTGTGACCTCGAAGGGTGGTCATGAGGGTTCACTGTTAACATTCTGCAATTAGCAGAGAGCAATTCCAAGTCCTTTTTCATTACAGGCGCTCTCGTCCCTGTGACAGCTCGCTGATCTGCAGATGCTTGCCAGAAAAACGGTGGTGATGATGACCACACCACAGTGCCTATCATATGGCACGTATTTACACACATTATCTTACTAAAGCCCGCCATAGCCTGTGAAATAGATACCGTTATTTTCAAGGCTGAGGCTTAGGAAGTAGCTTGACTCGAGTCACACAAGAAATAAGTTGGGACTGTTGGGTTGAACTGTCTGTTTGACTCTAGACCTTCTCTGGTATCTTCCGTTTTTATGATTATTGTTGTTTTTGGTTAAGGACCTTGTCGTTGTTGTTTTCTCTCCCGAATATACACACAGCACAGGGATTAATGTCCACAAACCAGTCACCGATCCACAATGATTTATGATGGGACATTGGGAAGGATGGTATTTCTTTTCCTTCGGAGCTATGTCAGGGAAAGGTGAGCTAATAAAAATAGAGAAGGCATAACTGAAACTTCATATCCAAATAAATTCTAGAGACCTGCTGTACAATATTGGACCTATAGTGAATAATACTGCACTGTGCACTTAAAAATTAGTTAAGAAGTTTAGCCTCATGTTGTGTTTTAACCAGTTTTTAAAATATGATTTAGAAGCTAGACAATATTCAAGCCAAATGACATTATCGTGACATAATTATGATTCCTATGTGTTCTGTTACATCAAGATCACATGACAGAAAAATCTGTGAGCTCATGTGTTATATATATTGAAGTTAAGTGTTAGCTAATGGGGAAAATATGTTTTATATTCTTTCAGAGGAAATACATTTTATGAAAAATAGGCAGGATATGCAAATGGTAAAATATGAAGGACTTTCATTATAATTAAAATAAAAACTTTGATAAGTAGAGAATACATAAAGTAAAGAATACATACATATCTTTTTGAAAGATAAAGCCCCAGAGATGTAATAATTATACAAGAAACTGTGTGGGTCAGATCTGGGGCTTCTGACTCTGAGGCCGAACGACTCACAGTAAGTCTTGCAACGTTCCCATGAGAACCGCAAGAAGTTAGACAGCTGCCCAGCGCTGAGCTGCGCGCCTCATGAGCCTCACATGCACCATTAATATGAAAAATTGTGAAAACTCTACATTCAGCCAAATTCTTCTGCTCTCCAAAAGGACTTGGGTGCCGTTCAGTCCATACTTTCAGTGACTTTTCATTTAGCTGAACAGCGTCTCTCAGCCCTCCCCCGTCTTGCCAGAGTCAAGTGCTTCCAAGGGTCTGGCAGGTCCCCATCTGTGAGTGAGTCACCTGCAGCATGAAGGCAGGCAAGAAGACTCCCACCACTCTATTGCCTCTCTCGTATTTCTACACCTTATTGACTTTCAAACCATAGAATTCTTGCATATACATATTTTTTTTCATTTTAAAGTGCCAAGAACTTACACCAGAACCATCTGGAATAGTTATGTAAGTAGGTAGGTAAGCTGACCTTTGTTACAACAAGGGACGAGCCCTCTGAATATCTGAGTTTTCCTCTTAATTCCCCACCGACCTCTCCCCATAAAGTTTGTCCACTTTACATATGAGAAAAGCAACAATGCAATTAAAATGTTTACGAGAACCTAGCTGGAAGTGGTCGATTTTCATGGTGCTGTTGTTGACAGGGCCAAAGATGGTGATCACGGAGAGTTTCCTGGTGGCCATCTTGCAGAAGCTTTCCAGATATTCATCTCGTTGTTGCACATACATGTTGTTCTCAGCCTTAGGAGCTGTGATCAGCTAGAGGGAGGCGGAGGCAAGCAAATATTAATTCACAGCAACGGTTATACACAGAGGCAAAATTCAAAGGGATCACTTGGAATAGAGGGCTGGCGGTGACTGGCACTAAAGTAAAGTCAACTAAAGTGGTCTATTGGACAGTTAGCATAATTAGGGTCAAAAGAGGCTATTTGGAAGGCCCCTCTTTATTTTAATGGTTCCAGACACCTTAGAGTTTTCTATTCCCACCAGTTATCTTTATTATTAGTCTGCACAGGCCTGAGTTTTCTCATCTGTGAACTCTGCACAGGAATACTTATTTCGCAAAGTTGTTGTGAGCATTACATGAATACTTGACATGTCAAGATTGTTCAATAAATGCTGTCTCCTTTCCTTCCTTTTGGTCTTCATTATCCTAATTGGCAGCTCACACATTTGTGAGGTCAGTGGTTGTTACTCTTTTGTTTCATGTCCCATAGGGTTGAGAGAGCTTCATAGCCAGGCCTGGGGCACTATGGAACACTCAATGACTTAGAATTTTTACTAGGCAACTTGCAGGAAGTTTTTAGGATGGCCTGTGTTTTGTCACACTGGGCCTATACAGAGCTCATGGCTGGCTTCTTTGACACTGGAATCCCCCAACAGGATGGAGTTTACTGTTTCAGTTCAGGCTTCTTTCCAATTCAGACCTGGTATGTTTCATCTATCTCCTGTGTGTCTTTTAAGTTCACTTTGAACCCCTGATTTCTGGGAGGGGGGGAAGAGGAAAGACAGAGCAAGAGAAAGAGATGCTATAGTCACGAGAGTCATCTGGGAAAGCATCTTTTGTAATTTGTATATAAAGAGGATATCCATATTTTTAGGGGTCCTGTTGAAGGGTCTAAGAATGTCTCAATGCTCCCATCTAGCTGGAGAGAAAAGCTTTTCTGCTTCCTTGATTATTTTTGTAGCCTTTTCCTGAGCCTTCTCCAATTTTACCAGGATTTTCAAGAGGAGAAACCAGACCGTATACCACACTCCACAAGTGAGTGGGCATGGTGCTGTCCACCCCGGAGGTGGAAGGACACGAAATTTCATTCTGAGGATGACCAGGTCTTTGTTGAGCTCTTTGGCCCCAAATAGCTCACCAGGCTACTGTCTGCAGCAAACTCTGTCTATTGATGCGTTGCTGACTCGTCACTTAGCTTAGAGACCAGCCTCTAGACACATTTCTTGAACTTGACCACGTTCAAATTTATCAGCCATTTTTCTCCCTACCCATCTAAACTTACAACATATTTCTGAAGTTTGTGACTATTAGGTTGGCATTTTTCAGAAGGGAAGTCACCACGTTGCTAACCCTCTTCCTAACACTTTATCAAAATGGTTAATAAATCTGCTCCCAGCTTGATATTGGTATCTATCTTTCTCTGTCACAGATGTGTTTACTGTTGCCTGCAGGCTTTCCCTTTTAAAGATTCCCTGTGCTTGACAAAATTCTGTCACTCGTGGAAACCAAAATGTGTTCAATAACACTTTTGAGTGAAACGTTAACAACGATTTTTCTGAGATGAAGTTATTTTTTTTTCTCAGGTTGTTATTATTTTAAGTAGTCATGGTTTTGTTTATTTTTGATTTCATGTTTATATGCCTGTTCACATGGACAGGGTTGGGCAAAAAATGCTTATTTAAGAAATGTAATTTCCTAAGAGGAAGAATAATATTTCCCCAAATTTATTCCTTGATTCATACTCAGCCTTAAAAAAGACTTAAAGTGGCTATAAAAATATACGGTGCTGGTATTTTTGCTTTGTTTGTTAGTTTTTAATTAGCTTTATGATATTTGAAAACATTTCTTCAAGTTTTGATGGTGGCCCAAATCTTGGAGTTTTATGTTCAGTTGGTAGGTTTTAGGTTTTTCTTTCTGGCCATTCTTGGCTCACAAACACACTATTTTAAAATAACTGAAGGTTTAAGTGAAAACGGCAAACAGTCAAAAACAAAGGTAAGTTTTACCGGTAATGGTTTTTGGATTCCTTTTTCTATATTTAGAATCTATTTAGAGAAGCGCCCATGTGCCGGATGACTGATAATTACCTGCCTCTGTAACTTCGAATCCATACAGAGACTCTATTTCATTCTTGTCATATTTTGCCATGAATCGTTACAGTCCACGGACAGGTCACGATATGACAGGATTTCAAGATTCCTCAAAACTACCTGGTCCGTTTGCCCTTCTTGTGCATAACTGGGATTTTCAGACAATATAGAATCATACAGAACCTCATCCTCTCCTGCCTGGCAACTGTTCTCACTACCTCTGAACACAGTAAGTAGCCTTAGGCCATTGGATACCCAGTGGGACTCGAACATAACTAAATAAAGAGCCGTGATGTTTATTTTCATCTCGGGACCTATGCCCAGCGATGTCTTAACCCACCTGTGAGGTGACATTTATTTTGCATGACTCATTTCCTCCCTCAGCAACCTGGCCCCAGGTTCTCTCTTACTAACCATTCCTCCTCTTCCTCCCTTACATGACCTCTTCACTCTTCAGCCAGACTGGTCGCAGTGGTGAAATGAAAGGAATCTGGGCAGAGTGGCACAGAGAAAGGGTGTCTGCAGCCAAAGTGGGAGGGCCTGCATTTTCTCCCAGTTCAATCGTTGGGCTACCTCGTAGCCTCAACAAGGCCACTTACACCTTATGAACCTTCGCTTCTGCATCTTTATAATGGAACCACTCGGCCACTCATCGAGTAGTGAGAATCAAGAAAGAAAAAAAAAGAAATATATATGTACGTATACATATATGCAGGCTGTGTGCACACAGCACCCTACGTGTAGGTTGCCTCTGACGAGTTCACTCTCATTCTTTCCTCTGCCTGGGTCCCTGTCGCCCCTTCCACCCAGAAACCTCTCCCCTCCCTTCCGCCTTATCCACATCAGGCAGTCTGCAAATGCGAGATCTTTCTTAACGCCTTTGCTGGCCCACAGTGGTCACTTTCTCCTTTTAATTGCTGTTCGGATCCAGGCCCACATTCCTCAGGTCCCACAGATCACTCCAGCCAGAGGAGAGGAAGTGGTCGCCTGCTGAGGACCGTCTAGATGCAGACCGCGAACAGGTGATAAAGACCCGCCCCCTCCTATGTTTAACCGGCTCCTTGAGTTTGCATCAGGGAAAGGAGAGGAGACCGATCACGTGCACATATTTCAGTGACTCTTTCTCTGTGTTCTGACACCTCCATCCCATTTATTGTCCAGTTTGGCTGTATTTCCAACAGTATTTAAAATGGTAACCGTGTCTGGTCCCCTCTTCCTAAAAAGAGCATCCTAGAACTTCTAGGTCAACATTATTGTCTGACACTTGGCCACTTTCCAGTTGGGTGGTGATATATCAGGGCACGTGTCATGATTTTGGAATTGCGTTGTGATCTGTTTTACGTTTCTGTTCCAACTGGTATGTTGGGACAAGGAGCCTCAGAATGTCATGAAGCTGGTTTGCATAACTGAAGGGAGCGAACAGGAATGGGAGAATGCCAGAAGGAAGATATTTTAAGTCTCGGCTTCTTCTAAGCACTGCGTTAGGATCAAAACACTAGATTTTTACAGGATTCTGAAAAATGACATTTGAGCTAGTTGTCAGCCTCAGTAAAGCGGAGTTTTATATCCTGTCTAAAATTAAACTAAATAAATCGATTGTTGTCTCAGTATCCAGATTTCTGGGGTAAGGCTAAAAGTGTGAACCCAGTTGAATTACAAGAGATTCCGTCTCCAAAGAGTGCTTAAACTTGATCTCGAATCTACGTAGCCCCATAATATGTGACCTCCTGCTAATTGACAAGTAGGTACATCTCCGGGCACCAAAGGATGGCTTTCAGCCGGGCTCCACATAGCTCCAACGTTTTAGTGATAAAAGGCTTCACTATGTTCTTACCGTTGTCAATCCCAAACTGACACCAACCAGTCTGAGGGATTAGGTTAACAGTGATTCAATCTATTGTTCTCCACTGACCGATGGCCAGAGAGCTGAGGTGCAGAGAACTAGCTGGGTATTAAAGCCGGAAACTCTACATTGTTGCTTAGCAAAAAAAAAAAATGTTGACAACTGATATACCTGACCGTTTATTGGAGTAATTTAAGGTTGAAAGTGAATTTTAAAACATCCGTATTGATTAACAGGATGAATCCTTGGTTTCCCCTTCACTTTATCACTTATGCCCACTAGGAGCTCACACCGATGGGAAGGCAGAATGGAGGGAGTGGCTGGAATCTGAGCTTTAAAATCAAATAGACCCGGGCACCTGGGTGGCTCAGTCAGTTAAGCATCCAACTTTGGCTCAGGTCATGATCTCACAGTTGGTGGGTGCATGACAGTGCAGAGCCTGCTTGATTCTCTCTCTGCTCCCCCCCGACTCACGCTTTCTCTCTTTCTCTCTCTCAAAATAAATAAATAAACTTAAAAAAAATCAAACAGACCCGAGTTCTAATTCTGACTCTGCCACATATTAGCTGCACACCTTGGGAGACTTCTCAACCTCTCTATGCTTCTTTCCTTGGCCGTATTAACTGATTAACAGTGGAGTTAATCAGTCCTTCCTCATGGGGTTGTTGTGAAAATTAAACCACCCGGTTTTGGTAAAGCACGTTGCGTTACCAAAGGATGTGCCCTTTTCTGTGAACAGGCTGAGAGTCAGGGGCTTGGAAGGACTGACCTCTGGCCTCAGAGTAAGACACCTGTTTCTATTTGCAGCCCCTTTGACGGCCCCTACGATGATGTTCAATCACACCATTGCGGTCACTGTTTCTCTAAAATATTGGTAAGGAGTGATTACATGATGTTTTCATGTCTAAAGAATGATATAAATAAGTGTAGAAGCCCTAGGGCTTTATGATAAATTGTAGTTGGGCACCAGGTTACTGAAAAACTGGAAAGATGAGCTAAAAGTTCTGCGTGATTTCTTGGGATGACACCTTATTTTGGTCCGAGCATGCTGGGTTAGGTTGAGGCCAGCTGGAGGTATACGTTGTCGGCTGTCTTTAACAATTCAGAGCATGCTAAACCTTAATGAATATTAACCGAATCACTGAACCTCCCGAATAACATCAGCATGTTTAATGGGAGAAATGAGTGGAAAAAGACAAATGGCACCAACAAGCTCTTTCACCCAGAAACACAAGTCGCCTCTCCGCCCGGTGAAACAGAATTTCTTTTCTCTCCGTCTTTTGATATTATATCATGTTTCTTTCATCTTGTCTTTTCTAACCCATTCCTATTTTAGATATTAGCTCTTCAGAAAACACGTTTCTTTTATGGTCATCAGCTGGGCACCTGTGGGATGGCAAGACTGAACGGCCTCCCCTTGCTGCTTTCTTTCTAATAACAAACCTGGTTGGCTCACCAGCCCCAAAGAGCAACGCCGCCGTGAGCAATCCCAGCTGGTTTCTGTTTTGCCTCACATGACATCAGCAGAAGCTGTCGCTTGCTTTTCATTTGCTAGAAATTTATGATCAGGGATACTGTTTAAAGCAGAAAATAGCCAGCTGGACTTGCAAATCCCTGACTCAGGGAGTCGAGAGCAAGGGGGAGAAACGAAAGGCATGACTCACATCAGGGATAGAGCATGAACGCCTCTTTCTTTTGACTCAGAAACCAGGGGCAATGGCAGTATTTGCCAGCCGGGTGCACAACGACAACCCTGACACTTTACCAGGATGATTTTTCCCCTGCTTGAAACTTGCCCACGAGGAACACTTCGCCTGCCCTGTTAGCTAAATGGCCAGGGTTGGGTGATGTGCTTTTGCAGTCCGGACAAAGTCCTGTGTACTCGGGAGAAGCACACGACCAATGCTTGCCCACACCCCAAAGACAGCACTTGACTCCCTGGGGTTCTCTAATAAATGTTTAAGTATCAGGTAAATTCTTCTCTGAAAGAGAAATTCTTTTGGGTTCTGACTAAAATATTCTCATTTAAATTTATGTACGCCGAAAATAACCAAGTAGCTGTCAAACTACTCTAGTAGACAGCCTAGGCTCTTCTACTTAATTTATATACTTTAAGGCTCAGTTAAAAATAAGTAAAATATACCAAAAAAATACATAACAACACACACACACAAACCTGTAGAGTCAATGAAAACTTAGGTTTTGTTCTAATACACAGGCACACTCTAGTAGAACAGCTAAGAGAATCTGGGGACATGTCTCGCCCAGGATAAACACCGCCAGGGACTCCGCTCAAATGCCTATTTAAGCTTGTTGAGACCACTGAAGATGAATGGACACCAGAGTCCCTGTGCTCAGATCATTAATCCAAATTTAGACCAGTCTGGAAAAGCTAAGAGCCCCTTTGAGAGATGCCTGGAGAAAAGAGTGCCTCTCTCCTTTGGTGGGGATAACGCAGGGTGCGGAGTCACCTTGTGCCTTCGGCAGGACAGATGCTGTCCTCCGCGGCATGAGAGGTCTCCTTCCCACCCAGGTATCTGAAAAACCATTCCTGACCCACATCGCCCAACATCAGTTTACTGATCCTTTTCTCTGAAATGATCGTATTGTGCCTTCTCCTCCTTGACACCCTGGAGTGAAATGACAGGATTAAGAAGGGGTAGAAATCTTGGAAGGGCCCTAAAAGAAGGGGCAAGGAGACATGGAGAGGGGAAGGAGCCATTCTCACGTGGCCGATGACAACTGCCCTGACATTTGGGCTGGGATTTATTTCTGCCCAAAGCCTTCCTTGGATTTGACTAGATTCTTTTCTCATTCTTTGGATGGAGGCAAGTAATGGCCAAAAGAGAGAGCTCCTGAGATAGACCTATGGCTTGCTCAACCTCAGTGGCTTCAGAAACCCAGGAGCAAGAGCTGCTTGTCTCGTCACACACACACACACACACACACACACACTCATTTGACAGAGGCTCAGGAGACACTGACATCCATCTCTAGGCTATTGGAAATTGGAACCGTTAACTCAGTTTCCCACATTCTGCCTTTTTGGCCTCTTACTGGAAGCTGGGCAGTGCTGAGGCAGGCGCTCTTTACAGGGAGAGGACTTCAGCAGGTTTTAAAGTATTTGTGAGGGTCACACCAACAAGGACCCTTCCCCACTCCCAGTCACACTCACTCCCCACCCAGGCTGCCTTGCTTTCCTCTTTGAGGGTTCCATGTGTTGATACGGACCTAATCAGGGGAAAAAGGAAAAACTTTACTATTTCCCCATACACATGCATCTAGTTCCTAAGCTCATGAAGAGATAAATCCTAAGTTGTGACCAGAGTCAATGCAAGCCATTTTAGGAGCTATACCCAGAACTATCCCTTGGAAGAGAGCTAAGGGTGGGGGATGGGTTCTGGTACCGATAGGTTTGGAAGAAGCTGAGCAGAGGTGGGTCCCAGGGCTTATGTCTAAGGCCCTCTGGCCGTTGAGTCCGGACCTTAGGGCCAGAAGTCTGTGTGGGCAGAGGTTCACAGAGCACCGGCCTGGCCGCCCTTTCTTGACACACCTCCTGGGCTTCTCCACACGGCATCGGTTCAGCCACGGCCCGCCATCTAGCAACATGACTTTAGAAAAATAACAAAGCTAACATCAACGTGCCCTGCCTCGGCCCACAGAACAATGCCGGGAGGTTACTTACAAGGAGCCGTCGTTTGCCTTCAAAGGACCCCAGCAGATCGGTGACGGACTTCCTGGGACTCTGCGCGAAGTGTTTGGTGGTGGGTTTCAGGTAGCCATCCTGGTCTGTTTTCCCTGCTTTTTTCTTCTTGCTCTTCTCTTTCTCCTGCCGGCTCTTTTTCTCAGCCTTATCCTTCTTCGCTTGCTTTTCGCTCTTGAGTAACTTGTCTGTTTTCTCATTTTTCACCTTTTTTTTCTTCTCCTTCTCAGGTTTCTCCAGCTTTTCATGCTTTTTAGATTCCTTCGCTTTCTGCGGGGGAATACTCCCCACCTGCAGCTGCTCCTCCAGCTGAGAGGCGGTAGGCCTGCTGAGGTCATATTTACTCTCATACTCATTGCTAAGGATTTTGTCCTGGACTTTCTTTTTGGGAGGCTTCCCCTTCGCTGGCTTGTGAGGACCTGGCACCACATGCGGGTCGCGGTGGCCGTGCTCCCGCCGGTCCGTGCGGTTGTCCCGGAGACGGCCGGCGCCCGGCCGCGTGCTGGGCTCCGCGGCGGCGGTGGGCGGGGCAGCCGCGAGGCTGTCGGAGCTGGTGGCCTTGCCCGGCCTCCTGGTGGTCTGCGGCCTCTCCCTGTGCTGCTCCTTCCTGGGCTGGGGGTAGAGATTCTCCGAGGCCCCGGGCTCCCTGGCCGTGGCCCCCTCGGCCGTGGCTGGGGGCTGGTGGGCGTCTGAGGAGGGGTGCGCCCTGGAGGTCCAGGGCCTCTGCGTGGTCGGAAAGGCTGTGGTGGTCGTCGACCTGGCAGCCGCGGTGACCACCCGAGAGGTGGCCCGGGTCGCTGTCGGGGCTGCGGCAGGAGGCAGGGTGGTGGCCCTTGGGGTCGGAGGGGGTGGGGGAGCCGCGGCCGTGGTGGTGGCCGGCTTCCGGGGCACCTTCGCCCGGCTCTCTCTGGTCGGCGGCACTGGCGCTCTCCTCTGGTCTTCTTTTCTCTTCTCACCGGCCAGGCCCGGCCTTCCCGCCCCTCCGCCATTGTTCCCCTCCGCCACCACCTGGCCCTCCACCCCAGACGCCTTGCATTTTTGGACAAAACCCTTCTGCCTGATCTTCTCTATCCTGCGGACGGGGCCCTGGTCGATGAGCTCGTACAGGGCCTCCAGCCTGACCGGGTACGGGTAGCGCTCCTCCACCTGCAGCGTCTTCTTCAGCAGCACCATGCCGAACTTGCCCTTCTCCAGCTTCAGGAAGCCCATCAGCTTCGGGACGAGGTTGGGGTCCAGGGGCTGCTCCAGCACGCGGCCCTCGCTGGTGATCCTGCGCACCATGCCCCCTTCCTCGCCCGCCTGGTGGAACAGCACGATCTGCTGGACGTGCCGTTCCGCCAGCTCGCAGTACACGTCGTCCTTCAGGAGGCTCATCATGAGGCGGTAGTAGCCCTCCGAGGCGTGCGGCGCCGAGATGACCCACACCCTGTTCTTGCCTGCGAAGCTGGCCAGGATGTTGGGGGAGCTGGACCCGGAGGGGAAGCGCAGCAGTCTGGAGCGCGCCGAGGACCCCTCATCGCGGATCATTTCTCGGGGAGAGCTCGGGGCTCCTGGTCTCTGCTGGGGTCTCGCGGCGAAGCGCCGCGGGGTCGGCGGGGTTGTCGCGGGGGCTACCCTCAACACCGGCACACTCCTCCTTCTCTGAAGAGGGGGAAGCTTTGGTTCGTCCAGAGTGGTTCTCTCGAGTCCCTGAGCCCTCCCTGTGTGCCTCAGAAGCCGAGCCGGCCTTCTGTGGCCTGGGGAAACCAGGGGCACCTTCCGCCCTCCGTGGCTCCCTCTAGGCACGGCCTGGAGGTGGGGTTCGGATCCACACACCAGCCACATGGCCAACAGCATGGTAACACTGAGTCCCATTCTCCGTGTCATTGTGCAATCCACTTCGAAAGGCAGCGGGGCCAAAAGACAGAGAGGGGGAAGGGGAGTGAGAAAAAAAAAAAAAAGAAAAGAAAGAAAATCATTTAATTGCAAACAGAACTGGGCATTTTCTCTTTCTCTATCTTGGCCAAGGGGTGGGGGAAGGGATGGTGAGAGAAGAAGGAAGGAGGTCAGGGAATGGAAAATAGGAGGAGATCCGGTTGCTTTTAAGCCCCTGTAATTTGTTAGTGCTTAACAGAGACAGTTACATTAAGCAGGAGAGCCAGCTCGGTCCGGTCAGCGTCCTTGCACCCTCCCCACCGGCCCACCGGCTCTCCGATGCTCCAGAGAAAAGGCACACGGAGCACATGAATTATGACATTCTTATTTCACGTCTTCAAATAGGCAACAAAGAAACAAACGCACCAAAGACAGAAAGGATTACACACTTACATTGTGGCTCATGGAGATGGAATGCAGAGGGTTTAAAAGGCAAACTGAAGTGTGGTCCCAGGACAGTTTCCTAGATGAAATACTTTTCCTCCCAAGCCTCTCTCTCCTTTGCAGGCTGAGCGGTACAAAGGGGGTGTGCTGCAGCTCCGGCTCCCAAAGGCGCCGCCGCCGACCCACAGCCGGTCCTGCCCGGAGGGCTGAGCTGCTTTCTTCTTTCCTTTGGCTGTCTTTTCACCTTCTTGACAAGTAGGATGAGGCAAAAGGAGCTGTCCTTGTGAGTCTTTGCTTCTCCATTTGTCTGTAGTTTCTGCCCGGTCTGGCGAGTCTGCCTGTGCCAATCCCCTGTGCCGACCAGGACAACGCAGGGCGTCCCTGAAAGTGGAGTCCCAGCTATTCCTGGATCTTGCTCTTTCTCTCTTTAGAGTTCCAGGATCCTTCTTATCACCCTTTCCCCCACAGTCTGGCTTTGTCCCTTTGTTTCCAAGCGTAAAAGCACTGGGATTAATATGTTTTCCAGGCTGAGGGAAAGAAAACACAGGAATGTGATGTTGAAAAAGGACTTTTTTCTTTTCCTGCGCTTCTCTCCTCCCTTTATTTCTCCCCACCTTTTTTTTTTTTCTTCTCCTCTTTTCCTTCTCCTTCTTTTCCTTCTTCCTCTTGCCTGGACTCGGTCCCAGAAATGCCAGGACAACCTCAGTTTTGATCCAAACCAAACTCAAACAACAGCAGCCGCTGGAAATCAAGGAAACTTCACTAAGAATCTAACAGATCAGCAAAACACCACCTCCTTCCCACTTCAGCAGGATGAGAGTGGAGTCGGTGGGGAAGGGGAGGGCTGTTCTTTGGGGTGGGGGAGAGTTTTGAAACACTACCCATCATCATAAATCACTTTAGAAGAGGATGGCTGGGGACTTAACCCCTTCTGTGCCAAGAAATCACGATACTTTCCCTTCCCGTCTGGACTCACATTGCCCTTTGGAAAGGGAAATTTCTCAGATTTCTGCATCTGGCTGCTGGGTTTTCCTAGAGACAGATACTCATTTGGGTCAGGGTGCTTGGCCGTACATCCACAGACAGCATATATATTTATAGTTCCATGTGTGTATTTTTATCTCTTTCTCCCCGTTTCATGTGTTTAGTTGGAGGCTGGAAAAGCCCGTGGAAAACATGATGGGGTTGTTTTTATTTTATGCTAATTGGGGATCATATTACTGAGTTCTCGTTCCTAGTTTTCTCCTTGGCATGGAAGGAAACTGGTAACAGGTTAGAAATGCAGGCAATGGCTGCTGTTCTCCTGAGATTTTGGTTGGTCATGACATCAGGAGAAGGGCATTGTGATCTCTAATTCTGGGCTCTGGCTAAAGATGCTAGGCTAAGAGCTTCCTCGGAGGGCACGAGCGTGTGTGGGGGTGTAGTGCAGTGTTGTGCTCTCCGTTGGCTTCTGGAGTCTGGAGGGGTTTAGGGAATTATTAGAAGTCACCATATCAAGTTCCAAAGGAGAGACTGAGACAGCTCTGTGCACCCACCTCTTGGAACTGCCAGGGAGATTCAGCTATTGGTGGTGAGAGAAGGTGCCTCAGGGTATACAGACATTTCTTCCAGTCTCCAGAAGAGCATCATCGAATCAGGATTAACTGCCACAGACAGTGGTGAGCCAGGATTCTCAGAAGGCTCCTTCAAGCGAGGCCATGTTAATGGCTGCCCTCACTGGCTAACACCTGGTTCCTAACTGCTACCCCTTGATCAGTCCCATCTCTGACTGGTCGCATTTTGTTTTCCTTCACACAAACTCCCAGCACTGAATTAAAGACCTGTAGGGGGTTGAGTGTAGGGTGCTCAGGCCACAACTTGAAAACCAAGGGGTACCAAGATGGAGGGCTCTCCTGGGAAGGCTTTTTTAAAACTTCTGAGTTCAGTAACAAAGGTGGATCAGACAGACTCTGTATCCGCTGGGGTCAGAGAGGACTTCCCCTTTCGTGGGACTCACCTGTTAAGTTGATCAACTATATGCCTGCTGCTAAGTTGGAAGTCCTAGATGTTATTTCCTTTCTCACATCATAATGTGTTTCACGCCTATCTCTTACTGAGCTTTCTTCTTTCCTTCTCTTTTCCTTTTGTCTTTTCCCTACTAATAACACTACCAGTTACTGAGGATTTTCACAAGCGTCCCTGGGCCTGGTGCTTTTGTATATTCCTTTAACCCTCACAGCATCCCTACAAGGTAGGTAGGATGATCCTCATTTTACGGATGAACAAATTGAAATTTAGTAAGTTTAAATCCATTTTCTACCATCACACAAATGGCAAGTGGTAGCTATGAAATTTGAACTCGGGTTTAGAACTGTCTACACAGCATTATGCTCTCCTGTCTCCCTCTTTCATTTTCTCCCCGTGCCTTCTCTTTTTTTCCCTCTTCCTTCAATTCCTTTTTGTGTTTCTCACATTCAGAGAGAAGTATTATTTGTTTGCTCAACCAGATTACTTATAATATCAGAGTCCTACTTTCTGGAATTACTAACCATACTTTTTGCCTTTCTTAATAGGTCCTCAAAGTCTTTTATCCTCTTTCTTAAATATCCCATGCCTTTCAGCAACCTCCTAACGATATGTACAGCATTCATTACCTGTGCCCTGGTAAAGCTGAAATACAGTTAGTTTTGCTACTGGGAGTTAGCCCAGAGGGGAACCCCAGCTCAACCCTGGGCTGTGTGCGTGTCTTCCTGGGGCTTTCTTCCCTTCTGTGAGCTCCACTAGATGGCGCGCTAAACACATAGGCGGGGGACGACCAACTCCGGGTCTCCCCAGCGCTCTCCACCCCACCCCACTCCGCCCGCACAGACGCGCCGCCCAAGTGGGGCTTCTCCTGCCTGTTCAGGTTTTCGACCTCAATACCCAAAGCCTTCCCTGAGACCTCAGGAGTCCAGGGAGCACATACTTAATAAGAGCAATTAGGAAACAATGAGAATCCACAGCGTACTAATACATGGTTCGTAACAGTATTACTATACAGTATTTCTATAACCTAAAAAAGAAACAGTAATCCATTAGTTGACAAGAGAGATTTGAAAGAGATGGATGTTGAGGCCGAGGTGGATAAAAGGAATACAATTTTAAAGTAGACTTCAGAAATGCTAGTTTGGGAATTCTCTGTGTTGAAACTGCCTGAGACTGGGTTGCACAGTAATTTGGAGGCAGGAAAGGAAATGAATGAGCAAAACAGAATGGCTTTAGAGACACGGAGTTGGGAGTATTTCTTTACATTCGCTGGAGCGAATGTAAGGAGGCACGCAGAAGGAGGTGTGCTTACTGGTCAGACCCACGCTGGCCTAAGGCTTCAGCCGCCTGGGACCAAGACTCGGGAAAACAGCAGGGCTGTTTCGTCACATCTTCGTGGCAGAGGCATGGCGTTCGCACGTTGAAGATCCTGCTAGGTGGTTTTCGTTTTCATTTGCACACCTTAATCAACCGTTCAGTCTTAAGAATGAAGACCACGTTTATGACTTTCAGGATGAAAAGGAAGTCTCTTTCTCGGTATTCAAAGGGTAGGACAATGAAAGACGGAAACAATAGAGTCCAGGGGAAAGCCAGCGAGGAGTTAATTCAGGGTACTGCCATCCCAGAGAGCGGCTGAGAAAGAGTAATTCCCGAAAAGAAACACACTGAAACAGGTCACATGTTTGATCCAAAATTGATGAATATGTGTATTTAAAAAAATAAAATAAAAATAAGAATTATTTGATATGATAATGTCCTAAACTATTGGGACATTATTAATATTCTTTTTATTAATATTATTTTATTAATATTATTAATGTAGTTATTAGGATATTTAGGAGTTGTTAATATTTTTTATTCATTTATTTTTAATTGCTTGAGAGTTTGTTGGGAGAGATTAAAGGCACTTCCCCCCCCCCCAAGTGGACGCTATTTAATTAAGAGAATGTTGAACTCCTAATAAGAATAAATGGAAAGATCTTGCCCTAGCGGAGATCAAGGAAGATGAAGGAACTGTGTGAATCACCTAAATCTTTGAGGTCAATAATTGAAGTTTAGATCCATATTGGTTGCCATTCTATCTGTGCACGAGGTGTAAATTTGGGGGCATATCAATTTGCCGCTTGGGGGGTTAGTTCTGGGTTGGGAAGGGGTAGACAATACCTTGTTAAAAGTCTTAACCATTGGCCATGTAATGCATGCAAGAGATTTCTAGCAATCAGGTTTAAAGAGGTAAATTCTAATTATGCTGCTCTTCACACCTGCGGGTACAGCCAAGGCGAGATCAACGATCCTTTCTTTTCTCCTCCCTCTTTCAGCCGTTCTCTCAAATGTTTGCCAAGAGTGCCGACTTTGTATCCGGAATGATACAGAACCAAGCAGTCTCTTCCCTTTAGAAACTCACAACCCACTGGAAAAGATAAACAATTTTCAATTATATTTGCACAGCAATACCACCAACTTTCCCTTCATGTAAAGATTTGGTGCTGACTATGGCTGCAGCCAGTACACACAGAGTCCATTCCTGTTGGAGACTTTGCTCCTTCGATCCCTGGAGCGGGCTTTCCCCCGGAAAGAGGCTTTCCATGGCAACCACTGCATGGCGCTGGAAACTCTTGCTTGGTATGTTCCATTGGCTCTAGAATCCACTAGAGTCTACAAGAGTCTAAGATAATCTGTGTGGCAGAGGGTGCTGGATTGCCTGACCACTCTTTGATCCTCACTTTCCCAGTCCCCATCTTGGTTCTGTCTCTTGCACCAGCTCTGCCAGGATTGCCCCATCTTTCACTTGTAATTTCTCTATATTGAGCCTGCACTCTGGGTTTTGATCACATCACTTAGAATACCACCTTTCATAAGGAGGAGATAACCAACAGAATGGCAATGCAGTCATTCAATAGATGGGCACTCCCTGACCTCATGAAACCTATATGCCAGTGGTAGGAAACAGGCAATAAGAATATGAAAATAAATAAATACATATACCTGTACCAGATAAGTGCTTGGAAGAGATTTTTTTTTTTAAGAAAGTAAAAGGTGGTCAATGGAGGGTGGCCATTTTTAAACAGGGGTCGAGGATAATGGTCCTAAGGGAAGCTAGGGAAGCTCATCATTCAAGTGTTTGGGGAGGGGAAGAACATTCTAAGCAGAGAGAACAGCAGGTACACAGGCACTGAAGCAGACTCTGTTACACAAGTGTATCCCAGAAGAGCAACGGTTGAATGCTTTTAAGCAAAGATGTGGCAAGAACTGATATATAACATGAAGCGATCACTTTGGGGGCCACATGGTGAATACAGAGTAGCAGCAGGGAGACCGGTTAGTCCGAGACTGCACTAGAGCAAGTGACGGCGTGGTAACTTAAACCAGGCTGCTAGTAGGAGTACGGGTGCAGAAAAATCATCCTCTTTGGTATATATTTTAAAGACAGACTTGATAGGAGTAGTTTGGAGAAGAGACAATCAAATGTTTTGTTTGAAAATCCTGTCAGACAATCTGGTGCAGAGGTCGAGCTAGCGGTTGGTCCATGAGTCTGGACGTCAAGGAGGACTGGGGCCGGTATTAGAAATTTTGGAGACTGTTTGAAGCCTGAGGCTGGGAGAAATCACTTAAGGAGTGAGTACACACGGAGACGGAGAGCCCGGTGGCCGGGAGCACAATATTTGAAAGATGTGGGGTCGAGGGTGTGGAGGAAGGACAGCTGCTGTAGGAGGAAGGCAGGAGCGCGTGCGGTCTTCCACCGCCCCACAGCTTGAATCACATGTTGGCTCTGACCTTTCTCTACAGGTCCTCACCGCACATGTCCACGTTCAACTCATTCCTCGGTGTCCAGACGCTGTACTCTCTCTTCTACAACACAGACCACTCTCCTCTCTCTGAGAAGGTATTCCATAGAACATCACTCTTCTCATTGTTTTGTACTTTAAATATGGGCTCTTGTTCTTCCAAGCACATCTTTAAGCTTCTGAAAACGGAAAAAATGGAGTAGCCCCACATTTGTTTTGCATTCTTCTTAGCACCATGCATGCAGTTATGGCACAAAAATTATAAGTCTGTACCAATCTAATACAGTTAAAAGGAGAGACAGCAAAACTCCAGGAGGCAACCCAACTGTAACTTATCCCCTTAAAGTAGGAAAGAACAGAAGAAAATAATCTATACTGCTGGTGAACCATAAGATCACTTTATCTCTATTTATTGAATAATAATCGAAGAAACAGAACACTATAAGTCATTAAAATAAAATCTTATACTTGCATCGACTTAGGGAATTGTGAGATTAAAGCAAAATTTTATGTGAAGTGATACAAATCTTCATTTTATTTGTTCATTCATTCATTCATTCATTCAAAAACTGTTTCTAGAGCCTCTTTTATGTGTCAAACATTTCCAATGTTAGGAATACAGCAACATGCTGAAGTCTCTGCTCCCATGAAACAATGTAAAACAATGTAGGGAAAAGTAATAGCAAATGAAAGAAGAAAGGTACTCTTTAAGATGGGGTGACCAGTTGTTACCACCTGCTAGCCTTATGGAAGTAGTTGTATGCTACATGTAAAGGAATCTCTAGCATATCTTCAACTTGGTCAATTCTTCAGCCTCTGAAGTTGGAATTTACTTTCAGTTATAGCCTGAAGATTCTAGAAGCCAAGTCTATTGAAGAGTCTATTTGGTAGAAGAATTGTATATTTCTGATTGGGGTTAAAATAATAGGTGATTATAAGGAAATAAGTTTCAGAGCACCTGGGTGGCTCATTTAGTTAAGTGTTTGACTCTTGACTTTGACTCAGGTCATGATCTTACAGTTTGTGAAATGGAGACTGTGTCAGGCTCTGTGCTGACAGTGTGGAGCCTGCTTGGGATTCTCTCTCTCTCTCTCTCTGTCTCTGCCCCTCCCCTGCTCTCTCTTTCTCTCTCTCAAACTAAATAAACATTAAAAAAAATAAGTTTTCTTCTTGGTTCATTAACTGGATTTGGAATAACTATAAAAAAGGAATTTTAAAAATTCTCTGAGTGTCTGACATAGAATAAGTACTTCTTACGTGTTTCATTGAATGAATAATTGAAATATCACTACGGTCTCCCAAGATGTTTGCTTCGAAGTCAATAATACGAATTTGGACTCCACTGATTTCTAACAAGTCACATTAGTTTGTAATTACCTCTCTGTTTAAAACCTATATTGTTATAAATTAAATGTTTTTAACCAAAGTCTGTTGCAAAAAATTCCAGAATGAAGATCAAATACAATGTGGTATTCAAAGCGAGTTAAAAAGTTCAAAGCAAAATTCATTCTGAATATGTTAACAGGTAACATTCCAAAGCTTTGAATGTTATTTTTATTTAAAAGTTAAGTACGGAAAATAAAAGCGTGTGGTCCCTTTACAAATAATTTGTAATGGTGGATTTTGGCAGATGTCTTGGCACTAAATATGGGGAAAATTCAGTCAGTACAAATAAATGTTGGTAAGTAAGTGCATCAAAAACAAGAGAAACAACTGAGATTCCCCCTCCCCACCACCCCCAATTTCTGGTTGGAGAACAGTTCTTAGTTGGAGATGTATAGAGATTTGTATAGAGATTTCATACATTCATTGGATAAGGCTTGTTGTGCCTATGAGAAGGTAGTACAAAGTTTGGAACCAAACAAAACTTTGAATCCCTGGTTCACCGCTTACTAACTGTGTGATGTGGGCAAGCTGTTAACCTCCCTGAACCTCAGTGTCTTCGCCTATAAAAATGTGAATGGCTATTCTTTTATATAAACAATAGAGTTAATTTTTTTCTGATAATGATTTTATTAGAGTGCTTTGTGGTTCAAATAATGGAAAATCCATAGCTAATTGCTGTAAACAACAGATAATTTGTTAGTTCACACAAATAAAGTATCTCAAAGTAGGGCAAACTTCTGGGTTGATTTGCCCCAGAAGCTCTCGATCTTTTTTTGTTCGTTTGTTGATTGTGGTAAAACACAGACAACATAACATTTGCCACTGCAAAGACTTTTACGTGTACAGTGCAGTGGCATTAAGTGCATTCACAGTGTTGCGCAACCATCACCACTGTCCATCTCTAGAACTTCTTCATCTTCCCAAACTGCAACTCTACCCATTAAACTATAGCTTTCTGTTGACCCCCTTTCCTCAATGCCTGGAAACCACTATTTTACTTTATGTCTTTATGAATTGGACTGTGGATGACTATTTTTAATGTATGCGATGTACCTACCACAATACTAACACTCAGCTAATCTGGGAAGAAGGATGGTGCCCACACAAGAATAGCCATAAACTCAGGCTTCCAGCCTAAGGCAAAGGGCTACTGGACGAATGTGGGAAGGAACTAAGGGGTCAGACCAAAGTGCTAAGCACCAAACACAAAGAGAAATGGTTAAACACTGGAAGAGGACTCACTGGTATTTCATGCCAGTCTGTTGTGAAATCAGAAGCCAGAGTAATGTGTACACTTTGTGTCTCCTGTTGGCTTTCACCTCTACAGCTGCAAAAATCTTCCAGTTGGTTTTCTGGCCACCAGATTCATTCTTCCAATCTATCCCGTAAGTGGTTGTAACTGTAATTTTCCTCAAGCATCAATATTTCATTTCTGCTGTAAATTCCTCCACAATGAGCAGAGAACTTTGGCGAGAAAACTCAAGGCTCCCCTGGCCTATAAGTGAGTTGAAAAATAGGCACTGACTCTAACAGTAACCATGGAAACCTGCCGATGGGCACTGATGCTAGCAGTATCAGTGGAAACCTGCTGGTGGTATGAAATCAATGGAAACCTGCCGATAGTATGAAACCTGCCGATGGTATGAAATCGAATCAAGCTGGAAGCAGTCATGAGACTGTACGCACTACAGTATAATACCTGAGCGGAGCTTGGGACTCTGGGATTTCCTCCTGCAAAGAAGGTTTTTGAACTTTAACCAACTGAAGAGTATGAAAGTGCCCTATATGGGCAAGAGGAATGCATGACCTCATGGCCATTGTTCTTCAGAAGCAAACCACTTGACGGTTTGAATAGGAGCTGCACAAAATGCAAGGAATTATGAAACTCCCCAGACACATCTTACAGAGGACACTAAATAGTCAACAAAGGGACAGCAGAGCCCCAGAGCCTCTGCTTCCAATTAAAGACCAGTGCACTTGCATTGGAAATTGAGCAGTGATTCCATTACTTAAGGGTTTTAACGACATAATTATAAAAACGTATTCTTGAGTGTAAACTTGGAATAAGATGGAAATAATTTTGTCCTATGTGGGACCTAAATTAACCTGGTTATACTTAAGAAGAGGAAAAAGGCAGTAAAGAAAGTTACGCCTTTAATTTTATTTTTGGATATAAAATAATTTCTGTGATTTTTAAAATATTGTAGTTTTAATTTAAACGTCTCAAAATAGATGGGCATTAAAACATGATACATGTACACCTGCTCATGGTAATATGTCCAAATTATCAGGATTTCTGTATCAGTAAGTGGTCATAGTGAAAATATAGCAAAAAAAATGTTTTAAATCCAGAGGTTATTTACTTATTTTTTTGAGAGAGAGAATGCACAAATGGGGGAGGGGCAGTGAGAGAGGGAGACAGAGGATCCAAAGTGGGCTCTGTGCTGACAGCAGAGAGCCCAACGTGGGGCTCGAACTCATGAACTGCAAGATCACGACTTGAACCAAAGTGAATGCTCATCCAACTGAGCCACCTAGGCACCCTGAAATCCAGAGGTTATTTTTAAGAGTTTTTTTGAAAAACAAATATTTTATTATGTTTAAATGTTTAATATTCACCCAGTTTATTGAAAGGACGTGAATACTTAGGGATTTGAAACTATTTGTTTTGTAGATATTCAGAGCATGACAGGCTAACTGATGCTTAAAATAACAATTTCTTTTCTGGGTTTTCAACTGTAGGATAGCCAGCTAAATGTTCACCCAACTATTCAATTGACGTTCATGGAAACACTAACCCAGCTGATCTTTTTTCTCCCCTTTCCCCACTGTGTTTTTCCAGCATCCTGACAGCTGAACTTTCACATGCCCAAATACTAGATAAGATTTCAGCTTACTATAAGGAAAATGTTCTAAATATTAGAGATGTTCAAACATGAAGAGGGATGCCTGGGGAGGCAGTAAGCTCCCTGCTGGAGAGAGTGTTAAAATAAGGGCTCCTTAGCCGAGAACTTAAACACTAGGTAAGTGGCTAACCCAGGTGGATATTTAGCCTTGAAGATTCTGGGAGTCTATGGTTACTCTAATAACCATGTATAAATTGAAGCAGTAATTTCCCTGGCTTGCTTTTGGGAAAAAAATTATGCGAAATACCTATCATCAGAATTGTTATCCAAGACACAAGGTAGAGAAGCAAGTGTCATAATAACACAAAAGTAGTGGACTGTCCACTTACAGAGTTAGCTTCCAAATGTTCTTCTCTATGTAACAACTTTGCCCACCAATTAGCATCTTTATCTAACAAGAAATAGTGAAGATCAGCTAACGTTCCATGCAGACATATTAATAAATGGATCTGGCAGAAGACAAAATCAACAAGCGTGAAAAAGTGATTGGTACTTCACATGAAAATTCGTTGGAAATAGGTCTTTTAATCAATGGCTACATCAATTAAACCATCGAAAAGTCATTGAATAGGCTTAAAAATGTGATGCTCACCGGGACTGTGCTATAAAAGTCCACTGTGAAGTGATGGGTACTAGGTCACGTTATGCAATTTGGTTGGGAAAATTTTACTCTCCCCCAAATCAAGGGCTGAGTCATTCATTCACCATCCAAAGAATGTAGTGCACATTTGCAATCATAACTCAATATGCGAAAACTAAAAAAATAAATAAATAAACTGTATATTTTTCTCTTAGATTTCAAGGTAAGATTGCAAACAAACTTTGAACTATTTCCTATGACATTCGGTACTTGTCGAGATGGATTAATTTGAGTGGATTAATTTTCTCTCTGGATTAAATTTTTGTTGAGCAGTCAGGTCTTCTTGTATTTTCAAAGAGAGCTCCTTAAAACAATCTGAAAACAAACGTATACAGTGAGAGATGCTGTATTAATAATTTTTAAGAAATTTAAACTTTTCCACTCTACACAAATCCATAGTAGAAATAGCAGACACATGTTGACTTAAAAGGAGAAAGTCTAAGCCTATTGTGTCATAATTCCACTAATCAATTATACCAAAACAACAACAACAACAACAACAACAACAACAAAAACCAGTTTATACAAGGCAGGAAGCATGCCCTGGGATCTCAGTCACTAAATGCGATTATGGGTGACTATGGGTGATACTTTTAGGTGATTCAGCATACCAAGACTCAGGTGTTTACTTCTAAACGAGTTCTATGCCAGCTCTGCCTGTGACCTCTGCTCCGTGAATCCTACCTTGGTCTCTTGACCTGCTTCTAGTGTTTTGGGGTGCAGCACATAAGTCTGAGTGCCTATTGGAATCTATTTCCACTCTAAAAGTCCTCACAGGTGTTATCTGGTTTTTAAAGTAAATTTAACTCTACCCCAAGTGAAGTGCCAGGAAAGTTGCACGTGCAACCTCTAGTTTACTCAAAACCAACTTGCTGCTTCCCTCATTATAGAGTGATGCCCAGGAGAGATCCAGGAGGTCAGGTAATCCTGATACTGAAGGCAGAGGTTCAAGTCTTCTCATAGTTGAGCTAGAAAGACTTTAGAGGCAGTTTCAGATAAGATAGAGACACAAATAGAGACTAGAGCCTAAAGACCAGCCCAAGTAACCTGTTAAGACCTTTCTGGCATCTTCCTTGACCTTTACAGAACTCATAATTTCACACCTTGGCTATAAAAACACTGGCCTTTGGGCCGAGGCACATGGTGAAGCTTTTGGAGAACAGGACTTCAGGTGGTCTTCTCCATGATAGGAGATTTCCACTTCCTTGCTCACATGGGGAGAAAGGGCTTAACCTCTGGCTGCCTCCCTTTCTTACATAATCTGTTCATCACAAGGCCCAACCCTAGTTGCTGGTTGCTTATTTGGATGAAAAGAATTTTACGTCTTTTTAAATTCTTTAAAAGCTTATGTAGATGGCTTAGTGTCATTTTCTTCTGTGTTGGTAAATTCATGCCAATGGTGTCGATTTAATGAGAAAATTTTCATATGAAGTAATAGTACAAAGCCTTCAGCTACCTATCTTGCTCCTACTTAATTCTCCTTGCCTTGGGAATAGGAAGCTCAGCCCCACATTTGTCTCTGACTCCAAACAAAGCCAGTACAAGCCGTGAGAGCTCTGTGGGACATACCAAGACAGTGTCTCACACTCTCTGGAGTTCATCGTGGAAATGTGATAAAGATTAGAAATATGCAGACCTTTCTCTGTGTCCGTCTTCCAAACGCCCTGTGAGGGCTGGCAAAAAATGTTCTTATTCTCCAAGTATTCGCTGGCATGTATGTGTGCAGTAAAATTATGTTTGGGGTTTGCAGTTGGACTTTTTAAATGAACATCTGTTATTCTCTTTCCATCAGAGGTTCTGAACCCAGCTGGGCAGGGCAACTTGGCTCCCTCCACCGCCTCTGTAGAGTCACACATGGAGCCTGTCATCTGTCAGCTGCTTGTTGATTGGCCGACCAGCTGCCACTCATCTCCCACAGCTGGTTTGGCTCTGAAAGGCTCTTGGGTGTGGAGGGAGGGGATCGGGGTCAGCTTGTTCTGTGCTCGCAGCCCATGGGAGTTCCAGAAGCAGGGATATTTCATTAAGCTGCTCTGATCAGCCTTTACTGAATGCTAAATTCACAACCCTGAGTGGGTGTGAAACAGGGTCTGGGGTGTACATTTTAGAATCGTGAGTCATAGCAGCTTAGGTTTTGGACCAATTGTTTTTACCTCCTGGTGTCTCTCGTCTATTTCTATGACATGAGATTATAGATAATGTGTCCCATGCAGAGGCAAATGAGGGATGTGGTTGCAAAGAGTGCTTTGTTTTCAGCAAAGAAAAATGCTCTTTGAATCTATGAGTTCTATATTATTTGGAGAAGGAAGTTTATTTTCTACCTGTCTCAGTACCACCAACTACAAGAATATGTCAAGTTCCCTAGACCACTCTGACTCAGGCTTCGGGGCCCTGGATTTCAAGACAAAATATAAGACTCCAAAGCTCTCTCTCCAAGCCCTTCGGCAAAATTATATCAATAGTCATAACACTCCGTCTGACACGCTGTTACAAGATGATTACTCTTCCTGACTCACAGCTCCAGTCCTGTTATTGTCTCATTCAAAGTCCTTTCATGGCTTGCAGCTGTCAAAAGTACAGGTTATTACTACTCTATAGCTTGGCATTCAAGGTCCTTTATGATCTGATCTCAAACTACTTGTCAAAACTCCTACTTGCCATCTACTGCCATTAACACTTCCTTTAATCTAGCCAAAATGCACCACATAATGTTTCTTTGTTGCCCCATGTACACCCACTTCTGTGCTTTTGCTTATTCTCTTTCCTGATCACCTCAAGTCCAAAAGCTCCCAGTCAAGGTCAGTTCAAATACAACTGCTCCATAAAGTCTTCCCTGAGACTTCCCAATCGAGCCCACCTCTGCTCTCTCAAAATACCTAATTACTTTCTCGTCTCTCTCTCAAAGCACTTTTTAGGACTTTCTGCCTGGAATAATAGCTCACAGTGCCCAGCTGTCCTACCTTCCCCCAGCATGGGCAGGCAAAACCTGTGTCTAGTTAATCTTTGTACTCGCCCTAGGGCCTTGCAGGTGCTGGGTCAACTTTTGTTATAAATACAACAATAGGCATTTGTAGGGAGTTTTATAACATCCAAAGTGGATTCACATTCATTAATTCACTTAATTCTCATAAATGAAAGTACAAAGAACAGGTGTTCTCTTTGTTACAAATGAGAAAGGAAAGAGAACTAATTTTTAGTCAGAATTAACTTTTACTTATTTATCCAACCATTATTTGTGTCATTCTTATATCTGCCTCTTCTGCCATAGTCTAAGCTCCGTGAGAGCAGGGACCATGTCTGTTTTTTCACTGATGTATTTCCAGTGTTTGCACATTGCCAAACATAGTGTAAGAAATCATTAAACACTGCTGAATGAATGGAGTGAATACTACGAGATAAGCAGCAGGCTGAATGTTTTGTGTACACTATTTTATTCTCACAGCTGGGGTCATCTCCATTTTATAGGCAAGGAAATATAATCTCCAGGCCACACAGTGCTTGTGTGTGGGGCTGAAACTGAAACCAAGTTTTCATCATTACAGATACCATGTCTTTTCCATCATACTGTCTACCTTCTATGAACTGCCTTTGTCTTTCCTTTACTTTTTTAAATTTTAATTGCTTTAGAATGCTATAAGAAGAAATTTTTGAGAGTTACCTTAACTTTTAAATATTCATCTGTCAATTATAGACATCATAGTTATAAAATAGTGAATTAGTTAATAGTCACAGTTACAGAGTCCAATAGTATCATTGTGTGAGGGTAGATGGGGGTGAATTCTTGGAAGGGAGGAAAAGATTTTCTAAGGATTTCTCTAACTCTACTGTAGCTCTCTGCTTTCTTTGAAATGAAAGAACTGTTTTGATCTAAGAGTAAAAAATAATTAAGTTGCCAACACAATTTACTTTGCCCTAAATGATCCAGATGTATATTTATAGTTATATTTTGATCACTGTCTTTGAAGAGAGAAAATGAATAGCCTTAAGTCATGTCAGGACTTACATAGGTGAATAATTTGATAAGTAAGTATTATTATCAGAGGAAGGCATTATTGATTTTATTGTTAAGAATGGTTTATTTTTATATCCATTTAATTTGAAATGAAAAATATATCTTTGAATTGTCCAAACCTTCTCCTTTTTCTTCATGTGAAATATGGGGAAAGATTTTCTTCTAATTTAACCACATTCTTCATATCTAAAGTCAGAAGGGGAACCTTTGACTCTGTAATTTTCTGAGTCCTCTTTCATAGTGCTTTCATATTGTGGTTGGTGGTCAAGTCACTGGGCTTGATATGTCATGTTTGGTTAACACCAGAGTTAAATAATACCCAATTATTATTATTATTATTATTATTATTATTATTATTATTATTATATTTTTAAAATATAATTTATTGTCAAGGCAGCTAACATACAGTGTATACAGTGTGCTCTTGGCTTCAGGGATAGATTCCCATGATTCATCGCTTACATACAACACCTAGTTCTCATTCCAACAAGTGCCCTCCTCAATGCCCGTCACGCATTTTCCTCTCTCCCCTACTCCCTCTCCATCAACCCTCAATTTGTTCTCTGTATTTAAGAGTCTCTTATGGTTTGCCTCCCTCTCTGAAACTATTTTTTCCCCTTTCCTTTTCCCATGGGCTTCTGTTAAATTTCTCAACTTCCATGTATGCGTGAAAACATATATCTTTCTCTGACTTATTTCACTTAGCATAATACCTTCCAGTTCCATCCACGTTGTTGCAAATGGCAGGATTTCATTCTTTCTCATTGCCAAGTAGTATTCCATTGTATATATAAACCACATCTTCTTTATCCAGTCATCAGTTGATGGACATTTGGACTCATTCCATAATTCACGTATTGTTGAAAGCACTGCTATAAACATTGGGGGACGTGTGCCTCTATGGATCAGCACTCCTGTATCCTTTGGATAAATTCCTAGTAGTGTTATTGCTGGGTTGTAAGGTAGTTCTACTTTTAATTTTTTGAGGGACCTCCACACTGTTTTCCAGAGCAACTGCACCAGTTTGCATTCCCACCAAAGTGCAAGAGGGCTACCGTGTCTCCACATCCTCCACATCAGTTGTTTCCCGGGTTGTTAATTTTAGCCACTCTGGTGTGAGGTGGTATCTCAGTGTGGTTTTGATATTTCCCTGATGATGAGCGATGTTGAGCATTTTTTCATTGACCATCTGGAGGTCTTCTTTGGAAAACTGTCTATTCATGTCTTCTGCCTATTTCTTCACTGGATTAGTTTTTCGGGTGATGAGTTTGGAGAGTTCTTTATAAATTTTGGATACTAACCCTTTATTTGATATGTCATTTGCAAATATCTTCTCCCATCCCATTGGTTGCCTTTTAGTTTTGTTGTTTCCTTTGCAGTGTAGAAGCTTTCTATCTTGATGAGGTCCCAATAGTTCATTCTTGCTTTTAGTTCCCTTGCCTTTGAAGATGTGTCGAGCAAGAAATTGCTGTGGCTGAGGTCAAAGAGGTTGTTGCCTTTTTCTCCTTTAGGGGTGTTGATGGTTTCCTGTCTCACATTTAAGTCTTTCCTCCATTTTGAGTTTATTTTTGGGTATGGTGTAAGAAAGTGGTCCAGTTTCATGCTTCTGCATGTTGCTGTTCAGTTCTCCCAGCACCATTGCTAAAGAGACTGTCTTTTTTCTAGTGGATACTCTTTCCTGTTTTATCAAAGATTAGTTGGCCATACATTTGTGGGTCCATTTCTGGGTTCTCTATTCTATTCCATTGATCTATGTTTTGTGCCAGTACCATACTGTCTTAATGATTACAATTTCGTAGTAGAGGCCTCTCACTTTGTTTTTCTTTTTCAACATTGGTTTGGCTATTCGGGATCTGTTGTGGTTCCATACAAATTTTAGGATTGTTTGTTCTAGGTTTGAGAAGAATGCCAGTGCAGTTTTGATTGGGATTGCATTGAGTGTGTAGATCGCTTTGGGTAGTATTGACATTTTAACAATATTTATTCTTCCAATCCGTGAGTATGGAATGTTTTTCCATTTCTTTGTGTCTTCTTCAATTTCCTTCATGAGATTTCTATAGTTTTCAGCATACTGATCTTTTGCATCCTTAGTTGGGTTTATTCCTAAGTATTTTATGGTTCTTAAGGCAATTATAAATGAGATTCATTTCTTGATTTCTCTTTCTTCTGCTTCATTATTGGTGCAGAAATGCAACAGATTTCTGTACTTTGATTTTGTATCCTGTGACTTTACTGAATTCATGGATTAGTTCTAGCAGCTTTTTGGTGGAGTCTTTTGGGTTTTACATGTAGAATATCATGTCATCTGTGAAAAGTGAAATTTTGACTTCTTTGACAATTTTGGTGCATTTTCATTTCATTTTGTTGTCTGATTGCTGATGCTAGGACTTCCAACACTATGTTAAACAACAGTGGTAAGAGTGGACATCCCTGCCATGTTCCTGATCTCAGTTTTTCCCCATTGAGGATGATATTAGCTGTGGGCTTTTCATATATGGCTTTTATGATGTTGAGGTATGTTCCTTCTATCACAACTTTCTTGAGGGTTTTTATTAAGAAACGATGCTGTGTTTTGTCAAATGCTTTTTCTGCATCCATTGGCAGGATCATAAGGTTCTTATCCTTTCTTCTATTAATGTGATGTAACCCATCGATTGATTTGTAAATATTGAATGAGCCCTGCATCCCAGGAATGAATCCCACTTGATCATGATGAATAATTCTCTTAATATGCTGTTGAATTCGATTTGCTAGTATCTTGTTGAGAATTTTTGCATCCATGTTCATCAGGGATATTGGTCTGTAATTCTCCTTTTCAGTGGGGTCTCTGTCTGGTTTTGGAATCAAGGTAATGCTGGCTTCACAGAATGAGTCTGGAAACTTTCCCTCCATTTCTATTTTTCGAAGCAGCTTGAGAAGAATAGGTATTAACTCTGCTTTAAATATCTGCTAGAATTCCCCTGGGAATCCATCTAACCCAGGACTCCTATCTGTTTGGAGATTTTTGATAACTGATTCAATTTCTTCATTGGTTATGGGTTTGTTCAAATATTCTATTTCTTTCTGCTTGAGTTTTGGTAGTGTGTGGGTGTCTAGGAATTTATCCATTTCTTCTAGGTCATCCATTTTGTTGGCATATAATTTTCCATAGTATTCCCTAATAATTGTTTGTATTTCTGTGGTGTTGGTTGTGATCTGTCCTTCTTCATTCATGATTTTATCTATTTGTGTCCTCTCTCCTTTCTTTTTGAGAAATCTGGCTAGGGGTTTATCAAGTTTGTTTATTCTTTCAGAAAACCAGCCCTTAGATTCATTGATCTGTCCTACTTTTTTTTGGATTCTATATGGTTTATTTCTGGTCTAATCTTTATAATTTCTCTTCTTCTGCTGGCTTTGGAGTTTCTTTGTTGTTCTGCTTCTACTTCCTTTAGGAGTACTATTAGATTTTGTGTTTGGGACTTTTCTTGTTTTTTGACTTAGGCCTGGATTGCAATGTATTTTCCTCTTAGGAGTGTCTTTGCTGCATCCCAAAGGGTTTGGACTGTTGTGTTTTCCTTTTCATTTGCTTCCATATATTTTTTTAAAGTTCTTCTTTAATTTCCTGGTTGACCCATTCATTCTTCAGTAGGATGTTCTTTAACTTCCATGCATTTGGAATTTTTCCAAATTTTTTCCTGTGGTTGATTTCAAGTTTCGTAGCATCGTGATCTGAAAGTGTGCACGGTATGATCTCAATTCTTTTATTGAGGGCTGTTTTGTGACCCAGTATGTGATCTATCTTGCAGAAAATTCCATGTGCGCTTGAGAAGAATGTGTATTCTGCTGCTTTAGAATGAAAAGTTCTGAATATATCTGGTCCAGTGTATCATTCAGGGCCATTGTTTCTTTGTTGATTTGCTGTCTAGTGATCTGTCCATTGCTGTAAGTGGATTAAAGTCCCCTGCGATTACTGTATTCTTATCAATAAGATTGCTTATGTTTGCAGTTAATTGATTTAGATATTTGGGTGCCATCAAATTGGCGGCATAAACATTTACAACTGTTAGCTCTTCGTGATGGATAGGCCCTGTAATTATAATATAATAATCTTCTTCATGTCTCATTACAACCTTTAGCTTAAATTCTAGTTCGTCTGATATAAGTATGGCTACTCCAGCTTTCTTTTGACTTCCAGTAGCATGATAGGTGGTTCTCCATCCCCTCACTTTCAATCTGAAGGTGTCCTCAGGTCTAAAATGGTCTCTTGTAGATAGCAAATAGATGGATCTTGTTTTTTAATTCATCCTGATACCCTATGTCTTTTGATTGGAACATTTAGTCCATTTACATTCAGAGTATTTATTGAAAGATATGGATTTAGTGTCTTTGTTATCTGTAGATTTCATGCTTGTGGTGATGTTTCTGGTTCTCTGTAGTCTTTGGAGCATTCCACTCACAGGGTCCCCCTTAGAATCTCTTGCAGGGCTGTCTTAGTGGTCATGAACTCCTTTAGTTTTTATTTGTCTGGGAAAGACTTTATCTCTCCTTCTATTCTGAATGACAGCCTTTCTGGATAAAGGATTCTTGGCTGCATAGTTTTGAATATTTCCTGACACTTCCTTATCACTTGCCAAATTTCAGTGGACAGGTCTGCTACTACCCTTATGTACCTACCTTTGCAGGTTAAGGCCTATTTGTCCCTAGTTGCTTTCAGAATTCTCTCTTTTATCTTTGTATTTTTCCAGTTTTACTATGATATGCCATGGAGAAGACCTTTTCTTGTTGAATCTGAAGGGTGTTTTCTGTGCCTCCTATATTTGGTTGTCCGCTTCCTTCCCCAAATTAAGGAAGTTCTCAGCTATAATTTGTTCAAGTAAACCTACTGCCTTTTTCTCTCTCTTCTTCTTCGGGAACTCCTGTGATATGAATATTATTACATTTCATTGAATCACTTAGTTCTCTAATTCTCCTTTCAGGATCTAGTATTTTCTTATCTCTCTTTTTCTTGGCTTCATCATTTTCCATAATTTTGTCTTCTATTTCACTCATTCCCTCCTCTGCTTCTTCCATCCTTGCTGTCACTGCATTAGTTTATTTTGCACCTCATTTACAGCATTTCTTAATTCATTATGACTATTTTTTAGTTCCTTGATCTCTTCAGCAATAGATTTTCTGCTGTCTTCTATGCTTTTTTCAAGCCCAGTGATTAATCTTATGACTATTATTCTAAATTCTTGGTCAGATATATTGTTTCTATCTGTTTTCAGCAATTCTCTCACTATCATTTCTTCCGGAATTTCTTTTGAGCAGAATTCTTCCATTTCATCATTTTGCTAGTTTTCTGTCCCTCATGTGTTTTAATAGCTTGTTATGACGTGTCCTGCATCTGCGAGCTCTACAATGTTAAAAAGGGGTCATACGCTCTCCAGGGCCTGCCTTTCAGGAGGTGTTTTTGGAGAGTGTTATGTGCTCTCTGTTGTTGTGACTCTGGTTGCTTTACGTCCCCATTTGTAGCGGTGGTTTGGACCTTCCACCAAGTGTGCTTTGATTTGTTCGTTGAAGTAACTTTGGGCAAAATTTCAAAAAGGGGGCTGGTAGTGGAAGAAGCCTTATCCTATACAAAGAGAGAAATGATTTTAAGAAAATACTAAAAATATTAAGGAGATAAGTTAGGAAGTTAGTGATGATAAAAGAAGTGAATTTAGTAAGTATCAAATGAGAGATAGTAGACATCCTAAATAGGTCACAAAATCCTTACAGAAGAATCTAAAATGATGATTTTTTGAAATTTGTAAGTGGACAAAAAGAAAATATTATTTTTTAAAAATAATAAATAATAAATAAATAATAATGAAATAAATAATAAAAAAATAAAAATAAATAATAATAAATATATAAAAATATATATATTTATATATTCACATATATTTATAGTTAATAAAAATATATAAATATATACTAAATATATATTTATATTTATATATAAACATATATTTATATATTATATATATATATATATAAGGGAAATGACAGGGGTGGAGAAAAATAAAAGAAAAGAAAATTGACAGGCAGAGAAACAATATGGCTTAATCCAGAAAGAGAGAGAGGAAATAAAGAAGGAGATACCAAAGAGGTGTAAAAAGAATAGATTAAATATGTCTGCTTAAACAAATCAACAACCAGAATAACCAGGGAAGAAATAAGAGGAAGAGAAAGAAGAACACACACACACACACACACACACACACAGGAATTGACGAAGAATTAAATCAGAAAATGAAAACCGCTAAGTACCTTGGAACTGGTGGCGGCACTGGTCTGGAGGAGGGGCTGTCAATCTTGCTCTGGCAGATACATAGTTACCAGGTGCAGAGGGGCGTGGTTTGGTATAGGTGGGGCCCGCCTTCAGTGTGGGCCCCTTGTCGGTTCCCGAGGCCCCACCTTGTTGGTGATGGGGAGAAAAATGGTGACACTCCAGTACTTCTCCCTGGACCGGGTGTCCCAAACCACTCTGTTCAGTCCATCTTCACCATGCTGCACGGGTGTGAGCAGGCCAGTTTTTCCACTCCACAGTCTCCTGTGCCTCCCGGGCACTTGGCTGGGATTCAAACCCCCATGCATTAAAGGTTCCCACTCCGGGTGCCTAGGTTCCAGGGTAGAGCCACTCCACCCGTCGGACAAAAGGCCTCTGGCTTCTGGGTGGAAGCAGGGTCTTTTGTCCTTGGAACATCTCTTTGCCTTCTTCCCACAGTACTACAGGGAGAGGATTGCTTTCTCCCACTGCAGACTGCGCCTCAGAGCTAGTTACCGAGCCCAGGATTGGCTCCCCTCCTCCCCGGGTGCGTGAACAGGGCAGCTGGCCCCAGCCCCGAGAAAGCCCCGCAGTTAGAAATTAGATCTTTTTCTGTTTTTTCTGATCCCCAGTCTATGGTTTTTATTTTCTTCAAATATATTCCTACACTTCCGCAGCCTCTCTTTCTCTTCCTTTTGTCTCTCCACAGAAGGGGATCCCTCTCCTCCAGTCCTACACCACCTGTTTTATCTCTTCCAGTTCACAATCGTGCACCTATGGCCCACCAAGTTGTCCCCGTGGGCCCCTGGAGATGTCTCTGTCGCTCTGCAGCTTGGGCTCTTGGAATTCCAAGCCCTCTGGCTTCATCACCGCTGTGTTGGAGGGATGAGGGAACTTTGGATCACCCTACTCCATCATGTTGACCAGCTCTATTATTATTATTATTTTTATAATGAGATCGATATATTTTTTGACTTCTCTTTCTCAAATGCATTTGGGAAGCCAAATCTGAAACTACTTACATCATTTGAAAGGTAGCATGTTTCAACATGATTTCTAAGAGGGAGTCCAGTTTTATCAACATTTTATAGATCTGTGTAAATCTATCTTTACTACTCATCATCTAATTTGCATCTTTAGTATTTACTGTGCCTTTAATAACAATGTGTTTTTCTTGGTTTCTGGGCAGACTTCAACACTAAACTACTGGTATGTGGTTAGTCATTTACAGAGTGTATTGGATCAAAACAAAATACTTTAAGGCCGAAGTTTTGTGCTCTAATACCATTCCCATGAGCCCTGCTTGTCACCCACAGCATGTTTCTATCATATGGATTTAAAGAAAGCGTTTGAAAACATAGCAGATTAGTAACATCTAAAAATCCTTGGAAGGAACCATTGCTCTCAAAGTGATCCGAAACTGACATCACACAGACTCTTTTGTATCTGTTTTTGTAGCTACTCTTGTGGTGCAAAATATTTGTGTGAACCCAAACTTTTCCAAAGAAAACGACAATTGGAAAGATACCTTATGTCTTCTTGCTACTGTCTTCATGGTCTCACTTCAGATTCGTTGCCAGGCACTTTCACGGCCAGTGCCTCCTTGAGAGAGATAGCGGCAGAGGGACTTAGGGGCATTGAAATGCAAACTGTAAGGAAAAAAAATTAAAATGCACCTTCCAAATAGGACTTTCTAAATAATCGCATCAATTTAAATAGAAACAGAAGTTTGTCTTCTGAAGATAGGGAAGTAAGTCATCTTTTCTTTCATAAGCCCCTGTATCCGCATACACACCCCAGGGCTCCAGGTCAGTTCTGTAGAGTTCTCAGATCTAGAGAGATCAGAAGTCTTCAAGAACAACAACGTAAGAGAAGAGAAGGGGTTCTTGCAAATGCCTCGAAAGCTCTTTCCATTTCACCGGCCACTTGTACACACTTCCCTTTATTTACCATAGTCCTTAGTCCTGACCCCTTGCGATTTACAACTATCATGCATCTTGGTGTTAAGTTATTTCTTTCTTTGTCATGAAGGTCAGCATTATTTCATTGCAGTAGTCTGGTTCTGGTCCTGGTAGAGCTCCAGCCTACCTTCAGTCCTTATTGCCCACCTGTGAATTCCTCTAGTCCCCTTCTCCCACAGAATAGCTACTTAATGCCTCCTCCAGCTCCAAGCAGGTATATCCCCAGCTGGTTGACCCGGGGGAAGTTCACCCTTCAGGTTTTCCCAAGACATACCCAGTGTGTAATGAATACATAATGTATAATGAATGGAGGTGATGGTTTTGAAGGAAATAGTTGCCTAATCAATGTTACACGATAGCTTAACTCCCTACAACCTCCGTTATTCTCTCTCATTCTCTGTGTGCCTTCGGCTCTCTTTTTTGCTGTACTTTTCTTCTTCTGACATGGGAATATGATCAGAATGAGTTAAAGATGAGATGGAGTGCCTGGGTGGCTCAGTCCGTTAAGTAGCCAGCTTTGGCTCAGGTCATGGTCTCGCAGTTCACGGGTTCGAGACCCACATCAGACTCTGTGCTGACAGCTCAGAGCCTAGAGCCTGCTTTGGATTTTGTGTCTCCCTCTCTCTCTTCCCTCCCCTGCTCACACTCTGTCTCTTTCTCTCTCTCCAAAATAAATAAACATTTAAAAAATTTAAAAAGAGAGAAGAGATAATACAAAACCACCAGGACGACACTACAGGCACACACCGATACCTTCAACTGGTAAGAAAAAAGCCAGAAAATCCATGAGGACCAGTTGAGAGGTATAAACAAATTTTAAACAAAGACATATATTAATTTAACTCCTCTATTTCAATAGATAAAATGTGAGTTTTGGGAAACATCTTGCAAAGACCATGCACAGAACACTGGACCTTTCTTTGATCATTTGGCTACATCAAAAATGTTGCATATAAACTACGAGTGAGGGAAACACTTGAGTATAGTCTAGGATGGGGATTTCCTAGGAATCTCCGTGCTCTTTCCATCTCTCACTGGCACAAAAAAAATGTTTTTGTGGGAATCGAAACAGGAGATATAGGTTTATTCATGCATATGTGGCCTCTGTTATCAGGAATTCTTCTAGAAATTTTGAGAAATTTTGAGAAGGCCCATGATTTAAAAAACCTTTTTTTTAATATTTATTTATTTTCGAGAGAGAGAGAGAGAGACAGAGACAGAGTGCGAGTGGGGTATGAACAGAGAGAGAGGGAGGCACAGAATCCAAAGCAGGCTCCGGGTTCTGAGCTGTCAGCACAGAGCCCGTCATGGAGCTCGAACTCACAAACCATGAGATCATGACCTGAGCTGAAGTCGGATGCTTAACAGACTGAGCCACCCAGGCACCCCTAGAAGGCCCATGATTTTAAGAAAATACTAAAAATATTAAGGAGATAAGTTAGGAAGTTAGTGATGATAAAGAAGTGAATTTAGTAAGTATCAAATGAGAGATAGTAGACATCCTAAATAGGTCAAAAAATCCTTACAGAAGAATCTAAAATGATGATTTTTAAATTTGTAATTGGACAAAAAGAAAATATTATTTTTTTAAATAATAAATAATAAATAAATAATAATAAAATAAATAATAAAAATAAATAATAAAAATAAATTAAAATAAATAGACATTTATATATATTTATAGTTAATATAAATATATAATAAATAAATATAAATAAATAATAATAATAAATAATAAAATAAATAAATAAATAAATAATAATAAAAAAAGAGGCCAAAACATCCATATAAAGAGATAAGTGATTGATTTTCCAGTAGCTGGATCTTTCGATGCTGTAATATCTAGAAATTTGGAAATATTGGGATATTTGGCTCTATAATTTCACTCTTTTTTTAAAAAAATAAGTAAACACTTTGAGGAGAACCACTTAGAATTCCCAGACTTCCGAGTACATCTTCTGAATCTGAATATATTTGAGATGATCCAGTTTCTCCAGCTACTAATAACAAGATGGGACAGTGGGATCGATAAACCAAAGGGGTGAGGGAATCGCTGAGCTTGGGATTGGAGCAAAGATGTGAGTTTCACTGAGAGACCACCGCCATATGGAAGTCTAGCCTTCTGGAGTTTGGTTGCTGGGCCAATAACTTAAAATTCTTTGGGAAATGGAATAAAAGGAATTCTACTCCATAGTACAAAAGGGTTCCATTTACATAGTTGAAATGGGCTTTGTGGTTTGTATAAAACATGAAATAACTAAAGAAAGGAAAAGAAGTATGACAGGGACTGACCATTGTTTTTTGATATTCATTCTCCCTCCCCCCCTTTTTTTTAGTATTAAGAAATATATCTTTTATCTTAGAATGTAGTAAAAAATATGTTCAATCTCCCTTTCAGGTAGGAATAGCCATGTGATTAATTTGGAGCCATATGACATAAGTGGAAGCATTGTGTGACACTTCAGGACACTTCCAATCCTTAGATTAAAAAGCTCTCCCTTACCTTCCCTCCATCCTGCTGATGTGATGGTTGGAGCTCCAGCAGGCAAGTTGAATCGTAAGAAAAAGGACCAACTCTTAAGCATGTTGAAGCAGAGTCTTGAGGAAAGACTGCTTCTTGAATGACTGAGGTTATCATTATTCCTGGACTTATTATCTCTGAAATTGTTTTACATGAGAGAAAGATACCTCTATCTTTTTAAGGCACTTTGTTTGTTTGGGAGAGGGGAGGTGGGATGGGGGAAAAGTGGTTCATTTTATTCTCAGATAAACCTAATCCTAACTGCTATGTTTTACTTTCCCCTCCCCAGTACTCTGCTGGAATGCGTGTTGGATTTGGGGGAGAGTTGAAGGAAAGTGGGGCAGTAATTAGCACAGCCCATAGTTGGAAGGTTTGGCATTCATTTGAGCTTCACCCTGTAGGCATAATTCTCCAGAGAAAAAGTGGATGTGAAGCAGTTTACCGAGAAACTGAAGCAGTCTCTGGATTACCTGTTGAGTTACCTCTGTTACCCTATTAAATAAAAGACATAGAGATGCCCGAGTGGCTCAGTCGGTTAAGTAGCCAGCTTCAGCTCAGGTCATGATCTCACAGTTTGTGAGTTTGAGTCCTGCGTTGGGCCTTGTGCTGAAGGCTCAGAGCCTAAAGCTTGCTTCAAATTCTGTGTCTCCCCTCTCTGCCCCTCTCCCACTCACACTCTGTCTCTCTCTCTCAAAAATATAAACAGGGGCGCCTGGGTGGCTCAGTCGGTTGGGCGGCCGACTTCGGCTCAGGTCATGATCTCACGGCCTGTCAGTTCGAGCCCCGCGTCGGGCTCTGTGCTGCTGGCTCAGAGCCTGGAGCCTGCTTCGGATTCTGTATCTCCCTCTCTCTCTCTGCCCTTCCCCTGCTCACGCTCTGTCTCTATGTCTCTCAAAAATAAATAAACGTTAAAAAATATATATATAAACAAACAAACAAACAAATAAATAAATAAAAGACATAGTCAAATATATCAATGTAATTTTTCCTTTTTTCTCTTAATTCCAAAGGGGTGTGTGTGTGTGTGTGTGTGTGTGTATAATTTTCGAACATATTACAATTCTGATTTTCTCATTAAGACTAAACAAAGTGTCAGTTTTAGTATTTTTCATTAAATGATTTACCCATGGTAAACCCTAAAACCTGAGTCTGTGGGTCTGTGTTCAATTTTAACTGAATAATGGCCACTTCTTTATTTTTGAAGGCAAATTCCCCAGAAATGTGGAGTCCCAGAAAGAAAAGTACTCACATAGTTGTGACTCAAACTTCCTATTTGGGAAAAAGCAGGATGACCAGTTGTGGTCATACTTCCTATGTGACTTAATATCTGTCAGAAAAAATTTATTTGATGTAGACACAAAATTATCTTCCAGCTGGGAAATGGACTCTGTTTTACCTTATTGAAAGGTTTCTAACGTAGCAAGGTTAGTGGAGTGGAAGAACACCTCTGTTCACTCTTCTTTGCTGCTAGAATTTGAGTTAATAGATCATTACAAATTAGGCTAAAACTTTTAATGAAATTAACTATCAAATTAACATCTGTCCTGCTATCCATTATTCTTGCACGTGAATTGCAAGGCGTTGCAATTTTATGTGCACTTTTATGTATCTTAAGCAAATGGGTCAAAACTACAGTAAATCTTTTTTGGAAGATTTGAAAAATAGTTCAGAAAACTCTATTTTCTAACTTTGTTGGTGTACAGAGAGAGAATAATACATGATAACATAAAATCGTTTACAGCAACACTTAACAGAGGCATTATGTTCATAAAGCATTTTTCAGAGTCTGGTTTTCTTTTGAAAAGCAATTATTGTCTCACTCATTGTTAAAATACTCTCTTGACCTTGAAAGAAGATATTGAATTTACTTTCACAAAAAATACCTTTAATGGAGCACACTGTCAGCTGTGCTGAGATCCTCATTGCTTTAATATAATTTCATGGTTGACAAGTTTATGTTATGTTAAAAACAAGACAATGGGCCCCCAAAGGGGTTGCTTATGCTTATCCCCCATGTCATCACACCGAGACCTAATCACAGTTTCAGCTCTTCCAGGAAGGAATCTAAATGAGTGAATCAGGAACCACTTGATCAGCCCTGGTTGGGTCAGTTGCCTGATAGGCTCCTGCCACCCCCTGAGGGAAAATAACAGCAATCGCTAACCCAGCTTTTTGGCCTAGTGCAACTTCCTCATTCCTGTTCTCTTCTTCCTACAACAGTCTTTCATTTTGTACTGCTCCTCAGAGCTCCTTTCGACCTGTTAGATTGGGTGCTGTCTAATTCGGGTCAAGTTTTGCTCAAAAAAACTCAAAATTTGTAATATGCCTCAGTATATCTTTTAACAACTTATTTAAAAATAAGAAAAGACTGTTTTATGATCTCCTTGCATTTATGCTGTTAGTATTATCTTCAGGATGTGGAGCGTTGCGGAGATTTGAGGGTCGTGGTTTTTTTGCAGAATGAGTTTTTATACTACTCATCTATTTTGTCAGGGTTTGTCTACGTGAAAACAAACACTATATATTGTAAGTACACTTACATGTTTTTATACATATATTAAAAATTACAAATAGAAATTTAATATTTTCCTCCCACACTTTAGTGAACTGTCTTACACAGCCTGTGGTGGATCCAACCCATTTTGGACACAGCAAGGGAACTCAAAATCACCCCACCTTACATGAATCCATTCATTATAACGTGAGGGTTCCCAACCCCTAAGTCTTTTTTTATGTAACTATTATAAGCCGGTTTCAATCTGGAGACCTGATAAACAAGCCCATCCTTCTACCTACCAGTAATGGGAGCCAATCCAAGACCCTGGACTCTATTTTGTTCTAGTTTAAGAGTATCTTGGGCTGGGAGGTGGATTCTAGAGGTGGATTCCACTCTGGTGCACCACCTCTGGGTGGTAAGGCACTGAGAGCTAAGGAGAAGTTGGCTGTGAGACCTGAGCCCAGCACTCTGTGGCAGGACCGACTCTCAGTTCCAGCATTTTTACATCAGTGTCTCTCCCTTGCACAGACACACCCCACTCTACCTGCATGTCAGACCTAGAGCACAGAGTTCGGTTTGGCTCAGCAGTCTGCCAGCACAGGCACCCAGAGCCCTGTCCTCCTCTTCCTTCTAGCCCAGCATCTGGGCTTTAAAACAGTCTTATGCCATCCCTTTCCCCCAGATAATGAAGCAATAACCTTCTAAGAGTAGCCATCTAGAGTGATTCTAAAGAATATCCCTCATCTCAACCTCCTTCTAGGAAAGGTTCACCTCGGTGAATTCAAAGTGCTTTTTGAGCTTCCTTCTTGCTGGAAGCAGGGAAAACAAAAATAAATTTTGTCTTCATCTGTGTCTGCACTATGATGTTCAATACACACTGTGTTCATGGCACTGTACTAGGACATTGAGAGTCAACATTTCATTTAATACTCACATAAGGCTAAGGGGAGAATATGGTTATTATCCTGGTTTCATAGATGGAGAAATTGAGGCTTAAAGAGGTTACAAAACTAGCCCAATTCAAAAAATGGGGGGTCTGTAATGGAAATTCAGGCAATACCAACTTCGATATCCATAATATCATCATTATACTATATTACAATTTCATAGTTATCCTTATGGACAATGATCACTCTCTACCAGAATTATGCTCACATGTATGATGGAATATTTTTCATTGATTAGGTCACAGTGTGTTTGGAGAAATGGAAAGTATGTTACAATGGAAATTGGCAAAAGTTGCTGGGAGAATATGAGAAGAGTGCCCCCAAGTCTACCTAGAAAGGGATCCGAGAAAAATTCATCCAGGAGGAAACTCTTGAGTTAATCCTTGGGGGATGAACAGATATTTGCCAGGGAGTAAAGGCTGATGGGCATGGCTGACAGAGGAGCCATTTATGCAAAGGTGAGGACGCTTGAGAGTGTCTCACGCATTGGAGGACAGCAAATAGCTGTCCACAGTCAAAGGACGAGAAATGGAACTTTAAATATTGAATTGAAGAACAACAGATAAGATGAGAAAAGGAAAAAAAAAAAAGTGGGTAGACGGGAAAATATGGGGCACTTTGCATAATATGCCCAAGGACTTTGGATGTTTTCCGAGCGTGGCAAAAAGTCATTGAAGGAGTGAGTGTAATGTGATCACATTTGCATCTTAGATGGCTCTAGAAATGGATTAGAGGATGGCACGAGGCTTAGAGCCCCACATGGAAAAATTGTGTAAGTTTATAATTCCGTTTTATTCTAAACCTCAGGAGACACCAAAGATGTGGCCTGAGCCACTGTGATAGACACACAGACCATTTTTCACATTTTCAGTTTGAGGGCTGGTACCAAACTCGGTTTTCGTAGGGCCACTCCCTCCCCCACTGACTCATTTCTTCATTCAACAGATATTAATTTGGCAGGAGTTTCCAAGAACTGAGTTCAGAACTAGAGCAAACTTTTCCCACCAAGTTCACCCCAGGACAAACCCACATCCTTTAAGCTAAGCCAGACTAGACAGGTTCTGCCACTGGAGCCTGAGAGAGGCTGAGGCTGCCTTCAGGCATCCCTCTCTCTCTCCGCCCTCCCTCTGCACTTACCTTCCTGCATCCATCTTACTACCAGGATCCAAGCGGGAACGCCGGCCACAGGAACGCTGACCCACGTAGAGTGCCTGCCTTTAGAGAAACCATGTGTGGTGATGAGGTGATGGGTTGCTGGGCAGCCCTCCTGCCAAAGCCCTGCAGAACTTCCTGCAGAGGGGCCTGCAGACGACTGTGGGAGAAAAACGAAATTGGAATTGCATTGGCGAATACATGTCAGCATTTTTCCTTATCAGATAAACTTGAAGATAAGTGAAAATTTCTATGTGGTTTCCAGAGATAACATTTCAAAGAAAAGCCACATGGTATCAACAAAGAGCACTGTGATCATCCCAGCTCTCCAACCAAGAAAGGAGGACAGGTTTCGCCTTCCTCAGTGTCAGAATAGGAGCCAACAGAGCCCAAATAGGGTTTCTCTTCTTTTACTCCACGCTCTTTCCAAATTCTTCTTGGTTGTTGCTGACGATAGCCCCAGTAACAAAAATTATTTAAGGTACTATGTGCACAAAACACTGGACAGGACACAGAAGACACAAGAATCCATACAAGAACATTCCTGTCCTTAAGGACTTCAGTCTAATTGAGGCAGACAAAAGGTACATAAGGAAAAATTAATTAGACAATAAAGCAGGACTTGCTATGGATTAAGTACATGGTATACATAATGGTTTCATAGGACAGAGGAGATTTATCTGAGATTAAAAGGAACAGGAAGAGTTCAGATTATCACAGAGAGGAATGGCCCAGGAGAGGCTCACTGAAAGAAAATGTGAAGTCTAGGATTGAAGAGTAACTACAGCTAACACTCACATAAGATTGCCAGGTACTATTCTCAGTACTTTATACATAGAAAGTGATTTTATTCCTTACAATATCCTTCTGAGATACATACTAGAATATTCCCTATATTAAAGCTGAGGCAGTATGTACAGAGAGACTAAGTGACTTGCCTAAAGTCACACAAACAAGAAGCGGCAAAGCCATGGCGTGATCTCAGATGGTCAAGCCTTCAGAATGTGATCTTAACCACTTACACACAGGAGAACGTGTAGACAGCAGCCAGGCTTCCTCTGGGGGCACAAGCGAGAGAAGTGGGCAGGTATGTCCGTGTGGCAGGGGGTGAAATCTGAAGAGTGGGGGCACCGAAGTGTCCCAGAAACCCTGATATTCTCAATGTGGGTGTCAGTCTGAACCCCGTTCACTTCTGGATTTTAAAAGACAGTTTATTTTATAGTTGCAAACACGTCTAATTTCAAAAGTCAAAACTCATGTAGTAAAATCTTAAGTAATCTCAGACTACAGTCGTGCTGGGGTCGGATGGAAAACTAGGGGAAGTGGCATATTATCTGACTACAGAAATGAATACTAACATGGCCTTCAGCTGGGAAAAGGTACAAATCTAGAATTTTCCTAAGATTCGTATTCATAGGACCAACACGTGTGTAAACCCCAAATTCTGATGACAAAAGCTTCCTGAGCATTCTTTGTGTTCTTCACGTTTGGCCTCTTAATTTGTCCTTGTCCCCGGCACCAGGTTTCTTGCTCCCTCTTCCCTCTGCCACAGGTCAGAGACAGAGGACGATGCCAACGAGCATCCTGAACGGGGTCATTCTGGGTCATTCCGTCCTCTTTACTGTCCTGCTGAGGTGAGAACCCTGGGCCCGCTCACTTCCTCCCCAGTGTGGCCGTAGAAGCCTGTTTCTACTAAGAAAGAAAAGAGGAAAGAGGGGCGAGCAGAATGGGGAAGCTGATTTTGTTTCAGGCTGAGGATAAACACTAACCAATGAGTGAGCCTCGGTTAAACTGACAATATTCTGGAACAAATCCACGGGACTCTTTCCCACCCCAAAACTTGTTAGCAAAACAATGATCTCTCTGGAAGGGGCAGAGAGCAGATAGATGAGGACTCCAGCAGATGGACTTCCCGAAAAGAAAAAACAATTAGTCAACAGCTGAGATCCCGAAATCTGCCTTCCTCCCCTGAAAGAAGTCTCTCGGGGAAAGGCCAGCGACTAGGGTCTCCACTCCAACTCCAGCTCTCTTTCAAAGGACGTCAGACAAAATCTTCACATGTGTATTGAGATTTTGGGTTTTTTCCTTCTATTTTTGTCCCCCTTCCCCATCTTGAGCTATTTAATATCTTGAGATTTTCAATCTCAAGTTTTCTCCCACCCCCGGCGCGAGTCCCTCCACACAATATCTGGAAGAAGCGAGGCTGACCTCTGGGAGAGCAAGGTGCACTCGGACACATCCGAGCTGTCGGAAGGGTGCCAGCGAGTGCCAGAGGATTGAAAAAGGAGAAGTTGGGGAGGGGCCAAATCCCATGGGTATCTGTGGAATACAGGACCATGCAGAGAAAGCAACATTTGCAAAGGCACTCGGGCAGGTACAAATGGAGCTCGTCGGAGGAAAATCAAGGGAGCCAGGATGGTTAGAGCGAGGAAAACCAGGATTGCTTTGAGGGCTTTTAAAATATTAACTTCTTTTGTCCTCATAACAACCCCATGAGCAAGCTATGATCATTGGCTTCATTTTACAGATGAGGAAGTGAGACACAGACCAGTTAAATTATTTACCTAAAGACACACAGAAAATAGTGTCAGGACTTGAATCTGTGTTATCTGCGGGGAGAGGAGGAGGAGGAGAAAGAGGAAGGGGAGAGAACAAAGGAAGTAGGGTGCCCCACCCTGCAGGGCTGGGCAGAGAATTTCTGGGGCTCTGGTTTCTACTGCGAGAGAAATAAGACATCATGGGCAGATTTGGTCAATGGAGTGACATGATTTGATTTACACTGTGAAAGTGTCCATCTGGCTGTTGGGTTTAAAACAGACTATAAGCAGGGACACCTGCTAGGAAGCTGTTAAGGTGATATGGCGAGGTTGCCCAAACGAGCTGATATTTGTGAGTTCTGACTTTTTAATTTTATTTATTTATTTTGAGAGAGAGAGAGAGAGCCCAAGCAGGGGAGAGGCACAGAGCGAGAGGCAGAGTGAGAATCCCAAGAAGGCTCTGCATTGTCAGCACGGAGCCCAACACGGGGCTCGATCTCACAACCCATGAAATCACAACCTGAGCTGAAATCAAGAGTCAGACGTTCAACCGTCTGAGCCACCCAGGTGCCCTGGATTCTGACTTTTCATGTTAAACAACCCCCACCCCTTTATAACACATTGGCAATCTGTTCAGGCCTTTGTAAAACATTGTGACTACTAATCAAAAGACGGGTCTACAGATCCGTCTGCCCTGCACACACATCCCTGCTCCTCCGGGGCAGGACCTTGCCGCCTGGACCTCTCTCCTTCTTTCCCAAGCCCTAACTGTTCCTCTCCATTTGAAAATGGATATGCACTGAATGAATCAGCTTAGTCATCGCTGGAGTGAGGGGGCGACACAGCAAAGAGGCATAGCATGCCTGTCCCATCGGGGATTTCACTTCCTTTCACAGTGTTTATTCTGCTCCCACACCTCACTCTGCACATACTGTTGGAGAGAGGCCCCATCTGCTTTCTCTTCCTCCCTCTCCACCCCTTACTCTCCCACGTACACTCACAGAGAGGGGGTGGCAGGGCAGTCCAAACTAGTGGAGTGGCTGAGATCCTCCTCATTCTGTTTTTCCCACCCTTGGAGACCTGAGATTGGGAGTTATAAATGCCCCTTCCCATTACATGTTCAACGCTGCCTTCACATTGCAAACTGTTTTGTAAGCTCGAGTGGGGCAGCTATCCAAAGCTTATGGAGAGGGGAGGACTATCCAAGCCTTTTTATCTCCTCTCTAACGGAACCATACAAACCAATGCCCACTAGCCAGGAGATATCCAGTATCAGTCTGAGAAAATCTCAGCGAGATTCCTGAGGGGTGCGTTTAGCTTGGGCCTTTGCTACAGTACCCAAGAGCTGAGATTTTATCTGGGAGAAGGTCTTTGCCTGTGCTCCATGCGTTTCTTTTAGATATGGTCAGATAGCCAGGTCAGCCTTGGGAAGTGAGCCAAGAGCTCCTAGCAGGATATGGATACAACACTATCTTCTTAGCAACTAACATGAGAATGACTTTGATAGGCTTGGGAGGAGGGTAAAAGCCATGGACGAAGTCTGAAGTGGAGAAGGAAAATAAAAGGAAAGCTGGGACCAAGCACTGCGAAACAGAGATGAGGAAGGACAGGAGACTGGTTGAGAAAGGAAGAGAGGCTTGGAAGTTAGATAGTTGTGTGATGTGAGGAATTGAAGAAATGCTATGTGTTGGGGGGAGGTGTCACTCTTTCTCACGAATCCCCAGGTCTTCATTAAAGCTAAAAAAACTTCATAAAAACTAAAGAAATATTCTGGTTGAATTTCTTGTGAAAGCTGGTGAGGGACTTTGATCGTCAAGGTTGGCCTGGGACAGAAACGGTCAACCTGCACAATTGAGGGAGGAGTCAAGTTCTTGGGTAAACCCTTGGGTAGTGCATCATGCACAGAGCCAGGTGGGCCCTCTCAGGACAAGCACACAGCCGGATCTGGATGACTTGGACCCCTCTTTCTCGATCTCATGCAGCCCTTCTTTTTGGGTCCCTACAAGTCTCCCTCCTTGTCGTAATAGTTGTACTTCTAGCCAGTTAGCTCAGATCACAACTGTTTGAGAATTTTGTCTGAGAGGTCATACAGTGCTGTGGTCAAGAGTAAACACACTGGAACCAGATAGTCTGGATTTAAATCCTGGCTTGGCTAGTTTTAGCAGTGAGCCTTTGATTAAGGCTAACTGTGCCTCGGTTTCCCCAACTATAAAATGTTATAATGTGTTATATAGCTTACAGGAATGTTGTGAGTTTTAAACAAGTGAATATATGTAAAGTACTTAAAATTATACCTACTTCATGGGAAGCTTTCACTAAGTATACCTGTTTATTACTACTTAATACTGGGAGGGATAAGGATGTTTAGCCATAATACCAAAACTTCCATGTTTTTGATCGCTGAATTTCTTTTGTAAATTTCAATCTATAGTCATAATTCTCTGTTATTAAAAAAATCTGTTTCTGAGGTATAATAGACATACAATAAACTACACATATTTAAAGTAGGCAATTTGATAAATTTTGAGAATATATATAATCTATACCCCTAAGACCACCATCAAAATCAAGAAAGTGAACATATACCTCACCCCAAAAAGTTTCTTTGTGGTCTTGGTAGTCTTTCTTTCCCAGTCCTTCACACTCCTTTCCACTTCCTATTACCAGCAAACTACTGATTTGCTTTCTGCACTACAGTTTAGTTTGCATTTTTCTAGAATTTTATATAAATAGAATCATATTCTCTTATGTAAATACCTATGAGACAAATGGCTAGATCATAGAGTACATATATTTTAAGTTTTTAATGTGTATTTATTTTTTGTGTGTGTGAGAGAAGGAAACAGAGCAAGAGCAGGGGAGGGAGAGAGAGAGGGAGACACAGAATCTGAAGCAGGCTCCAGGGCTCTGGGCTGTCAGCACAGAGCCCGACGCAGTTGCTCGAGCCCACGAACCATGAGATCATGAGCTAAATTGAAGTCAGACGCCCAACCTACTGAGCCACCCAGTTGCACCAACATATTTTTAACTTTTTAAGAACGTGCCAAACTCTTTTCCAAAGTAGTTGTGTCACTTTACATTCTACACCCTCATCAATAGTTGATATCGTCAGTCTTTTTAACTTTAGCCACTCTATTGGGTATGCAGTGTTATTTCATTATGATTTTACTTACATTTTCCTAATGTAATGACTAAAAATGTAGAGTTAATCTTGCCATTTACTTACTTGTCATTTATATTCTTTGCTGGAGTGAAGGGCTTGTTTTTCCCATTTTTTATTTTTATATTATTTTATTTTATTTACAATTTTTTTCATGTTTGTTTATTTTAGAGAAAGAGAGAGGGATTGCAAGTGGGGCACAGGGGCAGAGGAAAAGAAAAAAAAAATCTAACGCAGCCTCCATGCTCAGCGCAGAGGCTGACATGAGGCTCAATCCCAAGACACTGGGATCGTGATCCGAGCTGAAATCAAGAATTAGAGGCTCAACAGACCGAGCTACTCAGTCACCCTGCCCAAAAATTGGGTAGTTGGTTTTCATATTATTAGCTTGAGAATTCTTTATGTATTCCAAATGCAGGTTTGTTGTTATTGTTGTTTTTCAGATATGTGCTTTGCCAATATTTTATCTAAACCTGTGGCTTGAACTTTCAGTCTCTGAGCAGTGTTTTTTTTTTTTAATAGTTTATTTTCAAATTGGTTTCCATATAATACCCAGTGTTAATCCCAACACGTGCCCTCTTTAATGCCCATCACCCCCTCTCCCCCCTCCCTCACCCCCCTCACCCTCAGTTTGTTCTTAGTCTTTGAGAGTCTCTTATGTTTTATCTCCCTCCCTCTCTGTGTCTTTTTTTTCCTTTCCCCTCTTCCCCTCCCCACGGTTTTTGCTTAGTCTCTCAAAATCCACCTATGCGTGGAAACATATGGTATCTGTCTTTTTCTGACTGACTTATTTCACTTAACATAATACCCTCCAGTTCCATCCATGTTGCTACACATGGCCAGATTTCATTTTTTGTCATTGCCACGTAGTAGTCCATTGTATATGTATACCACATCTTCTTTATCCATTCGTCAGTTGATGGGCACTTGGTCTCTTCCCATGATTTGGCTATTGTTGAAAGTGCTGCTATGAACATTGGGGTACACGTGCCCCTATGCATCAGCATTCCTTGTCTTTTGCGTAGATTCCTAGCAGTGCTATTGCTGGGTCATAGGGTAACTCTATTTTCATTTTTTTGAGGAACCTCCACACCATTTTCCAGAAGCAGTGTTTTAAAAAGAACAAAAATGTTTAATTTTCATTAACTCCAATTTATATTTTTTTTAATTCTTTATGGGTTATTGTTCTGGTGTTGGATAAAAGAAATTTTCACCTAATCTAAGGTAGCAAAGATTTTCTTCTATGTTTTATTGGAAAGTTCTATAGCCTTAGTTTTACATTTGGGTCTAAGATTCATCTTCAGTTAATTTTTTTGTAAGGTATATGATATGAATTAAACTTAATTTTCTGTTTGTTTTGCCTAAAGGTATCCAATTGTTACAGCATGGTTTGTTTTTCTTTTTTAATTGATTAATATGGTTAATACATTGACTGATTTTTAAATATTAACCCACCACTACATTCATGGGATAAACGCAACCTGGTTACAATATATTATATTATTTCTTTTACATATTGTTGGATTCTTATTGCTAAAATTTTGTTTAGAATTTTTGCATCTAAATTCATGAGGGATATTGTTCTGTTGTTTTCTTTTCTTATGTAATGACTTTGTCTGGTTTTTGAATTAGGGTAATCCTGGCCTCATAGAATGAGTTGAGAAGTAGTCCTTCCTCTTCTATTTTTTGGAAGAGTTTTAGAAGAATTGGTGTTAATTTTTCTTTGAATATTTGGTAGGATTTACCTGTGAAGTCATCTGGTCCTGAGCTTTTCTTTGTTGGGAAGTTTTTAATTACTGACTCAGTCCCTTTACTTGTTATAGATTTATTCAGATTTTCTGTTTCTTCTTGAGTCAGTTTTGCTAGTTTTTGATCCATTGGTTAATTAGGAGTGTGTTGTTTAATTTTCATATGTTTACGAATTTCCCAAATTTCTTCTTGTTACTGATTTCTAATTTTATTCCATTGTAGCCAGAGACTATACTTTGCATGACATAAATTATTTTAAAATTTTTTGACCTGGGTATATTAGTGGGTGTACCCACTAAGAGTCAGTAGTGGGTGTACCCACTAAGACAGGTCTAAATTAAAGTTATTGCAATAGCCCTGTGGACTTTGTCAAGTTTTGCTCTTGGCTGTTTGGAATTTCTTTTGAAGCAAAGTCAGCTTTTGCAGGCAGCCTGTAGCCTGTAAAGGCTGGACTCAGCTTGCCTATCTGGGTTTCCTCCTGGCTTAGACCATGAATCATTTGGCTGGGAATAAAGTTAGGAATGTCCCTTTTCCTCTGGTTGGTGGAGCTAAAGGGCATCCCAATTCCAGAAATACTGAGCACTAGGTGAATATGAATGTAATGTTTCAACTTACCAGGTTAATTGTAAGAGCTATTTTACAAAATTTAAATGTGTGTCAAGATAGATGTGGTTGTATTTCTGATGGTGGGTTTGGTTTTTTGGTTTTGTTTTGTTTGTTTTTTTCATTACGGGTTTCGTTTTGGTACCTGGCAGCCGGCCAACATCCCCTTCACTGACTGTGTTGAAATTAGAACAAATAAAACATTCCCTTCCCTTAGAAGTATCAATGAGATTTCCCCTTATAACGGGGCCGTATTTCCTGGACTTTGCCAACTCGTTAGGATGTTTTTGGGGTGTTTTTTCCTTATTGTTTGATGACCTTAGATACAGGAGTACATAGAATAGTGCACTCAAATATGCTGAGGCAAGTACAATTCAGAATCTACTTTGGGGTTCTTTATCTGAGGAAATAATCTAAGCCAATGAAGTTGAGACCAAACCGAGTTTGGCAAATAGAAGGGAAGTAAACTAGGCAAGGAGAACACATTGGTATCTAAAATAGTCTGCAGGTTCCTTCTTTGGCATGCCACATGACCATGGTCAGGTCCGATAGACTCTTAGAGGTTCTGTTTTCACTACCTGGAAACCGGAAAATTCAACCCAGCTTCTAAGAGTCTTAAAATATTTGCCACAAATAAAAAGATGCTATTCTCCTTTCATTGTGTTTCCTCAGCAGCTGTCACCCAGCAAAGGGGAATGTCATAATTACGATTATGTTTGACACATAGGACTTCCCCGACTTCATGAACCAAGAACAGAAACTAAATGTTTCCTTAAAAGTTAACTTCATATTAAATATCGGGTTAAGGAATGAATACCTAGTTACACACTATGCATCAGAAAGGGTTATAAAAAGTAGAAACACAAATGACTACGACTACATGTAGACTGTTGCCTACCACTAAATTCGGCTGTTGCAATAAGCATTTAATTCATTCTAACTCTAGTTCAAACTCTGAGACCTACAAATCAAGATCATCCTACTTCCTTGTTCGATTCAGAAACTGATATCCTAGATTCAGTTATATAGAGACAAGTAAACAAATACGCACATGCACACATTGGAGCTGTGGCCTATGGTAGAACAAGAAAATTACAGAATACATGCAAGTATAGATGTTACTTAGATCCTTTAACTACGTCTGAGTAAAAATAAACTGCTCTTTACAAAAATGATAAGGAAAAGAGTAAAAAATCTGTTGTGTCTGTGAGCAAGACTGTGCAGGTTTTATTGTAAACCCCTAACTCTTGGGCTTGAGGAGGATACAGTGTAGGTATCTCAGTGACAAAAAGCATTAGGTAATAAATGACCTGAAGTGAAGAACTGAAAACCGTAAGGAGGTAGACAACATCTGGAGGTAGTCGCTCGGCAACGAGTAGACCATATACCACCCTGTCTCACCCTTGCACTTCTACAGTCATCAGTACGGCTCCTGGTATTCATAACAGGGAAACTTACCACAGGGATTGGAGAAGGGATAAAGCTGCAGCTAAATAGCTGCTGCTCTCCGTGGTCTCCACCCCAACACCAATTTTGGTTGGAGGAAGCCAGGCTCCAACCACCAGGAGAGCTGTGAGGCATCGCCCATCATCTCACTCACTACACCTGAAAAGCCCCTTAAGTGATTTGGTCTCAACCCTTTCACTCACAAAACAAGATGACTGGGGAGGGGGGGGGGGAGGTCCTAATGTTTGTCCGAACTCGAACTCTTAGACCCGAAGATCTTAGAACTAGAGACAATCACTGTGAATCAGTGATGCAAAATGGTAAACAATGAATATGAAGGAAAAAAATAATAGTAAAAAGAATTGTGAAGTGAAACAGAAAATAAACAAGTTAATGACAGATCTGCTTTGTAACCTGGATGTGCTCAGTTCGCTAACGTCTCTTCCTCTTATAGTCTATTCTCTTCACTCCGCAGCACCATCCTCTAGTTGAGCTGCTCAGCTCCGTGATTAGTCCATAATCTCAGATAGAACATTTTCCTGAAGAGTTTATTTTTCTAGTCTTTTTTTTTTTAAGTTTATTTATTTATTTGGAGAGAGAGAGAGAGAGAGAGAGAGAGAACACGTGGGTGGGGGAGGGGCAGAGAAAGAGGGAGAAAGAAAAACCCAAGCAGGCTCCAGGCTGTCAGTGCAGAGTCCGACTTGAGGCTCGATCTCACACACCGTGAGACCATGACCTGAGCTGAAATCGAGAGTCAGACACTTAACCGACTGAGCCACCAGGTGCTCCTACTATTCTATTCTTACGGATCCATGACTATTTTTACACTTGACTTAAATCAGACCAAAGAGCATCTGGTGTTTCATAAAATGTCACCTCTGAATAGAAATTTGGCAATCACGTGCTGAGTTGGGGAAAATGACATACTGCCTAAGCAGGGTCCATGTGTGGGTTCCTGTGAGAGATCTAAAATGAAAGTGACTTGCTCCAGCCCACCCAGAAACCCCAACTGAGGGCTCCACTCTGGGGAAGTGGCTTTCTTATGAGTGGACCTTTGCCACACTCCTCAGCATCATTTCTAATATAATCAGCCCACAGACACCAGCAGACACGTGGAGCAGGCTGTCAGGTGAGGAGAGTGCTGAGAATAAAGGGATGGAGAAGTGGATTCCAGGGCCACAGAGTATTCATGCTGATTGGAACACTGTGGATTTGTTTTTGTCACTGAGACGTGAAGCATGGCCTCCTAAACCAATGGGAAGAAATGACTGATGCTTCTTTATCTGCCTTTAAATTCTCTTTTTTCTGATGAAAGTGTTTGAAGTATCTTAAGCCTCCAAGCTCGACTGTCTGAATTCAACTCCTGACTCTGCCCTTACTCACTGTGAAAACTCGGGTGAATTACCTATCTTCTCTGTGCCTTAGTTGCCTCATTTTTAAAATAGAAGTAAATATAGGACCTACTTTATAGAGTTGCTATAAGAATTCAAGGATTTAATATACAATTTTGTAAAAGCACTCAGACTCATGCCTGTCTCCAAATTAGCACTATGTAAATATCAGTTATTGTTATGCTAACCTTCAAAAGGGCAAATTCATTGGTAAGATATAAAGTTACTTGGATAGATTATTTAAAAGATCGTCAGACTGAGAACTTGTTTCCTTGGAGAATTTTTAATCCTCTTGCACCCTGGACTTCATCTGAAACAGCCACCTGCTTCTTTACGGAAGAAAAAAAAGCAGAGATGAAAAAAAGCAGACTAGAAACAAATGGTTGCTATCACTAAGATGCCTCTCTTTTTCTCCCCTTGGGTCTGCTCAAGAGAGAAAGCAACTTACAGGTCTGAAATTACCATTTTCCTTCTCTTACAGAGCTTTACTGGCTCCAACAGTGTTAGAACCAGCCCATATCTCCCAGAGAAGATGGGCGTTATCCTGCCAACCAGACAGAGTTGTGTCTGCCTAGGGATTGACAGCAGCTGTGTCGCTGCTGAGCCACAAACCAAACAAAACTTCTAGGGCTTTGGAGTTTAGACAATAGCTGAATTACAAGGGCACTGTCCCATAAGAGATCATGCTCATTTTTGCAGACCTGGACAATAAAATGGCTGTGTCTTTGAAACCAATCATTCAGGTCTTTGCTTTTCTATGATGTGTGTTTCCCTTGACAGTAGAGAATTCCCCACATGGGGAAGGTCAGTTCCCCGTCCTAGTGCCTAGTATAGTGTGGATAACTATAATTACAGTCCTCTAAAACCCCTGAGTGACACCGGTGGGAACTGACTCCACCTTGCTAGGAAAAAACGTGCTGGACCAGGGATGATGATGTTGTTTTGATTGGCAATTCCACCAAACAAGGGGATTATTGCAAAATCAGATGGGTGGGGAATTTCTCAGAAGTGCTGAGTAATTGCCAGGGGATATGCTATGATCTGAGATAGATGTCTCACCAAATATAAGGTCCCATAAGAGTCTGGTTGGTTTCAAGTAAAACACCTATCTAACAGCCTTAGGGACATCCCTGGGATACAAATGGGGATGGAAGACTCAGTGGCCATTGAAGCATCTTCAAAATCACCTTCTCTTGGGATACTTATTATCTCGGTTGAAGGCGGGGGAGACATAAAAGAATTCTCATTAAGACATTCAGCCCTGAATATGAACCTTCATCATACTTTAGAGTTATGGAGTCTTTGGAAGGGAACTAAAAAAGAAGATAACTAGTCATCTCCCACAGTAAATTCCAAAGCCAGGATTTCAAGCTATGAACAATTGATCACATATCATCACCTATGTCACCACCTTCTCCTCACTTGTGAGGTTAACCCTGTAGCACTTCCTTGAACAAATAGTCCAAGTCTGCAACCATTTAACTGGCAATGTGCAAGGATCTATGATTGCAAACCAGCAGAGTGCAGCACAGAAATGAAGGGCAGTGGAGCAGGACTCAGAGCTTGGGTAAAATCCTAGCTCCACCCATTATTGGCTTTATGAGCCTAGACAATATACTTAATCTCTCTCAGTTTCTGGAGGTTCCACTTGCAAAACTGAACTGACAAGTTTACTCCTTATGGTGGTTCTGTGGGTATTTTGCAGGACAAAGGTCTTTACACAGTGTTTGGCATAGATCAGTAACATCAGTAGATGTTACCTGCATGTGGTATTCCATGGAACCCGAGCACATATAAGAACAAGATCCTTAAAGCTTAGCTGAGGACTACCCAATGCATCACAGAAGTCCTACTACCTCTTGGCACAGGGTAGATCATAAATATTTGTTGAATCAATAAAGTTAGGAGTGTTTCTCTGCTTCGTCTACTCACCAATCCCTAATCCTTAACTCCGGCCCCTCCTAACACATGGGGACTTCCAGAGCGAGAGGAAAGAGTATTATGAGCAGGTGAAGTTGGATGTGGTAATAGGGCTGGTCATGACTAATGCTAAAAGTAAGGGCTCAGCTGGAAAATAGGAGTCAAAGGTTGCCAGACGTCTGGGAAGATCACAACTAGGAACCAGGATGGGCATGAGACAGGTGAGGGGTCAGGTCCAGGGCAAGCAAATTCTGTGTGCTTCTTCCTCTGAGGGCCAGCTGTGCCAGGAGTTCCAGCACGCTGAACCCACCATAGCTGAAACATAAAGGCTTCTCTCAAGTTTTGCCAGAACTCTCTTGTGACTCATTCCAGGTAGGGGTGAAAGATCATGGTCAGCAAGCAGACACTTCTGCTTATGTGTCTGTTGCCCTCACTCTTTCCCCTTAATTCCCTTCTCCCTCTCTCGCCGGGGCATCCTTCTCTCACAGGCATGATGGGAACAGAGGGGGCCGAGACCCCTATTTCCTGATACTTTTGGACGTCACGGGGCAATCTGCTTTATAAGCACCAATAAAACCTAAAGTGTTTTCTTCTCATTCCTGTGAAATTTTATCACGAATTAAACAGATTAGGTTTTGTTTCAGATAAATAAATAAATAGTTTGCATCCAGACACGTGGGGCCAGCAGTAGGTTGATCAGTTCTCATCTATGAATCCTGGATCTAAAGGTTCGTTTCTTCTAGCTGACTTTTTTAATGCACTATGTCCTGACTTCTTCCTACCAGGGATGGTCCTTCAAAGGGGACATTCCTCTCCTTGAGTTTCAAAGCCTTCAGCTTCAAGGAGGAAGAGGAAGCATTATATGGAAGTATGTTTTCAGTCCTGCAGGTGGTGGTTGAAGATCGCAAGGCCAACCTGAAACAGGCGGTTTTTTGTTTTTGTTTTTAAGAACTGAAATTGCTTATTGGTATTGGCAAGAAGCCTAGTACAAAAAGAGAGAAGAATTTGTTCCTAACAGCTTTCAAACCAACAAAAAGCCAGCACTTGCTTTGTAAACACATGTGTCCTAAGCTTTGTAGGCTCCTGCCCTCAGGAGGCAAGCAGTTTGCTCTTTGGCAGCAGCAAGTCAACATACTTCAAAGGATTCCTTCTGATTCCTTATTCAGTGCAAGGTCTCCGACCCATGGAGGTCTCACTAAGACATCATCCCTAAGAGCAGAAACCACATAGATGGCAGAAGGAAAAGACCTTTGGCTTCCTTTCACAACAAAATTGTTCCATTTTTGTTGTTTCTGCACTAGTGGTTTTTCTGCTTCCGTTTTGTGACTCTCTAATTCTGTAGCTATTTTTTCTTCAGTTCTTTTAGTAAGCAATATTTGTACCTTCTCTTTCCTGCTCCTTTGACTTCTACCTGCTCCAGCCTAGGGGCAGCCTTAGACAGGTTTGGGGAGCCTGGAACCAAACCGAAACTAAAGATGTAGGGCAAACTGAGTCCAGAGGTCACACGGGAACAGGAAGACCTACAACACAAAGGCCCCAGAGGTGGTTTGAGCATAAGGGGCAGGTGACTAAGCCTGACACAGAGAATATAGGCCAGATGAACAAACAGCAAAAAGAATACAAATTAAACACAGGGTTCAAAGTAGGAGTACAGAGAACCATGAGCCCAATTTCAGGGGTAAATTAGCAAGGAATATCCTTTCAGCTACTAGAATAACTACCATTAAATTGGATACCTACCATGTACCAGACACTCTGCTTGATGCTTTATACAGATCATAACTCTGCAGGGTTTAGCCTATTGATCTCTACAGTGCAGATGAAGAAGCCAAAGCTCAGAAATGGAAGCTCCTTGACTGCGTGACTCTTTGGTTATGTGTAGTGGCTATAAGCCATCCTCTTCCCCTTGATTTCCCTGCCACTGGATAGGCTTGTGATGATGTAGGTCTCCTACTCTTCTTTTGTTTTTTTAAAGAATTTCTAGTTGTTTTTTTTTAATTTTTTTTAATGTTTATTTATTTTTGAGACAGAGAGGGACAGAGCATGAGTGGGGGAGGGGCAGAGAGAGAGGGAGACACAGAATCTGAAGCAGGCTCAGGCTCTGAGCTGTCAGCACAGAGCCCGACACGGGGCTCGAACTCACAGACCGCGAGATCATGACCTGAGCCGAAGTCGGATGCTCAACCGACTGAGCCACCCAGGCGCCCCTCGCTACTCTTCTTAAAGAGAAAACGGTCCAATGGTGGGTGTAAAGATGGGTGCTGCTTTAGACTTTCCCTACACATTTCTGTCCATTCATATAAAGGACTGCCCAAGGCATGAGCATGTTAGGCAGTGGGGTACTGATGTGGCTGGAGGGGCAAAGAGAGAACCAACTATCTCAGTTTCACTTCAACCGTCAGGTTCCAGGGTTAGTCTTTCCATTAAAATTACTCTTTTAGGAAGGGAATGTAGTGACGTGTGCACAAACTATAGTCAGATCACCTGGTCTTCATTGAAGATCTATCACTTACAAGTTGCCTGATCTTAGACATGTTTCTCAACAGCTCTGTGCCTGTGTCTCCCTATGTGAAATGCCAATAATAATATCCAATTTATTTGCTGGTTGCTGTTTTAAGCATTAAATGAGATAATCCAGGCAAAGTGAGATAATTCAGTCCTTGACAAGTGCTAAACATTCATTCTTGTTATCACTATTAGGAAGAGTCTTTATGTCTATATTAAAACCACATACCTAGGAACACAACTTAAAACAAAACCAGCTTCTCCAAAATTTGGGCTGGCAAGCTCATCCAAAGTAAGATTTCCTGGTAAAATGAATAACTGGCCCTTCTCTTTGGAATCCTCTTTTTTAAAGTGCCATTTCCTTTTTCTTAGAATAGATTCTTGTGGAGCAGGGGCAGGGCAAGTGTCTGGAGGCACTTCTAGTTGTCAACTGGGACAGGGCCTTCCTACTGGCATCTAGTGAGTAGAGATCAGGGATACTTCTAAAATCCTACAAGGTACAGAATCACATGACCTAAAATGTCGGCGATAAGGTTGAAAAATTCTGAGGTAGAAAAAGTGTGGGTGATATGCAGGGGGAAATATGCAAAAGACTCCTAGATGCCAAATGCAAATGTTTTCCTTTTCTTCATAACAGCCTTGCTTATTTCATACATGTGATGGCCTCTCAAAATTCTTAAATGGTACTGAATATAGTTTTTAAGATCTTATGTTTTTGTAAAATTTTCTGTTTTCTCAGTGTTTGGTTCTCCTATTTTTGATGTCTCCCATGCTGTTGGTTTTGTCAAATGCTGGATAATTCTAGGTTGTCTATTTATATGTATAAACAAGCATCTGCATCAGCAGTCTCAAGCTTGATAGCACATTAGACTTGAGGACCCCAATCTTTGGAGGTGGCACGTTGGCATCTTCTTCATTCCTGGCCTCCCTACAAATGACCATCATCTTGATTTCGCCTGGTGTTGAATGAGGCTAGTTAGCTTCCAAGATCCTGCTTAGACTAGAAGGGAGGCTTACACTGCGAAACAGTCACCATCTCCTCTGTGTTTTTCTTGCATTAATGTTAAGAGGTGTTTCCTCTATTCTCTTAGAAGGTACAGCAGGGGAAGGAAGTAGGTCAGTGGCACCTACCTGAGGACCAATCCTTTGGAAGATGTATCTTGCACATGAGGCAGCAATAAAGTCAAGGTTAAAATAGTTTTTTTTTTTCTATACAGACACTCTTGTGGGGGACTCTAGGGATCCAGAACAGCAATGATGTAACACACATCTGAGATAAGAGAGCTCTTCAGTGAGGATGGGGAGAAATAAATTAATGGTTTATCCAGGTAATAATTTTGTTTTTATTACATTTTGTGGAAACATGTATCCCCTAAAAAACAGTCTTCTAACAGAGCTAAAGTTCACTCACTGCATATTAATTGAGCAGTTACTATGTCCCAGGAACAATCTGAGCACTGAGGATACAATGACACTGTCAGAACAATTCCCTGGTCTCATGGAACTTGTATTCTAGAGCTGCATTGTCCAATACAGTAGCAACTGGCAGAAAACTTATTTAAATGTAAATTAATTAAAATCAAATCAAGTCTAAACCTCAATTTCTCAGTCATAGTAGCCATACTTTAAATCTCTAGTAGCTGCAGGTGGCTAACAACTACCATACTAGACCACATAGAACATTTCCATCATTGCAGAAAGTTCTATTGAGCAGTGCCACATAGAGAGCTCTTACAACCTAGAGAAGTCTCCACCTTTAGTTTCCTCTCGCTTTGGCTATTATCAGACTTTGAGGAGTCCTTTGTAGGAATGGGTCAAAAGACTGATAGATTTTCATGGATATAATGGTTAACCAATCAGATAGGCACTCCTCCAAGTGTTTTCAAATACAAACTCATTCAGTCCACACAAAAGCCTAATGAGGTAGCTGTGATTATTATTTTTATTTAATAGTCAGGGAAATTAAGTCAAGGAGAGATTAAATAACTTGCCCAAAATTTTAGCTTATATTAGTCAAATATTTCTGATGGCTTTACAGCCTTCAAATCTCTGTGACATAACATCGTAAAAGCTTTATTCCCTTCTCAAATCATGAGGCAACCAATGGTTCAGTGAAGGCCAATCTACTTCTATCTAGAGGCTTGGGCAACTTTTAGGTTCTCTGAATCCTTTTGTGGGTCTTCTGCATCTAGGCAGGAGGCAGAGTCAGAAAAAGGTTAAAACAAGGCTTCCTAACCTCAGCATTTTTGACATATTGGGCTGGATGATTCTTTGCTGTTTAGTGCATTGTAAGGTATTTAACAGTATTTCTTGCTCCACCCACTACATGCCAATAACATTCTCCCCCAATTATGACAACCAAAATGTTTTCTGACATTACCAAAAATTCTGGAGGTGGGGAGGGGAGGCGAAATCACACCCTCTCCAGTTGAGAACTCGGGCTTAAAGGATCACTCCAGAGGTTTTAGAGGTCAGGTTAGAAGTGGTCATGTCCCTGTCACCCAAATCTGTTGACCAGAACTCACCACACGGCCACACTTACCTGGGAGTGGGCTGGAAAATGTAATCCAGGGATGCTCCCAAGAGAAGCGGAGATCAGAGTTGAACAGTGTGGAATCTGCTTAAGGATTATACACCTCAGAAAATATACCAAAAGCTTCAGAGAAACTTGCAGCGATTTGCAGAGCATTCTAGATATTTTGGGGACAAAAATGTACCACTAATGCAGTTTTTTTCATGGCTAACCTTTTGCCCTAGGTAAGACTCCCAGAATAAAAACCTAATGCAATAAAACACTAGATGTCATGTTTCCTATGCGGATATATTGCTCAGATAACACCAGAAAGCAATCAACATTTTGCAATGATCCATGAGAACATTGCGCATATGCAGGGTGGGAATGAGGCTGGGATAATGAGAATGTTCCATGAGGCTGTCCAGCCTTAATTATCTTCCAGAAATATGAACATCTATAATATGTATGGCCAGGAGTGCAAGGAAGACAGAAATACATTTCTGGAAGATGGAAAAGTAAAGAATCTTTGGATAAATGTCACAAATAGTGGAGCTTCGTAAATAGGCAGAGGTAGTAGGGAGAGGTATCCATTCATTTGCTGCTAACAGTTTAAAGAATATCCTGGATTTGTGTAAAGACATGTTGTAAAGGTGATTAATAAATGTCATTGTCTACCGTACCACATGACGCACTAATATTTTTGTATGGCAAAGCAGGTTAGTTCATACCACTCTGTACAGAAAAAAAAATGCATACCTTGTATAAGCATCATCTAAATTGCAGCTGGCTCCTGTTGGTGCATTACAAATCTTTAAATATCCCTTTTTTTTTCCTGTTTAATGACAGCCAAATAAAGTCAAAATGCTTCTTGAGTTTTTATTACATGGTTTGAGGGAAATTATTTTTCAGCTGCCTAGTTTGGACATTTTTCTCCTCACTATGTAATCATATTGAAAAGAACTAGAAGCTCTCAAGTTTCCACCAACTGGCAAAAAACCAAACTCAGAAGCCAAGGTTGGCTCCCCAACCGCACTTAGCTCCACCCTACCCAACCCCTGCCCTAAGTAAAAGACGACCACATTACATCTCTGTGCCAGTAAAAATCAACCAAATCCAAACTAAGTCATTGGGTTGAAAAAAAAGTATCCAATAAATTCATATAAAAGCCTATATCTTATTAAAGTTATTGATAGCCTACATCTTACTGAAGTTAATGATTATATTTTATTCATTTTATGAAAAACCTCTATTTCTTTGGGGAAAAAAATCCCCACAAGAAGCATATGGTAAATGGAGAAAAGAGGGGAAGAATGGGAAAAGAGAAGGAGAAGGGAAAGGAAGGTATTCTGAGCAGTGGCTAAGTTACAGGGAGCGGAGGACTCTTTTCCAGTGTTACACAACAGACCTCTTCAGTTACATTTTTCAGAGAGTGGAAACTAAGGTCAGACAGAGTTATAAAATCATACCAGCTGATAACCAGAGGCAATGACTTTCCCCTAGGTATTTTTAGTAAGAAACAGATCAGTAACCATAGCTAATAAATAGCCACATGCCTACACACACCAACTCACCAAATACTCATTGCGAAATGCTCTATGCAAAATATTCTCCTAGACTGGCAAGCGATGGGCGAAGAAGGTGAGAAAAACAAAAATGTGTTTTTCTCAACAAACTCGCAATGTAGTGGGGATGTAAGATAAATATACAACTAAACCAAATACAAAAGAGAAGAGAAGACTAGGGATGAGAGACACCAGGCAGAAGAAAAGATACTGAAGGCTCGAAATTTCCTGACCCAGTGAAGAAATGTGGCATAGCTATTAAAAATCAGACAGCTGGAGAAGCAGTGTGTTATGGCAGAATTAAGAGTGTCCCCTCTCGGGGCAAGATCATACTTGATTTTGTGGATTATAATGAAATGGAAATTTCAGGGTTCTAAGAGGAAAACCATAGGGTTTTACATGGACTTTACTCCCCGTCACATGTAGTGCCAAGCCCATCCCCAGCAATTACTCACGTGGCTTCCTGCCCTTTGCCTGAAAGCAGGGTTCTTCATTCCTCCAGTGGCCCAACACTCTTTCCTCAGTGACCTGAGGCGGACTGCAAAAGAAAGTGTGCCTTGTGTAGCTTGGTGCCATCCAGTGACTACTCTCCTGTCTCATTTGGAATACTGGGAGCAGGTTTCTCTTTCTCCTTTCAAGATACAAAAAACAAGCAAACAGAGCTTTTAAGCCAAAAGGACCTTTTAATTGGGAATCTGCCATTATTACATGTTCTCTCCCCTTGGTGCAAAATGCAGCTTGACTCACGAACACCTACGATGTAATGGATACAAGGATAGACTTTGGAGTTAGATAGTTTGGGTAGGAATTTTGGTCTGTTGTGTGACCTTGAACAAGTTTCTTAACTCATCTTCAGTTTTCTCACCTATATGGATAATAATAGTACCTACTTCATAGGGTCATAGAGGATTAAAAGTAATGGATGCAAAGAATTAGTAATACGAGGCCTACAGTAAGAGTTTAATAAATGCTGCTTACTAATAATATTGCTTTAGGGGCACTTGGGTGGCTCAGTTGGCAAAGCAGCCAACTTTGGCTCAGGTCATGATCTCGCAGTTCCTGAGTTCAAGTTCCACGTCGGGCTCTGTGCTGACAGCTCGGAGCCTGGAGCCTGCTTCGGATTCTGTGTCTCCCTCTGTCTCTGCCCCTCCCCTGCTCTCTCTCTCTCTGTCTTTCAAAAATAAATAAACGTTAAAAAAATTTAAAAAAATAATATTGCTTTAGAAAAAGAGCTAATAATAATAGCATGTTCATTCTTTGTATTTCCCAGAAGGAGAAAAACTTAGGGATGTCAGGGCATCACAGATCCCCTGGGGGCCTCTTCCTGAGCATCTCCCATCACAGTAGGCAAACATTGAATCAATAATGGCCCATAGACCAGAGATGCAGTCCTCTTTGCCCTAGGAGTGTGGCATCCTGCCGCCAGACTCTTTCTCTCCAACAAGAGTATCATACACGTCGCCATCAGAGGAAGACAGTAGCACTAAGCTTGGGCGCCACTCTTTCTCTGACTACTCCCAAGATGTTACCCTTCATTTCCATTATCCAGCTCAAGTAGCAACCTATCCCACGTTTGCGTCCTGGAAAGTTGATGAGTATTCTTCCCTTTACAGTATCTTTATTCAAGCTATTGATAAAGCATCAGACAGGATTTGGTCATGAACGAAAACACATACATGGATTCTCTGCTTAGTGTCATTCAGTCCTTGCTCTGCAGAGATGCTATTGCTTTGCTTTATTAGACTTCTCTGTGTGTCTTTCTCTCCCTTTGCCTGCCATTCCCTTCTCTCCCTGTCATTAGTTCATGACATATTATCATATTAGATAAGAGAGAGAACTAGCATGAGTGGGGGTGGGTGGAGAAAGGGAGAGAGAGAATCCCTGGGCACCCCTGTTCAAGTTTTTTTAATCACCATCTCCCAACCACCCCACACAGGCAACTACCCTCTTGTATTAAGTGAATTTGGGTGCCTGTGCTTGTAAATGCACCAGCGTTCGGATTATATTTTGAAATATAATGTTTGTAAATTAGGTTTGAAATGTTTACTATCTTTCAATGTGTGTGTGGTTTTTTAATACATGATTGACATTACTACGTATCTGATCCTGTTTCTTACTGTTTTTCATTCAATACCATCTCTGTTAGTTCTCTACAGGTTGCTGTATCTATTTCCCGTCTGATCTACCTAACTGCCGCAAAATGCTCCACGGTATTCTTTGACCACACTTTAACCACCTGCTTTCCTCCACAGCCTGACCACCTCCAATTCCCTATCACTACCAAAGTTGCTACAGTAAGTCTGTACGGACCCGTGTCAGACTCTGCCCTCCGACACCTGCCATGTTGCTCCCCAGCGTAACTGCACCTGCTGAGGCGGCAGAGTCATCACGCTCCGAGGCACGTGTTACAGTCGGAAGCCCCATCCCGTTGTCTCTTCACAACGATGTTCATGAAATGGCATTGACTACCTTGGGTTTAAATGTCGAATTCTCTCAGGTCGCACCCCATCTCTAGGATTGTAAGGCCAGACCGTAAATTCGCTCCTTGAGTCTCTTCCCTGGTATCCACTTGTTAGAATAACCACTTTGCTATGGTTCCTCCAATGTCCTGTCAGTTAATCACCAAACCTTTAGAGCTTAATCTATGCTTTCTCTTTTTCTCACTCTCGTTCACATTTCAGATTAAATCCCATCGGAACAGGTTAGGAATGCTCCTGTCAAACACAGTTTTCCTTTTTTTCATGGGCTGCACTTCATCCCTTGCCAAGGCTCAGATGTTCTGGCATGAAAAGCTGTGGTCTAAAACACTTTAAAACCATTTCTGTGGCCGATGGTTCACTTCCCCAATGCCTTTCTTCTCATCCAAATTCTCCAAATACTTCAATTTGTAGCCCGGACTTCAAAATCACCAGTGATACATTCCAGATTTCTTTGGCTCCTTTATTATTAATTCCCAAAGAGATCAGCAAAACAGTCGGTAGTCAGTAGGTTTGAGGAGAGAGTCAATTCCTGCTGCTACATTTTTCAGAAGACTCACTCACCCCTTCCTCTGAGTCACTTTTTCTACACATTAACTTCTTGAGGTTGGCTTCAATTCCATTCATTTGCTTGGGATAATTTTTCCTCCCGACTTTTCTCTTGGATTACTTTCTCCCTCCTGTTGAAACCAGGGTAGTGTTTTCCCATTAGAACCGTCCGCCTAACGTAGGAGTTTAAAAACATAGTTTGTTTCATAATGTCACATGAGTCTTGTGATTCCAAGTCCCCTTTTGTCATGATGGCAGAAAAGTAAGCCACTCGCTCTCAGAAACTTACTCTTCTCCAGTCAAATTCAAGATTATTACCTCACCCACGGTGCAATTCACACTAATGCATCTTTTTCTTCTCCAAATTGGTCTGGGAAACAACTGCCCTGGATAGAACAAAGGGGGTGTCTCACCTTCTCAATATCTGTCCTGTACTCTCTGTCCACAGGTTCTCCGTGTCAGACAGCCTGGTCCCACATCTGCCCCTGACACTGACGGGCAGGTAAAAATGGGCTTGTCTCTGCCAACCATTCTCTCCCTAAGAAGATCTGTGGTTCAGCTGATTGCAGGAAGCACAGCCACTTCTGCCTCTCACTTCAGGTAAATAAGCATCCCCTGGGGGCGCCCGGGTGGCTCAGTCAGTTAAGTATCTAACTTAACTGGCTTAGGTCATGATCTCACAGTTCATGGTGTTCAAGCCCCATGTTGGGCTCTGTGCTGACAGCTCAAAGCCTGAAGCCTTCTTCAGATTCTGTGTCTCCCTTTCTCTCTCTCTGCCCCTCCTCTGCTTGAGCTCTGTCTGTCTGTCTCTATCTCAAAAATAAATAAAACATTTAAAAATTGTTTTCAAATAAAAATATAAGCATCCCCTGGGGTCCGCTTGATTGGCCAGATGGGCTCTCAGAGTTGGCAAATAAATGAATACAAACAGCTAACATCAAAGGCTCTCTGGAACCACCAGGAAATTACGAAGTCCCACAAATTGCCAACCTTGGAGATAAACTGAGGGGTGGAAACTTAGGGAATCTTTGCTCCCTTTTGAGCTTAGCTGCCCTGTTTCCACATATCCCTGCAATTCTAAGGCTGTGCTTACAGAATTCATTTTAGGCGTGGTGTTGCTTTATCCACTACTCTTTGCAGGGAGACCTATCTGGTCACTCTCTCACCCCGCCCCACTCCTACTAGCCCACACATACCAAAATCCCCACCACCACTACCGCCCCTCTCTGTTTTACATTTGAAAGCATTTTTTTCTTCTGCCTTGCCTTGCAGCTTATCAGTGCCTCCTCCCAGGGTGGGGAATGGAGGTGGAGCAGGCACTGAGAGGACTTCCTTTGAGTTTAGTAATTTGGATTCTGGGTCATTATCTTTGAGGTGGTTTCTATCCAGAACAACCATTTCCAAATAAACTCCCCAGTGGTGGAGAATGGAATTGGTAGGGGCCCATCCACTACTAATTTATAGATCACCCTGCTACATGTCCTCTTGATAAAGCCAGCTGGCAGAAAGACCTTCCGCGAACAGCATCTCATCTATTTGAAATAGGAGTTCTTGAAATTTCACACCTGGTTAAATCCCCTTTGGTGAAAAACTCCAAAAATATGCTCCTGAAATATATATTATGATTTACACTACTACAGAAAGCCCAACAGATTGTAGGCAGAGGGTCCCGAACTCAGAGCAGGACTATGGGGGTACCTGGTCTAGGAAGGAAGCATGAAACACCAGGCCTGGCCCAGCCCCCTTCATGATGCTGCTAGGCAGGCTTTCGTAGTAGGTATGACTGGCATTTGCTGATTCTAAACGAAAGTAATAAACTTCCACTTTTATTAAGAGCTGAAGAAACTTCCATTTTGTTCATAATGTATTCCAGATCATTTGAATTCCTTTTTACCGTACTCATCATTTTCCTATTTGATAGGTATTTTAAGCATCTTGTCTACGTCATCATGAACCATTATGTATAATAGAACGTAAGCATTGAAGGAAGCATTTATGGGGCTTATTTATCATAAGATTTTTATTATAAAGTCTGATACTTCCTCTTATCAGGAAACTTCATAAAAGACTTAGAAATGTACAGAGATTACTAGACGTCCCTCTTGGTTTTCTCTTACTAGTGTAACAAATGGCCACAAACCTAGGAGATGAAAACAACTCAAATTTATTATCTTATACTTAGGAAAGTCCCAGGTCTGAGATGGGTCTTACCGAGCCAAAATCCAAGTGTCAGCAGGACTGCGTTACCTCTGGAGGACCCAGGGGAGAAACTGTTTCCTTCCCTTTCTGAGCTTCTGGTGGCCACCTGCATTTCTTGGCTAATGGACTGTGCCTCCAACTTCGAAGGCAGGAGCACAGTATTTTCAAATCTCTGGCTTATGTCCCAGTCCTTGGCTTCCCTTTTTTCCACTTTAAAGGGCCTTGTAGTTATATTGGTCTCACCTGGATAACTCTGGACAATTCCCTTATCCTAAAGCCGTCTGATTAGCAAACAATTCTATCTGCAATCTTAATACTCCACGTGATACATAGTCACACATTCTGGAATTAGGTCATGGACATGGGGGAGGCATTATTCTGCCTACTACAATGTTCTTTCACTCATTGTTATCTATTTAGCGGACACTCTGGGAGTATCTGATTCTACATAGATGACCTTATCTTTGACAAGGCTATTTCGCCACTCTGCAAGCTGGAGAAACTGAGAGTAATGACAATAATTATAGAAATGCAAATAAGTTGTGTCTAATAAATATATATTTCTGCCCTGTAGAAAATACTATTCCAAACTACATTTTATTGCTCTATTCCTATTACATCATATGTAATAAATCAATTACATACATATACATACCGTTCCATTGACCCATGTGTCTGTTGTTGTGCCAGTACCGTACTGTCTTGATAATTAAAGCTTTGTAATATAGCTTGAAGTAATGTCCCCAGATTCCAGCTTTGCTTTTTTTTTTTTTTAAGATTGTTTTGGCTATCTGGGATCTTTTGTGGGTTCCATACAAATTTTAGGATTGTTTGTTCTAGCTCTGTGAAAACTGTTGGTGATATTTTAATAGTTCTACATCAATTAATAAATTTATTTTAGCACTGCTGATTATCTATGCATGTATTCTTTAGAATCTCCTTTGAATCAGTTTCAATATCTTATTGATTCCTTCATTAAATAAATTAAAGTCGTGGCGTGTGTTTATTTTATATCCGTATGATAGTGATGATTTTATTTTTATTTATTTATTTTTATTTTTTTAATGTTTATTTATTTTTGAGAGACAGAGAGAGACAGAGCACGAGCAGGGGAGGGGCAGAAAGAGAGGGAAACAGAGAATCCAAAACAGGCTCCAGGCTCCAAGCTGTCAGCACAGAGCCTGTCATGGCTTGAACTCATGAACCCCGAGATCATGACCTGAGCCGAAGTCGGCCGTTTAACCAACTGATCCACCCAGGCACCCCGTGATTATTTTGTTTTTATAAACTAAATGTTAATACCCTCAAAACCCCCAGTAGCCAAGAACTATCTTCCTGGAAAATATACCAGGAGCAGATACTCTCTAGAACAGTGTTTTCCAAAGGGTACTCCATCTAACGCTAATTCTGAAGATGTCAATAAATGTTCCCTGAAAGAAGGGTTTTATTTTATTTTACTTTATTTTTTTAAGTTTATTTATTTGTTTTGAGAGGGAGAGATAGAGAGAGAGAGAATGAACAGGGGAGAGGGACAGAGAGAGAGAGAGAGAGAGAGAATCCCAAGCAGGCTTCACACTCAGCACAAGCCCAGTGCAAGGCTCCATCTCGAGACGGTGAGATCATGACCTGAGCCGAAATCAAGAGTTAGACACTAACCGACTGAGTCACCCGGGAGCCCCAAGAAGGGTTTTATTTTTGAATAATTTGAGGAAAACTTTTTATTCACCAAAACTCTCACATGGTTAATATTCTATGTAAACATTTTAGAAAATTCCTTTGTAGATTATTGTATTTTTTTCCCACACTGTGAACTAATAACAAACCAGTAGCCAAAACTCTTATAAAATTATAATGTCCATGTCAAAAAAAATTCATTCTCCATATAGCTGTGGGTCCATTTCTGGGTTTTCTACTCTGTTCCATTGACCCATGTGTCTGTTGTTGTGCAAGTACCATACTGTCTTGATGATTACAGCTTTGTAATATAGCTTGAAGTAACGCCTCCAGCCTCTAGCTTCACTTTTTTTTTGTTTTTCCAAGATTACTTTGGTTATTTGGGATCTTTTGTGGGTTTCATACAAATTTTAGGATTGTTTTTTCTAGCTCTGTGACAAATGCTGCTGATATTTTGATAGGGATTGTATTAAATGTGTAGATCGCTTTGGAATCTGAATGTTTATAGCAGCAGTATCAACAATAACCAAATTATGGAAAGAGCCCAAATGTCCATCAACTGATGAATGGATAAAGGATATGTGGTATATATATATATATATATATATATATATATATATATATATATACTTATATACATATATATGTATACACACATATATACATATATGTATATATATGATGGAATATTACTCAGCCATAAAAAAGAATGAAACTTTGCCATTTGCAGTGATGTGGATGGAACGAGAGTGTATTATGTTAAGCAAAATAAGTCAGTTAGGGAAAGAAAAATACCATATGATTTCACTCATATGTGGAATTTGAGAAACAAAACAGATGAACAGAGGGGGGAAAAGAGAGAGAGAAAGGAAAACCATAAAACAGACTCTTAACTATAGAGAACAAACTGAGGGTTCCTGGGGAGGAGGTGGGTGAGATAAGGTGGGGGGAGGTGGGTAGAAAGGTGTTGGGTGGGGGGATGGGCTAAATGGGGGATGGGTATTAAGAGGACGTTTGTGATGAACACTTGCATACAAAGTGATGAATCATTAAATTCTACTCCTGAAACTAATATCATACTGTATGTTAACTAACTCAAATTTAAATAAAAACTTGAAACAAAAAAAAAAAAGAAAGTTTAGAAATACTGATCTACCCAACTTCAAGATGCTCTTGGTTGTCTTTAACTAAATTCGGCTTGTAGCCAGGATGGTTGAGGTATATGGGTAAATCTCAGAACTGACACCATTTCTAATTTGTATTTCTTTTGATTATTTTTAGATATTAAAGAGGTTGAGGTTGGATTTAGGGTGCCAAATTATTGATTTATAACAGGTCATTAGTGATTCCAAAACTCACGTTCATGATCTTAAGTTTCCACTGTCTCAGTAACAGAGGGCCTGGTAGCTGGTAGGCAGATGTCTCTTTGGTGATTATGAATCAAAGAGAGGTCAGGTATGCAGTCTTTCAGATCAAGTAAGATAATAAACACTAATATTATTAGATGTCTACCATTTTCAGGCACTGTGCTGAACACTGTGCATGACTTCATTTAATACCTAAACTAGTAATATCTTCATCTGACTAAAAAAGAAACCCAACCATAGAGCCAGTGAGTCACTTGTTCAAAGTCACATGGTGTGTGAGTGGCTGAGCTGGGATTGAGACCCCCACAATATCAAAAGTTGTGATACACAGGCCAACAGTCTTAGCTGGTGGGCCAGCTGTATTTCAGAGTTCATAATGTTAAAGATTTTAGAGAAGCAAACAATACGTATGATGCACAAATACCTCTAGTAGGATTGGGGTAGCATCTCGTGATCAGGCAAATGATTGAATCTGTAACAAAAAATAGTCACACTGAGGTAAAGACTATAAATTGCCTCACACCAATTCAGAGAACATTTTGTTGCTAAATGAATCAGGAAAACAGTTTCCATTTTTGGTGTTTGGGATTTGGAAACTGTTAATAAAGGATTCCAGACCTGCACTCACTTTCTTTTTCGTACCCAGCTCTGTTCACTAAGTGTAGTATCTCCCTCTTTCCTGGATAGTGCTGACAGATGAACGCTGATTCTTACTCTTAGTTTAGGTTTTACCAGCCACCAGCCTTCGAACACCTTCTTTCTCAGGGCAAAATACAATTAGCCTCTAGGGGGAGTCCCAGGCTTCCAGTTTCATCCCCCTTATTCTCACCACTTGGTCACACTGCAGTGCACACACCTCTGCACATGTCAAGAAAGACTTTCATTGAGCCAACAGACTAAGAGTGTGTCTCTTTTTCTCATTATTTTCTTTCTTGAGAGTCTGTCTTCCTTCTACATGCCAGGTACCATAGATGACCAGGAGCGGCTCCTGGCCAGGGCCTACTCTGCCTTGCCCTGCCCTGAGAAAGCTAGGGTGGGCAGTATAGATAAATGGGAGTCCTGCAGACTTTAGGAAGATCCTTTTTCCCTGGCAGGCTTTTGTACTGCTTTTCCTTACCAACAGCATGGTACAATTGAGAAGACAGAGGTTCTGGTCTGAGCCCAAAAGAAAATGAAAAATAGTAGACCTTCCTTAAATGTATCAGAGGGAAGACTCCACATCCTCAGCCAGGTGCACCAGGCCATCCCATTGGGATTTGGGATAAAAGTTCACAGAAGCGAGCATACATGTTCTGGTTTTGTCCCTGATGCTTGTGTCCCAAATGAACTTCAGAGGGATGTAGCTATAGTAAGACTGTTAGCTAGGTCCCTGGACAATCACTGTCTCATGCCCAGTTAGACACAATTTATAAATATAATTGTCTAGGTGTAAGCTTTCTTAGTTTCAGTCACATTCCAGGCCTGCTTCCTTCTGTTGTACCTTGCACCTTGCATTTTGGTTCTTTTATGGCCATATTTATGGAACTCTCTTGGGTATTTCTGAAGACAGCTCCGAAGATTGCATTCATTTGTGAGTTATGCTTTACCAGTTTAGCTCTCAGAGGGTAACTGTGCACCCAGAGCTGGTATTCAGATCCCTGAACAATTGGAATGACACAAGCAGCAGACAGTTAGACCAAATGCTAGCTACAACCAACCAAAAGGGCTGTGCTGGTCCACACTGGCGAAGTCTCCATCTGGCTGGTGTGTACCCAGGTAGGAAACTAGCCTACGATTCTATTCTCAATCCTACTCCTTTGGCTCACTTGGAAAGTGGGTCTTCATGTAACCTTGAGGAAGGACAGTCAGAAATTTTCTATTGCAGTAAAGCCATTATAATGCATGTTGCAGTGGGAAGAAACAAGTAAACAAAAAAACCAATGGAGCTTTAGTTATTCTTACCACTTAGTTATGTGCAGTATGAGAGGAGCTTTTTTTTTTTTTTTTCTGATAGAAGCTGATATCTCTATCTGGAAGGCAGGATGTGGCGTCTACAAATCTGCTTTTAGTACTGAAAGGACAGATCTTAAGTGATGAGCTTCAGTTCACGAACAATTGCTGCTGGAGCCATTCAGATTATTCACTCTAGAAACCTCCAAAAAATGTATTTCCTAACCCTGCTAGTTATAACCTTTTGTTAAGCAAGCAAAAATATAAGCAAAAATATACATTTTTGTCTATACAGCTTTGAGCTTCTGAAGCTCATTGTGCATGAGCTACAGGGTCTAACTCAGGGGTATTTTCCACACACATGAGTCAATGGCACCTCCTGACAAAGTACGACACTCAACACATATGGCTCTAGTAGATAGTCTAACCAGCAGAAGAAAAGGAGAGAACTAAGGTATGGGAGTTGATGAGAAGAATTGTGAGTAATAGCAAGGAACCGTGTTTCAAGAGAGACCCTGGCCAGGAAGAAAACAGCCAAGTGCTTTTACCAGAGAGATTTCTCTGGTTCCTGACAATATGGAAGCATGGATAGGTTCCAAGTCAAAAGCACAAAGCATTAACATTGGAACAAACATGAATATAACCTCCCATTCTACAGAGGAGAAAACAAAAGCTTTCAACTTTATTCCAATCCCAGTTAAATCCTTTAGAGTTTTCTGATGAATATGCCTAAAACCTACTTTATAAGATTTGGTTGTGTAGCCTTTTTTATAGGGATATTTCTGTTGCATAAAGCATAGGATGATTCTTATTGGACAAAATTTCCCCTTTATTTTTCTCTCGAGTTACAAAAAGTAAAGTCCAGAGTATGAAGAACCTTTTCTCCTTTCCCATTCTCTTTCTCTTTCAGGTGCTCATTTCTTCCCCATACTTGTAGGGTCAAGGACAGCTTTGTACAGAAATTTGAAAAATCCAGCTCCCATCAATTCCAGATCTCCTGACCCAACACTATTCAAAGTGTGTTCACAGACCACTGTTGAGTTTGTTTTTTTTTTTATCAGTCCAAGACAGAATATACAGACATCGAGAATAACATTGAGAAACCTTTCAGTAGTTTATCACAATTTTTTATCTCTTAATGCCATTCATAGAAAAGAGGGGTTTACACTGTGTGTTCATCCATTAAGAATCTCACCAATTTTGTTCCCTGTTACTGGATCTCTTAGGATTTCATGGTTTGTGTCCAAGTATACATAGATTTTTAGATACTCAGCTCAGAGATCTTCCAACTCATTTCAAAGTTCTCTTCTCTCCAAAGTTTTACACTTTGGAGAAAGAGATTCATTCTTTAAAACAAAACAAATATCCAAGTGACAGGAACAAAGTGACCTGGTTCCTGACACCCCCCCCCCCCGCCCCAGCCCCATAATAGCCCCTGAAGCATTTTCTCAGACTCCCGGGGCTCCATAATGCACAGTGTGAAAAGCACAGTCTTCCTAATAGTGGGCAATGTGAACACTTGACACTAACAACAGACTCAACCCAAATGACCAGAACTGACAAAAATTTAGTAAGTTAGAAAAAATAAAAGGCAAGCATACAGACTTTTAGAAGAATAACTACCTCTTCAGAACATCTCCAAGAAAGTATGGTCAAAGGTTAATTGTTACATTTGCCTTTGAAAGTCCAACCTGTAGTGAATTATCCATATCTTCCTTTTTTTCTCTCTCTCTTTTACCCAATGAAGCTTTAGCATGCTTTGAGAAAAATGCAGAATTTCCTGTTAGGTACTGTGGTTTCAGTTGCTTGGCTGGTTTTATGATAATCCAAGGTCACCTTTCCTCAAGTTCAAAGACAGGAAAACACAAAAAACCAATGAAGAAGTTATACATTTCTTGATAATCTTTTGACCCTTACAAGGATCCAGTAGTTGGAAGCACTAATCTGAGTAGTCGTAAGTAGGTAAGTAGTGTGCTTCTGGAGAGGTAGAATGAGACCTCTAGGGCAAAAATACTTGAAGGAAACGCTGTAACTTCAGGTCAGGTATAGGTGTCCATTCCCCACCCCGCCCCACATCCGGAAGTAGAGTGTTCCTGGGAAAACCTGGCATCAAGGAAAGAGGCAATTCTCATTCCTTTATATGGAAATTTTTTTGAGTACTCCCAGACACAACAAGTAACCTTCCTTAGGTTTTTCTGATACCTTAAGACAAAAGTTGTCAACAGACGCACAAAATAAATCAAGATAAAGCGCAGATGCTCACAGACATGGTTCAAAGCTCTGGTGTCTTGATGTTGACATGCTGAGTTTAGTTGCCAGGAGAGGAGTTTGGAGGGGTCACTGGCACTGCTCCCGGGCGCTCTGCTCCTATACTGGCTCACTGTAACACACACATTGAACGCTATTTTTGCTTTTCATCTCCTTTTGTAAAAATGATAAACCTCTTTGGATTTCATTCAGTTAGCAAACAGGTGATAGTGTAGGTCTTTCAAGCGGCATAAGGCAAATGTGTGAAAAGTAGGGGATAAGACCTGTATCTGGAGCCTCCAGGAAATTTGCCTTGGTTAGGGTGCTTGGTGCTGCATGGGAAGCTTAGGCAAATGAGGACCTTAACGCACAGTCCCAAGGGCCCATCCACAACTTAAAATGGGTTCATATTTCCCTTGGGTCAGCTGTCCAGATGAGTTCAAGATTAGCCTTGAGTTCATGGAGAACATGGGGGGTGCAATTCATTCATAAAAGTGCCAAAAGATTGAAAGGATGACGGCTTTTTGTTCTGACCTTTCCAGTCCAATTCTCTTCTCTGCGTGGAAGACAGATGGCCCTTATGCCCTGGCAACCTTAGTGTCAGTTGAATTAGCAACTGCTGCTTCAAGGTACTTTTATTCCATTTGCCCTCCCTCATAGATTTCTCACTTTTTTTTAATTGGGGAAGCTTCAATAGATTAGTTGGAGGATTTCTGTGTCACTGAACACAATGTTTTTGGTCCTGGAGAGAATGGAAGAGGTGGGTGAGGAGACACAGAATATCCTGAAGAATCTGGGAGGATACTTCTTCAATGTCTGAGACAACAGTTATGTTTGATTTCATTTTTCCTCTGCTCCAAGTGATCTTCTCAAATCATGTAAACTTGTACATCTTAGAGCAAAGCTGTACAAGTGGCTTGTGAAATAGTGACAGATAATACGGAAGTTCATGATTGCCACATGATTTCATCTAGAATGATCTCAGTGTGGTTTGCAAGATCTATATCGACTTCTAGCCTTGAATTATAAATTAAACAATCATACTTTTACGATAGCAGTTTAAAGATAGATAACCTCAATATTTCACTTAGCTTTAAAATCATATGTTTGAGCATCATCTCTGATGTTGATAAAGAAACCTGGAAAATGTGTCTTTAAATTGAAGTTATGGGACATTTCAGTAAGACCCTGGGACAGGTTGGAGGCTTTACTTTTATTTCCCTGTTCTACATATATGCAAAATGTAGGCCCAGAAATATTAAGTGCTATTGTAAATTCTTTGACTAGATCCCAAATTTCCACATTATTGACTCTTGGCTTAGCCATTCTTCATTCTAGTGAGATTCTTTGCAGATGTAAGATTTTTCATGGAGTTTGAAAGCATTTAATTTTCTGTGCCCACATAAAGAATCAAAAACCAAGTAAAATCTGATATAATCTGGGACTAAGAAAATTGAATCACCTTCTAGTATATTTGAGATTTCCAAACCAAGTCTATATTGTTAGCAAATTTTCTGCTACCCATAATATTATTTTGAGGGGAAGAGCTTTTAAAATATTAAATGTTATTTTGGATTATTCTCCTTTCAATCAGAAGACCTAAAATCTACACGTGGACTTAATAAGGACTCCAGATGCTGCTAGCCCTATAATTGAAGGGTTCAAATCTTACAAGCATTTAATTTAAATATCTCCCCGGGAGAGGTGACATAGGGTGAGATAGAGAGATAGAGAGGTGTGCAGGTTGTGCTAAAATGTTCGTTTCCACGTGGACATCCTGAAGACAGAGAGTGGAAGTCATGAACATCACAAGCTTGATGGAACATCTCATGTGGAAACGCAGGGCCTGTTGGGCAGCTGGTAACCTGAGAGGAAGTACGCCAGGTGGAGCACAGAAGAAATCCATGGAGAGGGCGTGAAATTTGATTTCATTCTCCTGGAGCAGGAGAAAGGAGCCAGGAAGAGAAGAAGCAAGTTGAAGTTTCCTCCTCTAAAGTGAAGCAACTCATTGATTATGCTACAAACTCTTGACATCATCATATGAAAGGGTTTATGTACTTCGGAGGAAAGTCTAGGTTGGCCTGAAATCAAAGGTAGGTGAAAGCTTCGCAATCCCTTTTGACCTTTATGCTCCCCACCTTTGATGCCGCAAAGACAGACTGCAGTCTCTAAAGCCAAAAGATGCATTTTGCCAGAACTAATTCATCTTGAATAATAATGGGTACGAAATCCTGAAAGTATGATTTTCTTTTTAAAAAAAATTTTTTTTAACATTTATTTATTTTTGAGAGACATAGAGACAGAGTGTGAGCAGGGGAAGGGCAGAGAAAGAGGGAGACGCAGAATCAGAAGCAGGCTCCGGGCTCTGAGCCGTCAGCACAGAGCCCAACGCAGGGCTTGAACTCACAGACTGTGAGATCATGACCTGAGCCGAAGTCGGCGGCTCAACCGACTGAGCCACCAGGCGCCCCTGAAATTATGATTTTCTAACAGCTATTATGAAAAATATGATAGTTATATCATGTAAGCCAAGCAACTAGGGTTTATTCTGTTATGTTTCAATTTGTAATATAAATATTATGATCTGGAGTCTTGTCATTAAAGACAATATTCTTCCTATATGTATTCAAATATCACTACTGCCTGTGTCTAGTTACCTCCGCGGCATAGGGCCCCAGAATACTTAGGGAAAGGTCAAAAGTTTGAACTCAGAAGATGAGCTGGCCTTTTTTCCTTTTTTTTTTTTTCAGTGTTTATTTATTGTTGAGAGAGAGAGAGAGAGAGAGACAGAGTACCAGCAGGGGAGGGGCAGAGAGAGAGAAGAGAGACTCAGAATCCGAAGCAGGGTCCACGCTCTGAGCTGTCAATATAGATCCTGAAGCTGGGCTCAAAGCCACAAATCGTAAGATCATGACCTGAGCCAACGTTGGAAGCTTAACCGACTGAGCCACCCAGGCACCCCCAGCTGGTCTTTCTTAAGTCCATGTCACTGTCAGGATGAATGAGGGCTGCTGGACCTAAAATGTTTGTAGTTTTTCCAGTGTTCTTATGGCTGCTAACTACTATGGGCAGCCTTCTCATAATCAATGCCCACACTTCTAGATGGAGGTTTTGCTTATGGATTCATTCAACGAATATTTATTGAGCAATATGCTTGGCCCAGTCTTGGGAATTAGGAGATAAATAAGACAAAAGGGAACAAACATTTGAGAGCCTCAGCTACCCCAAGTATTGTGCCGACCAACTTTCATGCAAGGGGTCTTTTTATTCTAAATCAACCACGCAATGTACACATCATTACCCCTCTGAGCCTTTTCCCTTTAAAAATAAAAATTCACGATTTTAAAAGTTAAAATATTATATGATCATTTTAGAGAATATGGAAGATGGAAAAGTACAAAGGAGAAAATTAAGAGCATTCCTAATAGCTACCCCTGGAGATAAGGACTATTAATGTAGGAGGTCTTTTTGTCTGTGGGTTAAGACTGTTCTGTGCCTGAAAGATTGTTAAGGAGGAGATGTAGTCTTTGCGGAGATGTTAGTGGAGATTAGAAACTGGAGGCTTAGAGCTAACTTTGCTGCTGATGTGAGACTTTGGGAGATTTGTTCTCCCCACTCCCATGCTGACCCCCTGCCCTTCATCCTCGCCTTAAAACTCCTCATCCTCGTTTAAGCTTGAGGAAATATCATTCCATTTGGCAGCTCTTCCCAGACATTCCTCCCACACATTCACCCCCTAATTAGGTTCCCTAGTCTGTGATCCTGGGGCAGGCTGACTTCTTCTGTGTTGAACTATTCTAATTGTAACAAAGCACTAGCTCTTGTTGGTTTCATGTCAGTTTCTCCCACATTACTGTAGAGAAGATTGAGCAGTGCCCTTCTCATCTACTGTTGCATCTTCACTACTTACCAAAGTATCAGGTGTAGAAAACATTATTTGGATTAACTAAATGAATGGAAAGTTATGCATAAAGAGCTAAGATTCTATAGGAATTCTGTCAGGACCAGAGGCCTCCAAAGTAGGCTAGGAGTTGTTGGTGCATGTGTTGATGGGGCAGAGGAGGGAGAGAAGGGCATGCAAGATGGAAAGCAAGGTGACCCCGAAATTCAGTGTGGAACTTGGGGGAGAGACTAAAGAGTGTATTGGGGGACTTAATTTACACACTAGAGAAACTTCTGAAATGTCACTTTTGGGGGGGGGGAATGGATTCATTTTCCTGTTGACATACACTGTAAATTCCAAGTCATGGATACACACACACAAATCTAACATTAACATTTGAAAATCATATTTAAGAATGCCTAAAGGCTTTTAAATAAAAGAATATCCGAAAATAACTCTGTAATAGTCATAATCTCATACAATAAGTCAAATACATTATCAAATATTCAGTGACATAGAGAACCGAGAAACTTCCTGGAATCAGGAGATGCAGGAAAGAATAAATCTCTTATTTCTGGAGAAGCACTTAAGATTTTTTTTTTTTAAGGAATTCATTAAAAGGAGCACTTTTGAGCAAGTGTTTTCTTATGATATCATTTACTTCCTGGCTTTGTTCCAAACCATACGAGAAGTATCAATTGAGAAGCCTAAAGTCTGCTGCTTGGAATTTTCTTGCACTCATACGGATGCAGTTGTTTTATGAGTGCTGTCCTCTCTACTGCTATTTGCTTTAGTATTCCCCAGGCTGTGTGGATTTAAGCCGTGGCAGAGCTGGCAGACGCTAGGAATGACCTAATCCAACTCCATCACTTTGCAGCTGAGGGAAACGAAGGGGTGAAGAGCCTTCCTACGTATGTGTGCTAGTTGTGGGCAACTCCAGCCTAGGCCTCTGGGCGCCCTGCAGTCCAGGGTCTCTTGCCTGGACCATACGGTCTCCTAGAATGAGCTGTATTTGTACGTGTTTTGGGAAAGGAGGGTGAGGCAATGCTTAGGATTCCAGACCGGCCTATCACTTATGTGGCCGTGGCCACCATCAGGCCGTGCATCCTAAAGAGCCAAAAGAAGTACGATATTCTAGCCCAGCGGTGAGGAGACTTGAAATGTTGCCTATGACCTGCAAAAGAGCTTGTGATAGCCTGAAGGAACTCAGAATCTGGAATCATGATCCTAAATGATTATCCTGAACAGGAAAAAGGAAAAGTGACAGGGAAAGGGTTTCGATGAGATTAATTCCTGCTTTAAATTGAATTTACAGAATTGGATCTGCATCAAATCGGCACTTGGAAGCATAGATTTTCCACCTCCTCCTTGAGAGTGCATTTTGAGAATATCAGTAATAACCAAAAAAAGGAATATCGGACCAAAAGAGGAAGATCCCGCTAAATCTCTCCATCCATACACAACACCCATCAAATAAAAGAAAAAGATAAGATACAGAAGTCAGACTTGGAAAAAGAAACAGCTGGGTCATTGCACCACCTCGAGTCTGTCCTCTGGGAGGTTGAGTCACATAATAGAACTTGTAAAGCATGCAAATGAATAGAGGCTCAGCATCTGTGCGTATGAATATACGTGAAACCACCTAGGGAAAGAAAGCACACAGTGAGCGGCAAAGCACCAAGCCAGCTCTTCTATGCTGAGTGAATGCAGGGAGCCAACTTTCATCCTTTGGCGAAGTAAAAATAGAGCTGGGCCTGGGCCGTGTGCCTGGCTAGCTCGCCCCTGGAGCACATCTGGACTCTGGCTTTACAGAGAAAAGCAAGGAACAATATAATCCTCATAGGCTTTTGGCCACAAAGATCCTCAAACCCATTCCCAATCTGTCAGGGTGCTAATCTGTTTTGAACATTCAGTCTTTCTTTCCAGAAAGTCTTCCCAGAGGAGCCCAACCCTTCCACCAAACTGCCAGCATGGCCTGACTTCTGTGTTCCTTCAGTTGGAATTCTACCACACACACATCTGGCCGGCCGGTCGGTTTCCCTGTTAATTTAGAAGCTGCTTGACAAACATCTGACTCCCGATATGTATATTGGTCAGCGATCAGCACTTTGCTCTGTGAATGTCCATTTAAAAAATACGGCTTTATATGTGATAAAAGAAGTTTCTCCAGCATTAGGGCTCTCGAAGCTCTCCCAAAACTACAGCCGTAATACGGACTTTGAGATCGTGAGGATTGTGAGGAACCAAGGGGATAAGAGAAGATCATGATTTAAAGGATCCTAAGAAACTAATTTACATTATCTACTTTTAATCTCTTATATGATTGTCACTCGTGTAAAATTAAGCCTGTTTACTCTTGTCCTGAAGCCAGTGGCAGCCAAGACATTTAAATCACATCACTCTGAGTCAGAAAGTTTTCAAAAACTCACCAGATCTTTGTCGAAGTTTCCTTAAAACTCTAAAAATCCTCCGTAGATATCTTTTCTTCTTTCCGAGTTTCATAGAGACAAGGGCACCTCTTGGTGAACAAAATCCCCCATCTACTTATATACTGACATATTGAAGGACAGGTTAAAATTACAAAGGGGATTCATGTAAATGATCTCACTGTTTAGCTCACTGAACATGTAGTAAGCATCAGCTGTGTACCAGTCACCGTTCTGAACTTCATGAGTACACAACCCCTGCCCATCGATGATGAAAATAACACAGCAGACAATATAATTGTCTCATTTTATAGGGAAGAATCTACACTCAGAGATTAAGAAGGGCATTTTGCTGGTAGTAGCGGTAACATGTGACCTAGTTCCAGGACTATATAACTTTTGGATCATGACTTGTCAGTTGTCTATCCAAGAGTGTGTGTTTCACAGATTGAAAAACATACACTACAAAAACAACAAAATCCTTTGGGTTAGACTCGATTAGAATTCCTAAACTGGCATAAAAGTAATAGTTGCAGCCAACTGGAATTTGAAATGGTTTTCTGTATGGTATCTTTCTTCCATGGTGCCAGTGCTATCCAATACAACTTTCCAAAAACTTGGAAATATTCTGTGTTGTCTGTTAAGGTGGTCATCAGTCACAGGCAACTCTTGAGCCCTTGAAATCCGGCTAGTTGCAACTAAAGAACTGAGTTACATTGCATTATGTTGTAATGAATTTAAACTTAAATAGCCACATGAGGCTCTATAGTGGGCAAATTATGGCAACACTAAGGCTAGCCAGGGAATTTTATATCTTTTACAGGACACTATTTCCCTTTACAGATAGAAGGATATTTAACAGATATTTAACCTGTTTTATTATTTCGTGGGGTGAGGTAAAACGCAGTAGAAAAAGAAACATACAGGTAAAGATGCTGACAGGCTAAACCCAAAAGGATACAGGCTTTCACAAAACAAAATTAGTGACTAAGATGTGACTGCCATCCCACGTGCTGATCACCAGTAGGAAGAAGATCCTCTCTCTGCAAAGACAGTTCTACCCTAGCAGTCTTAGGAAAAATACACTTGTGCTTACAGAAGCCTATTTCTAAATGAATCGGTGTGGCTATTTTTATCCATTCAAGCCTACACATATTACTGAATATTAAAAAAACCTCTGCGGTCTAAAATGAACTGGTCGAATGTGGAAGGGAGAGAATTTATTCTTTTTCTCCCCTTAATAAGAGACACACAAACCTGAAACTTTGAGTCTTTGACCTGTGCACTCCGAGATTAAGATGTCAGCACTTAAAGATACAGGTGTTCGCTCAACAGACGGCAAAACGTTTTTTTTTTTTTTTTCTGTCACTGATTCTCGTAATCCTCTGACTTGCACATGTAGTAAGTGAGGATTTTTCTAGTAAAAGAACACCTGCTTTTTCTTATTCATTTCGCATTTCCTCACTGCAAAGATGTTCGAGCTGCTCAGTGTGGCATACTTCCACCATTAGCTCGGCTCCTGAGCTGAGGCTACTCCAGAGATTTGGTGAGTTGGGCCCAGATAACTTAATAAAAAAGAGAAGCTTATAGTAGAATCACTGCCACCTGTTCGATTCTCGTCCACAGAGGACAAACAGAAGCCAAGACTTCCAGAGCTCTCAGGGCATCATAATTTTCTTCCCTTAATTCTAAGGAATTATTATAGTCATACAAGGCACAATATATAACAACATAAAGGTAGCAGGATGTGAATTTTTGACTGGTTTAATATGGAAATACCACCACCTGTTTTCTGTTTGTCTTTGCCTTTCTGCATTGGAAGGGTGACTAAACCCATTCCAGGATGGGGGAACTTTCTCTGCCCTCTCTTCATTCCCATCATATCCTCCGTCCCAGGAGGGAAGGCAAACACTCCTCCTCCCCTCACCCTCAGCGAGGGTCTAATGAGTAAGCCTCCCTGCTCCAGAAAGAAAAATTTGTGTTTAGTTGCTAGTGATTTGGACTTTGAACTTCGTAGCCCTTGAAGATTGTCGCATGAAAGGAAAGTACATAGTATGGGGCTTTGGGCTCCATGGATAGAGAGTCTAGGGCTGGAGCTCTGGAAAATACCAAAATTTGGGAGCAGTGGGCAAGAGAATAGGGGAGTCCCTAGATGGGGAGATTTGTCTGGGAAAAAGAAATGGGGCAGAAGGGGTGAGGGAAAGGGGCACTTACTTGGAAATGTAAGGTGAGTTGTTGGAAAACTGTCTTGAATACGAGAAGAGTCAGTGCCCTTCATCTACCATCCAGTGTTGGCCTAAGTGAGTCATCTCAAAATCTGTATCTGGGACCTCAGAGGGAAGCTTTCTCCATCTGTACCAAATGCCTCATTAAGTTGGCTGCACAATGGACACAACAACATCCTTGCCACTGAACATTGCCCTGTTATTTTCAGGGGCACTGTCTGGACCGAATTGCCACTATAACTATCCCAGGACATGCTAAGCTCAAAGGACTCCCTGGATCCTTCTATGATCCCTGGGGAGGTGCTTCCTCATTTTACTTGGGAGGACTGAGTTGAGCAGGCTTATGCCCTGAGACAATGAACTTTAAGTGGAAAGCTCTGTAATGTTAGTGGATCACCAATTGCTTCTCCAGTATCCATTTTCTCTCCGATCTTCTACAAACAGATTGCAAATCTTTTTAAGTCTCCACCATCTCTTTTCTTTTCAGTTTGTTATTTAGGGGAAGCTGACTCTATCTCCAGTTTGGAGATGAGTTCTAATTGATGGATTTAGGAGAATCCCATCCCCACTGTCTAGAACCCACGCTTAAGCCAATTAGCCCGGGGAATTCCATGCCTTGTAACAGTTCCTAGTCCGGGGCTGGGGTGTGTGACCTATCTGGACCCAGTCAGATAGAAAGAAAGGACTTTTATTTCATGATTGGAAGCGATTCTATCACTCTCACCTGTTGGACACAAATAAAGAATCACTTTGTTTCCTAATGACAGTCTTTTTATAAACACAAAAGAATCCAATGTTACGTTGACGTAAAATCCTGTGACATGGAGATGGAAAATATTTTCATGTTTGAAGACTGTTGAACCACTAAATCAGCCATTTCTGAAGCCCATCCTACCTAAAGATTTATTCATTTCCTTGTTTGGATCAATTTACTTGGAGTTGTCCATTAATCACAGCTGAAAACTAGCTTTACATCCTTCTTAGAAGCACCCAGGAAGCTTATAGGGGAAACTGATTCTTTTTTTTTTTTTTTCCAATGATTAGCTGGAAAGGAAAACCATTTAGTGTAAGAGAGGTAGGAAGCTAATTAAGTAGCCACCACCCCTAAAGGTATGTAAATTTCCACATCTCAAGGCCAGATGTAGACACAGTCAAACTGTATTAAAGAAGAGTTTGGCAAAGGAGAAGAATAAGGACATGAGCAAAGAACACACCAGCAGGGGCACCTGTAGGCTCAGTCAGTTAAACTTCTGACTCTTGATTTTGGCTCAGGTCATGATCTCACAGTTCTGTGTTTGAGCCTCACGCCAGGCTTTGTGCTGACCCTGCAGAGACTGCCTGGGAGTCTCTCTCTCTCCCTTTTGCTCTCTCCCTCACCTAATGGTGCTTTCTCTGTCTCAAGATAAATAAATAAGCCTAAAGTTAATTTTTTAAAAGAAAGAACATACCAATTTATAAATTCATCTGACTTTCAAAGTACATAAGTGTGGCATAGCTAGCTGGTGCCTAGGTTTCCAGATCTTATTCTGCTTTTTGCCCTGAAATATGTTCCCTTTACCGAAGTCTGACCCAGCTTCACGTGCAATCCTGTTCAGGTTTCTAAATTCCCCATCCCTGCTGGACCTCAACCTGGATAGCACCATTTAATGCTTGTCCCCTCTGGAGTTCCTTCTTAGGCCTTTGATAAATGTCAGTGTAAGAGTTCCATTCAAGTTCTATTTACGAGAGCCTATCTCTGGCTGCGTTTTTCAAAGTCTAACCCAAGAACTTCCATTTGGAATTACCAGACCAACTACTTAAAATGTAGATTCTTGGGCCTTGCTTTAAGGGTTTATGATTCCCTAAGTCTGGAGTGGCACCCAAGAATCTACATTTAAACCAATTCCTCAAGTGATTATGATCAAAATAGAAATGAAAAACACTCTTCTAGGAATATCTTTATCTTTTACAAAACTAGCAGTAAAGATAGCCTATCACTTATACTGTCATGAAACAAACATCATACAAATACAATTCCTCACTATTTATGCATAAGTGCATATACAGTGCTTATTTCAGACTTACAAATCTGGCTACAATCTATAAGCCATTTTCCATATCCTTTTTTTTTTCTTAACCCATCCAAACATACACTTTTCTTTTGCCCAGTGGAATAGTTACCAAGCTACAAAATGTTTTACTCTCACTTCAAAGAATTCTTGTTGAAGTGCAAATAAACATTTCTTTATAAAAAGAGACTGTCACGAGAAGAAACAATGGAAAGATATATCTGAGTCTGAACACAAGCTTTTAGTGAAAATTCTATTTTTTCAATAAATTCTAAAAATTACCAGACACATTCAGAATCAGGATGCTGTAACACTCAAAGGTGACTAAAAATAAAAAAGAGAAGTATTTCAAGAAGTGACCATCCACATGGTAAGGTCACTCCTACCCATAACAGAACAAGAAAGTCCCTCCTATTCCAAAATATCTTCCCCACCCATTAAGCCACCCACTGCCTTCCGTTTTCATATTCTTTTTTAGCATTTCAACCAGTTGTAAACATTTTTACTAGAGCGTATGTAGCAATTAATTAGAATAACTGATGTAATAACATCCAGGACAGGTAAGTTTCAGTGGGTAGGAGCTTGTCTTAAATTGGATTCTCCCAGAAGCATATGCCGAGACAAAGATTTAAGTGTAGTAATTTATTTGAGATCAGATCAAAGGAATCACGGGTAGAAGGATGGGGAAGTGAAAGGAGGAAAAGAGAAAAGCAATAGAAGGCATGATAATGAGCAATTAATGACTGTGGCAACTGGGGCTTACCCCACGGGGGACCTCCAGGAGACTCCATAACACATCTCGGACTTTTCTCGACCAAGGCATAAGGAGCTGGGGTATTTATTCACCAGCTGCTGTTCATCATTGCTTGAAGGATGCTCCAGGACATTGTCTGCCCAAGTACCTCTAATGTTCCACTTGTATGGAGCTGAGTGACCTGTCTCAGGGGTTTGAAGACGAAAGCGCATAAGAGACTAATTAGTGCTGAGGGGACGCAGATTCGTTCCAGCAGTACCTGTTGCAGCATCTCTCAGATCCCCCTTGGGACCTATGTTATATTGTCTCAGTCCTGTCACTAATCCTTCAAGGAGGTGATTCATTAGAACATCGAAAGAGAAAAGAAAAAAAAAAGACAATGGGAAGGTTGATGGGGCAAGACACAATCTCCACTGGTAGAGTTGGTCCCAACGTCATGGTTGGTAGTTATCGCCTCCATCCTCTACCACTTGTTTATCAGTGCATCGGGTCTTAGCTGCTTGCTTTGTATGCTAACCTAGACCTTCGGCCTTGAGGGTTCTGATCCCTGACTACTGTGCTCTTGTCAAACTAAGACTGCCTAAATTGTCTGCTCATGGTTACCGCCATGTATGAAATCAATAAACATGTCCTAGTGAATTTCCTGAGTTCCAGGTATTTTCTTATTCATGCCTTCATAATGAAATCACAAAAAACAAACAAACAGAATAACAAAACCAACAGGGGTGCCTGGATGGCTCAGTTGGTTAAACTCCCGGTTTATGATTTTGCCTCAGGTCATGATCTCATGGTTGTGAGGTGGAGTGCCGCTTCGAGTTCTGGAGTGTGGAGCATGGAGCCTACTTGGGGTTCTCTGTCTCCCTTTATCTCTGCCTCTCCCCCACTCGTGTGCACATGCTTGTGCTCTCTCTCTCTCTCAAAAATAAATATTTAAAAAATTCTTTTAATAAATAAACAAACATTAAAAAATAAACTAGCAAACAAAAAACCACCTAAGCAAAGGGACTGGAAGACACTGAGGTGGCGGGAGGGTGGCGTGCATGGAGAGGGCATGGAAATTCCATTCCTCCCCTCCACCCCAGCCCCAATACCTCCAACTGGCTGTTCCTGAGTTGTATCTTTTATAACAAACCAGTAATAGCAAGTAAAGTGCCTTCTTGAGTTCTGTGAGGCATTGTAGTAAATTATTAAACGTGAGGAGGTTTATAGCCAGTTGCTCAGATATAGGAGGCAACTGGGAACTTGGGGCAGGCATCTGAAGCCAGGGCCGTCTTGTGGGACTGAGCCCTTAAACCTGTGGTTTAACCCTGGGTTAGTGTCAAATATGAATTGTAGCACACACGGTTGTATTCAAAGGGTGGGAGAACTGGTTGTTGGTGTGGAAAAAACCCACACATTTGGTGTCAGAAGTATTTATGAGTAAAAATAGCTCAGATTATATATTTTGGGAAGAAGTCCTTTATTAGAGCTGTGTGTTGCAAACATTCTATTCTATTTGGTAGCTTGCCTTTTTGCTTCCTTTTGAAGAACAAATGTTTTCAATTTTGATGAAGTCCAATTTTATACATTTGTTAAAAATGCTTCGTGCTCTCTGCAGTCTATCTGAGAACTCCTTGCCCACCCCACAGTAGCAAACCTCTTCTCCTGTCTTTCTTCCTGATGTTTTGTAACTTTAGATTTTATATTTAGGCCTTTGATCCATTTCAGGTTTATTTTTTGTGTATGTTGTGAAGTTAGAGTTGATGTTTATTAGCTTTTCTCATATCAATATCCAATATCAATGTTTTTTTTTCCTCTCATTAAGTCAACTCGGCATCTTTGTGATCAAGCAATTAACCATATAGGGGGTCCTGGGTGGCTCAGTTGGTTAAGTGTCTGACTTCGGCTTAGGTCATGATCTCATGGTTCGTGAGTTTGAGCCCCTGTCAGGCTCTCTGTTGACAGCTCAGAGCCTGGAGCCTGTTTCATATTCTGTCTCCCTCCCTCTCTGCCCCTCCCCCACTCATGCTCTGTCTCTCTCTCTCAAAAATAAACATTAAAAAAAATTTTAAGAAAGCAATTGACCATATATGTGTGGGTTTATTTCTAGACTCTATTCCGATCTTTATCTATCTATCTATCTATCTATCTATCAAGTCTTGAAATCAAGTTAGATAAACCCCACAACTTTGTTCTCTGTTTATAAATTGCTTAAGTTATTTTAGTTCTTTTTCACTTCCATATATAATTTTGAACCAGCTCTCTAATTTCTACAAAAACAGTTTGCCAGAATTTTTATTGATATTTTATTGACAAACTTGGGGATATGAAATCTTAATGATATCAAGTCATCTACTTCATAATCATGGTATACTTTTCCAATGACTTAGGCCTTCTCAAATTTTTCTTAGTGACATAACACATGTACTTGAAAATACATATAGTATGGTTTTCTTTTTTTAAATCTATTCTGCTCAGCTCTTCCTTTTAACTGGAACATTTAGACATCAGCGTTATCCACTGTCTCCTATTAGTGCCCCAGGACTGTTCCCAGGGTCATTAACCCCCTGACATTCTTGGTCTATCCCTCCTGCCAGGCCAAGCATGGTAAGAAGCTGTCAGTGTGTAAAGGAAGGATGAGGGTCAAGGAGATGTCGGGAGGGCCTTGACAATGTCTCCTTCAGAGGAAATAAAGAAAAAAAAAGGGAAGGGTATTTTATTTCTTTGTCTGAGGCACGCAGTGGTGTTAGTTATGGGAAATAATTCTGGGGCTCTCAGAAATGTGTGTGTTGAAAGGTTGAGGAAAATGAGCCTTTAGGAAGACACCAAAAAAAAGAACAAAAGGACACAGAAATCGCCTTTTATTTTTAAAAATAGCTAACTTCTTCAAGTATTTACCATGTTTTATGCCTTTACTTCCAGTGCTAAACCACTCATCTATATTATTGAATTTAATATTTATAACAATCCTATGTGTTAGGTGGTATTAGCTTACAAGTAAGGAAACTGAGGCCTAGAAAAGTAACATCCCACAATGAATAAAGACAGAGCCAATATTCTAACTAGACTATGAGATGCTAGATCCTGTGCTAGGAGGGACTCTGTGGGATAAGCTTTGCCTGTTTCACAGACGTCTGTGTATCTGCCACAGGTGCTCTGTGGAAAGTATCCTTCAGAAACCTGAATTCTGTTCATAGACTCTGGATAAACTGGGTGATCAAGGGAGTGTCGCTCAGTTCACGTTCAACTCTCTGCCCCCAGACAAGAGCAGAATGGGGGTCTCAAGAGAACTCAGAGTTGTCTTCTGCTGTGGGCCCTCAAAGGAAGGCTCTGCACCTGTCCTGGGTGCTCCCATGCCCCATCCTTTAGGATGAGTGGGGGGAAGGCTCTGAAGAATCCCTACCACTTCAACAATGGCTGCTTGGGTCCAAGCTAGCTGTGCAACATCTAGGATGGCTCAGTTCACGAAAACTCTAAACTTCCATGGGAAAACTTAAGGCCCCAGGTGGCCTCTCTTGGGACTGGTGTTCCTTTGGGTAGACCAGTTTTCTGGCTTACAATAAATATTCTTGGTTACAAGTTATACTGACTCCGCTCTAGGCACTCTAGCTGACACAGATGTGTCAGCAGCTAAAGACTGTTAATTCATCCTGTAAATGCAATGCATCAGCTTTGGTCTGGGTCCAGCTAGAAAATAAGTGAGCAAGTTCCCCCTCTCCAAAATTATGTAGGAGTCACAAACCCACTGGTAGGAGGCTACCACCTAATCTAAACATCACATACCGTTCACTGCTTTCCTAGCCAAGCTTCAAGTTGTGCCACTCAAGTTATTTTCTGTCACATACACTCCTTCTACCAACTCGTGCCTCTCCACTCTGCCTCAGAAATTTCTGTGAAATATGTGGTATGCAGCAAGAGCACCTCCATTTTGTAATAAGGAAATTGAAGTCCAGGAAGAAAGAGTATCTTGTCCAAGGTCAAGTTCCAGAACTCTGAAGCAGGAAGTCCTTACTGACTGAACTTCACAGTAGAGTACAGCACCTGGGGTGAACACTGTGGCGTGCCCATGTTTGGCCTTATCCCTACAATGGAGTGAGAATCGTCAGTTCCACAGCAATGGCCTGACATCACTTTGAAAAAAATTCTGCTTTCTCTGGACTTTTCATAGATCCTGTAGTAGTGTCCTGTAGCTGCCATAAAAATTTATCATGAACTGGGTGGCTTAAAGTATACAAAAATACATTCTGTCACAATTCTGGAGGCTAGAAGTCCATAGTCAAAGTGTTAGCAGCCTTGATTCTTTCTGGAGGTTCTGAGGGAGAATCAGTTCCATGATTCTCTGTTAGCTTCTGGGGACCTGCCAGCAACTACTGGTGCTCCTTGACTTCACTGCAGCTTCTGCCTCCATCTTTGCCCCACCTTCCCCTCTGCGTGTGTCTGTCCTATGTGTGTCTCTTCTAAGACATCTATTACTTGGTTTGGGCCCCTTCAGGATAACCTAGGATAATATCATCTCAAGATCCTTAATTACATCTGCAAAGACCTCTTTTCCAAGTAAAGTCACATTCACAGGTTCTAAGGATTAAGACATGGACATATGTTTTGAGAGGCCACCACTCACCTCGCTACAGATCCTCTGTGTGCTATTTCTTCGTATTTATTTGCATCCTCTTGATCTTGGTATACACTGGAACTGAGTAGAATATCAGAGTCCATCATTAATTTAAGTAAGAAAATGTTTTTTTTAATTTTTTTAATGTTTATTTATTTTTGAGAGAGAGAACGAGAGAGTGAGTAGGGGAGGGGCAGAGAGACACACACACATACACACACACACACACAGAATCTAAAGCAGGCTCCAGACCCTGAGCTGTCAGCACAGAGCCCAAAGCGGGGCTTAAACTCATGAGCCGTGAGACCATGACCTGAGCTGAAGTCAACGCTTAACTGACTGAGGCACCCAGGTGCCCCTAAATAAGAAAATGTTTAAGTAGTTTCTATTAAGTGAAAAGAATTGACCTAGGAGTCGGTGACCTAAAAATAAATGGTATCCCACTGCCCACCTAACTATAACCTACTAACAGGTGCACAAATAACTGACCCAGGACACTGGTGAAATTCAAGTACACCAGCAGACATTATGCCATCATCATTTGGGAGATGTACTATGAACATTTTTAACAACAACCACAAAAATCTCTCCTAAGATCCCACTCATGGTTAAAGGATATGCCATCATTTTCTTTGCCTTTGATGTAGACTCACGATGTGGGAGAAGACATTACAGGAAGTTAGCAAACTTAAGACATGTCAAACGTGACTCTTTGAAAACACTTTTTTTGTAGTATAGATAAGAACTTCAGCCAATTTCATCTGTCTTTGATTCCTGCGGCTACTCTTAAAGTAAATGTGGGGCTCAAAAACAAAACAAAACAAAACAAAACAAAACAAAACCTGTCACTATATCAAGTAATCAACATCCTAAATAATTCCAAAGGGCAATAAAGGATTCAAAGATGGGATACAATAATACAATACTATAAAAAAATTGCCACTCCTAATCTTTTTTCCTATGAAGCTAACAAAGAATCCCCTAGAAACAAGTACCAGTTCCCCCGGGGCTCCACATTTTCTCTTTATTAAGAGACTGCCCCATCTCACCAACGTTTTCCGTCAATATGAATTTCAAGAGTAATTCCACCCAAAAAACAATTTAAAAAAGAGTAATCCCACCCAATCAAGACCCTAAGCCACTAGAATTTATAGGAATCAAGGTCACTCAATGAATTGTGTCTAAAAATAAGGAAGTGTCAAATGTTTTTAATCCCACTCCATATTCCATTCCATTACCCCAGATGTGGCATTTGGTATATTCCCTCTATTTTTCTGAACTCTTGGCTCAGCAAAGTATATGCCATTTTATAAGCAGAGTCTGTTCAATTTCTTCTTAATGTAATAACTTCTGAAAGATAGTATTTGTGTGAACAGCAAAGGAGAAATAACAGTTTGTACCTTTATGTATGCATATTTCTCAATTTTGCAAGCAACATTAGAAAAGTTTTGACTCTATAATTCTAGCAGAGTAAAGCTTTTAAAAGCAAGACCTGAGCAAAGCAGTGTGTTCTATCACCTTTCTATTGGCATGGGCTACAACTGAGATCAGAGCCCAGGACATCTTGGATTGGGCTTCCCAAGAGGAGAGAGAGAGAATGGGAGGCAGGATGTTGGGGAGGAGATGGGGAAGGAGAGAGAGTGAAAGAAGACTTTCTGAACTGGGTAAATGTCCGTCCTGATCAAAGGCCTTACTTGCCAAAGCAGCTGGCAAGGGCATTGTTTCAGAGAAAGGAATCAGGATGGAGGCACCCATAATAAGAGACTTGAATCAGATTCTAACTTAAAATGGCATTCCCAGACCCAAGAGAAGGATGATCTCCTGACTGATTCTGCCTGCTCTTGTCATGACCAGAATTCTTCTGGTCTGCATCCATGCTTAATTGGTTGGTTGCATTCGATCTGAGACCATGAATCCCACTAAATGATTATATCTTTTAAGAATGGTTCCCTGTGGGAACTCCACTCTGGCATTACACCAGATAGGAAGCTGCCTTGTGGTTTTTGCCCCTTTTACAGTAATGCATTTCTTCCCCCCAAAGTAAATCTCCATATCCCCTTTCCAGTCCCCCTTATGACTCTTCTTTGGCCTTCTGTTATATTGCAGAAAACTTCTAAGTTGCCATCTCGAGATTTCTTTACTTAGAATTGTTTACCCCCAAGATCACAAGAGCATGGGAGATTTATCCAGATCCTGGCCACCTTTCTCTTCTAGGGTGCTCTCTAGACACCTTCATTATAGCTGCAGCTACAACTGCATTTCTTCTGTGTGTGGTCTTGTACCTTTGATATTTGTTTAATGAAATGGCAATACATGATCCCAGATGCTTAACTTTCTTGGGACATTTTCCAGGTGCTTTCTGCCCTCAGATTTAGTTTATTCATCCTGCAAAAGTTGTGCTCTTTAGACCCATCTGGGCCACTGCTGTTGGTCTCTATCATCTATGGGCAAACCAGCAAAGCTCTGCGTCATAAAGACTATTCTCCTTTGCCCATTGCTTCATGATTCCAAATATCATCCAGCGAAAGACAGGAAGGCTATAATACTTCTCTCCCCATTGTGCCTTGAGGGCCAAGCTAGCACATACAGAATAGAACTGGTTTTGTTTGTTTGCTTGCTTGTTTTTAAGCAAGTATAAAGTACAAACACTATTGGTGGAGGACTGGAAAGGGGCAGAGATACTGGTTTCATTTGACCAAATGATCATGTTCATGTGTTTGGTTAAGGCATATTTCCTTTTTTAAAAATTTTTTTAATGTTTATTTTTGAGAGAGAGAAGGAGAGACAGGGGCAGAGATAGAGAGAGGGAGACACAGAATCTGAAACAGCCTCCAGGCTCTGAGCTGTCAGCACAGAGTCTGACGTGGGGCTTGAACTTGGGAACAACCAGATCAGGACCTGAGCTGAAGTTGAATGCTCAACCAACTGAGCCACCCAGGTGCCCCATGCTTTTTCTTCCTTCTCTGTGTTCATTTTAGTGAGTTTGTCTCAGAGTGCAAGATTTATAGAGTCCAGGCACACAGTGTCTTCTTGGAAGACCTGTGAATCCCAACAGCATGAAGTCATGATTGCTCAATTCACATGAAGATGAATGCAATGAGAAGAATCAGCCAGAGCCCAGGGCCAGTTCAAAAAGAAAAGTTGCGAAGAAGGCGAGTTTTGAGGTCAAGACTTGCTTCTCTGTTTCTGTAGCCCTCTTCTTGAATTTACTTAGGTCTGCTTTATTGTAGTGTATTTTTATGACAAAGAGAAAGCTTTTCTATGGACATGGGGATTCAAAGATCAGAACTCTTCAGTCACTGCTATTAACCACTCTGTAACTTCAATAATTAAGTCTTTTACTCTGGTCACTTTCTTTCGCTGGGGACTTTTTGTCAATCGAAGAAAAAAATAAAAAGAGCTGGAAAGTTCATCTGTGTTTTACCTTATGGGGAGAAAAAAGAAAATGGATTGAGCCTCAATCTATTCTCCCGGGTAGGAGGAAATGGAGGGTCTACCTACAACCTCTTTCCTTTACCCAGGCCGCTGAGAGAGCCTTCTAGAGCTCATGGGCAAAACTCAAAACGCTCAAGCTGTGGTGAAACATGAATGCTAATCAAAAAACAAAGGAAAGCAAAACAAATTGACCTTACTTACTCATACCTTTCTTGGGATGAGATGAAGGAATAGTTTATGAAAAGCCATGAGTTGTAAAAATAAGTTTGGAGTGTGGAGCTCAGCATTTTTTAAATGAAAGGACATAATAAAAGAGAAAATGTTAAATTATAAAATAGATGATATATGTCGATACCGTTTCAGGAACTTTATAAAAAATGTGTGTGTGTGTGTGTGTGTGTAAGGCAAAACATTTTTTCCTTGGTCATGGTCAGAAATGTTTACAAACCCTGTGATAGGAATGTAACGCAGGGTGGAGTGGAAGTTGTTTTAGAGGCTTGAAAGAGGTAGGTTGGGTAAAGTGGGGCAGTGGTGGGGAAAGGTGAGTACCTGGGCAGGTATCAGAAACAGACGAGTCCTTCACGAGTTCTGCCAAACTCACACACACACCACACCATACCACACCTTACATATATATTTGCCTATCCCCAACACCACTCCCCTAAATTTCTAAGCCTCACCCCCACAATCGCTGCCTCTGACATAAATGTCATACGATCTCACTTTGATCCAAAGTAGTCTTCTTGGAAACCATCAGTCCAGGAGGACCGTCACAGGAAGAAGATCAAGAGTCTCTTATGGTTTGCCTCCCTCTGTGTTTGCAACTTATTTTCCTTCCCTTCCTCCACGGTCTTCTGTTAAGTTTCTCAAGTTCCACATAGGAGTGAAAACATACGATATCCATCTTTTTCTGACTGACATTTTACTCAGCATAACACCTTCCAGTTCCATCTACACTGCTGCCAATGGCATGACATCATTCTTTCTCATTGCCAAGTAGTATTCCATTGTATATACACCACATCTTCTTTATCCATTTGTCAGTTAATGGACATTTAGGCTCTTTTCATAATTTGGTTATTGCGGATAGCGCTGTGAAGGAAAAATAAGTTACAAACACGGAGGGAGGCAAACCATAAGAGACTCTTAAACACAGAGAACAAACTGAGGGTTGATGGGAAGGGTGGGGGGTGGGAAAAATGGGTGATGGGCAATGCTTTATGTCCCTGCATTTATATTAAAAATTCACACACAAATGAAAATAGAAAAACTGCCAATTCCTGATTTCTATCCCCTATTTTTCCATTCGCAATCATATACTTAGGTACCTTTTGACCCCAGAGGAAAAAAAATCTAAAGTTCAGAACTACCAATAATAGGAAGAAGAGAAAAAAAATTTTTTTTTTAAGAATGAAGTGTTTTCCATCAGAGTGGATTCTTAAGCACGTTCTCCACGTATGCAGCGTGCTAGCTGGAGGTCTTTTGGCATAATTGTTATTCGTCCGGCCTGGAGAACACATAGGTTGGTGTCTTCAAAGAGACCCACTCTATAGGCCTCGGTTGCTTCTTCAGTGTTTTACCACCAGGCCATTTGCAGGCGGTCTGCTTTGTACAAGCCAAGGTGCTGAACCTCCCTACTCACTCCCCTTGTCTTTCAGCTGGAGCTCCGCCAGCTAGAGGCCGAGCTGGTGTTAGCCAGTGATGGCCACTTGTCAATAAATTATTTTAAAAAATAAATAAAAGATGGGCAGAGAAGGAATAAATTCTAGGGATGGCAAAGTAACAATAATAAAAACTTTTTTAAATAATATTTTTTCTCTGTTAAAAAAGAAAGAACAACTAGAGACTTCCATTTCTTTCCTGGATTGAGTGTAATAAAGGGGTGAGCAATTCATTTGGGTTTTTTTTTTTGTTGTTGTTGTTTTTTAAACATAGCTTCCTATTTTAAGGTTTCTGTTTTTGAGTATACTTTTCAAGATTTTTGTTTTTAACTTATCTCTACACCCAGCGTGGCACTTGAACCTACGACCCCGAGACCAAGAGCCGCATAATCCACCCACCGAGTGAGTCAGGTGCCCTACTTTTGAATATTTCACTTAATAATAGTATGCATGCATAGAGCCCCCGGTGTTAGGTTAGATGACAAACAGCTATCAAAGATGAAAAAGTCTTATGTCTTACATTCTTAGTCACCTGTATCGCTTGATCTACAAATGCTGCAAGCGTTTTTCCTGAGGAAGTGTCCAGTTAAACCGCGTGCTGAATTGTGCAACGAGAGCTTGTGTGGTTCGTTTCCCTTGCGTTTGATCTCTGGCAGTCTTTTCAGAAAGCTGCAGTCCAAGCTGCTCAGCTGAAGCCACAGGTCTCTTTAACTCCCTTCATCTGGGGACACTTGACATTTTCTCACCTCTCTTGCCAACGTGTAAACCTCACAAAGAAAGTATGAGAAGGAGGTTGAGACTGTTGGGGCAGAGGTAGCCGAGAGGTGCTAGGCAGCCCCCCCCCCCGGGTGTCCTCGGCTGCTGGGGCTCCCCAACCCCAGAGCCGTGTGGGGTGTGGGATCCTCAGCTCTTACCAGCCCCCCTTCCTCCTCCTACGGGGCTGAGAGGCAGCCTCCTCCCTGTTCTTTAGCTTCTCTCCTCCCATCTCTCCTACCCGGTGACACTTTCCTGTATTTAAATGTTAGTCATGCTTGCTACAGAAGTAGCAAGATCCAGTGGAAAACCACTGGACTAGAACTATGGAGTCTCGAATTCCTGATGTCATTTTACTTGAACGAATATAGCAAGTTATCAGCCTCCCTAAAGGTCAGCTTGTACAACCATAAATGGACCACCTACACCTGCCTTCTTGACCACACAAGGATCCCTCTAGGAAATAGAGGAGGTCATGGCATAAGAGTACATAAAAGTGAGAAATGCAGGACAAATGTGAGATCAGTTTTCTCAGGAGCCTCCAGCTTATATTCATGTTTCTTGGTCTGGATTGGATTGGAGGAAGCCAGGGATGAGGACTTTGTATCTCTCTTCACACAGTAGCAATGGCAATGCTTTTATATTATGAAAGATTATTTTATTTTATTTTTTAGCAGTTTTATTTGTTTTTTTCTTGTATATGTTTTAATTGGTTAACATACAGCACAATACTGCTTTCTGAAGTAGAATTTAGTGATTTAGATTCATCACTTATGTACAACACACAGTTCTCATCCCAACAAGTACCCTCCTTAATACCCATCACCTGCCTAGCCCATCCCCCACCCCCTCCCTCCATCAACCCTCAGTTTGTTCTCTATCGTTAAGATTAAGAGTCTCTTGTGGTTTGTTTTGCTCTCTTATGAAGAATTATTTCTAAAGAATGTCCCTGCATCCCCCAACCTTCTAAGTCACCTGAAAGAGCCTCCCCCTGCTCTCGCTGAGTTCCCGTTTGCAATTTTCTGTAAGTTTTGACTCATGAGGACCCCTTCTGCCTTTCCACCTGGGGCCACACACCAGACTGGCTCGCTGCCTGCCCCGCCCCGCAGGCTGCAGAAAGCTCTAGCTGGGCAGGTGACAGCTGCAGTGGACCTAACAAGTGGCAGCTAATCTAAGGGCTGGGAGGCGCAGCATGATGGGAAGGCTCTGGGCACCAACTTTAAGGTCAGGTGGACCTCAGTTTGAATATCGGCTCCGCAGCTTTCTACCTAGAAACCTTTCTAAACCTCACTTTTGTTTTTCATCTGAAACTGTGCTAGTAGGTATCTGATGAGGAGTTTTGCATGACATTAAATGAGGACACACATGGAAAGCACTCAGCATGTAGTAAGCTCTCAGTAACTAGTAGTAATTTTGTTATTATTAAATACAAAGGAGACTCCTATGAGAGTTTAAAATAGAACACAAAAGTAACCCTGGAGTGTGGTGGGGAGGGGAAGGACAAAGAGGGAAAGAAAGACGACAGAGCAAGCATTTCAATCTGGGTATGGGGTTTGAGGAAGTGGAGAGAGAGGAAATTGAATTCAGGCACAGAACTTATGCCACTTAGAATGATAACACAAATGTTTTGGTTTGTCCCATGATTTCCAGAATTGTTACAATGGCAAGTTCTTGCTAACTTTTAGTCTCCAGCACTGTGGTCTGGTTTGTTGACATTTCCTCACTTTAAACTGGCTATATCAAGTAGGCAAAGGTATCTTAAACAGGTTACAAAAATAACTAACTCTTACAGGAAAAGATTGATTCCACTCATTACATTTAAGAACTGCTCACAAAAAAACACCATTAAGATCATGAAAAGACAAGCAACAGACCCAGAGAAGATATTTGCAACTCAGGCGTAACCCAAATAAATAGAATGCCAAAGGGGAGGGGCAGGTGGCCAAAGCCTTGAACTACACAAAGAAGATATCCAATGGCCCATAAGCATATGAAAACGAGCACACCCATCAGGGACATACAAATTAAAACCACTCCTTGGGGCGCCTGGGTGGCTCAGTTGGTTAAGCGTCCAACTTCGGCTCAGGTCATGATCTCAAGGTCTGTGAGTTCAAGCCCTGCCTCGGGCTCTGTGCTGATGGCTCAGAGCCTGGAGCCTGCTTCAGATTCTGTATCTCCCTCTCTCTCTGCCCTTCCCCTGCTCATAATCTGTCTCTATGTCTCTCAAAAATAAATAAACCTTTAAAAAAATTAAAAAAAAAGAAACTTAAAAAAAAATAAAACCACTCCTTGTTCTCTAAATGGGAGGGGGAAGAAAGATGTTGGTGAAGATATGGAATAGCTGGAACTCTTGTACATTGTTGGTGGGAGTGGAAATTGGTATAAACGCCTTGGAAATGGATTTGGGAGTGTCTACCACAGGGGTACACATGCATTTCCTATAATCCCAAATCCCACTCCTTAGTGCACGGAATAGTCATAGCAGTGTTGTTCACAATTGTCCCAAACTGAAAATAGTCTGAATGTCCGTTAACAACAGAATGAAGAAGCAAACTGTGATACATTTATGCAAATGGAGAATTATTCAGCAGTGCAAATGAACAGACAACCACTCCAGCAAGGACGTGGATGAATCTCGCAAACATAACGTTGAGTGAAGGAAGTCCAACACAAGAGTACAATTTCATGTACATAAGGTTGAAATGTCAAAACCAGTCTACGATGATCAACGGCAAGACCGTGATCGTCTTTAGGGGAGGGGAGGTGACTGAGAGGGACAGTAGGGGACTGCCGAAAAGATTTTCATGACCCTTTTCTTGATTTTATGAGAGTTGCAAAAATTTTATAAACTCATTGATTTGTCCACTTATGAATTTCGTGTTTTTCCAAATATATTATACGTAGGTCAATGAAAGATCAGTTTACTTATAAGCCAAGGAGAACCTGTCCCCCTTCCACGTAACCCCTCGCAGAGCACTGCATCACGGTGAGCTGTGAGATGTGGCTATGTGCATGACGTTGCCAGATGACAAAGCACTCTACAGCCTTCGTGAGGGGACACATCACCTGGGCATTGGCAGAAAGGTCAGATAGGCAACGAGGAGGTAATCAGGTGCAACTCCATAAGAAATTTTGTGAATTCACGAAACGACTTACACATCTTGAACAAAACCAACTATGCTCAGCGTCTTTAGACAGCCAGGGCCCTGAGTCCTGCTAGAAGGAAGTTTTATGAAGCAGGATGGAGGGGACAGCCTCAAGGAGGCAGCAGAGACTGCATCTGAGCCTTGCACTTCCCCAAGAGGCAGGTACACGTGTGAGAGAGAAGATACGTCAGTCGGTCACGGAGAGATTAAGTACCCAGCTCCAGGCATCACCTGTGAAGTGGCAAGATATGAACCCAGCACTTGAACTCCAACAGCCTGGCTCCAGAGCTTGGAAACTTAGCTTCCATGCTGTGCAGCCTTGGAAAGTATCCACAGAATTAAGGAAGGGCTGTCAGTAGCCATGCAATGGGAGCGACGTAGGTGTCTTTAAGTTTTCTAGTAGCCACATTTGAAAAAGAAAGAAGAAAGAGATGAACTAATCATTTAAATTGATACATCCAAAAAATGATCCTTTCCACATGTGGTAAACATAAAAATAATTCTTGACGAGATCATTTTTCTAACACTAAGCCTTTGAAACGCTGTGTGTATTTCATGCCAACAGTACACGCGCACTTCAAGGGCACATGTGGCTAGTGACAGTGTTTTGGACAGCACAGGTCTAGAGCGCAGGAGAGGAAGGAGGAGGACCATTCAGGTGAGCGGAATGGTTTGTGCAAAGGCTCACGGATGGGACTGCTCTGCGCGTTTGGGGCATCTTTCCCTGAACTGCTTGAGTTTGAGCATCCTGACAACTATTCCCGGAAAATTTCCTCTGCTACCTGGCACCCCTCTCTGCCCGCAGCGATTAAAGAGAGCCAAAAGCACACATCCGGGAACCTGGGGTTTCACACCCACAGTGAGTATAAGCCAGCGTGAGCCACACATGCAACATCAGTCCCATGCACGTGAGCAGAACAAGCCCGGCCCCTCACCTCCTGACTTAGCGCTCCCTTGCCTTCAGCGTTCATTCTCTACCACCTCTCCCACCCACCTCACTCCTGACTTTACAACTCGGGGGCTGCTGCTCTGCCTTCCTGACCCTTCCTCTCTGTCCTTCTGAACCACACTCACCTTTTGCCGAGGCCCCTGATACAGGCTTTTCACGTAATTTATGAAGAGCCCCGCTCTAACCAGCAACCACAGTTAGCGCTGCACAGTTTTGTCGGTGTGTCCCCACATACTTCGTCTGGTCAGTTTCATGGCCAATGTGTCCCCCAATCAGAGTTGTGTCTTCCGTCACCGTCAGACAGACAGCGGGCAACTTATAAATAAGTGTCGTGAGAATAAAACATTCAACGGTTGAAAGAAGTGGAATTCTCATGCCAACGTGACTTTCAAAACAGGACAAATGAGTAACTGCACTTTATGGTCGTTGTACATTTGCCAAATATTGGCCTGTTGAATCATTCCCCGAAGTCTGTCTGATTACAGCATTAACTGTGAATTAATTCTCCATCTGTATAGGAAATAATGATACATGGTAATGTGAGCTACGCACAGACTTAACTTGCTTGGAAAAACTGAAATTCACATTTCTAGATGCTCTGGTGAGAACAGTCTGAGATGCCCATTCACAGATAAGCATGCCCTGGCGTGTGGGCATGTCCTGAATAATGCCAAGTGTTAGGATCAGTCACTTTCAGAGATACGTGAAATGTAAATGAATAAATTTCTCAAAAGGTTTGCAGTAATGCCCTATTCCCATGTCACCATAGGAAAATTTAATTAAAATAATTTTATTATCATCCCTGAATTTATTTGTCTTTGCTTTGAGGTCTTCATCAGGAATCAGGGAAATTCCTCTGATTCGTGGAAACAATGGCTGTTTCTACAGAGGAAACTGGTAGGTGCTAGGACCATTACGTGGGTATGTTATAAACCACAGGACTGCACCTCCACACTTAGGGGCCTGGGTCAAGTGCCAGTTCCGCTGATAATTTGCAGGGTCACTATCACTCTGAACAGCTTTTCTTTTCAACTGCAAGATGGAAGGAAGTAGACTTACATTTTTAGGTGAAATAAAAAAAACCAGTAGACTGCACACACATTGCTGGAGGAAGCCCTGAGGAAGAAAATGGGGAAGAGGGTCGTCTCTGACCCCCCCTAAAGGTGCATCTATTTTCATGAAGGGAATTATGGGGAGGAAACAGGAACCCCAGGAGAAGAGAGCAAAGTTAAGCACCTTCTCAACTCACTGCACTCAATCATCACCATCTAGTCAAGACCTTTTTTTGTTTTATTTAGTTTTGTCTTATATGTTCCCTCTTCATCCCTGGCTTCATCCCTGGCTCCAACTTGCCCTCACCCCAGATACTCACTAGCATGTACTTGGATGTGTGTGTATATTGATACACTTGAAATTTCACAATGTTATATTGTCTTTGTTTTTTTTTTTTTAATTTTTTTTAATGTTTATTTTTGAGAGAGAGAGAGAGTGCAAGCGAGGGAGGGGCAGAGAGAGAGGGAGATGCAGAATTGGAAGCAGGCTCCAGGTTCCAAGCTTCAGGTTCACAGAGCCTGATGTGGGGCTTGAACTTACAAACCGTGAGATCATGACCTGAGCTCAAGTCAGACACTTAACCGACTGAGCCACCCAGACACCCCTGTTATATTGTCTTTATATACATTTTAAATATGTCTGTACATATGTGTGTATATACATATATGGAGAGAGAGAAAGAGAGAGAGAGAGAGAGCAAACGGTGGATAGGGAACTCATTTTTTTTAATTCTTTTTTTCACTCAGCTCTATGTTTGTAGGACTTTCATGTTCTTGATTAACAGTATCCTACATTCATTCATTCATTCCTCAATGATGGACACAGAGATAACCCATAAAATGCAATGGTTAGGGGTGCTCTGGAGCCAAACTGACTGGCATCATTCCCATTTACCAACAGTGGGAACTAAGCACATTCACTCAGCCTCCCATACTTCAGCTTCTCATTTCTAAAATAGAGACAGTAGCAGTATCTACCATGTAGAGGGCTGAGAACAAATAAAGTACTTGGCACACAAAAGCTCCCAACAGGTGTTAGCTGTCAATCTCATCACCATCGTGATAATTATTCCTGCACCCAGTGCTGCATGGAACACCTTTGTACACGTTCCTTATTGGACCTGGGCCTGAGTTTCTCTGGGGCGGAGACTCCAGAGAGGGATGGCTGGGTCATAGGGCGTAGGCGCACTTGATTTCACCAAGTACTGCCAAATGGCTGTCCAGAATGACCGCCCCAGTCTGTATTCCCACCACCAGTTCCTGAGGGTTCCGGGAAAAGTTTTCTCAGCCAGTGAGAGCACAGATTTTAACAAGTCTTCTCTCCAGTTGCACTGACATCATCTGTCTGGGAGACTTCTCTCCAAGTTGGGTGGAGAAACAGCTCTAAGACACGTGGCAATTTAGGAGTCTCTGCTCTTTCATACTCCGGAGCCCTAAGTCCTATAGTGATTATCAAGTGGGCTCACATCTTGGGGGACATCAGAATCACTCTGGGGAGAGATTCAGAGTGCTTTCCTATGGGATTCTGACCCACACACCCTAAGAGAACATGCACCTTCCTGTCCTTAACCCCAAGTAAGAGCCACCATTGCTGATGGACAGATGTTTTCAGGACAAAACAAAAGGTGGAGAATCATGGGAGTTGTGGGGGGGGAAAGCTTGCAGTGGCTCCAGGATGGAGTCTGCAATGTAATCTGATGGAGCAGGAAGATCCCCTTACCCAGAAAATTCTCCTGTTGTCAAAGATCTGTCTACAGCCTGGATAATACAGGAAATGTCAGTACTTAATTCAATCTTTTAAATTCAGCCTATATTTTCTCTGGAAGATCATGCACTATCACCATGTTGCCTGGGCTCTCCATTACCTGGGCTCTATTGCCTATGGCCCAATACCTGTCGGTACTAGAAAGTGTAAGCATCTAAGCAGGCCTCCCTGAGGGACTTGGATGATCAGTAGGCAAAGTATGACAAATGTTTGATAAATTTAGGAGATGTGTCTCCGGTCCACAGGGGTAGTGAGTACAGGTCCAGAGGGTATTCTGAAGCTCACTTAAGAGTGTCTTTTAAATCCAGCCTGACACCTGCATCATCATAAAGATACTAAACCATATACAATTAATAGCTAGCTGCCCGTAATCTAGGATCTAGGTCTGGAATCCAATAACCTCCAAAATATCTCTTTTTCTGAGAGGCAAGTCAGTAAAATCTTGTTCCCCCTGTGTCTACCTCATAAGAGTTCATTAAACTTCAAAAGCAGAAACCAGGTAATTTACCCATTGCCTCACTCACTGGTGAGCTCTTTCTTACCCATGGTTCCTTTCTTCTGGAAAGAAACCATAAGTCTCCAATTTCTCTGAATCTGTTGGAAAGCAAAGTTGGCACTTGGAGGTGTGGAGGTGTGTAAAGAGAGAAGGAGGCTCTGCACCAGGTGATGGGCAGACAGCTTCCTGCTAACATTATGAAGGAATGGTTAGTGATGCTGTTCGGCTGGAGGCTCGCACACTGGTCTCTGCCAGTGTGTGTGGATGGTGAAGCACATTTTTGGGTGCTGGAGAAGATAGAGTAATATTTAAATTGGCAGAGTAATAGGTAGCTAATTTTTAAATATTGTTTGTATCTTTCTTATTACTTTTGACTCTAATTTTTTTTATGGACTAATAGCTGGCATCTAGTAGTTTCTCAGTAAATATTGTTGCATGAGTGCATAATCACTGCAAAGCCCAGGGCTCTTCACTCTGTTCTCATTCAGGCTGAGACAATCCCCATCTTCCCACATAATCTCTTGACACTAGAAGGCACATATTGGTTAAAATAAAAACATATTGGAATATGATATAAAAATCCCCGCTGAAGGCTGGTCCAGCCCCAGCTGAAGAACTAGCAGGAGGAATGGCTGGATGGGAATCTGAGGGACTGGAAAGCCAAATCATCAGTTGGTTCAAGAGGGAGAGAGACCCAGGCCCTGTGGACCACTGTAACATACGCTGTCAGGAAATGGGTCAGCCTGAGAAACAATGATGCTTACAGTGAACTCTTAGAAGGCGAGGACTGGGGACCTGGGTGGCTCGGCTGGTTAAACGTCTAACTTCAGCTCAGGTCATGATCTCACAGTTCCTGAGTTTGAGCCTCACATGAGGTTCTCTGCTGTCAGTTTAGAGCCTACTTCAGATCCTCTGTTTCCCTCTTTCTGCCTCTCCCGTGGATGCACATGTGCATGCTTTCTCAAAAACAAACATTAAAAAAATTATATAACAAAAAAAGAAGCAAGGATTAATGTTGCAAAGGCAAGGATGAATTAAACAGGAAGTGTTTGTTGGAAGAGCCAGGTTGGAAGCTGATATTAGGGGTGGGATTTAGGCAGGCAAGGGCAGGTATCAGTGTGCAAGGTTGGGAGAGGTTGGGATGAGTAAAATAAAGTAAAAAAGAGGTTGAGTCTCGAGAACTGCACCTGGAGGCCAGAGAGGGAGGTTCTGTTAGTTTCCCCTTATCTGTGTTTTCCCCTTCATAACATATTCTCTCTCTACCGCACCCCCTACTTCCACAGACAGAGAGCAAGGGGATACATCTTCTGAGGGTTCATCTTCCCAATTTGGTGCCAAATTGGAATCAGTGAGTGTCTCTGTCTGTTTTCTGGAACCAGGCCCTGCTGGATGCCAGGTTCCATGGCGCTTTAAATGAGGTTCCTCAATCCCCATCTAAAGGTTTGCCCTGACCCAAGAGAGGCAAGCCCAGAAAGAGAAATTTAAGCTAATCTTGCCCAACCATCTGGGTTCTAGCCCCAGTTACTTTGGGCTCTAAACTCTCCCTGACTTCGACCCTCAATTCCGAACACTGGGCCTCAACTTAGCTCGCAAACATTTATTGAACCCCTGAAATGAATCAGGCACTCTGGTCTTTACTGGAAATACAGTTACGAATAAGGTACTGGCCTAGCTTCTTGGTTAGTACAGGCCAGTGAGAGACAGGGCCCAGTAGACAGGAAGTTGCAGTACTGGATGGGGAAATAGAAGCAAGTAGGAGGGCAGCTAACTCCAGCTGGGGGAGGAAGGGTGTGGCCGGAAAGACTTCCTAGGGGAAGTGATAACTAAACCCTCACACAAAGGCAAGTAGCTGTGAATCCAGCAGAGAAGAGGGCTGTGGGTGTGGACAGAGATGTTGGGGGAAGGAGCATAAGTTCAATGGCCTGGAGATTAGACAAAGGTCTCAGGGTCTGAACATAATTCTATATGGCTGAAGCCACAGAGGACCATGGATGAAGGGCAAAAGATGTGACTCTAGTAGTAAGAGCCAGATTATGACTGGCCTTACAGGTAGGGTGACCACATACATTTGTTGTCCAAATTGAGGATTCGGCCATTGGAAACTGGGACTGTTCTGGCAAACCAATTCGGATGATCATTTCGCTTGTAAAGCAAGTAAGGACTTGGCTCTGAGTGAATCTGGGTCTCTCTCTCTGTCTTACTATACCAAGCTTCACCCCCAGTGGCCTGCCTGAAATATAAGTCCCTTCTGTTCAGAGGCTCTGACTTGCTCTTGCTGAACTTCTCCTATATATGACTTACACATGTGGATGGAAACAATTTCTTGTTCTGCTTCTCTAGTCAGTCTTATCCCAGGGCAGTCAACCAGGGGATGCCTGAAGAGATGCAATCTAGAATCTGCAAAAAGCATCTTGTTTGCCTTATATGCCTCCAAATAAAACAAATCAATATTTCTCACTAGTAATAGGATTTTGGAGTAATGGGGGCTCAGAGCTGATGGCCAAGAAAGAATTCTTGAAGACATCTTTGGTGCAAAAAAAGATGATTTAATTAAAGCACAGGTACAGGACCCATGGACATAAAAAGTTGCACTAGGGTTGTAAAGAGTGACTGGTTATATACTAAGGAGTTGGGGGAGGTAAAGACAAAAGGGAGACTTCCAGAAGGGCTTTGATATGCTAAAGAGGACTCCTAAGATACCTGAGACCTTGCTATTGTAAGGCTAATGTTGCTTTTCCTCTTGTAAGGCATTGACATTAGAATGGTACAGGGGTTCCTGGGGAAATGTTGTATCTGTATTTGCCTTAAGTATTTGTCGATGGGCTGCAGGTTATAAGGAAATTTAATTTTACCTGCCATTTCCTTCTTGCCTTTATTCCCCACATCTCCTATGGAGGGGAGGGTGATATTAGGGATTCTAGGAAACTGTCTATAGGTTTCTGGAGATCAGGCTATTGATAAGATTGCCTTTTTCTTGTAATTTCATAAGATATTTGTAAACTGATGGAGACTCTAGTCCTGCAGGACTGTGATCTCTATCAGGTAACCATTTGTTTTCTTTCCTTTCTTTTGGTCTTTGGCAGCCAGGCGAGCCTGAGGAATGTCACACATATCCCACCTGAGGGGTGGAGTGTTGTTAGCTTGTGTTTTGCCCTCACTTGCCTTATGCTCCCTCATCACGAAGATTGTTTCGTTTTTTACCAACACCTACATATGCACTGAGTTAGTATCAGAAGGTTATAGGTCACGCCCAGGCTGCCCACTTACTAGGTCTCTGAACTCAAGCTACCTGACTTGTGTGAGACCCATTCTCCCATTTGCAGAGTAAAGAAAATAGAACCAGCTTCCCAGAGTTGTTAGGGGGTAAATGAGGGAACACAGGTGATAGAACCTAACTTAGTACTGATTTGGGGTAGATGCTCTATGAGAAATAAGGAAGATGATTCATTTTCAGAAATATCAAATAAAAGCTGTGCTGTCTAGATAGCAGTAGGTTTACAACCTATTGGAAATATATAGGTACTCCCCCCCCTCCCACCCCCAAGAGTCCCAAACCCTTGGACACTTCACTTACTGGTTCTTCTTCCCCTCTGTTTCCTGAGCTTATTTTCATGGGCTTTGCAATGAGCATGTGCCAAAAAACAAAGGAGGGACTGAAAGTCACTGAGTCACCTCAGGAAAAGTACATTTGTTCCAGTCAGACTACTTTTTGCTTTACGTGGGCATAGGTGACGTCAAGGTAAGGCTGTAACCTCTGTAGTACTCAGCCAATGAGGAATCGGGGACTTGCATGCTAGGAGATAAATTGTCTGCTGAAACTGCCCCAAGTGTGCCTGTCCATCAGACAGACACCTGCTCTTGCAAGAACGTTGATCAAACCTAGCTTCAATGTGCTTGGAGTTTCCATGTCCCTCCTTTGGTTGGGTCAGTGGGCTCATTTCTCACTCTCGATATTACTTTTCTTTTTTTTTTTTTTTTTAAGAATCTAAACTTAGCAGCAGCCATGAACAAGTACCACAGAGGAAAGAGCCTTAAAAGATTAACTGCATTTGTTTAGGTTAAAAGGTACAATAGCAGTTATTCACATTCTTCAGACTCAACCAAGCTTACTCCAGTCCTGTGCCCCATAGATACATGTGGGAACCTCACCTATGTATTTCTTGTGGGTATCAGCTCAGTGGATGTTTCCATTAGGTGGGCCTGTGGTAGGTACATAGAACATCTCTTCTTGATAGTTTAACAGGATTCATGACCTAAGCTTATTAACCAAACCCGAGCTAAATATAACAAAGCTAAATACAACAAAGAGAGTTAGTTTCTTCTGTTTCAAGAAGAGAAAAAAATGTAAGAAGAATTTAATATTAAAACAGTGAATGAACTTAATCAGAGATGGAATATCAGAAGTCATATTAGATAGTATAAACATTTGATTTCGACTGCCCAGATGCAGATGGTGACTTTGATGCTTACCAGGCATGTCAATGTGGCAAGTTAGTTAGTTTCTCTAAGCCCCAGTAGACATGGGAATAATAATAACAATAGCTGCCTATTGGAACTGTTGTAGAAAGAACATGAGCTAATACATGGACTTGGCATGGCGTGCCCTGACTGTAGAGTCAGTTCCTATCATTATTAGCTCTTGTTAGTAATGATATAGTATTAGTATCATCTCACACGCAACACCAAGAGTTTGGTGATGGCTTCCTACAGGGCTGTGTGGAAGAGTGTGTCCACCGAGCATCTAGTCTTGGAAGGAAGAAAGTTTCATATCTGTCTTGGATGCTACATGAAGGAGTAGTATGCTCCTGTATCAATTCCTGACCTGACTGCAAGTCTCTCAAAAATAGGGACTGCTTACTCATATCTGCATCCCCAGCACCTGGCAAAGTATTTGACACATAGTCGTTCTGTCAATAAACCTTGTGCAAATGTTCAACCTTTTCATTGGCCGGGTAATAGCTTTTCTCTGCTATCAATCCATATGATGGAGCATTGCACTGATACTTGTAGAGTCTCATGGCGAATACTGAAGCAAACTCCAGTCTCAGGCAGGTGGTGGCATATTTAGAATGAACACTCAGGCTCCGACAAAATTGTACCACATTCCATAACTTCAGGTACATTCCAAGAGGGATTAATTCTACACCAGGATTCCCCCACGTGGCACCGCATATGAACACTGTTGATTTATGTGTGTCTCAGAAGTCTGTTTTTTACAACCCCACTTGAAATCTTATATAAAAATTCTTTGAGAGTACTGCAGTTGTGTAGCAATAATCTGGCAATGAATCATCTACATTTCACAATTAAATACTGTAAAAAGCAACACCCAAAGCTTGCCAATGAATTCCTCAACTGTCTTCTCTATGACCTATTGAAATAGCAAAGGCTTTTTCTATCATCAGCACACAGATGATTGAAGACTCAGAGGGCAGTCCAATTTTTAAAAAATGACCCAGCACCAGAATTACAGAACAGAACTTGAATTACTTTGGTTCTTATCTCTAAACACAAATTCCAGATCATTTCAAAACATACAAGTATTCCTAACTTTCTACCGAGGTTATAGAAGGAAGAATATTCCTAATAAGAAGGCCTAGAAAAGAGAGGGAGTGGTTTTAGAAATGAGACGGTATTTAGTAAAAACAGGATGAAGCCAATTGGGATAACACTATGGCTTTGGATTTATGTGAAAATTGCCCTTGATGTTCTCAGAAAAAAATGCATCACCTACAAGCCTGGGCTGCTCTGCTTCAGCAGGGACATCTGGTTACTTATTCAGGGTAGAACAGGTAGGGCAGATCTAGGAACCTAGCTCTGGACCCAGCTGTGCGACTACTGGGGAGGAGAGGAAGTGGAATATAACAGGTAAGGGGTGGACATTCACATAAAAACTCAGTCTTGCAACTGAGTAACCATCTTTACACTACCTTCTTGGGAAAGCAATTATACTCAGAAGATCAAAATTCCAGATCAGAAAAATTATGTGGTTAAGCATAAAATTAGCATGAAGTCAGTCATTGGAAATTCTCAGGGTATATCTCTACATCACACTAGTGTATCTATTTTAAAAAACTATTTAATTCAGAAATGCTTCGATGAGGGATGTGTTGATAGAAACTAATCAAACTCTAAAACTGCTGGTGGAAGCAGATTTGGTTTTAAAATCTTGAATGATTTAGCTGTTTAACATGCTCTCTTCAGCAATCTGGAACAAAATAACTTAAATTCTAGCTTCAGAGAGCCCGAATTATTACTTTTTGAAAGACAGAAACTCTGAATCAAAAACACTCTGGTGGCTTTTACCTAGAGCCAAGGGAAGCGAGAGGATCCCAAAGAATGAGAAACATCAGCTTGATTTTTTTTTTTAAGAACAAACAGAACCACGCCAGTAAAGTCAGATGAGGCTACAGCATGAGAGTCCTACCCAGGACATCCTACTTAAAATTGCAAACACCCCTGCCCTGGAACTTCCAAGGCCTTCACTTCACTCTATTGTTGTTTTTTTGTTTTCTTTCTTCCTTCCTTCCTCCGTCCCTCCCTCCCTCCCTCCCTTCCTTCCTTCCTTTTTTTTTTTTTCCATAGTGCTTACCTCCTTCTAACAGACTGTTTACTTTTTATTGTCTGCCTCTCCTCACCAGAATGTAAGCTCTATGAGGGTTAGGATATTTGCCAGTTTTGTTCACTGACGTATTTCGACTTCCTACAACCTTGCCTCTACAGGGCAGATGCTGAATAAATATGTGTTGAATGTTGACTCAGTGGTTCCACGTAAACAGAACCAGAAGACAGCACACCAAGTAGGGGAGGTCAGTGTGTTAAGTGTAAGTATTAGTGACTCAAATTAAGTTATGAGCGAATAGAGAACTATCTGACAGAGATGGGCGGAGGGTTGGAATTCATCGAGTCCCAAGATTACAAGCTGCTCTGAAGCCGTGAAGCCAGAAGCAAGACAAGTGGGAGTCAAGAAGGCCTTCAACTCTGGCAGACACTGTTAGCTGCTTACCCACTTTCCATTCCCCACTCTTAATTATCATCTGAAACCTTGTTTTGTTGATACTGCCATTATGCACGGCTTCAGAGGGGAACCATAGTTGATCTAACTCATTTATGACCATCCTTTTCCCAGTTTCTCAGCCTTTAAGTCTGATCAGTGAGACCTTATGCAGAAGCCAACCATGCATTTTCTGGAAAATGAAAATGAATTTTCATTCCTGCCCTCTGTCCTTTTAGAGCTGTTTCTGACTCTCCGAATGGCAAAGAGAGCCACTTGCAGCTGGCAGATCATGTTATTAAGGTTATTAAAGTAACATTTTCACAAAAGGCCAAGTTAAACCCTTGATATCAAAAGGAATACCTGTATCCAATGAACTTAGATTAGGTTGTCTTCTCCTAAAATGAATGTTCATCCTGGAAAGGTATGCTTGCTTCCAGGACAAATCAATAAGGAAATTAACCAGGATTCTAGATGATAAGTAGACCAAAATCAAATGGAGCCCCCACTTTAGCTTTCTCTCACTGACTAGATAGAATCCAAACCCTCACCCAACCATTGTCAACTCTTCACCTGATTTGAAGAATCTCCATCAGCAACCAGTCCAGACTGAGGCACCTAGAATGTACAGGAAAGTGGTAGGAAGGAGGAAGACAGAATCTCTTATTTTGGAAGAGTGGAATTGTCAGAGGAGAGAGAAAAAGAGAAACAGACAAAAGATGAGGGGTAGCAACAGAGATCATGTCTTCATGGGACTCTTTCCTTTTGAAGCCTTCAATATGTCAGACTCAGCAGCTATACCTGAAAAAAAAAATTCCCTGCCTTTTTTTTTTTTTTAACATAAACACTCCAGGATTCTAAGATCTACAGCAATATGGGGGGGAAACCCTCAAATTCATTAGTTGGATTATATCACATTTGATAAGACTCAATTTTTCTCAAGGAAGATGTGCTATGCTTTTATTAGTGCTCATAAAGAGACAAATAGGGCATTCTAATTTTCAAAATCAGTTTAAAATTTAATGTGTTATGCTCCTCAAGAAAACTCCAAGTTCAGTCAACAGTACACTGGTCTTTATAATCAAATCAAAATTCCTTCTAAAAGTAAAAAGTAGTTTCTGCATTAAACTGAAGTGAGATCTTTAAATTATTCTAACAGTATTGACTTTTATTATCTGGATTAATCTTCACATCCGCCCTATGTGGTAAATACTAATTTTTTTTAAACTTTTATTTATTCTGAGAGAGAGAGAGAGAGAGAAAGTGGGGGAGGGGCAAAGGGAGAGAGAGTGAGTTCCAAGCAGGCTCCATGCAGAGCCAACACAGGGCTCAAACCCACAAGCCATGAGATCTGACATGAACTTAAATCGAGTCAGACCCTTAACCGACAGACACATCCAGTTGCCCCGCGGTAAATACTAATTTATTTCTTTAATGTTTATTTATTTTTGAGAGAGAGAGAGAGAGAGAGAGAGAGAGAGAGAGACTGAAGGCGGGTAGGGTAGGGGCAGAGAGAGAGAGAGGGAGACACAGAATCCGAAGCAAGCTCCAGCTCTGAGCTGTCAGCACAGAGCCCGACGCAGGGCTTGAACTCACAGTTTGTGAATTGAAGTTGGACACTCAACCAACTGAGCCACACAGGTGCCCTCACTAATTTAAATACTACTTACAGGTGTGGAGACTCGGATGTGGAAAAGCTGAATAACCCGTTCAAGGTCACCTGGCCAGTAAGTGACAGAATCAGGATTAGAACTTTCCAATCCCGTAGCTATTTAGTTCATGAGCCTATAGTGCATCAGATGGACTAGAGGATGTTACAGTAGCAAAGGACTAAGAAAAATCTTGAATTCTGTTTGTTTTAATAATCTTCCCCAAGAAATTTAAGACAAAAATGCTTTGTGTCTTTTTTCTTAATGAACGTATATTGCCCTCTTTTATAAAATTCATACTTGCGATCTAGATGCCAATCCATTTTCATCAACTGATTGGAACCCTTTTGCACAAGAAACTGTTTTCCTAAACAAACAATCATAATATGAATTTGAGCAAACAATTGCGGAGCTAAACACAACTCAAGAAATTACTTCCCCAGGCAGATGTAACACCTCATATTTAATCAGAGCAGCACACACCTCAACCATATAAGAAAACAGCTCTGTGTGTGATTTCCAAGTACAGGATCACAGTTTATGGTTTTGACACTATCATTGGGAGAGGTTAAGAACAGAGTAGAATACCTTCTCCAGGCTTCTGAGAAAAGGCAGGAATCTTGACAGTTCCTTTCACTTGAAACTTCTGCCTTATCTGCTTAGCATAAGATTTTCAGCCTGTGTGGCATATAAACTTTCTGAATCTTGGGTTGTTTACTCTTTCTCCCTCTGTAAGTGAGAGAGTTGATTTCCTGGGTGAAATGGATGTAAGGATAACGAATGTGTTCCAGGACGTTGAAGACCCAAGTTCTGCCCATTATTGAGCTTATCAGAGGCCAGCCTCAAGGAGCTAGCCAGAGAGGGCACCAAAGAGCTTCCAACTCTATTCTTTCTTCTTTCCTTCCTTCCTTCCTTCCTTCCTTCCTTCCTTCCTTCCTTCCTTCCTTCCTTCCTTCCTTCCTTCCTTCCTTCCATCCTTCCTTCCATCCTTCCTTCCAGACAGAGACAGAGCAGGGGAGGGGCAGAGAGAGAGGGAGACACAGAATCTGAAGCAGGCTCCAGGCTCCAAGCTGTCAGCATAAGCCTGACACGGGGCTTGAACTCATAAACCATGAGATCATGACCTGAGCCGAAGTCAAGTACTGAGGCACCCAGGCGTCCCAGAGCTTTCAACTCTAAAAGCCCTTATTTCCCAAGCTTTTTATCTTTGACTTAGGAGATAAGTTGTAACAAAATTATGTATATCACTTCCTACAGAATCCTTGTTCCCTTTCTTTATATCCCTTCATCCAGTTTCAAAAAGGAAATACAATGGATCTTATCATTCTCACTCAGTGGCCCCTTCATGGTGAGTCATTACAACTCAAAGCATGATTGCCCTTGATTGAGTATTGGAACAGATCCACTTTCCACATCTTTGTGAATACAGCTGCTGACTGCCTTATCAAAGAGGCATGGAAGAGTCAGAGCAGCCCACAAGTTTATTTTTCTTAGCTAAAAATAAGAGCATAGCCAGACAGCAATCTGGGGCTGAATGGTGAATGGAAGGATGTAGAACACCACTATGGAAAGGGAGGAGATAGAATGGCAATACTCAACTCTTTCTCCCTCTGTAAGTGAGAGAGGGGACTGTCTTTTTTATTATTTTCTAATGTCTGTGAACTGACAGCTCTTGATGGGTTTGTGAGTTCAGCTGATGCCAACTGTATTGAATTCGCAATGAAGATCAGCCCTATCCTAAGTCCCCAAACTCCTACCTGTAGTACATTAACCCAGACCTTACTGGGGCCCTCCAAAAAAGTCCACCTGCCATAGGTTAAGAGATCGAGAGTGGTGATTCTCCAACATTGAATGTAGAACTTGAGAACAGTGTTCTCAACTTGAGTTATGTATTGGACCCTCTTGACAGCTTTCAAAACTTCTAATGCCTGGGCCCCACCCCTAACATTTCTGATTTAATTGAGTCAGGTAAGCCTAGGTGTCCAGAATTTTAAAACTCCTTCTAGGTTTTTCTTGTTGTAGACAGGACTGAGACCCACCACTGTGGAATGCCACATCTGAGGTCCAGACCTCCTGTCTGCACATCAAAGGATTCCCGGGGATGAGGAGAAAGGATTCTACAGAATATGGTCTTGGTCACATGGGGCTGCCTGCGGCTCTTCAAATCATTCCTTTTTTTTTTTTTTATAATTTTTTTATTGTAAATTGGTTTCCATACAACACCCAGTACTCATCCCAACCCGTGCCCTTCTCAGTGCCCGTCACCCACTCTCCCCCCTCCCATATCCCCCTCAACCCTCGGTTTTTTCTTAGTATTTAAGAGTCTCTTATGTTTTGTCTCCCTCAAATCACTTTTCTAAATGCTGATACAGCTTGAGGATGGAAGTCCACCCTAACCCACCCACATGCCGCACTTTCCAACAACATAAAACCTCACAGATCTGAGTCAAAACTACAAAGACTGATCAAAGCCTCTCTGTTTTCCTACCAACCAATAGGTAGGATTTGTGGGCCAAGGATGAGTCGGTCCTTCTAATCTGCTATTTGCTTCCTGGACATGATTTTCAGTCCAACTGAACTTAAACTCAGAACTAAATCATGAGTGTACATCTTTGCCCCGTAATTCAGGTTGAAGACATACTGCCTCTTCCCTTATTGCCGTGCCAACCACATACATTTGTCTCTCAGAGGAGTAGGAATAGGGCAAGCTCTTCAGATTTCTCAGAATTAGAGGTACATCCAATTCTGCTTTAAAGGTTTGCTAAAATCGTGCATTTAGCAAAGGCCCTAACTTCTCTCCCTCTGGTGCTCTTCTGAATATGTGAGCAATAAATTTATTACCCATGTTACATGAAAGTCCTTTGTGGACTTTTCCAGAGTCTCACATCTAATCATGGTTAAGCCAACAAAGGGATTACAGCCTTATCGGGAGTTTATTTTGCAAAACTGCCACATAGCTTTGCCAGAGACAGTATCCTGTTTTTCCCACTATGCTAAGCTCAAAGATCCCATTAAATAAAGTTGAACTCTTCAGTTATGCAGAAATATAAACAGACTGCTCAGTGTGATTTGGAGTTATATTTTCATTTAGGAAAAAATAGTGTTCAAATACTAAACAGTGTTGACCTCCATAACTCAGAAATCTGGATATGATAAAAGAGGAAATTCTAAAATTTCTCCATTGGAAAAAAAGGCATTACATATGCAATGCACACACACACACACACACACACACACACACACACACAAATTTTGCCATTTTCTGTATTCTAACCATGGAGTCTACTTGATAATTAATGATGACTGAAGAGTTTTTTAATGAATTAACCAGTAATTACTGTTACATACTCCTTTGTAGCATGGGACAAACTGGGTAGAAAAGCTTTGCAAAATCAAGTCTAAACCATTCTTCTGACAGACAATTAGTTTAGCTTAATCTGAGCGTATGGCATTTTGTGGGCTTGGTCACAGGGTAGCTTGAGAAAAATACTATAGATAGGGTGGATGGCTGTATTGTAGATTTCCATAGATTGCCTAGTATTAGTATTAAAGATATATTACTGCCTTGGTCCTAAGGAGGCCAACTAGTGGAACACAAGGTCCATGCCCTGATAGGACTAGATCCAACTGATCACTTTAAAACAAAATAACTCCCATTTCTATGTAAAATTACAAACTTAAATTGCGAGGAAGAAATCTATTGTATATCCTTAGATGCCTCTACACTATCTTTCTACTGACAGACAGAACTCAAACCCTATCTCCTCACCTGCACTTCCTTTTTTTTTTTTTTAATTTTTTTTAATGTTTATTTATTTTTTTGAGACAGACACAGAGCATGAGTGGGGGAGAGGCAGAGAGAGAGGGAGACACAGAATGTGAAGCTGGCTCCAGGCTCTGAGCTGTCAGCACAGAGCCCGACGCGGGGCTCGAACTCACAGGCCGTGAGATCATGACCTGAGCCGAAGTCGGACGCCCAACCGACCGAGCCACCCAGGTGCCCCTCACCTGCACTTCTGACAGTGCGGCGATGAATGATTTAGTACAAGATGGTAGCAGTGGAAGAGGGTTGTGGAATTGACTCTTCTGAAAGGACATTGATAACTCCATTCCACGCTGCATTTTTGTCGACTCACACTGTGTCTATAAAAGCAGCGTGGTTGAGCCTCTGGCTGTGATTCCTATGTAATCAGAGAGATTGAACTTTCCAGATGGCTGCAACAATATCCCCCCATTCTTCCTGCTCTTCTAGTATATGACCTTGCCACTCCCCCATCAAGAAGGGAGTCTAATTCCTCTTGGTCTGAATGTGGGCAGGGCTTGTGGCTGCTTCTACTAGTAAAGTACAGTAGAAGTGATACTGTGTGATTTCCAAGACTGGGTCATAAAAGGCAAAGTAGCTTTTTCTCATTCTTTAGAATGCTCATACATGGAGCTTGGAACTGCCATGTCAGAAGTCCAACTACCATGAGGCCACCATGCTGTCAGGAAGCCAAGCCATATGGAAAAGCCACAAGTAGGTGTTGCATCCAATAGCCCCAGTGACACTCCCAGAAAACAGTCAATACCATCTGCCTACCCTATGAGTGAGTTATCTTGAACATCCAGCCCCATCTGACCTTCAGATGGGAGCAGCTCCAACGACATCTGATTCCAACTGCTTGAGAGACCCCAAACCAGAACCATCTAGCCAGACACTTCCCTAATTCCTGACTCAAAATAATAATAAGCAAAATAAAACTGCTGCTTTAAGCCACTAAGTTTTGGAGTAATTCAGTATGCAACAATAGTAACCAGAATAGAATTATTTCAGAATTACTTTTACTTCCTACTATTTGGACCATTTTAGAATCTATACTTCCTACTATTCAGACTATTTTAGAATCTAAGAAAATTAAAAGTTTCTGGCCACCTTCAGGAAAGGAACATCTGTTCTGAGACACTTGACCCGGGTGTTCCTGGAATTTTCTGACAGCTAAGCCCTGACGAGAAGTCATAATATGTAATCAGGTAGAGAAAACTCTATCGCAACTCTTCTGAGAGATATTGCTCTATATATTTGGGAAGATACACTTTGATCACTGCATTGTGAGAATGAGACAAGAGTAGGGCAGAGTGAGACATTCAAGTTCATGTTCAAGTAGTAATAAATAGTTGCTATACTGCCGTCTTCGGCGGGGAGGAGTCCTATTCGCCTTAGACCTTTTTGCTTTGTTAAGCATCTAGTTGAGGAAAGATTTCAAGTTTAGGAGAAGAACTGAATTGCTCAGCAAAATAGAGAAACTGGACTATGTTTGGGAAAATGAAAAGGAGAACACCCTGATTACTAAGTCGCCAAAATGAAAACTTTAGGGAACAGAGATATTTAACAATATTTTAAAGGAGTTTGCTGTTGAGTGTACAAGGAAAACCTTATCCTCTTTCATCCTTACCAGAATTTTGGTATATATTATGTTGCTCAATAATTCTCTTGTCGCTAGTGGTTTAGAGAAATATAGAGACATTCAGGTTACCAAGGGGATGAGAAACAGATTCCATACAGCACCAGTAGGTATCTATAGTACCCACATATTAGTAAAGATGTAGCAAGAACAAGGAATTTTTTGAAAAGAGAAAGAAAACTGCCAAAACCCAATTTATCCTAGCTATCACCCAGTCAGAGAAGGCCCATTTTATTTGATTTTTTGAATGTAATTTATTTATTTCTTTCTTTTTAATTTTTTGCATGGGGACATGTTAATATAATATGAATGGAAATTACACAGAAATATCACAGCCTGTTCTCACCAGTAATATCGAGGGCAGTTAATTCTTATGAAGCAGGGTGTACAGGTCACACGATTGGAAATGTATCTCAGTACAAATGCCTAGGGGCTCAGTACATTTTGCACATTTAAATAAGAAAAAAAAAAGACATAGATGTGTGTTCAATATGGATCATTAGAATTACAGTGTAGCCGGGCGCCTGGGTGGCTCCGTCGGTTGGGCAACCGACTTCGGCTCAGGTCGTGATCTTCCGGTCTGTGAGTTCAAGCCCCGTGTCAGGCTCTGCGCTGACAGTTCAGAGTCCGGAGCCTGCTCTCTGCCCCTCCCCTGCTCACACTCTGTCTCTCTCTCGAAAATAAAAACATATAAAAATAAAAAGAATTACAGTGTAGCTAATGGATGCTGTGCATTTCAGAAGGAGATTCCCCGAAGCTAATGACTTTAATTTAACACCATTGTGTATGATTCTAACTACGGTTTAATCATTTATCCTCAAAACGTTCATAGGCACACAATACATTTGCAGCATTTACTCTGCGTCACGCTGTCTGAGACAAGCGCAGGGTAGGAACGCACTTATGAGCCCCCTCCATCCACACCGCCTTCATTTCTTCTCCTGCTCAGCTTCTGCAGCAGCCAGGTCCCATTCTGCCTGCAAGTCATGTCAGTCAGTAGTGACAACAGGGACACTCAGATATTATTTCTTATGTAACGTTGCAGATCGTAAGGCACGTACACATTTTGAAAATGTGATGCTGCTTCTCAAAGCCTATGAAGAGACAGACTTCACACTGATGTTTTTCAAAGGTGAAAAGATGGGTGTGTTGGGAGTGGGAAATGCTCTGCTTAGCACACCCTGCCAGGTATCCAATGCACAGACAGTGGAAGAAATGCCATCTCCTGCAAATGCTGAGGCTGTCCTCGTCATCGGAATACATAAAATTTATTTGGCACAGTTTACTCTCTGAGTCTGTTTCTCTGTAAAACAGCAGATCGATATTCACCAAGGCTGATCAATATTCACCTGGCACTGGCTGCTACGTCCTTCGCTGTTGTCCATTCTAGTTCAGTTGATATCCATGTGGGCTGTTCCATATTTGGAATATCACCCATGCCTGTCTTGTACAATCGTTTAAACTGAAGGAAACCAGTAGAACCATTATTTACTGAATGAAACATGTTCAATAAATTGGAAGGCTCATAAAGTAAGTCCTTAAATGATATAATCACATTCAGTTTCCTCAGCTTTAGAGATCCAGGTGGACCCAGGTGTCCTCACCTGAGGGACACGTGGATGCCTCTGCCACCCATCACTCATGCTCTTACTGTTGTGTCCTATTGTCCTCTGCCTTGGGGTCACCATTTTAAAGGAAGAGTTTTATACATACTATTGTTCCCTAAAGATTGAGAAAAAGGACAGGCACACATAAGAATTCCTATGCACTAATCAGGGTTTGTTTTGTTTTGTTTTGCCCAATGCTAACAGGTGCTTAGTTTTGATGAAGAAACTTGTGAGAAAAGTTGAGCTGTGGATGTACAGGAAGGGTCATTTACCAGAGTCCCATAAAAATGGCCCAATGCTTTTACCAACTGCCGACAGTGAGCTTTGTCTCTTGCTATCAATTTCAACCTTTGCAAACTTTCCCCCTCATCTGTCCCGTTTTTAGAGAACAAGTTCTAATGTGTCCTATTCTGATGAACGAAACTGCACTGAATTGTTAATGACTGGTAAGAAGTGAGTGCACTTTATATAATTTAGTTCCCTGGGTCATTTGCATTTGTAGCCCATATGAACTTTGCCCCACACACTTGGGCATGAGGAAAGGGTAGGTGTCATTTCTTTACTTTCTTCAAATTAAATCCATTAAAGTTTGAGCCTCTTCTCTTCTGCAACTGTAGAAAAATTCTACTTCTGTCATTATTGTTATTGGTTGGGAGAAATCCTTCCCTTCTTAGGCTCCAATTATAATCTAGAAGCTTGATTGGTTCCTCGAAATAGAGGGAAAAGTATGGTCAGTCCCTCCTGACCTGCTGATACAGACATTCAGGTTGTGTTGCTTTCTGCAGTCTTGTGGCTCATAGTTTCCTCTGCTGTGTCGGGAAATTGTAGCGGAGGCAGGAGCCCTGGGCTACAGTCCAGCCTCTTCCAGTGCCACATTCCTGAGTCTCGCCTCCAGCCTGCATCTCTTTCATGGGGGCAAGATTCTCCACAGAGAGATTCATTCTCTCCAGTCTGGGGGAATCTCCTTTCGAGAAGACACTCACTTCTCTCCCCTCTCCCTAGCACAGTCCTCTCAAGGACATCAGTCCCTGGGGACACGAAAGCCAGGAAGCTCTTCTGACACTTCCCATGAGTCATTTTTTGTTTCCTGCATTCATAACACAAACCTCCCAGGGTCAAGGCAGGAACTCAGAGGGTAAAGCTAACTTTCTGGGAGAGGGATAGGAAAACATACTACAAAAAGAAAACACTAATTAATGTTTCAACAAAACACTCCAACATGTATTTAAGAAGACACTGAGGAAGCAGTAATATTTTTACTCAAAGGAAAGAGACTTTTTAAATGGGTCCTCTAGTACTCCTTAGGTCTGAGCACTGGTCCACCTCCAGACCGGGTCCAGTCAAGTTCACAGCACAATGCATTTGAGAAAATCCTGAGTTAGGGATGTTGTTCTTGGGGTCAATCCTTGGGAGAGGACACGTGCCTGTGAGGATACAGTCCTTAGGAAGACATTTTCCTGCCCCCAGACCCTGCCCTCCAGGAGAATGTCAGTAAAAATTCTGGGTTAGTTAGCCAAAGGCAGGCTCTGCCCTACCTGACAGCCGCCAGAAGCAGCTGCCTTTGAAAATAGCTTTCTGTGTCAGGAGGAAGCAATAGGACCCTGGCACCGAGCAGACCTTGTACTTCTCTCATGCCGCTTGTTTACAGACTGCGCAGAGTAGGGAAAATGAGGTCAAGTAGCTGTTTCCCTCTTTATTGGGCCCGGGTGACACTGGCAGATGAGTCTCCGAAGCAGATTCTGATGCACTGCCTTGGCGCCCATGAGACTGTTCAACCCTCATGTGTGACGGAGCCGTTCGACTGAAGCCCCATGTTATTCCTCGGAGAAGGGCAAATTTAGAAGTCTAACAGGATATAGATCTTTGTATACACACTATGAGAGGTATTCTAGAAAATCACAGGTTATATTTTTCATAGAACATTTTGTTGCCTTTGACTTTGATTGGGTAACCATCAATCCAAGCCCTTAGTCTCCAGTTTCTTTCTTTTAGCAGCCTCACTTTGTAGATCAAGTAAACTGAGGATCAGAGGAATTAAATGACTTGTTTCAGGTCCTACAGCTAGTACATTATATAGTCCAGGACTGCAAGCTAAGATTTCTGGTTGTCTTTACCCATTTCTAGTCATTTGGGATGAATATTTCACCAAAACATTTTTAGCTTTATTTGTTCTTTGAAGAGAGGTGCTTGAAGAAGACTGAAACTTCCTAACATGAAGAGAGACTGAATCCTTCTTAGGAAAACCAGACAAGTGTTTCTGAAATTCTAAATAAATTGTCTGTCTCTGGCAGAGATTGGCCAGGGAAGTCTAAATAAGTCTATTATTTTATAAAAAGTTGCTTTCTGTTTATGAACTGTTCACTCAATTTAAGCATTAGTTGTATATTGGGTGTGTGTGTGTGTGTGTGTGTGTGTGTGTGTGTGAGAGAAATATCCATGGGGCAGACAAATAAGCTTAAATATAGAGCTGGGTAAAGCCAAAGAATAAGCACATTGTATACAACAGAACAACTAGAGTGTTCTGTAGCTTCGAAAAACATTGTGGTCAAACAAAATGTTCTGCCAGGGGCAACATGGTTAGCTTTCTATCATCTCAATATGAACAGGTTCTATTTTCAGGTTCTATTGACCTTCAAGGTCCAGCCTAATAAACTCTGTTCTTGGGTTGTTCAATAAGACCAACAGTTCCATTTGGGAAGCTGAGAAAGGAGGAGCTGATGTTTAGTTCCCTTCATAGAACTGTACCTTTCCAGAAAGATCCTTAGTCCTCAAAGTGCCCTCTGAAGAGGGGGAAAAGAGATATGTTTCCTTTGAGAAATGATAGCATTTTTAAGCACTTTTTTCAATGGAATGAAGGTTTCATTAGGACCATGTAATAGTAACTACCATTAATTGAATGTTTGCGAAGCACGAGTATCATACACACATGATCTCATTTAATCTCCAAGAAGGCTCAGGACAAAGGTAGCATTTGTCACACTTTCAGACACAGAAACTAGGGTTCATAGATTTTAAATTTAAATTGTGAAGTAATATTTACAATTCCAATTTTAAATTGTAAGTAATATTTTACTTAAAAAGGCACTGTAGAAAGTGATGAAACTTTCTGAACTTAGTTCAAGTCTTTCTGACCCCAAAGTCTTCACCACTAAGCCCACTGCCTCCCAACTTGGCATGAGGGAAATGATACTCACATGGGAGAGGTGGGTGTAGGTACTAGATAACCAGGAACCAACCTATGGGCAGCCATCCTTCCAAATTAGAGGACACCTGTAATCTTGATCTTCACTTTGAAGGAAATTCTTTCCCATAAGCATAGTCTGTATTTTTCCAGTTTTCAGCTGGGTCCACTCGGGGGAAAAAAAGATACTAAAATTAATTGCCTTGCATGAAACACTACTTTTTTCATCTCCTGGGGCATTAAAAAGAAAACAGCCACATAAAGTTAGATTGAAATGATTCATGGGGCACCTGGGTGGCTCAGTCAATTGAGTGTCAAACTCTTGATTTCGGCTCAGGTCGTGAGCTCATGGTTCATGAGATTGAGCCCCACATAGAGCTCTGCATTGACAGTGCAGAGCCTGTTTGGGATTCCCTCTCTCCCTCTCACTCTCTCTCTCTCTCTCTCTCTGCCCCTCCCCTGCACATACACGCCTCAAAATGAATAAATAAGCATTATTAAAAAATGATTCACATCCAAAAACTTCTGAGCTACTCACATAAAGATTATTTTGTTCTAAAGGAAAATTACATGGAGGTTCAAATGTGTCTAAAAGGAAGATCTCTATAGAAAATTTTGCTACAATACCAATGACACTGATGGCTTTAAATCACAATAGTCTGCATAAGAGAGCTCATTTGAATGTTCTTGGAAAGTAAAAATGGTAGCACCAAAAATTGTAAATTTGTAATTGGTTTTGTCTGCTTGGTATTACCAGTACTAAGGTCAAATAGCTAAATCACAGATAAGAGAAGTTACTTGCAATACATACACAAAGAAAACGATGTACATTCACAATATATGGAAAACACCTATAAATCAATAGGAAAAAAAAGTAGCAAGTAGAGAAACAAATGGCTTAAGAACATACAAAAAGCCATTTAACCTCACTAATAATCCAAGACATGCATTTTAAAGTCATGAGATATTTCTTCAAACATTCAGATTAGCAAAAGGTAAAAAGTAACAATTGCAAGTATTGGAGAGATTATTTAGAAAAATAAAACTTTTGTTGTGTACATGGGCCCACCAATAGAACAATTGGCTCTATTTGCTAAAACAGATGTGTAAACCTAGATATGAAACCTAACAATTTCATTTTGAGGATTATCCACAGAAGAACTCTCAACATATACATAATGAGACACATGGAAGAATTTGCTGCATTATTTGTCATAGTCAATATGTGGGGAAGGTCTTCAATTGTAAAATGTTAAAATAATCGTGATATACTCATACGATGGAATACTATTTAGCAGCGAAAATGAATGAACTAGAGCTAAACACATTAACCTGGATGAATATTGTGGACATAATGAGAAGTAAAACACAGAAATTTCATGAGAATACACAAATATGAGCCCATTTATATAAATTTAAAATATATATAAAAGTAAATTGTACATTTTATAAGGATATACGTGAAAGCTATAGAAAATTTCATGACAATGATATATATACACCCCAAATTCAGAACAGTGATGATCTCTGGAGGGGAGGGAAGGAAATGAAATCAGGTAGGGTAGCTAAAGGGCTTTAAGTGGGTTTGTTTGTCAGGTTTTATTTCGTAAGCTGGGAGATGGCTGAGATGTTTCTCTTACACTATTTTCATCTTCTGGTTTTTTTTAAACATTCCATACTTTTTTTCAGTGATCAGCATTGCCCTCTCCAGGAGCAAAGCAAAGGCCTGCTCATCATCTTTGGAATGCACTGCCTTTGTTTGATCATGGCTGTGACTCAGTTCCTGAGAACTTACATTTTGTATGAAACACTGAAGACAACTCAGAAGATCCCATTCTGGAAGAATGTGATTCCATGTTCTTATCCTCTGCCTGCAGCTGGTGTAGAAGGGACATTGACTTTCAGAAATAGATTTGGGTTTGAATTCCAGCCTGGCCACTTTCTAGCCTTAGTTTCCTCACCTATAAAGTGGAACTACTAATCTACCTCATTGGGCTTTTATAAGGATGGAATTAGTTACCACGTGCAAAGTGCCTGGTGTGCAATAAATACTCATAAGTAATGTCATGATTTATACAAATGAACAGGCTAGGAAAATCTGTTCTGGTTCTCTTTGTTGCTCTCACTTTCTCCCAGATGTCTGCCATTTTGAAATTTGCCCTGCAATTAAATATTTTCATTCAGATCACTTCCCTGAGGCTTATGGTAACATGTAGCCTAATTCATTCTTTGGATAATTAATTTTCTAGGTATTTCTGAACTTAAAAAAAAACTGTTCTATTTATTCACATTTATTTCTTCCTTAAAAGCACTGGTTGAGATCATGAGACCATTACCTCAGAGAGCTCAGACCTTATTAAAACAAATTACTCTGGGCCAGTGTAAGGAGAGCCCTAACACTCACTCCCACAGAGGAGGCTGGGAGGCCCCCGGAGAAGGAGTGAAAGAATGGCTTTCTTGTTGGCTCACTCACATTATTTAGAATTAGCTTATTTTGCTGATATCACCAGATGGTTCTAAGCCATACATAAAAACATTCTAACCCGCACTGATTTGCTTGACAAGGGTCGCACAACAAAGGTAGTTAATTAACTAGACTGAAAGGCATGTGTCTATTTAGGGGGAAGCCTCATTCAAGGTTCCTGTTGTCTGCTGATGAGAGCTCTTTCTTGGGAATACTAAAATGCTAATGTTGATGAGAAAATTACTTGCTTGAGCCAGAAATTATGCGCTTCAAATCTTATTCTACCACTTCCTGGTGATGTGGCAAGAGTAAAATGTTTCGTCTCTAGGCAACCATTTCTTCATTTGTAAAGCAGAGATAGTAATAGGTGTCTCACAAGGTTCTAGTAAGATTTAAGTGATTATTATGGAAGAATCTGGAACAGAGACAGATCCCCAGCAAGCACCCAACAAGTGTTGGGTGAAATATTAGTTGACCCAGTAGATCAATCTGAATACATGTCTTCAAATTTCAGAATCTAGTTTCAAGAAGGTAGAGATGATAATGGAGTGGAAAACGTTTTCAACTCTGAGTCAAGAAAGAAAAAAAGCTAAATTGTACTTACTACTTGCTGTGTTGCTTTGGGCGAACCGCTCAACTTTTCCGAGTCTTATTTTTTAATGTGCAGAATGGGGCATAATAATAATATCTCCTCTCTGTAGTTTCTAGGATTACTGAGGGGGCAAAATTCATCTCGGTATATCCCCAGCCTTCAGATTCTTCATTCGTTCTCTTCCTAAAAGTAACGACACTGTTAAATGTGCATTTGAGTTTTATCAGATTACTAACTTCTAATGGAACAGATAGCCTTAAAAGAATCCAGTGGAAGAATTATAGTTAACTTCTGGAATTTTCTGAGGGAGCATTTCATATGCAAAGGCAAATGAGCAATACTAGCAGAACATTATTAAGAGCAGTGATTAAGATAATTATCCATCTTTGGGGAAGTGCCACCACCTTCTGTGATCTTCTGCTTTCAAATTCAGCAAGATGTGATGATTTCATGATAATTTCAATTTAAGACATGCCTTTACTAAGAGTCTGAATAGTCATTTCTGAATACTCTACAAGTCAAATATTATAGCCAGTTGGATAAATTAAAGGATAAGGCAAATGAAAGCCTGAGCTTGTCAAGGATTCAGACCCAGTGAATTGGGTGATATTCTAGAAAATGGGGTATGCATAGAAGTAAAACATTGCCCAGAGGATAATAACTTGGGTTTGATTTAGGTTGGGATTTTGATTGATTTAGTTGAATGGAAAATGCTTAAGTTAATTTATCTTCTTTCACTGTCAGAGGGGAAAAAACTTCTCTTTAATTTCTAAATAATACATGAATGTATTCTTGCTCAAAAATTATATCCCTCTCATCTCCACTTCCCTTCTCAAAGGTGACTACTATTATCAGTTCACTGTGTAACCTTTTCCAAGTCTTTTCTCTGCCTCTTCTTGAATATGTAATGTATTTAAAGAAACACACAGTTCATTAGTGCCTATTTGTACATAAATAATACAAACTGTCCTGTAACTATCTTTTTACTCTACAGTGTGCATTAAAGATAGTCCCATGTCAGTATGCAGATATCTGGCTCATTCTTTTTTGACTGTTACATAGAACTCCACAGTATGAATGTGTGATCATTTGCTTACCCATTTACCTATTGACTTATAGGTGAGCCATTTCAAATATGTTGCTCTTATAGATATTGCTGCGGTAAATATATTTGACCAATTCTTAGGCATATGAATAAATATAAAAAATTAATTACTGATCATAAAATATACACATTTAAAATGATAACACTGTCAACTTATCTTTCCAGATGTCCATGCAAGTTTATGCTCTGGTCAGTAAGGTTTCAAGTAACCTCTTCCCTATATTTTCACCAACATTTGATAAAAATGTTTAAGTGTTTTGCTAAATGACAGGAAAATGGTATCTCATTGCTGTCTTTATTTCTTTAGTTAGTAGTAATATTGAGCATTTTTGTGAGTATATGGGTTGTATTTTCTCTTAAACTCCTGCTAATCCATCCATAAGCTCTTTCTGTGTTTTATTCTTTAATCTACTTGCAGTTTCCTACATAGATGATACATGAGTTTAATCTAGCTTTTTAAAAATGTTTTAAGCCTTTGGGGAGGGGATCCTCTTACACAGATCTTTGTACTTGAAAATTTCTTATGCAAGGTAATATCTAATCATGCGTCACACCTGGGATCAACTGATAGCTATTATCCTTTATTTTGAGAGATGAAGAAATAAAACCACAAAATGTACAAAGTCAGATCTGGACTCCAGATTTTGGGGTCCGGTGAATTTCCTTCTAAACTAAAATCTGACAATTATACCTAGGTGCCACAGAAACCTAGCATATTAGAGGGGAATTAGGTTAAGTAAAAATTTTCTATTTAAGCTCCTTATCTTACAGATGAGCAAAACGAAGTACAAAAAAGCGAAATACATACGACCTGATACTAGAACACAGGTCTACAGGCTCTCAGTGGGCTTCTTTGCACTAAACCATGTAGATTTACACAATAGCAGCATTTCATAAGCAGATTCGAGTGTTTTATCCCTACTTATCACCTAGAAGCAGAAAAAAATTGAGAACCCACTGCCAGGCCTTTAATTTTTTTTCCATTCTCTTAACTCACAAAATAAAGGGAAGTGAAACTGTTAAAGTTGTACTGGACACATGAAAGTGAAAGCTCAACAGTCCTACATGTATACACTGACTGTATGAAAAAGACAAAAAGAGCAGAAACATCCTCAGTTATAACAACATATTATACTTATCTACTGGCCACCTACTGAGGGTCTCAAGTATTTCATGAATAGTGTTGCATCTATAAGCGAGGATGGGCAAACACGATCGGAATGAGCAGTGATGACTATCACAAGGACTCCCCTGGAACAGAAGGTGATTCAAACTTTTCCCTTGATCGGGATCTTTTATACCCTGGTTTTCAATATTCTCAGCTGGGAAACACGTGAACACTGGATTGCAACAGCTCTCTGTTTTCACCTGATAGCACTTTTGTTTCACTGAGCAAAGGACAAGAACAGATTCACCTGTGTCACAAACTTAAAAAATTTTTTTTTTTTTTTTTTTTTTTTTTTTTTTTTTTTTTTTTTTTATGTTTTTTTATTTATTTTTGAGAGCAGGAGAGACAAAGCATGAGTGTGGGAGGGTGAGAGAGAGAGAGGGAGACACAGAATCCGAAGCAGGCTCCAGGCTCTGAGCTGTTAGCACTGAGCCCGACGCGGGGCTCGAACTCACAGACCGTGAGATCATGACCTGGGCCGAAGTCGGACGCTTAACCGACTGAGCCACCCAGGCACCCCAAAAAATTTTTAACTACCCTTGCAAAAACAGATATTTAAGACTGCCTTTAAATAGACAGCAATACGATAATACTAGAGAACTTCAATATTCCACTTAAGGGGCACCTGGGTGGCTCAGAGTCAGTTCAGCATCTGACTCTTGGTTTTGGCTCCCGCCATGATCTCACAGTTCATGGGTTTGAACCCCTCACAGGGCTCAGTGCTGACAATGTGGAGCCTTCTCAGGATTCTCTCTCTCTCTCTCTCTCTCTCTCTCTCTCTTCCTCTGCCACTCCCCCACTCTATCTCTTTCAAAATAAATAAATAAACTTAAAAAAAAAAATAACCTGCTTTCAACATTGGATCAGTTATCCAGATGGAAAATCAACAAGGAAAGGTTGGAACTAAACTACACATTAGATTACATGGACCTAACAGACATTTATAGAACATTCCATCCAATGGCAGCAAAATACACATTCTTCTCAAGCCCACATGGAACATTCTCCATATGTTAAGCTACAAACTAGGTCTTAATAAATTTAAGAACATTGAAATCTTCATATCAGTTATCTTTTCTGATGGCAGTGGTATGAAACTGGAAATCAGTTAAAAGAAAAAAATAAAACTAGGAAATTCACAAGTATGAGGAAATTAAACAACATGCTCCTGAATAACCAATGGATCAAGGATACAGTCAAAATCAATATCAAAAAAATATCTTGAGAAAAATGAAAATTGAAACACAACGTATCAAAATGTGAGATTCAGCAAAAGTGGTTGTAAGAGGGAAGTTTACAATGATAAATGCCTATATTAAGAAAAAAGAGAGATCACAAATAAACAACTTTGCACATCAAAGAACTAGAAAAAGAAAAACAAATATTAGAAGGATGAAAAACTACAAAGATCAGAACATAAATAAATTAAATAGAGGCCAACAAAACAATAGAAAAGAACAATGAAACTAAGAACTGGTTTTTCGAAAAGATAACCAAGACAAATAAACCTTTGGCTAGACTTACCAAGAAAAAAAGAGAGAAGGCTCAAGTAAATAAAATTATAAGTGAAAGAGGAGACATTACAACTGATACCACTGAAATACAAAGAATCTTAAGAAACTACAATGAACAATTTATGCCAACATATTGGATAACCTACAAGAAATGGATAAATTCCTAGACAAATACAACTTACTGAGACTGAATTATGCACAAATAAAGTGAACAGACCAATTACTAGTAAGGAGACTGAATCAGTAATCAAAAACCCCACAATAAAGTCCAGGACCATATGGCTTCACTAGTGAATTCTACTAACCATTTAAAAAATAATTAATACAAATCCTTCTCAAAAATTTCCAAATAATTAGAGAACACTTTCAAACTCATTTAATGAGGCCAGCATTGCTCTGATCCCAAAGCCAGACAAAGACATTGCAAGAAAATAAAATTATAGTCCAATAACCCTGATAAACATAGATGCAAAAATTCTGAACATAATATTAGCAAGAATTCAACAATATATTTAAAAAATCATATAACGTGACCAACTAAGTTTACTCCAGGTATACAGGGATGGTTCAACATCTGCAAATCAATCAATATAATACACCATGTTAATAAATAAAGAATAAGATGGGGTGCCTGGGTGGCTCAGTCAGTTAAGCAGCTGATTTCAGCTCAAGTCATGATCTCACGATCTGTGAGTTCAAGCCCCGCTTCGGGCTCTGTGCTGATGGCTCAGAGCCTGGAGCCTGCTTCAGATTCTGTATCTCCCTCTCTCTCTGCCCTTCCCTGCTCACGCTCTGTCTCTATGTCTCTCAAAAATAAATAAACATTAAAGAAAAAAAAGAATAACAATTACATGATCATCTCCGTTGGTACAGAAAAGCATTTGACAAAATTTGACACCCTTTCTTAATAAAAACTCTCAATGAAGTGGAAATATAACTTAACATGATAAAGGCCACATATGACAAGCCCACAGTCATCATGCTCGGTGGTGAAAAAGCTGAATGCTTTCCCTCTAAGACCAACAACAAGACAAAGATGCCTTATTCTTGCATATTTATTCAACATAGTACTGGAGTTCTAGCCAGGGCAACTGTGCAAGAAATAAAAATAAAAGACATCCAAATTAGAGAAGAAGAAGTAAAATTGTCTCTGTTTTCAGATGACATGATATTGTATATCAAAAACCCTAAAGATTCCACAAAAAAACCTGTTAGAATAAATGAATTTAATAAAACTGCAGTATACAAAATCAATATACACAAATCAGTTGCATTTCTGTACTCTAACAATGAATTATCAGAAAGAGAAATTAAGAAACCAGTCCCATTTACAGCAGCATGCAAAAGAATAAAATATTTAGGAATAATTTCGAATAGGTGAAAGATTTATACATTGAAAATGGTAAGACATGGATAAAGAAACTGAGGACACAAATAAATGGAAAAATATTCCATGCTCATGGATTTGAAGAATTAATATTATTAAAATGTCTGTGCTACCCAAAGCAATCTACAGATCCAATGCAATCCCTATCAAAATTCCAATGGTATTTTGCACAAAAATAGAAAAAACAATTCTAAAATTCAGATGGAGCCACAAAATATTCTGAATGGCTAATGCAATCTAGAGAAAGACAAGCAAAGCTGATGTGTCACAATTCTTGATTTCAAACTATATTACAAAGCTATAACAATTGAAACAGTATGGTATCGCATAAAAACAGACACATCAATCAATGAAACAGAATAAAGAACTCAGAAATAAGCCCAGGACCAATTAATTTATGACAAAGGAGCCAAGAATATACAAAGGAGAAAGGATAGCCTTTTCCGTAAATGTTATTGGGAAAACTGGATAGCCTCACGCAGAAGAATGTAACTGGACTCTAATTTTACACTGTACACAAAACTCTATTCAAAATGGATTAATTTGAACATAAGACCTGAAACTGTGAAACTATTAGGATAAAACATAGAGGGTAGTCTCCTTGACACTGGTCTTGGTAATGTTTTTTTGGATTTGATACCAAAAGCAACAAAAGCAAAAATAAACAAGTGGGACTACATAAAATTAAAAAACTTCTTTTCAGAAAAAGAAACTGTAAACAAAATAAAAAAGAAACCTTTGAGATGGGAGAAAATATTTCAAACCACATATCCAGTAAGGGATTAATATCCAAAACTTACAAGGAACCCATACAACTCAATAACAAAAACATAACCCAATTAAAAATGGCAAAGAACCTCAATAGACCTTTTTCCAAAGAGGGCATACGAATGGCCAACAGATGCTGAACATCACTAATCATTAGGGAAATGCAAATCAAAACAACAATGAGATATGACCTCACACCCATTAGGATGGTTCTTATCAAAAAGACAAGGGATGGATAACAAATGCTGGCGAGGATGTGGAGAAAAGGAAACCCTCGTACACTGTTGTTGGGAATATAAATTGAAAGTCACTTTGGAAAACAGTACAGAGATTCCTCAAGAAATTAAAAATAGAAATGCCATATGACCCAGCAATTCCACTTCTGGACATACAAACAGGAAACAAAATCATTATCCAAGACGTAATGTACTCCCATGCTCATTGCAGCATTATTCACAACTCAAAGAATGGAAATAACCATTATTCATTATTCAAAGTATGGAAATAACCTAAATGCCCATCAGCGGATGAATGGATCAAGAAAATGTGGTCTATACATGCAATAGAGTATAATTCAGCCTTTAAAAATTATCCTTATCACTTGTGACAACATGGATGAAAGTGGAGGGCATTTTGCTAAATAAGTCAGATAGAGTAAGACAAAGACTATTCAGTATCACCTCTATGTGGAATCAAGAAATAAAGAGAGAGGGGCGCCTGGGTGGCTCAGTCGGTTGAGCAGCCGACTTCAGCTCAGGTCATGAACTCATGGTCTGTGAGTTTGAGCCCCGCGTCGGGGTCTGTGCTGACGGCTCAGAGCCTGGAGCCTGCTTCACATTCTGTGTCTCCCTCTCTCTGCCCTTCCCCTGCTCACGCTCTGTCTCTATGTCTCTCAAAAATAAATAAACGTTAAAAAATATATATAAAAGAAAAAAGAAAGAAGGAGAGAGAGAGAGAAAGAGAGAAGAGGGGCAGGGAGGGAAGAAGGAAGGGAAGGAGGGAGGGAAAGAAATAAAGAAGAATAGCGAAGGGAAGGGAAGGGAAGGAAAGGGAAGGGAAGGGAAGGGAAGGGAAGGGAAGGGAAGGGAAGGGAAGAGAAGACGAGAGAAGTTGAACTCATAAAAACAGCAGAAAAGTGGTTTCCAGAGGCTAAGTGATGGAGGAAATACAAAGAAGTAGGTAAATGGATATAAATTTTCAACTCTAAGATGGATGAGGTCTGAGGATCTAATGTATAAGATGGTAACTATAGGTAATAACACTGTATCATATAATTGCTAAGAGAGTAGAACTTAAATGTTCTCTCTCTCTCTCTCTCTCACACACACACACACACATACACACACACACACACACACACACAACTTAATATGTGAGGCAATGTATGTGTTAATTAACTTGGGGGGAATTCTTTCATTGTGTATATATATATATATATATATATCTATATATCAAATCAGCACATTATACACTTTAAGTATGTCATGATTTATTTGTCAATTTTACCTCAATAGTTCTGGGCGGAGGGAAGTGAGAAAGAAGTCTGCCCTTGCCTCAATATCTTCTGGATTTGGGGCCAGAACGAAAACAACAACAACAACAACAACAACAATAACAAAACACACAAAAATACAGTGCTTGAGGTTTTAACAAAGTTCGGGCTAAAGGTTTCAGATATTCTGCAGGGTGAGTTACACGGCAGGATGGGAAAAGTCCATTACAAGTCATGAGCCACAGAGCTTGAATGAATAATTCTTGCTTATTCCTGGGTCCCCAAATTTCCATCTCACAGCCTGCATGTGTTCCATTTGCAGTCCTCGGGCAAATTCTTTAAGCCTTTTGGTTGCATTTTCCATTTCGGCTTGTAATAAATAATAAGTCAGAACACATGTCTTGAATAGCCTAAGATCTAAAACATATGTTTGTGCAGTGAGACCACAGAGGTACAGAACCTGGAGCCAATTTTGTTTTTAGCAGAGACTTCAGATATCTGTTCAACACATTTATTGAAAAGTAATGTTTTTTCCTCCAATGTGCCATGCTGTCGAGAGACACATCAAAGAAGAAGACCAACTTCCTGTCCTCCATGAGCATATAATCTTTTTGGAGAGCAAAAGTCTCACTTGACACTGCCCTTCTCCATGCACCGAGAATACCAGTTTAAAGAACTAGAGGTTGAAAAAAGATAATCAGAGTAAAAAGTTGAAGAAGCATGTGCTTTCCCCTTGAGGTCAGTTCCAAGCCAAAGACAACTCCTTACCAGTTACCTTTGGAACCTTCAGTAAGGGCTGTAGACCTGTCAACTATGTATGATGGCTCAGGTCTAATTTATAAAAATGTTCCTTTGGCTCCTACAAGAATACAGCTCTCTTATTCATGCACAGAGCTTCCTGGCTCTACAGCAGAACCTTATATACAAAACCCATTTCACAGGTCGACCTATCTCCTTTTGGTGAGGAAGGTTTTGTCTGCTCAGATATTCCTCCCTTAAACTTCTTGTCATTCTTCATGAACTTGGAGATACCTTCCTTCTCCTTCTGGAGATTTCTGGTCCTTAAACCATTAGACTTCTTCCTTTTCCTGTTCACTATTTGCTAGAGGAAGGTCTGGGAGGTCATGGGAAAACCCTGAGTTAGAACTTTGGCTCTCCGCCACTTAATAATTGGAGTCTCAATGTTCTTGACTGTAAAAGACATAAAAGCAGTAATAACTGCCTTCCTTGGAAGATCGATGAAATGATTATGACACATAAATCAAGTGCCCTTATAAGCATTGGCTTCTGTCTCCTTTTCCTAATTCAGCCTTAAATTCTGCCTCCTGGCTGTAGACCATCCCATGTTGACCTGCAGTCATCTTTAGGTTTTAAAAGCCTCCATGGTTCTAGATCCTCGATATGTCCCTTAACCAGTTCTCTCTGTCCTGTGAGCATCGCCTTCATGTGAACCAACCAGCATTATTGCCATACAAAACTCTACTTTTTTAATCACCAGCACCACCACGACCACCTACTGTTGTAAACTAAATCATAGTACCACCTTTTCTGAGGGACTCCATTGTAAACCTCCTACAGGTCCCAGGGAACTGGCGAATTAATTTGCTAGGAGGCCATAATGAGAATACCCCAGACTGGGTGGCTTCCACAACAGAAATTTATTTGTTCACAGTTCTGGAAGCTGGAGTTCTAAGATGAAGCTCAGCAGATCTGACTCTGAGACCTCTCTCACTGTCTTGCAGATGTCTACTCTTCACTGTCCTCACATGGTCTTTCTTCTGTGCATACACATCCCTGGGATCTCTTTGTGTGTCCAATTCCTTCTTCTTACAAAGACACCATTCAAATTGGTTTAGAGCCCACCATAATGGCCTCATTTTAACTTAACTGCGTCTTTAAAGGCCCTATCTCCAAATACAATCATATTCTGAGGTATTAGGGGTTAATGTTTCAAGATATGAATTTTGGGGAGAAACAATTCAGCCCATAACAATCGGTTCTTTGTCAAGGTGTAGGGGGAGTGAAGAGGGAGTGCTGAGTTGCAGTACGATGTAAGTATTCCCACCATGGCCTACTTCAAGCTACCAATAGTTTAACAATCAGTTCACAAATTTCCTGAACATTTGGTATTCGATCTTACGAGCTAGAAGGTGCTGGCTCCAGCACGTGGCTGGTACAGATTCTAGCCAAATGTTGCTTCTCTTATGGGAGGGGATGTATCACCCTGTATTCTGGAAACACCATCAAATTTCATAGGACCTTCTATGACGTCCTTCTTCCGGCTGAGGGATGCCTCCAGTTTTTAGCTCATTTGCAGTGCTAAAGTGCTTGGTGTACCCTTGAGCTCAGTAAATTCTCCATCCCTTCCAGAATTAGATTATAAATTCACTCACCTCCTGAGGTTGGTAACACACCCCCTCTACCCTTGAGAAGTTGGTTATTGGGAATATTTGGAAGTTGTTTTTTTCTTTTCTTTTCTTTTCTTTTCTTTCTTTCTTTTCTTTTCTTTTCTTTTCTTTTCCTTTCTTTTCTTTTCTTTTCTTTCTTCCTCTCTCTTTCTCTCTCTCTCCTTTCTTTTTTTTACCATCTTAAGTACAGTGATATTTTGTAAACCTAAAGGGACATATATACAAATAATTTCACGTAGACCCGAAGAAGGAAAACTTGTTAAAATTTTCTCCATTTCTCAACCGATCTTGTGGGAGCTCTCAGATAAGAAAGGAGTAAGTCAAGCTTGTGAGAGTTAAACAAGAAAATGTCCTAAACATGTCCTAGCATGGAAAATAATGCCCTGTATCTTTTACCATCCATATCCAAAATTGCATGACTGTTCATAATTCTAGGTAAAAAGAATCTACTATTTTTAAACAGTTTAAGAACCTTCCAATAAGGTAGCATTCCAGCCAAGCAATGCACCAAGGAGAACAAATCTCCTTAATTTTCTAATTTCTTATTTATTCTGACAGCTTTGGAATAGTAACAGGAAGAATCCTTTGATGAAGAAATTCCAAATTGGCTTCAACCGAAAAAAAATTCTAGAATTTATTTTGTGAGACACTTTTAATTTCTGGTTTTTGTTAAATCATAACTCAATAGATTCAGGAAAGTTTATGGCCTTCGAGTCAGATAATTATGATAACCTCATTCCAAGTTCGTGTCTACATATCTCAGAGTCAAAGGGATAGCAAATCTATCTGACTTTCCACTTTGATTATGAAATTAATTGAATAGTTCTCAAATTTCTATTTTGTTTAGTGTGACGTCCAGCCTCCAGTGATCCTCTCCTCCTGGTTTTCATGCCCCCGGTGTAGTTTTTTCCTATACTGAATACAACTAACTTGCATAAGCAGTAGAATATTGTGCAGAAATATCATAGAAAACATTACAGCTTCTGCTTTGCTCTCTCTTGGCTTACTAGTAGCTTCCAAGTCATAAGAGCACTCAAACCCTGGAGAAGGTTTATATGGTGAGAAACAGAGCCCTCCTGCCAACCCCTGGTATCGACTGTCAGCCTGTAAGTAAGCCCTCTTGGAGGTGGATGCTCCAGACCCAATCAAGCCTTCAGAAGACCGCAGGCCTAGCTGACATCTTGACTACATACAACCTTATGAGAGATTTCCCAGCCAGAACTGCCCAGCTCAGTTGCCTCTAAGTTCCTGACCCACAGAAACATGTGAAATAATAAATGCTTCTTTTTGTTTTAAACCTCTAAAATTTTTTAATGTTTATTTATTTTTGAGAGAGAGAGAGGGAGAGAGAGAGAATGAGTGAGGGAGAGACAGAGAGAGAAGGAGACACAGAATCCAAAGCAGGCTCCAGGCTCTGAGCTGTCAGCACAGAGCCAGACGTGGGGCTTGAACTCACAAACTGCAAGATCATGACCGGAGCTCAAGTCAGATGCTTAACACTGAGCCACCCAGGCACCCCTACACCTCTAAATTTTGGTGTAATTTGTTATGTAGCAATACAAAACGAATACACTTAATTAGGCACTTAATACCCCATATTTAGAGATCCAAGGTTTATAAATTTCTCAGGTTCAGGAAATGAAAAAAACTCCACTTAATCCCTGTGATAGACATTTATGATTTTTCGCAATTCCTTGATCTTTGAACTCCCTTCTCGTGTTTGTGAGTTTTCCATCTTCCGAGTTTAGGTGAGATGTAGAGCATTTCCTTCCACTCTAGAGCCAGAAAATGCAGAATACTTACTTTGCCAGCCTGTCCGGCAGTGGTTGGACAAGCGCCCCAGGCATGATGTGTCCGGCACACTTGTTCGCAGTGATGGTGTTGTAAGCTATGGCGTCCATTGTGGTCGAGTAGCAGTGCTCCTCCTCATTAGACTGCCCATTTCCCAGGGCTGGTTTTCCAGCTACACAGATGCTGTGTGCTCCCCGTATTCCTTACTAAATTTCTTTTGTGCTTAAATCATCATTTACTATATGCCTGTTGCATCATGGTAGATGGAAATCCCAAGGGCATCGGATACATCGAGAGGTTGATTGGAACTGCCTGAGAAGAGGATGACTTCATTCTGGCGTCTCGACTCAGTCTTGAAAGGCACAACTCAATTGGCAGGAAGAAGCTGAATCATGATATGGAAAGAAAAGGATTAACGGACGCAGTATCTTTAAGATAAATCATTATAGGTAGGCATCAGTGCACCCGGAGTTTGGGGCTCTCAAATACAAGTGATTTTTAAATGAAATGTTTTTCAAAGTCCAAGTGTTTCTACTGTAGTACTTTGATAATTACATATTTATTAACTTACTAAAACTTATTTCAAACCATTCATTAACTTCAAGAAATAGAAGGCATCAAGAAATGAAACACAAAATTAATTTTTGAAGCCATACTAGTTAAAGCAAAGGCACATAGAAAATGAAATTTAAGTTACACACAACTTAACATAATTGAAACCAGCTATAAAAGTATGAGACAGTCATAAATATCAGATTTTATATTGTTTTCCCAAGTAATTAAGGCATATCTATGACAGAACTTAGATTTACTATTGCATCTGTCTCCTCATAAACCTTTGATTCATTCTTCAGTTATAAATTCTCATAAATTCTAGTATTTTTAGGCTGGTAGACAAATCTGTAGGGAGACCAGAGGAATTACCTGCATGAAGGATCAGTAAAAATGCAGAATCACAGCTTCCTATAGGTTGAACTTAGCCAGCTCTACCCCAGGCTTATTGGGTTCCTCCTTAGAAGTCCACAGCCTAACCAAATCTGGTAACTCTTGCCCAACCTTTTGGCAAGTAGTCCACTGGGTTGTCTTTTTATCTTTTATGTTTTGGAAATTCTTATTTTTAATTACACTGAGTATATGAACACATTCCTTTTTTTTAAATTTTTTTAATGTTTATTTATTTATTTATTTTTTATTTATTTATTTTTTTATAATAGTTTATTTTCAAATTGGTTTCCATATAACACCCAGTGTTAATCCCAACACGTGCCCTCTTTAGTGCCCGTCACTCCCTCTTCCCCCTCCCTCACCCCCCTCACCCTCAGTTTGTTCTTAGTTTTTGAGAGTCTCTTATGTTTTATCTCCCTCCCTCTCTGTGTCTTTTTTTCCTTTCCCCTCTTCCTCTCGCCCTGGTTTTTGCTTAGTCTCACAAAGTCCACCTATTCGTGGAAACATATGGTATCTGTCTTTTTCTGACTGACTTATTTCACTTAACATAATACCCTCCAGTTCCATCCATGTGGCTACACATGGCCAGATTTCATTTTTTCTCATTGCCACGTAGTAGTCCATTGTATATATGTGCCACAACTTCTTTATCCATTCGTCAGTTGATGGGCACTTGGTCTGTTTCCATGATTTGGCTATTGTCGAAAGTGCTGCTATGAACATTGGGGTACATGTACCCGTAGGCATCAGCACCGCTGTGTCTCTTGGGTAGATTCCTAGCAGTGCTATTGCTGGGTCATAGGGTAGCTCTATTTTCATTTTTTTGAGGAACCTCCACACGGTTTTCCAGAGCGGCTGCACCAGTTTGCATTCCCACCAACAGTGCAAGAGGATGCCTGCTTCTCCACATCCCCGCCAGCATCTATAGTTTCCTGATTTATTAATTTTAGCCACTCGAACTGGTGTAAGGTGGTATCTCAGTGTGGTTTTGATTTGTGTTTCCCTGATGATGAGTGACTTTGAGCATCGTTTCATGTGTCTGTTTGCCATCTGAATGTCCTCTTTGGTGAAGTGTCTATTCATATCTTCCACCCATTTCTTCACTGGATTATTTGTTTTTCAGGTGTGGAGTTTGGTAAGTTCTTTATAGATTTTAGATACTAGTTCTTTATCCAATATGTCATTTGCAATTATCCTTTCCCATTCCATCGGTTGTCTATTAGTTTTGTTGGTTGTTTCCTTTGCCGTGCAGAAGCTTTTTACATTGATGAGGTCCCAATAGTTCATTTTTGCTTTAAATTCCCTCGCCTTTGGAGATGTGTCATATAGGAAATTGCTGCGGCTCAGGTCAAAGAGGTTTTTTCCTGCTTTCTCCTCTAGGATTTTGATGGTTTACTGTCTCACATTCAGATCCTTTCATCCATTTAGAGTTTATTTTTGTGAGAGGTATAAGGAAGTGGTCTAGTTTCATTCTTCTGCATATTGCTGTCCAGTTTTCCCAGTACCATTTGTTAAAGAGGCTGTCTTTTTTCCATTGGATACTCTTTCCTGCTTTGTCAAAGATTAGATGGTCATATGCTTGTGGGTCCATCTCTGGGTTCTCTGTTCTATTCCATTGGTCTATGTGTCTGTTCTTGTGCCAATACCATGCTGTCTTGATGACTACCGCTTTGTAGTAGAGGTTAAAATCTGGGATTGTGATGCCTCCCGCTTTGGTTTTATTCTTTAGAATTACTTTGGCTATTCGGGGTCTTTTGTGGTTCCATACAAATTTTAGGATTGTTTGCTCTAGCTTTGAGAAGAATGCTGGTGCAATTTTGATTGGGATTGCATTGAATGTGTAGATTGCTTTAGGTAGTATTGCCATTTTAACGATATTTATTCTTCCGATCCATGAGCATGGGATGTTTTTTCCACTTCCTTGTGTCTTCCTCAATTTCCTTCATAAGTTTTTTATAGTTTTCCACGTAAAGGTCTTTTACATCTTTGGTTAGGTTTATTCCTAGGTATTTGATGGTTTTTGGTGCAATTGTGAATGGGATTCTCTTCTTTATTTCTCTTTCTATTGCTCATTGTTGGTATAAAGGAATGCAACCGATTTCTGTACGTTGATTTTGTATCCTGCAACTTTGCCAAATTGATGGATCAGTTCTAGTAGGCTTTCGGTGGATTCTGTTGGGTTTTCCATGTAAAGTATCATGTCGTCTGCAAAAAGTGAAAGTTTGACTTCATCCTTGCCTATCCTGATGCCTTTTATTTTGCTTTCTTGTCTGATTGCTGATGCTAGGACCCCCAACACTGTGTTAAATAGCAGTGGTGAGAGTGGACATCCCTGTCGTGTTCCTGATCTCAGGGGGAAGGCTCTCAGTTTTTCCCCATTGAGGATGATATTAGCTGTGGGCTTTTCATAAATGGCTTTTATGATGCCTAAGTATGTTCCTTCTATCCCGACTTTCTCAAGAGTTTTTATTAAGAAGGGAGGCTGTATTTTGTCAAATGCTTTTTCTGCATCAGTCAACAGGATCTTATGGTTCTTATCTTTTCTTTTGTTAATGTGATGTATTACGTTGATTGATTTACCAGTGTTGAACCATTCCTGCAACCCCGGGATGAATCCTACTTGATCATGGTGGATAATTCTTTTTATATGCTGTTGGATTCTATTTGCTAATATCTTGTTAAGAATTTTTGCATCCATGTTCATCAAGGATATCGGCCTGTAGTTCTCTTTTTTTGCTGGATCTCTATCTGGTTTGGGAATCAAAGTGACGCTGGCTTCATAGAATGAGTCTGGGAGTTTTCTTTCCATCTCAATTTTTTGGAACAGCTTGAGGAGGATAGGTATTAACTCTGTTTTAAATGTCTGGTAAAATTCCGCAGGGAAGCCATCAGGCCCTAGACTTTTATTTGCTGGGAGATTTTTGATAACTGATTCAATTTCTTCACTAGTTATGGGTCTGTTCAAGTTTTCTATTTCTTCCCATTTGAGTTTTGGTAGCATGTGGCTGTTTAGGAATTTGTCTATTTCTTCCAGGTTGTTCAATTTGACGGCATAGAGTTTTTCATAATATTCTCTGATGATTGCTTGTATTTCTGAGGGACTGGTTGTAATCACTCCATTTTTGTTCGTGATTTTATTGATTTGGTTTCTTTCTCTTTTCTTTTTGAGGAGCCTGGCTAGAGGTTTAGCAATTTTGTTTATTTTTTCAAAGAACCAGCTTTTGGTTTCATTGATCTGTTCCACTACTTTTTCTGTTTCCATATGATTAATTTGTGCCCTAATCTTTGTTATTTTTCTCTTTCTGCTAGGTCTGGGCTGTCTTAGCTGTTCTACTTCTAGTTCCTTTAGGCGTGCTGTTAGAATCGTGTTAGGAATTTTTCTTGTTTCTTGAGATGGGCCTGGATTGCAATATATTTCCCTCTCAGGACTGCCTTTGCAGCATCCCAAAGCGTTTGGATTGTCGTATTTTCATTTTCATTTGTTTCCATGTATTTTTTAAATTTCTTCTCTGATTGCTTGGTTGACCCATTCGTCTTTTAGTAGGTTGTTCTTTAGCTTCCATATTTGTGGGGGCTTCCCAGACTTTTTTCTGTGGTTGATTTCAAGTTTCAAAGCATTGTGGTCTGAAATTGTGCATGGTATGATCTCAATTTTTTTATCCTTATTCAGCGCTTCCTTGTGCCCCAAAATGTGGTCTATCTTGGAAAATGTACCATGCGCATTTGAGAAGAATGTAAATTCCTTTGCTTCTGGATGAAGGGCCCTGAAGATATCTGTCAGGCCCATCTGTTCCAACGTGTCGTTCAGGTCCATTGTTTCCATGCTGATTCTCTGTTTAGTGGATCTATCCAGCGTTGTGAGTGGGATATTAAAGTCTCCTGCAACTAGCACATTTTTATCAACAAGATAGCTTACCTTTGTAATTAGTTGCTTGACAAATTTGGGTGCCCCAGAATTCGGCGCATAGATATTTATAATTGTTAGTTCTTCCTGGATAGTCCCTGTGATTATTATATAATGCCCTTCTTCATCTCTTATTACATCTTTTACTTTAAAGTCCAGTTTGTCCGATATAAGTGTGGCTACTCCAGCTTTCCTCTGAGTTCCTGTAGCATGGTAGATAGTTCTCCATCCCCTCACGTTCAGTCTGAAGATATCCTCAGTTTTAAAATGGGTCTCTTGAAGACAGCAGATAGATGGGTCTTGTTTTCTAATCCATTCTGTTACCCTGTGCCTTTTAATTGGAGCGTTTAGTCCGTTTACATTCAGTGTTAATATTGAAAAATGTGGGTTTAGGGTCAAGGTGTCGTCTGTAGGTTTGTAAGGATGTCTCTGGTGCTCTGTGTTCCTTGCAACCTTTCCTTCATAGAGTCCCCCTCAGGATCTCTTGTAAGATTGGTTTATTTGTGATGTATTCCTTCAGTTTTTGTTTGTTTGGGAAGACCTTTATCTCTCCATCCATTTTGAATGACAGGCTGGCCGGGTAAAGGATTCTTGGCTGCATGTCCTTCCTGTTCATCACATTGAAGATTTCCTGCCATTCCTTTCTGGCTTGCCAAGTTTCTGTGGATAAGTCTGCTACTACCCTAATGTGTCTGCCTTTGTAAGTCAAGGCCCATTTATCCTTAGCTGCTTTCAGGATTCTCTCTTTATCTTTGTATTTTCCTAGCTTCACTATGATGTGTCTTGCTGAGGGCCTATTCGGATTACGTCTGAGGGGAGTTCTCTGTGCCTCTTGGACTTCAATGCCCATTTCCTTCTTCATGTTGGGGATGTTCTCATTGATGATTTTTTCAAGTACCCCTTCAATTCCTTTCTCTTTCTCTTCTTTCTCTGAAATTCCTATAATATGGATGTTATCCCGTTTGATTGCATTGCCCAGCTCTCGAATTCTCCTTTCCTGTTCCTGAATCAGTTTCTCTCTCTTTTTCTCTGCTTCCTCCTTTTCTGTAATTTTATCTTCTAATTCCCCTAGTCTTTCTTCTGCCTCTGCAATCCATGCTGTGGCTGCCTCCAATTTATTTTGCCCCTCATTTAAAGCATTTTTTAATTCCTGTAGATCGTTTTTTAGGACCTTGATCTCTGCCTCTAGGGCCCCCCTGCTTTCTTCTATGCTTTTTTCAAGCCCTGCGAGTGTTTTTATGTTTATCATTCTGTATTCTTGTTCTGTTAAGTTGCTTATGTCTGCTTTCATCATTTCTTGTGTTGTCACTATTTCCTGTACAGCCTTTTGAGGGGAGTTCTTCCGTTTGGTCATTTTGGCAATGTGTGTATTGGTTTGTTTCCTATTTCTCCCTGGAAAGGAAAAGGGTCAGACCGACAAACAGGGAACATAAACTCACAACCTTACTGACCAATAATACAGACAAGCAAATCACAACATAAAAAAGATTAACAAATGACGCTCTGGAGGCATGCAACCTGACGTACCAGCTACATGATAATGATGGGATGTGTGCTCTGCTGATGGCAGAGCATATCTAGAGTAGTGACAGGTATGGGGATAAGAAGAAATTGAACTTTGACCAGGTAGAGAGATTAGAAGACTTGATCCAGCAAGAGAGAAATCAGAATAAGGAAGGATGTGAGGAAAGAGAAATGAAGTTAGATTTTGCCCAGATGCACTATGTGGTCTGACTGTTCCATAGAGAGAGATAGGAAATTAAAGAGTGAGGTGTAGAACATGCACTGAGAGAGTGGGTTAAATGTCTGTTTAAGCAAGCCAAAACCCCCAGGTGACAAGTTTAGAGGTGGGGAGAGATAGGACAGAGAAGAGGAAGAATATATCTAAAACCGAAGTATTGACCTAGAATTGATCCAGGCAGTGCTGCAGTATTTGTGTCTCCACGGCTACCACTCCTGCAGAAGGGCGTCTCCCAAATGAGGAGGGGCTTTTCCTGGTGTAGGCAGGTCCCACCTCCACAGCTGGGAGGAGGAGTCCTAGGGTTTGGATTTGTGGGAATGAGCGACCACAATGGTGCCCTCCCAGCCCCAACAGTCTCAGATCACTCCTCAGTTTCCGTCCTCAACTCCATCCAGGTTACCAGCACAGTTCAATTTTCTGGGCGATCGTGCCCCCAAGCTCATCTGCGTTCCTTTAACGCGCTCTGACCGCCACGCCTTATGTAAATTGAGTCTCTGACTCAGCACCAGTGCAACCACAATGGCGTCCCCCTAGCCTCTCTTCACGGACCTGGAGTCTCCGAACCCTCCTCTGTGTCCGTCCTCGACTTGGTCAGGGTGCAGGGGCAGAACGACCCACTGGGTGGTCGCAAGACCCTGTATACTCAGCCTTCCCCACCCAAATTATGCCTCTGACTCAGCACCGATCCAGCGAGGGCGCGCGCCTCTCCGTGTCAGGGGCTGGGACAGCGTCGCTGGCTCCGGAGTGAAGAAAACTCCGCCAGCTCCGCCATGAGCAACGAGCAACGACCCTCTCTCCAAAAAGCCTTGAGGATAGGGACTGGATGATAAGCTCCCTCTCCGCCCGGGTTCGAGGTACTTTCCCCGATGCTCTTTCTCTTCCCCTTGTTTTTCGGAGGAAGGGGCCCAGGCCCCTCCCCGCAGTCTGCACCTCCGCAGCTCTCTTTCTTTCTCCCAGATTGCACTCACTCAGTGTCCCCAGATGCTCTGGATTTTGCGTTGTCTTTCCTGTAGCTTCCAACTTTTCTTCCTGCAGATCCCTGCTATTGAGAGTTTCTCGGTCTCAGTCCCTCTCAGATTAAGAGTCGCCAGAGAGCAGCGACTAGTTCTCCGCCATGTTGGCCCCCACCTATATCTAATGTTTGTTTATTTTTAAGAGACAGAGACACAGAGCTCAAGCAAGGGAGGAGGCACAGAGGGAGGGAGACACAGAATCCAAAGCAGGCTCCAGGCTGTGAGCTGTCAGCAGAGAGCCCGACACGGGGCTTGAACTCACAAACTTAAGTTTGCGCTTAACCTGAGATGCCCAGGCGCCCCTAAACACATTTGTTTTATGTTTATTTATTTTTGAAAGAGACAGAGACAGAGCGTGAGTGGGGGAGGGGCAGCGAGAGAGGGAGACACAGAATCTGAAGCAGGCTCCAGACTCTGAGCTGTGAGCTGGCACAAACTCACAAGCCGAGCTGTGAGATCATGACCTGAGCTGAAGTCAGAAGCTTAACTAACTGAGCCGCCCAGGCACTTCCACATTCTTGGTTTAAAGTCCAAGCATTATAGATCAAGGTAAATTCTCTCTTCACAACTAACCATAGTTCAAGTTCTCTGTTCATGCTTGCAAACTTCCAGATGTTTTTCTATGCAGCTATTATAGTACATAGGTACAACCTCTACTCTGAGTGCAGGGAAAATCATTAATATTTAGAGTACTTATTCTGGTAGCTTGAAAAACCTTGCTCCCAGTCCATAGTTCCTTCCCTCCTCTCTTCTGACATGGCTGCATTTAAATTTGGTGGTAGTTATGGCTGTGCAATATTCCATTATATACAGAGACCACATCTTCCTTACCCATTCATCTATTGGTGGACTCCTAGGTCGCTTGGAAGCAAACTTGACTATTGTAAATAATGCTGCAATAAACAGAGGGGTGCATATATTGAATTAGTGGGGGGGTGTTGAGTAAATACTCAGCTGTGGAATTGTTACATCATATGGTATTTCTACCTTTAATTATTTGAGGAACCACCATAGTGTTTTCCGTAGTACCAATTTACATTCCCACCCACAACTTGTGTTGTGTACATAAGTACACAAGTATTACATTTGTGACAACATGACAGCATGGACCTAGAGAGTATTATCCTGAGTGAAATAAGTCGGGCTGAGAAAGACATGATTTCATCTTATGTAGAATATAAAAAAAAAGATAAACAAACAGACAAAAAGCAAAAAGTAGAATCAGACCTATAAACACAGGGAACAGACTGCCAGTTTGCCAGTTGCCAGAGAGGAGAGGTGTGCGGGGGGGGGGGGGGGGGGGTGGGAAAAATGGGTGAAGGGGGGTGGGAGATACAGGTTTCCAGGTATAGAATGAACAGGTTACAGGCATAAAAGCCATCATGTAAGGAATGTAGTCAATGATATTCTAATAGTGTTGTACAGTGAAAGATGGTAGCTACACTTGTGCTAAACATAGCATAACGTTTACACCTGTTGAATCACTATGTTGTGTATCTGAAACTAATGTACCATTGTGTGTCAACTACACTCAAATTGAAAAAATTAATTAAAATAAAATAAAATAAAAATAAGGTAAATTTGGTGACAGTTAGGGAAGCATCTGCTCTTCTAAGTGTTCTGTCCCATAGACATTTATGGAGAAAACCCTTTTTTCCCTCAGCCTAACTCCTTAGAACTAGAGGCTGCTTTGCCACATCAACACTGGAAGAGTTGGAATCAGTCTCCTGTTAACGCCTGTTAAAATAAGAGAATCCTTGCAATGCCATCCCAGTTCCCTTCTGCCTAAACCCCTCTCCCTTCCACCTTCTGAGCTCCACCTGAGTGAGATAGTTCCCCCAAAGGAATCTATGTTCTCATCGCTTGCCCCATTTTCTCTTCTCCTCTCAGCTCAAGGTGTGTTGTTGCTTTGTTTAGGTTGTGGAGAGGGTGGAGGGAGAAGACTCAGAATTCCCTCTGTTCCCCTAAGGGAATTTACACTGTTGAAAATGAGAGTTAGGAAGAAATATATTTGTGACATTCCTACCTTCTGCCCAAATATATCTTTCTGCTAAGATGATGAGCCTACGATGGCCAAGCTTGAAATGAAAGGGGATGAGGAGAGAGTGGAATTGTTAGAAAGATATTTTTTAAAAAGTTGATTTTGTACTTACCGTACCTAAACTATATCATCCTAGATGTATTAGTCTATAATTTGCTTTCTCTTCTTTATTCAGTATGCCTTGAAGATATTTTCATGTTGTTACATATAGCCTCACATTATTCATTCAATTACCACTTACTGAGTCCCAATTATGTGCCAGGGGCTTCATAGACAGCAATGGAAAGAGAGACTAAGTCTCTATTCTTGTCACACTTACATGTTAGGAAGAAAGATAATAGTCAAATATGCACGTGCATGAGTAATATAACATGGAGCGATGGGTACAGGAGAAAGAAAGTGGGATAAAGGGGTAGAGATGGAGGTGGTGTTTCACATAGTCAGGAGGTCTCCTCCTCAGGAGCAACCTCATTCTTTTTAGCTCCTATGTGGCCTAGTATAACATCGCCCTGCAGAAGGATAGCCAGATTTGTTTCTCATTTTTCGATGTTGCAAACCATGTTGTAATATTACCTCCTTGTGCACATGAACAATAGTACTTTGGGTGGGTGCTGAAAAACAGAAATATTGAGTCGTCCTTGCAAACTGTCTGAAATGCTGTACTGATCTTTACTCCCATCAGAAACTGTTTGTTCTCCATACCTCTCTTAGTTAATACTATCAAAAATTATTGGTTTTACCAATCTGATGTATCCAAAAAAAATGTCATTCTTGGATTTTTTTTTTTTTGGAATTGACTCTTCCCTTTACCACTAGGTTGAATATGGTTCCACATGTTTATCAGACATTTATATTTCCTGTCTCATAAAATGGCTATTCCTATCTTTTACCCATATTTCTAGGGGGTTTCTTGCCTTCCTCTTGATTCGTTGGAGCTAAGATACTCAAACTAATAATATTTTGCAAATATTTTCTTTCATTCCTATTCATCTCTTTAATGATTATATCTTTATCAGTCTTTATTATTTTGAATTTTTAAATTCAAATTCAGCATACATTTATTGAATACTCACTATGTATAAGACACTGTGCTAGGCCCTTTGGAAAATATAAAAATAGTTGAGACCGACGTCTGACCTCATGGATCTCATAATTCAGCGGTGGGGACATATGTACGCAAATATCTGTAAAGCCAAGGGTCTTAATAATCCACAAAGTACTGTTAAAAAAAAAAAAGTACTATGGTGGGCCAATGTGTAGCTCAGAACAAGACCTCTGGTAAAGGTTCATAGATGCAGTATCATTGAAGAGACATTGGTCTTTCGAAAGGCAGGGAGAGGTAAAAGTCTTCATCACAGGAGGAACAGCACAAGCCAGGCAGAAGATGCAGCCATGAGGGGTGAGGAGAAATTTCTGGAAAAGCTGCATAGTGGCTATGTAGGTAGGAATAAGAGGAGTCATGTCAGTGGAAGATTAGATTGAAAAGGTAGGGTAGAACTATCTTAATCTTGTATCCATAAATTAAAAAATGCAGTGATGGGCTAAATGGGTAAGGGATATTAAGGAATCTACTCTTGAAATCATTGTTGCACTGCATGGTAACTAATTTGGATGTAAATTTTAAAAAATTAATTAAAAAAAAGAAAAAAAATGGAGTGATAAATTCAACAATTCAGTCTCCTTGTAAAGAAAAATGTTGACTGTGAGAAGTTAACTGAAGATCTGGAATGACTGGGAGAACATGGATGGTCTCGCCCTGAAGCTTGACAATAGCGTGAAAATGGATGCTCTGCGGCCCTCCGGGTGCATGCGCGCACTGCCCGTGTATCTGCTGGTTTCCGCTGGCCAGAAAGAGCCCTTGCCTGAGAACAGCTGCACTTGGCAAGTCTTGAGTCCGTTTCGCCATCCTGCAGAGGTAGGAGTTGGATAGTTTATGCACTATGACTTCACAGTCCTCTGGGGAGGCTGCCAAAGAAAGCATGTTTTGGATAGGAATCTGAAACAAAGTAAAGAGAAAAAAATAAAAATTTGAAATACCCGAGGCGAGTTTGGCTTAGGGATAAGGTTTCACATCCAGCTCCTCCCTAGGCTCCGCCATTTAATCATCCTCCAGGACCCGGGGGCTGCCACGGATAGTGATTAGGCCTCCTTGGGCTGCATCAGCAAACACCCTCCTTTGATAGGCAGTAATGGAATTTGGGTTTTCGTTGCAAGGGAATGGTGGAAAATGTTACAAAGAGCCGACCTCTTTTGCCCCCGTTGAAATGGCTGCCTTTCTCTGCACATTTTATGTTGCTTTGGGGAGAATTACAAAAGACAGATGCTTCTTGCTGGAATGTTAGTTGTTTCATCTTTCTTTCTAGTCCCAAGACATTTACTGTAGTTTCTTGGAGCAGACATCTTGAGCCACTCCTTGGTTTTCAGTGTCTTGTAAATGGTGTTGTGTTGGGATTTTCCATAAATATAGAATATGGGAGTCTGTCAGAGAATGCTTTGGTTTTTCTTTTTTTGTTGTTGTTTTTGTTTTTTAAGGTATTCTGTGGTAGATGATGTCCTCAGGCCAAAGCCTTAAATTGGGAGTGCATGAATTGTAAATAAACTGTAAGCTGTTGTTGTCAGACATGAAATATGTAACTTGGTCTGGCCTCCACAGCTTCAGCCAGGTGTACAGAGACGCTTATGTCCATTTTAATGGTCGCTAGCAATATACAAAATAAACTTCACAATAGCATAACTTATTTTCACACTACCCATAAAGGAGAACGTTTTTCTCTTCAGGTTCCCTGGTCCCTATGGAGCCCCCAGAAGACTGCACAATAGCTAGCATGCCCTTCAGAAACATAATAAAACGTGTGTGTTAGTTACAAACCATCCTGCTCAATAGGTCTCTGGCTCTCTCTTTTCATAAAGATAACATGTTTATAAAGGTAATGAGATACAAGAGAAATTAACAAGGGGTTGCCTGGGTGGCTGTCAGTTAAGTGTCCGACTTCGGCTCGGGCCATGATCTCATGGTTTGTGGGTTCAAGCCCCGTATCGGGCTCTGTGCTGACAGCTCAGAGTCTGGAGCCTGCTTCGGATTCTGTCTCTCTCTCTCTCTCTCTCTGCCTCTCTCCCACTTGTGCTCTCTCTCTTTCTCTCAAAAATGAAATAAAAACATTTTAAAAAATTATAAAAATTTAAAAAAAGAAACTAACAAGATGTGATGTGCTCAAGCATTTTCATTATATTAAGGCACAAGAGTAAATAATTAATGCCATAAACAGCCTCATTTCCCAGGAGGATCGCGTTCTTATTAACAGGCAAATCACGACAGCAATTTGGAAAGTGATTCATTTCTCTGCTCCTAAAGAATCTTAACATTTGATGGGCCTTCACAAATCTTTTTGTTTTAGCGTATTTTGTTTTTAAATTGATTTCTTCCGATTTGGAGCCTGTATGGGTTTTTTTCTCTCCCTCCTGTTTTTTTTTTTTTTAATTTTTTTTTTAGCATTTTTATTTTATTTTTGAGAGACATAGAGACAAAGCATGAGCAAGGGAAGGGCAGAGAGAGAGAGACACAGAATCTGAAGCAGGCTCCAGGCTCTGAGCTGTCAGCACAGAGCCCGACGCGGGGCTCGAACTCACAGACCGTGAGATCATGACCTGAGCCAAAGTCGGCCGCTTAACCGACTGAGCCACCCAGGCGCCCCTCTCCCTCTTGTTAAATTTTCAAATTGTCTTGATTAGTCCCATGGCCTCTGTGCTGCCTGTGCAGAGATGATCTCTCCCCCTCTTTCTAGTGATTGCCATACTCTATAGAGCTCTCTCTTCAATGCATGGGAACTTCAAGGTAGAGGGCACAACTGGGAATGGAAATCTATGTCTGTGGTTGTCCCTGTGTGGGGTCTCTGTGTTTTAAGTAGGAGAGAGGTTTTAGGGCAGAACACGCTGTCATTTGTTTTTTAAACATTCCTTTGTGTATATAAAAGACATTTGAAAGCAGGGGCGAACAACAAGGTTTGCGTTTCTATAGCATTTTCCCCAAGGACATTCATAAATTTATAAAGATTATCCTCAAAACCCTCTCTTCAGCTGGGATAGCAGCAAGAATTATTTTCATATTTCATTAGAAGAAACCAGAATAAGGAGAAGTATCTCAACTCTGCTTAGAAACTGAGTCCCACCCTTTGGAGACGAGTGACATCATCCCGCCAACCCACTGGACCTCTAGGCTGAGCTCCCCTGCCTCTCCTTGGTTCTTCACTGTGTATAAGCCAATGTTCTTGGCTCCTTATTTGATCTTAAAATCGGTGTTGGGTGAATCAGTCAGAAGATTTGGACGTTCTGTTCAGAAAATGTTATAAATTCATCAAGATTTGCTTGATCTGCAAAACTCTCCTGGCATTCTCAATAGAATAGCAGCCTTGTGTCCCCAGATGACTTGCCGAAATGTAGGACTTGTATGGGATGATACAGACAGTCTCCCGTTGCCCTGAGACATGCCTTGTCACAGCCCCCTGCCTTCGCCCATGTTTTCTTCACTCCTATCATGCCTTTCTTCCCTGCCCTTGTCCACCCGCAGCATTCCTGTGCATCTTTTAGAACTCAGCTTGACTGTTACCATCTTCTTCACTAAGGCTTTCCAGCATTCTCCAGTTCTGCTTCCTTACCAAAGCTCCAGCTTTTGTTCAGGTCTATATCCATTCCTCTCTGACTAAAATATGTGCCTCATGAAAGGTGCTGACTTTAGCCCAGCTGCACAAAGGTCCTAATCATCATAAGCATGATCTCAGTCTCTTTGCCAGAGATTGGATAAAGAATTGTCCTGTGGTCTTGGCCAGTCAGACAAGAGAGGAGACAAATGGGGGGGTGGGGGAGGCTGTTGGTCCTTATGAGTAAGATGGGATTTGAGGAAGAGGAGGTCAGCCCTCTTTTTCTGGACATAATGTATGGCCTTGGGGTGGCTGCCACCTTCTCACTTCCAGCCCAAGGATGAAGCAAACACTGATGATGGCAGAGCACAGTTGAGCATAAAATCTAGTCCCTTCGAGAATTCATACAGCTATTGAAACAACCAAACCTGAGGTTTGTTCTACTCCTGGATGCCTTCTTATATAACATAATAAAGGTCCTTTTGATTAAGTCAGAACACTGCTTTCTGTTTATTGTAGCTGGAAGCCTCCTAAATCACCCAGTGCTTTTGGTGACCTAAAGCCCACACATTCAGTGGGAATTGAGTATTCCTTCCCTTGATTGCTATGGCGCTGCGTACATACCTCTATTCTAGCATCAGTACTGGACTTGAATAATCTGCCTCTCCTTGCTGGCTTCTTGTCATCTCTCATCTTAAATTTTAAATCCCAGACCAATTTTTTGGTCACCCTTGGTTTCTCATCACCAGTCCTGCCAACTTCTGCCTTCTGAATACTGTTTGCCCCAGGATGTGGTTAGAGTTCCCTCTTCCTTCATTTCTAAATCACCATTAATCACATAAAGGCTGTTGTATATAACAGACTTTAACGAAATGTTAACAGAGAGGCACCCTTAATTCTAAAATTCTTTTTCTATGTCATCATGAAAAACTTATGACCAACCAACTCTCTTTTTGTATCTAAGACCTAATCTACTTCTTCATTTACCTGATTCCTCAGGGGCCCCCCAAATTCCAATCGCTGGAGCCCCAAAACACTTTTTTAAAAAAAATTATGCTGATGATTTTAGTTCCCTTTATTTTGGTTTTCCCAATGCATTCTTCAAGCCAAGCTTTTACCTTTTCTCTCCAAACCGTTGGTGTATTTCCCTAAACAAAATTTTCCCTGAACAAAATACCAAAATTTGCTCTTCTGCCTCTTCTCTTGCTTCCAGATTATAGAAAGGACTGAAGTAAGATTTAAACAAGAAATTTTTAAAGTCTCCCCATTGTACTTGTGTTCTCAAAGCTTTTATGTGATATCTTGGCACATGGTGACACTCAATTTTTAATAATAACATCCCATTCTTCCTTGAAGGTAGCAATTAATCTCATGAGTATTTCATGTGTTATTTCACTTTTTCATTTTGTCATCTTTTTGAAGACTCCCATCAATTCCCTCTTGAACCCCAACTCTCACTCCAAACAAAATGAACTGTAAAGTCCACGTTATGAGTGCTCTCATCAGCAAGCAAGGCAAGCTGACACTCCAGCTGGCTTCTTAGTGACACCCAAGAGTTACTTAACTCCGAGTGCCTTAGTTTCCTGTTTTGTAAAACAAGGAAGTTGGCCTGCTTATCTGTAGCTTCCTTCTAGCTTTAGAATACCACATAGACCTCTAAAAGTTGTGGGAGATGAGACACGGGGTTGGACACAAGAAGTAGAGAAGGCCAGCTAATTTTATTTGCAGCCCCAACCATCTGCTGCTGTTACACTAACAAGCAGCTATTTGCTCTTTAGTGACCAAGGCTCTCAACACTCCATTTAAGAAATAAGTAAGTACTAATCTTGGTTTAACCACCAAGAGATTCTCACATGTCCTTTTTCTTGAAATGCGACTGTTAATATCCACCCTTATCTTGTTTAAGAAGCAAAATGTTTCTACTAAAATTAAGTAGCAGGAGTAGCACAATTCAAGTTTCAGAACTGAAAAATTTTTTTGTCCTCAATTTTAACAATTTTTCCTTCCTTCTGTAATTGTCCCCAAATTACCCAAGTAGACCTAAAGAATTAGTAACGAAACGGCAGTTGTATGGAAAAATTAAAGAAAGAAATGCAGGATTACTGTCTGAATTTAGATTTTAACTTGCTTCAAAATATTAAAAGAATTAAGTTGAAGCACCATCTAGTGGCTCTCCATTATGTTTTGCTAAAGGTTTCTCCCAATTTCCCTCAATTTAGGACAAAGATTAATTTATTGCGTATGTATATATGCATATATGTGCTTAGAAAAGAAAAAAAATGTTTTTTATCTTTATGCAAGGGGGGATAAAGAGGTTGAGAGATAGTAGCTAGAGCTTTTCACTCTCCCAAAATGATATCATATAGAAAATCATGGCTGTGAAGAAGCATGAATTCAGATAAATCTCTTCCATGAATAATGGAGTCCTTTCATTTCAATAATGGCAGGAAAAGAATTAACACAATAAAGCCCCATAGATTTCAGTTACTCTGTTTCTCCCAATCACACCTCTCTAAGACTCCATGACAGTGTCTCTTTCTTCCCAATCCTGTAGTGCAGACATGTCCTCACACGACTAGGGATTGGCTGACTATTAGATGATCTTTGCACGTCTCCAGATTCCCAAGCCCTTTCCTGTCAAAAGCCCATAACATCCTTCAGGTTTACATAACCAGAAATTCTTCTGGAACTATTACAGAGATGGCTCTCATACCTTGCATTACTATCTTCTGAAGTTACATCTGTTTCATAATCTCTATGGGAAGAATGAAAACAGACCATGAAAAATGCACATGAAAGGGTATAACCTGTATTGTGAGACTGCCCACAAACCTTGAAATTGACAAACTAGGTATTTGCATTAACCAGGATTAAGTTCAACTGCGTATGAAGTAAGACACAAAATAATAGTGGCGTGAACAAAATAGTATATTTTCTCTCACACAAAAGAATTTTATGGTAGGTAGTCTAGGGTTGATATGGCAACTCCACGGTCATTAGGGTCCAGGATCCTTCTGTCTTTCTTTTCCACTGTCTTAGTGACTGACTTCCATCCTCAATGTCATCCAACCAATGTCAAGGCCCAAGTTGGCTGCTGGACGTCCCATCATTACATCAGTGTTGTAGTCCAGGAGATAAGGGGGAAAAGCAAAAGAGGATCTCTTTTTTTTTCTAAAGAGTTTTCCAAAAAATATCAAATAAGATTTATGTTTGCGCCTCATTTGTGAAAAATTTTATGGGTAGTCATACTCAGTTGCAAGGGAAACTGAAAAATGTCTTTAATTGTGTCTCCATACTAAATAAAATTGGAGTCTTATTATTAAGCAATGTATCAAAGAGACCTAATATCACAATAATGCTGTGTAACAATCACAAAACCTCTGTGGCAACAATTGCTTAAATGTCTGGGATCATCTGAGGGTTGGGTAGGCATCTCTTCTGATTTTGAATGAGCTTCTCCCTTGCCTAAGAGATGACTAACTATTGGATTACCTAGGCTGGCCTCAACAGAGAGGTGGAGAATGGGACCAGCATGAACCAGCTCTGCTCCACATATTTCTCGTCCTCCAGCAGACTAGCCCAGGCATGTTCTCATGGACCAGCAATAGAAACACACAGGACCTGAGACCCAGGCTTAAAACTGATACACAGCCATTTCTGCCCTCATTTGATTGGCTACAGCAAATTACATGGATTAGAGAAACATGCACTTTATGTTTCCAACTTTAAAGTCACTGAAAAATTACATGGCTAGAGGGAGGGGCAGAGATTAAGAATCGTGAATACAATCTGCCCCAAAGACAAAGGGGAAGAGGAGTATTGGACTAGGCAACTAGCAGTCTGTGCTACGGTGTTTTTGAGTCTGTGAAAGAATTATGGTATTAGACCTTTTTCCATTCTGTGCCCTGTTGTAAACATGAGGGATTTATAATAAAAAACAAAGAGAGAAAAGGGCTATTATATGTTGTATATGAAATTATTTACTAATCTATTTCTTGGCTCATGTTCAGTTATAATGGAGTAGGTATTCATCTTAGCACTTGTCCTATCCTCTACAGTAGGCAAAGACTGGCCATATGTACCCAAAACCTGACTTTATTTCTGCTAAGGCTGCTATGCTACATTTTTCAACTTCTTTAGAAATTCGTATGCCCATGTGACGAGTACCAGCCAATAGAATGTGAGCAGAAGTCATTACTATTCCAGACCTAGTTCACAAAAACCTCCCACATACATCCCCCATTCTCTCTCTCTTTCCCATTCACCAGATGAATGGAGAATACTCTGAGAAGGGCAGAGCCATAGGATAAAACATTAGCTTAGAGCAGAACCACTCCTGTTTCCTGCCCTAGATCCACCAACCTGCCCGGGGATATGAAGAGAGAGGGAATTAAACTTTTGTGATATTGTGGTAGGGTCCCCTCCCTAGGAGGGAAAAAAAAGAACATCTCAAGGCAACCTTGCTATTCGCGTATGTGACAACATCTCTCACGACCTTGTAACATGAGACTACTTAATCAGACTGTGTGTTTGTGTGTTGCCATATATGGGAGACAAAAAAGTAAAAAATATATAAAATACCACGCCACGTGGTGTTCAGGGCTCAGTTCTTCGGGTGCAAACCCAACTGAGCGATTCCGGCAGGAATAAAGTTGTTTCCTGGAAAGAAAAACTTTGGTGTCATGACTCTCTGTGCAAGAATCTTGCTACATTACGAATACACCGAGATTGGGAGGTTGTTTGTTTCAACAATCAGATTATCCTACTCATATATTATCTTCCAGATAGTAGTATGCATTCATTTTCTCCCTTCAAGCCTTGCTAAAAATAAAAGTAATAGCCTAAATCACCTGCCACCTTCCAAAAGAAATTCTTCTCTTAAATAAAAGGACACTTTTTACTATAGGATTACCATACGTATCCGTGAAGATGGGGTTCCTGTTTACAGCGGCCCTAGCATAGGTTGGGGTTTCCCCAAGAACCCTTATTCTTTCACCATTAATCTATTCCAACAAGTTGAGAGAGTCTGGAGTGCTGACAAGAGAGATAACTGAGACAGTGGAGCTCTAGAAGGCGAGGTGACATTCAGCACTGCCTCCCGTGACTAACAACTCCTTATTTGGAATCAACTAACTTCTTCAAAAATGAAGATAGTGCTAAAAATGACTCCTGGCCATTTATTCAATGATCACGCCAAATATGCAATACGACCGTACCAGTAATTACTAGCAAGCAAGAAAAGGATGAGAGGTCAGCTACAGGTGGACTTGAAAGCCATGTTTGTAGTGGCTCCTGACATTGCAAAATCAGTTAGGATATTAAGAGGGCAGAAGAAAGAAGCGAGGACGAAGCACTAGTCAAAGAACCCAAGGGGTGTAGAAAAGCAGTCCAGCATTGTTATTTGCCTTTTGCTGAGTCATCTTCCTCTTTAGGCTGAGAAGCAGGGCTGTTTCTTGTTTGCAAATAAGAACTCAGTAGGGCAAAGGGGAAAGTAGAGGAGTCATCCTAGGCATTTGCGAGAGCAGGCAGCAAGCTTTGGCATTGTGTAAATACACATATGCTAAGAGTTTGAAACAGAATTTGCCAACTATCACATTGATTCTCAATAAATACAAAGATATCAAATAGTAGTAACAGGGGCAGTGGAGTTAGACGTTGAACCCAAAGGCTGATCTTAACTGGCTGCTTTTTTGTGATGTCTCATCAAATCTAAATCGACTTCCAGATTCTTTTATTTTCATGCTCTATAAAACAAAAACAAAAACATAAAATATATAATTAAGCATGTGGTGTCTGGGTGGCTCAGTTAAGTGTCTGACTCTTGATTTCGGCTCAGGTCATGATCTCACGTTTTGTGAGTTCAAGCACTGCATTGGGCTTTGTGCTGACAGTGCGTAGCCTGCTTGGGATTCTCTCTCCCTTTTCCTGACCTTTCCACACATTCTCTCTCTATCCCTCCCTCTCGCTCTCTCTTTCAAAATAAATAAACTTAAATAAAAAATAAAACTAGGGGCCTGGGTGCCTCGGTGGCTCAGTTAAGCGTCCAGCTTTGGCTCAGGTCATGATCTTGTGGTTTGTGAGTTTGAGCCCCGCATTGGGCTCTGTGCTGACAACTCAGAGCCTGGAGCCTATTTCAGATTCTGTGTCTTCCTCTCTCTCTCTCTCTGCCCCTCTCCTGTTCACACTCTGTCTCTCTCTCTTTCTCAAAAATAAATAAACATTAAAAAACAATTTTGAGTAAAAGTAAAATAAAAATGTATAATTAAGTAGCAATGAATAGAAGCCTTCAGAGGCATAGAAACAAAAGAGTAAACACTTAAGAAACTCGAGTTGAACTTCATTCCTCACACAGAATTCTTGAAGGGTGGCCTATGACAGGCTGTCTCTCAGGAAGACTCTGTAATGAACCAGAATATTTTGCCAGGGCTGCAGGCAGCTCTTCCTGGGCTCTGAGGTGTTAACAAACCTTATACATCAAAGAAAGGGCTAAGGGAACAAACAATATGCCAAAAAAATATGCCCAGCTTTTCCCAGAACGTTGTAAACTTAAAGTCTTACAATGATGTCATCTTTCTAATGAGTCTATATATATATTGTTTTCAGTCTTCATTTCCTACCTGCATTCTTTTATTTTCTGGAAGTAGATGAATCCCACAATGACCAGGATAACCAAGAATAGGGAGAATTTCACACAGAGAATGATCAGTAAGGCTGATTCTGGAAATTTCAGGATTATGACACCTATAAATATAAGCAACACAGGCAGGGGTAAAGAGTCATTTCAAGATTCCTCCAATAAACAAAATGGTGTCAATTATTTAAAAGAGACTCTTAAAATATTCTTAAAAGCTCACAGACTATCATATAATCAAAACATCTTCTAGACTACAATTCAAATGCTGCTAGGATATTCTTTCTGACAGAGCTTAGGAACTGTATCTATTTTATATACGGTAGATTTTCAATAAATACTTTCTGAATGAATAAATGCACAGTAAGCATTGCTAGTACTTACCAATTTTATAAGAAAAGAGGAAATATACTTTCTAATTTCCTGTGTAAATGTTAGTCTTTGGGGATATTAACATTTTGAGCACTATCTAATGATATGTTCCACACAGTGGGGTAATTCTGTCACTGAGTTGTGGGAACCCCTTTATTTAGTAAGGTATTTTATGTCTCTCTACTTTGAATTATTTATCTGTAAAACAGCCCCAAGAATTATTGAAAAGATAAACTGAAACTAATTAGGACTCTCATTCTGAAGTTTTTCTTCTATGAAAATGGCAACCAAAGTAAACTATTCTGATTCTTGGCTCCAAAATTGATGTCATCCTGTTAAATAACCTGCTCAAATACGAAGCTAGAAGAACGTAGACAGTCTCCTTCTTCAGCACTGTCAGGGAAGAGGAAGACAAGTCTCAGCCCTCCAAAAGCTCACAATCCAACTAGAGAAGTCAGATACATAGAAATGAAATGATCACTTAGAAGAGAGCAACCCATGCTAAGTGAGCATTACAGATTGTAAATCATCTAAGGAATAGGAAAGCTGAATCAACTCCACCCAGGAGGTCGGGGCAAAGTGGAATTTGAACGGAGCCTTGCGAATAACAGGATGAAATACGTTAAGAGAAGAAGAAAGAACTTTTAAAGGGAAAGAAATAATTTGAGCAAAAATTTGAAGAGTTCATGATCTTAATTCAAATGTGATGGAGCATAGAGTGGGGTACATGGAGATGAAGTCTGTGATGATCTGAACTTAATTCTGTAGTTATTTGTATGTGTCAGGCACTGTGCCAGACCCTGGGGATATAGAAATGAAGAATATGGTTCTTACTCTCAAGGAGTTTATGCCGTACTGGGAGTCAGAAGTGGACCATCACTTACAGGACCATGAGGTACTCAGGCATACATGGGGCATTACCTAAGCACAGAGTAGGCACAACTAACCAAATTGCAGGGCAAAAGAAAATTACCCCAGAGAAACTATATCAAAAGGAATTGAATGAATGGAATGAAAGAAGAGAGTATGAGGATAGAAGTGCATTGTGGAGAAGTAGCAATTGCGTGTATGATGTACAATTGCATGTACAAAAGAATAAGAAAGGATAACACTTTCGAGGGGCCCAAACAGCCCCATGTGCATGAGTACAGGCTGAAGATTAGCAGGACACGAGGCTAAGGAGCACGGCAGATCAAAGGGATTTAGCTTTCCCAGAGACAAAGAGGAGCCACTGGGGCTAAAATGTTTTTCATTTTAGAAAAGTCACTCTGCGGGCGCCTGGGTGGCTCAGTCGGTTAAGTGTCTGGCTTCGGCTTAGGTCATGATCTCACAATTGTGAGTTCGAGCCCCGCATCGGGCTCTGTGCTGACAGCTCAGAGCCTGGAGCCTGCTTCAGATTCTGTGTCTCCCTCTCTCTCTGCCCCTCCCCTGCTCACACTGTCTCTGTCTCTCTCAAAAATAAACAAACACTAACAGAAAAGAAAGGAAAAGAAAAGAAAAGAAAAGAAAGGAAAAGAAAAGAAAAGAAAAGAAAAGTCAATCTGGCAACAGTGTAGGCCATAAATTGGAAGGAGGTAAACTACGGGCCAGAAACCTGTTACAAGGATTGTGTAATAATTCTGGTGAGAGGTGACCATGTGCTCAACCAAGCAGAGGAGAAAAAGAAAAAGGTCTAGATTTAAGAAAACATTTTAAGATAGAATCAACGTAACATAGTGACCGATTTTGAAAATGGAAATAAGAAAGAGTGATATTGTAGGATATCTTTAATTTTTCTGGCTTGAGTCATTTATCAAGACAAAATATAAGTATGGAGCTTATGAAGGGGTGGAGAAGAGGAATTCCTTGTCAGGAATATGTAAGTTGAGGTGCCCTTGGTGCATCCGTTTGAAGGCATTCAGTTGGAAATTGGTTTTGATCATATAGCCAAGGAGAGAAATCTGGGCTAAATATACGTATTTGGGAGTCAAGAATCAGGCAGCAGTTGGAGCCACACGTATGGATGAGATCTTTCAAGGAATAGGGGTAAAGGTGAAAAGAGAATAGAGTCAATGATGGAACTCATAGAAATGCCTTCCTTCATGGAATGAATACATGGAAATCAATCTATTTAAGGAGATTAGAAGTTGGTTAAAGATTAAGAAGAGAACCAGGTAACAAAAACTTTAAGATCTTAATAGGTGAGAAGAGAGGAAAGGCCATATCGAATATCACAAAGAAGCTAATTAATAACTTAGAATTAAAATTTTCTATTTCGTTTGGCATCTGAGAGATCTTTAGCTTTTTGTTAGAACTTTTCCCATGCAGAGAGATTCCAGGAAAGTTAAGGAGTAGATGTGAGGTGATTTAGAAGAGACGGTGAGTATAGATACCTCTTTTAAAAAGTCTTGGGGGGTATGAGTGAAAGGCAGGAGCTAAGAGTTGGAGGAAGTCATAGCATGTACTTTGAAACATGAGAGGAAAACAGGCAAGTTCATAAAATCAGCTTTAGGGAAAGGATTTGTGGAACGCAAAAGACTGAACAAAAGAGAGCAAGGAAAATTACTGAAGCAAAGTCTCTCAGGACAATGGAAGGGAAAAATGAATATAGAGTATAGGTTGAATATTTGGTCTATGGCAGGGAAAGTCAGATGGGACTGGAGTTAAGTTCATATCTCTAGAGATAAGAAGTATAAAATAAGAGCCTAGAGTTGCTGGGAGATTGAGAATGGAAACTAAGGCATAGAAGTAATGCACTAGCACATGCACAGCGTAAGTAATGCTTGAAAACATGATCCCACGGGAAAGAAGCCAGTAATAAAGTGCACATATTTTATGCTTCCATTTACAGGAAATCTCCAAAATGGGAAAACCTATAGTTACAGAAAGTAGATTCATGATTGCCTAAAGCTGGAGGATTTCTGGGATTAGAGAGTGATAGCTAAAGGGTAGAGGTTTCTTTTTGGAGTGAGGATTGATTGTGGAGATGGTTCTAAAATTGATTGTGGTGATGGTTGCCTAAGTCCGAATACACCAGAGACCACTGAATGGTACACCTTAAATGGGTGAATTGCATGGTACATAAATTAGGTCTCAATAAAACTGTTGTAAAACATGACTATGAGAGATGTTATGAGGAATAATTAATAGGATATGATGGTTTTTAATAGCATACTAATGAATACAATAGCTAATATGTATTAATGTAATGAATATAATAGCTAACATTTATTAATATAAACATAAAAGCTAACATTTGTTAGTATGGTAAATACAGTAGCTAAAATTTATTGAGTACCAACTATGTGATAGGCACTAAGTTAAGTAACTATATTATTCTTTTTAATTCTCAAGATAACTCTGTGAGGTGGGTTCTATCATCCCATTTACAGATGAAGAAACCATGAGATGTAACTAAACTAACAGGTGTGATCATTTTGCAATATACACAAATGTCAAATCATGATGTCGTACAAGTGAAATTAATATACCGTTATATGTCAATTATATCTCAATTTTTTAAAAAGCCATGAGGCAAGGAAATTAAATATTATTTCAACTCACACCGCTGGTAAATGAAAAGCCATATTATGCCAAAGGCTTTTCTTCTAACCACTGGGTTATACTTTCTGGAATGATATGAAGATATGGACGTTCTTTTTTCATCTTTATATGACAGCCTCGAATACATAAGAACGTTCAATATTGGGCAAATAAGTTTCAGGTGACAAGGAAATGGAGGAAGGAAATCTTGTCTCTTACTCAGGGTAACAAAAAGTGGTGATTACAAGAAACTAAAAGGATGAAGAGAATAGTTATTGTTCTTATCTATCTACTGAGTAAGTAGGTAGATAATAGATATAATTGTTAAATTATATGAAAGTTTTGTTATTTTATATGAATATTAATCTCAACATAAAAGTCAATAGATACTAAGTTAAAAATTTTTTATAGATTCGAGAATGAAAGATATTTAGAGAATGAATTGATAAAATGTTATTAAGTTTATTCTTTCTATCTAACAAAGAAATAGGAACTGTTTCCCTAGCATACGAACACATTATCCAGTTAAGTTTTAGGGAATATTTTCAAATTAGGATCACACGTTCTTACTTTGTTCTTGGTTACTCATAATCAAAGGAGGAAAATGCTGAGCAACAAGTTCATTACTCTAAATAAAACAGGTGATCACCTTGATTCAACTCTATGGACAGACTCCTGTTGCCAGTCACATGCGACACAGAGCAGGACACATTAGACACCTGGGGGTCCTCCCAGCGGCATAAACTCTGGACGGTCACTGTGTTATTGCCCAATGGTTCTTCCACAGTGTGACAATCTCCCCTGGGGGTCCAGGAGATCTGTGCCGCTGGCTTCCCTGCAGCCACCCTGCACACGATAGCTCCATGCTTGCCTCGAAACAGGGTTACCTCAGGGGACACTGCAGAGATGCGGGAGAAAAACGCTTCAGTCTTAACACAGAGATATCGAATACAGAGACATTTGTTTCTGTCTAAATCTGGTTATCTGAAATACCACAATATACAATACTCCTTACCTAACACTTGCAGGTGATATCCATGATAATAATTCCCATCAGGTGAGGCCGCTTCACACCTGTAATACCCGTCATGAGCGATGGCCACCGGATCAATCTTAAGGGCAAGATTCTGATCAGGTCTGGAGTCCCAGGATATTGTCTCATCACTACAGTTTTTGGCCCTGGTCTCATTCGTGTCTCTCCTGTAGGCTTTAGTGCAGGAAGGCTTGTCTCTGAGGATTATTATCCATGTTATTACCAGTCCAGCCTTTGAGGTGACGGGAGGGCAAGAGAGCACAGCCTTTGTACCCACAAGTACAGCCAGGGACGTGTTAGCTGGACAGACACACAAAGAGAATGATGAAAGAAAAGCTTGATAAAGAAATTGATATTAAAATTTCCACACCATATTACATAAAATTGTACTAGAACATGACTTTGCTGGTGATCTTATTCCAAAAATATAAGGCTAACATAAAAAAAAATTAAACGTGCAAAATTCATGTAACACATTAAAACTAATGCAAAGATGAGCCCATTTTTCTCCTATATAATGTGTTTTTAGATAAGCTGTATTTATTATATGTGTGAGAAATATTTAAAGTTTTTAAAATTAATTCAGAAGTTTTTATATGTATGAAACAAACAAGAAAAGACAATATAATTTAAAGGAAAAGTCACCTAAATCTAATCTTTTGGTCATAGAGACTATTACACGTTGCTTATAACTCATGCTCCTCAGCACAGAAAGTGGAAAAATTGGTGATTTGGTTTTCTCCTCCTAAGTTTTGATAAGAGAGAATAAATCAGTAATATCAGAACTAAATTCCTATCCTTAAGGGTGTGACTTCAGACAAACATAAATATAAAAAGCATAAATGGCATTCAAGTTGACCAAGTGGACATTTTTTTAATGTTTATTTATTTAAGGAGAGAGGGAGTGAGCGGGGAGGGTCAGGGAGAGAGGGAGACAGAGAATCCCAAGGAGGTTCCCTACTGACAGTACAGAGCCCAACATGGGGCTCAACCCCACAAACTGTGAGATCATGACCTGAGCCAAAACCAAGAGTCAGATGCTTAACTGGTGCCACCCAGGCACCCCTCAAGCTAGACATTTTTAAAGCTATTTTTTATCTGGAGAATCACACAGTCAGTAAAATCAACAGATCCTTCTTTCCTTCCTTCCTTCCTTCCTTCCTTCCTTCCTTCCTTCCTTCCTTCCTTCCTTCCTTCCTTCCTTCCTTCCTTCCTTCTCTCCAACTGAGTCACACGTACACTGCCAAACAGTTCAACTGTGAACTTTGATCACAGATTGTGTCTGTATATTCTAGCTAATTATGAGAATTAAATAGGTTCACTCCTTTTGTCTAACTTTAAAGTAAAAATTAAGCCCTGCACACTCCACGATTTCTACAATATAATAGCTTTGGATCTCCCATAAACCAATAATATACTTCCATGACTGGGAGGGGTCTGCTGAGAGGCAATTATGGGAATCAGTGTTGCTGCACCTGTGCCCAGGGGAGGATTAGGGAACTCATCACTTTGACGTGAGCAGAACAAGCTGTATGGAGCAGTTGTTATCTGGATGGAGCTTGCAAGTGCTAAACTCTGCATTTGAGACCCTCCTCTCCTTTTTTGGTGTCACTTGCCACTTCTGTGATGGACTCAAGCCCTTGCATTTCACAAACAAATCAAGATCCCACAACTATGTGAAACAAGGGGATATTTTAAAGCATATCTGAGGGCAGTTAAATCTATGACCTATCCACTAGAGCAAAGGCACAGGAATCCTGCACCTTGGTCAAGTCTTAAAGGCAAGAGAGAAGGTGGCTGCTTGGAGGACAGCTATAGGCGGATGTGGGTGAGCATCCATGTGCCCAAGGTCGTGATGCTGAAGATGAAACCAAGATGAGAAGAGGCTGGTGAGAGTACATTGTGAATGTTCTTTTCTGTTCTCAATCACAGTTAAGACTGATCTGACTCTATTCTTTTAAAGGAAAGTACTAGTGGGGGTGGCTCAGTCAGTTAAGCGTCTAACTCTGGATTTCGGCTCAGGTCATGATCTCGGGGTTCCTGGGATCTAGCACTGTTTCAGGCTCTGGGCTGACCCTGCACAGCCTGCTTGGGACTCTCACTCTCCTTCTCTCTCTGCCCCTCTTCCACTCACAGGCACATGCTATCTCTCTCTCAAAATAAATGAATAAACTTCAATAAAAATGAAAAAGTACTAGCTAATCAAATAATCATATGTGCTTTAACAGGGGCACCGTCTCAGGAGTAGCTCCCAGGGCGAGGATCCCAAGCACCATGGACAGTGTCTGTTCTTTCACCTTCCTCTGCTCTATGACCCTCCCATTCCCCCTTCGCCTGTGATGGGACTTCTGTGATTGCCGTTATTTACCCTTTCTTTATTCTCCTCTTTCTCTATTCATACCTGTTGTAATAATTTACCAGTGACCAGTCACTCTCCAACACTCAGAGGGGTTGACACCTAACAAATATAATATCGCAGCCCTGTGATCACCTACAGTGATTTCACCTCCCAGGCCACAGAGGAATAGCGGGTAGATTCTCCTGTTCGCTCCAGAACGTCCCAGCCTTTCTGCACCCTGTGCCTATGACTCTCCTCCAGTCTCTCCAGACTTCTGCACAGACAAACTCTATGGGATTTGGGGCTTTTCCTTTCTGTTTTCACTGCCAGAACCTACATTATGACGCTGTCACCACACACCTGGATTCCTGCAGAAGTCTCCTGATGCCTGTGTCTGTCTCGAATCTCTCCCCTCTTCAGTTCACACCTGACCTTGCAGCAGGTCCAGGATTCTGTGACACAGGTGTGATCCCCTCCATCTGACACCCTTCACAGCCCTCTCTCTGCCTGAAGACAATACTTACATGTCCTTGCGTTGACTTCGAAAGCCCTCTTTTTCAGAGGGACTGATCTTTGCAATCTTATCACCCCAAGTCACCCCCACACTTCACAAAGGAAACACCAAGCACAACTGCATATCTAGGTCTTTCCTCACACTGTTCCTGCAGTCTGGGGTGGCCTGCACACCACTCTTTGTCTACAAAAGGCACCTCTTCCCCCAAGAGCCAATTCACATGCTGCATCCGCTGTGAAGCCTTCTCAGAGCCTCCCTGCTCAACTTCTCCTCTGCATTCCCGGCACACTTGGTGTGAGGGCTCATCTCCTCTGTGTTATATGCCATCTGGGCTTTACCTGGGCTCCCCCACAAAATGAGCCCCCTGAGGGCGCTCTGGTGCTCTGGCTCCTCTTGCTCATCCCGTGTTCCCCATGTGACCCAGCACGGTGCCTGGCAGGGAGAGCTCCACAATCCTCAGAGGGAATGCGAACTGCCTTGGGGGAGGAGGGCCGGGCTCATTCAGGGTCCCTCCCACCTCAGCACTCAGATACCATATTCTTCAACTGGGCTCAGGCTGGCCCCCTGACCAGACCATCGACTCTTGTTTCTAAGTAGGTTCCAAACTTCCTCCTTTTAGCACTGTCCCCTAGAAAAAAATTAAAAAGCATATTACCTTCCATAGGATGTGCGAAACTTCTCTGCTCTGTGTTCATAAGTGAACTATTTGTCGAAGCTAGAAAATATTCAGAGAAAAGTAAATGAAACTAATTTTAGAGGCTTAAATAGAGTGCTACCACTGTTTACCCATATCTTACATACAACACGATAGAAAATTAGTTAACTGTAACGTAATTCCACCAAACCTTTACAAAGCAGAAATTAGAAATTATCCCATCATCATGTGTAAAATAATAAACTGAATCTTCACTGACAACTCCAAGTTCTCCCTCAAGTGAAATAAATTTCCTATTCTATTTTTAAACCATAAATGGTAACTCTTTCCTTCTTTCCCTCTTTCCTTCCTTCTCATCATTCCTTCTCTCCTTCCTTCTCATCTTTCCCATCTTTCCTTCCTTTTTCCTTGCCTTGAGTGAAGTGTGGCAAGCATTGAGGGCACCTAATAGGACTGGATAGGAATAAGAAATTAGAAATAGGAATAAGAAAACCACAATGAGCCCTCCCCCATCCCTAGCTAAGGGAGCTGTCTGGTGATCAAGAGAGGCCACCATGACCAACAAAGGTCAGTTTAGTGTACGAGGGATTTCTCTTGTGGGCATTTTGGCCTCTACAGCCTTGAGAACTGCTCCTATTTGAAAGATACAGGCTGTGGTCAATGGAAAGTTCAAAGAACTTAGTCGTGATTGATACCTTTAAAGGGTTTTCTTCTATACTTTGGATTTTACTTCATATGCCCTGTAGACATTGTTACTTTTAGTGACAAAGTATATGATATTCATGCTCTGAACTGTTAAGTTGTTGCCATTTCAGTGGATTCTCATTTTAGCCATCTTGTATGGGAATATTAGCAACTTAGTTCTTATCAGATATAACTGAATCCATGCCTGGACAGTATGAGATTCTGTTAGAAGAGCCTGATCTTGCATTGAGTGATGTCTTCATAACTGATTTGAGTGAAGTTTTCAAGCATTTTGTTGAACGATCTCCCAGTAGACTGGAGTGTGAAAGAGATCTTCTGCTGGGGCGCTTGGGTGACTCAGTTGGTTGAGTGACTCTTAATTTCGGCTCAGGTCATGATCTCACAGTTCATGAGTTTGAGCCCCACATCAGGCTGTGTATTGACAGTGCAGAGCCTGCTTGGGATTCTCTTTCTCCCTCTCTCTCTCTGCCCCTGTTTGTGTGTCTTGGAAGTTCAGGAAGGTTCCAGTTTTTGGGGCACCTGGGTGGCTCAATTGGTTAAGCATCCAACTTCAGCTCGGGTCATGATCTCACAGTTCGTGAGTTCGATCCCCACATTGGGCTCTGTGCTGAGAGCTTAGAGCCTGGAGCGTGCTTTGGATTCTGTGTCTCCCTCTTTCTCTGCCCCTCCCCCACCCACGCTCTGTCTCTCTTTCAAAAATAAATATACATTAAAAAAAGATTATAATTTTACATTGTTAACGTCAAAAGTCCAATTTAACTCTTTCACAATGTGTGTGTGTGTGTAGAGAGAGAGAGAAATGTGAATTGTTTTTTTAAAACATATTTATAGTAGAAAAGTAACTTAATTATTCATTATATTAGTCCCTTTGGGCTGCCTTAACATATAATGACCAATGTAGGTCACATAAAACAATAGAAATGCACCCCCTTATATTTCTGGAGCCCAGAAGTGTGGTTCAAGGTGTCAGCAGATCTGTGTTTCTTCCAACAGCTCTAGGGAAGAGTCCTTTCTTGCTTCTTCCAGCTTTTAGTGACTGCTAGCAACCCTTGATGTTCCTTGGCTTCTAGACGTATCATTTTAATCTCCGCCTCCGTCCTCACACTTCCTTCTCCCTGTGTCTTTTCTCTTCCCTCTGAGGACTCTTGTCATGGCCTTAGGGCCCAACTCTCTTCCGGAATGATCTCATCTGAAGAGCTTTAACTTAATAACATCTTCGAAGACCCTTTTTCCAAATACGGCCACACTCATAGATGCCAATTGCACATTTCTTTGGGGGGAGAGGGACGCCATTCAACCTACCATTCTTGGGGAGGGGGCACCATCTCTGCCTTGTCCCCAACACTTAGATTTATAGTTTATATAATGGTTTTTCCTACTTTATTCTGTACTTGACCTGAAACTGAATTTTTCTAGGTAGTGAATAACTGAATGAAATTAGAAAGTATATTTATAAGCCCAGGAATGCATTTTGGAGTGACTGGAATTATTTTTCAATGAAGTAAGATATATAACAAAAATGAAATTTTAAAGTAGAAATAAAAAGCTAACTGTAATGGCAACTTTGGGAGACAGTAGGTCTGGGTGAGGAACATAGAAAACAAATGACTAATATCTGCTAAGACCTAATTTTTTAAATCCATGTTTGAAACATAATAACTTATGCTTTAAAAACTAAATGAAAAAATTTTTGATAGGCCATTGGTCTGCTTAGTGATCATATTCTTGATTAATGAAGCATATTCTGTACTAAACAAACACAGAAACAATTTTAGAATGAAAAATTTATGAGCACTCTTAAATAATAAAATAAATATTTTATTGAGACAATTTTAGACAAAACGGTCTATAAATACATATAAGACAATTCGAGATCCTAAAACATAAAACTTATGCCAGCATCAAGTTCATTTCTAGTAGAATTGTCGTTAAAAGATGACCATTACCTGCACTGTGATTGTCCTTGCTCATTTGCTGCCTTAATCCGTTGGTTGTTGTTACCAGACTTCTCATTTCTGCATTACGCATTCCGAAAAGACAGACAGGGTGATCAGAGGAATATACATTAGTATTCCCGACTCCTACTTAAAATCACACTTTTTTCACATTCTTCAGGCCATTTTTGGGTTGCAATTGCTAAAAACATAAATTATGATGGGCAAGCAAGTCTCAGAACCATTTGCTACAGAATGAACTTTTGACCTGAACTTCTTACCTGTTTGGCATACCCCTATGTTATATCCAGAGTGTCTGTCACCACCCTCCTGTCTTTATACTCAAGTCAAAGTATTCCTTTTTTTTTTTAATTTTGTTTAATATTTATTTTACTTTCTGAGAGAGAGAGAGAGAGAGAGAGAGCAGGGGAGGGGCAGAGAGAGAGGGAGACACAGAATCCGAAGCAGGCTGCAGGCTCCAAGCTGTCAGCACAGAACCTGAGACGGGACTTCAACTCACAAACTGCGAGATCATAACCTGAGCTGAAGTCAGTCACTTAACTGACTGAGCTACCCAGGCAAAGAAAACAAAAGCAAAAATGAACTCTCGGACTTTGTCAAGATAAAATGTTTCTGCACAGTGAAGGAAACAATCAGCAAAACTAAAAGGTAACCGATGGAATGGGAGAAGATATTTGCAAATGACATATCAGATAAACGGTTAGTATCCAAAATCTATAAAAAACTTATCAAACTCAACACCCCAAAAACAAATAATCCAGTGAGGAAACCGGCAAAAGACATGAGCAGACACTTCTCCAAAGAAGTCATCCAGATGGCAAACACACATGAAAAAATGCTCAACGTCACTCATCTTTGGAGAAATACAAATCAAAACCACAATGAGATACCATCTCACACCCGTTAGAATGGCTGACATTAACTCAGGCAACAACCTATGTTGGCAAGGATGCAGAGAAAGTGGATCTCTTTTGCACTGCTGCGGGGGATGCAAACTGGTGCAGCCACTCTGGAAAACAGTATGGAGGTTCCTCAAAAGATTAAAAATAGAACTACTCCACACAACAATTGCACTACTACGCATTGAGATACAGGTGTGCTGTTTGGAAGGGGCACATGCACCCCAATGTTTATAGCAGTGCTATTGACAATAGCCAAAGTATAGAAAGAGCCCAAATGTCCATCAAGGGATGAATGGATAAAGAACATGTGGCATATATATATATATATAATGGAGTATTACTTGGCAATCAAAAAGAACGAAATCTTACCATTTGCAACTATGTGGATGGAACTGGAAGGTATCACACTAACGAAATTAGTCAGAGAAAGACAAATATCATATGACTTCACTCATGAGGACCTTAAGATACAAAACAATGAACACAAAGGAAGAGAAGCAAAAATAATATAAAAACAGGGAGGGGGACAAAACATAAAAGACTCTTATACAGAGAGGACAGAGGGTTGCTGGAGGGGTTGTGGGAGGGGGAATGGCCTAAATGGGAAGGGGCATTAAGGAATCTACTGCTGAAATCACTGTTGTACCAAATGCTAACTAACTTTGATATAAATTAAACAATAAATATTTTTTGAAAAAATGTTTCTTCCATTTGATGAATATGCTGTTGGAACTCTTGATTGAATTTTTCAGGGTAGTCATTGCATAATTCAGCTCCAGAATTTGTGTTTGGTTCCTTTTCACGATTTCTATCTCTTTTGTGAACTCTCCCTTTCCTCATGTATTGTTTTCCAGATGTTGCTTAGAGGTCTGTGTTTTCCTGTAACTCACCGAATTCCTTAAGTGGACTGTTTTTGAATTCTTTGTCAGGCATGCATAACTCCATTTCTTTCATATTAGCCACTAGGGCTCGATTTTGTTCTGTTGGTAGTGTAACGTCTCCTTGATTTTTTTGAAAGTTTTGCATTACTAGTGTCTTCACACTTGAAGAAGCTGTCACTCCCCTAGTCTTTACTGACTGGCTTCTTCAGAAAAAGATCTCCACCTGTCAGCCCAGCTAGAGACTCTGGGAAGTCTCTCACACCTTTCCTCAGAAAGCACCTTCTCTATTCCCCAGACTCCTTCTTGAAGTGGAAGTCTTAGGACTCTGTTTCTTTGCTCCATCCCACAAAACCAGATAGAATTCTCAAATCAACCTATTTATTTACACTAGGGAAGTGGCTTGAAGTATTTAGGGTTGTGGGCCTTCTGCCAATCCGGCAGAATCAAGTGACTGCTGATATCCATGCACACTATCTACGGAGGTTCCCATCATCCGTGGAAAAGCATGATGCTGGCCACAGAGGTTGCTAGGATTCTGAATATCGAGACAAAGCGACAGCATTTAACAGGGACAAAGTAGATAATCATAAACAGTAGCAAGGCCAGAACGGCAACCAAGAGGTTCTGACCTGAAGGATTTGTGGCCAATCCAGATAAATCTTAGTGTTCTTAGGGGTAAGAGAGAAGGGCAGCCAAAGATTGTATGGTTTGCCCTATATGACCAGATCAAAGATAAATGAGTGTCTTATGTCAATTTTGCCTCCTGCAGCAAAAATCCCATAGAGTGGCTTAAATAACAAACACTTTATCTCACAGTTCTACAAGCTGCAAGTCTAAGATCAAAGCACTAGCAGACATGGTGTCCAGTGAAAGCCTACTTCCTGGCTTGTAGACAGCTGTCTTGTCACTATATTCTCACATGGAGTGGCAGAGGGAGAGAAAAAGGGTCTCTCTTGACCCTCTACTAATCTGAGAGCTCCATGCTCATGACCAAATTACCTCCCAAAGCCTCCATCTCTAAATAACATCCCACTGGAGATTAGAATTTGATATATAAGTTTTGGAAGACATATTCAGTCCATAGCAGTGAGTAAAGACTCAAGTTAGGAAAATCATTGTCCTTCACCAGGTGTCTATATTCAAACCAGTTTACAGACTTAAAGCCACACAATTATGAGCTCACATTTCAAAATTACAAAACACAGGAAGAAACAAGGAACCATTAAATCGGATAATATTCTTTTAACATTTCTTACAAGGGAGTTCCCCTGGAAACAATTTCCTTCCGTTTTTGTTTGTTTGAGAAAGTCTTTTATGTCTCCTTTACTTTTGAAGGGTAGCTTTGTAGGATTCAGAGTTCTAGGGCGGTGGTTACTTTTCTATCAACAATTTAAATATTTTAGTTCATTTTTTTTTCTTGTAAGGCTTCTTAGGAGAAGGTGTATATAATTCTCATCTTTGTTTCTCTATAAGGTGTTTTATTTCTCTGGCTTTTTTCAGAACTTTTTCATCTTTGGTTTTCTATAGTTTGCATATGATATGTCAGGTCTAGGTGTTTTCTTTGGCATTTTTCCTACTTGGTGTTCTCCAAGTTTCCTGGAATGTTGATTTGGTATGGAGTGAACTTGGGGAAGTTCTCAGTCATTGTTTCAAAGATGTCCTCTGTTCTTTTCTCTCATTCTTCTTCTGATTTTTCCATGACACGTGTTTTACCTGTTTTGGGAGTTGTCCCACCGTCCTTGGATATCCTGTTCTGTTTTTTTGTTAAATAAATATTTGTTCTCTGTGTTTTTCAGTTGTGGAGGTTTCTATTGACACATTCTCTAGCTTAGAGATTCTTTCCTCAGCTGTATATACCCAGTCTACTAATAAGGTCATCAAAGGCATTCTTCATTTCTGTTACAGTGTTTTTTATTTAATTTTGTCAATTTTGCCTCCTGTATTTTGAAGCTGTTACTAGGTATACAGGCATATCTTGTTTCATTGTGTTTCACTTTATTTTACTTTGCACGCATTGTGGTTTTTACCTATTGAAGGTTTGTGGCAAGCGCACATCGGGTAAGCTTATCAGCACCAATTTTCCAATGAAATTTGCTCGTTTTGTGTCTCTGTGCCACATTTTGGTAATTCTTGCAATATTTGAATCTTTGTCATTACATTATATTTTTGTGCTGATCTGTGATCAGTGATATCTGTTGTTACTATATAACATAGATGAGAATTACGTAAAACTTCTTCTAAGAAGCCATGCAAGAAAAAAAAAAAAAAGAATGAAGTAAAATATTTAAATTGTTAATAGAAAAAAAAACCCACCACCCTAAAACTCTGAATCCTACAAAGCTACCCTACAAAAGTGAAGGAGAAATAAAAGACTTTCTCAAACAAACAAAAATGGAAGGAAATTATTTCCAGGGAAACTGCCTTGTAAGAAATGTCAAAAGTTCTTTAGGGAGAAGGAAACAATGAAAGTCAGAAAGTCAAATCTATACAAAGGAAGGAAGAGTATTAGAGAATGAATAAGTGAAGTTAAAATAAAAGCTTTTCTTTTTCTTTTTCCTAATTGATCTAACAGATAACAGCTTGTTCAAAATAATAATAGGAATGACGTATTCTTTGGATACATGTTTATATCTGTTTTATATACTGTGTGTGTATATATATATATGTGTATATGTGTATATATATATATACATATATATATATTTAATTTGAAACAGAGTATACTTATATAAAAGTGAAATGAGTGATAGCAATTACACAAGGAATGGCCAAACTCTAAACCACTAATAATAATATCAAATGTTGGCAAGGATGTAAAGCAACATGGACTCACTGATTGCTAGTGGGAATGCAAAATGCTACAGTTTAGCAGTTTCCTTTTTTTCTATAATGTTTATTTTTGATAAAGAAAGAGGAGCAGAGAGAGGGAGACAGAATCTGAAGTGGGCTCTGCACTGACAGCAGAGGGCCCAATGGAGGGCTTGAACTCACGACCTGTGAGATCATGTGAGCCGAAGTCAGACACTTAACTGACTCAGCCACCCAGGTGCCCAAATTTGGCAATTTCTTAAATTACTAAACAGACTTTTACAATACGATCCAGCAATAGCACTCTATGGATTTACCCAATGGGTTTGAAAATTTATGTCTACACAAAAACCCACACATGGATGTCTGCAACAGCATGCAGACAATGGATATTATTCAGTGCAAAAAGAATGATCTAGAAAGTCATGAAAAAACAGAGAGGGAACTGAGATACCTATTACTAAGAGAAAAAAGCCTATGAAAAGTCTACACGCCGTATAATCAACTATATGATATTCCGAAAAAGATAGAACCTGTGGAGACACTAAAAAGGTTAGCAGGTGCCATGGTCTAGGGGGAGGGAGGATAAATACACCCAACATAGAGGACTTTGAGGGCAGGGAAACTACTGTCTGAACTGTTGTAATGGATGCATGCCATTGTACTTTTGTTCAAACCTACAGAATGCACAAGACGGAGAATGAACCCTATGTAAACTATGGCCTTGGGGCGATAATTATGGATCAGTGTAGGTTCAGTACTTGTAACAAATGTAACACTCTGGAGGGGATGTTGATAATGAAAGGGAAGCTGTGCTGAGGTGGGGTTAGGAGGTACAGTCTATGGGAAATCTCTGCACCCTCCTCTCAATTTTGCTGTAACCATAAAACTACACTGAAAAAAAATTAAGTCTTAAAATACAAACAGCACAAACAAAAACAAAAGCCTTTTTATACTAAATGGATGTTTAATTTTATCAAATACATATTGCAATCCTATGGATTTTTCTCTTCAAATATGTAATGGAGTCAATTACATTAACAGGTTATAATTACTCTTCTCAATTACATCTTTTTGTTGCCATCTGTTTCCGGTCACAGCTAATTATTCCTCTAGAGCTTTCATGAGTCAGACCTGCTACTGACTATCTTTTGAGTTCTTACCAAATGTTCCCACCTTCTTCCCAATTTCTGTCAACTTTTTTCTGGCCCTTGTTTCCCATCTTTCTTTCTCTTAAGAACTGGTTCTCCTCTCCCTTAAGTAAACGTATGTCGAAATGTGGAAGCCAGTGCTGCTCAGAATGTTTTGGAACTTCTTTGGGATGATTACAAGGAAAGACAGGATGGATTCAAAAGTTTGTTTCCACCTGCCTAAGCCTGCTCTAATTTTAGCCACTCCACTCATTTGTTCTACTGTTCATGCTTTGGGATAACATTCCGTTTTTTCGGTGTGAGCTTGAAATCATTGACTTTGAATAATTATTTATCATTTCTGTATTCTTATGTTCTCTGATTCTTGTTTTTGGGATCAGATTTTCCCCATTACCTTTTTTTTCTCTATTTTTAAAATTTAAAAACCCCAAATAGAAGGCTAGGGTTTCCTTCTTAGCCTGGGAGCTAGAAATATTAGAAACAGCAAAGAAAAAACATTAATCACACATCAATACACATAAGGTCCAAAAAATAAGAATTTTAGGAGACAATAAAAATATAAACCAAAACACTGAAGGAAACACTACATTTTTCCTAGTCAGACAAATTCAGTTTCACTCCATTCCAGGGCCCCTGTTACCCTGGACTCAGCCAGACAACTAGTCAGTGCACCATTGACATAAGAAAATCAGAAGGTTTGCTGGAGAATAAATGTATCACTGTTGCTAGGACAAATTATAAAATATTTTATGAGTGGATAAAGCGGCTCCTTGTCACTACTAAAACCATCTTTACTTTTTTTGAAAAATCAGACTTACCAGACACCACAATATTGACGGAGATCAGTACTCTCAAAGCGGACATCCTCCCCAGAGTATGCATTTGAGGCAATTAGCCACGAACTAGCCCCGGATGGAAAATGTCACTGAGTTTTGTTGAGTAATAAAGAAAAAAAGTCAATATCTACAATTCATTGGTTCTCCCACAGTACTAAAGTGACGAAATAAATTATGTTGCAATTCATTTAGAGTGTAGCATTTCGAGGAGCATAAATTGCGCATGGTAAAATGCACAAATCTTTAGTGGATAGCTTGATGAATTTTTACATGTGTAGGCACTCAGATAATCGCCTTTAAAACCAAGGTAAGACTGTTTCTCTTCAAGAAGTTTCCTTCCTGCTCCTTCTCTGTCAATATCCCTTCCCCAGAGAGAAACACTTCTCTGACTTCTATCACCACTTTGCTAGTTTTTGAACTCCATAAAAATGAAATTCTTTACATAGTTCATTTTTGTAACACTGTGAAGAGGTCAGAGGTTGGTCTGACCATGCCATAATTTATTCATCAGTTTGCTGTGTACTTGGATTTTCTGTTTCAGAAATAACACAAGTAAAGCTTCTATGAACATCTGTGTTTTGTACATATCTTTTGGTTTACTTAGACATTTATTTTCTTGGGTATATAGCAAAAAATTAAAATAGATGGCCATAGGATAGACATATGTGTGGCGCTAATAAAAACTTTCTATTATGAGTTGAATTGTGTTCTCTAAAAATTCATATGTTGAAATTCTAACCCTCAGGCCTTATTTTGATCAGCATCATTGCAAATGTAATTAGTTATGATGAGGCCACACTGGAATAGGTGGGGCTGTGGTCCAATAATTGGTGTCATATAAAAGGAGGGATATTGGATACACACACAGGAAGAATGCCATGTACAAATGAAGGCAGAGGTCATGGCACACCCCCCTACAAGCCAATGAACTCCTGAGATTTCCAGCATACCACCAGAAGCTAGGAGAGAAGCAAGCAATAGATGATTTTTTTCCTGCCTTATAGTTTCAAGATTCTTTTGATGGTAGGACACAATACAAAGACGTTTTAATAAATAAGAAGCAGATCGGTTTGTCACTTATAGCTCTAAAACTAAGAAAGCTGCCATAGAGGGCCATACGAGCTTGTCCACACAGACAGGTTAAAACCAAGCTGAAATTGTAGAATGCAGTGGATATATGGCAAGTGGGATCAGATATGTTTGAAGGGCTCCCAGACAGGCTAACTTGAATAATTTCCCAGGCTCCGGAGCATAATTGTCTACGAGCCCGTTCCTAGTTGTCTGATACATGGTCCTGGGGCCTGGAATGTGAAAGCCTGGAGAAGGCAAGTAGTGGGGTATGGATTTAATCAGGTGCTCAAGAGGTGCTGACCATCCTCTAGACAAAGCCTCAAAAATGGACCGGGATGGCATTTTTTACAAATTAAGAACTATAATAAAATTAATTCATTGATCTTCACATCAGTTTTCAGTTTGATCACTTGGGGTATTCGAGTTACATAAATGGCCCTAAACAGAATAAAACCCATTCTATTAGGAGAGGAAATCAGGTAGAGTCCTTGTAGCCCAGTTCATAGCCAAGTTCACCATTTTATGGCATTAGCCTGGATAACAGATCTGGAACTTTCAGGATCTCTAACAATACCCTGGTTGAGTTGTGAAGTATGTTAAAATCATGAGTTGTACATTTTATTTATTTATTTATTGTTTATTTATTTAAATAGAATTTATTGCCAAATTGGCTTACATACAAAACTCAGTGCCAATAAAAACAACTGCCCTCCTCAGTGCCCATCACCCATTTTCCTTCTCCAACACCTGCTCCCCAGCCCCCCATCCACCCTCAGTTTGTTCTCTGCATTTAAGAGTCTCTCGTGGTTTGCCTCCCGCCCTCTCTGTTTGTAACTATTTTTTTCCCTTCCCCTCCCCCATTGTCTTCTGTTAAGTTTCTCAAGATCCACATATGAGTGAAAACAAATGATATCTGTCTTCTGACTGACTTATTTCACTCAGCATAATACCTTCCAGTTCCATCCACACTGATGCAAAAGGCATGATTTCATTCTTTCTCATTGCCAAGTAGTATTTCGTTGTATACATAAACCACATTTTCTTTATCTTCATTCACAAGTTGATGGACATTTAAGCTCTTTCCATAATTTGGCTATTGTTGAAAGTACTGCTATAAACATTGGGGTACATGTGCTCCTATGCATCAGCACCCCTGTATCCCTTGGGTAAATTCCTAGCAGTGCTATTGCTGGGTCATAGGGTAGTTCTATTTTTAATTTTTTGAGGAGCCTCCACGCTGTTTTCCAGAGTGGTGGCACCAGTCTGCATTCCCACCAGCAGTGCAAGAGGGTTCCCATTTCTCCACATCCTTGCCAACATCTGTAGTTTCACAATTTGTTCATTTTAGCCACTCTGACTGGTGTAAGGTGGTATCTCAGTGTGGCTTTGATTTACAAATCAAATACATTTCCCTGATGATGAGTGATGTTGAGCATCTTCTCATGTGTATGTTGGCCATCTGGATGTCTTCTTTGGAAAAGCGGTTACTCATGTCTTCTGCCCATTTCTTCACTGGATTATTTGTTTTTCGGGTCTTGAGTTTTGGTAAGTCCTTTATACATCTTGGATACTAACCCTTTATCTGATATGTCATTTGCAAATATCTTTTCCCATTCCATTGGTTGCCTTTCAGTTTTGTTGACTGTTTCCTTTGCAGTGCAGAAGCTTTTAATCTTAATGAGGTCCCAAAGTACATTTTTGCTTTTAGTTCCCTTGCCTTTGCAGATGTGCTGAGCAAGAAATTGCTGCAGCTGAGGTCAAAGAGGTTGCTGTCTGATTTCTTCTCTAGGGTTTTGATGGTTTCCTGTCTCACATTTAGATCTTTACTCCATTTTGAGTTTATTTTTGGGTATGGTGTAAGAAAGTTGTCTAGTTTCACTCTTCTACATGTTGCTGTCCAGTTCTCCCAGCACCATTTGCTAAAGAGATGGTCTTTTCTGTTGGAAGCTCTTTCCTGCTTTGTTAAGATTAGTTGGCCATACATTTGTGGGTCCATTTCTGGGTTCTCTATTCTATTCCATTGGTTTATGTGTCTGTTTTTGTGTCAGTACCATACTGTCTTGATGATTATGGCTTTGTAGTAGAGGCTAAAGTCTGGGACTATGATGCCTCCCACTTTGGTTTTATTCTTCAGTATTACTTTGGCTATTTGGGGTCTTTTGTGGTTCCATATAAATTTTAGGATTGTTTGTTCTAGCTTTGAGAAGAATGCCGGTGAAATTTTGATTGGGATTACATTGAATGTGTAGATCGCTTTGGGTAGTATTGACATTTTAACAATATTTATTCTTCCAATCCATGAGCATAGAATATTTTCCATTTCTTTGTGTCTTCTTAAATTTTCTTCATAAGCTTTCTATAGTTTTCAGCATACACATCTTTTATATCTTTGGTTAGGATTATTCCTAGGTATTTTATAGTTCTTGGTGCAATTGTAAATGGGATCAGTTTCTTTAATTCTCTTTCTGTTGCTTCATTATTGGTGTATAAAAATGCAACTGATTTCTGTACATTGATTCTGTATCCAGTTCTAGCCGTTTTTTGGTGGAGTCTTTTGGGTTTTCCGTGCGGAATATCATGTTGTCTGCAAAAAGTGAAAGCTTGACTTCTTCTTTACCAATTTTGATTTCATTTTGTTGTTTGATTGCTGAGGCTAGGACTTCCAACACTATGTTAAACAGCAGTGGTGACAGTGGACATCTCTGTCGTGTTCCTGTTCTCAGGGGGAAAGCTCTCAGTTTTTCCTCATTGAGGATGATATTATCTGTGGGCTTTTCATAAAAGGCTTCTATGATGTTTAGGTATGTTCCTTCTATCCCAACATTCTCACGGGTTTTTATTAAGAAAGGATGTTGTATTTGTCAAATGCTTTTTCTGCGTCTATTGACAGGAGCATATGGTTCTTATCTTTTCTTTTGTTAATGTGATGTATCACATTGATTGATTTGTGGGTATTGAACCAGTCCTGCAGCCCAGGTGTGAATCCCACTTGTTCATGGTGAATAATTCTTTTTATATGCTGTTGAATTCGATGTGCTAATATTTTGTTGAGAATTTTTGAATCCATGTTCATCAGGGATATTGGCCTGTAATTCTCATTTTTTGTGGGATCTCTGTCTGGCTTGGGAATCCAGGTAATGCTGGCTTCATAGAATGGGCCTGGAAGTTTTCCTTCTGTTTCTATTTTTTGGAACAGCTTGAGAAGGATAGATATTAACTCTGCTTTAAATGTCTAGTAGAACTCCCCAGGGAAGCCATCTGGTCTAGGACTCTTATTTGTTGGGAGATTTTTGATAATTGATTGAATTTATTCACTAGTTATGGGTCTGTTCAAATTTTCCATTTCTTCCCATTTGAGTTTCGGTAATGTGTGGGTGTCTAGGAATTTGTCCATTTCTTCCACATCATCCAGTTTGTTGGCATATAATTTTTCATAGCATTCTCTGATAATTGCTTGTATTTCTGAGGGATTGGTTGTGATAAATCCATCTTCAATTTTTATTTTATCCATTTGGGTCCTTTTTCTTTTATTTTTGAGAAGTCTGGCTAGGAGTTTATCAATTTTGTTTATTTTTTCAAAAAACCAGCTCTTAGTTTCATTGATCTGTTCTACCGTTTTTTGGGGATTCTATATTGTTTTTTTCTGCTCTCATCTTTATCATTTCTCTTCTTCTGGCTTTGGGGTTTCTTTGCTGTTTTGCTCCTAGTTCCTGTAGGTGTTCTATAAAGATTTGGTATTTGGAATTTTTCTTGTTTCTTGAGATAGGTCTGGATTGCAATGTATTTTCCTCTTAGGACTGCCTTTGCTGAATCCCAAAGCATTTGGATTGTTGCATTTTCATTTTCATTTGTTTCCATATATTTTTTAATTTCTTCTTTAATTGCCTGGTTGACCCATTTGTTCTTTAGTAGGATGTTCTTTAACCTCCATGCATTTGGAGATTTTCCAAACTTTTTCCTGTGGTTGATTTCAAGTTTCGTAGCATTGTGATCTGAAAGTGTGCATGGTATGATCTCAATTCTTTTATATTTATTGAGGGCTGTTTTGTGACCCATATGTAATCTATCTTGAAGAATGTTCCGTGTGCACTTGAGAAGAATGTATATTCTACTGTGTTAGTATTAAAAGTTCAAAGTATATCTATCAAGTCCATCTGGTCCAATGTATCATTCAGGGCCATTGTTTCTTTACTGATTTACTGTCTAGATGATCTGTCCATTGCTGTAAGCAGAATATTAAAGTCCCCTGCAATTACCACATTCTTACCAACAAGATTGCTTATGTTTGTGATTAATTACTTTATATATTTGGGTGCTCCAAAATTCAGTGCATAGACATTTATAATTGTTAGCTCTTCTTGATGGATAGACCCTGTAATTATGGCATAATGCCCTTCTTCATCTCTTGTTACAGCCTTTAGTTTAAAATCTAGTTTGTCTGATACAAGTGTGGCTACTCCAGCTTTCTTTTGACATCTAGTAGCATGATAGGTAGTTCTTCACCCCTTCACTTTCAATCTGAACGTGTCCTCAGGTGTAAAATGGTCTCTTGTAGACAGAAAATAGATGGGTCTTGTTTTTTCATTCTTTCTGATACCCTATGTATTTTGATTGGAGCATTTAGTCCATTTACATTCAGTGTTATTATTAAAAGATAAGAATTTAGAGTCATTGTGTTATCTGTAGATTTCACACTCGTTTTGATGTCTCTGGTCCTTGCAACATTTCACTCACAGAGTCCCCCTTAGGTTCTCTTGTAGGGCTGGTTTATTTGTGATGAATTCCTTAAGTTTTTGTTTGTTCAAGAAAACCTTTATCTCTCTTTCTATTCTGAATGGCAAGTTTGCTGGATAAAGGATACTTGGCTGCATATTTTTCCTGTTCATCACATTGAAAATTTCCTGCCACTCCTTTCTGGCCTGCCAAGTTTCTGTAGATAGGTCTGCTAATTATCCTTATGTGTCTACTCTTGTAGGTTAATTCTCATTTGTCCCTAGCTGCTTTCAGAATTCTCTCTTTATCTTTGTATCTTGCCAGTTTCATTAGGATACATCATGCAGAAGATTGATTCAAATTACTTCTGAAGGGAGTTCTCTGTGCCTCCTGAATTTCAATGTTTGTTTCCTTCCCCAGATTGGGGAAGTTCTCAGCTATGATTTGTTTAAGTACACCCTCAGCCCCTTTCTCTCTCTCTTCTTCTTCTGGAATTCCTGTGATACGGATATTGTTCCATATCATTAAATCACTTAGTTCTCTAATTCTCCCCTCATGATCCAGAATTTTTTTATCTATCTTTTTCTCAGCTTCATCTTTTTCCATAATTTTATCTTCTGTCTCACCTATTCTCCCCTCTTTCTTGTCAATTCTCACTGTCACCACCTCCAGTTTATTTTGCATCTCATCTACAGCATTTTTTAATTCATTGTGACTATTTGTCAGTTCCTTGGTCTTTGTAGCAATAGATTCTCTGCTGTCGTCTATGTTTTTTACAAGCCCAGCAATTTATCTTATGACTATTATTCTAAATTCTTGTTCAGTTATATTGTTTATATCTGTTTTGAGCAATTCTTTAGCTGTCATTTCTTCTTGTAATTTATTTTGAGGAGAATTCTTCTGTTTCATCATTTTGGCTAGTTTTCTGTCCCATATGTGTTTTAAAAGCTTACGTGACCTGCTCCTGCAAGCACTACTATATTAAAGAGGGATCATACACTTCCAGGGCCTGGCCTTTCAGGAGTTGTTTTTTGTAGTGTGTTACACTCCTTCCTACCCCTTCCTTCTGAGGAACTGCTCCTTTGACCCATTCAGATCCACTGGAGGAGGTCTCGCTGAGCAATGGCCGGGTGCCGGCCACACCCAGGAACGTTCGTGAGACCGTGCTGCTGCCAGGTGCCCAGAGACCGCAGCTGGGTGCCAGCCCAGCCCCAAAAGAAGTTCACACAATCTTGTAGCAACAGTATTTCAGGGATTATGGAAAATTACAGCACACATCTAATGCCAGGATTCCCCCTCAAGTCCTTGTTCCAACACCAGTGAATGTGGTTGTTCTCTAGGATCTGCTTTGCCTGTGGGGTGGCTGCACAGCCTCTACCAAATATCCTCCCTGCAGGGGAATCGCCAGACCTCAGACCTTGCTCCCCACTCTTAGTGATTCGCCCTTCCCACCAGAGCACCGCCAGGTATTGAGTTGTGGAACCTCAGACTCTGCGCTTCCGTTTATAGAGTCTTACTGGAATTTAAACCCTCTCCTTTCTCCTTTCTTCCCTTTTTTTGTTCAGTTCGTGTGGCTGTTTCCACTTTTCTACTTTCTCTCCAGCTGCTTATGCGGGGGAAGGGAGGGGTGCTTTTCCCATACCTCACCCCGATACCATCCTCCTCTTCAAGCAAAAACAGCTCTCTGCCCTCAACAGCCTCTCTCTCCCCCAGTTCACCTCTCTGTGCTGCGTACCTGCCAAGTTCTGTGGCTCAGGCTGTGCAGATGGTTGTGTTAATCCTCACATCAGTTTTCTAGGTTTGCAAGATGGTTTAGTATTGATCGGGTTGTATTTCAGCGATGAGAGATATAAAAAATAAAAACTTCATGCTGTTCCACCATCTTGGCCCCTCCTTCCCGAGTTGTACATTTTATGACAATAATATCTTGGTGAGTTACTTGGTTCAAGGTGGCAAGTCCAGCAGATACGTTGCTGGAGGGTACGAACTATATATAGTTCTGTAAGGGACATATAATGATTAGTAACATTTGTAACCAGGGAGAAGGGCATGTTGTGGTGGTCACTGTCAGAGATACAAGGCTGTGATGACAAACTAAAGGTGGGAAGCAGGAGAAGGCACAGAGGAGTGGCTGCCTCCCCGGGGAGTTGGGGATGGACCTGTATAAGGCAGTTGTCTCCTGGGGAAAGAAACAACATCCATTAATTTTTAGAATGGCACAGATGGTAGTAACCTCTACCGATTTCCCTTTAGACATGGGAGTATAGGGATGAACACTTTGCCAGAGAACAGATTGTATATTAGGATTGTGGACTAAACAAATAGGGAAGGACAGGCTTTTGTATCAGAAACTCGTGGGCTATTTATGGCCATTAGCCCAAAGATTCTAGGAGGTATGAGAAGAGGCATTTAAAGACTGTACAGTGAATGAGTCTCTGAGAGCACTGTTGGGAGGGCCTTTTGATTTTAATTTGGATGTATTGTAGAACTTTTTTGGGGGATGGATGTCATTTAACATGACCTCGTTTATAGGGAGCAACTTCAGGGAGATCAAGTAAAATTAGTAAATGAGGAATATTGCCTCCAGAACCCAAAAGGAACTAAAAGACATTGGGTTTGTATGTCCTTACTGATTATGTTAAACAAAACTCCTTGGATGAAAATGTTATTAATGCAATGTCGTACTTGTGTTCATGAGGAAAGGTGGATACAGTTAAAATCCTGCCTGAATAAATACCTAGTAGTGCAATTGCTGGGTCATAAAGTAGTTCTATTTTTAATTTTTTGAGGAACTCCCATACTGTATTCCAGACTGGCTGCACTAAGTCAGAGAAAGACAAATATCATATGATTTAACTCTTATGTGGATTTAAGAAACAAAACAAATGAACATAGGGGAAGAGAAGGAGAAAGGAGAGGGAGGTAAACCGTAAGAGACTCTTAAATACAGAAAACAAACTGAGGGTTGCTGGAGGGGAGGAGGATGGGGCGATGGGCTAAATGGGTGATGGGCATTAAGGAAAGCACTTGTTGGGATGAGCACTGGGGTTATATGTAAGTGGTGAATCACTGCATTCTACTTCTGAAACCGATACTACACTGTATGTTAACCCACTTGAATTTAAATAAGTAAATTATTTAAAGAGTCCTGCCTGCAAAACCCGTGTGCAATGGCAGGGCTGCTGAGGTACTCCTTGGGAAGTCCAGTAAAGGTATATTGTGCCCCTTTGGAGCTGACTGCAAACTGAGAGGCTGTTGAAATAAACGCTGAATAAAACATATTAGATGATGTTACTATTTTTAATAATGTTGGATATTGGGCTTTAATGGGTCCAAAATGTCATTAGAGTTGCAATAATCTAGCATGAGGCACCATTCATTCTCTGCAGAACAGGCCAAACTGAGCACCCAAATGGGGAGTCAGTGGGAATAATGACCTTTTTATTGATTAGGTCTTGTACAATGTTTCAGTCATTAAGGCACCTGTTTTAACTTACACTGAGCTATATTAACTATTTTAACTGAAGCTCATGGGTTCTTATTTTATACATTTTATGACACAATTTATGTATTTATGTATTCATTTATTTAATTTTAGTGGATTACTTATTGTGTCAGAGTGTGTATGCCTACTATTTCAGTCTGTTCAGGCTACTTCAACAAAACACTGCAGACTAGGTGACTTATAAACAATAGAAATGTATTTCTTACAGTTCTAGGGGCTGAGATGTCCAAGCACAAGGCACCAGTAAATCTGGTGTCTGCTAAGAAACTGATTTCTAGCTCAGAGACCAATTTTTCATTGTGTCCTCACATGGCAGAAAGGATGAGCTAGTTCTCTGAGGTTTCTCTGGGCACTCCCCCCACTCATGAAGGCTATGTCCTCATAACTTAATCAGCTCCCAAAGTTCCTACCTCCAAATGCCATCACATTGGAAAAATAGGTTTAAATACAAAAATTTGGGTGAGGGAGACACAAATATGCATTCTACAGCAGACTGAAAACACAACTTATGGCTGGACCCTGGAAAGAGTGGCCCATGTGGCCTATCACTCCTATTCCCCTAAGGTGGCTCCCACTTGGGCTAGTATCCAGGAAATGGAGTCTAGCCATTTAGGACTGTTGTTCATTTTTTCTTAATCTTCCAACACCAAGTGTATTTGGGTAAGGAGACACATGGGAACCACCAGAAGGCACAGCAGCAAGCTGCAAGTTAAAGCACAAGCTTACCAACAGGCAACACTTCCTTCCCAAGCTGTTCTCCTGGTGGTTTGGAATAAATTAGTAAGCCACGAGCAGACCTCCAAGAAGCTATGCAAGAGTAAGCAGTTGTGGCCATACAATCTTGCCCACAGTGCCAACATTTTAGAAGATCGGAAGATTTTTCTGATGGTGGGACACAACACGATGACACTCAGATAGATGAAAGGCAAACTGTCTAATTCCAAACGAAAGACAGCTGTCATACTTGGCCCACAGGGATGAACCAGGTTCAGGGTGACAGTGAAAACTGTAGGGAGCAGCTTTTGTGTGGCAGGTAGAGCAGAGTTTACTAGGTTTCCTGATTTCCCATGCGTTGGCTAATTTGATAATTTCCTGGGATCCAGGGCACAAGGGCTGTCCCTAGTTGTCTGGTGTTGGGTCCTGGGGCAATCAGGGTAGGTGCATGTTGGCCCAGAGTGGGAGCCCTCATAAGGAAGTGGTTGAGTTGTGGACCTAATCAAGTACTCAACAAGGGGAACTGACTGCCTCTAGCCAGGGCCTCAAAACTGAACAGAGACAGCACTGAAAAACTATCTCAAATAGCTCTCAGAAAGAACCCACCCTGCTGACACCATGATCTTGGCATTCTAGCCTACAAATCTGTGACACAGTCATTTCTGTTGTTTCAGTCACTTATTTTGTGGTCCTTTATTGAGGCAGGCCTAGAAAACTAACGCTCTTCCAAACTAATAGTTTCATTTTTCATTCCTACCATTGCAGACTGCCAGTTGCACACATCCTCGTTACATCTCCAAGACAATTTGCCACATCTTACATCTCAGCTGAGATTGACCACATTTCAAGTAGTCACCAGCACTTCTGGCTGACAAATAAGACATTGGATGTGATATTCTAAGAGCATTATTTATTTTTATGGTCCTTACGATGCTCAAAAATTTCCTGATAACATTATTTCTTAAAGGAACAAATATATTTAATCCTTTCACAGAATGTGAGGATGCTGTCAAAAATTATTCTGAACTATTCTTCAACATACAATTTTAAATGGTAAAGACACAGGTTATAATACAGCAATCAAAATATACATAAATTTTGAATTCTTCTGGAATTGTTTACTCAAATTTTGCAGTAGAATTTAAATGCATGATTTGGGTAACAACATAGGAAAAAGAAGAAGAGGAGGAGGAAGAAGGGGGAAAAGGGGAAGAAGAAGGGCTTGGAAAGGAGGAGGAGGAGGAGGAAGATGAGAATGAGAAGGGGAAGAAGGGGAAAAGGAAGGAGAACAAGAACAAGAACAAAAACAAAAAAGAAAAAAGAAAATGCCATTCTCTGTAAGTTTCCTTAAAGTTTTGTTGTTTTGTTTTGTTTTTTCTCTTCCATGCTACAGGTAACTAACATGCATTCATCAATCACAGAAAAACCATGTAACGAAACTCAACAACCAGTTGTATAAGTCCACTGTGGATACTGTGGTGAAATATCACAAACTTATTGACTTCAGAGAAATTTATTATCTCACAGCTCTGGAAGATAGATGTCCAAGATCAAGTTACCAACAAGGTTCTGGTAAGGCTTCTCTTCCCGTCTAAAAGACAGCTGCCTTCTTGTCTTGTTTTCAGATGGCTTTCTTCTGCCTATGTGCTTGCATGAGAGATCCCACTGGTGTCTCTTCTCCTTGAAGAATAACAGTTACATTAGAATAGGGCCCCACTCCGATGATCTCATTAAAGGCCTTACCTCCTAATACAGTCACATTGGGGATTAGGGGTTCAACATGTCTATTGTCATAAGACAAATTGGTGCTAAAACCTCTCAGAAAAATAGGAATAAAAGAAACTTCTCCATTTTGATGAAGAGCATCTATAAAAACCTACAGCACACATATTCATTAATTGTGGAAAATTGAATGTTTTCCACCTAAAAGAGAATGAGGCAAGGATGCCTGCTCTCACAACTCTTATTCAATATAATTTTGAAAGTTCTCGCCAGTGTAATAAGGCAGGAAAACTAAATAAAGGGCATACAGATGAGAAAAGAAAAAAAATCTGTTCCTATTTGAAGATGACATGATGGAACTGTTTTGGATCTTGATCAATGTCAATATCCTAGTTATTTTTGTACTATAGTTTGCAAAATGTTACTATTGGAGAAAACCGGGCTAAGGGCACATAGGATTCCTCTAGATAATTTCTTACAACTGCTTGTGAATCTGCTATCATCTCAAAATAAAATTTTAATTTAAAAAATAAAAATTAAAATAAAATTCCATTCTCTCATTCATAAGTATGTCTAAATAATTTCCCCTCAGGTGTTACAAGTAACTAAAATACACTTTTTTTTATTGTGGCAATATGCATAACTCAAATTTTACCATTTCATCCATTTGAAAGTGTGCAATTCAGTGCTATTTAGTACATTCTCAATTTAAAGAAATCATCACCACTCCAAAGTTCAAGAGGATTTTCATTATCCCAAAAGGAAACTCTGTACTCATAAGTATTCACTCCACACACCCTGGCAATCATTAATCTGTTTTCTGTCTCTATGGATTTGCCTGTTGTAGATATTTCAGAGAAAAGGGATCATATGATATTTGGTATTTTATGTCTGGCTTCTTTCATGTAGCATTGTATTTTAAAGGTTTATCCATGTTGTGGCATGTATCAATACTTATTTTCTTTTCATGGCTTAATAACTTTCCCTTGCATGGATATACCACCTTTGTGTATACATCCAACAACTGATGAGCATTTGGACCGACTTCTATTTTGACTGATGTGAATAGCGCTCCTATGAACAATTAGCATACAAGTTTTTGTTCAAACACCTGTTTTCAACTCTCTTGGTTATGTGCCTACAAGTAGAATTGCTAAACCATGTGTAATTCTATGTTTCCCTTATTACACACTTATCAAATTGTTGTTCATTATGTTTATGTGAAAGAATATTTCTACTAACAATACATGAGAGTTCCAATTCCTCCAATGCTTGCCTGCACTTGTTATTTTCATAATTATTAGCCATCCTATCTGGTGTGAAGTGGTCTCATTGTAGTTCTGAGACCCTTATAATGAATAACACTGACCACGTTTTCATGTGTTATCAGGCATCTATCGTTGGCTATTTTTTAAATGTTCTTTGGAAAAAGGCCTATTGGAGGTCTTCACCCAGTGTTTAATTAGGTTGTTTGATTTGAGTAGTAAAAAATGTTTTTACATATTCTGGATACTTAAGTCTTATCACATTTATTATTTGCAATTATTTTTTCACATTCTATGAGTTGTTTTTCACTCTTGATAGTGTATTCTGATACTCAAAACTTTGTAGACAAGAGTTGTTAATTTTTATAAACTCTGGTTTCTCTGTGTTTTCTTTGGATGCTTGGACTCTTGGTGCCATATCTAAAAATCATTGCCAAATCTAAAGGTAGTGAAGACTGCACTCTTATTAGATTTTGACCATTTTGGCAATCATGCTTAAGATTTTGATCTACTTGGGGTTAGTTTTTGAATATGGTGTCAGCTAAAGACCCAGTTTCATTCTTTGCAGGTGATGATCAAAAGCATAAACTTTGGAGTGGAATCTCAAAATAATAGAAATGTAGTGTGTAATTTCTGGAACAGTTAAAATGGAACTTTTAAAGCTCTGTAACACCCAAAAGGATGGGGAAAAAGGGATAAGCACAGAAAAATCAGTATAAATGTAAATTATATTAATATTAAACATTATCATATCAAATACACAAACATAACAATGAACATTATAATTGTCGTAATTTTTCAACCCCGTTAGAGGTATGTAATAAAAGACTTACTTAAATCCTATATACACAACAGTGAGAATGTACTTAAAACCACTTAACTGTATACTTAAAATTGGTGAAGAGGGTTGATTTTACATTATCTACATTTACAAAAAAGATTCTTTTAATTGTAAGGCATTCCAAGAAATAGGAAATTCAATCCACAGGAGAAAAAATGAAAAAAAATCAAAGGACATTCAATTAAAACCAACTCAAAACTGACACAGATGAAAGATAGAGTGGACAATGGCACTGAGAGTCATTACAATATTACTATAGTTTATATGTTCCAAAAGTAAATTTAAGGCATGGAAGGTATTAACTAAGACCCAAATGAAATTTCTAAAGATGAGCGTTATACTATGTGAGGCAAAAAACACTGGATAGAATGGATCCCATTTACAATTGTACCAAAACACATAAAATACCTAGGAATAAACCTAACCAGGGAAGTGAAAAGTCTATACACTAAAAACTATAAAAGGCCTATGAAAGAAATTGAAGAAGACACAAAGAAATGGAAAAACATTCCATGCTCATGGATTGAAAGAACAAATATTGTTAAAATGTCAATATTACCCAAAGAAATCAATATATTCAATGCGATCCCTATCAAAATAACACCAGCACTCTTCACAGAGCTAGAACAAACAGTCCTAAAATTTGTATGGAACTAGAAACGACCCCAAATAGCCAAAGCAGTTCTCTAAAAGAAAACCAAAGTTGGAGGCATCACAATTCTGGACTTCAAGATGTATTACAAAGCTGTAATCATCAAGACAGTATGGCATTGGCACAAACACAGACACTTAGATCAATGGAATGGAACAGAGAACCCAGAAATGGACCCACAAACAGATGGCCAACTAATCTTCAATAAAATAGGAAAGAATATCCAATGGAATAAAGACAGTCTCTCCAGCAAATGGTGTTGGGAAAACTGGACAGCAACGTGCAGCAGAATGAACCTAGACCACTTTTTTACACCATACACAAAAATAAACTCAAAATGGATGAAAGACCCAAACGTAAGACAGGAAGCTATCAAAATTTTAGAGGAGAAAACAGGCAAAAACCTCTTTGACTTCAGCGGCAGGAACTTCTTACATGACATGTCTCTGGAGGCAAAGAAAACAAAAGGAAAAATAAAGTATTGGGACCTCATCAAGATAAAAACTTCTGCATAGCGAAGGAAACAATCAGCAAAACTAAAATGCAACTGATGGAATGGGAGAAGATATTTATTTGCAAATGACATAGTAGACAAAAAGTTAGTATCCAAAATCTATAAAGAGCTTATCAAACTTAACAAGCACACCCCAAAAATAATCCAGTCAAAAAATGGGCAAAAGACCTGAATGGACACTTTTCCACAGATGACATCCAAATGGCTAACATACACATAAAGAAAAAAATGCTAAACAGCATTCACCATCAGGGAAATACAAATCAAAACCACAATGAGATACCAGGTCACACCTGTCAGAATGGCTAAAATTAACTACTCAGGAAACAACAGATGTTGTGAAGATGTGGAGAAAGGGGAACCTTTTTGCGCTGCTGGTGGGAATGCAAGCTGTTGAAGCCATTCTGTAGACAGTATGGAGGGTCCTCAAAAAATTAAAATTAGAACTACTCTGGGGCACCTGGGTGGATTTTAAATAATAATACATTTTTAAAAATAAAAAAAAAAAACAGAACTACTCTGTGACCCAGCAATTGCACAACTAGGTATTTATCTATAGGATACAGGAGTGCTGTTTTGAAAGGGCACATGCACTCCAATGTTTATAGCAGTGCTATTGACAATAGCCAAAGGATGGAAAGAACCCAAATGTCCATCAACAGAGGGTATTATGCTAAGCAAAATTAGTCAGAGAAAGACAAATATCATATGACTTCACAAGTGTGGAATTTAATACAAAATAGATGAATACAAGGGAAGGGAAGCAAAAATAATATAAAAACAGGGAGGAGTACAAAACATAAGAGACTCATAAATACAGAGAACAAACTGAGGGTTGCTGGCGGGGTTTTGGGGGGGGTTGGCTAAATGGGTAAGCGGCATTAAGGAAGACACTTGTTGGGACGAGCACTGTGTGTTTTACGTAGGTGATGAATCACTAGATTCTAGTCCTGAAATCATTATTGCAATATATACTAACTGGATGTAAATAAAATAAAAATAAAAAATAAAATAAAATAAATAAAACTGAGAAACTAGGAATAGAAGAAACACTCTTTTACTCAATAAAGGGAATCTACAAAATAAACAAAATCCAGCAGCTAACATTGTACTTCATGGTGAAAGTCTGCATGATTTCCCCTACAACCATGAATAAGACAAGCATGTCCACTTTCACTACTCCTAATCAACCTTTCACTAAAGGGTTTAGCCACTGCAATAGGTAAGCATGATCTTGGGTGATAATAAGAAATATATATTTGGTTGCTTGCGCAGAGCTTCTAAAACCCTTGTAATTTTCTGAGTGATAGAGATGAGAGGAGTGCCCTTCATTATTCGTAACAAGTCCCTTTCAAACATACCTGAGTTTACGCTAAAGAAGTGACCTTGACATGCCTCTGCTAGCTTCAGGATGGTGGCTGCTTGCCAGGGGAAGCAACCACATGATTACTGGGTGGGCAACTTCAGGCCTATCCCATCACCTCCAGAGCCAATGATTTAATCACCATGCATACATATTGGAACCTGTATAAAAATCCTAAACAAAAGAGTTCAGAAGGCTCTGCTTTGGTGAATGCATCCCAGACTCTTGTGGGGACAACAGAGCCCCTTATGTTTGAACTTTTCAGATCTGGACTATACACATCTTCATCTGGCTGTTCCTTTGTATCCTTTTTAATATTCTTTACAATAAACCAGTAATGATTATAAAGCGTTCCTCCCTGAGTTCTGTGAGCCATTATAGCAAATTATCAAACCTGGAGGAAGGGGGTCTCATGGGAACCCTCAGATTGTAGCCAAGTTGGACAGAAGTGTGAGTAACCTGGAAACCCACCACTTGAAATTGGCGTCTGATGTAGGGAGCTGTCTTTTGGTACTGAGCCTGTATCTCTGGGATCTGTGCTAAATCTGGATAGTTACTGTCAAAATGGAATGGAACTGTAGATCACCCTGTTGGTGTCCACAGAGAATTGGAAAATTGCTTGGTGTGGAAAATCCATGCTTTTGATGTCAGAAATTTCATGAGTAGATAAATAGTTATTATTCAGTAAGAAAAAACAAATAGAAGTCATCCAGATTGGAAAAGAAAAAATGAAACTGTCTTCATTTGCAAACATCATGATGACTTCTATAGTAAATTTGATAGAGTCTTCAAAAATACTATTAGAACCACTAAATATATTTATATAGGTTGTAGAATATATAAGGTCAATAGACAAAACTCAATTGTATTTTTATATAATATCAAGGAACAATTAGAAATTGAAATGTAAAAAATAATGTCCTTAGGGTGCCTGGGTGGCTCAGTTGGTTAAGCCATCAGACATTGGCTCAGGTCATGATCTCACGGTCCATGAATCCAAGCCCAGCATCAGTCTCTGTACTGACAGCTCAGACCCTGGAGTCTGCTTTGGATTCTGTGTCTCCCTCTCTCTCTGCCCCTTCCCCACTCATGCTCTTTCTCTCTCACCCTCAAAACTAAGTAAATATTAAAAAATAATAAAAATAAAAGAAAAAATTCCTAGATGTAACCAAAAGCCAAACTTCTATAGTCTATAGAAGGAATAAGTCACAAATTATTCGTCAAATAAAAAGTGTCCTCTAAAAACAAAACAAACAACAAACAAAACAACAAAAACCCATCGCTTCAAAAGAAGTGAATGTTACAAAGAGAATGAAAGAACTTGTATATAGAAATTACAAAGAATTCTGAATAAAGAAACAAACTACTCAGTTTTTTTTAATGAGAAAAACATTTCAGCACTTACCAAAGAAAATATATGAGTGATAAATAGGTTTATGATAATACAGTCATCATTAGTCTTTAGGGAGACTAACGTTAAAACTATAATGAGAGATTCATATAACATTGTATATCTTTGATAGCTTTCATAATAAAACTTTTATAAAACCATGAGAAAACACTTCTACTGTAATGTCTAAAAAAAAACTGATCATTCCTGGACGCCTGAGTGGCTCAGTTGGTTAAGCTTCTGACTCTTGATTTCGCTCTGGTCTTGATCTCACTGTTTGTGAATTTGAGCCCATTCTGGGCTCCATGGTGGCAGTGCAGAGACTGCTTGAGATTTTCTCTCTCTCTCCCTCCCTTTCCCTCTCTCCCCTGTGTTCTCTCTCTTGTAAACTAAATAAATAAACTTAAAAAGAGAAAAGACTGACCAAACCATGTATTGATAAATACATGGAAATCTTGGACATCGGTGGGAGGAATGTAAAATAATATGACCACTTAGGAAAAAGTTTGGCAAAATTTCTTTAAAAGTTAAACATACACATACCATATGGTACGGCTAAACCCTTCACAACTTTTTTACCCAGGAAAATAGAAGCACATGTCCACAAAAATAGTTGTACGAGAATGTGTGCAGCTTTATTTGTCATAGCCGAAAACTGGAAACAACCCAAATAACCTGTCCATCAGCAGGTAAATGGATAAACAGTGGTATATTCATACAATGAAATACTATTTAGCAATGAAAATATGAACTTAATGTGTGATCTTATCTCAAATAATTATGCTCAGTGAAGGAAATCAGAACCCCCCCAAAAGGAGTACATATTGTGTGATAATATTTATATAAAAATCTAGAAAATGTAAACTGATATATAATGACAGAAAGCAGATGAGTGGCTCCTTGAAGGAGAGCAAGAGTTTGAGGGTAGGATTACAAAGAAAAATAAGAAAACTTGGGGGTGATGGGTAAGTTCATTGCCTCGATTGTGCTGATGGCTGACAAATGTAAAACTATGTCAAATTTAACAAATTGTACCCATGAAATATGTGCAGAATTTAACAAATAGTTATATCAATTAAACTACAATAAAACTGTCTTTAGGTGTTCAGAAATAAACCATAACTGTATACTACATTGTATACTACAATGAATTATCTTTTAAATTACCAAGGGAAAAGGAAAAAAAGAAGAAAAATATTAGTTGATCCATCAAAGTAGAGTAAGAATAAACATACAAACAAACAGGGCAGGGGGATAAAACATACTAAATAAGACATATAAGATAAGATTGTAGAACTATGACCAAATATCTAAGTTTCCACAACAAATGTGTATGGTTTAAATTCTTGTATTAAAAGTTAAAATTTTCAAAGAGTTAATAAAAATCAGCTATAGCTTCTTTATTAAAAGCTGTAGTCTCCTTGTAAAAGGTGACCTAAAATAAAATGTCACAGAGAAGTTGAAGACAGACAGATGATGACATACCAGGCAAATACTAACGATGAAAGATGGACAAGATGGGCTGGGCAGCCAAGGAGGCAAGTGGCTCTCATTTCCCATCAACAGAGAACTCACTATTCAACACAAGGAAAGCAATGAGCTGATGGTCTCCAGCTGTTAATGCCTTCAGGCTCCATTTCAGCTTTTTTTTTTTTTTTAATGATTTTATTTATTTCTGAGAGAGAGAGAGAGAAAGAGAGAGAGAATGAGTGGGGGAGGGGCAGAGAAAGAGACACAGAATCCGAGGCAGGCTCCAACCTCTGAGCTGTTAGCACAAAGCCCAACATGGGGCTAAAACTCGTGAATCACGAGATCATGACCTCAGCCAAAGTCCGATGCTCACCCGACTGAACCACCCAGGCACCCCTCCATTTCAGCTTTTGAGTTGAGGCTATACTCTTCCCAGACAATGACTAAACATGAAGGCATATTAGGGTTTGGCCATTTCTGCTCTTTTAAGATACTTCACACAAGTCACCTTTGTTCTAGGGTTCCTTGTGGGTTTGGCCGAGACTTTGGCAGTTCTACATGTGGTCTGACGCTCTTGTGTCCTGCTTCCTCCCCTTTCCTTCCACAGGTGTGATTCAGATCAGCATCAGAGGCTGAAGGCTTTCCCTCCCCTAGCCTACTTCCTGCCCCTTTCCTCTTTCACAGGTACAAGCCCTCTCTCCCAAGTAACCTTTACTGCCCCTAACTCCAGCTCAGCCTCTGCTTCCTGGAGAACCTGATGCATCTTCACTTTAGTTTCCATATTTTTCTGACTCAGCAGATCTAAAGTGGATTTGGGTGATCTATAGAATTTTGTATTTCCTCACATGATTCTGATGTTCGACCACATTTAGCACCCCTGTAAGTGGAAGATTTTAATACATTCATTTCCTGTACTACATAATTTAGCATTTATAAACTATCTTGGAGTCTTTAAAGTATCATTTACATGACTGCTTTGACATTATCAAGTTAAGACATAAACACAGTCATGCTTTGTTTTGTTTTTCCGTAATATTTTAACATATTTTTGAAACCAATTAACTGTGAACCTGCTCCCAACAAGGGTTGGATGGAGAATTAAGAATGTCAAGGACTGGGTTATGTCTGCTGTGTGCATTACCCAGTACACTTATGTGGGGAAACTTAATGGATTGGGTTTGTTTTTTGTTTTTTGCAATAATCAAATGGTGCTAAAATGGTTTGGTCAAAATCATGTACCAAATGTCATTACATGAGTTTTACCTCCAAAATAAATGAAAAATCTGTTTGAGGATAAAACCTAGTGTGTGGCATTGTTTTTAATAGCCAAACACACAAATAAATTTAAATCATATAAATGTCTATAATTAGGTCTATGGTTAACTAAATTTTTACACGACCATAAAATGGAATTTTTTTGTAACCATTCAAATGAGTGCAATAGCTCTGCTTGTGTTGTTATAAAAGATCTCAAAGAATGATTTTATTTTCCATTCTAGAACTCCAAGAAAATAAAGAGCAGCTTTACTGTATCTTTATTCATTTGTCCTGGTGCTAGATTCCAGTAACTTATGAAGTATGGAGTCACAGCCCGTCAGCTTCACTTTGTAACACTTCAGACCGCTTCACTCTGCTCACAGTGTCATAGTTTGTTCTGTGTGTACCTGGCATAGGATTGCAATTCCTCCTAAGAAAGAACTCAGAGTCAAAATCAATTCAACAAAGCTACAAGTCATTAACTACCTATGTTTTCCTAACTGGTGCCCACAGCTTTAGTATCTACCAGTAGTGCTTGCATTTGTACCTCTGGGCTTACATGGACATAAGAGAAAGACTTTTCTCTATTATCTTATCAAAAAATTTGTTGATTATGTAGGGTCTCAGTGTCAAATGAAAAACACTGTGTGAAAGTAGGAACGAAGAGGAATTGAGATAATATGAAAGGTATCTCAAAGGAGAGGGTCAAAGACTTGGTAAGCTACTAGTAACTAGATTTGGAAAAGGATAGGATTTAAGACCAGGTAAGAGGAAAATGATAATGGTATTGAGAAAGGGAAGTCAAGAATTATGGATGTTTCATGGGGAAAGAAAGACCAATTTAGTTTCTCCAAAGATTACAGTCTAAATGAGGCAAACAGTCTATGTTTTGTAAGATATAATTCTTGAAATAAAAATATGGCTTAGGGTATGTATAAAGAGTACATGGTAGATAATTAACAAAATAAGTACATCTGACTATTAGCATTATAAAATTAGAATTTTTATGTTTCAGTTAAAATACTAATATGAGGCAAATTGAAATTATGTAGCTATATTTTGACTTTATGGCTTAGAAGTTGGCAAATATTTTTTAATGTTATCTTACCTTTTCAACAACTGAAGTTGTTCTGGGTTTTTTTAATTAGCATTTTCTGCAAAATAAAAAATAAGCTGGAGCGAATGAAGGAAACATTAGTATTTAGTAAAAATGGGAAAAACAAAACAGTATACTATTGACAAGTGTGGTTCATTTATGGTAGAATCCGTAATAAATCAGAACTGAACTACCAGGAATAAGAATAATGCTGTGATTAATACATGTAGGCAAGATAATTCCAGATTTTAGAAAATGAAGTGGAATTATGAAACAGAAGTCTAATATATGGTAAACATGTAATACAAAATGAATTATTATACATCTTTCTTGGTATACAAATTTAGCATACACAATCTCTCTCAAGATCGTGTCCTAAACTGACCTAATTTTCTAGGCTTGCATGCTAAGTAACCAAGCAAAATCACTCTTGTCATTTAAAGTAGTCTAATCTAACATATTTATGACGTGCTTCTTGATTATGAGAAGCTGATGTTACCATATTAATTTCACCTGTCGGTTCCCTATTTCTGACCCCTTTTAGCCCAATAAAGCTGAGGAAGAAAAAACATCAGTCAATACCTGCAAATTTTCAAAAGACCAATGAATCCCACGATGACCAAGGTAATCAAAGTAGCCAAAGTGATATATATAATAATTAATGTTATTGGTAACTTCTCTGTAAATATAGACATGAAAAATATATGGTTTAACTTGGTGCATCTAGACAATGGAATATTATTTAGCACTAATAAGAAATGAGTTACCAAGCCATGAAAAGACAGAAGATATTAAATGGATGTTACTAAGTGAAAGAAGCCAGTCTGAAAATGCTATATATATATTTATTTAATGTTTATTTTTGAGAGAGAGAGAGAGAGAGAGAGAAACAAAACTTGAGAAGGGGAGGGGCAGAGAGAAACAGAGATACAGAATCTGAAGGAGACTTCAGGCTCTGAACTGTCAGTACAGAGCCCAACATGGGGCTTGAACTCATGAGCCTTGAGATCATGACCTGAGCCAAATTTGGACACTTAACCAACTGAGCCACCCAGGCGCCCTGGGAATGCTACTTTCTCTCTGATTCGAAGAACATGACATTCTGGGAAAGGTAAAACTATGGAGACAGTGAAGAGATCAGGGGTGTTAGAGGGCAGGGTGGAGGGCGGGATGAGTAGGTGGAGCATGGAGGACTTTTGGGACAATGACATTACTCTGTATGAAACTATAATGGGGGGGGCTGCCGTCTGTACAGTTGCTAAAACTCACAGAATGTATACCTAGAGTGACCCCTAATTAAATCATGTACTTTGACTGATAACATTGTGTTACTGTTGGCTCATCGGCTTCCCCAAATGTACCCGGGTGGCATAAGTGATAGGACTGGGTACTTAGGAACTCTGTGATTTCTGTTCAGTTTAGTGGCAAATTTAAACTGCTCTAAAAACTAAAGTTTGTTGAAAAAAGAATATATACATAAAACTATAAAATTATATATATATATATATATATATATATATGAATATATATGGTTTAAGGATATCTCATAGTTCATAAAATGAACTTCTGTGATTTTATTTAAACATTTCTTGGGGCAGCTGGGTGGCTCAATCGGTTGAGCTTCCAACATCTGCTCAGGTTATGAACTTATGGTTCATGGATTCGAGCCCCACATCAGGGTCTGTGCTAACATTTCAGAGTCTAGAGCCTGCTTCAGATTCTATGTCTCCCTCTCTCTCTGCCCCAACCCTGCTCACTCTCTGTCTCTCAAAAAATAAATGAATGTCAAAAAAAATTGGAACATTTCTGAGTCATTAAGAATTCAAATAATTTTTATAAGGAAATTGCCTTATCTCTTCTGATTATAGGCTTTCTGGCATGACATCATCTTAAGCCAAGATTTTGTGGCTTTAGGGATTCATGAATGGTGACTTCGTATAGGAGAGATGAGGAGAGTAGATTTCTTAGTAATAGTAACAGCAGGGTGCTTCTCACCTCCACTATTCAGAAACAAATGGGGAGTCTAATGGAGGTAATTGGAAAAATAATCTAATTCTGAGGTCACCATTCTTCCGGGGACTCGAAACTGACTGAATGCCTGGCAGCAAATTTCTGTCACATATTAAATGCTGTCGGCATTGTAAAGCTCAGTCTGACAGGAGAAGACGACAAGGGAACTGCCAGCTCTGAGAGGCAGTGGTTTAAGGCCTTGCTCCTGCTGTTCCCCGAGTGGGCCCCCAGCAGAGGGAGGTGAGTGGAGGCTGAGCAGGCTGCCGTCCAGTCCCCCTCCCTTCCTTCATCAGTTTTGACACATGGCATTTCTCTGTAATTTATTTGAAAAAAACATCTTTCTGCAGTTAAAATCAACAACACTGTTTTGAAACCCCCTCTTGAAAACTAATGCACCATCTTTCATTAGAAGTGTAACCACAGAGGGGAGCCTGGGGGCTCAGTGAGTTAGGTGTCCGACTTTGGCTCAGGTCATGACCTCACAGTTTGCGAGTTCGAGCCCCAAGTCTAGCTTTGTGCTGACAGCTCAGAGCCTGGAACCTGCTTCAGATTCTGTGTCTTCCCCTCTCTCTGGACCTCCTATGCTCATGTTCTGTCTCTCTCTGTCTCTCAATAATAAATAAACATTAAAAAAAAACAAACAAGTGTAACTGCGGAGGCTGAGGATCTGCCCTCCAAATGAGACAGGAAGGAGACCCTGAGCTGGCTGGGAGGGGACCAGATGGTCCTTCAATCCTGAGATTCTAGAGACATGACGTCATATGGTAACACTGGGTGGTTGAATTTCATACACAACCAGGCCACAATTACTCTTCTCAGGAAATAGTGCTAAAATCCTTTTTAAAATCACTTTATGAATGGATTTTGGAAAAAGGTAGTTTAAAGACATTGATTTTTCTCTTTTTCCTTCTTAAAACTTACTAAAATAGCAGTAAGTAATTTTTTTTAAGTAAAGACTTGCAAAGTCAAAGAGAACATGGAGGAAGACAAGCAGGTGAAATATTTCAACTTAGTTTTAGGTGAAAATTAAGAGAAGGTAAATCATTTAGGGTGCACTAAGTAAGGATCTTAGTGCCCACAGAACACCTAGAAGACTCTAGAATAGGAAGGACTAAATGTATAAAAAGCCTTTGTGGGGGGTGAAGTGTGAGCTAAACATTGGAAGCTTCTTTGAAGGTGTGTGTTGAGAAGACGTAGGCTGCCTGGTCCACTCCCACCCTGTGCAGCCAGGTCACTACACCTGCCCCAAACAGCTGGACACAGGAAGTTTGACCCAGAAAAAGTGAACTGGAGGGAATCCAGAATCAAGGGTCTAGACACAGTGGAGGGTGGAGATGAGGTGCAGACTAAAAAGAGGTACTAAAGAAAAGGCGGAGTTCTGAACAATCTTTCTCTCTCTCTCTCTCATTCTCTCTCATTCTCTCTCTCTCTCTCTCTCTCTCTCACACACACACACACACACACACACACACACACACACACACTTCCCTCTATTTCCCTGCTTCCATAACACTAATAGTCAGCCTTATCTTTCTAAGACTATAGACTGGAGACTTATGTTCTGCAGAATCTGAACAGAATCAAAGATAAGACCTTTAGATAATTAAAGAATCCCTCATTAGAAAAAAAGAAGTTCATTTACCCTCTTTCAGTCTATTGATGCCAGATAGTTGACAGGACCACCCACAGACAAGATGGCTTCCAATCAGCTCAGTTTTAAATGCTCACTTTGAAATGATTGGAGAACTAAGGATTACCAGAGTTAAGAAAAGCTTCATACATAAAACAATTAAACAATTAAAATTAGCAAAGGTCAAGAAAGCAGAAGAGACTCAGATTAAATAGACATGGAATCAAACAGAGGACAGACTGAGGGAAGGAAAGTGTCCAGGACAGTGGTTGTGCAGCAGGTCTAGGGACCCAGCAGGCCAGATTAGAACAAGACCATGTGAGGGGCGCCTGGATGGCTCAGTTGGTTAAGCATCCGACTTTGGCCGAGGTCATGATTTCACAGCTTGTGGGTTCGAGTCCCGTGTTGGACTCTGTGCCAACAGCTCAGAGCCTGGAGTTTGCTTTGAATTGTGTCTCTCTCTCTCTCTCTGCCCCTCCCCTGCTCACAGTATGTCTCTCTCTGTGTGTCTCAAATATAAACAAACATAAAAAACATTTTTTTGAACCATGCTGTGTGAAAACTCAAGAGGGGATGTCTTCAGGTGAAAAAAATGGAACTGATGGACTACCTAATAAATTTGATCATGTGGAAAATTGCATTTAAAAGGGCTTTCTAATTTTGTCAGTGAGCTTAGTGATAATTAACAATAAGTTCATATATTTTTGAGGAAACTAAAGAGTAAAGTTTAAATTATTCATAGTGGTTATTATGTATTGCTAAGAAATCTAAGAACCTGGAAACGAAAGTCCTACCAAACTAAAAATTTGTGAAGAAAACTTACAATTGACTTTGATCCTTCTTATAAAAGCATAAACATTTCTTTAAAAGTACACTTTATCCTTCTCCTAAAACTACAAGAATTAATTTAAAAGTACATTACTCAAGCCAACCTTCTACTCGTGTAGAATTGAACACTTAAATTATTAAATCATTTTATTATAATTATGTAAAAGTGAGCATCATTTAAACTATGACTTCTTAAACCAAATTTCCGGGTTATTTTTCTGGACATAACTCTTAATGGTGGAGGAGAAGGATATAAAAGAGAGGCTGGGGAGATTATCCTTGAGTGAAATTCTCCACCCACTCCTTTGCCACTCTTCCATAGCTTCTCTGAAGGAATTAAATCATCATATAAAACCTGGAACTATTAACCTGAAATCCGAACTGTGGACAGACTCCAGTTGCCAGTCAGATGGAACACAGAGCAGGACACATTAGACACCTGGGGGTCCTCCCAGTGGCATGAACTCTGGACGGTCACTGTGTTATTGCCCAATGATTCTTCCACAGTGTGACAGTCTCCCCCTGGGGTCCAGGAGATCTGCGCCGCTGGCTTCCCTGCAGCCGCCCTGCACACGATAGTTCCATACTTGCCTCGAAACAGGGTCACCTCAGGGGGCACTGGAGAGATGCAGGGGGAATGCTTCAGTCTTAACATGGGGATATGGAATACAGAGAGACATCTGTTTCAGTCCAAATCCAGTTATCTGAAATGCCACAATATACGATGCTCCTTACCTAACACTTGCAGGTGATATCCATGATTGAACTTCCCATCAGGTGTGGCCACTTCACACCTGTAATATCCGTCATGAGTAATGGTCACCGGATCAATCTTAAGGGCAGGATTCTGATCAGGCCTGGAGTCCCAGGATATTGTCTCATCAATACAGTTTTTGGCCGTGGTCTCATTTGTGTCTTTCCTGTAGGTTCTAGTGCAGGAAGGCTTGTCTCTGTACAGTATTATCCATGTTATTACCAGCATACTTGTCAAGATGATGGGAGGGCAAGAGAGCACAGCGTTTGTACCCACAAGTAGAGCCAGGGACGTGTTAGCTGGTCACACATGCACAAAGAGAATAATGAAAGAACTTCATGTGTTATATTTTCCATAACATACTATAAAATTGTACTAGAACATGACTTCACAGGTGACCTTATTCCAAAAATATAAGGCTAACATAAAAAATTAAACATGCACAAAATGCATACAACACATTAAAACTAATCCAAAGATGAACCCACTTTTCTCCTTTATACTGTGGCCTTAGATAAACTATACCTATTATCCGTGTGTGAAATATTTTAAGCATTTGTACATTGAATCACAGGTTTTGGTATGTAAGAAATGAACAAGTCAACACAATATAAATTAATGGAGAAAATCATCTAAATCTAATCTTTTGGTCACTGAGACTATTATATTTATCTTATAACTCATGCTCCTCAGCACAGAAAGTAGAAAAATTGGTGATTTGCTTTTCTCCTCATAAGTATTAATGAGAGAATAAGTCAGTAATACCAGAATTAATGCCTATCCCTAAGGGTGGCACTTCAGACAAACATAAATATAAAAAGCATAAATGGCATTCATTTTAACCAGGCTGGACAATTTTTTAATGTTTATTTTTTTTGAGAGATATAGAGAATGAGTGGGGGAGGGGGAGACAGGAGGAGACAGAATCCCAAGCAGGCTCCCTGCTGACAGTGCAGAGCCCAATGTAGGGCTCGATCCTACAAACTATAAGATCATGACCTGAGACAAAACCAGGAGTCAGATGCTTAACCAATTGAGCCATCCATGCACTCTGCTAAGCTGTTTTTTTATTTGGAGAATCATAGAGTCAGTAAAATTAACAGATCTTCCTTCCTTCCTTTCCTATTGAGTCACACATACACTGCCAAACAGTTCAACTGTGAACTTTGCTCACAGATTGTATCTGTATATTCTATCTAATAGGTGAAATACATAAATTCACTCCTTTTGTCTAAATTCAAAATTAAGCCCTACAACATACAACATAATAGGGCCTTGACTGGGAGGGGTTTGCTGAGAGAGGATTAAGGAAATCAGGGTCCAAGACCCTGTAACCCAGGTGGCTGGCAAGGAGCTCATCACTTTAACATGAGCAGAACCAGCATGATGGGGCAAAGTTGTTTTGTGGATGGAGCTTGTGAGTGCTAAACTCTCGTTTGAGGTCCTCTTTTCCCTTTTTGGTGTACCTTGCCTCTTCTGTGATGGACTCATGCCCTCACATTTCACAGACCAATCAAAATCCCATAACTACGGGATGCAAGGGGGGATATTTACTTACTTACTTACTTACAGAGTTATTTACTTATTTGTTTTTGAGAGAGAGGCTGAGGGAGAGGGAATGAGAGAAATTTAAGTAGGCTCCACACCCAGCCCAAATAGGAACCCAACTGGAGCGTGATCTCATGACCATGAAATCATGACCTGAGCCTATATCAAGAGTCAGATGCTTAACTGACTGAGCCATCCACGTGCCCCAATGTGAGGTGGTGGGGGGGCAGATTTTAAAGCGGATCTGAGAGGGCAGCAAAATCCATGATCCATCCACCACTGCAAGTGCACCCCCATGCACAAGGAAAATGAGCCTCAGCCAAGGTTGGAGGCAAGCGAGAAGGTAGCTACTTGGGGAACAGCTAGAGGGGGGTGTGGGTGAGCATCTATGTGCCCAAGGTCAGGATGCTGAAGATGAAACCAGAAAGAGAAGAAGCCAATGAGAGCATGTTGTGAATGTTCTTTTTTGTTCTCAGGGGTTTGTAATTCTGCTCATGAACAGTCTAAGCTTTTAATATTTTGTCTCTCTTCTTTTAAAGGAAAGTACTAGCTAATCAAATAATCATATGTGCTTTAACAGGGGCACCGTCTCGGAAGTAGCTCCCAGGGCAAGGATCCCAAGTACCATGGACAGTCTCTGTTCTTTCACCTTCCTCTGCTCTATGACCCTCCCATTCCCCCTTCGCCTGTGATGGGACTTCTGTGATTGCTGTTACTCACCCTTTCTTTATCCTCCTCTTTCTCTATTCACACCTGTTGTGATAATTTACCAGTGGCCAGTAACCCCCCCACACTCAGTGGGGTTGTCACCTGTCTAACTAATATAATCTCCTCGCAGCCCTGTGATCACCTACAGTGATTTCATCTCCCGGGCCACAGAGGAATAGCGGGTAGATTCTCCTGTTCGCTTAAGAATGTCCCAGCCTTTCTGCACCCTGTGTCTATGACTCTCCTCCAGTCTCTCCAGCCTTCTGCACAAAGACAAACCCTATGGGATTTTGGACTTTTCCTTTCTGTTTTCACTGCCAGAAACTACATTATGACACCGTCACCACACATTTGAATTCCTGCAGAAGTCTCCTGGTGTCTGTGTCTGTCTCGAATCTCTCCCCTCTTCAGTTCACACCTGACCTTGCAGCAGGTCCAGGATTCTGTGACACAGGTGTGATCCCCTCCATCTGACACCCTTCACAGCCCTCTCCCTGCCTGAAGACAATACTTACATAACCTTGCATTGGCTTCGAAAGCCCTCTTTTTCAGATGGACTCACCTATACAATCTCATCACCCCAAGTCACCCCCACACTTCACAAAGGAAACACCAAGCACAACTGCATATCTAGGTCTTTCCTCACACTGTTCCTGCAGTCTGGGGTGGCCTGCACACCACTCTTTGTCTACAAGAACGCTCCTCTTCCCATAGGAGTCAATTCACATGCTGCATCCGCTGTGAAGCCTTCTCAGAGCCTGGCTGCTTCAACTTGCCCTCTGCATTCCCGGCACACTTAGTGTGAGGGCTCATCTCCTCTGTGTTATATGCCATCTGGGCTTTACCTGGGCTCCCCCACACAATGAGCCCCCTGAGGGCGCTCTGGTGCTCTGGCTCCTCTTGCTCATCCCGTGTTCCCCATGTGACCCAGCACGGTGCCTGGCAGGGAGAGCTCCACAATCCTCAGAGGGAATGCGAACTGCCTTGGGGGAGGAGGGCCGGGCTCATTCAGGGTCCCTCCCACCTCAGCACTCAGATACCATATTCTTCAACTGAGCTCAGGCTGGCGCCCTGATGAGACCATCAATCCTGTTTCTAAGAAAGTTCCACACTTCCTCCTTTAGCACTGACCTCTAGAAAAATATTTAAAAGCATATTACCTTCCACAGGAGGTGTGAGATTTCTCTGCTTTCCATCCATCGATGAACATTTGTTGAAGCTAGAAAATATTCAGGGAAAAATAAATGAAATCAATTTCAGGGACTTAAATGGAGTGTAAGTCACTGTTTATCCATATCTTACATACAACATGATAGAAAATCAGTTATTTGTCACTAAATTCCACAAAAAGCTTTACAAAACAGAATTTAGAAGTTATTTCATCATTTTATGGAAAAACAGGTTAACATTTAAAATTACATTGTAGGCTTTTAATCAATCATTTCCCAAATATGAGGCCCCTTGCTCTGTACTTGACAATAATTTCTCCACGGTAACCCCGCCCCCACCCCTCCCCTAGCCACAGTGGATTGTTCCATCATGGGTACCTCACATGAGGGGGGCTGAGTCTAGTGCTTTCTCCAGATCCACTCCCGATTAAACTTGTTTGATTCCCTGGTGGGCACCTCACCCCGCTGCACGAATGAGAGTGCTCTTAGGAGAATTTTGGAACCAGACTGAGAATAGTCCATCCTTCTTTTCCTCCCATTTTCTTACAGCGATGGCTAATTTTATGTGTCCACTTGGTTAGGCCATGGTTCCTCGATATCTTTAGTTAAACATAATTCTCGATGTTTCTGTGAAGGTATATTTTTTGATAAGATTAACGTTTAAATGAGCAGATTTTCAGTAAAGCAAATTACCTTCCATAATGTGGATAGGCCTTGTCCAAACAGTTGAAGGTCTTATCTGGAAAAAAGACTAACCTGCTGGGTAAAGGAAGTTCTATAGCAGACTGTCTTCAGACTCAAACTGCTCCTCTTCCCTGGGTCTCCAGCTGCTGGCCCAGGCTGCGGATTCTGGACTTACCAAGCCCCTACAATCACATGAGCCAATTCTCTTTCCCTTTCCTCCCTCCCCCCTTCTGTCTCTCCCTTCTCTCTTTGTTATTCCATTTCCCTGAGGACTGCTGACAAATGCATCTATTCTGGAAAGAATGAAGCAGAAGCAGAGAGTCAGAGAAAGAAATAGAATGATACTCCTCACCTAGCTAAAGTTTCTAAATCCATTGTTCCTAAGACTCACATGCATTCCTTCCCTTAGACTTTCTGACAATCAAAGTAGTCCTAATCAACTTCAAATCTGGGTTCTGTAAAAGATCTGTATTGAAGTAAAACACAATTTTTTAATTATGATTTATCCTGTGGAATATTCTGTGTGTGCTTGAGAAAAATGTATTCTGCTATTGTTGGAAAGAATGTTCTGTATATGTCTACAGTGTTGTTCAAGTCCACTGTGTGCTTATTGGTTTTATGTTGGAATGACCTTTTCATTTTTCAATGTGGGGTGTTACAGTTTCCTGCAAATACTGTATTGTTTTCTATTTCTTCTTCAAATCAGTTAATATTTGCTCTCTATATTTAAGCGCTCCGATGTTGGATAAATAAATATTTACAAGTGTTGGGCATCTGTGTGGCTTAATCGGTTAAGCGTCCAACTTCAGCTCAGGTCACTACCTCATGGCTCATAAGTTTGATCCCCGAATCAGGCTCTTGTGCTGACAGCTAAGAGCCTGTAGTCTGCTTTGGATTCTGTGTCTCCTTCTCTCTCTGCCCCTCTCCTGCTAACGCTCCCTCTCAAAAAATAAACATTAAAATTTTTTAAAAAAATATTTACAAGTGCTAAATCTTCTTGATGAATTGACTTCCTTACCCTTAGAGAATGAAAGTCTCTGTCTTTAGTTACAGTTTTTGACTTAAAGTCTCTTTTCTCTAATATTAAGTATAGCTATCCCTACTTTCTTTTGGTTTTCATTCCCTGGAATACCTTATTCCACCCATTCACTTTCAGCCTCTGTGTATCCTTGGCTAAAATCAGTCTCTTGTAAGTGGCATATTGTTGAATGTTGATTTTTTATCCATTTGTCCACTATATACCATGTGATTGAAGAATTTAGTCCATTTAATGTTTTAAATCTTTATTTTTCAAAGAGAGAGAGAGTGTAAGCAGGAAAGGGACAGGGAGAGGAGGACACACCATCATTTCGGTATTGCACTATTCTGAATATAATTATATATTGACCTTTGCAGTGTGTTTCATTGTCTATTTGTCACCATGTTGCTAGTTTAGCACCCTCTCTTTTCATTTTCTTTCCTTCTTAATTTTACGTCTATTTTCCTTCTTGAGGTGGAAGTCTTAGGACTCTGTGTCTTCACTCCATCCCACCTTTCCTCAGAAAGCACCTTCTCCATTCCCCAGTTTCCTTCTTGAGGTGGAAGTCTTAGGACTCTGTTTCTTTGCTCCATCCCACAAAATCAGATAGAATTCTGAAATCATCCTATTTATTTACACTAAGGAAGTGGCCTGAAGTGTTCAGGGTCGTGGGCCTTCTCCCAATCCAGCAGAATCAAGCAACTGCTGATATCCATGCACATTATCTACGGAGGTTCCCATCACCTGTGGGAAAACGTGGTTTTGGCCACAGAGGGTGCTAGGATTCTGTAATACTGAGACAAGGTGACAGCACTTAATAGTCAGGGGCAATGTGTACAATCATAAACAGTACCAAGGCCAGAATGGCAACCAAGAGGCTCTGATCTGAAGGATTTAATGACAAAAGCCACATAAATCTTAAAGTGTTCTTAGGGGTAAGAGAGAAGGGCAGCCAAAGACTGTATGGTTTGCCCTATATGACCAGATCAAGGATAAACTGTCTTATGTCAGTTTTGCCTCCTGCAACAAAAATCCCATTGAGTGGCTTAAATAACAAACACTTTATTTTACAGTTCTAGAAGCTAGAAGTCTAAAATCAACACACTAGCAGACATGATGTCCAGTGAAACCCCACTTCCTGGCTATTAGACAGCTGTTTTCTCACTATATTCTGACATGGAGTGGCAGAAAGAGAGAGAAAGAGAAAAAAAACAAGCTCTCTTGAGTCTCTTCTTTTAAAGATACTAATCTAAGAGCTCCATCCTCATGACAAATTACCTCCCAAAGCCTCTATCTCCAAATAACATCCCTTTGGAGATTAGGTTTCAACGTATGAGTTTTGGAGGACACATTTAGTCCATAGCAGTGAGTAAAGACTCGAGTTAGTTGTCATAATGAAAAATCATGATCCTTCATCAGGTTTTCATATTCAAACCAATTCTCAGACTCAAAGCCACACAGTTGTGAGCTCACATTCCAAGATTACAAAACACAGGAAAAAACAAGCCTTTCATAAACTCAGATAATATTCTCTTTATTGACTGCTTCTGTTATTCCTAGAGAGAAGAATAAAATTCAGAACTTCAGATATTAGAATTATGAAACATAGGCACAAAATAAATCTGTTGAAGATGTTTAAAGAAATAAAAGGAGAATTTATTTTTTATGAATATAATTTACTGCCAAATTGGCTTACATACAACACCCAGTGTTCATCCCAACAAGTGCCCTCCTCAATGCCCATCACCCACTTTCCCCTCTCCCCCACCCCCCATCCACCCTTAGATTGTTCTCTGTATTTAAGAGTCTCTTGTGGTTTTCCTCCCTCCCTCTCTGTAACTATTTTTCCCCTTCCCTTCCTTCATGTTCTTCTGTTGTTTTTCAAGATCCACATACTAGTGAAAACATACAGTATCTGTCCTTCTCTGACTGACTTATTTCACTCAGCGTAATACCTTCTAGTTCCATCCATGTAGCTACAAATGGCAGGATTTCATCCTTTCTCTTTGCCAGGTAGTATTCCATTGTATATATAAACCACATTCACCATTGATGGACATTTAGGCTCTTTCCATGATTTGGCTATTGTTGAAAGTGCTGCTATAAACATTGGGGTACATGTACCCCTATGTGTCAGCACTCCTTTATCCCTTGGGTAAATTCCCATAGTGCTATTGCTGGGTCATAGGGTAGTTCTATTTTTAATTTTTTGAGGAACCTCCACACTATTTTCCAGAGTGGCTGCACCAATTTGCATTCCCACCAACAGTGCAAGAGGGTTCCTGTTTCTCCACCTCCTCACCAGCGTTTGTAGTTTCCTGATTTGTTCATTTTAGTCACTCTGACCAGTGTGAGGTGGTATCTCAATGTGACTTTGATTTGTATTTCCCTGATGATGACTGATGTTGATCATCTTTTCATGTGTCTATTGACCATCTGGCTGTCTTCTTTGGAAAAGTGTCTATTCATGTCTTTTACCCATTTCTTCACTGGATTATTTGTTTTCTGGGTATTGAGTTTGGTAAGTTCCTTATAGATTTTGGATAATAGCCTTAAAAGGAGAATTAAAAAAAAAACAACAAGAAATATATGCTTCCTCTATACCCCATTCCCCAACATAAATAGGGCAGATTAGGAGAAGACAAGAGTTCAATTTACTCATTGATTGTCTGCTTACTCAACCTGGAGAACTATAGTAAAAAACACAAACATACAGGATACAAGAAAGGGAGAATTTCAGAAGGTCCTAAATGATATCTTCCAATATAAGGCAGTTTCATTGTGTTAAAAATCTTTTCTTTAGATAGTCATTTTCATGCATTATCTTAGCTATATCTTATGGATAACTTGCTGTAGCTTCTACATCAGTACCTGTTTCTTCACCTTCCACTTTTATGTTATGGAGATTGTTTCTTTTCTTAAACCTCATGAACCAACCTCCGCTAGCTTTCAACTTTTTTTCTGCATCTTCCTCACTTCCCTCAGCCTCCATAGAATCAAGGAGAGTTGGGGCCTTACTCTGCAGCAGGCTTTGCCGTAAGAGAATGCTGTAACTATTTTGGTCTTCTTTCCATATTACTGAAACTTTCTCCTTATCAGCAATAAGGTTGTTTCACTTCCTTATCATTAATATAATCACTAGAGTAGCATTTTAGTTTCCTTCAGGAATTTTTTCTTCACACTCACAACTTGGCTAATCACATAGCACAAGAGGCCTAGCTTTTGACCTCTCTCAGCTTTCAACATGCCTTCCTCACTAAGCTTATGAATCATTTCTAAGTTTTGATTTCAACTGAGAAATATGCAACTTCTCCTTTCACTTGAACACTTAGAGGTCATTGGGAGGCTTTTTACTGGCCTAATATCAATATTGTTGTGTCTTAAGGAAGAGGGAAGCCTGATGAGAGGGAGATAGAGATGGAGGAAGAGCCAGAACACACACACACACACACACACACACACACACACACACACATATCACTTATGTTTGCCATCTCATATGGACATGGTTAGTGACACTGCAAAACAATTGCATAGTAACATCAGAGGTCACTGATCACAGATCAGCACAACAAATATAATGTAATGACAAAGCTTCAAATGTTTCAAGAATCACCAAAATGTGACACAGAGACGCAAAGTTTTAATTACTCTTATTCTGTTGTTTTTGAAGGCGATTATCTGAGTACATAAACATGTAAAAATTATTACTTAGAAAAGTGCTCTTCAGTTTCCAAATATTTGAGGATTTTCCAGATATCTTTCTGTATTTCTAATTTCATTCCTTTGTGGTCAGAGAACATATTTTTTGTATGAGTTGAGACCTTTTAAATTTATCGAGTCATGATAAGTATCTCTAACAGCAGATTTGACTCATGATAGCACTAAAGAAATAATTAGATGTGGCAGGAAACAGATGGCAGCAAAAAGATGTAATTGAAAAGAGTAATTAACAGAATACACACTATTTTCAAGTACTCTTGCATAGCTTCTTGGGGGTCTACTCGTGGCTTGCTTATTTATTCTAAATCACCAGGAGACCAGCTTGGGAATAAAATCTTGGCTGTTGGTAAGCTTGGGCTTTAACTTGCAGCTTCTACTGTGTCTTCTGGTGGTTTCCATGTGTCTCCTTACCCACATTTTCTTGGTGTTGGAAGATTAAGAAATAAAGAACATTATGTCATAATAATAAAGGAGTAAGTTCTTAAAGAAGACATAATATTCCTAAAGTCTGTGCCCTTTATAACTGACCTTCAGAACATATGAAGCAAAACTTGATAGAAATAGAAGGAAAATGAAATAAATTGACCATAATAGAGATTTTACTGTACCTCCTCAATAATAGAAGTTGAAAGAAAATCAACAAGTATATAGAAGATTTAAACACTGTCAACCAATTCAAACTCATTAACATTCCAAAAACAACAGAATACACACTATTTTCAAGTATACATGGAACATTTACCAAGTTAGTCCTCTATCAGAGACACATATCATGACTCAATAAATGTAAAAGACCTCAACTCATACAAAATATGTTCTCTGAACACAAAGGAGTAAAATTAGAAATCAATTATGGAAAGATATCTGGAAAATCCTCAAATATTTGGAAACTGAAGAGCACGTTTCTGAGTAATTCACAGATCAAGAAACAATCGAAGGAATTTGTTAAGTACTTTGAGGTAAATATAAATGAAAACCTTCAGGGCCCCTGCGTGGCTCAGTCAGTTAAGTGTCCGACTTCACCTGGGGTCGTGATTCACGGTTCCTGGGTTAGAGCCCCTTATCGGGCTCTGTGCTGACAGCTCAGAGCCTGAAGCCTGCTTCAGATTCTGTGTCTCCCTCTCTCTCTCCCCTCCCCTGCTAATGCTCTGCTCTGTCTCTCTCTCAATAATGAATAAACATTAAAAAATGTTTTTTAAATAATAAAAAAATAGAAATAAAAAAAGAAATGAAAACCTTCACAAAAGAAAACCCCAAGCACATATGACTCCCTTAAACCAAGCATTTCAAAAAAATATGCCAAATTATACACAAATTCTTCTAAAATAATTAAAACAGAGGGATTACTTCCTATCTTAGTCAGCTCAGGCAACAATTACAAAATACCTTAATTTGGATGGCTTAAACAACAGACATTTATTTTTTTATTATTTTTTAAAAATTTTGGACTTTGTGAAACTAAGCAAAAACCAGGGGGAGGGGAAGAGGGGAAAGAAAAAAAAGACACAGAGAGGGAGGGAGATAAAACATAAGAGACTCTCAAGGACTAAGAAAAAACTGAGGGTAAGGGGGATGAGGGAGGGGGGAGAGGGGGTGATGGGCATTAAAAAGGGCACATGTTGGGATGAACACTGGGTGTTATATGTAAACCAATTTGAAAATAAACTATTATAACAAAAAAAAAAAAAAAATTTATATCCAAGTTAGTATACAGTGCAATAATTATTTCAGTGGTAGATTCCTTAATGCCTTACCCATTTAACTCATTCCCCCTCCCACAAGCTTTCAAATAACCTTCTGTTTGTTCTCCATATTTAAGAGTCTCTTATGTTTTTGTCCCCCTCTCTATTTTTATATTAGTTTTGCTTCCCTTCCCTTATGTTCATCTGCTTTGTATCTTAAAGTCCTCATACGAGTGAAGTCATATGATATTTGTCTTTCTCTGACTGACTAATTTTGCTTAGCATGATACCCTCTAGTTCCATCTACGTAGCTGCAAATGGCAAGATTTCATTCTTTTTGATTGCCGAGTAATACTCCATTGTGTATATATACCACATCTCTTTATCCATTCATCCATCGATTGTTGGGAGCCATGTTGGGATCACAGGTTGAGATGTCTCCCAGTGTGGATAAGGCAGATGTTGCAAAGTCTCCTGCTGACTAAAATGGCATTCCAATATTATCTCCTTCTATTAATAATATTTCAGGCTTGGATTTCTTAAACTGCTTTCGTTGGCTTCAAGTGAGATAATGCTCTTTGGTTTTACGGCATATGAAAAAGGGGACCCGGAGTGTGATGCCTTGATGGATAATATCTGAATGAGAGTTACCTAGCCAGAAGTAACCTCAAAGTTGCCTCTTGGGGATAGGTTACACAAATTGATCATACAGAATAGCAGTTATGAGTTGGCTAAAAATTAGTAGATGTTAGGCCCCAAGACTCCTTGAGCCAAACTAGATTTCTCTTCAGGTATTGCATTGTGTTAAACATCCCCTCAGCCCCACCATAAAACCCCAAAGCACATCGCTGTAAAGCTTCTCTCAGTATTTGCTCAACAGGCTGATAGGAGAGGTTATAAAGAGACTTAGGACCTTCAACGGAGATTATCTTAGCCCAGAAGTTAAAAGCGCTGTTTATAGGCTAAGGCACAAACAGAAGCCAAACAAAAGTAGCTACACATACCTTCACTAATCAACAACAAATATTGAGCATCTTCCTGAGGTTTACATTCCAGAATCATTTTGCAATTCCCATTCCCATGCTCCCGTATAATGAAAAGGCAATAACAAAATACTTTTACAGAAACTGCCATTTATACAAAGAATAGATGGACATGAGCCCTAATGGTATAGGCTCAGTCACTCACAAAGGAAAATAACTTAGACAAGCATTAGAAATTATATCTCTACCAAGTGAGTTATACCTCCTCCATTATGGTTAAAGATTACAGATAGAATGACTCCTAATCTATCTATAAATGGTTAACATGGGTCTTAAGGCAACAATGTATGTGCCCTCTGTTTACTGAGGGCTACAACAACAACCCTGCTCTCTTCTTAAAAACATCTTGTTATTTCCTCTGCTCTGCCTCAATAAACAATGTGTGATCTTGGAACAAAGTTATAAAAATAGTTACTGCCTAATCTAAGATAAGACTGTCTCCTTCTGGATCTGGGGGATTCACAAATATGCCAACCTAAGAAAAATGGTTAAAAATGCCTTGTTACTGATGTAATGTCACCCACCACCTTTATATAAAGATATTGAAACCAGCAGAGCAGAGATGCCAGAATTGCCAGAGATGCCTGCTTGGTGATCAGACTACATCTCGTGGTTCTCTCATTCCTTTCACTGGCTGTTCATCCTTTGGAAAATCCTGGATTCAGCCAGAGCTGGACTCTGGAAATCGATGCACATTTGGGCTCTTTCCATACTTTGGCTGTTGTTGATAGAAGGAACAGACATTTATTTCTCACAGTTGTAGAGCCTGGAGAGTCAACATCAAGATGCTGACCAATTTGGTTCTTGGTAAGATCGCCTCTTCCTGGCTTGTAGACAGTTACCTTTTTACTGTGTCCTTAGTGTTAGATAGAGAACTCTTCTCTCTCTTCCTTTTTTATTTTTTTTTATAAGGACACTACTCCCATCATGGAACCCTCAGAATCTCATCTAAACTTAATTACCACCCAAAACCCTAACCTCCTGATATATCAGTCCGTATCCCTGTGCCAACTTATTCAATACCACCAGCATGACCATGATACCACAAAAAACAGGGGAACATATTACTAGAAAACTACAAACCTGTATCCCTTATGAACATAGATGCAAAAATTCTAAGGAAAATTGTAAATAGAATCTAACAACATATAAATTAAGGATGATACATTTGTCCAAGGGAGGCTTAGCCCAAGACTCCCAGCTGAATTTAATATTTAGAAAAACCAACATTACTATATTAAAAGCTAAAAAAGAAGAAAATTCTGATCATCTCAGTTGGCACAAAAAAGATTTTTACAAAATCAACATTATTCCTATTTAAAAGTCTGAGACTCTGATGAACATAACTATAAAAATTCTCAACAAGATACTAGCCAACTGGATCCAATAATACATATGATCAGTAGGATTCATACCTGGGATGCAGGGCTGGTTCAATATCTGCAAATTAAATAATGTGATACATCACATTAATAAAAGAAATAACCACATGATCCTCTTAATAGATGTAGAGAAAGCATTTGACAAAATACAACATTATTTCTTGATAAAAACCTTCAAAAAAAGGAGAAATAGAAGGATTTTATTTCAAGATCATAAAAGCCATATACAAAATAAAACTGAAAGCTTACCCACTAAAGTCAGAAACATGAAAAAGATGTCTACTCGCATCACTGTGATTCAACATAGTGCTGAAAGTCTTAGCTTCAGTAATCAGACAACACAAAGAAATAAAAGGCGTCCAAATTGACAAGGAGGAAGTCAAATTCACTCTTTGCAGACAACATGATACTCTGTGTGGAAAACCCAAAAGATTCCACCAAAAAACTGCTAAAATTGATCCACAAATTCAACAAAGTCACAGGATATAAAATCAATGCACAGAAATCAGTTGCATTTCTGTACACCAATAATGAAGCAGAAGAAAGAGAAATCAAGGAATTGATCCCATTTACAATTGCACAAAAACTCATAAGATACCTAGGAATAAACCTAACCAAGGACATGAAATATGTATACACTGAAAATTATAGAAAACTTATGATGGAAATTGAAGAAGACACAAAGAAATGGAAAAACATTCCATGCTCATGGATTGAAAGAACAAATATTCTTAAAATGTTGATACTACTCAAAGAAATCTACATATTCAATGCAATCCCTATCAAAATAACACCAGCATTCTTCACGGAGCTAGAACATACAATCTTAAAATTTATATAAAACCAGTAAAGATCCTGAATAACCAAAATAATGTTGGAAAAAAACCCAAAACTGGAAGCATCACAATTATGGACTTCAAGATGTATTACAAAGCTCTGATCATTGAGACAGTACGGTATTGGCACAAACACAGACATTTAGATCAATGGAACCTAATTGGGAACCTGGAAATGGACCCACAAACGTATGGCCAGCTAATATTTGATGAAGCAGGAAAGAATATCCAGTGGAATAAAGGCCATCTCTTTAACAGGTGGTGTTAGGAAAACCGGACAGCAACATGCAGAGGAACCTGGACCACTTTGTTACATACACAAAAATAAATCAAAATGGTTGAAGCTATCAAAATCCTAGGGGAAAAAGCAGGCAAAAATCTCTTTGACATTGCACACAACACTTCTTACTTAATATGTCTCTGGAAGCAAGGGAAACAAAAGGAAAAATGAACTACTGAGACCTCATCAAGATAAAAAATCTGCATGGCAAAGGAAACAATCAGCAAAACTAAAAGGCAACCGACAGAATGAGAAGACATTTGCAAATGACATATCAGATAAAGGGTTAGTATCCAAAATATATAAAGAACTTATCAAACTCAACACCCCCCAAAAAAAAATAATCCAGTGAAGAAATGGGCAAAAGACATGAAAAGACACTTTCCCACAGAAACCATCCAGATGGCCAACAGACACGTAAAAGAAAATGCTCAACATCACACATCATCACAGAAACACATATCAAAACCACAATGAGATAACGGCTCACACCTGTCAGAATGGCTAAAATTAACAACTGAGTTAAAAACAGATGATGGCAAATCGGATGCAAAGAAAGAGGAATGCTTTCACACTGATGGTGGGAATGGAAACTGGTGCAGCCACTCTGGAGAACAGTATGGAGGTTCCTCAAAAAATTAAAAATAGAACTACCTTACAACCCTGCAATTGTACTACTAGCTATTTATCGAAGGATACAGTAGTGCTGTTTCAAAGGTACAGATGCACCCAATTAGCAGTGCTATCAACATAGCCAAAGCATGGAAAGAGCCCAAATTTCCATCGATTGATGAATGGATAAAGAAGATGTGGTATAGATATACAATGGAATATTACTCAGCCATCAAAAATAATGACACTTTGCTATTTGCAGCAATGTGGATGGAACTACAGTGTATCATGCTAAGCAAAATTAGTCATAGAAAGACAAATATATGATTTCACTCATGGGAATTTAAGATACAAAACAGATGAACATAAGGGAAGGGAAGCAAAAATAATATAAACACAGGGAGGGATACAAAATCTAAGAGACTCTTAAATACAGAGAACAAACTGAGGGTTGCTGGAGGGGTTTTGGAGGGGTTGGCTCAATGAGCAAGTGGCATTAAGAAGGACACTTGTTAGGATGAGCCCTGGGTGTTACATGTAGGTGATGTAAATAAATCATTATTACACTATACGCTAACTTGGATGTAAATTTTTAAAAGTAAAATAAAAGAAAACCCTGAGAAACTAGGAATAGAAGAAATATTCTTCTACCCAATAAAGGGCATGTACAAAACAAACAAAACCCAGCAGTTAACATTGTATTTCATGGTCAAAGTCAGCTTGCTTTCCCCTAAGACTAGAAATAAGACCAGGATGTCCACTTTCATTACTTCTAATCGACCTTTCACTAAAGGATTTAGCTACTGCAATAAGTAAGCATGATCTTAGGTTATAATAAGAAATATATATTTGGTTGCTTGCACAGAGCTCCTAAAACCCTTGTAATTTCCTGAGTGATAAAGATGAGAGAGTGCCCTTTGTTATTCATAACAAGCCCCTTTCTTATAAAAAATATTTTTTTAAGTTTATTTATTTAGTATTGAAGAGAGAGACAGAGAAAGCTGGGGGTGAGGGTGGGGGCAGAGAGAGAGTGATAGAGAGAGAATCCCGAGTAGATTCTGCACTGTCAGCATGGAGCCTGATTTGAAGCTTGAACTTACAACCCATGAACCAAAACCGAGAGTCAGATGCTTAACTGACTGAGCCACCCGGATGCCCCCATATCAAGCCCCTTTCATTCATACCTGAGTTTATACTAATGAGGTTACCTTGACATGCCTCTGCTAGCTTCAGGATGATGACTGCTTGCCAGGGGAAGCAACCACATGATTACTGGGTGGTAACTTCAGACCTATCCCAAGACCTCCAGAGCCAATGATTTAATCACCATGCGTACATAATAGAACCTGTATGAAAATCCTAAACAAAAGAGTTCAGAAGTCTTCTGCTTTGGTGAATGCATCCCAGAGTTCATCGGGACAACAGAGCCCCTATGCTCGGGAACTTTCCAAATTAGGACTACACACATCTTCACCAGGCTTTTCCTTTGTATCCTTTTTAATATTCTTTATAATGAACCAGTAATAATTATAAAGTGTTCCCCTGAGTTCTGTGAGCCATTATAGCAAATTATTAAACCTGGAGGAAGGGGGTCTCAGTTTGTAACCAAGTTGGACAGAAGAGTGAGTAGCCTAGAGACCCACCGCTTCCAAAGGGCATCGGAAGTAGGGAGCTGTCTTTTGGTACTGAGCCTGTATCTGTGGGGACTGTGCTAATTCTGGATAATTAGTGTCAAAATGGAATGGAATTGCAGATCACCTGCTTGGTGTCCACAGAGAACTGCAGAAATGCTTGGTGTGGAAAACTTTGATGTCAGAAATATCATGAGTAAACAGTTATTATTCGATAAATAAAAACAAACAAAAGTCATCCAGATTGGAAATAAAGAAATGAAACTGTCTTCATTGACATACATCATGATCATCTCTATAGTAAATTTGATAGAATCTTCAAAAAAAACTATTAGAACCACTAAGTATATTTATCTAGGTTGCAAAATATATATGGTCAACACATAATACTCAATTGTATTTTTATACAATATCAAGGAACAATTATAAATTGAAATTTAAAAAATAATGCCCTTGGGCAAACCCTGAGTGGTTTGGTCAGTTGAGAAACATAGGCTCAGGTCGTGATCTCATGGTTCATGAGTTTGAGCCCTGTAGCAGGCTCCCTGCTGTCAATGAGATCCTCTGTCCCCCTCTCTCCCTGCCCCACCGCTGCTCATGTTCTCTCTCTCTAAAATAAACAAAATGATATCCTTTACAGTAGCATCAAAGAGTATGAAATATAGTATTTAGGGAAAAATCTAGGCAAGATATATAAAAGATATACACTAAAATGTATGAAATATTGCAGAGAGAAATGAAAGAAGGCCTAAATAAATGGGAGATCTACTATGCTCATGGATTGAAGACTCATTATTGCTAAGATATCAGTTCTCTTCAAACTGATATATACTTCAACATAATCCAGTCAAAATCCAAAAAGTCTTTTTTGCAGAAATTGCCAAACTAAGTCTAAAATTTCTATGGAAATGCGAAGTTCCTAGTATAGCCAAAACAATTTTGCAAAAGAACAAAGTCAGAGAGCAAATGCTACCTAATTTCAAGACTTATAAAGGTACAAATAGCGTGATATTGGCACAATAGACACATCGTTCAATGAACAGAACAGAGTCCATAAATAGATTCTTACATGAGCACAAATGAATTTTGACAAATATAAGAGATAATTTAGTGGTGTTAGAATATGCACATGAATATCAGTATGCGAAAAAAACTAGGTTTATATCTCACATCATATACTAAAATTCCATCAAAATGGATTAGAGATATAAATATGTAACCTAATTCTGGAAATGTTCTAGAATAAAACTCTATGAAACCTTTGTGTTAGAAAACAAATTCGTAGGGGCCCCTGGGTAGCTCAGTCGGTTGAGCATCTGACTTCAGCTCAAGTCACGATCTCATGGTGCGTGAATTCAAGCCCCGCTTCGGGCTCTGTACTGACACCTCAGAGCCTGGCACCTGCTTTGGATTCTGTCTCCCTCTGTCTCTGCCCCTCCCCTGCTCATGCTCTGTTTCTCTCTCTCTCTCTCTCAAAAATATATATAAACATAAAAAAAGAAAAATGAAAAAGAAAAAATTCTTAGATGCAACCAAAAGCATAGTCCATGAAAGGAATAAGTCAATATGTTATTCATCAAATAAAAAAAGTTCTCTCTTAAAAACAAAACAAAAAACAACAACAAACAATCTCTTCAAAAGACAGTGAACACAAAAGAAGAAAGACTTGTATTTAGAAAATACAAAGAATTCTCAATAAGGAAACAAACTACTGAAACTACTGAGTTTTTTTAAATGAGAAAAACATTTCAGCACTCACCAAAGAAAATACATGAGTGATAAATAAGTTTATGATAATACAGTCATCATTAGTCTTTAGGGAGATATACGTTAAAAGCATAATGAGAGAGTAATATAACATTGCATGTCAACTATACTTTGACTAACCATGAGAGAGAAATACACATTCACTATAATGTCTAAAAAAACCGATCATACCCGGAGGGCTAGGTGGCTTAGTTGGTTAAGCGTCTGACTCTTGATTTCAGCTCAGGTCTTAATCTCACTGTTTGTGAATTTGAGCCCCATGCCTGGCTCTGTGCTGGCAGTGTGGAGCCTGCTTTGGATCTCCCTCCCCCTCTATCTCTGCCCTCCCCTGTGCTCTCTCTCTTTTAAAATAAATAAATTAACTTAAAAAAAAAAAAGACTGAACATACCATGTATTGATAAAAAAATTAGATTATAATAGATATCTTTTAAAATGTTTTTACTTATTTAATTTTGAGAGAATGTAAGCAAGGGAGTGACAGTGAGGCGGACAGAGGATCCAAAGCGGGCTCTGCACTACCAGCACCAAACCCAATGCGGGGCTTGAACTCATGAACTGTGAGATCATGACCTAAGCCAGAGTCGGACACTTAAGCGACTGAGCCACCCAGGTGGCCCTACAATAGATATCTTTTAAACTACCAAGGAAGAAGAAAGAAAAGAGGAAAAACATTAGCCAATCCAGCAAAGCAGAGTAAAAGAAAAACATAAAATATGGCAGAGGAATAAAACAGACTAAATAAGACGTAGAAGATAAGATGATAGAAATATGACCAAATACGTAAGTAACCACAACAAATGTGTATGGTTTAAATTCTTGTATTAGGGGCACCTGGGTGGCTCAGTCGGTTAAGTGTCCGACTTCAGCTCAGGTCATAATCTCACAGTCTGTGAGTTCGAGCCCCACGTCGGGCTCTGTGCTGATGACTCAGAGCCTGGAGCCTGCTTTGGATTCTGTGTCCGCCTCTCTCTCTGCCCCTCCCCTGCTTACACTCTATCTCTCAAAAATAAATAATCATTTAAAATAAATAAATAAATTCTTGTATTAAAAGTTAAAATTTTCAAAGAGTTAATAAAAATCAGCTATAGCTTCTTTATTAAAAGCTGTAGTCTCCTTGTAAAAGGTGACCTAAAATAAAATGTCACAGAGAAGTTGAAGACAGACAGATGATGACATACCAGGCAAATACTAACGATGAAAGATGGACAAGATGGGCTGGGCAGCCAAGGAGGCAAGTGGCTCTCATTTCCCATCAACAGAGAACTCACTATTCAACACAAGGAAAGCAATGAGCTGATGGTCTCTAGCTGTTAATGCCTTCAGGCTCCATTTCAGCTTTTTTTTTTTTTAATGTTTTTATTTGTTTTTGAGAAAGAGAGACACAGTATGAGTTGGGGAGGGGCAGAGAGAGAGAGAAACACAGAATACAGAGCAGGCTCCAGCCTCCGAGTTGTCAGCATGGAACCCAGCTCAGGTCTGGAACTCATGAACCATGAGATGATGACCTGAGCCAAAGTCCGATGCTCACCCGACTGAGCCACCCAGGCGCCCCTCCATTTCAGCTTTTGAGTTGAGACCATATTCTTCCCAGACAATGACCAGGCATGAAGGGATATTAGGGTTTGGCCAATTCTGCTCTTTTAAGATATTTCACACAAGTCATCTTTGCTCCAGAGTTCCTTGTGGGTTTGGCCGAGACTGTGGCAGTTCTACATGTGGTCTGATGCTCTTGTGTCCTGCTTCCTCCCCTTTCCTTCCACAGGTGTGATTCAGATCAGCATCAGAGGCTGAAGGCTTTCCCTCCCCTAGCCTACTTCCTGCCCCTTCCCTCTTTCACAGGTACAAGCCCTCTCTCCCAAGTAACCTTTACTGCCCCTAACTCCAGCTCAGCCTCTGCTTCCTGGAGAACCTGATGCATCTTCACTTTAGTTTCCGTATTTTTCTGACTCAGCAGATCTAAAGTGGATTTGGGTGATCTATAGAATTTTGTATTTCCTCACACGATTCTGATGTTCGACCACATTTAGCACCCCTGTAAGTGGAAGATTTTAATACATTCATTTCCTGTACTACATAATTTAGCGTTTATAAACTATCTTGGAGTCTTTAAAGTATCATTTACATGACTGTTTTGACATTACCAAGTTGAGACGTAAACACAATCATACTTTGTTTTGTTTTTCTGTAATATTTTAAGAGATATTTTTGAACCCAATTAACTGTGAATCCGCTCCCAACCAGGGTTGGATGGAGAATTAAGAACGTTAAGGACTGGGTTATGTCTGCTGTGTGCATTACCCAATACACTTATGTGGGGAAACTTAACAGATTTTTTAGCACAGTCAAATGGTATCAAAATGGTTTGATCAAAATCATGTACCAAATGTCATTACATGAGTTTTACCTCCAAAATAAATGAAAAATCTTTTTGAGGATAAAGCCTAGTGCAGCCAAAATGTATGCAGGGAGGAAAACAGTCACAGAAGAGCTGTTACAAGTGTTTCAAATGGCATAACAGAAGAATGAACGGATGTTGTTTTAATTTCACGATGATGCAAAAAAAAAAGTTTATCCATTTATTTTGAGAGGAAAGAGAGAGATTATGTGTGTGTATATGCAGGGGCAGGGGCAGAGAGAGAGGAAGAGAGATAATCCCAAGCAGGATCTCTGGTGACAATGCAGAGACAGACATGAGACTCGATCCCACGAATCGTGAGATCATTACCTGAGCAAGATCAAGAGTCAGATGCTATATCGAGTTAGCCACTCAGGCGCCCCTACCATGAGGGATATTTTTAATGTTTTTTCTGCTATGGAGAAGCAGACTGATTATCTTCATAAATTTTCATCATTAAAATATTTTTTGGAAATATTAAAACCAATTAATGTACACACGATTAATACTGTATTCCACCCAAATAATAGGGGAAGGTCAGGGCATCACTTAGCTATCCTATTATATGGGCCATAATTTATGGATACCCAAATTCTTCATAATGCATATGTAGCAGCTTATGTAGTCAGTGAACATCTGTTACTTGCTCAATACCTCACAATAAAATGTACACCATAAAAATACACATTCTCAATTTATCACATCTGCAAACTATTAGGTATTAGTTATCAATATCTCTATAGCCATGTAATGACTTCAGAATGCTACTTGTTCACCTGTGTTCCCTCCCTCTCTTTCCTCTTCTTTCTCATAAACACGACAGAAAAACATAAATCAGGTTTTGTTAAATAGTGTAATTCTTACTATACAATGACATCATATTAATTGATTGGTTGATTAAAAACAAGAAGTGGCAATCTTACAGATATAAAAATACAGTATGTGGAAAGACACATTCAAACACAGTTGAAAGGAATGTAAATTGATACAATTTGACATCTCAATCAATAATGAAAATGCACAAACCCTTTTGACCTGCTAATTCCTCTAAGGAAATCATGTACAAACATACTCAAAGAAATGCAAAGCGATACATTTATGTGGTATTGTTTTTAATAGCCAAACACACAAATAAATTTAAATCATCTAAATGTCCATAATTAGGTCTATGGTTAACTAAATTTTTACATGACCATAAAATGGAATTTTTTGTAACCATTCAAATGAATGCAACAGCTCTGCTTGTGTTGTTATAAAAGATTGCAAGATTATTTTCCATTCTAACACTCCAAAAAAATAAAAAGAGTAGCTTTACTGTATCTTTATTCATTTGTCCTGGTGCTAGATTCCCGTAACTTATGAAGTATGGAGTCACAGCCCGTCAGCTTCACTTTGTAACACTTCAGACCGCTTCACTCTGCTCACGGTGTCATAGTTTGTTCTGTGTGTACCTGGCATAGGATTGCAATTCCTCCTAAGAAAGAACTCAGAGTCAAAATCAATTCAACAAAGCTAGAAGTCATTAACTACCTATGTTTTCCTAACAGGTGCCCACAGCCTTAGTATCTACCAGTAGTGCTTGCATTTGTACCTCTGGGCTTACATGGACATAAAAGAAAGACATTTTTCTATTATTTTATCAAAAAATTTGTTGATTATGTAGGTCTCAGTGTCAGATGAAAAAGATTATGCGAAAGTAGAAATGAAGAGGAATTGAAGTAATATGAGAGGTATCTCAAAGAAGAGGGTCAAAGACTTGGTAAGCTACTAGTAACTAGATATGGAAAAGGGTAAGACTTAAGACCAGGTAAGAGGAAAATGATGATGGTATTGAGAAAGGGAAGTCAAGAATTATGGATGGTTTCATGGGGAAGGAAAGACCAATTCAGTTTCTCCAAGGATTACAGTCTAAATGAGGCAAACAGTCTGTGTTTTGTAAGATACGGTTCTTGAAATGAAAAAAAATGGTTTAGGGCGCATATAAATAGTATATGGTAGATAACTAACAAAATGAGTATGCCTGGCTATTGGCATTATACAATTAGAATTTTTATGTTCCACTTAAAATACAAATATGAGGCAAATTCAAAATTGTGTAGCTGGATTTTGACTTTGTGGCTTAAAAGTTTGCAAATATTATTTTTAATGTTATCTTACCTCCTGAACAACTGAAGTAACTTCAGTATTTTTTTAATTAGCAATTTAACAAAATTATACAAAAGAGCATACTATTGACAAGTGTGGTTCATTCTTGATAGAAACCATGATAAATCAGAACTGAACTACCAGAAATAAGAATGCTTGTAGATAATACATGTAGACAAGACAACTCCAGATTTTAGAAAAGGAAGTGGAATTATGAAACAGAAGCCTAATATATGGAAAATATGTGACATAAAATGAATTACTGGTTTAGAAATTTAGCATATACTGTCTCTCCAAAGATCCTGTCCTAAATGGCCTATTTCACTATACTTGCATACCTAAGTAACTAAGCAAAATCCATCTAGTCATTTAGAGAAGTCTAAATCTAACACATTTAGGATATGCTTCTTGATTATGCGAAGTTGATGTTAGCATATTAATTTCACCTGTCAGTTCCCTATTTCTGACCCCATCTAACCCGATAAAGCTGAGGAAGAAAAAATACCTGCAGATTGATTTTCAAAAGCAAATGAATCCCACAATGACCAAGATTATCAAAATAAAGATGGTGATACATATAATATTTAACTTTAGTGATGACTGGCCTCCTGTAAATACAGACACAAAAAATACATGGTTTAACTGTGGTGCATCCGGACAATGGAGTATTATTTAGCACTAATAAGGAATAAGCTGCCACACCATGAAAAGACAGAGAAGAAATTAAATGCATCTTACTAAGTGAAAGAAGCCAGTCTGAGAATGCTACATTCTGTATGATTCCAAGAACATGACATTCTGGAAAAGGCAAAACTATGGAGACAGTGAAGTGATCAGGGGAGTTAGAGGGTAGGGTGGAGGGAGGGATGAGTAAGTGGAGCCCAGAAGACTTTTAGGACAATGACACTATGCTGTATGGAACTACGATGGAGGGGCCCTGCGATCTGTACAGTTACTAAAACACAGAATGTACACCTAGAGTGACCTCTAATTAAATCATGTACTTTGAGTGAAACTTTGTGTTACCGTTGGCTCATCAACTCCCCAAATAACCTGGGTGGCACAAGTGATGGAGGTGGGGGAGGAGGGTATGCATGTCGTGGGGCAAGGGTTGTGTGGGAACTCTGTGATTTCCACTCAACTTTGCTGTGAACCTAATACTGCTCTAAAAACTAAAGTTTATTAAAAATAAACATATACAAAGTATAAAATTTAGATAGATAGATAAATAGATAGTTCAAGGATGTCTCATAGTTCATGAAATTCACTTCTGTGATTTTATTTTAAACATGTCTAAGCCATTAAGAGTTCAAATAATATTTATAATAAATTGCTTTATCTATTCTGATCCTAACGTTTCTGGCAAGACATCATCCTAAGTCAGCATGACTTGTGGCTTTAAGGATTCAAAATGGTGAATTCAATAGGAGAGATGAGGAGAGTAGATTTCTTGGTAATAGTAACAGGAGGGTGCTTCTCACCTCCACTATTCAGAAACGAATGGGAGTCTCATGGAGGTAATTGGAAAAATAACCTAATTCTGAGGTCACCATTCTTCCGGGGACTCGAAACTAACTGAATGCCTGGCAGCAAATTTCCGTCACGTATTAAATGCTGTCGACATTGTAAAGCTCAGTCTGACAGGAGAAGACGACAAGGGAGCTGCCAGCTCTGAGAGGCAGTGGTTTAAGGCCTTGCTCCTGCTGTTCCCCGAGTGGGCCCCCAGCAGAGGGAGGTGAGTGGAGGCTGAGCAGGCTGCCGTCCAGTCCCCCTCCCTTCCTTCATCAGTTTGTTTTGACACATGGCATTTCTCTGTAATTTATTTGAAAAAAACATCTTTTTGCACTTAAAATCAACAACACTGTTTTGAAACCCCCTCTTAAAAACTAATGTACCATCTTTCATTAGAAGTGTAACCACAGAGGGGAGCCTGGGGGCTCAGTGAGTTAGGTGTCCGACTTTGGCTCAGGTCATGATCTCACAGTTGGTGGGTTCAAGCCCCGTGTCGGGCTTTGTGCTGACAGCTCAGAGCCTGGAGCCTGCTTCAGATTCTGTGTCTTCCCCTTTCTCTGGACCTCCTATGCTCATGTTCTGTCTCTCTCTGTCTCTCAATAATAAATAAACATTAAAAAACAAACAAACAAGTGTTACTGCACAGGCTGAGGATCTGCCCTCCAAATGAGACAGGAAGGAGACCCTGAGCTGTCTGGGAGGGGACCAGATGGTCCTTCAATCCTGAGATACTAGAGACGTGACATATGGTAACACTGGGTGGCTGAATTTCATACACAACCAGGCCACAATTACTCTTCTCAGGAAATAGTGCTAAAATCCTTTTTAAAATCACTTTATGAATGGATTTTGGAAAAAGGTAGTTTAAAGATATAGATTTTTCTTCTTCTTCATTCTTAAAACTTACTAAAATATCAGTCGGTAATTTTTCTTTAAGTAGAGCCTCGCAAAGACAAAGAACATGGAGGAAGACAAGCAGATGAAATATTTCAACTTGTTTTTAGGTGAAAATGAACAGAAGAAGGCAAATCATTTAGGATGGAATAAGTAAGGATCTTAGTGCCCACAGAACACCTAGAAGACTCCAGAATAGGAAGGACTAAATGCATAAAAAGAGGGTTTTGGGGGGTGAAGTGTGAGCTAAACTTCTTTGAAGGTGTGTGTTGAGAAGAGGTAGGCTTCCCAGTCCACTCCCGCCCTGTGCAGCCAGGTCACTACACCTGCCCCAAACAGCCAGACAAAGGAAGTTTGACCCAGAAGAAGTGAACTGGAGGGAATCCAGAGTCAAGGGTCCAGACACAGTGGAGGGTGGAGATGAAATACCAGACTAAAGAGAGGTACTAAAGGTAGGTCCGAGTTCTGAACAGTCTCTCTCTCTCTCTCTCTCTCTCTCTCTCTCTCTCTCTCTCACACACACACACACACACACACACATTTCCCTCTATGTCCCTGCTCCCATAACACTAATACTCAGCGTGTCCCACTGAGACCATAGACTGGATACTTATTTTCTGCAGAATTTGAACAGAATAAAAGATAAGATCTTCAGATAATTAAAGAATCTCTCATTAGAGAGAAGTTCGTTTATCCTCTTGCAGCCTATCGATGCCAACTAGTTGACACTCACCCACACACATACCCTCCCACATACAAACCTTCCCCCCCACACACACACTTAGCCTCCAATCGGCTCAGTTTTGAATGCTCACTTTGAAATGAATGGAGAACCAACGATTAGCAGAGTTAAGAAAAGCTTCATGCATAAAACAAAGACATTAAAACTAGCAAAGGTCAGGAAGGAAGAGGAACTTGGAACAAACAGACATGGCATCAAGCAGATGGCGGACCGAGGGAACGAAGAGGCCAGGACAGTAGCTGTGCAGCAGGTGTAGTGACCCAGCAGGCCAGAACAAGAGGGTGTGAAAACTCAAGAAGGGATGCCTTCGGAGGGGGCAGGGGAGTGGGGGGTGGGGATTGGAACTGATGGAGTATCTAATAAATTTGACCATGTAGAAAGTTGCATTAAAAGGGGTTTTCTAATTTTGTTAGTGAGCTTAGTGATAATTAACAGTAGTACATACATTTTTAAGGAAACTAAAGAGTAAAGTTTAAATTTATCATAGTGTCTGAATGGCTCAGTCGGTTGAGCACCTGGCTTTGACTCAGGTCATGATCTCAGTTTGTGAGTTCAAGCCCCTCATTCAACTGTCTGCTGTCAGTGCAGAGCCCACTTCAAATCCAATCTCTCCCTCTCTCTCTTCCCTCCCCTCTGGTGCTCTCTTTTCCTCTCTCAAAAACAAATAATCATTAAAAATTTTTTAATTTATCTTAGAGATTACTATAGGAAATTCTAGAAAAACCTGGAGAAGAAAATCCTACTAAACTAAAATTTTGTGAAGAAAACTTATGATTGACTTGATTCTTCTTTTTTTAAATTTTTTTAATGTTCCTTATTTTCGAAGAGAGAGAGAAAACAAGCGGGGAAGGGCAGAGAAAGAAGGTGATGCAGAATCCAAAGCAGGCTCCAGGCTCTGAGCTGTTAGCACAGAGCCCGACATGGGGCTCAAACCCATGAACCATGAGATCATGACCAGGGCCAAAGTCGGACACTTAACCAACTGAACCACACAGGTGCCCAACCTTCATCCTTCTTATAGAAGCTTAAACATTAGTTTAAAAAATACACTATACCATTCTCCTAAAAACATTAATTTAATTTAAAAGTACACTACTTAAGCCAGCATATTACTTGTATAGAACAGAAATGATTAAATTTAAATTATTTAAATTATTTTTATTACAATTATTAAAATATAAACACTATTCTAAAATAACACTTCTTAAAACAAATATCTGAATTATTCTTCTGGACTTAACTCTTAATGATGGAGGAGAAGGACATAAAGGAGAGGCTGGGAAGATTATCCTTGAGCGAAATTCTCCACACACTCCTTTTTCAGTCTTCCATAGCTTCTCTGAAGGAATGAAATCACCATACAAAAGCTGGAATTACTAACCTGAACTCGGCTCTATGGACAGACTCCTGTTACCAGTCAGATGGGACACAGAGCAGGACACATTAGACACCTGGGGGTCCTCCCAGTAGCATAAACTCTGGACGGTCACTGCGTCATTGCCCAGTGGTTCTTCTGCAGTGTGACAATCTCCCCCTGGGGTCCAGGAGATCTGCGCCGCTGGCTTCCCTGCAGCCGCCCTGCACACGATAGTTCCATTCTCAAGTTGAAACAAGTTCACCTCAGGGGGCACTGCAGAGATGCAGGGGAAAAGGCTTCAGTCTTAACACAGAGATACAAAATACAGAGAGATATTTGTTTCAGTCCAAATCCGGGTATCTGAAATACCACAATATACGATGCTCCTTACCTAACACTTGCAGGTGATATCCATGATAGAAATTCCCATCAGGTGAGGCCGATTCACACCTGTAATACCCGTCATGAGCGATGGCCACCGGGTCAATCTTAAGGGCAGGATTCTGATCAGGTCTGGAGTCCCAGGATATTGTCTCGTCACTACAGTTTTTGGCCCTGGTCTCATTCGTGTCTCTCCTGTAGGCTCTAGTGCAGGAAGGCTTGTCTCTGAGGATTATTATCCATGTTATTACCAGTCCAGCCTTCGAGGTGATGAGAGGGCAAGAGAGCACAGCCTTTGTACCCACAAGTACAGCCAGGGACGTGTTAGCTGGACACATGCAAGAAGTGATAAAAGAAAAGCTTGAAAAAAAATTACATGTGTTATGTTTTCCATAATATACTACATAAAAATGTACTAGAACATGACTTTACTGGTGACCTTATTCCAAAAATATAAGGCTAACATAAAAAATACAAACGTGCAAAATGCATACAACACATTAAAACTAAACTAAGATGAACCCATTTTTCTCCTTTATACTGTGGCTTTAGATAAACTATACCTCATTATCCATGTGAGAAATATTTTAAGCATTTGTACATTGATTCAGAAGTTTTGATATGTAGAAACATATAACACAAGAAAACACAATATAAATTAATGAGTAAAATCATCTAAATCTAACCTTTTGGTCATTGAGACTATTGGATTTATCTTATAACTCATGCTCCTTAGGATACAAAGCAGAAAACTTCATGATTTGGTTTTCTCCTCCTAAGTATTAATGAGAGAATAAATCAGTAATATCAGAACTAAATGCCTATCCCTAAGGGTGGCACTTCGGACAAACATAAACATAAAAAAACATAAGATGGCATTCATGTTGACGATTCTGGACATTTTTAAAGCTAATTTGTTATTTGGAGAATCACAGAGTCAGTAAAATCAACAGATCTTCCTTCCTTCCTTCCTTCCTTCCTTCCTATTGAGTCACACGTACACTGCCAAACAATTCAACTGTGTGAACTTTGCTCACAGATTGTGTCTGTATATTCCATCTAATTGGGAGAATTACATAAATTCACTCCTTTTGTCTAATTCAAAATTAAGCCCTACAACATACAACATAATGGGGCCTTGACTGGGAGGGGTTTGCTGAGAGAGGATTAAGGAAATCAGGGTCCAGGACCCTGTAACCCAACTGGCTGGCAAGGAGCTCATCACTTTAACATGAGCAGAACCAGCATGATGGGGCACAGTTGTTTTGTGCATGGAGCGTGTGAGTGCTAAACTCTCATTTGAAGTCCTCTTCTCCCTTTTGGTGTACCTTGCCTCTTCTGTGATGGACTCGTGCCCTCACATTTCACAGACCAATCAAAATCCCATAACTACGGGACGCAAGGGGGGATATTTACTTACTTACTTACTTACAGAGTTATTTACTTATTTGTTTTTGAGAGAGAGGCTGAGGGAGAGGGAAATGAGAGAAACTTAAGTAGGCTCCACACCCAGCCCAACTAGGAACCCAACTGGAGCGTGATCTCATGACCATAAAATCATGACCTGAGCCTATATCAAGAGTCAGACGCTTAACTGACTGAGCCATCCATGTGCCCCAATGTGAGGTGGTGGGGGGGGCAGATTTTAAAGCAGATCTGAGAGGGCAGCAAAATCTATGATCCATCCACCACTGCAAGTGCACCCCCATGCACAAGGAAAATGCGCCTCAGCCAAGGTTGGAGGCAAGCGAGAAGGTAGCTGTTTGGGGAAGAGCCAGAGGAGGGTAGAGGTGAGCATCCATGTGCCCAAAAGCAACATTCTGAAGATGAAACCAAAAAGGGAAAAGGCTGGTGAAGAGCATGTTTTGAATGTTCTTTCCTGTTCCCAGGGGTTTGCACCTATGCTTCTGAACAGTCTAAAGCTTTAATATTTTGCCCGCTATTGAGCCTCAGGATCTGACTCTCTCCTTTTAAAGGAAAGTATTAGCTAACCAAGTAATCACATGTGTTTTAACAGGGGCACTGTCTCCATAGAAGTAGCTCCCAGGGCAATGATCCCAAGCACCATGGACAATCTCTGTTCTTTCACCTTCCTCTGCTCTATGCCCTCCAACAATCCCCCTTCGCCTGTGATGGGACTTCTGTGATTGCTGTTATTCACCCTTTCTTAACCTTCTTTCTCTATTCACACCTGTTGTGGTAATTTATCAGTGGCCTGTCAGTCCCCCACACTCAGTGGGGTTGGTACCTGTCTAACTAATATAATCTCCTCGCAGCCCTGTGATCACCTAGAGTGATTTCACCTCCTGGGCCACAGGGGGATAGTGGGTAGATTCTCCTGTTCGCTCCAGAACATCCCAGCCTTTCTGCACCCTGTGTCTATGACTCTCCTTCAGTCTCTCCAGCCTTCTGCACACAGACAAACCCTATGGGATTTTAGGCTTTTTCTTTCTGTTCTCACTGCCAGAACCTACATTATGATGCCGTCACCACATACTTGGATTCCTGCAGAAGTCTCCTGATGCCTGTGTCTGTCTCGAATCTCTCCCCTCTTCAGTTCACACCTGACCTTGCAGCAGGTCCAGGATTCTGTGACACAGGTGTGATCCCCTCCATCTGACATCCTTCACAGCCCTCTCTCTGCCTGAAGACAATACTTACATGTCCTTGCGTTGGCTTCGAAAGTCCTCTTTTTCAGATGGGCTCACCTATACAATCTTATCACCCCAAGTCACCCCCACACTTCACAATGGAAACACCAAGCACAACTGCATATCTAGGTCTTTCCTCACACTGTTCCTGCAGTCTGGGGTGGACTGCACACCATTCTTTGTCTACGAAAAGGCTCTTCTTCCCCTAAGAGCCAATTCACATGCTGCATCCGCTGTGAAGCCTTCTCAGAGCCTCGCTGCTTCAACTTGCCCTCTGCATTCCCGGCACACTTGAGATGAGGGCTCATCTCCTCTGTGTTATATGCCATCTGGGCTTTACCTGGGCTCCCCCACACAATGAGCCCCCTGAGGGCGCTCTGGTGCTCTGCCTCCTCTTGCTCATCCCGTGTTCCCCATGTGACCCAGCACGGTGCCTGGCAGGGAGAGCTCCACAATCCTCAGAGGGAATGCGAACTGCCTTGGGGGAGGAGGGCCGGGCTCATTCAGGGTCCCTCCCACCTCAGCACTCAGATACCATATTCTTCAACTGGGCTCAGGCTGGCCCCCTGACCAGACCATCAGCTCTGTTTCTAAGAAAGTTCCACACTTCCTCCTTTTAGCACTGACCTCTAGAAAAATATTTAAAAGCATATTACCTTCTGTAGGATGTGTGAAACTTCTCTGCTCTGTGTTCGTAAGTGAACTATTTGTCGAAGCTAGAAAATATTCGGACAAAAGTAAACGAAATCAATTTTAAGGACTTATATGGAGTGCAAGCCACTATTTATCCACATCTTATGTCCAGTATGATAGAAAATTAGTTATTTGTAGTTAAATTTCACAAAAAGCTTTACAAAACATAAAATAGAAGTTATTTCATCTTTACGTAGAATAACATGTCAACATTTGAAAATTACATCATAAGCTCTTAATCAATTAATTCCCAAATATGAGGTCCCTTGCTCTAGCTCTTGTTATTACTTGACAATAATTTCTCCATGGTAACCCCACCCCCACCCCTCCCCTAGCCACAGTGGATTGTTCCATCATGGGTACCTCACATGAGGGGGGCTGAGTCTAGTGCTTTCTCCAGATCCACTCCCGATTAAACTTGTTTGATCCCCTGGTTGGGCACCTCACCCTGCTGCACGAATGAGAGTGCTCTTAGGAGAATTTTGGAACCAGACTGAGAATAGTCCATCCTTCTTTTCCTCCCATTTTCTTACAGTGATAGCTAATTTTATGTGTCCACTTGGTTAGGCCATGGTTCCTAGATATCTTTAGTTAAACATAATTCTCGATGTTTCTGTGAAGGTATATTTTTTGATAAGATTAACAGTTTAAATGAGCAGACTTTCAGTAAAGCAAATTACCTTCCATAATGTGGATAGGCCTTGTCCAAACAGTTGAAGGTCTTGTTTGGAATAAAGACTAACCTGCTGGGTAAAGGAAGTTCTATAGCAGACTGCCTTCAGACTCCTCCTCTTCCCTGGGTCTCCTGCTGCTGGCCCAGGCTGCGGATTCTTGACAAGCCCCTTGACTTGACAAGCCCCTACAATCACGTAACCAATTCTTTAAAATAAATCCCTCTCTTTCCCTCTCTTCCTCCCCCCTCTCTCTCTGTTATTCTATTTCCCTGAGGACTGCTGACTAATGCATCTATCCTGGAAAGAATGAAGCAGAAGCAGAGAAAAAAAGAGAGAGAGAGAGAGAGAGACAGAGACAGAGAGAGAGAGAGAGAGAGAGAGAGAGAGTGAGATACTCCTCACCTAGCTAAAGTTCCTAATTCCATTGTTCCTGATACCCACATGCATTCCTTCCCTTAGACTTTCTGACAATCAAAGTAGTCCTAATCGACTTCAAAACTGGGTTCTGAAAAAGATCTGTATTGAAGGAAAACACAACAATTTTTTTAAATTATGATTTAACCTATGGAATATTCTGTGTGTGCTTGAGAAAAATGTATTCTGCTATTGTTGGAAAGAATGTTCTGTACATGTCTGTTGGACCATTTGGTCTACAGTGTTGTTCAAGTCCACTGTGTGCTTATTGGTTTTATGTTGGAATGAGCTGTTCATTTTTCAATGCAGGGTGTTACAGTTCTCTGCAAATACTGTATCATTTTCTATTTCTTTTCAGGTTTGTTAATGTCTGCTCTCTATATTTAGGTGCTCTGATGTTGGATGCATAAATATTTACAAGTGTTAATCCTCCTGATGAAATGACTTATTTACCATTAGAGAGTGAAATTCTCTAACTTTAGGTATAGTTTTTGACTTAAAGTCTATTTTCTCTAATACTAAGTACAGCTATCCCTACTTTCTTTTGGTTTTCATTCCCTGGAAAACTTTTTCCATCCACTCACTTTCAGCCTACGTGTATCCTTGGCTAAAGTCAGTCTCTGGTGGATGACATTTTGTCGAATCTTGGTTTTTTATCCATTCACTCACTATATACCATGTGATTGGAGAATTTAGTCCATATAATTTTTTTAATGGTTATTTATTTGAGAGAGAGATAGAGTGCAAGCTGGGGAGGGGCAGAAAGAGGAGAACATAGGACCCAAACAAGCTCCCCATATGGGGCTTGAACTCCCAAACGAATAGGTCATGACCTGAGCTGAAGTCAGACACTCAACCAACTAAGCCATCCAAGTGCTCCTAGGCCATTTATATTAAGACAACTTAGAGAAAAGTATGTACTTACTACTGCCCTTGTGTTCATTGTTTTCTGACTGTTTTGAAATTCCCTTATTCTGTTCTTCTTTCTTGCTGGCTTCCTTTGTGATTTGATGATATTTTTGTCAGAATGATTTGATTTCTTCTTCTATATCTTTTGTGTATCGACCAAATGTTTTTCTTTGTGGTAACTCTGACGCATAGGTACAACATCTTATATTTATTTTAAGATGATTACAGTCTAATTTTATTGCATACAATACTGAATATTTTTACATCTCCTCCCTCATTTTATTTTACTAATGTCACAATTTATATATTTTTAATTTGTGTATTCGCTAACATTATTATAGCTATAATTTTTTTAAGGTTCTTTTAGCATTTGTACTAGTGTAAAAGTAATTCACACACCACCATTACGGTATTACGGTATTCTGAATTTAATCATATATTAGCCTTTACAGTGTCCATATGTCATCATTTTTATTGTCCATATGTCACCATGTAATTAGCACCCTCTCTTGTCTTTCTTTATTTTGTGTGTACTTGTTTTGAGAGAGAGCACAAGCAGGGGTGGGGCAGAGTTAGAGGGAGAGAGAGAATCTCAAGCTGGCTCCACACTGTCAGCACAAAGTCCAATTTGGACCACGACCATGAGATCATGACCTGAGCCAAATGCTTGAGTTGTTCACCTAACTGACTGAGCCACCCAAGTGCCCCAGCATCCTCTCCTTTCTTTTATGCTCGTCTGGGGCCCAGTAATGCCTATACTATTTTGTTTCTTGGTGTTTCATAACACCCACAGCATTTCTTCACTTATTCCCACTCTTTCTGTTTGTTTGCTTTTTATCTCTGACTGGATGCTTTCAAATTATGTTTTCATGTCAACTAATTATTTCTTCTGCTTGATGAATCTACTGTTGGAACCTTCAACTGAATTTTTCAGTGTAGTTTCTGCATGAAATTTGGGGTTGATTTCTTTACATGATTTCTACCTCTCTTTTGAATGCTCCCTTTGCTCGTAGACTGTTTTCCAGATCCTATTTAGGTGTCTATCTGTGTTTCCTGTAACTCACTGAATTCCTTACGTGGACTATTTTTGAGTTCTTTGTCAGGCATGCAGAGCTCCATTTCTTTGAGATCAGCCACTGGGACTTGATTTTGTTCCTTTAGTGGCATCATGTTTCCTTGACATTTTTGAAAGCTTTGCATTGCTGGTGTCTTTACACCTGAAGAAGCTGTCACTTCCCCCAGTCTTTACTGCCTGGTTTCCTCAGAAAAAGATCTTCACATGTCAGCTCAGCTAAAGATTCTGGGAGGTCTCTCAGACCTTCCTAAGGAAGCACCTTCTCTATTCCCCAGACTCCTTCTTGCGGTGGAAGTCTTAGGACTCTGTGTCTTCGCTCCATCCCACAAAACCAGACAGAATTCTGAAACCTCCTATTTATTTACAATAGGGAAGTGGCCTGAAGTGTTCAGGATCGTGGGCCCTCTCCCAATCCAGCAGAATCAAGCAACTGCTGATATCCATGCACACTGTCTACGGAGGTTCCCATCATCCGTGGGAAAGTGTGGTGCTGGCCACAGAGGGTGCTAGGATTCTGTAATACCGAGACAAGGCGACAGCACTTAATAGTCAGGGGCAAAGTAGATAAACAGTACCAAGGCCAGAATGGCAACCAAGAGGCTCTGACCTGAAGGACTTGTGGCAAAAGCCACATAAATCATAAAGTGTTCTTAGGGGTAAGAAGGAAAGGCAGCCAAAGACTGTATGGTTTGCTCTATATGACCAATTCAAGGATGAATGTGTATCTTATGTCAGTTTGCCTCCTGCAACAAAAATCCCATAGAGTGGTTTAAATAACAAACACTTCATCTCACAGTTCTAGAAGCTGGAGGTGTACAATCAAAACACTAGCAGACATGGTGTCCAGTGAAAGCCCACTTCCTGGCTTGTAGACAGCTATTTTCTCACTGTACTCTCACATGGAGTGGCAGAAAGAAAGAGAAAGAGAGAGAGAAAAAAAAAAAGCTCTCTTGAGTCTCTTCTTTTAAAGATAGTAATCTAAGAGCTCTGTGCTCATGACAAAATTATCTCCCAAAGCCTCCATCTCCAAATAACATCCCTTTGGAGATTAAGTTTCCACATATGAGTTTTGGAGGACGCATCTAGTCCATAGTAGTGAGTAAAGACTCAGGTTATTTGCCATAATGGAAAGTCATGGTTTCTATATTCAAACCAGTTTTCAGACTCAAAGTCACACAATTATGAGCTCACATTTCAAAATTACAAAACACAGGAAGAATCAAGGAACCATAAAGTCAGATACTATTCTTTTTGTTACCTGCCCTCTGTTATTCCTAGAAAGAAGAATAAGATTGGGATCTGGAGATAGTAAAATTATGAAACATAGGGCATAAAATAAATGTGTTGAGAATGCTTAAAGAAATAAAAGGAGAATTAAAAAACAAACAAGAAATATATGCTTCCCACATTCCCCACTAACCTAAAAATAACGAGGCAGATTAGGAGAATACAACAGAGTTCAATTTACTCATTGATTCTCTGCTTACTCAACCTGGAAAACTACAGTGAAAAACATAAAAGTACAGGATACGAGAGGGAGAATTTCGGAAAGTCCTAAATGACATCTTCTTCCAATATATGTACTTTAAAAATCTGTTCTTTAGTGTAGTCACTTTTTTTTTTTAACGTTTATTCATCTTTGAGAGACAGAGCACAAGTGGGGTTGGGGCAGAGAGAAAGGGAAACACAGAATCCAAAGCAGGCTCCAGGCTCTGAGCTGTCAGCACAGATCCCGATGTGGGGCTCGAACGCACAACCATGAGATCATGACCTGAGCTGAAATCAAATGCTTAATCAGCTGAGCAATGCAGGCACCCCTACTGTAGTCACTTTCTTCCATTGTATGAGCTATGTCTTCTGGATAACTTGCTGTAGCTTCTACATAAGCACCTGCTGCTTCACCTCCCACTTTTGTGTTATGGAGATTGTTTCTTTTCCTAAACCTCATGAACCAATTTCTGCTAGATTTCAACTTTTTTTTCTGCCACTTCCTCACCTCCCTCAGCCTCCACAGAATCAAGGAGAGTTAGGGCCTCGCTCTGCAGCAGGCTTTGCCAGAAGGGAATGTTGTAGCTGTTTTAGTCTCCTTTCCAGTTTACTGAAACTTTCTGCTTATCAGCAATAAGGCTGTTTCACTTCCTTATCATTAGTGTGTTCCCTAGAGTAGCACTTTAGTTTCCTTCAGGAACTTTTCCTTCACATTCATAACTGGCTAACTGCTGGCACGAGAGATCTAGCTTTTGACCTCTCTCAGCTTTCAACATGCCTTCCTCACTAAGCTTATGAATCATTTCTAAGTTTTGATTTCAACTGAGAAATATGCAACTTCTCCTTTCACTTGAACACTTAGAGGTTATTGGGAGGCTTTTAATTGGCCTAATACCAATGTTGTGTCTCAGGGAAGAGGGAGATCTAATGAGAGGGAGAGCCAGAAAACACACACACACACACACACACACACACACACACACACACACACACACACATATCACATATGTTCCCCATTTCATATGGACATGGTTAGTGACACCGCAAAACAATTACATAGTAACATCAGAGATCACTGATCATAGATCAGCACAACAAATATAATGTAATGACAAAGCTTCAAATGTTTCAAGAATTACCAAACTGTGACACAGAGACGCAAAGTGAGCAAATGTTGTTGGAAAAATGGTGCCGATAGACGTACTCGACGCATGCTTGCCACACACCTTCAACTTGTAAAAACCACATACCTTCAAGGCACAAGGAAGCAAAATGCAATAAAACAACAAGATACGCCTGTATACCTGGTAACAGATTCAAGATACATGAGGCAAAATTTAGAAATCTAAATCAAAAACACTGTAACAGAAATGAAGAATGTCTTCGATGACCTTTTAATAGGCTGGATATAACTGAGGAAAGAATCTCTAAGCTAGAAAATATATCAATAGAATTATCCAAAACTGAAAAAGAGAATAAATACTTAAAAAAACAGAACGGATATCCAAGGACTGTGGGACAACTACCAAAATGTGTAAAACACATGTCATGGAAAAATCAGAAGAATGAGAGAAAGGAAGAGAGGACATCTTTGAAACGATGACTTACAATTTCTCCAAGCTACTGTCAGACACCACATAAAGTTCTACGAAGTTTGAAGAACATCAAGCAGGAAAAAATCTGAGGAAAATAACCTAAACCTGGCGTATAATATTCAAACTACAGAAAATCAAAGATAAACACAAAAATTTGGAAAAAGTCAGAGAAATAAAACACCTTGTAGAGAAACAAAGATGAGAATTATATCCAACTTCTCCTAAGAAACCATGCAAAGAGAGAATGAAGTAATGTATTAAAAATATTAATAGGAAAAAAACCCCACCACCCTAAAATTCTGTCTCCTACAAAGTTACCCTTCAAAAGTGAAAGAGAAATAAAAGACTTTCTCAAACAAACAAAAATTGGGGGAAGTTGTTTTCAGTAGACCTGCCTTGTAAGAAGTGTTAAGAGTCCTTCAAGGAGAAGGAGTAATATAATTCAGAAATTTGGAATTACATAAATGAAGACAGAAAACTGGAGAATGAATAAGTGAATGTAAAAATAAAAACTTTTATTTGTCTTTTTCTTAATTGATCTAACAGATAACATTTTATTCAAAATAATAATAGCAATGATTTATTCTTTGAATATATATTTATATGTTTTATATAGTACATAAATCTTTAATAATAAATATATAAAAATATTTATATATGTTTAATTGGATAGAGTATACTTATATACAGTGAAGTGTATATGAGTGACAGCGATTACTCAAGTGAGTGCCAAAATCTAGACCACTAATAATACCAAATGCTGGCAAGTATAGGAAGAAACATGAACGCGTTGATTGCTGGTGGGAATGCAAAATGCTACAGCAACTTTGGAAGACAGTTTGGCAAGTTCTTAAAAAACTGAACATACTGTTGCAATATAATCCAGCAAAAGGATCCCCTGTTATTTACCCAATTGGGTTGAAAATTATGTCTACACAAAGTCCCCCATTGCAGATGCGAATAACAAGTTTATCCTTAGTTGCCAACACTTGGAAACAACCAAGATACCCCTTAGTGGGTAAATGGCTTTAATAAATTGGGATTATGCAGACAACCAAATATTATTCAGTGCTAAAAAGAATGACTTATCAAGTCATGAAAAGACAAAGAGGAAACTGAAATTCCTATTTATTAAGTGAAAAAAAGCCTATGGAAAGGCTACATACCATATAATTCCAACTATATGATATTCCGAAAAAGGCAGAAACTGTGGAGACACTAAAAAGATCAGCGGGTGCCATGGTCTAGGGGGAGGGGGAATAAATACACGGAACACAGAGGACTTTGAGGGCAGTGAAACTACTCTGTCTGAACTGTAGTAATGGATGCATGCCGTTGTACTTTTGTTCAAACCTACAGAATGCACAAGACCCAGAATGAACCCTACTTAAACTATGGCCTTGGGGCGATAATTATGGGTCAGTGTACCGTTCAGTACTTGTAACAAATGTAACACTCTGGAGGGGATGTTGATAACGAAAGAGAAGCTGTGCTGAGGTGGGGTTAGGAGGTACGGTCTATGGGAAATCTCTGCACCTTCCTCTCAATTCTGCTGTAAACATAAAACTACACTGAAAAAAAAAAAAGTCTTAAAATACAAACAGCACAAACAAAAACAAAAAGCTTTTTATACTAAATGGATGTTTAATTTCATCAAATCCATATTGCAATCTTATGGGGTTTTTCCCTTCAAATATGTAATGGAGTCAATTACATTTAATTACTCTTTTCAATTACATCTTTTTGTTGCCATCTGTTTCCTGCCACATCTAATTATTTCTCCAGTGCTTTCATGAGTCAAATCTGCTATTCACTGTCTTTTGAGTTCTTTCCAAATGTTCCCCCTCCCAATTTCTTTCATCTTTCCTGGTCCTAGATTCCCATCTTTCTTTCTCTGAAGAACTGGGTTTCTTCACACTTAACTGGACATATATGGAGATGTGGAAGCCAGTGCTGCTCAGAATGTTTTGGAACTTCTTTGGGATGATTGCAAGGAAAGACAGGATGGATTCAAAAGTTTGTTTCCACCTGCCTAAGCCTGCTCTAATTTTAGCCACTCCACTCATTTGTTCTACTGTTACTGCTTTGGGATAACATTACATTTGTTCTGGTGTGAGCTTGAAATCGTTGACTTCGAATAGATAATCATTACTATATTCTTATGTTCTCTGATCCTTATATTCTGAAACAAATTTGCCCCATATACTTTTTGCCTCTATTTTAAAATTTAAGAACCCCAAATAGAAAATTAGGGTTTCCTTCTTAGCCTGGGAGCCAGAAATACTAGAAATATCAAAGGAGAAACAATAATCGCGCAAATATACAAAGGTCTAAAAAATAAGAATTCAAAGAGACCATAAAAGTGCAAACCGAGACACTGGAGGAAACACTACATTTTATCTAGTCACACAAGTTCAGTTTCACTCCATTCCAGGGCCCCCCATATTGTCTGCACTCGACCAGACACCTAGTCAGTGCACCATTGACATAGGGTAGATCAGAAGATTTGCTGGATAATAAACAAATTTATCACTGTCACTAGGACAAATTACAAACCATTTTGTGAGTGGATAAAGGGCCTCCTTGTCACAACTGAGAATATCTTTACTTTTTGCAAAAACCGTCGCAGCATAAGACTTACCAGACACCATGATATTGACAGAGATCAGGACCCTCAAAGCGGACATCCTCTTCAGAGTATGCATTTAGAGCGGTTACCCACGTACTAGCCACGGACGGGAAATGTCGCTGAGTTTTGTTGAGTGATAAAGCAAAATCCCCAACACCTAATATTCATTGGTTCTCGCACAGTATTGAAGTGACAAATGAATTATGTAGCAATTCATTTAGAAAGTAGCATTTTGGGAAACATAAATTACGCATGATAAAATGCACAAATCTCTAGTGGATAGCTTGGTGAATTTTTACATGTGTATGCACTCAGATAATCGCCTTCAAAACCAAGGTAAGAGCATTTTCACTTTTCAAGAAGTTTCCTTCCTGCTCCTTCTCTGTCAATATCCCTTCCCCAGAGAGAAACTCTGCTCTGACTTCTATCACCATTTTGCCAGTTTTTGAATTCCACAAAAATGAAATTCTTTACATAGTTCAGTTTTGTAATGCCATATAGTGGTTCTTTGGTCTGATCGTGACATAATTTATTCATCAGTCTGCTGTGTACTTGGATTTTCCATTTCAGGAATAACACAGGTAAAGCTTCTATGAACATTTGTATTTTGTACGTATCTTTCTGTTTACTTAGGCATTTATTTTCTTGGGTACATACCAAAAAATTAAAATTGATGGTCATAGCTAGGATAGACATAATAAGTGGCTTTAATAAAGACTTCTTATGAGTTGAATTGTGTTCTGTCAAAACTCATATGTTGTAATTCTAACCCTCGGTTCCTCAAATATGACCTTATTTTGATAGGGGTCACTGCAGATGTAATTAGTTATGATGAGGCCACAGGATTAGGTTGAGCCCTAATCCAATGACTGGTGTCATGATTCAAAAAGAAAAACTGGACACATACTCAGGGAGAATGTGATATAGAAATGAAGACAGAGATCAAAACACTCCCTCTACAAGCCAATGAAGTCCAAAGATTTCCAGCACAACACCAGAAGCTAGGAGAGAAGCAAGGAACACATTCTTTCTTCCTGCACCAGAAGATTTCAAGATTCATTTGACGGCAGAACACGACACTAAAACATTTGAATAGGTGAGATGCAGAACTCTTTCTTACTTACATCTCCAAAAAAGAGAAGACTGCCGCAGAGGGCCACACAGGGCCCTCCCAGACAGCATAACACCAAGCTAGAGGTGTAGAACGCAGCGAATGTGTGATAAGTGGGGTGGAATTAGGTCTGAAGGGCTCCCGGACAGCCTAATTTGAATAATTTCCCAGGCTTCCTGTGCATTATTGTATATAGGCCTGTGCCTAGTTGTCTGGTATGTGGTCCTGGGGCCTGGAGTGGAAAAGGCCAGATAAGAGAAGTTGGTGGGGAGTTGATTTAATCAGTTGCTCAAGAAAGGGAACTGACTCCTCCATAGACAGGACTTCAAAAATGGGTCTAGATAGCATTATTTTAATTAAAAACTATATTAAAATTGACCCATTGATCTTTACGTCAGTTTTAACCTTGATTATTTGTGGTATTTGAGTACATAAGTTGCCTTGAATGAATAAAAATGAATAAAACTCATTTTATTATGAGAGGAAAACAGCAGGGTCCTTATAAGCCATTCCATAGCCAAGTTCACCATTATATGGCATTAGCCTAGATAACAAACCTGGAATTTCCAGGATCTCTAAAATCCTGAGCTGTAAATAGTTGAGCTGTAAAGTATGTTAAAAGTATGAGTTGTGGAGGCGAGAAGCAGGAGAATGTACAAGGAATGGCAACTCCTCTCCCCAGGGGGTTGGGAATGGACCTATGTAAGGCAGTTGTCTCCTGCAGAAAGTAACAAAATCCATTAATTTTTAGAATGACAGGGATGGTAGTAACCTCTACCGGATTTCCCTTTAAAAAAAAAAAAAAGGATGTATGTTTTCCCAGAGAACAAAGAGTATATTAAGTTTATGGACTAAGCAAACAGTGAGGGCAGGTTTTTGTATCAGAAACTCAAGGACTATTTATGGCCATTATGGGTAGTCCAGAGATCCCAAGAGATGTGAGAAGAGGTTGCTAAAGCCTGGACAGTGAATGAGTCTCTGAGAGCACTAGTGGGAGGGCCTTTTGATTTTATTTATTTCTTTAAATTTTCGTTAGTGAGCATACAGTGCAATACTGGTATTGGTTTCAGGAGTAGATTCGATGATTTGCTACTTACGTATGATACCCAGTACTCATCGCAATGAGCGCCCTCCTTACTGTCCTTCACCCATTTGACTGTAGAACCTTTTACTGCGGATGCATGTTATTTAATGTAAGTTCATTTGTTTGTAGCAGCATGAGGGAGATTAAGTAAAATTAGTAAATGAGGAATACGTTGCCTCCGAACCCAAAAGGGATGAAAAGTTGTTGGACTTGTATGTCCTTAGTGAGTATGTTAAACAAAATTCCTTGGATGAAAGTGTTATTAATGTAATACCATACTTGTGTTTGGGGGGCAAGGTGGATGCAATTAAAATCCTGCCTGCCAAGCCCGTGTGTGATGGCAGGGCTGCTGAGATAATCCAAGGGCAGTACAGTAAAGATGTATTGTGCCCCCTTAGAGACGAAAGCAAACTCAAAGACTGCTGAAATAAGCACTGAATAAGACCTATTAGATGCCATGATTAATTTTAATAATGTTGTATATTGGGCATGTGGGCTTTAATGGATGCATTAAGGTTGCAACAGGGTACCCTGAGGCACCATTCATTCTTTGCGCGTTTTAGAACAGGCACAATTGAGCTGTCAAATGTGGAACCAGTGGGAATAATCACCTAATTATTGACTAGGTCTTATAGACTGTTTCAATCATTACAATACAGTCATTACGATATTTTAACTTACATTGAGCCATATTAACTATTTTAATTAAAGGTCACAGGGTCCTATTTTGTCTAAATTTATGACATACTTAATCAATTTATTTACTTATTAATTAACTAATTTAATTTAAATTGATTACTTATTGCATCAGAGTATGTATGCCTACTATTTTAGTCTGTTCAGGCTACTACAACACAACATCATAGACTGGGTGAAAACAACAGAAATTTATTTCTCTACATCTGGGAAGTCTAAGAATAAGACGCCAACACATTTGGTTGTCTGCTGAGAATCTGCTTACAAGGTCATAGACCAATTTTTCTTTGTGTCCTTACATGGTAGAAAGCATGAGCTAGCTCTTTGAGGTTTCTCTGGGCACTCCTCCCACTCATGAAAGCTATGTCCTTAAAGCCTAATTAGCTACCAAAGTCCCTGCCTGCAAATGCCATCACATTGGAAAAATAGGTTTCAATACAAAAATTTAGGTGAGAGAGACACAAAATATTCAGTCTGCTATAGATGCCATATGTGAACTGATGGTTTTATGTCTTCCTCTGCAATTTGAAATTGCAATTTGAAAAATACCTTTTATTTCTTGTCCTTGTTTAATTGCCCTGGTAGAACTTCTGGTATGATGTTAAATAGAAGCAGCAAAAGTGGGGCGTTCTTGTCTTGTTCCTGATCTTAGGGGAAAAGCTTGCAGCTTTTCACCAGTGAATATGATGGTTATTGATTTTCTCTCTTCCCTCTTGGAACTTATTTTGCTGCTCCTTATGAGTTTTGGTATACTGGGTTTCCATTTTCACTTGCTTCAATATACTTTTTGATTTCCCTTTTGATTTCTTCTTTTACCCATGGTTGGTTCTGGATATGCTATTTAATTTCCAGATATTTGTGAGTTTTCCAACTTTCCTCTTTTATCAATTTCTAGTCTCATACCACCATGTTGGAAAAGATAGTTGATATGATCAAACTTCTTAAATTTGACATGACTTGTTTTTGCCTTAACTTGTGATCTATTCTGGATAATAGTCTGTGTACATTTGAAAAGAATGTGTGCTGGTTCTGCTGGGTGAAATGTTCTGTATATGTCTTTAAGATCCATTTAGGCCACAGTATAGTTTAGGCTCAATGTTTCCTTTTAACTTCCTAAGGGTATTCCAATACCCTAAGTGGGGTATTGAAGACTCTTATAATTATTGTATTGCTGTATTTCAGATCGGTTATTATTGGCTTAATATATTTAGGGGCATGCATATCTATAATTGTTATATCCTCTTGAGAACTGACCCCTTTATCATGATATAATGACCTTATTTCTCTCTTGTTAAGGTTTTATCTTAAAATCTATTTAATCTGATATAAGCATAGTTGTCCCTGCTCTCCTTTTAGTTTCCATTTGTGTGGATATCTTTTCCCATCTCATCACATTCAGCCTACGTGTATCCTGAAAGCTGAAGCAAGTCTCATAGGCAGCATATAGTTAGATTTTGTTTTTTTTAATCCATTCAGCCACTCTTTGTCTTTAGATTGAAGAACTTGATCCATTTACATTTAAAGTAATGATTGAAAAGTAAGGACTTAATACTATGCTTTCATTGTTTTCTAGCTGTTTTGTAGATCCTTTGTAGCTTTCTGCCTCTCTTGCAGTTTTGCTTTGTGATTCGATGATTTCCCGTATTGGTATTCTTTCATTACTTTCTCTTTATGTTTTGTGTATCTACTAGAGGTTTTCCCTTTGTGGTTACCATGAGGTATATATAAAACATAGTTATAGCAGTCTATTTTAAGCTGATGACAATTTAACTTTACTTACATAAAAAAACTCTACTCTTTTACTGGTTCCCATTTTATGTACTTGATGCCACAATCAATTTACATCTCTTTATATTCTGTATCCATTAACATATTATCATAGCTATAGTTATTTTGAATGATTTTGTCTTTTCATCTTTATATTAGAGCTACATATTTACACACCAGCATCACAGTGTTAGAATAGTCTGAATTTGACTATATCCTTATCATTGTCAGTATGTTTTATACTTTTATATATCTTCATGTTATTAACAACTGATTGCTGAAAAATTAGATGTAATGTAGGAAATAGTTTCAAAGAAGGATCTAATTTTAGTTCTGTTTAGGACTTCTATTTCTAGAAATGTTGTTAATTATATACTCTGAAAAAAATCTCTGGTTAAAAACACCAAAATGAGGGCTGAAATTTGAATAAATTTTTAATCCTTAACTGAGCTCACTAGGAATAAAGGAGAACTTCTGGAATCAAAACTGAAAGTGAGCAAATATGGAGTGGAAAGATTGAGGTAACCCCAAAGTTATCAACAGTAGGAACCTAGAGGCCAGGGTTTTAAGAGCCATTTAGAGAACATAAGAACACTGGTCCCATGCAAAGCAGGAAGTAGAAACTGAGAGTCCTGTCCACTGAATAAAGACAAGACAAAGTTTAAGTAAGCTATTATTTGATAAGAAAGGGGAAGTTACTTGTCATATTCTTATTTCTTATTTTTGTAAGAACAATAGAAAAGTTCCCACCATGAATGTGTTACTACACTGCCCTCACATGGGTCTAGGGATTGAATTTATGTTATCTAACCTGTGTCATCTAAGAAGCTCTAATCTAGAAATTGCAATACACTATCCCCATCTTAGTAGCAATCCCAAGACAGTAAATACTCTTCGGAAGAAATCCTTCCCCACAATTTCAGATTCCATATGGCACCTACAAATATAAGTAGGTTAAATATGAGTTTACAATCCAAAATTACAAAAACAAAAAGAACATCAAGACAAATAAACCATAGCTGAAGATGACAAAAACAAAGAAAGTAAAAAGACATACAAAAAGATATAAGTATTATAACAGTCAAATACATTTATAGAATATATAAAACATATTTACAGAATAATTATTTTAACCTGTTTATCGAAATTCAAAATAATATTCAAACATAAAAAGAGATGTTAAAGAAACTGAATAGAACTTACAGAATGAAATTTATGTTAAAAGTTAAAATGCTATGAGACCAAAGAGACCAAACAGTAGATGAGACAGAAGTGAGGAAAAATTTGTGGTCTCTAAGAGACATCTGAAAAAAAAATTACATAAAATACTACACAGAGAGACAAAATATAGAAAATATTAAACATATATTGATTGAGTCATGGAAGATAGAAAAGACTTCATTAGATTTCCAGAAGAAGAAAATAGCTAAAAATGATGAGACCTAATGTTGAAAGAAATAATAACTAAGAGTTTTCCAGTATTGAATTAAAAAAAAAAACAACAGCAAAACAGAATCCTAAAATCCAGAATATACAGCAGATCCTAAGCCAGAATAATAAAAAGAAATCCATATTTAGATGCACAACAGTGAAACTACAACACACTGATGATGAAGAGACGTCATAAGAGCAATTAAGAAGGCAGATTACTTACCATGAAATAACACTTGTACCAACAGAATTCTTTCTTTCTTTTTTTTTTTTAAGAGAGAAACAGAGAGAGATGGAGAGAAACAGATGGAGAGGAGAGAGAGAACCTCAAGCAGGTACCACACTCAGCACAGAGCCCGACACAAGGCTCAATCCCACAACCCTGTGACCGTGACTCTAACCAAAATCAAAAGTCAGACACTCAACCAACTGAGCCACCCAAGCGCCAAGAGTAGAATTCTTAACAATAATTATGAAGGCAAAAATAAATGGAATATCTTCAAAGTGCTGAGGGAAAATAACTGTTTAGACTTAGTTATCCAGAAAAACATATTTTTCACAAATTAAGAGAAAATAAAGACCTTTCCTCTAAACAAAAACTGAGATCTTATTACCAACAAATATAGACCCTCACTTCATAAACTTTTGAACAAAACTTGAAAATAAGAAAGGGAAGAAGAAAAGTAATCTCAAAAAGGAAGGTCTAAGTTTCAGGAAGAAATACTGAACAAAAAATTGGTAAATACATGGAAAAACTTTTATAAACAGTTATATCAATATCTAGTTTGGAGAATGTTTTTTTTTAATTACAAAATTTCAATATTAGATAATATAACTCCTAGATAGAAGATAAAGTAATTGGAGTTAAAAATGTTTAAGATATTTTAATTCTTTAGGTAAAATAATGTTGATTAAGTGTAGATTTTCAGCATAAATTTTGGAGGGTAATCTCAAAGGAATAAAATGGAGTATGTAATTTCCAGTGCAATAAAAATAGAACTTTCAAAGCTCCGTAAAGTCTAAAATGAAGGGAAAAAGGGATAAGCACAGAAAAATCAGGATAAATATAAAGTATGATATATAAATATTCAATACTATTATATCAAATATAGAAATGTAACAGTAAACATTAGAACTGTCATAATTTTTTAACTTAGTTATATAATGTATAACAAAAGACATAATTCCTATACACACAACAGTGAGAATGTACTTAATACCATTAAACTATACACTTAAAAATGGTTAAATGGTCAATTTCACGTTATGAATATTTACCAAAAAATTTTTGATTATAAGGCATTCAAAAATACAGGAAAATGGAATCCAAAATGAAGAAAAAGAATACTCAATTAAAATCAACTCAAAACTGGCGCAGATGAAAGATAGAGTGGACAAGGGTGCTGCGAGTCATTACAATATTACTATAGTCCTTATGTTCCCAAAGTTAATTCAGGACATGGAAGACATGAACTGAGACTCCAATAGATTTCTAAAGATGAATACTATAATATGTGAGGTGAAAAACACATTGAATATAATTAACAGCAGATGACACATTGCAAAACAAAAAAATTACTGACCTTGATAATAGAAATTATGCAAAAAGAAACCAAGAGAAAAGAGAACATTAACACAGAGTATCAGTGAGCCATGGGCCAGTTTCAAGAGGCCCGATATATGTATATGTAACCAAAGGACGGAAGAGAGGAAAGGAGACAGAGAAAAACTTCAAGGAAATAATAGCAAAAGAAATTTTTCTAGTTTGTTCAAAAGTACAAACTTACAGATGCAAGAATTTTAAAGAATCCCAGACACAAAGAAATATTAAGAAAACTACACCAAAGCACATTGTAATCAAATTGCTTAAATCCAGGGGTAAAAAAAATTCTTAAAGGCACCCAGAGAAAATAGACACACAGGAAGAGTGTCAAGAAGGATCATAGATTTCTCATAGGAAACAATGCAAGTGAGGAGAACATTTTAGAGTACAAAAATGTAAAAAACCCAGGCCACCTGGGTAGTTCACTGGGTTAAGCATCCAACTCTTGGTTCTGACTCATGTCACAATCTCGTAGTTCCTGAGTTCAAGCCCCACATCTGGCTCCCCACTGACTGTGCAGAGCCTGCTTGGAATTCTCTCTCCCACTCTCTCTGCCCCTCCTCCAAATTCGCACATGTGCTCACACTTTCTCTCTCAAAATAAATAAATAAACTTTTTAAAAAAGTAAAAAACCTGTTATCTAGGATGCTATAAGCAGCAACTATAGCTTAAAACAGAGAGGGAAAATAAGCTTTGGGGGGCATAAAAACTCTGAAATAATTTATCATCTGATGACCACACTACAGGAAATGTTCAAGAGAATCTTTCAGGAAGAAGGAAAATGATACCAGATAGAAATATAGATCTACACAAAGGAAGGGAGACACCAGATGTAGTAACTAGATGGCAAATATATAAGATTTTCTTTGGTATTTAAAAGATAACTGACTCTTTAATAAAATAAAATATTTATATCTTTTTAATACTTAATATGTAAAATAAAATCTTTAAATATAGAATTAAAATAAAAAAGTATTTCAAAACTATTTAAATCACAAAATTAGGTTTGTTATGTTAATGTAACATAACATTAATGCCATAAGTAAAGTTATAATATGACACAATAACACAAATGCTAGGAGAGACAAAATGAAAGTATACTATTGCAAGACATTTATATTTGTGAAATAAACTATATGAAGTAGCATAATATCACTTGAAGGTAGGATGTGATCAGTTAAAGGTGTATACTATAGATCCTAACACAACCACAGAGATAACAACAACAGAGTTGTAGCTAATAGGGATATAACATGGTATTAAATTTCCATGTGGTAAAGGAGGAAAAAGGAGAAAAAATACAGAGAAACATATGTAGAAAAGTAGAAAACAAATACCATATTGATAGATTGCAACCTAAGCATATCAATAATCAAATGTAAATGGTCTAAACCTACCAATTAGACACAAAGATGGTCAGATTGATTTAAAAAAAAAAGAGCAATAAAGCTAAATGTCGCCTATAAGAAACATACTTCAAATATAAAGACAAATAGTTTAATGGGAACATAGTGGGAAAAGATACACAGTACTGACACTCGTTGAAAGAAATCTAGAGAGATTATATGAATATCAGACATGATAAATTTGAGAGCAAAATTATTACCAGAGATCAAGAACTTTATTTCATAATGATAAAGGAGTAAGTTCATAAAGAAGGCATAACATTCTTAAAAGTTTGTACCCTTTATAACCGATCTGCAAAACATATGAAGCAAAAACTGATAGAAATACAAGGAAAATGAGACACATTGACCATCATAGTCAGAGATTTTACTACACCTGCTCAACAATAGAAGTCAACAGAAAAATCAGCAAGTACATAGAAGATTTAAACAACACTATCAATCAACTTGAACTCATTAACATTTGTTGAGCACTCCAAAAACAACAGAATATGCACTATTTTCAAGTATGCATGGAACATTTATGAAATTAGTCTTCTATTAGAATCACATATGATGTCTCAATACCTTTAAAAGATCTCAACTCATACAAACTATGTTCTCTGACCATAAAGGAGTGAAATTAGAAATCAATTATGGAAAGATATCTGAAAAATCCTCAATTATTTGGAAACTGACTAGCACTTTTATGAATAATTCACAGGTCAAGAAGCAATCTAAAGGAATTTATTACATATTTTGAACTAAAGGGAAATGAACACTTTCACACAAAAAATTCCAAGTACAAATGACCTCCCCAAAACCAAGCATTTCAAAAAATATTCTAAATTATACATAAATTCCTCTAAAATAATTAAAATAGAGGGATTACTTCTGATAATATTCAGCTCAGGTTACTATAACAAAATACCGTAGACTGGATGACTTAGGCAACAGTCATTTATTTCTCACAGTTGTAGAGGCCTCGAGGTCCAACATCAAGATGCTGGCAAATTTGGTTCCTGGTAAGATCACCTCTTCCTGCTTTGTAGACAACTACATTTTCACTGTGTCCTTAGTGGTAGAGAGAGAGCTCTTCTCTCTCCTCCTTTTTTTTATAAGGACACTTCTTCCAACATGGAACCTTCATAATCTCATCTAAAATTAATTACAACCATAAACCCTAACTTCCTATACATTACACTGGGGGGTTGAATTGAATTTCAAAAGGACACAAACATCAGTGCATATCCCTGTGCCAACTCATTCAATACCACCAGTATGATCCTGATACCAGATAAAACAAGGGAAAATATTACTAGAAAACTACAAATTAGTATTTCTCAGGAACACAGATGCAAAAATACTAGGGAAAATTGTAGTAAATATGATCTAACAATATATAAATTAAGGATGATATGTATGTCCAAGTGGGTTTACCCAAAAATGCTAGCTGAACCTTATACTCAAAAAAAATCAATATTGCTATATTAAAAGCTTAAAAAATTTTTTCGATCATCTCAATTGGCACACACAGAAAAGCTTTTTACAAAATCAAACATCTATTCCTATTTAAATCTCTGAGAAACTAGGAATAGAAGAAACACCCTTCTACCCAATAAAGGGCATCTACAAAACAAAATCCAGCAGCTAACATTGTATTTTTTAGTGCAAGTCTGCACAATTTCCCCTACGACCATGAATAAGACAAGGATGTCCACTTACATTACTCCTAATCAACCTTTCACTAAAGCTTTTAGCCAGTGCAATAGGTAAGCATGATCTTGGGTGATAATAACAAATATATAATTGGTTGCTTGCACACAGCTCCTAAAACGCTTGCAATTTCCTGAATGATAGAGATGAGAGGAGTGCCTTTCATGATTCATAACAAGTCCCTTTCAAACATACCTGAGTTTATGCTAATGAAGTGACCTTGACATGCCTCTGCTAGCTTCAGGATGGTGGCTGCTTGCCAGGGGAAGCAACCACATGATAACCGGGTGGGCAACTTCAGGTCTATCCCATGATCTCCAGAACTAATGATTTAATCATCATGCCTACATAATGGAACCTGTATAAAAATCCTAAACAAAGGGTTCAGAAGGCTTCTGCTTTGGTGAATACATCCCAGACTCCATGGGGACAACAGAGCCCCTACATTTGGGAACTTTTCAGATCCGGACTGTACACATCTTCATCTGGCTGTTCCTTTGTATCCTTTTTAATATTCTTTATAATGAATCAGTAATAAATATAAAGTGTTGCCCTGAGTTCTGTGAGCCTTTATAGCAAATTATCAAACTTGGAGGAAGGGGTCTCATGGGAACCCTCAATTGGTAGCCATGTTGGACAGAAGTGTGAGTAACCTGGAGACCCACCACTTGCAATTAGCATCTGAAGTAGAGGAATGTCTTTTGGTACTGAGCCTGTATCTGTGGGGTATGGGCTAATTCTAGATAATTCATGTCAAAATTGAATGGAATTGTAGATCACCCAGTTGGTGTCCACAGAGAATTGGAGAATTACTTTGTATAGAAAATCCACATATTTGGTGTTGGAAATGTCACACGTAAAGAAACAGTTATTATTCAGTAAGTATAAACAAATAAAAGACATCCAGATTAGAAAGGAAGAAACGAAACTGTCTGCATTTACATAAGTCATGATCATCTATGTAGTAAATCTGAAAGAATCTTCAAAAAACTGTTAGAACCACTAAGTATCTTTATCTAGGTTGTAGAATATATAAAGTGAATATACAAAAGTCAATTGTATTTTTATATAATATTGAGGAACAATTAGAAATTGACATTTAAAAACTAGTACCCTTTACAGTAGCATCAAAGAGAAAGACATATAGTATTTAGGGATAAGCCTGACCAAGATATAAAAAAGCTATGAAGTATAAAACATTGCAGAGAGACATGAAAGAAGGTCTAAAGAAATGGGAGTTCTACTACGCTCATACGTTAGAAGACTCATTATTGCTAAGACATCAATTCTCCTCAAAATGATGTTTACTTCAACATAATCCAGTGAAAATCCAAAAAAGTCTTTTTTTGTAGAAATTTACAAGCAAAAGTACCTAGTTTAGCCAAAACAACTTTGCAAAAGAGCAAAGTCAGAGAGCTAACACTACCTGATTCTAAGACTTACAAAGCTACAAGACTGTGTGATGTTGGCACAATAGAAATATTGTTTGACAAAACAGAATAGAGAATCCATAAGTAGAGACATACTTATGGGCACAAATGATTTTGACAAAGAGAAAAGGTAATTTAGTGGTGCTAGAATATGCACTTGAGTGTCACTATACAAAACAAAATAAACAAAAACAACAACAACAACAAAAAACCCGCTCCAGTCTATATCTCACACCATATACCAAAATTCCATCAAAATAAATTATAGACCTAAATGTATAACCTAAGACTATAAAACTTCTAGGATAAAATACTTTAACCTATGAATTAGAAAAAAAAATTTCTTAAGTGATACCAAAACTATATTCCATTAAGAAAAAATCAATAAATTATTCATAAAAATTCTTCTCTTAAAAACAAAACAAAACAAAAACACAACAAAAACATCTCTTCAAAAGACAGTAAACACTACAAAGAGAATGAAAAGACTTTTTTTCAGAAAATACAAAGAAATATCAATAAATAAGCTACTCAGTGTTTTTTAAATGAGAAAAACATTTCAGTACTTACCAAATAAAATATATGAGTGATAAATAAGTATATAGTAAGACAGTCATCATTAGTGTTTAGGGAGATACACATTAAAACCATAGATTAAAATAACATTGCATGTCAACTATCTTTTGATAAGAAAGCTTTTTTCCTTTCTTTTTTTTAATTTTAATTTTTTTTAATGTTTACTTTTGAGAGAGAGACAGAACAAGAGCAAGGAAGGGCAGAGAGAGAGAGGGAGGGGCAGAGAGAGAGAGGGAAACACAGAATCTGAAGCAGACTCCAGGCTCTGAGTTGTCAGCACAGAGCTCGACATGGGGCTTGAACTCATGACTGAGATAATGACCTGAGTCAAAAGCAGGCTCCACACTCAGCATGAACCCAACGAGGGCTTGATCTCACAATAGTGAGATCATGATTTGAGTTGAAATCAAGATTCAGACACTTAACCAACTGAGCCATGCAGGCACCTCAGTAATAAAACATTTTTAAAATCATGAGAGAGAAATACACATTTATTGTCATGTCTAAAATTAAAATGACTGACCATACCATGCATTGATAAAAATATGCAAGAACTAGAAATCTCGGACATTGGTGGGTGGATTATAAAATAGTATGACCACTTTGAAAAAAGTTTGGTTATTTATTTATTAACTTAGTTAGTTAGTTTTCTTACTTTGAGAGAAAGAAAGAATGCATGAGCAGGGGAAGGGAAGAGAGAGAGAGAGCAGACCAAGTAGGCTCCGCACTGTCAGCACAGAGCCTAATGAGGGGCTCATACTCACAAATCATGAGGTCATGACCTATGCTGAAACTAAGAGTCAGATGCTTAACCAGCTGAGCCATCCAGATGCCCCAATTTGGTAATTTCCTTAAAAGTTAAACATCCACATACTGTATGATACAGCTAAATCCTTCACAGCTTTTTACCCAGGTAAATAGAAGCACATGTCCACCAAAATACTTGCACAAGAATGTTTGCAGCTTTATTTGTAATAGCCTAAAACTGAAAAAACTCAATCATGCATCAACAGGTAAACGGATAAACAAACTGTGGTATATCCACACACTGAAATAGTAATAAAAATAAAAATAATTTTTATTAATAAAAAAAGAATTATTAATGTATGAACTTACCTCAACTAATTATGCTGAGTGAAAGAAGCCAGGACTGTCCCCACCAAAGAATGAGTACATATTGTATGATCACATTTATATAAAACTCTAGAAAATTCAAACTGTTATATAGTCATAGAAAACAGGTCAGTGGTTGCTTGGGGAGGAAAGAGGGCAAGAGTATAGGGTAGGATTACAAAGAAGAATAAGAAAACTTGGGGGTGATGGATAAGTTCATTATCTTGATTGTGCTGATGGCTCACAAATGTAAAAACTATGTCAAAATTTAACAAATTGTACCCTTGAAATATGGGCAGAATTTAACAAATTGTTGTGTCAATTATACCACAATAAAGCTATTTTTAGGTGTTTGGAAATAAAACAAAAACACTTATACATATACTACAATGGATATCTTTTAAACTACCAAGGGAAAAGAATGAAAGGAGGAAAAATATTAGCCAGTCCAGCAAAGCAGAGTAAAAGAAAAAAATAAAACAGGGCAGGGGAATAAAACATACTAAATTGTCATAGACTCTGGGTCTAGATTTCTTTCTTGTCTAGCAAGAAAATGGAATGCAGGATTAAAATGTAAGAGAGGCTAATGTCCAGGAGGGGACAAGAGCCTGGAGTAAGGGTCTTTGCTCTGTGTTTATTAAGATCAGAAGGCTTACAAACGTGATGGACGTGTACAAAGAGACAATGAATCTGTGAACATTAACTCATGGGCGTGAGGGAAAGGGGCTTTTGAAGATAAGCGATGTTAGGGGGTTAAGTAAATATTAAACAAAATCCTGGTGCCAGGCAGATGGTTGCTAATGGCAGGCATGAGGCGTCCTGTCTGTTTATCTTAGCTAGCCTATGGGATAAGACAGATAGACCATGCTACCTCAGGGTCAACAAGGCACCTTTCTTTTGCTAATTAGATCTGCTCTGGGCAACTTCACCCTGTTGGGTGGTTTATAGCCCTGTTTGCCTGTTTACCTAATTTGGTTCTTCCTTCCTGTGAAAGCAGCTTTCTGCGATAGTACTAAATTGGGGGGTGTTTCATTGCTGAATACCTAATCCGGTTTACCTCATATACCTTTGTTCTATATTGGGGCTTTTGCCCTGCCCTCTCTATGGCCGTTTACCTAATCTTGTTTACCCAAACTTTGGTGTGAGTATCCTATGGATTTCTAAATCTTTATGCCTTGTTAACCCATCAATACAAACCCAAGGAATTCCCGAAATTTTTCCCCACACAAAATAAGACATATAAAATAAGATTGTAGAAATATGACCAAATATGTAAGTAACCATGACAAATGTGTATGATTTAAATTCTTGTATTAAAAGGTAAAATTTTCAGGGGTGCCTGGGTGGCTCAGTCGGTTAAGTGTCCGACTTCAGCTCAGGTCATGATCTCATGGTCCGCGATTTCAAGCCCCACATCAGGCTCTGTGCTGACAGCTCAGAGCCTGAAGCCTGCTTCAGATTCTGTGTCTCCCTCTCTTTCTTCCCCTCACCCGCTCACACTCTGTCTCTCTCTCTCTCAAAAATAAATAAACATCTTAAAAAATAATAATAATAAAAGTTAAAAATTTCAAAGAGTTAATAAAAATCAGCTATAGCTTCTTTATTAAAAGCTGTAGTCTCCTTGTAAAAGGTGACCTAAAATAAAATGTCACAGAGAAGTTGAAGACAGACAGATGATGACTTACCAGGCAAATACTAACGATGAAAGATGGACAAGATGGGCTGGGCAGCCAAGGAGGCAAGTGGCTCTCATTTCCCATCAACAGAGAACTCACCATTCAACACAAGGAAAGCAATGAGCTGATGGTCTCCAGCTGTTAATGCCTTCAGGCTCCATTTCAGCTTTTTTTTTTTTAATGTTTTTATTTGTTTTTGAGAAAGAGAGACAGAGTATGAGTGGGGGAGGGGCAGAAAGAGAGGGAGACACAGAATCAGAAGCAAGCTCCAGCCTCTGAGCTGTCAGCATGGAACCCAGCTCAGGTCTGGAACTCATGAACCATGAGACAATGACCTGAGCCAAAGTCCGATGCTCACCCGACTGAACCACCCAGGCACCCCTCCATTTCAGCTTTTGAGTTGAGGCCATACTCTTCCCAGACAATGACCAGGCATGAAGGGATATTAGGGTTTGGCCATTTCTGCTCTTTTAAGATATTTCACACAAGTCATCTTTGCTCCAGAGTTCCTTGTGGGTTTGGCCGAGACTTTGGCAGTTCTACATGTGGTCTGACGCTCTTGTGTCCTGCTTCCTCCCCTTTCCTTCCACAGGTGTGATTCAGATCAGCATCAGGGGCTGAAGGCTTTCCCTCCCCTAGCCTACTTCCCGCCCCTTCCCTCTTTCACAGGTACAAGCCCTCTCTCCCAAGTAACCTTTACTGCCCCTAACTCCAGCTCAGCCTCTGCTTCCTGGAGAACCTGGCACATCTTCACTTTAGTTTCCATATTTTTCTGACTCAGCAGATCTAAAGTGGATTTGGGTGATCTATAGAATTTTGTATTTCCTCACACGATTCTGATGTTCAACCACATTTAGCACCCCTGTAGTGGAAGATTTTAATACATTCATTTCCTGTACTACATAATTTAGCATTTATAAACTATCTTGGAGTCTTTAAAGTATCATTTACATGACTGTTTTGACATTATCAAATTAAGATGTAAATACAATTTTGCTTTGTTTTGTTTTTCCATAATATTTTAACAGATATTTTTGAACCCACTTAACTGTGAGTCTACTCCTAACCAGGGATGGGTGAAGAATTAAGAAAAGGCCAAGGACAGGATTATGGTGTCTGTTGTGCCCATTACTTGGTAATACTTATATGGGGAAACTTAATGGGCTGTTTATTGGCATAGTCAAATGATGTCAAAATAGTTTGGTCAAAATCATGTACCAAATGTCATTACATGAGTTTTACCTTTAAAATAAACTAAAAATCTTTTTAAGGATAAAGCCTAGTGTAGCAAAAATGTCTGGAAGGAGAAAAACAGTGACGGAAGAGCTGTTATAAGTGTTTCAATTGGCATAACTGAAAAATGAATGAATTTTGTTTCCATTTTTACCATGATGAAGATTTTTAATGTTTCCCTACTATGGAGAAGCAGATTTATTTTTTTCATAAATGTTCATAAGTAAAATATGTGTTTCATAATATTAAAAACAATAAATATATACATTCTTAACACTATATTCCACAGAAAAATTGAGGGGAAGGGTCATGTCATTCCTTAGCCATTCTCTTAGCATATGAACCAATTTCATTACAAGATTACTAAGTATCTTGCAATAAAATGTACTTCATTAAAATACTCATTTTAAATTTACCACATCCTCAAAACCATTAGGCATTAGCTATCAAAATCTTTATTGACATCAAGTGAGTTCAGAAAGCTAATTCATCATGTGTTCCCTGTCATTCATGCTCTTTCTCAGAAGTATGACAGGAAAACATAAATCCAGTTTTGTTAAATAGTGTAATTTTTATTATAATCTTACATTACATTAGTTAACTGATTGATTAAAAACAAGAAGTGGGAATCTTGCATATATTAAAATAAAAGCATATGGAAAAGGCACATTCAAACATGGTTGAAGGGAATGTAAATTGATATGATTTTACATATCAATCAATAAAAAGTGCACAAACCCTTTTGACCTGGTAATTCCACCAGGGAAATTACTCTATAAATATCCTGAAACAAACACAAAGAGATATATCCACAAGAAACATTCTATGTGGTATTGGTTATAACGGCAAAACATCCAAACAAAACTTAAAGCAATCTAAATGTCTATCACTAGGGCTATGGCTATTTAAGTTATGACAGAACCATACAATGGATGTTTTCTAATATTAAAAAGAATGAGGTAGCTCTGCTTATATTCATATAAAAGATCTCCAAGATCTATTATATTATAGCTTTTAACCAGAACAGAAGAGCATCACTGTATGTTCCCATATGTATCTTGACAAGGATATAGACATATATATAAAGTCTTATAAATGTACACATATACATACCTTCAGGATATATATGTACACAAAGTTTTTTGGAGGAATAAGCTATTGATGCTCGTTCCTTCTGCAGAGTTCTTTCTTAAGGAAATTCAGTTTTCATTATCTACTGTACTAAGCAATTAGAATGTTTTTTCATGAGCATTTGCTTTCTTTATAATAATATCAGTTCTTCAGAAAACTAGCTAAGAGCAGCTAACATTCTAAAATATCAATTGTATAAGTAAGGATATGAAAGCAAACACTTTAAAAGTCTTTATCTTCTCAGAATCTTTGAAAAGCTAATCTCAAAATAGGTTTTCTATTGTAGAACTCTAAGAAAATCAAAATGGCAGCTGTACTATATCTTTATTCATTTGTCCTAGTGCTAGATTCCAGTAACTTATGAAGTATGGAGTCACAACCCATCAACTTCATTTTATAACACCTCAGACCTCATCACCTTGCTCACGGTATCATATAGTGGATTGTTCTTCTCTGTGTAGCTGGCATAGGGCTGCATTTCCTCCTAAGAAAGAACTCAGTGTCAAAATCAATTCAAAAAAGCTAGAAGTCATTAACTACCAATGTTTACCTAACTGGTGCCCACAGCCTTAGTATCTACCAATAGTGCTCGCATTTGTACCTCTGGGCTTACATGGACATAAGAGAAAGACTTTTCTCTATTATCTTATCAAAAAATTTGTCGATTATGTAGGTCTCAGTGTCAGATGAAAAAGATTATGCGAAAGTAGGAACCAAGAGGAACTGAAGTAATATGAGGGGTTTTTCAAAGGAGAAGGTCAAAGACTTGGCAAGCTACTAGTTATGAGATTTGGAGCAGGATAGGATTTAAGACCAGGTTAGAGGAAAATGATTATGGTATTGAGAAAGGGAAGTCAAGGATTAGAAATGGTTTCATGGGGGAGGAAAGAACAATTCTGTTTCTCTAAAGATTACAATCTAAACAAGGAAAACATTGTGTTTTGTAAGATACAGTTCTTGAAATGAAAACATAGTTCAGGGCGCATATAAATAGTAACATGGTAGATAACTAACAAAATAAGTATGCCTGACTATTAGCATTATAATGTTAGAATTTTTACGTTCCAATTAAAACACTAATATGATGCAAGTTACAAATTATGTGGCTATATTTTCAGACCATGTGACTTACAAGTTTGCAAATATTCTTTTTATATTATCTTACCTCCTCAACAACTGAAATAACTTCTGTTTTTTTTAATTTGCATTTTCTGTTAAAAAAAAGAAAACATAAGCTGGAGTGAATGAAGGAAACATCATTATTTAGATTGAAAATGGGAAAACAAACCAGTATACTATTGACAAGTGTGGTTCATTTTTTATAGGATCCAAAATAAATCAGAAATGAACTACCAGAAATGAGAATGCTGCTTTTAGCTAATACATGTAGATGAGATAAGTCTGGATGCTGGGGTAAGGGTGAAAATATGCAACAGAGCACGATATAATGGAATAAATGTTCTACCTCCATTTTATTACCTAAATTATTGTAATTCCTTGTTGATATAGAAATTTAGCATACACTAGCTCCCTCAAGATCTTGTCTTAAATGACCTAATTCACTGTGCTTGCATGCCTAAGTAACCAAGCAAAATCCCTCTTGTCATTTAGAGTAGTCCAAGTCTACACATTTAGGACATGCTTCTTGATTATGGGAGAGTTGATGTTAGCATATTAATTTCACTTGTCAGTTCTCAATTTCTGACCCTGTCTAGCCTAATAAAGCTGAGGAAGAAAAAACATCAGTTGATACCTGCAGACACCGGATTTCAAAAGGCAAATGAATCCCACAATGCCGAAGAAAATCAAAATAGTGATGATGACGATATACACAATATTTAACTTAAGTGGTGACTGGCCTCCTGTAAATATAGACACAAATAATAAATACATGGTTTAACTGTGGTGCATCCGGACAATGGAGTATTATTTAGTACTAATAACAAGAAATGAACTACCAAGCCATGAAAAGATACAGAAGAAATTAAATGCATCTTACTAAGTGAAAGAAGCCAGTCTGAGAACGCTACATTCTGTATGATTCCAAGAACATGACATTCTGGAAAAGGCAAAACTATGGAGACAGTGAAGCGATCAGGGGTTGTTAGAGGGTAGGGTGGAGGGAGGGATGAGTAGGTGGAACATGGAGGACTTTGAGGACAATGAAACTACGCCGTATGAAACTACAACGGGGAGTCCCTGCCATCCGTACAGTTGCTAAAACACAGAATGTACACCTAGAGTGACCTCTGATTAAATCATGTACTTTGAGCGATAACTTTGTGTTACTGTTGGCTAATCAACTACCCCAAATGTAACCGGGTGGCATAAGTGATGGAGGTGGGGGAGGAGGGTATGCATGTAGTGGGGCATGGGTTGTGTGGGAACTCTGTGATTTCCATTCAATTTTGCTGTGAACCTAATATTGCTCTAAAAACTAAAGTTTATTGAAAACAAATAAATACAAAGTATAAAATTTAGATAGATTGATAAATAGTTAAATAGATAGATAGTTCAAGGATGTCTCATAGTTCATGAAATTTACTTCTGTGATTTTATTTTAAACATGTCTAAGCCATTAAGAGTTCAAATAATGGTTATAATAAAATTGCTTTATCTATTCTGATCCTAACATTTCTGGCAAGACATCATCCTAAGTCAGCACTTTGTGGCTTTAAGGATTCAAAATGGTGAATTCAATAGGAGAGAGATTTCTTCATAATAGTAATAGCAGGGTGCTTCTCACCTCCACTATTCAGAAACAAATGGGGAGTCTCATGGAGGTAATTGGAAAAATAACCTAATTCTGAGGTCACCATTCTTCCGGGGACTCGAAACTGACTGAATGCCTGGCAGCAAATTTCCGTCACATATTAAATGCTGTCGACATTGTAAAGCTCAGTCTGACAGGAGAAGACGACAAGGGAACTGCCAGCTCTGAGAGGCAGTGGTTTAAGGCCTTGCTCCTGCTGTTCCCCGAGTGGGTCCCCAGCAGAGGGAGGTGAGTGGAGGCTGAGCAGGCTGCTGTCCAGGCCCCCTCCCTTCCTTCATCAGTTTTGACACATGGCATTTCTCTGTAATTTATTTGAAAAAAACATCTTTTTGCAGTTAAAATCAATAACACTGTTTTGAAACCCCCTCTTGAAAACTAATGTACCATCTTTCATTAGAAGTGTAACCACAGAGGGGAGCCTGGGGGCTCAGTGAGTTAGGTGTCCGACTTTGGCTCAGGTCATGACCTCACAGTTTGCGAGTTCGAGCCCCAAGTCTATCTTTGTGCTGACAGCTCAGAGCCTGGAACCTGCTTCAGATTCTGTGTCTTCCCCTCTCTCTGGACCTCCTATGCTCATGTTCTGTCTCTCTCTGTCTCTCAATAATAAATAAACATTAAAAAAAAAAAAACAAACAAGTGTAACTGCAGAGGCTGAGGATCTGCCCTCCAAGTGAGACAGGAAGGAGACCCTGAGCTGGCTGGGAGGGGACCAGATGGTCCTTCAATCCTGAGATACCAGAGACATGACGTCATATGGTAACACTGGATGGTTGAATTTCATACACAACCAGGCCACAATTACTCTTCTCAGGAAATAGTGCTAAAATCCTTTTTTAAATCACTTTATGAATGGATTTTGGAAAAAGGTAGTTTAAGATATAGATTTTTCTTCTTCTTCATTCTTAAAACTTACTAATATATCAGTAGATAATTTTTCTTTAAGTAGAGCCTCGCAAAGACAAAGAGAACATGGAGGAAGACAAGCAGATGAAATATTTCAACTTTTTTTTAGGTAAAAATGGATAGAAGAAAGCAAATCATTTAGGGTGCACTAAGTAAGGATCTTAGTGCCCACAGAAAACCTAGAAGACTCCAGAATAGGAAGGACTAAATGCATAAAAAGGGGGTTGTAGGGGGTGAAGTGTGAGCTAAACATTGGAAGCTTCTTTGAAGGTATGTGTTGAGAAGACATAGGCTGCCTGGTCCACTCCCGCCCTGTGCAGCCAGGTCACTACACCTGCCCCAAACAGGTGGACACAGGGAGTTTGACCCAGAAAAAGTGAACTGGAGGGAATCCAGAGTCAAGGGTCTAGACACAGTGGAGGGTGGAGATGAGGTGTCAGACTAAAGAGAGGTACTAAAGGTAAGGCCGAGTTCTGAACAGTCTCTCTCTCTCTCTCTCTCTCTCTCTCTCTCTCTCTCTCTCTCTCTCTCGCACACACACTTCCCTCTATGTCCCTGCTCCCATAACACTAATAGTCAGCGTGTCCCACTGAGACCATAGACTGGAGACTTATTTTCTGCAGAACCTGAACAGACTCAGAGATAAGACCTTCAGTTCATTAAAGAATCCCTCATTAGAAAAAGAAGTTCATGTACCCTCTCTCAGCCTATCGATGCCAACTAGTTGAAAGGACCACCCACACACCACAGCCTCCAATCAGCTCAGTTTTGAATGCTCACTTTGAAATGAATGGAGAACCAAGGATTACCAGAGTTCAGAAAAGCTTCATGCATAAAACAAAGATAAGTCAAGAAGGCAGAAGGGACTCAGATTAAATAGACATGGAATCAAACAGAGGACAGACTGAGGGAGGGAAAGTGGCCAGGACAGTGGTTGTGCAGCAGGTCTAGGGACCCAATGGCCAGATTAGAACAAGACCGTGTGAAAACTCAAGAAGGGATGTCTTCAGGGGAAAAAAAGAACTGATGGATTATGTAATAAATTTGATCATGTGGAAAATTACATTAAGAAGCGTTTCTTAATATTTTCAGTGAGGTTATGACAATTAAGAAGTACCTATATTTTTAAGAAACTAAAGAGTAAAGTTTAAATTGATCACAGAGGTTATTATACTATAGCTAAGAAATTATAGAAGAACCTGGAAAATAAAATCCTACCAAAAATATTTGTGAAGAAAATTTATGAATGACTGGATCCTTCTTAAAAAGCATAAATTTTGGTTAAAAATCCACTTTATACTTCTCCTAAAAGCATAAGTATTATTTTAACTGTACACTCACTACTCAAGCCAACTTACTACTTGTACAGAACAGAAATAATTAAATGTAATAATTTAAATTATTATTACATTAAATAATTTAAATTATTAAATTATTTTTTATTATAACTATTTAAAAGTCAGCATCATTTGAACTATGGCTTCTTAAACCAAGTTTCTGCATTATTCTTCTGGACATAACTCTTAATGGTGGAGGAGAAGGACATAAAAGAGAGGCTGGGGAGATTATCCTTGAGCGAAATTCTCCACACACCCCTTTGTCACTCTTCCATAGCTTCTCTGAAGGAATGAAATCATCATACAGAAGCTGGGATTACTAACCTGAACTCAGCTCTATGGACAGACTCCTGTTGCCAGTCAGATGGGACACAGAGCAGGACACATTAGACACCTGGGGGTCCTCCCAGTGGCATAAACTCTGGACGGTCACTGTGTCATTGCCCAACGGTTCTTCCGCAGGGTGACAATCTCCCCCTGGGGTCCAGGAGATCTGCGCCGCTGGCTTCCCTGCAGCCGCCCTGCACACCATAGTTCCATTCTCAAGACGAAACAAGTTCACCTCAGGGGGCACTGCAGAGATGCAGGGGAAAAGGCTTCAGTCTTAACACAGAGATACAAAATACAGAGAGATATTTGTTTCAGTCCAAATCCGGGTATCTGAAATACCACAATATACGATGCTCCTTACCTAACACTTGCAGGTGATATCCATGATAGAAATTCCCATCAGGTGAGGCCGCTTCACACCTGTAATACCCGTCATGAGCGATGGCCACCGGGTCAATCTTAAGGGCAAGATTGTGATCAGGTCTGGAGTCCCAGGATATTGTCTCGTCACTACAGTTTTTGTCCCTGGTCTCATTCGTGTCTCTCCTGTAGGCTCTAGTGCAGGAAGGCTTGTCTCTGAGGGTTATTATCCATGTTATTACCAGTCCAGCCTTCGAGGTGACGGGAGGGCAAGAGAGCACAGCCTTTGTACCCACAAGTACAGCCAGAGACGTGTCAGCTGGACACATGCAAGAAGTGATGAAAGAAAAGCTTGAAAAAAAATACATGTGTTATATTTTCTACAAATATACTACATAAAATGTACTAGAACATGACTTCACTGGCGACCTTATTCCAAACATATTAGGCTTACATAAAAGTTAAATATACACAAAATGTATATAACACATTAAAAGTAGTCCAAAGATAAGCCCATTTTTCTCCTATATTGTGTTTTTAGATAATCTATATTTTTTATATGCGTTAGAAATATTTTAAGGGCTTTGGGCACCTGGGTGGATCAGTCAGCTGAGTGCCTGACTCTATTTCAGCTCAGGTCATGATGTCACAGTTTGTGAGTTTTCACCCCACTTCGGTCTATGCCCTGACAGCACAGAGCCTGCTTGGGATTCTCTCTGTCTCTCCATCTCTCTCTGCCCCTCCCCTGCCCTCTCTCTCCAAATAAATAAATAAACTTAAAAAAATTTTTTTAAAGAAATTTTTAAGGGCTTAAAATTGATTCAGAAGTTTTGATACATATGAAAAAAACACACAATACAAGTTAAAGGACAAAATCATTAAGTCTAATATTTCGGCCATAGAGACTATTATATTTCTCTAATAACTCAAGCTCCTCAGGATAAAAAGTGGAAAAGTTGACCCAGGAGAAAATTTTTCTCCTTCTAACTTTCAATGAGAAAGAATAAATCACTAATATCAGAATGAAATGCCTATCCCTAAGGGTGATAATTCAGACAAACATAAATATGAGAAGCATGTGGTACTTTCATGATAAATAATATGGTATTCAGGTTGACCAAGCTGCACAGTTTTTGAGCAATTTTAATTTGGAGAATCACACAGTCATAAAATCAATAGATCTTCCTTCCTTCCCTTCAAGTCACATGTACCGTCTAACAGTACAACTGTGAACTTTGCTCACAGATTCTGTGTCTGGTACTTTCTACCTAATTATGAGGATTAAATGAAGAAGTTCACTCCTTTTGTACATCTTTTAAAGTGAAAATTAAGCCCTGAAACTTACAAGTATTCCCCAGTATATAAGCTCTGGCTCCCCACAAACCGACATAATGTGTCCACGGCTGGGAGGGTTTGCTGAGAGCGGATTAGGGGTGTTCCTTAGGAAGCACCAGTGACCCGGGTGAGTGGCAGGGAGCTCATCACTCTAACACGAGCAAAACCAGCTGTGAATCCAGATGGAGCTCGTGAATGCTAAACTCTGCAGTTGAAATCTCTCCTTTCCCCCTCCTGTGTCACTTGCTTCTTTTGTGATGGAGTCATGCCCTTGCATTTCACAAAAAAATCAAAATCCCATAAGTATGTGATGCAAAGGGGAGGAATTTAAAGCAGATCTCAGAAGGCAGTGAAATCCATGATCCATCTACTACAGCAAGTGCACCCCCATGTACAGGGAAAATGCGCCTCAGCCAAGGTTTATAAACAAGCACGAAGGTGGCTGCTTGGAGGACAGCTAGAGGCGGGCGTGGGTGAATATCCACGTGCTCAAGGGCAGGACACTGTCGCCAGAGAAGTAGCTCCCAGGGAAAGGATCCCAAGCTCCATGGACAGTCTCTGTTCTTTCACCTTCCTCTCTGCCCTTCCAGCAATCCCCCTTCACCCATGATGGGACTTCTGTGATTGCTGTTACTCACCCTTTCTTAATCTTCTTTCTCTTTTCATACCTGTTGTGGTAATTTACCAGTGACCAGTCACTCTCCCACACTCAAAGGGGTTGACACCTAACAAATATAACCTCCTCGCAGCCCTGTGATCACCTACAGTGATTTCACCTCCCGGGCCACAGAGGAATAGTGGGTAGATTCTCCTGTTCGCTCCAGAACGTCCCAGCCTTTCTGCACCCTGTGTCTATGACGCTCCTCCAGTCTCTCCAGCCTTCTGCACACAGACAAACCCTATAGGATTTTGGGCTTTTCCTTTCATTCTCACTGCCAGACCTTAGATTATGACGCCATCACCACACACCCGGATTCCTGCAGAAGTCTCCTGATGTCTGTGTCTGTCTCAAATCTCTCTCCTCTTCTGTTCACACCTGACCTTGCAGCAGGTCCAGGATTCTGTGACACAGGTGTGATCCCCTCCATCTAACACCCTTCACAGCCTTCTCTCTGCCTGAAGACAATACTTACATGTCCTTGCGTTGGCTTCGAAAGTCCTCTTTTTCAGATGGGCTCACCTATACAATCTTATCACCCCAAGTCGCCCCCATACTTCACAAAGGAAACACCAAGCACAACTGCATATCTAGGTCTTTCCTCACACTGTTCCTGAAGTCTGGGGTGGCCTGCACACGATTCTTTGTCTACGAAAAGGCTCTTCTTCCCCTAAGAGCCAATTCGCATGCTGCATCCGCTGTGAAGCCTTCTCAGAGCCTCGCTGCTTCAACTTGTCCTCTGCATTCCCGGCACACTTGGTGTGAGGGCTCATCTCCTCTGTGTTATATGCCATCTGGCCTTTACCTGGGCTCCCCCACACAATGAGCCCCCTGAGGGCGCTCTGGTGCTCTGGCTCCTCTTGCTCATCCCGTGTTCCCCATGTGACCCAGCACGGTGCCTGGCAGGGAGAGCTCCACAATCCTCAGAGGGAATGCGAACTGCCTTGGGGGAGGAGGGCCGGGCTCATTCAGGGTCCCTCCCACCTCAGCACTCAGATACCATATTCTTCGACTGGGCTCAGGCTGGCCCCCTGACCAGACCATCAATCCTGTTTCTAAGAAAGTTCAACACTTCCTCCCTTTAGCACTGTCCCCTAGAAAAAAATTAAAAAGCATATTACCTTCTGTAGGATGTGTGAAACTTCTCTGCTCTCTGTTCGTAAGTGAACTATTTGTCAAAGCTAGAAAATATTCAGAGAAAAGTAAATGAAACCAATTTTAGAGGCTTAAATAGAGTCTAGCCACTGTTTACCCATATCTTACACACAACACAATAGACAATTAGTTAACTGTAATGTAATTCCACAAAACCTTTACAAAGCAGAAATTAGAAATTATTCCATCATTATGTGTAAAAAAATAAACTAAATCTCCACTGACAACTCCAAGATCTCTCTCAAGTGAAATAAATTTCCTATTCTATTTTTACCATAAATGGTAACTCTTTCCTTCTTTCCCTCTTTCCTTCCTTCCTTCCCATCATTCCTTCTCTCCTTCCTTCTCATCCTTCCCATCTTTCCTTTCTCTTTCCTTGCCTTAAGTGAAGTGTGGCAAGTATTGAGGGAAAACCACAATCAGCCCTCCCCCATCCCTAGCTAAGGGAGCTGTCTGGTGATCAAGAGAGGCCACCATGACAAACAAAGGTCAGTTCGGTGTACGAGGGATTTCTCTTGTGGACATTTTGGCCTCTACGGCCGTGAGAACTGCTCCTATTTTAAAGATACAGGTTGTGGTCAATGGAAAGTTTAAAGAACTTAGTCGTTATTGATACCTTTAAGGGTTTTCTTCTATAATTTGGATTTTACTTCATATGCCCTGTAGACATTGTTACTTTTAGTGACAAAGTACATGATGTTCATGCTCCGAACTGTGAAGTTGTTGCCATTTCAGTGGATCCTCATTTTAACCATCTTGTCTGGGAATATTAGCAACTTGGTTCTTATCAGATATAACTGAATCCATGCCTGGACAGTATGGGATTCTGTTAGAAGAGCCCTGGCCTTGCATTAAGTGATGTCTTCATAACTGATTTGAGTGAAGTTTTCAAGCATTTTGTCGAACAATCTCCCAGTAGGCTGGAGTATGAAAGAGACCTTCTGCCAGGGCACTTGGGTGGCACAGTGGGTTGAGTGTCCACCTCTTGGTTTCAGCTCGGGTCATGATCTCATGGTTTGTGAGTTTGAGTCCTACATCGGGCTGTGCATTGACAGTGCAGAGCCTGCTTGGGATTCTCTTTCTCCCTCTTTCTCTCTGCCCCTCTTTGCCTCTCTCTCTCTCTCTCAAAATAAATAAAAAAAAAACAAAACAAGAAAGAAAGAGACCTTCTGCTTAATAAAAGTATTCCAGTGAGTGGAGGTGCATAGAGAAATCTTTTCTAGAATCAGATACCGAATTTTCCCACAATCCAGCAAAATGCGCCTCCTTCCAAAGAATGCCCTGAGAAGAAATACCAGGAAATTATCCCTGCAACTTCTCATACCAAAGATAAAACCCACAAGTTCGAAGTTACTCTTAAGTATGCAAAATGATTATTTTCAGAAGAGAAAAAAAATGCTTGCTTTCACAAATATTCCTCTGATTATTTTTATGATATTGGAAATAATTTTCAAGGTTTGTTAACTGTTGATATATGAATCTTTTATTTTTATTATCTCGACTGGCGGCTAGTTGCCGTAGAATGCTGATTTCCTATCAATTATCACATCTTCATTGAAAATAGAAAGCATCCTTAGTCTTGCCTGGAGCTCGGTATACATCAAAGTAGCACCACAAATGTGTAAAACTTCTAATCAGTGGATGGTCCTGTGATTTCTTTCTTTAATTTCTTTACCTGAAGCCAAAGTTTTCTTGGAAATTCAGAAAGGTTACAGTTTTCAGGGCACCCAAGTGGCTCAATTGGTTAAGCATCCAACTTCAGGTCGGGTCATGATCTCACAGTTCGTGAGTTCGAGCCCCACATCCGGCTCTGTGCTGACAGCTCAGAGCCTGGAGTCTGCTTCGGATTCTGTGTCTCCCTCTCTCTGCCCCTCCCTCCTCACATTCTGTCTCTGTCTCTCAAAAATAAATATACATTAAAAATGATTATAATTTTGCATTCTTAATGCCAGAAGTCCAACTTAACTCTTTCACGATGTGTGTGTGTGTGTGTGTGTGTGTGTGTGTGTGTGTGTGTGTGTGTGGAGAGAGAGAGAAATGTGAATTGTGTTTTTAAAAACATATTTATAGTAGAAAAGTCACTTAATTATTCATTATATTAGTCCCTTAAGACTGCCTTAACATATAATGACCAATGTGGGTCACATAAAACAATAGAAATGTGCACCCTTATATTTCTGGAAGCCAGAAGTCTGGTTCAAGGTGTCAGCAGATCTGTGTTTCTTCCAACAGCTCTAGGGAAGAATCCTCTCTTGCTTCTTCCAGCTTTTAGTGACTGCTAGCAACCCTTGATGTTCCTTGGCTTGTAGACGAATCATTTCAATCTCCGCCTCCATCTTCACACTGCCTTCTCCCTGTGTCTTTTCTCTTCCCTCTGAGGACTCTTGTCATGGCCTTAGGGCCCAACTCTCCTCCGGAATGATCTCATCTGAAGAGCTTTAACTTAATAACATCTTCGAAGACGCTTTTTCCAAATACAGCCACACTCACAGAGGCCAACTGGACACTTCTTTGGGGGGAGAGGGATGCCATTTGACCTACCATTCTTGAGGAGGGGGCACCATCTCTGCCTTGTCCCCAACACTTAGGTTTATAGTTTATATAATTGTTTTTCCTACTTTATTCTGTACCTGACCTGAAACTGAATTTTTCTAGATAGTGAATAACTGAATGAAATTAGAAAGTATATTTATAAGCCCAAGAATGCATTTTGGAGTGACTGGAATTATTTTTCAATGAAGTAATATATATAATGAAAATAAAATCTTAAAGTAGAAATAAAAAGCTAACTATAAGGGCAACTTTGGGAGACAGTAGGTCTGGGTGAGGAACACAGAAAACAAATGACTAATATCTGCTAAGACCTAATTTTTTATCCACGTTGAAACATAATAACTTATGTTGTAATAACTAAATGAAAAAAAATTTTGATATCCCATGGTCCACTTAGTGATCACATTCTTGACTAATGAAGCATATTCTGTACTAAACAAACACAGAAATAATTTTAGAATGAAAAATTTATGAGCACTCTTAAATAATAAAATAAATATTTTACTTAGACAATTTTAGACAAAACGGTCTATAAATACATATAAGACAATTCGAGATCCTAAAACATAAAACTTATGCCAGCATCAAGTTCATTTCTAGTAGAATTGTCGTTAAAAGATGACCATTACCTGCACTGTGATTGTCCTTGCTCGTCTGCTGCCTTAATCCGTTGGTCGTTGTAACCAGACTTCTCATTTCTGCATTACACATTCCAAAAAGACAGACGGGGTGATCAGAGGAATATACATTAGTATTCCCGACTCCTACTTAAAATCACACTTTTTTCATATTCTTCAGGCCATTTTTGGATTGCAGTTGCCAAAAACATAGAATTATGACAGGCAAGCAAGTCTCAGAACCATTTGCTCCAGGATGAACTTTTGACCTGAACTTCTTACCCGTTTGGCATACCCCTATGTTATATCCAGAGTGTCTGTCACCACCCTCCTGTCTTTATACTCAAGTCAAAGTATTCCTTTTTTTAAAAATTTTGTTTAATGTTTATTTTACTTTCTGAGAGAGAGAGAGAGAGAGAGCAGGGGAGGGGCAGAGAGAGAGGGAGACACAGAATCTGAAGCAGGCTTCTGGCTCCAAGCTGTCAGCACAGAGCCTGAGACGGGACTCCAACTCACAAACTGTGAGATCATAACCTGAGCCGAAGTCGGTCACTTAACTGACCGAGCCACCCAGGCGCCCCTCAAGTCAAAGCATTTCTTCATCTTGGCTTATGTGCATTTAGTCTACCTCCAATTGTAAAAAAAAAAAAGGGGGGGGGGATTACTATGTATTACAGACTGTTCAGGCACCAATGAGTAGGTCGAGAAAGTTTAGTATTGATGTGTTCATCAAGTTCTGGTACAGAACAAAAAAGGATTTTTCTAAGCATTGTTGAAATTACAACATAAAGACAACTGTCTGTTAAATTCAAATTTTGCAAGGCAAGCTCTAATAAACATTTTTCGTGCAGCAACCCCTGGCAAAGTATTCACCAGGCATAGAGACATCATAGTAAACAATGCCCTCTTCTCTCCAAGAGCTTAAGGTCCAGAGGAGGAAGCAGTTACATGTATAAGGTAAAGTTTTCGGAGTGGTGATAGACATATATGTAATGTCCAGAAGTTAAAAAGAAGAAACGTTTAAGAGAGCAAGGGTAGGAGCTTAGGGAAGACTCCCTACAATAGATGATATTTCAGCTGCACATCAGTAGATAAAGAGTTCTGCAGGAAGATAGAAGGAAATCTTTTTGCACACAGAACAAAAGCCACTTAGGAGAAGACACAAAGCCATGTGGGATTTTCAAGGAATTACAAATGGTTCAGAATTGTCATTAAGTGAGAAAAAAAATGGGTGTGTAATTAGAGTTGAGGCTAGATACTGGCAGGTTTTCACTGTGGAAGGCACAAAACACCTATAAAGTGTTCACAAGGAAATGATGCACTTCCAGTGCCTCTGTAGTGAGTGTACCTGATGAGCAAAAAGAAATGTTTTAGGGTAGAATATAATGCACAGTGTTTTTCTGGAGAAATTTTGAATCCACTGCTCCTGTTAGCCACCATTTTTTTTCAATAAAACGTTGTTTAAAATAACGATTTTTGAGCACTTACACTAGGAACAAATTTGGGGTAACTAGCAGGTGTTATTTACCACAGCCTCTCCATCCCGACAGGTATTTTTATCGTCGTTCTACAGATAAAAAATGGAGACTCACAGCAATGAAGCAGTTTGGCCAAGGTCACCCACCCAGCTTGTCAGCGGCTCTAATTGCCCAGTTATTCTTGTGCAAGTAGGTCCTGCTACAGTGGCAAGGGTTGGATCGTAAGAAATGCGCCAGGATAAATACACTACCCAAATCAATCGAAATTAAAAGAGTTGAAGGAACAAGCCCAAGTCACGGTTTTGGGGAAACACTGAGAGACAAAGATCTGAAAGAGCACATCAAATGACAAGTCTATAGAATTAGGATTATAATGGTACATGGACACAAGCATTGTGAATTCTGGATCAGAATGGGAATCGTTAAACTAAAGAGGAGGGTGGTAGACAATTGCCGAAATTCGTGGGCCATCACTCCCTCACTAGACTGTAAGGTCCATGAAGCCAGGGAGTCTCGTCGTGTTTTTCATTCCACGTGCTTAGAAGGGTGCTTTGCACAGTTCCCCGGCATGTAGCTAGCTCAAGCTGCATTAAAAAGATAAAGGTAACACACAACTTTATAGCAAACTGTTGAGATATGGACAAAAGTCTCTTAGTCATATAGAAAGATACTAAACATTATTCATAGTAAAAGAAATGCAAATTATGATTATGCAGAAATACCATTTCTCACCTACTACACTGCCAAAGTCTAAAAATTTGACAATACTTTGGAGCTGTAGCACGGTAGGCATGTCGATAGGCTCATGGGAACGTAGAATGTTACAACTTCAACAGAGCAAAATTTGGAAAAATATAGCAAAATTACATATGTGTTTTTCTTTTAACCCAGTGATACCAATGGTCAGGATCTATCCTAAAGATACACAGGCAACAGTATGAAAAGAATGTATGCGCAAGACTCTTCATTACAACATTGTAATAGCAAGATTTTCGAAATAACTCAATGGCTACTCATTGGGGATCAGTGTTCTAAACTATGGTACATGCAGAAAATGAAGTATAATGAAACTTTTAAAAAGAATGAGGGGTAGCTAGGGGCGCCTGGGTGGCTCAGTCGGTTAGGCATCTGACCCTTGATTTCGGCTCAGGTCTTGATCTCATGGTTCATGGGGCTCCGCACTGATTCTCATGGAGCACTGGGCTCCATGCTGATCACTATGGAGCCTGCATGGGATTTTCCCTCTCCCTGTTTCTCTGTCCCTCCCCTGCTCACACACCCTCTTTCTCTCTCAAAAATAAATAAATAAACTTTTTTCAAGTTAAAAAAAAAAGAATGAAAGAAAGCTCAATAAACTATTTTGGAGTGATCTCCAAGAAATAGTTTTAAGTGGAAAAAGCAGGATACATAAAATTATGTATAGTACACTACCATTAATCTAAGCCACCATGGGAGGGATACGTGTGTGTTCTTTCTTTCTTTGCTCATAATTTCAAAACTAAATGGATAAAAGGGGAACAGGAATAGAAATAATATGTTTCTGAATACAGATTTGACTTTGGAATTAGGCCGCCATTTTACATAATTAGAAAGCATAACCAAATATTTGGGGTGCCTGAGTGGCTCAGTGGGTTAAGCATCCGACTTTGGCTCAGGCCATGACCTCACCGTTCATGGGTTTCAGCCCCTCATTGGGCTCTGTGCTGACAGCTCGGAGCCTGGAGCCTGCTTCGGATTCTGTGTCTCCCTTGCCCTCTGCCCCTCCCCCATTCACGCTCTGTCTTCTCTTTCTCTCTCTGTCTCAAAAATAAATCAACACTAAAAAAAATTTTTTAAAGAAAGCATAACCAAACTATTTGTAAGCACTAAGATTATAAAGCAAAGCGAAACAAATGGACCTAACTGCATGTAGAATTGGTTGCATGACCACATAGAGAGCAGCTATTCCAACTGACTTTCAAAACACAGCAATTTGACTCTATGTCCCTAGTAGATTTTAACTTCATGACAAAAATAATCACAAAAAAATCTTTCAACTATTTCGAATAATCATATTTTTGGTGATAGTAGAAACTATGCTGGAAAATTTCTGGCAGCTTTTTTTAAAAAGTCAAATGTGTGCCCACCAGAAACTGTACCTTTTAAATGGATGCAGTTAATTGTACACAAATTGCCCCTCAATTTAATTAAACACAGTATCAGACACATGGGGTTTTAACACATGTAACATTAGAACATGCATCCACACAAACAAACACAAAACAAAATGCAGATGGAAAAACCCTTGATACTGAAAACAATGTTTAAAAAAAAAACTTTTCCATCTAAGTCAAAAGCATCAGTAGAAATAAGATCATTTTGTGATTTTAGTACAAATGAAACCTCTTACTCACTTTGAGCCCCAGAAGTTTCCTTTCCCAAATCGTCATTGTTATATGCCTGAGCAAGCACACACCACCCACACAACAGACATTGTATGGGCATGACTGTGCAAAGCCATACTCCAAAGGCTTCCTCCAGGGAGGGGGGGGGAAAGGTTCTCAGAAAGAGCACAGGTTTTTTTTGTGTGAGGTTAAACAGTTTTTATCTATTCAAAAATCCTGTGGCCAGCTGTGTTCTCCTGACTACAAAAATGAGAGTTAGGCATTGTTGATATTTCACCACTCCCAATAAAAACTCCTGGCTGAGTAACTGTTAGTAACCTAAAAGAACATGGACTGTGTTATACTCAAACAGTTACCATAGTTGCTAAGATTCATGTATTTTTTCTACGGTGTGGAAATGGGAAACAAATAAGTTAAAGATTTCTCGAACTTTCCTTCATTTGCAGGTTTTTCAGGGAGAATGCAAACAAAGCAGTAAGAAGGCCAATAAAATGAGTTTTAAGCTAAAAGAGTGCTTGAATGGGGGCAAAACTGGAGCCTAAAATATTTGGCTATGCTCTAATAAGATACCCACATCTCTGTAAAAAGGAATTGAGTGGTATGGTTTTATTTTTACATTTCTTTTGGCATTTCTCTACAGGACTTGGGGCCTCAAAGCTAGTACTAACTAATTAGAAATCATTCTTATTGCTTATTACGACCTTTGCCATTTTTATTGACATTAATATTTAATGAATTTATTACTTTAAAAATACATAAGACAATACATTGAAATATATTTCAATACAATGAAATCTGTGGGAATATTCTGATACCTTACTCAAGGAAAACCAAATAATAGAATTATTTCATTCTTCATTTGATGTCTCAAGCTCTCAAACTTCAAAACTCTGCAAGTTACTATGACAAATGCAGCACTGGATCATCACGGGTTAAGCATTGGCTGCAAAACAGGAAGGGCACGAGTTTTACTTCTTACTCTACTTTTTTCCTGAATTGTTTTAGGTAATTAAATAAATGTGTATGGTCTAGTTTTCCCCTCCACAAAACAGACGATGATTCTTAATTAATAAGTAAAGAATAACTCATGAAAGGGATTCAAAGCACATTACAAACAGGTATTAAACCCTCGGGGTATTAAACTCTTGAGTTATAAAGAACGAGTACATCTCACCTAAAGATTCAAGGTTTCATTTGAAATAAATGCAACTTCGAAAAAATAAGATAAAAAGAGAGAGGGAGGTAAATCATAAGAGACTCTTAAATACAGAGAACATACTGAGGGCTGCTGGAGGGGTGTTGGGTTGGGGGAGGGGCTAAATGGACAATGGACATTGAGAAGGGCACCTGCTGGGATAAGCACTCGATGTTATATGTAGGTGATAAATCACTAAATTCTACTCCCGAAATCACTATAGGTTACCTAACTTGAAATTAAATAAAATTTAAAAAATTTTTTAAAGGAAAGAAATTCAAATATTACAGGAGTTTTCAAGGGAAAAAATAATAAATAAATAGATAGATAGATAGATAGATAGATAGATAGATAGATAGATAGTTTCATTACTGAGCCTGAAAAACAAAATAAGATAAAATAAAATAAACGCAACTTTGAGACTGAGACCTTAATCACGGAAGGACCGGAAATTCAAATTACATTGCCAAAACAACCTTTAGCCACACTAAGCTCATAACTTTTCCTGATCAGCAGTGCGGTAAAGTCAGTACAATACAGAAAACTTGCCTTTCAATCTTATGGCTCCGGAAAGCTTAAAATACTAACCTTAACATTTTAGTAAATGTCTGTATTGTATTTTATAAAAATGCATATTGTGGATGTAGGTTAGACCAACAAGTATTATTTCCCAACAGTTACAAATAGATTCAAGTAAGAAGTTGTGAAATTAAATCATGTCCTTTCTCAGAAGTCCTGAGAATGAATTGTCGCCCAAATAGGCTAACTGCATTTCTGCCTCTGATGAAGTGGTTTTCACATTGTGATCTAGGAACTAGTGAAAATCCATGATATTCAACCAAAAAATCCATGAACTTTGTAACTTTTGGAGGAGGGAGCCTAAATTATAATTTTATTTCTGATATATAATTAAAAAGCGGTATCCTGTGGGAATGATTGAAAGCATCACCAATTTCTCCCCAAATTCTGTTATTTATAAATAGCAAACAGGAATGCTTGGAATAAAAGATTCATGCGAAACTTTTCTCTACTGATAGTGCCTGAAGACTAATGTGTTAATGTTATGATAAATTTTGGAAATAAAGGAAATGTTTTTTTTCTGCCATCTAAGAATAATGATCAGATTATGATCACTAGTAGTTTTCATTCAAATGCCACCTGACTGACCCCTTATATTAGAGCTTTTGGACTGGTAGAGGGAAATTGGAAGCTACAATAGTATCCTTAATTATTTATTCAATTACAATAGCTAGGCACTTCATAAATGCCTGTTTACCATGGAGTTTCAATCTCCTGGGGACAATAAACATCAACCAAATAATCAAATAATTATGGGAAATTTCAATAGCGATAAATGAAGTGTGAAAAATGTATCATGAGCAACTTATCCTAGCATTGAGGTGGTGGGCAGCCCCTAAGATGGTTCCCAATGTTCCCTCTTCCTGGCACTCATGTCTGTAAAATTCTCCCCTCTTGACTATGGATTAGACTCACTCATTCACTTAACGAATAGAATATAGCAAAGTGATAGATGTCACTGTCAAGAGTTAGTTATAAAAAGACTGTGGTTTCTGTCCTGGTGTGCTCTCTCTCTCTATCTCTCTCTCTCTCATTCTTGGGTTGCTGTGAGAAAATGAATATTTGTTTGGAGTCTAATTATTAATGGAACAATAGGTAATTAATACAAGATCCAATAGACAAGAAGCCGATTGAGAGAGAAAAAGAGAGACAGAGACACAGAGGAAAGAATACCCTAAATAAAAGTGCTATTATGTGCAGACAACATGTGCCTGGAGGACCTATAGACAACTAGGTTCTGAAGAAAGACCAGGGGGAAAAAAAAGAGAGAATCTCATCTTTGCTATTACGCTATCTCATACCATGATTTCTGAACTTTTTTTCCTGGGACAAATGTATCTCCTATGGAAGAACAGAAAAGAAAAATAAGGTTAATATCCTCCAAAAAATATATAGACAACACATAAACTAATAAAAAAAGAGTCGAACATCCCAAATGAAAAATGGGCAAAAGATATGAACAGGTCAACAAAAGATAAGGTTAAGTCATATGTGAAAATTGTCTTAACTGGTAACTATAATTATATTCTTCAGATACAACAGAGAGAGAAAAATAAAACACCCAGATGGTTTATAAAAAGGAAGAGTGAGAAAAGTTTAAGTAACAACCTCCTAAACATAAGAATTCAATAATGAATTCAATGGATAAATAAAATTTAGAAAGAAAAAAGAATTATGGTAAATAATAAATTTGACCCTAGTTCCCAAAATGATAGATAGCATCACAAAGTTTGTATCAGTTGGTTAGGACACCTGCTAATAAAACCCATATTGTTGGGGTAATTTTTTTTTTAGGCAGTTACCATCACATAGCCTAAAACCAGGTAATAGAAACAAATTTGTTCCCGAACCCAGGGCAAGTGTTGTACAAAGGTGTGTTAGTGATCACAAGGGACAATGTGCTGAATGGATAGTGAATATCCATGCGTATCAATATACAGAGATATGTATACCAGGATATTAATTCCAGCATAGTTCTTAATTCCAAACACTCTGAAAGCAACAAGAAAGTTGTTGATCTGTAAGGCCTAATTAAATAAGTTTCAAAAATATATCTATCAAAGATATTTGAAAGCTGCAAAGTGATCATTAAGATACCATCTTTTGAATACAAAATTCAGACACAGGTTTAAATGCTTTATGTACATAATTTAACTTAATCCTCACAACAACCCTAGACACTAGGTCAGGGGTTTTGGGTAAAAGTATTTTACCCAATTTTAAAGTACTGGCAACTAATTCAGATTTAAAAAAAATATTACATAAGCCAACTGAAAGTGCCTGCAAGCTGAATCTCATCCATGGGCTGCCAAATTGCAGTCTCTGAGGTGGAAATTAGAGAAGAGGCCCAAACCAGAGTGGAAAATGCTTATAATGAGGAACCTGCTGGAAGAAGCAAAGGCAGCAAAAACAGTGAAGGGAAGGAAATAAATGCAATGCCTTACAACAGAGAGATTTCAAGACAGGAATCATCAAAATCAAATCGTGCAGGAAAGTCTTCAAGTAAAGACTAGGAGTGTGACTTTCCAACATGAAGGAGGTCAGAGACCTTTGAGAGCTGTAAGAGAGTACAGAGGAACGAGAGCAAGATTGAAAGGAGCCAAGCAAAAGAAACTGTCAACACAGGGAGACTTATCCTTACAAGAATTTCAGCCTCGGAAGTATGGGAGAATGACAAGTGGCTTTCTCTTTTCGTGTCAAACCTGAGAGAGAGAGAGAGAGCTGGATGATACTTGGAGCTCCAAGAAGGTATCTAAGAGAGAGGAGCACAGCATATTTGTAGATAGAAAGAGGAAGAGCTAGAACTTACAAGAGAGTGACACTAAAGCAGGGTCCTGGAGGTACTGGCAGGAAATGAGGCCAAAGCAGAGTTGGGGGATTGCTTTTGAAAAGACTGACACTTAGTCCTTAAAAGAGAAGCAGAAAGGGCAAGAGAAGTTAGACACAAGAGGCATTTTGAGGAAGCTCATGTTGACAAGCGTTTTCGGAGTATAACTACTTAGCGTCAGGTAGCCGTGCAGAGCTCTGGCGACAGTAGGAGGCAAGAGGTAAGGTCTCCACCCTCGGAAGGGTCATCGTTTGGGGGAAGGTAAAGAAGTCCACATTGGATGATAGGTAGGTCCGGAGTGAGCGGCTATCTACTGAATATGAGGGACAGCAGGGAGAGTTTGGGTGATAATGCACTAGGACAGTGATTAGACCCAGGTGCCAGCAGACCAACTAGCAAAAATATGTGAAAGCCCAGATCTCAGACTCTGTACCCTAATAAGTCTAATTAAGGAGGTTTGAAATGGCATCACGCCATCTTTAATAATTTATGCTATACAGGTTACTCTGCCAGCCAGCTTATGTACTGGTTCATAATAATCCTTCGGGACCATGTAGGAGGGAGCCAATAAACAATAGATTGAATGATTTTTTGGAGAGGAAAAATCCCTAGATTTCATTATTTTGACTTGGGCATTTTTTTCCAGAAAGTTGTCAATACCATAAAATAGATTATATAACCAGATATTCTCATACAACAGTTAAACCTTTGGGAAAAGGTAGTATTTCATGGCAAACTAGCAAAATGGCAAGGAAAAAGAAAATAAATAAACGACTAACAGCTACATGTGCACACACCCAGTTTGGAGAAGTACCTTTACCGAATTGCTCAATGTTCTCGAATGATACCCTTTGAACACACACAGGTTTCCCCCGCGTTGATTGAAAGAAAAAAAAACTAATGCTGCTTTCTCTTTCTAGATACGATCCTCTCTCCTTTAGTTACTGCCAAGCGTCTAGAATTGAGCGGTCTGTGACGACAGGCTCAATTTGCTCCACACCGACTCTCTCCCCAATACCAGCAATCCTGTGGCTCCTACACCTTTCCATCAAAACACAATTTTGAAGGTCACCGGCTCCTTTATAGTCAAACTTGTGGCCTTTCTCCAGTGCTGGTGTTCCTGGGCTGTTTGGAAGATTTTGAGGCTATTAACCACTTTCCTTTCCTTGTAAAACCCTTTTCTTAGCCTGTACCACTCCTCCTGGGCTTTGCCTGTCTGCGTGTGTGTGTCTCTCTCTCTCTCTGTCTTCTCTGCAAGCCTGTCTTTCTCCTTAGGGACCTTAATGCGGACATTCCCCTAAGTCTCATCAGCCCATCTTTCTAGAGAGTTGATTTCTCCTTGTTTTAGTTCTGCAGTCATAGTCCAGCTCCCTCTGACCTTCATACAAGCTATTTGTCTTGTCTAGCAAGTTAATCCCTCAACTTTTCCTGCCTAGCTCTTTTCCATTCATCTTCTTAAACATCACTTCCAAAGGGAACTCCCCCTTACCCCACACAGACCAGACTAGATTTACCAATTCCACATTTCTTACACGCTTACACGTTATTTAACCTTGGGCAATGATTTATTTCATGCCTGTATTTCGTAGGAGATCCCAAGCTTCGTGAGAGCATGATTTATGCCCATCTTGTTCAGGTATCCCCAGCGTGAAGCACAGTGTCTGACATATGACAGACACGCCCTTACTCGTTAACTGACAGAATAACTGATCCACATTTTAGCTTTGACTTATTTTTCCTAAACAAGAACCTCAGCCCTTCAGCTGCTATTTCTCCCCACACAAATGCCTCCTGTCATTTCAAGTGCATCACATCTAAAAGTCATAGATTTTTCCCACACATACTTGCCACATCTTTTACCCTATATTTTTGGTACTACAGATGAGTTTCAGGTGCAGTTCATGTACAAAAAAGTTGGGCGATATCTTTAGTAATTCCTTGACCAATGCTGGGCTTGATTTGCCCCTGTATAAAATGTAAGAATTTGATGTGAAGGTTTCTAAAGTTCTTCCTGTCTGAAAACACTTCTCAGAAGCTGTCATACATCTCCTTCATCTCAAAAATGAGGCAATTATTGTCTAAAGAGGGTAAGCGATTTCTTAAAGGTGACACAGCTAGTGGTTAAAATTATACCTCATAACAAATCTTTAAACCCGACACAGAGATATGTAAGAATTTAGAAATTTGGGGAAAGGAGATTGAGATTTTATGCAGAAAAGGAAAAGCACCAAAATATTCAATTCATGGATCAAATTTGGAAGCAAAAGAGCATTTAAGAAAATAATATATTCAGGGCGCCTGGGTGGCTCAGTCCGTTAGGCATCTGACTTCGGCTGAGGTCATGATCTCACAGTTTGTGAGTTCAAAACCCACGTCGAACTCTGTGCTGACCATTTAGAGCCTGGAGCCTGCTTCAGATTCTGTATCTTCCTCTCTCTCTCTTTGCCCCTCCCCCCCCAAAATAAATAAACATTTAGGGGCGCCTGGGTGGCTCAGTCGGTTAAGCCTCCGACTTCGGCTCAGGTATGATCTCACAGTCTGTGGGTTCAAGCCCTGTGTCGGGCTCCGTGCCGACAGCTCAAAGCCTGGAGCCTGCTTCAGATTCTGTGTCTCCCTCTCTTTCTGCCCCTCCCCTGCTCCCACTCTGTCTCTTTCTTTCAAAAATAAATAAATATTTAAAAAGATAATAATAAAATAAATAAATAAACATTAAAAAATAATAGAATGCATTCAATTTCAGTGTCCAAGATAATGTAACCAACCAAGTCAATATCAGTTTGGTGAAAGCAAAATGATAGTAAAAAGATATAGACTTGATGAAAGTTCTGCTCCTTTACAGCAAAGTAAGCTTCCACAGATAACAACTATAAATTCTGGACACCATATAAAAACAGTATATGAAGCCACTGGAGAGTAGAAAAGCAAGAAATTCTTGAGGGAAGTCAAGTCCTTGGAAGAAGGAAATGGCTCAGGACTGGAGAATGTGGATTCCCCTCTTTTTCTAATTTTGACCATTTTTTGTTTCAGAGGAGATTGCAGTTGGCACTCCACTGGTCAGCTAAGATTCTGATAGAAACCCCACTCTTTTCTAAAGAACAAGTGGACAGATTTCAGAGCAGCCTTGGTCTCTGGATATTGAGAGTTCCAAATTCTGTGTAGAAACTGTACTCACATTTTTGGCCAACCCTAAGCCACACACGGCAGGGCACTCTTGAAGCTGACTAGCTAAAGTAAAAGCATTGAGATGTAAGACACTGTCCAAGAGATAGAGTTTGCAGTGTGAGTCCAACCAAGTTAAATACTTTCTGGAAAACTATCAACAGAGCAACATAATGGAATCCCAAGTCTCCATGATGTAATACAATCCAAATAAAATTATTCAACATACAGAGAACTAGGAAAATGTGTGGTCCCTTCTTAGGAGAGAAAACAATAAGGGAGGGCAAACCTCATGGTGACCCAGATATTGGAATTATCAGACAAGGACCTGATAGCAAATATTAAGCTATGCCCAGTGATGTAAAAGAAAATGTGCTCACAATGAATGAAAAGCCAAAAAAAAAAAAAAAAAACTCAACAGAGGGGAAAAAAACTAGTTAAAAAATAAATGGAAATTCATTAACTTTCTGAGGAATCTCAACACTTTTCTAGAGTGGCTGTACCAGTTTGCATTCCCTACAACCCAGCAATTTCATGACTAAATATATATTCAAAGGATACAAAAATACCGATTTGGAGAGGCACATGCACCCCAATATTTATAGCAGCATTATTGACAATAGCCAAATTATGGAAAGAGCCCAAATGTCCATTGACTGATGAATGGATAAAGAAGATGAGGTATATATATATGCATATAATATATATACAGTGGAATATTACTCAGCCATCAGAAAGAATGAAATCTTGCCATTTGCAACAACATGGATGGGGCTGGGGTATATTATGCTCAGTGAAATAAGTCAATCAAAGAAAGTCAAATACAGTATAATTTCACTCATATGTGGAATTTAAGAAACAAAACAGATGAACATAGGGGAAGGGAAGGAAAAATAAAATAAGATAAAAACAGAGAAGGAAGTGAACCATAAGAGACTCTTAACTATAGAGAAACTGAGGGTTGATGAAGGGAGGTGAGTACGGGGGAAGAGCACTGGGTATTGCATGTAAGAGATGAATCACTAAATTCTACTCTTGAAACCAATACTCATTATATGTTAACTAACTTGAATTTAAATAAAATCTTGGAAGAAAATAAATAAATAAATAGAAGTTCTAAAATTGAAAATTCAATATCTGAAATAAAATATTGGAGTGCCTGGGTGGCTCAGTCAGTTGAGCATCTGATTCTTGGTTTCAGCTCAGGTCATGATCTCCTGGTTCATGAGTTCGAACCCTGCGCCGGGCTCCATGCTGAGGAGTGTAGCGCCTTTTTGGAATTCTCTCTCTCCCTCTCTCTCTGCCACTGCCCCTACTTTCTCTCTCTGTCTCTCTCTCTCTCAAAATAAATAAATAAACTTAAAAACAGCTAAATAAAATATTTACTGCATGGACTTATTAAAGGAGTGAAAAAAGAAATGAAAATGCAATGAAATTAAAATTGTTAGCAAACTTGAAATATGTCAATAGAAATTATCCCATATGAATAACTGAAAGAAAAAAAGGGAAAAAAGACTATAATAGCCACAGGCACGTGTGATGAACTGGCAAAAATTCTTCAAATGTCTCTGCAATTGGAATCATGGAAGACAAGGAGAAACAAAGTTGGCAGAAAACATATTTGAAGAGATAGTAATTAAAAATTTCCCCAAATTTGCTGAAAAGCATAAATTTATAGATTCAAGAATTTCAGTTCTCTCCAAGCAGCTTAAGTATAAAAATATCATACATAGACACTTTATATGTGCTGAAAAAAAAATCAATAAAGAGAAAATCTTGAAAGCGGCCAGAAAAGAAAAATGACGGATTATATTCAGGGAAGCATCAGAAACGGTGATACAACCTATCGCTGAAATTTAAAAAAAAAAAATCAACCCAGAATTCTATATTTCTGAATATGAAGCATATTCAGATAAAAGGAAACTAAGAGAACTCACCAGCAGACCTACACTACTAGAGATTATCAAAGAAATTATTCAGGCTGAAGGGACATAATACCAGGCAGACACTCAGAAATTCAGGAAGGAATGAAGAATATTGGAAATGGCAGCTATAGGGGACATAAAATGTATAACCGGAATCCCCTTCGAGGAATGACTCTTTGTTCCTACTACTCACAGCATGGCGGGGAGACAGACCCTTCTTGGGGCAGCCCACATCCACGGACTGATTTAGATGGAGGTATGAAGTGACTCAATGCAGGGCCGCTCCACATTCATTCCAACTCCACAGCCCCCCATGGGGGTCAGATGAGAATGTCAGTGTTCGAAATTACAGATGGACTTCTCCCTCTGCAAACTTGCCCTTCTTCCAGGTGTTTCTTCCAAGGGTCCTCCCTGATAAACTTTCCCCATCCAAAACCCTATCTCAGACCAGAGTGTGATTCTTGGAGAGCCTGCCACGTTAACAACTTAAAGGAATAGTGAATTTTTTTAAGAAAATGGTTTTCTTCTACAATTTTCCAGCTTTGCTCTGGGACTTTGTTAGCTCTGGGACAAAATAGGATTTTGTTCTTAGCATGGTTTCTAGGTTGTCTGGACAAATAAGGCAAATAAATTCTAACTAAGAAAACTTCAAAGTTATAGCTCACTGTTCATGCATGAACAATGCTGTTTCGTCCTCGAAATAATGAGCTGATTGTAACTTTTATACCAACTTTGTTTTCTAGTTTCACAACAATAAGAAAAAAAGTAATGGTTGTGAGTTTGAATTTTTTTTTAATGTTTATTTTTGAAGGAGAGAGATATAGAGCATGAGTGGGGGAGGGGCAGAGAGAGAGGGAGATGCAGAATCTGAAGCAGGCTCCAGGCTCCAAGCTGTCTGCACAGAGCCTGACGTGGGGCTCGAACTCATGAAACGCGAGATCATGACCTGAGCTGAAGTCGGCCGCTTAACCGACTGAGCCATCCAGGCACCCCTGGGTTTGATTCTTAGGGGCGGTTAGGATCACACAGTCCAGCGCTATTTTACAAGCACAGATCTGCTCCCGAATCCCAGACAGCAGTTATCAGTGTGTCAGTGATAACCAGGAGAAACAAGCAGAAGTATGCCAGTGGTTTCTGCGTTTTAATCACTGTACAGATTGATTTTTCGGGTGCAACGTAAATCCAAATGACGACTGAGTTATTTTATTAAATAGCACCATGAGCTGAAATACTCATGACCTTACTGGGAAATAATTCATCTACTGTAGAACTCTCTCATTTGTCCCTATCTGCACATTTCTATTCTCAATCTATTATCATCCTTATATCTAACTTCTCATCTTACTCCTCAACTTCCGAAGGGTTTCCCTCCTCCTATTTAAGGTTAAGCATTCCATGTATACCCCAAATTGTCCCCCTTCCCATCTCTCCTTCGATCTTGTTCTCTGTTGTAGAGAGGAAAGAGATGATTATCATTCCTAGGACCCACAGCCAAAAATCTCTAGTGCTCATTCTACTATTTTTATCTTTATGTGTACTCTTTTTTTGGGATCCTCCATTCCCTGAATGATCTCACAAATACTTCTAAGGACCTATAGGAATTTTCCTCCTAGGTGTCCTCTCCCTCCCTGTACCAACTTTAATATCTGCAAAGAAACTTCCTTTCTTGGCCATCAGTGTCTCTCAGTGGTATCATGGGCCTTTACAAAATGAAAAGCCAAAGAGAGGAGCTCTTAACTCCTGCTTTAAAATAAACCTTTACCAGGGCACCCAGATGGCTCAGTTGGTTAAGCCTCCAACTTTGGATCAGGTCATGACCTCACAGTCCCTGAACCAGAGCCCTGCATTGGGCTCTGTGCAGACAGCTCAGAGCCTGGAGCCTCCTTCAAATTCTATGTCTCCCAATCTCTCTGCCCCTCCCCCCCAAAAATGAATAAACATTAAAGTAAATAAATAAATATTTACCATGTGCCACACCCACTGAGTGGAATATTGCTACTATGTCATTGTCCCCAAATGTTGCTTTATTATATTATCTCCCTGTTCACAGAACAACAGATGGTCCTCAGTGCTTACTGCACAGCATCCAAGTTCCTCTGTTGAGCTATCAAGTACCCCTGGAATTCAGTCTCATTTCCCACTATCATGTAGCACACAGTCTGTGTTCCGTCAAGCTAGAGCTCTTTCTCTCCTGAAGCACCTTGTCCTTGCTCAGCCGTGCATCTACGCCTCCCAAGGTGTATATCCGCCCTTCCCCTATCTATCCAAGCCCATCATTCAAGACCCATTTCCTCCATTAAGACTTTAACATCTGCAACCTACTGTAATTTCTCCCGTCTTTGGATTTTTACTAGATTCATAGATAATTTCAAGACTGATGGACTTAAATGTTCTCCGATGATTTCATCTTAGCTTCATCTCCCTAATTTATATTCCTAGTAACTTCTAGGAACTCTTCACTCACAGATGCACACACCCTCCATAAATAATTCAGTGGTCTTAATAGACTTTTTATTACTTTATTAATTAAGCTTGGATGGTTAGAGAAAAACATTGTGTAAATTCACAACTATAACCAGCTAGGAAAGGAATAGGGGACTGAAATTTATGAAGTGAGCCCCTTCCTTTTTTGCAATTACTTTTAATCTTTTTTTTCCATCTTCTGCAAACCACTGAATCTACCAACAGCCCCGTTTTGATTTTTATTTCCTTCTTTTATTGCTGCCTGCCCCCTAGTGGAAGATAATGATAAATGATCAAATTAGCCTGAAGACGGGAAAAGGTGGAGTCCTTTTTAGTAATCATGTCCTTAATATCCGTGGCTTGTAAAAGGTAGAATCAAATTAATTGAAATAGCAAAATATAATTTTAACACAAGAAAAAACGTAGAATACAGCAGGCTAAAGTAAGGAGAGTGTGAGGGAAGAGGACCAGGCGTACACTCGGAAAGCCTTGCTGTACAGTAGATGACTTAAGCTGTTCTCATTTTCCCCTTCAGGTACTTTCTTAGTAAACTTTGTCTACTAACAACCACGGTGCTTGAATTTAAGGCAAATAAGTCAACAGAAAAAAAATAAACAGATTTTTTAAGTGCTATGTTTTATGTTGAAGTCTGCTCTTATGCACCTTTGTGAATTTATCTTGCACAATAAAGTGAGTTATGTTTGCCAAACTACTGTTTGGTTGTATTAATAATAATGCAGTAATAGTAATAAAGACATAAAGTCATGCCCCAACTAGTTTGCTTCTCATTATTCTAAATTATTTCACAGTGAATTTATCATGCAAATTTCTGCGTCTAATATAATTTGTTTTTTTGTTTCTTGGATTCCAAACGTTTGGATAACTTTATAATTATACAAGCACAGATTTCAGAGATTTGATTTATGCAGCAAATCTTCTAGTCGTGTTCAGAAATAGTCTTAAAATTCAAACCTTTAAACCATTACAATTCAAAATTATCAATTAGGTTTTCATCTTGGTTTTTTTTCCCCCCTTTACCCAAGAGCCGTCATGCAATTCAACATGAATAAACACCTCCTTGCCTCGCTGGCTTCCCTGTCAAGTTGTGTCCTGCATGGTTTCCCTAAGACCTTTCTACAATTAGGTCTCAACTAGTGAAAGATTTAGAACACTAGATGTGTTTCTAAGCGAGCAGGCTATTAAGCTTATAACCAAGTCGAGGCATAACATTTTTCAGGGGTGTTATAAATAGTAGCACTTTCTAGTGAAAAGCACAGTGCTTCTTCAAATGTCTAGTGATGCTTACAGACCTGACTGGGTGTGACTCTGCCACAGACAAGTAGTGTTGGACAAATCAATTCACTCTCTATGCCTCAGTTTTTGCCTTTGTAAAATAGAAAAGTGTCATCCATGCCTACTTCACTGCTTTGCTTTGCTTTGCAGGTCAAAGGACAAAAAGTATGAAAATTCTGCCTAGAAAAGTACAGGAATACTATATGGGTATTTACTTGTGTTCGCCGGTAAGATTATCATGTGGAAAACAGGTTTTTCTTTTGCTAGAATGTAGGCAATACTTTAAAGTCTTTTCTTTTTTCAATTATCAAGTTATAAAATTTAAAGCCAACTACACTGTTCCCTTGCAGCTGCTCCCATTTACTAAAAGTGAAACCTGAAAACTCCCTCCCACATCGACTCCTACCAACCCTCTGTAATGAAACCCGGACACCCCCACAATTGCCCCAAGTATTTTACAAACTCCTACAGGAACCTAGATGTTGAAAAGTGTGTCCTCTCATCCAGAAAGTGTCTTTTACAGCCTACACATCTTAAAGATAAATACAGACACCCATCCCAGATGCACTACTAAATGGTGAACGTGTTATATTTTAAAAAGCACCTGGCCATAGACTGTTATCAAAAGCAATAAACTTTCCTAATTTATACTGTTAACAACATTGACCCGAATCGGGGTGGGATTATTATTTAATTTTTTTTTTGACTGAGAGAGAGAAGAGGATCGAGAGAACCCAGATGACCTGGATTGCTACTAGCCTACATTTCATTTATTCTCCCTCGTTCAGAAAAAGGGGGAGGGAGTATGGGGAAATAAGGAAGTGGACAGTGAAGAAAAATGATAAGACACTGACAAGGCAGCAGGATACAAAGTAAAATAACTTACACAAAGAGCAAAGTAAGGATAACAAGTGAAATAAATCCAAGAGTAACCTCCTCTTCCATCTCTGTGATGGCATTATCTTGCATTGCTCCATAAGAAAGGCAAAGAAAACTCAGCAAGAGCTGAGCCAAGTTTCTTGCCAGTCACTCTCCTGTCACTCTTCCAAAGAGAATTCAGACTTACCAGCCACGAAGAAGACAGTCCAATTCAGTAGAAGCCATAGGTTAAAAGTCCTCCAAAAGCAGGGCATTTTCTGATTTCTTGTTTTCTGCCCTTTACTTGGTACTTTGCCTCCACACAGGTATGAAAGGAACTGCGAACATGGTGAGGCTGTCTCTGCTCAGCTGCTCCGTGCTGGATCCTCTGAGCTTATCGGCAACAGGACGCTCCTTTTCTTCTAGCCTGTTCCTTCAACTCTGTGTCTGAGGCTGGTTAGCAACTTGGAGCAGAAGAAACTCTTCTCTGGAACTTGACACAGCAATAGATTTCCTGTATGAAGCATTGAAGCGGAGACGGAGGAAGCAGATTGATTGAGTTCTCTGTCAGCTCATTGGTCCCCCTCGCACTTCTGCTCTACACAGATCAACTTTACAGTAAGGCACTGCATGCGCCCAAGGTAAACAGATTTGTCTAAGCCTGGATGGCAAAGCAACACAGGATAGTTATCTGTTCTGACCCATCCTTTTAAATTTCCCAGTCACAATAACTTTAAGAGCTTTCTCCAAATGAACAGGTGTAACAGCCTCAGTAATAAAATTCGGAATAAAATATCCTCCCTTGAATATTCTTGGGGGAAATCACTGTCTATAATGACTACAATTCTAGAAGAATCTGAATTGTATTAGCTTCCTGCTGGTACTGTAACTAATTCCCACAAACCCCATGGCTGAAGATAATACGAATTTATGGTACAAGTCCAAGGTCAGAAGTCCAAAATGGATCTTACGGGGCTAAAAGTAAGGTGTCGGCAGGGCTGCATTCTTTCTGGACACATGGAGAGGATCAGCTCATGGCTTTTTCCAGCTTCCAGAGGTCACCAGCTTTCCTCGGCTTGTGGTTACATCCACTCCACCTCTGTTCCCTTGTCACATCTCCTCAGATGTTAACCCCCCTGCCTCCTTCTTATAAAGACCCTATGAGAACACTGGAATTACTACCCAGATAATCCAGAATAATCTCCCCATCTCAAAATCCTCAACTTACTCACATCTGCAAAGTCCCTTGTCCCCTGTAAGGTTACCTATTTACACACTTCAGAGATTAGGACGTGGACACCTTGGGGGGCCATTACTCTGTCCCTCACAATTGCATACTTATTCCCATTTACTTTTGCCTTCGAAGCGCCAGACTGATCATTTGAACCAAATTACAAATAAACACCCACCTTCGGTGTCACATGTCTGGAATTTAGACTTGCCGAAAAAAACCCTGCCTTCATGTGGTCAGTTCTTAAGCATTTAGATTATTTTGGGGAGGAAAGAAATCTTCTGTGTGCTAAGAATTCTCTACACCAAGGCAAAACTCTCCAGGAAGGGGAAGAAAATATTGCAAACAGGAAAAAGATTAAACAACAAGCACTTTTTTCTTTAGGTTAGCAGTTTCATATTCCCTCTTGCCAAACATTAAAGTATATATATTTCCCCATTCCCTTTCTCAACCTTTCCTTCCAGTGAACCAACGTGACTGAGACAGGGAAATCAGGCGCTGAGGGCATGGAGTACTTGAACCTATGTGCTATCTAACAATGGTGGACTATGGCAAAAACAACTTCCCTGCTGTCTAATATATTTTTTTAATAATTTATTGTCAAATTGGTTTCCATACAACACCCAGTGCTCATCCCAACAAGTGCCCTCCTCTGTGCCCATCACTCACTCTCTCTTCTCCCATACCCCCCTCACTCCTCGGTTTGTTCTTAGCCTTTCAGAGTCTCTTATGTTTTGTCTCCCTCCCTCTCTGTGTCTTTTTTTCTTTTCCCCTCTTCCCCTCCCCCATGGTTTTCTGCTAAGTCTCTCAAAAATCCACCTATGCATGGAAACATATGGTATCTGTCTTTCTCTGACCGACTTATTTCACTTAGCATAATCCCCTCCAGTTCCATCCATGTTGCTACACACGGCCAGATTTCATTCTTCCTCATTGCTGCGCAGTATTCCATTGTATATAAGTATACGACACCTTCTTTATCCATTCATCAGTTGATGGACACTTAGTCTCTTTCCATGATTCGGCTATTGTCGAAAGTGCTGCTATGAACATTGGGGTACACACACCCCTATGTATCAGCACCCTTGTGTCTCTTGGGTAGATTCCTAACAGTGCTATTGCTGGGTCATAGGGTAGTTGTATTTGCGTTTTTTTTTTTTTTTTTGAGGAACCTCCACACCATTTTCCAGAATGGCTGCGCTAGCTTGCATTCCCACCAACAGTATAGGAGGGTGCTTGCTTCTCCACATCCTGATTTATTCATTTTAGCCACTCTAACCGGTGTGAGGTGGTATCTCAGTGTAGTTTTGATTTGTATTTCCCTGATGATGAGTGACATTGAGCACCATTTCATGTGTCTGTTGGCCTTCTGGATGTCCTCTTTGGAAAAGTGTCTATTCACATCTTCCGCCCATTTCTTCACTGGATTATCCATTTTTTGGGTGTGGAGCTGTCTAATATTTAACCAAGTGTCAGAAAATCAGTTATAAAATGTCATTAAAATAAAGCATTCTGGTTTCTACCACATAGAGACTAAGGTTCAGAGGTTAAGATCATGGGTTTTGATAACAGATCTAGAGTTGAACCTCTGCTGGGCAATTACTAGTCCAATGATAATAAGCGAGTTTCTTACTCAATTCTGTAACCTGTTCTTTCCACTTAGTATTATGTTAACATGAGCATTTTTCTCATATCATCAAAAAATTGTAATGATCATCTATTTCAATGCCCATTCATTACCACAGCCCAAGCTAAAGCACAGAAAGGCTAACTGGCCTACCTAAGATCTCAAAGTGACCTGGTAACATAGCAAGGAGTGAAACTCGAGTTTCATGTGTGCTACCCCTGTGTTCCTTCCACTCAACTTCTTTGGTTCGACTTCCAGGGCCACAACTTCATAGACAAGCTCTCACATTCTCATCTTGGTCAGACCACATCTATAATTAGCAGTTTAAGAGTCAAGAGAAGGGTGTCAAAAGACATAGAATTCTCAAAGTAGATAAGGGAGGATGAGACTGTCTTCCCCATTCCTTTACCTCCTCCACCCCAAACCCCACTCCCTAACCTGCCGACTCTTACCCTTAACTCTTATGGAGAGCAAGAGCTTAAAAAAAACAATGAAGGGACCAAGGGCTTGCTAGCATAATCATCCACCAAAGATATGCCATGAAAGTCAATATAATAACTGAAAAATGTGCTTGTTTTGTAAATGCACCTCTTTGAAAAATCTCAAGTACCCAGATTCTCCTTAGCTGTGCCCCACAGCCCAGGAACACAAAAGCAGAGCAGAAGAATAAGTCAGGATCAAGAGAAAGGTGTAGCTCAAACCAGAAACCCAAACCCTTTATCCCCTCAGCCTTCTAACTCCTCTTCAATACTGTCTCTTGAGAAGCAGTGCACATGAGAACTACATCAAAACAAAAGGCTTTGGCACAGCTAAGGAAACATTCGACAAAACTAAAAGGCAACCTACTGAATGGGAGAGGATATTTACAAATGACATAAGCAATAAAGGGTTAGTATCCAAAATATATAAAGAACTTACAGAACTCAATACCAAAAAACACCAAATAATCAATTAAAAATGACCAGAAGACATGAACAGATATTTCTCCAAGGAAGACATACACATGGCCAACAGACATATGAAAAGATGCTCAACATTACTCACCATCAGAGAAATGCGAGGAAAAACTACAATTAAAAAAAAAAACTACAACGAGATAGGACCTCACGCCTGTCAGAATGGCTAAAATCAACAACACACGAAACAGAAGTGTTGGAGAAAATATGAAGAAACGGGAACCCCATGCACTGTGGGTGGGAACGCCAACTAGTGCAGCCACTGTGGAAACAGTATGGAGGTTCCTCAAAAAGTTAAAAATAGAACTATCCTATGTTCCAGTAATTGCACTAGTGGAAATTTACCCAAGAAATACAGAAACTCTAATCCAAAGGGATATATGCACCCATATGTATATTGCAGGATTATTTACAATAGCCAACATATGGAAACAGCCCAGTGTCCATATATATACAATAGGATATTAGCCATAAAAAAGAATGATATCTTGACATTTGCAACAATATGGAGAGAGCTAAAGAATATAATGCTGAATGAGATGTCAGTCAGAAAAAGACAAATACCATATGATCTCACTCATATGTGGAATTTAAGAAACAAAACAAGAGAGAGAGAGACAAATCAAGAAAGAGACTCTTACCTATAGAGAACAAACTGATGGTTACTAAAGAGGAGGTGGGGGGAGGGTAAAAGAGATGACGGGGATTAAAAAGTACACTTACCATGACGAGCACTGAGAAATATATAGAATTGTTGAGTCACTATATTTTATACTGAAACTAATATAACATTGTATGTTAACTATACTGGAACTAAAATAAAAAAAAAAAAAAGAATCAGACACACGAGAGACAATGAAAACAACATTATGTGGGGTTAATGTTGTGGTAGCCAAACAAAAAGAGTAGTAAGTTTCAGTAAGTTAGGGCAGCTTTAAGATATAATGCCCTCAAATTTGCACTTTGATTTACTCAAAAATTCATTTACCTGCCTATAAATACTTTTAAAGTAAACATCTTCCAGTCAAGTTTCTCCAATGTCAGATTCATATTTAGTGACAACCGAAGCCAGTTAGGAAGACGTTGCTACCTTGTCCACTAGGTAGAAATTTGCATGGATCTTGAATACTTACTGCACTAATGACCTGTTACCCTTGACCCCTTTCTCCATTGCCTGTCCTTTCACCTCCTGAATTTGAGTCTTGGCTGCCTAGAACTCAAGTACTTACTTGCCTCTCCTTTCTTAGCTAAATTTTCTGGATGTGTATTCTTGCGGAGATGGACCAATACTTACTTGCCTTATCATTTTTACTTTCTGTGAGCTCTCTGGCTTAGACACACGGCTTGATTTACCCTTCTATATAGACATGTGCACACATACACACCCACACACACATCCTCACACAAACACACTACTAAACACTTAGCCCCAAATCCTTCAATCTACCCTGTCCTACTGTTACCCAAGTACCAATGTAATTATTTCACAGAGGTGACAGACCAATGCCTAGCAGTGTGAAGAATTTCAAGGAACTTAAACTCCACAACATTCCAGTTCTTATTTTACTTCTGGCCTGTCCTCATGGCACAATGGTTAGAGATTTGAGGCTAATGAATTACCACTATAATTGAGACACGGTAATTCAATGTATGATTGCACGAAGTGGCTGCTCTCTTGGCCATACCTTATTTCCCATTCTCTAGTTCATCTCTCTGCAGTCTTCACTGATTCAAGCTCTGAAGATTCAAGCTCATCTGAAATCCTGGATCCTCTTCCATGCACAGTCATTAAGGTACTGCTGAGAAACTTAAAAGAGTCTTACAAAGTGTTATTTGCATTTTTTACGTTCTACTATTACTTTGATATTTACTTTGAAATTTTTCACTTCCAAAATACAGTTGATGCTATGTCATCTCTATAATTCTTCTTAAGAAGTTTGACATAACATATATCACATGAGAGTTAATTATTATTTTTTTACGGGCACCTGGGTGGCTTGACTAGTCACTTAAGGCTCTGACTGCAGCTCAGGTCTTGATCTCACAGTTGGTAAATTCGAGCCCCATTTTGGGTAAGCTCAAGCCTTGCTTCAGGGGAGCCCTACTTCTCTCTCTCATTCTCTCTCTCTTTGCCCCTCATGGATTCCCTCTCTCTCTGTCCCTCACGTGTGCCCTCTCTCTCTCTCAAAAAATCATTATTTTTAATACAAAGTCACAGACTGTGCAAAAAGCAAAATTTAGAAATGTTTGAAAATAAAATGTATGCAATATGAGCAAATAAAACCAGACCAGAGAAATGAGGAACCACAGTTTATATTTTTTCTAAATATTAACTCCAGGCCTCGCTTATTAAATTCATAGTAAACAATATATGTCCAACCTTTGGGTTAGCATCTAGGCCCTAGTTATAAACACTTCATAAAAATGGCCTCATTTCATCCTCTTACAACCCTGTGAAGTACATATTATTATCCCCTTTTTATCCCCATTTTGTAATTGAGGAAACTGAAGCCAGAGGGGTTAAGTAAATTGTCCAGTCACACAGCTAATGAGTGATAGAGAGAGGATTCAAGCCCAGGAAGTTTCACTCCAAAGTCTATCCCTTAGGTATGTGACTACTTTATTTACTACCTATTTTTTTTAAACTCTCTGCCTTATCTCCAATACATCTGCTACATTTCTCACCTCTCCTGAATCTATTCATCTAGTCCCTCACTCTTTTTCCCAGTTGGGCACTCTTATAACTTCATAGTTGTCAGTTTTTAAAAGACAGAGGGAGGAGGGAGAGAGAGAGCGACAAGAGTGGAGAAAAATGGGGAGAGAGAAGGAGGGAAAGAAGGAAAGAAGCAAGGAAGGGAGGAAGAAAAGAGAGAAACTGCTCAGTCTATAATCCTTTATTTGCATTAAGATTACTCTCTGCTGCCCCCTGGAGATAATTTGGTGCTGATGTTTTCATAAACATTTCAAAATTCAGTAACAGCAGCACTTTGAGATTTAGGTAAAGTTTTGATGTGATTTTTATTGCATACCTCACATTGCACATTTATTTACATATTTCGGAAGCCAGTTCAGCATAACAAATGACTATCTGATGAGTAGTATAGATATTGTGACTTAAGAAACATTATTGAAAAGAAAATAATCTTCTGAGATGCCAGGATGACCTAATAATAACAGTAGTGTAAAGAAATGGATGGATTGGTGAATAGATGGATGGATGGGTGGATGGATGCATGGATGGATAGGTGGATGGAATAGAGATTCCATGCCTCATTCCACGGAAATTCAAAGTAAAATTATCATAGGACGAGTATCCTGGAAAACAAACTCTAAAATGGAGTTTAGTGTGAAAGATGTTTATTAAGGAATAACATTGAACTCATCACTTGTGAAAATGAAGGAACAGAAATTGGGGTAGGCAGAGCCAGAAATAAAACTACAAGGTGGGCCCACAACAAGTTCAGCTAACCCCATGGGGAGCTCTGGAGCTTGAACTGCCCTTTAGAGTTGTCCTCGATTATGCTAAAATGGCCATATTTTCATACTCCTGCATTTATCGGTCATTAGACATAGCTCTAAGAAGAGCATGGCCTTGGCTGAGGCAATCCATGAAGGGGATGACTTTAACTGACAACACTATCAATACTGGAGTAAATAATCCTTCACGAAGGAATCAGGTGGTACCTCACAATGTCTGCCACGAGGATAAATGTTGGAAAATAATCTAATCTAACTCTGGTCTCAAGTACAGTGGTATGCCAGGCAACCAATTGCTTTTCACTCCCAAGAAACCAAATTACTGAACAGAAATCTTATTGAAAATGTGATCTTGGAGGGGTCTGCATTAAGATGCAGAAGAAAAAGTGATCCCCACCCTGATCTCAGGACCCCCCCCCCCACCTTCCTGGGGCCTACTAACACTACACCTTCTTCCTATGACCCCACATCCCACCTCTCCAGAGAGAAACTAGACATGGTGGCTGGGGAGGGGAGCTGGCCAGAGGAGGACCCCTTTCCCATGGTCTTAGAAGGAGGGATAGCTGGGAGTTCTTCCACCATTATCCCTTTCTAAACATTCTCGGCCAGCCCTTCAATCAAGTGTTTGAGACTCTTCATTTCCTTCGGGCACGCTTGGGTCAATCTTCAGTGATGACTTTGGCAACTTCAGACAGATGGCAATTCTCACAGTGGGGGATGGGGGTGGACTTAGGGGCATTTATGTTATTTTCATCTGTGAGTGACAACCGTGAAGGGGAAGTCCAGAAGAATACAGAAATGAATTGAAAAGAATGAAAAGCTAAGTCATATATCTTAGCTAAAAACTAACATTCAGGCAAATTATTCTAAAAAGAGACAGGTATCATCTGATCTCTAAAATGCCCCAATTACTGGAGTCAAGTAGGGACAGGAAATTTGAAAAAGAAATATTCCAGAATGAGCCAAATGGGATCACCTTAAATGTCTTAGAAAATATTAAATTAATAATAAATAATTTCTGTGTAACTTTCTAGTATAGTAAAAGAATGTGAAACATGAAAATCTGATACTTGTCTGTGATTTCATTTAATTTATAATGGACCTTTTTCAGGAGAATAATAAACGTACTGTTGAACTATCATATTTTTTATATATCAGCAACTTAAAATTTATGTTTCCAAATTACATTTTGAACATGCTGCCTATCTTATATAAGATGATGTTATGTTTTCAATGAATAACTAGAAAGCAGTCTAAGTTGGTTGAACATTAAGGAGTTAAAAAATAATTTGGAAGTTTAAAAAATGTCAGAATTTTTTTCCTAGTTTTGAAAGTAGCTGTTAGAAACAGCCCCTGAATTTGAACTTTTCCAATTTACACTTCAGTTTTGCCACTTAGTTTTTGGGTACTATAATTTTTTTTCTGTTCTATCTATGTTTATTTGATTTTTTTTCAAGTATGCTGTCATTTTTATGATTTCTAGTTCTCTACCAAAACTTTTAATTTTACTTTTTGTCTCTTTGAACATTAAAAAAATATTTTATTTAATTTTTTTAATGTTTATTTATTTTTGAGAGACATAGAGACAGAGTTGAACAGGAAAGAGCAGAGAGAGAGGGAGCCAAAGCAGGCTCCAGGCTCTGAGCCATCAGCACAGAGCCCAACACAGGGCTCGAACTCACAGACCATGAGATCGCGACCTGAGCCGAAGTCAGCCGCTCAACCAACTGAGCCAAGCCAGGCATCCCTAAAAAAATATTTTAAAGTCTCTGATAATTCCAGTATTGAGTAAGAGTAATGGCTGTGGGTAATTATTATCCATTGTTTCTTCTGGTTCTTTTTATGAAGTTGGTCTCCTTATGTGCCAGGTATTGTGTTTTGTTTTTCAAACCATGGAAATAATTCAAGGCCCTATAATGATTTTATTTTCCTCCAGAGACAAATTTCATTTATTTCTGCCAGTTATCTGTGAATTTAGCAACCTGAGATCATCTTAATCCAATTTAAGGACAGATTTTATAAACCACCAGATGCCTCAAAGCTAGATAGCAGTCTATGTGAGGAATGGTTTTATTTTCTCCCCCTTCTTCCCTCCTCTCCCTTGCCCCAAGAAGCTGTTAAAACATCCCTTAATCTTTCAGTCAGTTCATCTATACCAATAAATATCTCAAAGTAGAAGCAGTTCCAAATGCCAGCCTCACCAATCCGTATTTTTTTTTTATCTTGGTCAGGTAATTCTTTGTTACCTTGCAGTTTCCCAGATAAATTCCAGCAGAATTATAATCATAATAATTATTATTATTTTCTACTTTTCTTCACTGGGAAGGTTGGTCTAAATTTCTCTCTGTCATTACCAGATATAGAAGTCTCATCCTTCAACTCTTTACTATTCCTCATCTCTCACAGCCCCTCAACATATCTTTTTGATTATTCATCTAAATATTTCCTGAACTTGACCACTTCACCAGTCTCCACTATATTGGATTAGAGAAAGAAAGAAAGAAAGAAAGAAAGAAAGAAAGAAAGAAAGAAAGAAAGAAAGAAGAAAGAAGAAGAAGGAAGGAAGGAAGGAAGGAAGGAAGGAAGGAAGGAAGGAAGGAAGAAAGAAGGAAGGAAGAAAGAAAGAAAGAAAGAAAGAAAGAAAGAAAGAAAGAAAGAAATTAGAAGACAGGAGGGACACCTCAGTGGCTCAGTCAGTCAAGCAGCAACTCTTGGTTTCCGCTCAGGTCATGATCTCACCGTTGGTGAGATCAAGCCCTGTGTCTGGTCAGGCTCTGCACTGACAGCACGCACTCAGCCTGCTTGGGACTCTCTCTCCCTCTCTCTCCACTCCTCCCTTGCTCTCACACTCTGTTTCTGTCTCTTCAAAAATTTTTGAGAGAGAGAGAGAGAGAGCACAAGCAGGACGGGGGCAGAGAGAGGGGGACAGAGGATCCAAAGTGGGTTCTGAGTTTACAGCAGCAAGCCCAATGTGGGGCCCGAACTTGTGAACTGTGAGATCATGACCTAACCTGAAGTCGGATGCTCAACCGACTGAGCCACCCGGGTGCACCATAAATAAACATTTTAAAAGGAAAGAGAGAGAGAGAGAGAGAGAGAGAGAGAGAGAGAGAGAGAGAGAGGAAGGAAGGAAGGAAGGAAGGAAGAAGGAAGGAAGGAAGGAAGGAAGGAAGGAAGGAAGGAAGAAAGAGAGTGAAAGAAGATAAAATTATGAATTCAAAAGCATGACTTTTAAAAATAAATCACTATGTCACTTAACTGTTGGGCAGCAGCAAAAGATAGATAATGGGAACCGAAGAATCCTTGTATTGGCAGCAGCTGCATTTCATACAACTTCCCTAAGTGTGCTCTGTTCTAATCTTTGTTTATTTTGGTCACCTGTTGCATTAATTATGTTAATCAAATGTAAAAGCTCAGATATTCCATTCAACAAATGTAAAAAATTTTTAAGTCAGAAGTCCTATGTTCAGATATTTTTCTTTGAGCAGTTTTTGCTGTATTGACATCAATCTAAACTATTTTCCATTGACTGCTTTCCTACTAGGGATCTTTCTTTCTTGTATGCTTGATTTCTTCTTATTAAATTCTTTTTATTTAATATGCTGCCGATAGTTTTGGAATGGTTAAATATAATTTGAACATGTGTCTAGGGGAATTTTCTAAAGAATACTGTTAAGATTATCTCCCCTTTGGGGGAAAAGGAAAAGGTTATGAGACTTAAAAACGTTTAGATGTTGAATGCTCTGTGCTGAGAAAAGGTAGATAAGATCTCTCTCTCTCTCTCTCTCTTTTTTGATTTAGTGTTTCTATATTTTACTTGGCCAACAATGATAAAGCAATCAGACCTATAAGAAGCGGGCCCTGCTTCTAACATATTTGTCTGAAGAGTGAGTCAACCAGTTATGACTGAGCCCCTACTGGTTTCGGCAACCCTGACGAGAATGAACCAAGTATGAGCTTATGCCACAAGCTGATCTACAAACCCCAATTCTTCAAAACGAGAACACCAGAAACAACAGCACCGGAAACACAAGCAGTCATCCCTCTATCTTCAAAAGCCGTTTGCTATCACAATATCTGCTTCAGGGCACCTCCATGCAGAGGGAGGACGCCCAGACTTTGAGGAGACACTTTTGGGAGAAAGGAAGTAGGCAATGATCTGAAGAGCAGGCTGCTTTCATCTTGGTTCATTGTACATGTTTTAAATAATTTCTGCTTTAAGATAATGCATTTTATGACTGCTTAAATCTGGTTTATGATATGAAAGGACCAGGAAAAGAGGAAAATAGACTATAATGACAGTTAAGGGTTGTTTTCCCAGGTGTTCCATGAAAGGGAGGTGTATGCAAAATGGCCTCCAAAGGCCAAAGGAGCCACAAGTCTGAAGAAAAAGGCCAACAAGTCCAGCAGGACAAGAAATGGTTCATTAAAGGGTCTTACAGACAGAAGCCTGTCTCTACAGCTACAAGATGGTTGAGCTCAGGAACCACACCTCCCTAAGGAGCTGCTGGATAGCCCCAGAGGCTGGGTACCTGCTGGAGGACAACCCAGAAGAGTGTTTAAGAATTGCTGTAAGTCTCAGGCATATCTCCAGAGCAGATCAAAGTGTTATGCCTGGAGGGTATACTTAAGGTTGTGGCTGAATACAAGGAAAGAATGTGGGAATGGGAGGCCTGTACTCAAGAAGGCTTCAGGTCACAGAGCAGTCATCATGGTGGAAATGCCCAAGATGGCATTAGGAATATGGCACCGAGTACTTAATACTTGTTTTAGGCCCATTTAGAAGCATAAAACAACTCCTTGTCTCCCGGAATATCGGTGTTAATGAATAAGACTCAATACACAGATTGGAACTAGTCTGGGGAAAGTGACCTGTTCAAATATTTCCTAAACATCTTTTTTTTGCTTTTTAATGCCTTACTTAGAGTCTTTTATTCCACTATTTTTCTTCTTCCAAAAGCTATTCCCTTGAAGTACAAATATTAGGTAATTCAATTATGGTCTATATACACCAATTTGGATATCTATTAACTGGGATTATTTCAACCCAGTGACTTCAAGAGTCCATAGAAATAGTGTTTCTACAAAGCAAAGAGATACATGATATAAAATTTAATTTCTATAAAAAGAAACAAAAATGACCTAGGGATCAAAAATTTTTAAATAGTTATTATTATAAAAGTAATATCTTCTTGGCAAAAATAATTTAAACCATAGTATAAAATGATATGAAGTAAAAAGTGAAAATATTCCTCCAAGGTCCAACTTCCACTTGCCTTCCCATTCCATGCTCCATTTACGGCAAACATAGTAATGTCTTCATGAAAGACATACATGTCCTATTCCCTAGAACACATGAATGTGTTACCTTACATGGCAACAAGGATTTTGCAAATGTGATTAAATTAAGGAGTTTGAAACGGGGAGATTATTTTGTCTTATCTGGGTGGGTCCAATATAACCATAAAGGTCCTCATAAGGGGAAGGGGGAGGGCAGAGTCAGAGTCAAAAAGAGAAATGGAAGATGCTGTAGGCTGGCTTTGAAGATGGAGGAAGGAATCGTGGGCCGAGGATTTCAGGCTGCTCTAGAAGCTGGTAAAGGCAAGGAAGCCGATTCTCCTCTAGAGCCTCCAGAAGGAACACAGCCTTGCTGACATCTGGATTTTAACCCCGTTAAAGCCAGGACTTCCGACCTCCAGAACTGTAAGATAATAAATCTGTGTCATTATAAGTCACTAAGTTTGCAATACTTTGTTACAGGAGCAATAGGAAATTAATACATCATTTAACCACCATGGTAATTGTATAGCCTTCCACGGTGTGTATAAAAAGTCTGCTATGGTTTTCTTTTATAATTCTACTTCCTTTTTCAGGCCCACTCCTAATATTTGTGGAGCAGGTGAGAGAGCAGGTATAGGCCCCACATATCATATATCCAAATATTTTAAAGTTATAAATCAAGGTAAAAAAATGTTAAATAAAACATGTTCTATCCTCCTACCTTAATAAATATATCTTGGAAGCAAATTTTTTTAAGTAAACCTGTGGTTTGTATAAGAACATGTGCTGGCAAGAAATCAAAGATGGACAAATTTAATTACTATTATGTAAGGCTGGGTGTTCTCTTCATTGTCCATTTTTGTTTGGAAGCCATAAAACATAAACGATTCATAAGCTGTTATATAATTATGTCATAAATTCTTTTCTTATTTCTACACAGTGCAGTTTCCCCCATAGTGAACTGACCATTCATATGCTTTGCCTAGTTTTTTCTCTGTTCGCGTTAACTATATATATTATATATATATATGTATTTCTTATAATATATTAAAGTTCCTTTTATTCTAGATGTTAATTGCCTCAGCTGCCTCCTGTCTCTATTTATTAAATAGTTTAGAAGAAGATAAGTCTACATGTTTTTATTTTAAACTTTGACTCCAAGATAACATATAGATAGATTTGAAACTTGTATTTTGTTGTCTTATTTTTTTTACCACTATAAGAGTCATCATTTTATTGGTTTAGACTATTTCTATTTATCATATTGCTGTGATATTAGGTCTTATTTAAGCCATCTTATTTCTAGTTATCTATTTCTCATACTTTTTAAAATTCCTTACCTCCCTTTTCCTAATACTTCCATTAGAAAAATTCAATTAAAAATTTTTTAATGTATTCTATTTTAAAAGATCTACATTCTGGTTTTAGTCCAACTTAGTAAGTTCATATTTGTGCTTATTTTTCCCTAGAAAGTTTTAAAGTTTATCAGTATCTAAATCTTCTCCCCACCACAAAACCAAGACAAATCTCTAGGCTCACTCTATTGTCCCTGTGGTCTTGTAGACCGTCACCCACACTCATCGCTCCCTGATATCACCCAGAGCAGTGCTACTGAAAATGTGGTCCGTGAACCAGCACTGGTCCACAAACAGATATCAGTCTGTGATTTAAAAAAAAAAAAAAAAAAGCTTTGTGTGATGTAAATCAATGGTATTACCAAGCATACAGTTTAGTCCTGCTGACTTTTTTTTCTCAGCAAGATCTTCTCAATAAAAGAAACAGCGTATTGATTTCCATTCCTGTGTAAGCTCCCTATCTCATCCAGATGGATAACAAACTATTCTTGGATTGGCCCTTTCAGTGGCATCGGTCTAGACTAGAATTTTAGTTCTGGATTTTAGAAGATGTTTTTGCGTATGTCCCTGCTTAGTAAATGAAATTTACTAAGTTTGATTTTCATTTTCTTCAAAACTTTCAAAAGGCTACTTTACTCTTTTCTTGCATCCAGTGTTGCTACCAGAAAGTTCAGTCTAAATTGTATTGCTTAGTATTTGCCTTGTATTTATCCTCTGGAAACTTTTAAGTTGCTTTTTGACTTTGGTGCTCTAACGTGTCAATTTTAATATATCTAGGTACAGAGTTTTCTCATCTGTTCTGTTGTATGAGCCCTTTTTTCTTATGTTTATTTATTTTGAGAGAGACAGAGACAGTGCGAGTTGGGGAGGAGCAGAGAGAGAGGGAGACAGAGAATCCAAGCAGGCTCCGCACTGTCACCACAGAACCCAATGTGGGACTCGAACTCACAAAACCGTGAGATCATGACCGGAGCTGAAACCAAGAATCAGTTGCTTAACCGATTGAGCCACCCTGGGGCCCCTGTACAAACCTTTTCAAATTGAGGTTCTTGCATCTTCCATTCCAGAAATTTTCTATAATTATTTTTCAAATACTAACATCCCTCCCTTTATTTTACAGTGACTCCAGTCACACCAATATTAACATTTCCTCTCTTATCCCCAGCAGCTCTTAACTTTTTTATTTTTTATCTTATGACTGCTTCTTAATTCTTAGAACTTTATCTCTTTCCTAAAATATTCTCCAACATGATTGTCCACCTATTTTGTTCTTTAGCTGTATTCATTCTGCTCTTCAATTATTAAACCTATCCGTTGAAATCTTTACTTCAAAAATAATATACTGATAATCCAGTATCTCTAATTGGTTCTTCTTTGAAGCTTCCTGTTTCATATTTCCTATTGTCTCCTATATCTCTCAGAAGATATTTATTGCTTTTATTTTAAATTCTTTGTGCACCAGGTCTGTTCACTCTACTACTTCTAGAATGATTTCTTTTTTCCTTCTGTGTTTATAAAGTGAGTCTGTGAATTCATATTACGGTGGTAAAATCAGTTAGCCACCTTGGCAAATGACAAATATCCGGGGAGAAGAGTGAAAGTCTAGGCCCTGGTTTGTACTGATTTAGGCAGTAGAGGGGTACATCACAGCATGAAGATTATCGAGCATTACATCATATGATTAACCACTTCTTCTTTGCCTTCCGCCCATGAGATCTTGCCTATTGGGTAACTAACGGCCTGGTACATTTACCGTATGTGTTATTCCTTTGTAAAATAATCATAAAAAAATCTTTTGCAATGTATTATCCAGCCCACGAAGGGGGTGAGTAAACAGATTGGAGGGAATGTTCAAGGACCTAGCCACACTCAACTCCAGCTAAATACCCCAGGAAACACTGAGTCAACCTAAGATCTGCTGTTCATACCAATTCAATCACCAATGTTCAGTGCAAACTGCTCTTTAGAGGCCCCATACTTCATTACAGGTAGCTGAGGAGCAACTACCTCCCACAAAGCTCTGATTTTTCCATGTTCCACTAAAAAAACTAGAGCAGATTTGTCCCACTTTTCTCAAAAATCTCCACAGAAGTCATTTGTATATAGAGCAGAGCCTGGAATATAACTTCTCTGCAAGTAAACAATCTCATAGTAAGTGTAGGTGAGAAACTTCTCATTTTTAAATTGTTTACTTTTTAATCTATGTACAGAAAAGAGTTAACATAGCAGGCTTGTGACTGCAGTCCCCAGAAAGGCTCGTGTACAGATTGGCGCTTGGCTGGTGTCTGGGAATGTGATTAGAAAAATTTTCCCTAAATGATAACAGTGACTCACTGTACCTCTGCCGTTTGTACAAACAATAAGGTTTAGGCTGCGCACCTGCTTCCCTTCTGAGAATCTGGAATTTCAGTGACTATCGTCAGTTTCACAGGCACTGTGTGCCTACATGACCAGCCTGTGATACAAATGCTGGACTCTAGGCTCAAGCAAGCATCCTGGTAGACATTTCACACAATACGGCAGAGTCAGGTGCATCCTATGCAACTCACTGGGAGAGGACTCATAGAAGTTTGTGGCTGATTTCTTTCAGACTTTATCTGGAGTACCTTTCCCTTTAACAGTTTTGCTTTGTATACTCTCACTATGACAAGTCAGAGCCATAAGTACAATCACATACTGAGTCCTGTGCTCCTAGTGAATCACCAAATCTGGGGAGTAGTGGTCCTGAGAACCCCTAACAAAACCTGTCTGTAAGTGGATTAAACAGTCTGAATGCATGTCAAAGTCCCTGCCTTTGGAAAGTCATCTTATCTACCCAGGGTGCCAGAGGACACACCATTCATTTACAATGAAGCAATGAAGATATAGATTAGAGATATACTACAAGGTAAATTTACCCATTAAAGTAACCTTGTCTTTTAGGCAATAAGAATTAAATGTTAAGGAAGTTATCAGTGAGAAAAGGAAAATCCGTTTTTTTTTCTTGCCAAAAAAAAAAAAAAAAAAAACCACCCTGAAAAATGTAAAAACACAAGTTGAAGAGTGTTCAAAAATATTTTAATAGCAGTAATACGGCAGACAGATCAAACACACAATTACCAATGAGAAAAACTGACTACCTAAAACGATTTTTTTCTATTGAGAAAAACAACCTTGAAGGAAGTGAAGTTCTACACTACCCTTCCTCCAAACCCAAATCATTCTAAGAACTCACCTCCTACACATGAGCCCTGTCTGCTATTTAATCTCCACATCTCTTTAAAGAAATCTGGTGGTACAGCAGGCACAACCTTAAAAGAAAGCTCAAAAGGCTTCTCTGAAGGAAATACCCTTTCTGAAGTTAGAGATATTCTCTAAAGGTACATTAATGAAATATAAAGTGAAACTAAATTATTCGTTGAGTTCCCAAAGAAGAGGATCATAGGAAATACATCTATGCTGTTTTCTGAATGATGGTAAAATAATAAACTTCAAGAATGATAGTTTATAATCCGGTTAGAAAATTAGAGAAACAAGCTGTACATCATGTTGCATGTGTGCACCGTAAGTTTGTGTCAGCATGTTAAGGGATATTTAATGTACATTTTTAAAATAAAATGAGCTGTGGCACAGAAAATTTGAGAAAAACATAATTAAATGCATTTTAAATTTATAGCATTCGGGGCACCTGGGTGGCTTAGTCAGTCAAGGGTCTAACTTCGGCTCAAGTCATGATCTCATGGTTCATTGGTTCGAGCCCTGCATTGGGCTCTGTGCTGACAGCTCAAAGCCTGGAGCCTGCTTTGGGTTCTGTGTCTTCCTCTCTCTCTGTCCCTTTCCCACTCATGCTTTGTCTCCCTGTCTCTCAAAAATGAATAAAAATGTTTAAAAAATTAAAATTAATTTATAGCATTCATTCGGATGGTAGTTATTACAATTTAAGCAACTTAAGTTACATGTGATAAGTTCTCTCATGTTACTCTCATTCATTTAATGCCTCTTCTTTCTTCTTTTCCCCCAGTATTTTCCTCCTGATACAAGAGTTTGAGGTCCCAATTAGGTTGTGCCCATGTTTTTCTTATATTTTATTCCTGGCACCCAGATTAATTCTGGGTATTCTGGGTAAATGCATATCAGGCACTTAATACACATTAGTTATTATTGTTAAAAGAAGGGGAGAGTATGGTAGGAAAATGTATCAACTGGACACTGAGACCTAATCTATTATCTAGATTAACTGTATCTATTACCTAGAATACTGCATCCAGAAGTCAGTTTTCCTAGAGTCTCTGCCTTTGCTTCTGTCAGAGCATGCAAATCGTTTTTGGCCCAAGAGTTAATCTATGTGTATGACTTGCTGACTCCCTGATGTCATTGATTCTGTCTATCCATTTAGGCCTATGATGTTTGCCTTTTTATTGTCTTAGATGAATTCCCTAAACTCGACACCTATAGAATTTGAACATAAATTGAGATCACTCTGGAACTAATGGCCAATTATTATAGAAACAGACGTCACTGATGGAACGCTTGAGATACCCCTATCCTAATGATAAGATCCTACCACTGTTTCATTTGTGTTCCTCCCATTCTCATTATATGAACATGACAGAGCAAAAGTATGGCATTTAGGCCAGATGTATTGTAGCAATAAAAGCTGATGCTAAGGAATGTATGCAAAGTACTTAATACCTCCCCAAGTCATACTAAACAGTAAAATCTTGTTAACTTTGTGGTAACTATCCCTTAAGCTGTCAAACAGAAGGTAGTTTTTCTCACGAGGATAACCGTAAACACATCCTGAAGTCAGCTAATTTTCACAGTGTACTTGAATGTACTTGAACTTGTGATTACCAAAGATCATAAATACCCACGGAATGAGGAAATATCCTAAGTGGAAGGGAGACTCAAACTCCCTGAAGTCCAGGCATTACACTAGGAAGAGTAACATTTGTTTTTATTTGTTTATTTTGAGAAAAAGAGAGACAGAGACAGAGAGAGAATCCCAAGCAGACTGCACTGTTAGCATAATACCTGACTTGGGGCTTGATCCCAGGAACCATGAGATCAAGAGCCCAGACGAGATCAAGAGTCAGATGCTTAACCAACTGAGCCACCCAGGCACCCCAGGAAGATAACATTTTGGCCTGCCTAACCGGCAGCCCCAAATGTCAAAGCCCTAAAGTTTTGCCACGACTCCTCTATAATAGGGTTGAAATTTACATAGGACAGTCCAACTATCCCATATCGTAGTCCTATGAGGAACCACACAGCATTTTACAATGTTGTATTAATCAGGACTCTTGGTTGCAGTCAAGTCCATGTCAAATCAAGTCCAATAAAAGAAAGGAGAGGAACATATTGACTTGTATGAGTGAAGAGCTGAGGGACGGAGAACATGATATTCAACATAGTTCATTAGGAGTCACGCTGCCTGGATCCCCACTTCTCAGTATTGTTTTTCTTTGTATGTTAGTATCATTGTCTCTTAAAGCTCTGTGGGTGTCCTTCACATAGCTGCGAAGAATGGCCATCATGAGTGCTGGACTCACATTCCAGCTGCCCATCCATCCACTGGTTTGGGTGGGATCACTTGCACATTATTCACATAGTCATTATTCCCATAATACATACAATGTATGGCTGGACCCTACCTCCTGTGATCAGGAGGAGTTCTATCATCGATAGCCCCCACAGAACTACATGCAGTGGGAGCAGATGGTAGCTCTACCTGCAAGGGATGCCCAACAGCAAAAAACAATATAGGTTTGCTTTAAATGCTTATATACAGACTAATTTAGTAGGAATAGGAGTCACTGCCAGCATCCATTCTTGTTTTCTCCATTCTGGCCATGTTGGCCTCCTTGCTGTTCTTCAAACAAGCCATGCACACTCCTGCCTCTGAGCCTTTGCATTTATATCTGGAATGCTTCTCTCTTCTCCTTCGGTCTGCAGTCAAATATTACCCGTTCAGTGAAGTTCAGTGAGGAACACCCTGACAGCTCTACATACACATACATACCCAAGTGACACAGCTTTAGCTATTTCCTAAGTATTTGTTATCTAATATAGTCTTTTACTTATTTATTGTCTCAAGGCAATAACGTGAGGACAGAAACTCTTTTCATTTACTCACTGATATATCTCCAGCACCTAGTGCAGTGCCTGGCATATAATAGGTGCTCATTACATATTTGATGAATTAACAAATGGTGGAATCTCATGGGGATGCCTTAACATTCTGTTGGATAACATACACTACTGTATATACAAGGGAGTACATAATAATAGAGTATATGAATACAGTCCTCATTTATCAGCCTCCCTGGCTTCTTCAGCTTAACAAAATACATCCTAACCTCCGTGCTGTGCAACCAGACCAAGGGTGGGATTTCCACAGTTCTCTGGGAGAAGCGATGCCCTTGGATCAATCCAAGTCTCCTCTCACTTCATGTTCTGTTTGCGGAATCCCCGTGACTAAGTAGCTGCTTGGTTTCCTAACCCACTTTTCTTTTCCCCACTAGGATTTAAATCCTGTTCTGAATCTAAACCCTGACACCCTGCCTAGCCAGGAGGCTAGATCCTTTGGAGAGGATGCTACTTCACTCAGACAGAGCACCTGGAAACATGCAGTCAACCATCAGTCAGAATATTACGAGCACAGAAAGTACTATTGCAACATCCCATCCACCGGACTGAATCCCCTTTAATACTGATTTGGCCTGATTTTCCGGGACTTTGACAGTTTCCTCTTGGACTCTATAATTTCCATTTCAGCTCTACAAGGGAATCAGTTTTGCCTAGTGATGTGTACGTCAACATCAACGACAATGATCCGGGAGACAATCAGATAACTGCGAGGAGTAAATGGGCCTGGGATCTACCAGAGCTTCACACGTTTGCCCCTTCGTTTGACACTCAAGGGCCACACAGCCCAGGTATCTTTTCACTTCTATAAACCGTTAAACAGCCTCCCCCACAGTGATATACAAGTCAAAGGCACAGTAGTCGGCCGGCTGCGTGTGAAAGTCAACCTCCCGCCCCCACCTGCCTGCCCCGCGCCAGGAAACCCCAGTCCCCGCCTCCCTGGAATCAAAGCTTAGAAGGAAACGAGTGAGTATAGATGAGACTACAATTCCCGTCAGGCGTAGCGGGAGCGGAGTCACGCACGCGCAGACCAGACCCTGATCCTGAGGCCCTGCCGCGGGCTTCTGGGAGAGGAAAATGGCAATACCCAGGCCGTTGCACGCCATGAAGACGTTATTTGAGGTGCCGACGGCGCTGGGGCGCTTGAGGCGAGCTTGCAGCACGTTACACGCCGTCACGGAAGTGCTCAGGCTGCCAAAGAGACAAATGACGAAGCTCTTGTTCCCACTGCAGGAACTCGAGCGGCAGCTCACACCGGACTCGAGGTTGGACCTTCACGTGAAGATCTTCGACCCGAGTCTGGAGGACATCTCCAAGGCGGAGAGCGTCTTCACGGCCACAGCCCGGAACCGCATCAGCTACCTCAGCTCCGCGGTGCGTCTTGACCACGCCCCAGATCTCCCCAGCCCTGAGGTGAGAGCCACCACCGCCCTCTGGTCGTGAAGACTTGGACAGGCATTTTGCCCTCACCTCTAGTCACCGAACTAGAGATGTGCCTAGCTTCCTGTGGACGCATATAATTATTTTAACCAAAAACGCGTATATAGTTAATAGTTATTTTGATAATGAATATAGGAGATTTTAAAAGATTCTAAAAACCCCAGAATTAACTGGCCTTTTGTTATTTTTTCCTTTTTAATTACAGTAAGGAAAACATGCCGAGACAAATGAGACCAAGTGAAGAATATGAAAAGTATAATAGTTTCATAGATGTGGTGGTCCTTACCAATATGTAATTTTCAGCCAAGCCAAATTTCCATGTCTTGAAAAATAATAATTATATATACATGGCAATGATGTAGTTTTGTTTAAAACTTTAGTGAAGTTGCACGAGTGTGCATTTTATGTGTGTCTTGCAGATCTCATTATCTGTTTGTAGTAACTGCACCACTGAGGTGGAAACTTTCCGTCTAATTAGAACTGTTATGGCAGTTTATGTAGTCAGAACTAAGGGCGTAGGGCAATCGTTTAATAATTTTGAGACAGCATCGTGTTTCCCCTTAAGCTCTTAATTACTGGACCTTTTACGTAATTCATTTTTAAAATTCAGTTTTATTTACACATTATCATTGGACTTAATCTGGCAAAGCTTTTGAAACTTCTGCAGGACTCAGATCGATTCATGTCGAAGGACTCACCCCAGTCTTGCGAAATATATAGCGCCCCCGGCCCTGCACACTAAGTACCACCCACTCATATCGATAAGCAGAAATGCCCTTGGAGATTTCCAGAACACCCCCGGGGGGATCAAACTACTTTCACTTAGAAGCACTGATTGGTGGTTCTTACTCCCTCATACCGTGTTAAGAAGCAGAGTCATGTATATTAATGGTTAGTATAAGGAACATTTTGTTTCTTTGTACACAATAGAGATCAAAGGAGAAAAATTTAATTGGAACAAGAGAGGTCAAGAGGAAGGAATAACCTCCTAATTACAGTGGTGTTACAGCCTTCTCTGGGAGTTGCAGTGGGAAAATGCAGTTTCAGGCACGTCCTTGTACCGTAGAGTAAGTTTTGTTGAAATGCATCTAGTTTTTAACTTTAAAAAGCTTTGTAAATATGGAGTGCTTAATGATTGTCACAGACATTCTTGAGTAGTGTAGTGTGATTAAAGGCACGGGTTCTGGATATAGATGTCCTGAGTTCAATTTCCAACTTCTTCATTTTATAGCTAGATAATTTTGGGCCAGTTAGTTAGCCTCTCTCTTCTTCAAGTTTTAGTCATGGATAAAATGGGGATAATGATACCTACCTTATAGGGATGTTGTGAAAAGTGAATCAGAAAATTTTCCTTAAGTGCTTTGAACAGTACCTGGCATTGGAAATCATTCAGTAGCTATATGTTAGAATTTGAGGTTTGACTAAACATAAGCCATCTTTTTTTGGTTTTTTTTTTTAGTGTTTATTTATTTTTGAGGGAAAGAGCACAAGCAGAGGAGGGGCAGAGAGAGACAGGGACTGAGGAGCCGAAGTGGGATCTGCACTGACAGCAGGGAGCCGGATGCTCACTTGGGGTTGAACTCAGGAACCAAACCGCGGGATCACGACGTGAGCCAAAGTCAGATGCTCAACCGACTGAGCCACCCAAGTGCCCCATAATCCACCTTTTCGCATAGCTCAGCAAGACAGTAGTTTTTGACAGATTTTTGTAGCTAACACAACATATAATAAAAATGTATATATAAACCTAGTACTCAGTTAACTTCTTTTTTTCCTTGTGTAAGGTATGTTTTATAGGCAGAAGCAATGTTGGAAAATCTTCTCTAATAAAAGCCCTTTTTTCACTGGCACCAGAGGTTGAAGTCAGAGTCTCCAAAAAACCGGTATGTTGAAGGAAAGGGGTGGGGTGGTGGAATTAAAAAAAAAAAAAAAAAAGTATATTGAAATGTAAAATTTGTCTGAACTATCTCTGAAATTGACTAAAATAACTAACAAATTTGAGAAGTACAAGAAACCATACTTGCTAAGTTCCTAGAACAGTTCTTTCTTTCTTTTTTTTTTTTTTTTTATTCTTATTTATTTACTTAGAGAGAGAGTATAAGCCAGGAAGGGGCAGAGAGAGAGAGGGAGAGAATTCCAAGCAGTCTCTGCACTGTCAGCCCAGAGCCCAGTTCTGGGCTCATGAACTATGAGATCATGACCTGAGCTGAAATCAAGAGTCGGATGCTTAACGAACTGAGCCACCAAGGCGCCCCTAGAAAGGTGATTTCTTTCAAACAAGTAGTAAAGTAAGACATTTCATTAATGCCTGTATATTTCCTTGAAGAAAAAAGGAAGTATGTTTGGATTTATTTTAGTAGTCTTGCAAGTTTCTTGAGGAAATATTTCTGTCCGGATCTTTTCCGAAGAGTGCCAAATCAAGTGTTCTATTGCCATTCTGTATTTACTTCTTTAAGTGATCATCTAGTTCTACGTTGATTTTAGACGAAACTGTTTTGAAATAGTTCTTTTCTCCTATAATCTTTTATACCTTGCAAACTCCTTTTTCCCTTTTTCCCCAACTCCCTCTCTCTTTATATATAGATATAAATATATACACATACATACACGTATAGAATTAGGCAGACCCCAGTTGCCTCAGGGCCGAATTATGTGATTATGCCAGCCAATCTGCTGTAGTAGCTTTCTGTCAGTTTTTAATTTTCTCTGCTTCTTTCTCAATGATGCAGACTGTACCAGTATCTAAGACACCCTCTCCTTAAAACTCTCCCCCAGGTCCCCGCACCTTGTTAAATATTCCCACCAACCTAGTGCTCACTGCCTCCTTTTCCTTGCATTGAAACCCTTCACTAGTCTTCTGTTATCCCCATTTCTTCGTATAGTTGATTCCCTGACTCCATCGCTGATGCCAATGATGTTTGTCATTCATTAAACCTCCTGTGCTTTGGCCTACTCCGTCTCACCAAATAACCCAGCTAAACTCTCATTTCTGGATAGCGTGGTTCCCTTCTGTCTGTGAGAGGACCATGGAAGAAATGTATTATTGACATTGCTGATCCGTCATTTTCCTGTGGACAGACACATCAGCTGAGCACTGTTTATAAGCACTGTTTTATAAAATCTTTCCTCTGGAAGTATTTGTTCCAAGTTCCAAACAATTGACTTTTTAAATTGTATATCTTTTTTTTTTTTTAATAATTGACATAGCATACACTCTTTTTTTTTTAATGTTCACTTATTTTTGAGACAGAGCATGAGTGGGGGAGGGGCAGAGAGAGAGGGAGAGAGAATGTGAAGCAGGCTCCAGAGCCTGATGCGGGGCTCGAACTCACAGACCGTGAGATCATGACCCGGGCTGAAGTCGGCCACTTAACCGACTGAGCCACCCAGGTGCCCCTAAATTGTATATCTTAATCTTTTGTCTTCTGATTAATAGTGTCATTGGATGCAAAACCATGACTTTTTATCATCTTTACATCATTTTAATTTACCACATATTTTACAGTGTTGTACATGCTTTTAGAAAATGGTTTAATGAAACACGCACATTGGTTTAATGAAATTTTGTACATTTTTGTGCAAAAACCATCTAATGGAACATGCAAAACATCTGATTCTAGAGAAGGAGTAGTCTTGGTGTAATAAATTGTCAGGCTTTGCATCTAGGTTTTATGAAAACCTGTATGACCGACAGGAAGTATTTTTAGTTTAACCTGTCTGTGCCATGATTTATTTCTGTCTTTCTCTTTTTTTTTTAATGTTTGTTTATTTTTTAGAGAGAGAGAGAGGGAGACAGAGAATCCCAAGGAGGCTCTGCCACTGACAGCAGAGAGCTCGATATGGGGCTCAAATTCCTGAACCATGAGATCATGACCTGAGCCCAAGTCAGACGCCTAACTGACTGAGGCACCCAGATACTCCAATTTATTTTTCTTTAAAGTGGAGATCTATTAGTCATCAGAGAATATTAACTAATACAGTCACACCATTACAGGGTAACTTTTCTTGAGACAGAGCTAATGAAAAGACTCCCAACATAATATTCTACAGATTCTCTTAAAAATGAATTGGAGGGAAGAAGTACTATCATCTAAGCTTATCTCTAGCCACTTCCCTTCCATCTTCTTTGTCTGTATCATCATCAACACAGCTAGGATTATTTCAGAATACTTAGGCTTTTAATATATTGATTAAAAAATATTTTTGTTCGACTTCGGCTCAGGTCATGATCTCACGGTTTGTGGGTTCAAGCCCCGCATTGGGCTCTGTGCTGACAGCTCAGAGCCTGGAGCCTGCTTTGGATTCTGTGTATCCCTCTCTCTCTGCACCTCCCCTGCTCCTGCTCTGTCTGTCATCTCAAAAATAAATATACATTAAAAAAAATTAAAAAAAAATATTTTGAGTCATTAAATATGTAAAGGACATATATACTTGTATATATTTGTATATTTTAGTTAACATACAGCGCGGTATTGGTTTTAGGAGTAGAATTCGGTGATTCTTCACTTATGTATAACACCCAGTGCCCCTCACAACAAGTGCCCTCATTAATACTCCTTACCCACCTAGCCCATCTCCCACCCACCTCCCTCCATCAACCATCCGTTCTCTATTGTTAAGAGTCTCTTGTGGTTAAGGACATATTTTAAGAAAGCTTTTATTTTTCCATTTATTTTATCAGGGGCACACAAAGAAAATGAATTTTTTCCAAGTTGGAAAATATTTTACATTGGTGGACATGCCAGGTTATGGCTATAGAGCTCCTGAAGATTTTGTGGACATGGTAGAGACCTATCTAAAAGAACGAAGGAAGTAAGGAAAAAAAAATTTGTAAGTTTAATCCAAAGCATATTTTCATTAATGGAATATTCTGTACCTTACGACTCTACATTATCAAGTGACTTCTTTTAGAAAATCCCATTTTATTCTCATAATATTCTACACTACAACATTTAGAGCCAAGCTATGTACTGCTTGCTTAATTTTTCTCTGTAGATTAGCTTAATCTTAAACTCAAGTGTTTTCCTAAATTGAGACTGTAACTAGTATTTCAGCAGAGTTCACTAAATTTTCTTATATCAAACTCAGCTGGCTAATTTTGAAAATAAAAATTATTGGTTATTGTGGTATTCACCACATTTAAATAAACTTCAGTATATTTTTGAAATACATCTGACACCACATCCTCTGTAAATGTAACTTTGGTCCGCAAAGGTAGTCAAATGGCAGTTTTATGTTTCAAGCATTGCACAACATACAGAGACATTAATGTTAAACTTTTGAATTAAAAAAAGTAAAGTATCTTCTTGTTGTAGCTTTACATAGAAACTAAGATGAAATATTTACACACAAAAAATACAAAATATAGTGTGTCTGGTTTCTGTAATTTGTTAGTCTTAAAGTAATATTCGAAAATTTAGACGTTTTTGTGAGAACTTATCATTAATTGGGTTGTCTCTCCTACTAGAGTTCAAGCTTTTAAAGGAAAGAACTCATTCATCTTTATATCCAACCTAAGGCAGAGGATCTTAGGGTCAATACATGGATTTGAAATAAATTAATATTTAGTAAATTTAGTTATTGAAAGTAACAGCATTGAGATTTATTGGATTGTATGACGGACTCCCTAGCGGACTGAGAATTCCTTTTGCCTAAAGAAGTTTTTAAATTTTGGAGTGAAAATTATTCAAAGGAAAATTTCTTAGGATAGTAAAGGTCGGGGGAGAAATAAATGACTATATTTTATATTATCATTAATTTTTATTTCTGCATTCTTACAGTTTGATGAGAACTTTTTTGTTAGTGGATAGTGTTGTTGGAATTCAAAAAACCGACGGTATTGCCATAGAAATGTGTGAAGAATTTGCATTACCTTATGTGGTAAGCGTTTCTTCTGAATCATGGCTGCGGTTAGAAATACCAGTTTGTGTGTGCGCATGTGCACGTGCGTGTGTGTGTGTGTGTGTGTGTGTGTGTGTGTGTGTGTTTGGTGAAAGGTCAGGTCTTGTCTCTGCAAAAATACCTTTTGAGTAATCTTGATTATCAACCATTAAGATAAGTTCTGTGGTACTTATATTCTCTTTTCTTTCTCTCAGGTTTAAGTTTTCAAAATTACAGTCAAAGTAAAGCATTTTCAAGTTATTCATTTAGTGTTCCTAAGTGCTTTTCCCTTTCATTTTTTGGGGGTAATATAAATATTTGTCTAAAACATGTTAGTAGTTTCTTTAACAGCAGTTTGGCAAATAGTACTTATCAAAAATGTAAATGAAATTGCAACTGAAAAATTTGCCAAAGTGATTTGCAATTTAAGAACCATTGCAAGAAAATAGGCTCCAACACACACAAGTAGAGTTTTTACGTTCTTAAGGAAAACAGAATGTCTTCCCGGAATATCTTACCAATGCGTTTTCTGTTTGTCCTAGGATAGAATACAGATTAATAGGTTGGTATCCACATTATTTTGCTTTGTGAGTTTTCCAGATAAAATAGCACTCTAAAGTTACTTTCTAAGGAAAAGTGAAGAGCCCATTGACTAAAATTTGGTTTCAAAAATAGTTAGGAAACCACTTAAATGTAACAGTGGAGTTTAATGTAAATCAAACCATGTTACTAGTCAGCAACATTTTTGTATTCTTGGGGTTATGGAGTTGGAGTTTGCAGAAGCCCTGCGAAGCATTAGTGATAACTAGTTAGTTATGCAAAGCCAAAGGTCTGATATAGTCCACATTGTAGAAAATACCCAAATTGTGCCAAACTGGTTTCATTTAAGTGATTTAGTATTCCTGAATACTAACTTGGATTCCTGAAATCCCAGTTAGTGAAATTGTGTATTTTTCTCAGTTCAACTTTAAGGAAATACTACTTTCTTCTCTGGAAAAGAGCTTGTGATAGAGGCATTGTATGTCCTTTTAAATATCAGCATTTTTAAAAATAATGTAAGAAAAAAATAAATATAAGCATATTTGCTTTTATGAGGAAATATTGCCCTTTGGAGGGATTCACAAGTAGTTAGAAACCACACACTTTCTGCTTCTCACTTCTTTTACCATTAACATTTTTTTTAACCAAAAAGCATAAATGGTGAGTCAGGAAATTTAATTTTATAGAAATTTCACAGGGAAATGTGATAGATCAAAGACTTACTTTTTAATTGATTTTATAATCATTCCTATAATTGTATCAGATTCAAGATACAAATAGCCTGATTTCTAGATTTGTTTTAACATTATTGCATGTAAGGCAGAACCATTTTGTAGGTCAAAAGTGATAAGTTAGCAGTTTTATATAGATCAACCTAATAATACTATGTATCTTAGTTAACATGAGACATACAGTGATCATATGCACATTTGTCATACATCACTTGGAAATGTGGCCCAAGGGTCCTTTTTGCTGGTCTTGAATCCCAGATATCGTGGCCCTGTGTAGTCAAAGCACCATTAAACAGCAAATACATAGTATATGCTTTATCCATTGCATACATTCTTTTTTTTTTTTTAATGTTCATTTATTTGTTTTGAGAGCGAATCCCAAGCAGGCTCCGTCCTGTCAGCACAGAGCCTGATGCAGGACTGTCTCACACGTGAGATGATGACATGACCCAAAATCAAGAGTTGGACACTTAACTGACTGAGCTACCCGGGCGCCCCACTATATTGCATACATTCTTACTTCATCTTTATGGTAACTCCTTTTGGGAGTGTTGCTTTTACTTTATAGATGAAGAATCAAGAGAGATTAAGAAGCTGATAAACATCAATTAGTTATTAAAAATTTGTAGCTAAAATGTGTAAAACTGTGTATTAAAAGTACCTTATTTCTAATGCTTAAATATTTGTTTTCTTACAGATGGTATTAACAAAAATTGACAAATCTTCCAAGGGACATCTTTTAAAACAAGTGCTTCAGATCCAGAAATTTGTTGACAGAGAGACACAAGGATGTTTTCCTCAGTTGTTTCCTGTAAGGTAAGAGTTGAATTGTTTTTTATCACTTTATGTACTAACAACTTTTAGTATTAAACAGTGTTTCTGAGATTGAAATATCACTTAAAATAAGAGGAGTTTGGAAAGCTGTGCATTTAGCCATTATTTATTGGTACCACCCATCAGCACTTTTGGTTTTTTTTCTTCCCTTTATTTTGTCTTCTTCTGCAGGCTCTTGCTAGATTTCCCCTGTAGGTTTCTTGATTTTATTTCTGCCTCAGCCTCGCTTAACCATAGACCAGAGCAGAAGTAAAAACTTTTTACTTCTTAAAATCAGCTAAATAACAACCACAATATACTACCACTACCATGCTTTTCTCAGTTTCAAAGAAAAACAAATTATCTTTATGGTACAAAGCTCATTCAGGCTGTGAGGGATAAAATTTTTCTTTAAAAGGACTGTATGTAAAGAAGAAATGCTTCATATAAGTTAGAATTAAGCATTGGTAGCAGACAGAATGGTTATTTCTTTAGCTGGCAATTTTGAGCTATTTGATGTCGTTTGGTGATGAAACATAAGTCTATACTTTGAGCGTATACCTTGGATATAGTAAGTCACTTGTACTAACTAGAGCAGAGATACAGTGCCATTCCCATATGATTTTCTTACTCTTAACTTCTTTGTGGAAAGCATTATGGTATTTGCTATAAGAACTAATAAAACCAACGACCACTTGGTTGTATAAGAAACTGTCCCCTGATCAGTCATTCAAAGTTCCGCCAACCCAGATCACATTTAAATTGTTCGTAATTGTGAACATGCCTGTCAGAGTCCTTCATTCATTCATTCCTACAAAAATGGTCTTCTCCCTTGACTTTCATTCAAGTGTTTATCCTGTTTATTGGTCTGTATCCCATGTATATAATGGAGACTCCTAGGGGCGGGAATGAAATCCTACTTCTTAGACCCTGAGCATTGTCATAGCAGGACAGCTGTTTATTTTAACTGTTTCATAAGAAGGAAGTGAGACCTCAGCTAAAAAAGCAGCACAAACATAACATGGGCAGATTATGGCTTAATAGCAGCATTTATTGGGAAAAAACTAAGTTTTAGTTGACTGTAAGCTGAATTTGAATTAACAGTGTAATAGGGCTGGGGAAAAACTGACAATGTTTTCTTGCCCTATATTAATAGAATTATAATGTCCCAAACAAGGGAATGATCAAGCCGTAGTCCCTCACTGCTGTGATCTGTATGCCCTCAGGTTAGATTATGCCTTGACATTAAGAACAACTAGAGCTATCTGAAAACAGATGGTCTTGGGGAAGGTTACGTCACTACATCATTCATAATCCTTAACTGATCCTCACAGTAAACATCTGTATTTCAAGTCAAAGAAGTGAAGTGAGTTTCAGAGAGATATCTGTTTAAATAGAGCATTGGCTTTGGGGTCATACAGCCTTTATTTTGCATGATTCTTCTTACTTCTGGACTATAGATTTTAAACCAACTTATTTCATTTTCTGAGTCTGTTTTCTCACTAGTAAAAATGTGATTGTTAGAAGGATTAAATACAGTGTATTGTGAGAGATGTACACACAACCACATAATAAATGTTAGTTTCCTTTCTTGCCAAAAGTCAGTAAGTGTCAGGGTTAGGCTGACAACCCAGATTATCAGATTCCCAGTACGTTTTAGAAACATTCCCTTCTTTAGATACGTCAGCATTCTCTGCTGCACAGCCCCGGAATCACTGCTGCTCCTGTACTCACCGCAAGTGACCAAGGCACTGCAGAAGCCATACAACACTCAAAGGCTAAGACTTGAGATGTGGAAGCCTGACGACTTTGAAGAACTTCAGCATTCACTATACCAAGTGACCACATGCAGGAGTTTGGCAGACTGTATTCTGTACTTCTCAAAACCCAATGCAGAAAGTAGAGTCATATATGTTGGTTGGTTTTATGTGTATGACCAAGTCCTAGTCCATCCCTCTAGAAAGAAGTTTGGCCTGTTCCCAAAATAATTATTTTAAGAAAGTCAGGTTTTATTTCCTTCTTTTCTTACTATCATCCTTATGAGAGAAAGGTGGAGTACAGTCCAGCAGGCGTTGGGCTTTAAGGCTGTAGGCAGAAGCTCAATGCTAAACTTCATGACAGAACTCAGCCCCAGCTGACTAGAAGTGTATAGATGGTGTAAGGCCCCTAAAGATTAATGCCAGGATCAGTCTGTTTTTATAACGGGCATGGGAGAAATACGTAAGTAGGTACAGTGCAATTGCTTTCTATGTAGTGGAATTCCAAGCAAAGAGAATGTACTCTGAGAATCACAATCATTGAAAGAAATGTTGCAGATGCGTTCAAGATGCCATAATTAATGTGTGGACTCTCCAACTTGTAGCTCTGCATTAAACCATGTAGCTTCACTTACAACCCAGGAATCATTACGGGCTGTTTTCAAGCAGGCAGCTTTGGTCAAAAGTCTAAAATGCTATACTTTATCAGGAACGGAATTAGCAGTGCAGCAGAAAATATTTTTCGTGTTTTATATATAGGTATACACCAGTTCTGTGCCCATAAAAGTCATAGCGTATCCATAAAAGTCCATGTATCCTGAGAAACCATGTGCTCACTTCTGTGCTGACACACGGAGGGATGCATATGTATGGATATAGTAAGACAGGAGGATAATAGACATAAGTAATGGTGATGATGATTTTTAAAAATAATGAAAAAAGGTCTAAATTATCATGGTTATTGAATCTATAGTAATCAAAACAGTATGGTACTGGCATAAAAAAAGGCACATAGATCAATGGAACAGAATAGAGAGCCCAGAAATAAATCCACACACATATGGTCACTATGACAAAGGAGCCAAGAATACACAGTGATAAGAGGGCAGTGTGTTCAATAAATGGTGTTGGGAAAACAGGACAGGCATACACAAAATAATGAATATAGTAATGAATAAAATTCAGCTTTAAAAAAGAATGAAATCTTACATCATACACAAAAATAAACTCAGTGTGGATTAAAGACTTGAAAGTAAGGTCTGAAACCATAAAACTCCTAGAAGAAAACATAGACCCTTAACCTCAGACTTGGCATTGATTTTTTGGATGTGACACCAAAGGCAAGGGAAACAAAAGCAAAAATAAACAACTGGGACTACATCGAACTATAAAAAGCTTCTGCACAGCAAAGGAAACCATCCTCAAAATGAAAAGGCAACCTACTGAATGAAAGAAAGTATTTGCAAATCATATATCTGATAAGGGGTTAACATCTGAAATACATACAACTCCTACAACTCAATAGCAAAAACAAAAAATCTGATAAAAATGGGCAGAAGATCTTAATAGGCATTTTTTCCAAAAAGGACACACACACATGGCCAACAGGAAAAGTTGGAAACATGAAAAGATTCTTAGCATCAGTAATCCTCAGGGAAATGCAAATCAAACCTCAGCGAGGTACTGCCTCATACCTGTTGGAATGGCTATTATCAAAAAGCCCCCCCACCCCCCAAAAAGGGCAAGAAATAACAGCCTTTGGCGAGGATGTGTAGAGAAGGGAACCCTTTGCACTGTTGATGGAATTAGTACAGCAACTTTGGAAAACAGTATGAGGTTCCTCAAAAAATTAAAAATAGAACTGCTATATGATCCAACAATACCACTTACAGGTATTTATTTGAAGGATACAAAACTCTAATTTTAAAAGATATCTGCACCCCCATGTTCACTGCAACATTATTTACAATAGTTAAGAAATGGAAACAACCTAACGGTCCACCTATGGATGAATGGACAAAGAATGGGATCACACACACACACACACACACACACACACACACACACACACAGGATACAATTCAGCCATAAAAAAGAATGAAATCTTGCCATTTGTGACAACATGAGTGGATATTTTGGGCATTACACTAAGTGAAATAAGTCAGGCAGAGAAAGACAAGTACGATAAGATCTCGCTAATATGTGGAATTTGAGAAATAACAAAGCAAAGTCATAGATACAGAGATCAGTGGTTGTCAGAGGTGGTTGTCAGAGGTGAAGGACGGGGGATGGGAGACAGGTGAAGGGGATCAAAAGGTACAAATTTCCAGTTATAAAATAAGTCATCAAGATGTAATGTACAGCATGGCGACCATAGTTATTAATACCGCATTGCATATTTGAAAGTTGTTAAGAGAGCATATCATAAAAGTCCCCATCACAAGAAAAATTACAGTGACACATGGTGACAGATGTTAAACTAGACTTACTGCGATTATTTCACAATATATACAAGGATCTAATCATTATGTTATACATCTGAGGCTAATGTTATGTGTCAGTTCTACCTCAATTAAAAAAAAAACTTTGTGAAATAAAAGGCAAAGTAGTACATACAGTGAAAGTTTTAGAATGCTGAAGGAAGTTGATCTGATGATGTGGATCATCAGAACACAAGAGGCTGGCGGAAAAGAGGAAATGTAGGACAAGTTACGACACCCTGTTTCATGCATGGAACTCAAGAGTTTGTAAACAGTTTTTAAGTTGGGGTGAATTTAAGTCTGTTACTACATCTGAAGTAAGGAAGAAAATGATTTTTCTTTTCTTTTCACAGTTCTGTTACCTATTCTGGAATCCATTTGTTGAGATGCTTTATAGCAAATATAACAGGAAATCTTAAGACTGATGGCCTCTAGATTAGCCGAAGAGTCAAAAATCTTTATGCTAACTGGAGTTGAACACCCAGAATTTCAACATTTTTTTTAAAGTTTTATTTTTGAGAGAGAGAGAGAGAGACAGAGTACGAGCAGGGAAGGGGCAGAGAGAGAGGGAGACACAGAATCCGAAGCTGCTCCAGGCTCTGAGCTGTCAGCGCAGAACCCAACGTGGGGCTCGAACTCCTGAACCAGAAGATCATCACCTCAGCTGAAGTTGGATGCTTAAATGACTGAGCCACCCAGGCGCCCTTCAACATTGTTTTAAATGTTGTGCATATGTAATTTGCAGAAGGATCATTTCAGCTTTTAAAACTTGCATCTTCCCAAAGCACGAATTGCTGGGAGCCATCTTGGGCACATAGGTTGATACTTTCCCTGTGTGAAAAGGTGGATGTTGCAAGGCTCCTGCCGCCAAATTGGCATCCAAAACCATCTCCTTCTAATATTAATCTTTCAGGCTTGGATTTCTTGAATTGCCTTCATTGGCCTTAAGGGATGTAATTCTCTTTTGTTTTATGGCATTTAAATAGAAAGGAAGGACCTGGAGCACGATGCTTTGATGGATTACATCTGAATGAAAGTAGCCTGGCCAGAAGTAATCTTACAGTTGCCTCTTGGGGATGAGTTGCACAGAATGATAGCAGTTATGAGCTGGCTGCATGTTGGTGTGACTTGTGTAAACATTGGGACCCTATTATGTAAATTCACTCATTCACAAGCAAAGGACAAGCATTGGGAATTCTGTCCTTGCCTGATGGGTTGCACCTCCCCTATTGTAGTTGGAAGAATAGGCAGAATGACTCCTGGCCTATTTATAGATAACTAACATAAAGCCTCAAGGTAACACCGTATTCTCTCCCCCTGCCTTAAATTTATATGCTAATTAGCTTGAAAACAACCTGGAGACTGAGGAAACCACTGCTTTGCTGACAAAAACACATTGTTGTTAAAGATATCAAACTATGTTTACTGATGGAATGTCACTTACTGCCTTTAAATAAAATACTAGACCAGCAGAGCAGAGATGCCAGAATTGCCAGAGATGCCTGCTTGGTGATCAGACTACATCTCATGGCTCTCTCGTTCCTTTTGCCTAACCGTCCATCTTTCCGGGACCCCTGGACTCAGCCAGAGCTGGACTCCTGCAAAAAATGAATTTGTGCCTGGGGGGAAAATGTTTATAAATAATTGAATTATGCTGTTCATTAGAACAAATACTGTTCTGTTTTAACAGTTCCATTTTAACAGTGTTCCTGCTTCACAAACAAGAGCATACAGAAGTCAATACTATGAAAACCTATTTACTACTGTGTAGAGAACAGTTTGCCAGGTTTTTATGAGGGTTTTGTCTTTTAAAGACAATCTCCGAAACCAATTGGGCAGTAAATTATATTAAAAAAAAGACAATGTCTATTATATATAAGTAGTCAAATGGACTAGGTTAAAAGGGGAGCTACTTTTCTGTTAAGCACTGAGTAGATGGAAGATCATTGCTCCTCTCTATGCCTATACTTTATCTTTTTTCTAAGACTTTATTTGAATCTAAAAAAATATATTCTTGATAAAATCTCAGTCATGCTGGAAACACCAGTCATTTCAGGCTGGAATCATTCACCTTCAGGTGAACGCAGTATTCAGAATCAGAAGACCAGAATTCAAGTTTCAGTTCTGATATTTATTACATCGGGCGTTGGGCAAATTACTTGCTTTCTCCACGCTTCATGTATAATTCACAAAGCTATAAAGATTAAAATGGTATTATATGTGTAAAGGATATCTTTATGTTTTGTGTATTGGTAAAGTGAAACCAACCCAAGAATACAGCCAAGTTCAGATTTATCACAGAAAACATGTTGTCATTAAGAAGATAACATTTTCTCTAGTAAAAGACAAAAAACAAAACTAGTTTTTGTTATGCCCAGAATTCCGGGACCCCAAAAACCACCAGGGAGCCGAGTCCGATGCAAGAACAAAGAGCCTTTAATTGAGCTAGCTCAATCTCCTACCGCACCGACGCAGGGTGGGTCGAGAGAGAGGGCCCGTTCCAAAAACACAATAGTTTTAAAGGGGTCTAGGGGCAGTGGGAGGGTGATGGTCGTGACCCTAGCCAATTGACTGAGGAAGGGTCAAGGGTCCTGTTCCATAGGTCACTGGGCGAGGTTCTTTTGGAACCGGGAAGTTGCAGGTTTTAAGGTTTCACGCAGGCATTGGGGACTCAGGGTGGAGGACATAGAATACAATGGAGTCAGTCCCAGTTTGCCCTTAAGCAAATGGAATCAGTCCCGATTTGCCCTTACAGTTTTAAGTGAGAAAACTGATATTTACAGAAGGCAAGAGAGAAAAGTTAATGAGACAGAATTGGTACAGTAAGATTCAGAATGGAAGGCTAAAACCTTACCTTGAGCTACGGTTGAACAGAAACGATTTTTATGAAGATGCTATGGACCTATTCACGTAAGTGGCTTAGCTTTTCAAAGCGAGGCTGAGTATTAAAAGATTATAGCAGTAGCACTAGATAAAAACTTAAGGCTATAAAGCAACTTTGTGGCTTTTTTAGGAAATTCAGTATTTTCAGTTTTATTCTAAAAGCGGTGTTTTAAATTAAAACAAAAACAAAAAAAATTTTATGTAGGCATTCACAAAGTAAAATATATGGTGACAATAGAATGATCTTAGAAGTCATCATTTTGCCTGCCAGTGTTACTTTACTGTGTAAGGGTTCGAGACCCCAAATACCCAAGAACAGAAAGTTCCAGACGCCGAGGCTGCAAAAGCATAGGAGATTTATTAGCTAGCTCGAGCTAAGGTCCAAACCCAGAGCACCAGCACAGTGGCCTCCTTTAGGGTAAGGACCCCGCTCTTGGGATTCAGTTCTCTTTTTATAACATTGTAGGGTTACATGAGCTGTCTCTGCCCCTTCTCTTTGTTCGTTTGAGTCTGGATGGCCGTGTCTTCTTCCGATTGGCTCGTTTAAGTCCGGGGCCTTTCAGTTCGGGGCTTCCTGTGTTGGTCTCATGAGGTGCTAACCTGTTCCTTAATAAAAGCTATAAGTCTATTTAAGACGCAAGGACCGAAGGTAAGGATAAGGATAAGTATAAGCAGAGGTCCGAGCAGGGTTGAAACCAGGGTAGTTAACCAAGGGGATGCATTGAATCAAGACTCAAACCAGCCTTCCCTCTGTTCCCGTTCTCGGTTACGCCGGGCTAGTCCCTCTCGAACTTTGGCCATTGATTCTCGGACCACTCCGGTGTGGTCAGTGTAAAAACAACATTCTTCTCCCAAGGCTGCACATAAACCCCCTTGTTGGAGGAAGACTAGATCTAGCCCCCTTCGGTTCTGTAGGACTACTTCAGAAAGGGAAGTCAGAGATTTTTCTAGGTACAAGATTGATTCTTCAATTCTGGCTATATCTTCATCAATAGCTGCCCTTAGGCTGTTGAATCCCTGGTGCTGGACGGCTAGTGATGAGATCCCTGTTCCTGCCCCTATGACACCGAGGCTAAATAAGGTGGCCAAGGTTATGGCCATGAAGGGCTCTCTTTTTGTTCTTATTGGCTCTCTTGTCTCTGTCCCTTCTGTCCATAGATCATACATAACATTTTCTCGGTGGTAAATAACCTTTGGAAACACCAATACCATGATACAATATTCTGTTGATGGATTAAAAACATCCCTGTTAACACACGGGGTGAGCCCTGTCTTAGAACAAACCCACCAACCATTAAGGGCTGGAATTATCCACTTAGATTCATTTATAGAGTAATTAGTCGGGGCACAGAGCTGGATATGGCTAGAGGGGACTTTTCCTATACAAGTCCCATTGCCAGTGACTGCTTGCAGTGTGAGGCCGGGGCCCTTTCGATCCCACCTGCAGGCTGCTGGCGACGCTTCTCCTGATTGTGAAAAAGGGGCAGCTAGACCTACAGCTTCGTAGAAGGGGGGATTTATATCATAACATAACCAGCATGCCTTTGTCGCCTCAGGGTCTGAACGGTTTAAGGCCTCATATGCTGCTGTTAGCAATTTCCATAGGGGGTCTATGTCTTCTAGGGTCTGATTTTCTTAGACAGCTTGTGTCCTTACCCCTGGGGTAAGGATGGGGGTCTTGCTGGAGGGAGTGGTGGAGATCTGCCTGGGTATAGGCTCTCCTCTTTTTCCCCCTAATACCTGATTTGGCCCTACTGGTTGCATAAGAGGGGAGACTTTCAATTTTATTTGAATGACAACCCCAAAGAGGGGATGTTGATATAAGTAGAGTCCCCAAGTGAGTCCTGAGACCCATCGCCTGTCCTTTTTTCCTTCCTCTATAAACCTTACATGGATAAGGTTACAGTCATCATAATACCAGGTCCAGGTACATGGGCGGACATAGGACATTTCAATAAATTGGGGTTTTACTTTCCATTTCCGTTCCCCATCATTGGTGGTGACACAATTCCAGGCTGCGCAGTAGAGGGTTTCAATCCCTTCACATGTGTGCCTCATTGCCCCCGTCCTAAATCCCGGACATGCATAAAATCCATTTCTACTTATTGACACCCTCCTTCGATATTGTCTCCATTTACCTTTCTCCATTTCTTCTAACTGGCTAACTTTTTCTAAACTGAAATATAGATCTGGCCACCATGACCATATTTTCCTGGCTTAATCTCTGTAAAATCTATTTCCCAATAACGTCCGGGTTGTCTCCCCCTTTCCCTGGTACCTGTGTGGGCCCCCCCGGACTTCCCTGGTCTTGTAACCTGGCAGACATGACAGCTGCTTGGGAATATTCCTTAAAATGCCAGAATCAATTAACTTCAATCATCATAGTTATTAATCCAGGGAATGAATGAGAAGTCCTCACATATAGCTAGAGTAACCAGAGTATAGAAGGAGAAATAGTGATAGAAAAAGAGAGTTTCTTATATTAAGCCAACATGAAGTCATCTAGCCTCAATTTCCTACCACAGTCCTGACTCGAAACCCACAGCAATAATCACATTCCTGAGGGTCTGGCATCAGTCTAAATAGGTCAAAATACATTCTAAGCTCTGAAGAAATTTTATTTCCATGATTCTCAAGTATGGCAGCATATGCTGGTTTAATAGGGGAAGAAGCTCTGGAGCCACTCATTTCTCTATGGCCCGTCTTCTTAAGGAGAATATTAGGATAAATTACAAGTCAACACAGCAGCCCAGTGACCCTACAGTCAGGTGTCCTGGTGACTCTTACTCCGACCATGCCTGTCTTAGGTTGCCACCCCCACACCCCCACCCACCCCCCCCCACCGTGAGGAGTCTTACCCGTCATTGGCTAACCAGCCCTCCTTCAGAGTCAGACCAGCCATTTTTATGTTCTTGTATTACAACCTGGCATTTGCTTCGAGGCACCCCCATCCACTGATGAGGGTCCCGGTCTAGGGCACTGCCTTATGGGCCTGAGTCTTTTCCTTAGGTAGTGTTACCAGGGCCAGTATCTTCTGGTCTCCAACATCTCCCCTTTTCCTGTTGAAATAGATTTTATGCTGCCGCTTAAAATTCTAAAGATAACAATATTAGAATGGAAACTCCGATATTGATCATCATGGAAACAAAAAGTGATGAACAAAGTTAGAAAGATTATTATCCAGACCCGCAGTCTGTATTTCTATACTTTATCCCAGGAATGTTCAGTCTGAATAAAATGTAAAGGAATAACAAACCCACTTTTAGGTCACATGAGAGCATCACTGATCTCCTGGATGACTTGTACTAATGCAATTAGATAAAACACAATCGGAATAAGAAATGTAAAAATGTAGATCCTCATTAATTTCTGCCCTAAATTTCCCAGAAGTAAGACTAAAGTACAAAAGAACATATGAGGCCTGGACACAGGCTGAAACAACATAGAGAAAACGTTGCAGGGATCAAGGGGGTCCCTTGACTCTCAACAAGGGCAGTTGCCTTATCTGTCAGATTCTCCATTCGTCCGCGAGTAGGAATAGCAGCGCTCTGGTTGGAGTGAGTAGTGCGTCTACATCTTCAAGGCCGATTGTTCTGCAAAGAGAGCTTGCTCAGGGTCCTGGAGAGTGTTATCCTCCATCTCTCGTAGGCGTTGTAGGCAGTGGAGGCGTCGGAGTGATATTCCAAAGAGCGTCTCTGCATCTCCCTTTGGGTCATCCTTTGAGGAACTGGAGGAGATGACGGTGGCTTGGGGAGGCTGGACATAGCGCCATACCAATCTATCAGGAATCTACAGAGGGGAGTCCACGTCCTGTGGAAATACACAAGTATACCCTTGCCCCCAGGTTAACACTACATCCTATTAAATCTTTTGGAGGTGGCTGGTACATAAGCAGGGGCATTGTCCGTTTTGATTGCCCTGGGAATTCCCAAGTAGGAAAAGCATAGGAAAAGGTGCTGGATCACATCTATAAAGGCCTCTCCTGTACGTGCCAAGGCAATATATGAGAAAAGGTATCCACACATACGTGCACATAGTAAAGTTTACCAAAAGATAACATCCATTTGCCAAAAATTATTATGCCTCAGGCCTCTAGGGATCCAATTGACCTTTGCTATAGGCAATTACTAGGTTTGCCCCCTTTTGTTAGTAAAGTAGCCAGCAGTGCCAGATAGCATGTAACTATCTTTCTGGGCGTAGAGGGCAGATGTAACCATTTAAAGGTGCCTAGTGTTGAGCCTCATTAAAAGCCTACAAAACCAAACTGGTCTTAAAGCTTGATCCACAAATCTTTTGACTTAGGGTGGGGCTATTTTTCTTGCCCTGAGGGAAAACTTTCCATTGATACCTCTGAAAAGGCCACCTAAGGTTCTCAGAAGGCAGGCTAAAGGCAAATCTAGGGCAATCTTCCCAATCTTAGGGGAATAGTGATACAACAATCTTGTAAGTCTGTTACAACAATTTGAAAATCCTTTGGAACAGCCACAGGAGAGGGGAGGCTGTCATCAAGGGTATTGCACCATGTTCCCAGCTTTTGGATCAAAAGATGAGGAATTTTAATCCTAACTCTGTGTACTTTCAAAATCCATGTCTTTGACCTTAGTCCATCCTAACCACACATAAAATTCCTTTTCCTTCACGAACCTTCTACAACTTGTCTTTGGCATTTAGATTTTGTCCAAAGCCATTTCTCTCCTTCAGCAAAAGTATATTTCTATTTCTTATATCTTTCTTTCATATCTCCTACTTTCTTACATACAGAGTTGCTTTCCTTATTTTCATCAGTCTTAAGTACACTTCGCAGAACTTTAACTGCTAGAAACCTTAGTCTCTAGTGAAAACTAAGCAGTAACCAATTGTGAACTGTTACATCAGAATTTTTGTTAGATGGCAAACTTAGAAATCGATTAAGCACAAAGCATGTTTTTCAACAGTTCCAAATATCCTTAGTTTTTTTTTGCAATGGGTCCAAAGCACAAATCTACATTTAGTAATTGGTGCTTTGGCTTTTTATTTCATTAGATAGCCAATGAATTTAATCTCAAATTCTCATGCAAGCCAAACTCTTAACACTTTAGGTTATCAAGAACTTTGAAAGCTATCTTAACATTTACCCACAAAAACTATGAGGCAGACCAAGTTAACCATCACTTTCAGGCTTCCTTTTGCTAACAAATTGGAACAGAGATAACATAAGTTTGTTTGACCTTCAGTAAACCTTAGTAGAACAAAGTTTTATATTTAATGCTGATAACTTTAAAGATAGATCCATCAAACTTAAATTCGTTTAAACACCAATATGTTTCATTTACTATTTCAATCCTGGGAAGTTTGTTAAAACCTTAGGAAGTTATTATAAAGCACCTCCTAAATAGGATTACAGATCATTACAAATCTTAAAACTCTATTTGACCAAGGCGGCAACAAAAGATCCTAAAGGCCAATGTATAGCATCATATAGCTGTTAGCAAAACCTAGCTCCTTTAACATTGAGATGTTTTTACTGAGCAATTAAAGACCTGATAACTAAAGCTTTGGTTTTACCATAGAAAAGAGAGAAAAAAAATCTTTGTTGACATTATCTTATCAAGAGCAGAGTAGTCCAAGAAAACTTTGTGTTTTAAATGGAGAGAAAAGCAGAATTTCAACTTTATACCAGTATACTTTTGAAATCCCATTCATCTCAACCTTACTTAGTATATACCTTAATAATACTTTATCTATGTCCCCTTAAAAGTTTACCATTGTTAAGTTTCTCCCGTGGAACCAGTGAGGAAATTTAAAATTTAAAGAGGCATTTTTTTCTTTCGACAGTGTGGGGGTGGGGAGCGGAATGCTACCTGAGGCATTGAAGAGCCAGAGACTTAGGCCACACCCCAGGGGCTACAGAAACAGGAGGAGGGGGAAGGGAGGACAGAATGGGCACGGCAGCCTAGGGGCTTGAAGGCAGACTAAAGAGGCCTGAAGGCAGACTGAAGCACACAGGGTAGAGAAAAGAGTTTTACATGGTCCTAAAGTCCGTCAGCTCAGATAGATGAGTGGATCACCAAATTTTCTTTTGTTCCATGAATACTGGCTCATACCAGTTGCCAATTTTACCCAGGACTTCTCGCTGGCTAACTTTCCTTGTGGGGTGCGGAGGACTGAATGTTGTGCTCCGGTGTTGACAAGGAAGTCAATAGGGGTCCTCTCCACTTTAAGAGCTACCCTGGGCTCAGGGAGAGGGTCCGAACCCCGACTCCCCTAATCACTCAGTTCACCTAGCTCTAAGACTTTTACTCGATCAGTTTTGCTTCCCTTCCCAGTGGCCTTTTTTTTTTTTTTTTTTTTTTGCAACTTCCTTCTTAGGTCCGGGGCTGTCTGATTTACAAAGGCCATTATTCCGCCTTGCCTTATTCTCATCCGCGGTAGGGTCCATAGGAGTATATTGCCTAAAAGCCTCCATTATTCTAAGTAGGCTGCTGGGCTTTCTTCTACCCCTTGTCCAACGTCTCCTACCTTAGCCAAATTTGTCGGCTTTCTTGCAGCCGCTCGGAGACCGACCATCAGAGTCTGGCAGTAAACCCTGAGACGCTCCCTACCTTGTGCCTCGTGGTAGTCCCAAGCTGGTCGCTCCATGGGGAATGTCCGGTCTATGACACCAAGGTTGGTCGTGGGTCTCCCGTCCTCTCTGGAACTAGCTTTCGGGCTTCCCCCTGTACTCGTTCTCTTTCTTCCGTGGTAAAGAGCACTCTCAATAACTTTTGGCAGTCGTCCCAGGTCGGCTGGTGAGTGAATAGGATGGACAGGATGGAATCTGAAAGGTTAATTAAGTCTCTAGGGTTTTCAGGGAAGAGGAAGGCAGCAGCAAAAGCGGCGCGGCAATCAACAAGAGACAGACCAAGACAGAAATGGGAAAGACTCAGTTGCCCGCCCGACCGCATCCCTCGCGGGATCTAAGGCGCCTCTTAGCATTGGCAGACAGGTATAAACCCTCTGTTCGGATCAAGAAAACTTGACTGCCTTAAGCCTTATGATGATCGCCGCAGAAACGGGTTAGGGCCCACTCGAATCCCGTAGCTCACATCATGGGATTACACATAGGGTGACTCAGGCGCATGCCCCTGAGTCCCACCATTGGCAACACGACATTCACACACTAACAAACGAACAAACAATAAGGACGTCCTATATCCCCTGAATTGGCTCATAAGCCTACCTGATGGTTTCCCTCTCAAGTAGACCCCTTCTTTGGGTCTTGGCGGAAACCTACCAATGAGAGTGAGAGACATCTCCCTACACCCTCGACCAGCGACCTTCCAGCGCGTCCGCCTAGGTCCTTTGCCAGTTCTTTTTGGGCCCAGTAGCCTGTACTGCACGGATTTCCAGAAATCACTTCTCCTCTGCTCAGGGTTCTGCTCCTGGGGTCTCTGGATATCCCGGGCAAGCCCCATATGTAAGGGTTCGAGACCCCAAATACCCAAGAACAGAAAGTTCCAGACGTCGAGGCTGCAAAAGCATAGGAGATTTATTAGCTAGCTCGAGCTAGGGTCCAAACCCAGAGCACCAGCACAGTGGCCTCCTTTAGGGTAAGGACCCCGCTCTCGGGATTCAGTTCTCTTTTTATAACATTGTAGGGTTACATGAGCTGTCTCTGCCCCTTCTCTTTGTTCGTTTGAGTCCGGATGGCTGTGTCTTCTTCCAATTGGCTTGCTTAAGTCCGGGGGTTTTCAGTTCAGGGCTTCTTGTGTTGGTGTCATGAGGCTATTGGGTCAAACCGGGTCAAATCGGCTATTGCTGAGAAACAAATTCCAGGGGTTACAGGAAACATAAACTTTCAGCCACTATCACAGGAACTCCAGGAGGTACAGGAAACAGAAACAGAAACCTTTTGGCCTTTATCACAGGAACTGAAACCTTTTGGCCTCCATCAACTGCTTGTCTTAGCCTTAGTTCTCCTAAAAGCAGAGCCGAAGACCAAAGCTTGCATGCAGTCGTTTATTTGGGAAGTGATCCCAGGGAGCAGGAGCAACAGAGAAAGGAGACAGAAGAAAGGAAAATCAATCAAGGATGCAGGAGTTGGACGTCACATAAGTACTAGTGCTTGATCTCGATGGATCTTCTTTGGAGCCTTATCAAATGTGCCACTGAGCCATCTCTGAAGTGGAGAGAAGGTGGCGCCATGCCTCTTCCAACTTGTGCATGCCCGAGTGCCAAGCCTTTCCTTCAGCTTGTCAGAAGCAGCAGGGAGGAGGTGAAGTGTGGTTATCCACTCCTGCTGTAAACTGTTGCCACAGCAGTGGCTGAAGGAAGACGGCCGAGAGGATTTGGCATGGGAGATCTCACCACAGGGCCGTCAGGAATTAATGCTACCAGAGCAGTAAAATTGATACTCACTCTGATGACACTAACAGTAGCTTCTAATCTAATTTACCAATAAGTTATAGTTTGTATATTTTAGATTTCATTATCTTATTATATATATTAGATTTCATTTTCATTCGGATTTTAAGTTGTTTGGAAAGATTACCTGATCTAGAATACTGCATTCCTTATAAATATATACAAATTATCACATTGTGGACGTATGTAAAACTTTTTTTACTATTTCCCCCAGAATTATAAGGAGCAAGAGATGGGGAAAGGAGGAGATGAAGAAGCTTACTCCAAAGGAACATTCATGAAGTACAAAAAAGTGTTGCCTGTAGTCCAATCCAGGCTTTATAGTTTTACCTCCTTAGATAACTCACTGAACACTGGTTTTTTCAATGAGGGATAATCTCCAACGTCTCTTTCAACTGTAAAAGTTTATGATTTATGAAAAATAATGCCACTTCAGATGAAACCATCCAAGCCCAGGGAAACTAACTAACCAGTGGAGTCATATACAAATAAAGGCAAAAGCAAGACTGGACCTTAAATCTTAGAATCATAGAAGCTGATGGCTATTTTTAGACTTGTCTTGAATGAGTATTACTCATGCTTTAAGGTACTAAGTAGCTACTACCACTTGGTAGGAAGCCCGGAAAAATATAAACAATGAAAAGTGACTAGAAATTTATTAAGAACTTTGGATTAAATCAGGATGTTTATCAAGGCTTCCGGAAAGAAGGAAGCTAAAGCGGTGTTTAACTCTGCTTTATAGGCTGCCTGCATCAAAATCACCTGAGCTCCTTGTTAAAAATCCAGGCTTCTGTCCCCAGCCCCTGGCTATGTTTATCATTCTTTTCAGAAGGGAATCTGCATTTTGAAACAACCCACCAAGTGATTCTCAAAACAGCCTCAAGTAGGAGAACAACTAGTATAGATAAGTGGGAAAATGTGCAAACAAAACCAGGGCTAATTAAGGAGCGGAAAGGAAATAAAATGAAGATGGCCAAGGAAAAGGATGCAGTATATACTAGGGGACTCTCTTATTTTTCTTTAAGTCTGTATAGAATATAAAACTTAAGGCTACAGCCTATTTAACAAATAGAAACTTACTGACCTAATTTTAGTAAACTAGAACATTTGAAAAATACATCCAACCTTACATCATTGAAAACACGTGGGGCATCTGGATGGCTCAGTCGGTTAAGCGTCCGACTTTGATTCAGGTCATGATCTCAGTTCGTGGGTTCAAGCCCAGCATCGGGCTCTGTGCAGACAGCTCAGAGCCTAGAGCCTGCTTCAGATTCTGTCTCCCTCTCTCTCTGCTCCTCCCCCACTCATGCTCTCTCAAAAATTAAATAAACATTAAAAAAAAAATTTGAAAACACTGAAGAATTATCTTCTCTGAGTAATGGTACAGACAGTATACAACTGTCAGATGACAGCATCAGAACCAAATTATAAATTTATGTGTGGCCTCACTCTTAGGTCTATTTTGTGTAAACTTAGCTTTCTTCTTTTTCTTTTTTTTAAATATTTATTTATTTTGAGAGAGAAATAGAGTGAGCAGGGGAGGGGCAGAGAGAGGGGGAGACAGAATCCCAAGCAGGCTCCGCGCTGTCAGCATGAAGCCCCACACAGGGCTCGAACCCATGAACCATGAGATCATGACCTGAGCCAAAATCAAGAGTCAGGCCTTTAACCAACTGGGCTACCCAGGCACCCCATAAGCTTTATTTTTCATTTAACTCATCTACTTCTATTTTGTTATCTTGTTGTACTTCATGTATAACCATACGCCATTGTACATCCTTTTTGGAAAAAAGTTTATTTGGAATTAGTTACTGACACCCACATAAGTAAACCAAAAAAACCCCCAGAAACTTTCGGAGATCTTCAAAAGCATTTTAATGCACCCCTCCTGTGAGGTAAGGTGAAAAGATGAAGTGAAATAATGGTTGTGACCAGTCCCTGATAATACAGTTAGTGGCAATTTTTTTAGTCCCTTTTGATGATTAATTCTAATATATAATCAAGATAGCACAACCATTAGAAGCTACAAACCTTGGTGTTCAGAGGGGGACTTAGCTAAAATGGAACCAGTAAGACCAAAGTGACCTTTTAAGTACTCCTTGATACTTTCCATCCCAGCCCATTCCCCATATACCTTAAGGCACAGAGTAGGTTTTTATCAACCTAGTTACTCAGTTCTTAATTCTCTGGTAAATCATAAAATTATTCAGTTTTTCAGGGATGCACTAGCTTTTTTTTGTTTTGTTTTTTTTAATGTTTATTTTTGAGAGACAGTGTGAGTGGGGTAGGGGCAGAGAAAGAGGGAGACACAGAATCCAAAGCAGGCTCCAGGCTCTGAGCTGTCAGTCAGCACAGAGCCTGACATGGGGTTCAAACTCATGAGCCTGTGAGATTAAGACCTGAGCTGAAGTTGGGATGCTTAACTGGCTAAACCACCGAGGTGCCCAGGGACCCACCAGCTTTAATTAAGGAATTACATCTGCTTCTCAAGGACAGGATATAGATTTTTTCATCTTAACCCCTGGTACAAAGTCAAAATCAAAATTTGACTATTTAATAGTCGACTACTTGTGAATTAAATGACACAGAGCTACTATAAATGTTTATTGAACTGAAATTACTGCTCTACAATGTTACACTAAACCAGCTCCTCTCTGAGTCCAAAAGGTATTTCCAAATCTTTCCAGTCTTGAGCAAGTTCCACGTAAAACAGAACACTGGACCAGTTTGTTAAGCACTTAAATGTCTCACATATGAGCATTTAAACTCCCATTAAGGCAAAAATATCATCAATGTCATCTGTCTCCTTAATGGTTCCTGATAGATTATGTTTGTTCATTTGCACCATTGTCCATGAATTAGTTTCATTTTCACTGTTTCCTATAAGGTTTTCATGAAGCTGTTTCTTTTTAGTTTGTACGACAGGATTTGAAACTCTGCTCAAGAGTTGCTTATTGTTGGGGTAGAGATCAGTTCTGTGAACTGTGCCGTGTGAGCGTTTCCATGTTCTGCTATCTGGAGCTTTCTGAGTCTCTTGAGGTGACTGCTGAATTTCCTTTGAAAGAGTCAGCTGCAACTTTCTCTGCCATCTCCTCTGTCCTGGTAAAAATCTACTCTGAAATCTTCTTTGTCTCAAATAACGCTTTGAAGTCTTGATTCTTAAGCCACGAAGAAGGCAGTTGCAAATAGATGTTTTTATGCACTCTAGTTTCTTTGGCAAACTTTAAAGGACAAGAGAAAGGAAAAATCTGGGATTAAGACACACAAAAACATTTTGAAAAACTTCTGTCTTCCTTTTACCAACTCCCAACAGAAAAGTACACAATTTATCTCCAAGTCTTGTGGCCTGTGTACAAAAAGAACCCTAGAATCATCACAAAAAATAAGGAATAGAAGCTTGAATCCAAATCTGTGTCTTCAGAGCAAAGGTTCCCTCTAACTTAGGTTGTAGACAAACATGTCCCCATTATGTTCCCAAAGTAGCCCCTAGAACTGCCTAGCAAGGTAGCTGAATGGTGAGATACCTCCACACTTTAGTGTCAGAGCTTTGCCCTGAGAACTGCTAAACTGTTCATAATGTACCAGGGGTGGAGCTGAGGAAAGGATATATCACAAAGAGAAAAATCTGGATTTTTGGATATATTAATCCATATCTGGATAAGCAACTTCATGTTGTAGAAGGAACTAAGGGGAAAGGAGTAAATGTGAAGAGGAAGTTTCAGAATGAAAGATAGAGCTTCTGGCATAGACCACCCCACACCTGAGCTACCCTAATTGTGACTCATATACTGTCTTCAAACTTGGGAATTCAGAACTCAAATAGCTGACCATTTTACGTGTTTTTCTTCCTAATACGGTATACTGCCATAAGGTGTATCAGTACCTAACTGCCTCACTTTTGTAATAGATTTCAAAAGATCAGCATGGCTTTGTAATTTCTACCCCATCACCCTCGCCTTTTCCTTTTTAAGTTTATTTAATTTGAGAGAGAGAGAGAGCATGAGTAGGAGAGGGGCAGAAAAAGAGGAGAGAGCAAGAATCCCAAGCGGGCTCCACACCCGCACCACAGAGCCCAACACGGGGTTTGAACCCACAAACCATGAGATCATGACCTGAGCCGAAGTTGGACGCTTAACCAACTGAGGCACCCAGGCGCCCCCTCTTTTCCTCTTTAAATAAATACATAACTTTGAGAAAGCCCATTATAATGTAGTGAATCGTGACCAGTTTCCAAACCCTTTTTCTTGTCTTAACTGTAAGTGGTAATTTTTAAATGGGGAGCAGGTAAGTGCACCTCCTAATTAAAATGGGAATAGAAAAAATGAAAACAGAAGAATCAGAGGATCTGAATGGAGTTCTAGATCTCCAGCTATAACAGCCTGAGCAAAATCCCCTATTTCCTTATCTACAAAATGAGAGTAATCCTGCCTAGCTCAGAGAGTTATTGTGGACATTATATTACTGAAACGGCAAAACAGAGCAGTTTGAAAGAGCACTCTCTTTATGGGGTAAGGAATATGGTTAAACCAAATAAACATCAGTTTGTTACCCTTCTCATTAACTTTTATTTATTATCATCTGTCTCAGGCTGAGTTTTCCACCCTAGAATAGATCCTTTTTAGATGGCTACAGGTGTTTTTGTTGCTCTTTGCAGGTATTTGTCTGAAATTGTTACCATGGGCATCTATTGTTTTTCAGTAAAAATATAAAACCCTAAAGTGTCTAACTTCATTGTAGTGCTTAAGTAATACCGGCTCACAGTCAAAGATAATCATCCTCAAGCAGTCCTGTGACTCTAAGGACCACAAGAAAAGGAAATCAGCACATGGAGAATCTGGCACCCATGGACGCACATGCCCTGACCCTAACCCCAGGGTGTGGTGTGTGCCCTTGCAAGAGGCAGACCGCTTCTGCTCTCACACCCTCATCCTGCTGCACTGAAGCTGTGGGCAGACTGGCCGTCTCTCGTACTAGAGCGAGAGCCAAAGCTAGAGCTCCATGAGAATTAAGTCTGTCTTACACAGGTGTATCCCCAGGCTCAGCATACCACAGACACTCCTACGGCTTTCTGAATGAATAGCTGGAATGCGGCAGAGTATAGTGAATAAATCCAATTAACCAAGTTGACTTTCTTCCTCTCAGTGATATAGCTGTGCCCAACAAAAGCAAACAAGATTGCATTCGGAATAGATCCCTCTTTTGGCCCCCTTAGGGCTACTGAAATATAGATATATACTTTTGCCTAAATGACAACAGAAAAATGAAGGATATAACTTTTATTATGTACCCACCTATAGCCTTGAGCTTCCACGTGTTGAAGCCGGTTACTTTTAAGAAGCTTGTTACCCAGAAAGGAGGCCTGAGCCTTGAGCTTTTCGCTCCTGCACCACAAGATCGCCATTTGGATTTCTTCAGAAAGTTGAATGAAAGTCTTAGCCTCTCGAAATCTTTGCACAAAACTTTTGGCACAGGGAGTTCCTGATGCTCTCTGAGAATGTTTGGTTGCCTTTAGTTTGGAGTGAGAACATTTAACGCTGGTCTCCTGAAATATGGAAAGGTGAAAAAAATAGATTGGATTTATTACTGACTTACAAATATATAACAACAGAGAAAAGTTAATGCACTATGAGAATTAGAAAATTTCTTTTATTTATTTATTTATTTATTTATTTATTTATTTATTTATTTATTTATTTTTTTGAGAGCAGGAGAGACAAAGCATGAGTGGGGAAGGATCAGAGAGAGAGAGGGAGACACAGAATCTGAAGCAGGCTCCAGGCTCTGAGCTGTCAGCACAGAGCCCGACGCGGGGCTCGAACTCACAGACCGTGAGATCATGACCTGAGCCGAAGTCGGACGCTTAACCGACTGAGCCACCCAGGCGCCCCAGAAAATTTCTTTTAAAAGAAGGAAAACATTTCTTAAGCTCACTGTGTTTTTGTCTTAAAAAACTTAGTTTTTTATCCACCACTCCTAACACAAGATTTTTTTCCCCTCTGTGCAACAACAGATCCCATTGATAACTGAATTCACAGATGAGAAACACAGATGGGAAATATAAATATTCTAATAAACTAACCTATATATAAAAATGAAACTACGTGAATAAATATTGGTCAAAGTCTATCTGGCAGGAAAAAAAAAATCCCTGAAGAGCCCTTTACTACTGGATTACCACAGATTTGTTTTCCACTTATTTCTATACCCTGAGTTACCCTCACTGGGTCATGAATGTTACTGAAAATGCACGGAGACAGGGATGGCTGATTAAAATATGTTAAAAATGATTACACTGACCATCATTTCCAATTCAACCATCTTTTGTTGGCGGCACCTTTGTCTCTTCGACCCCATCTTTCTATACCAAGTGAAGTTTGAATTGTACCTACTTATACTGTTTATGAAAATATGCCACTTAGTAGGTTTGCTTTTATCCTTCATTCAAAACTTACCTTCCAAATTTCTCACTCAAGAAAAACAAAAAAAAGTAACGGAAAATACAAAACATAGAAAAAAGTATATAAAATAGAGAACTATCAATACTTCGTGTTGGTGATCCATAAAAGGAATTTGACCTTGAAAGCAAGCTGAGCATGTTACTGCTAATTGCTAAAAATATGGTAGTGATTAGTCACAAATAAAGGATGCTGACCAACCAGCCAACTTCAAAACGAGCTCACCTAGGAACAGTTGGATGGACTGCAGACAGCCACAGTTCCTGAGTCAGAGTCGAAAGGACTGTTTGGGGGACTGATGTAATGGTAAAGAACAAAGACTGTGAAACCAAACTACCTGTGTTCAAATCCCAGCTCTGCCCCATATTTGATGTGTGGCCTGAGCAATTTCTTATCCTTTCTATACTTCAGTTTTCTGGTCTGAAATATGGAAACAGTAGTAATATCACCAGCCTCACAGGGCTTTTGCAAGGCTTAGAGGAGTTAACACATGTAAAGCACTTCAAACACTGCCTGGCAAGGAGTAAATGCAGTGTATGTATTAGCTCTCATTATGATGATGATGACGACGCGATGAGGAGGAGGAGGAGGAGGATTCCTCCCTCTGGAACTCATAAATTGGACAGAATATAAATCCAAGCTAGAACCCTTATTCAAGAAAACACTCTGACCTACTAGAAATGATTAAGAATTCTTAAATAGAACGGAAGAAATAATCCTTCTTAAATAGAACGGAAGGAGAAAACAATTTGAGAAGAAGCGATGGTAACAGAAAAGTAGTTACCACATGAAACAGGGTGACACTGATGTACTTACCTGTTGCTAGGTCCAGAATAGAATTTACAGACACTGACTAAGAGGAATCATGTTAAAACTTGGACCCTGACCAGGAAAGAAAGAAAACCCTGATGACAAAAGACAAGGATGACAGTAACAATGATAAAAGTAGCTAATGACATCTCCCAACAGTTAAGTACTTTGAATACTATACATGAATTCAAACTGCATAATCCCATGAGGTGCATACTGTATTAGAAAACAGAGATTTGGACAGGTCACGAAACTTATATAAGGTCACACAGCTAGTACCAACTGAAGCCAGTACGCAAACCATTTCTGTCTGACTACAAAGTGCATACTCTTAATATAATCCACACCTACAGTGGATCCTAAGGACACTTTAAAATTCTAGTGAAACCCTTAGTAAAATGTTTCTGAAGGCATTCTATAAATTGAATTTACTAGATGCACTCAGTCCCCTGGGAATGCCTGTATTCATTCAGAAACAGAGGATGAGCAAGAAGATGGAACTAAGCTGAGAGCTGGGGATAAAAACAGGATTCAATCTCTGCCCTTGGTAAGCGGGATCAACTTTATGAAGTAGCAGAAATCATAAGCCATAGTAACAGAAACCCGACAAACCTGAATAGCCTTGTGCTTCAGCTGTTTGCAGAAAGCTCTCAAGTCAAATTCGGATGACTTTTCTGTAGAGATGGAGAGACCACAGATACAAAAACTTAAGCAAACTATGTTCAAATCAACGAATTCTCAAGTATATGATATTTCTTGCCAAGTTACTACAAAAGAAATAAAGGAAACTAGAAGAGTATGTGCTATATCAGGGAAAATTACCTTTGAAGATTTTCTTATTCTTTACTGGCTGTCCAAGATCCACATCACTCCGTATATTGATCGTCATTTGCTTCGCTGTTGCGGAAATTCTATGTATAGTTTCTTTGCTAGACCTTGGTGATTGCTCTTTTGTTAAAAACAGTTTATTTAACAATTTAGTTACTCCTTTAGCTGCAAAAGCTGAGGGCATTTTTTTCTTAAAGACCTCAAAATAGGGCTGTCCTAAAAATTCAGCAATATCAGAAGGAAAGGTAAAATCTTTGAAGTAAGGCAGTGGTTGAATCCTAGAGACTTCCTGAAGCAATCCAAACAATGGCTCATATAAAGAAATCAGCCTTTTTAAAACACCTTTATAGAGAACCCTAGAGAAAGACATAGGAGGTCATGAATTAGCCAGTAATTATAATTTGCAGATTATTTAATAACCACAACAGATTCAAGCTGAAAATAAATGTCTATCAATCTGCCACTAGCGATAAAAAACACTCTGGCGCATATTTGCAAAGAGCCAGATTAGTCCAGCTCAAATAGAAAAATCCAAGTATAAAATTTACTTAAAACTAAAAGTACTACATGGAAAGATGTCTCAAAGGATATGCATCAAAATCTTAAGGGTGGTAAGATTTTAAGCAAATTTCAGGTTCTTCACATCTTTATTTTTTTTTTGGAATGTCTTAAAATAAGCATGTATTATTATTATAATCAGCAAAAATTAAAGCTATTTTCATTATAGAAAAGAATAATGGAAGTCTGACATTTTTAAATAATGTTAGTTATTAGTAATTCTAATGTTGTTACTCCTAAGAATAAGCAGAATAAACAAGATGATTAGAAACAGTACTTGAGAGACCCAGGTTAAGACATCAAAGAAATAACACAAGTTACCAATCCATCCCAAATAAACTCTTGATCAAGTGAAGAAACGGAACCCCTGCACCATCAGTATCCCACGGGAAAACAAATATGAAAATGATTAATAAGAAACCTAGGTGGAGTTAGATGAAAAACAAATGAAGGATTTCAGAAGTATGTACAATACATACCATAACCTGCTCACCAGCCCAACCATCACAAGGTTTAAAATAATGAATTCTTGTAAACCTAGATGTTTCACAGTCAAGCTGGAGAATCAAGTTAAAGTTGAAAAACATAACCAAAGTAATTTGGCTTTTGTAAGTTACATTTATGAAAGAAACATTGGAAACAGAATTTTCTTGAAGAAATTAAAGCTTTAAAATGTGTTCTGGGGGCACCGGGGTGGCTCAGTCAGTTATGGTTCCGACTTTGGCTCAGGTCAGGATCTCATGGTTTGCAGGTTTAAGTCCTGTGTTGGGCTCTGTGCTGACAGCTCAGAGCCTGGAGCCTATTTCAGATTCTGTGTCCCCCTCTCTCTGCCCGCACCCCCTTCGGTCTCTGTCTCTCTCTCAAAAAATATATTCACTTTTAAGATTAAGAATTTCTAGTTGTCAGTGCCCTTAGGATAAGACATGTTACATAGAGACTGGCAATGGCTGTGTCAAGCAATTCCTAGAAAAAGGAGGCCAAGAAGCAAAATTTTAAGAATAGGTTGTAACTTCTACTAACCTCCTAGCTTTCAAACAGAACTAGTATTAAATATATCCAAACAATTGCAATTCAGGGAAAGCATTTCAGTTGATTCAAGGATACAGAAATGTCTTGCAGCAACAGTCCAAGAAGCGAAGTAACAACTTGCAGGCTCCCAAAATCTTCATAAGCACCAATTCAACCACTGGTTGGCTAGGGATGACATATGCCTTGGTAGTTATGGGATGATTTTCACTTCACAAAAAATGGAAAAGTATGTTATTTTTATACTTAAAGTTCATTAATTATAAAGCTCTTACATAGCAGTTTTCAAGTGCAAGTTAGCTTGAAGCTCAGTTTGAAGTAGTTCTCCTCAATAGTGACTCGCTGAAGTCGATGGACACTGATAATTCAGTATAATCTATCATGACCCAGATGTCAGTATCCTCCCATCCCTCCACAAGCCAACAGAGGAGAGATTATCACAAATACTAGGTGCCCCTTACTAAAACAAAGTTTGGACAGCTGAGGTACAATTGGTTATATCCCAAGACCAAGCAAAGTCCAAAGGGAGATCGCACTGAAGACAGAGTTCCCAGCCCAGCCCACCACAAAGCCCATCGCAAAGTAGCTGGACCACTTACTTAGAAGAAAACAACTCAGACAGATGTTGAACCGAACCCTCCAAATCCATGTTTTTCAAACGTTTTAAACATTGTTCAACCTGAAAGGGGAAGAACAGCTCAAATTCATAGAATACGGATGTGACCCGGTAAGCAAAGAAATGCCGAAGTTCAAAGTATGGAAATACACTGAACACATCAGAATACCTTCATTTTAGGGTAAAGTAATCTGTAGCCCAAAGCAATTGCTCCTGTTCCAACATTGGAAGTTAACCCAGCCAAACACATTTCTCAAACCCGGTTATAACTAAGAGTTTACTTTATGCCAGAGTGTGACTGATGCTACAAAGGGCATTCAAGTAATATGAGATTATTATCAAGACTATAATTTTCCTGAAGCAACATGATTTCTAATAGTGAGACTATTAAAACAAGATAATAGATTAATTAAGTACTCCATTTCACCAGCTTGTAAATGGCCCCAGAGGTGAGCAAAGTGACTTACTCACTTTACAAGTATATACGGGACACTTTATCCTGGGAAATAAAAGAGTAGATGACACTTCCCAATCTCTAGTTGCTAAAAACCTAGTAGTAAAATAAGACATAAAATATTTAAATACTGAAAAAAAAGATGTGCCTTATTTAAAATTGAAATCCCCTCAGCACTCCACCCTTTCCTGCTTTATTGTTTCCGTAACGCTTTCGATGGACTGACTGATTGACTGATGGCCTTTCTCCTCTCAACTACAGTGTAAACTCCATGAGGGCAACATATTTCATCTGTCTCATCCACCACTTTAACTCAGTACTTAGCACAGTGTGAAGCAGGCACTCCATAGCATTTTTATTTAAAAACAAAACAAAAAAAACTCTCCATTTTACAAAATGTGGTAAGGATTCTATGGTCTCCAGGAAATACCACACAAATGCATGGGATGGCGTCCAGACTTTGAAGGGTGTGAAAATCTGGATGGGCACTGATACTGGCAAAGAGAGTACCTTGCTAAAGCTGTATATATGCTAAAAATTTAAGTGTCGATTCTATTACAACAGTATAGTTTCAGAACAGTGGAGGCAACAATCCTCAAATTCTCTGGGGTTACGTCCTTCTTTCAGTTTTTAATTCTGGATCCTATGCTTTGAGAGAAGTGCTGACAAACTAAGATGGGAAAGCATTTGGGAAATACAGTAAGTGAGCTATGGTTCAAAAATAAAAATAACGGCACATAATTTCAGCAATAATACAGAATTTAAGCAAGGCAGAACAAGGAGGAATTTAGGAAGAGTTTTCATATATTCAAAATATTGTCATACAGAAAGAGGAATCGAGACTATTTTCTGTGCTTCATTTATCGGAATATTAGAGATAGGCTAATTCTACTACTTAGCTTTCTTTGAAAAGAGACAAAATAACGTAGGTGACAGTACTCTGTAAATAGTGAAACGTTAGGCAGGTCTAGGGCAGCAGTAGTAATGGAGATGGTAGTTGCAGGAACGTGAAGCATATTCCCTACTCTAAGGGATGGCAGGGAAAATAAAACATATGCAAATAACTGTCACATGCAGTTACAAGTTATGGAAAGTGGTTTCCATACGAGTTATGGAAAGCAGTTTCCTGTGCTTAATACCATAAGAGAACCACAAAGGGGAAGCCCAAATAGCCCACAGTCATAAAAAGAGGAGTTCAACCACACTAATAATCAAAACACACAACTTAAAATGAGACTACCACAATATGCACTCATGTTACCCGTTGGGAAGAAGTTTATCACTGCTGGACAGCTTGAAATGGGACTTGGACAGGATGGGAAGGCTGTTACCAGGCAGAGATGGAGGGGCTGGGTATGCTTAATATTTAGGACCAGATAAGCAAATGTTCAGGTGAGAGAACGAATGTGGTGAAGAGTTCAGGTTGTCTGGAATATAAACTATATGAAGGTGAGAGAGAAGCCTGAGCTAAGGAAAACTGAAAGGCCAGATCATGGAGGATCTCGTAAGCCAAGCCAAGTAAGCCATCTTTACTCAGGAGCCAATGGAGAACCATTAAAAAAAAATCAAAGCTGTGCTGTAGGATGATTAACCTGGCTTTGGCATACAGAATACGTCAGAGTATAGGAAAGACTGGAGTTGAGGGAAAGTCCATTTGGATAGCAAGACAGCTAAAAGTTGACATGGTCTGAAAAAAAGAAGATGGCCAGAACTAAAAAAGGGTGTAGATGCAGAGAAAAGTTTTGACTAATCAATTGACTGAATGGGAGAGCTACATAAGAGGAAGAAGCAGAGAGAACAGAACACCAGATTTTTCTGACTGGATAATTTCACAGCTTGGAAATCCAGAAGGAAAAGTAGGTTCAATCTGATATGTTCAACTTGAAATACATTTAAGTTTGGTTTTGGAGTAAAAGACTCAAGAGATAAAATGCTGCCCCAGAGAAGAAAACTTAGGGAAAGACCATGCTCCCAGATCTTTCTTTGATGAAGAAATCTCCATTCTTTTTGCCTTAAGTAACGGGAGTGGAAAATTAACCAGAAAGCACAAATCTGTAAGGTTAGAGTCCATGTCTGTTTTTCATCCTGTTTACTGAGCACCAAGCACAGTACCTGGCATATAGGAAGTAACAAAAAGGGGCGCCCGGGTGCCTCAGTCAGTTAAGTGTCTGACTCTTGATTTCAGCTCAGATAATGATCTCAGAATGTGAGATGGAGCCCCATGTCAGGCTCTGCACTGAGCATGGAGCCTGTTTAAGATCAGTCTCTCCCTTTCCCTCTCTGGCCCTCTCCACCCTCTCTAAAAAAAGGTTACAAAAAATACATGCAGAATTAATAAAGTGAATGAATGAATGAATGAGGTTATAAAGAACCCAGCTTAGGAGACTGAGCTCTATAGTGTAGAGCGACCAATCTAAAAATTACAGGAAAACACTTTCCATAACTTGTTATACAGCCATTTAGTCTAATTAATATATTACTGACTAGATTATATGCCACATAATATATAAACCACAACTTTGCTCTTTTTGATTTTAGGATTTTGATTATGCTCAGGAAATTGTTCCTTAATCCAGCACTTTGTCTAGCTTAAATCACTGTATCTGTGAACAAGGCAAAAGCACTCTTATTATAGATTATATGTAATGAAGAAAACTTTTCATAAAAATTACCTACTAGAAACAAGACTAGGGAAGAATTAAACATAGTTCCTTTCTAAATAAGTTGCTTTTTCAAATGCTATCAGGGGAAAAAAAAATGAAAGCCCACATGTGGCTTTGGACTGAAGATCTATTAAGTCACAATTTACTAAGTTTCCGTAAATAACAAAATATTAAGCGGCAGTGTGATCTCATTTTCACCAAGTAAACGTGTTAAGTAAACACAGGGCCTCCTCCTTACCTGTTTGAGGGCTAAATGCGGCTTGTGGCGGCCCATTCTGTAGTGATTGCTGTAAAGGACTGCGCATAGCACATCTGTTTCTGCATCCAAGGTCTGGCTCTTCAGTGACAGTGTAACAAGACCGCACTCTCTAATTACAGTTGCAACGCAAAGGTCTAAACCAGAGACATTTAATAAAACTTAATATGTATTTCTACATAAAGTATATTATATAAAAACACTGTGAAGGAACATCTTTCCTTCTTAAGGGGATTAAGAACAAATTAATATCACCAGCTTTAACTATAATTAATGATTCTAAGTATGTGAGACGATGGAAGTGGTGACAGATGATACAAAATCCAGAAATCACTAAGAGAACATCTGTTAAACAAGAATGTGTTTCTTTGCAACACATTTTATTATGATTTTTAATCTTTCATATGAATACTTTGCAGTCATTTGGTGTACACTTACTCCTACTCACCCGTGATGGTGGGGTACCTGTTATATACTTCTCTAAATCCCCAGTTATGTACATAAGCGAGACAGAATGCATAAACTCATATGCTTAAAAGCAAAGGTACTTTAAGGTAAGAATATATTCAGAAAAGAGAAACCGCCATGGCAACTGGAAGTTACATTACTTGATGCATGCCTGACTGAACACAAGATGCTCAGCAGAACAAAATAATAACTTCCTTGTCCGAAAGGCTGTGAAGTAGAAGAATGGAGTTCATGGGTTTCTCTGTGGCTCCAAGGGTAGCACTAGCACTAGCATCCTAGATGGAAATAACACAGAGGCGGGTTCCTAAACAACAGAGAAACCTTAATTTTGTTTTGTCCCAACTATATGAAGCCAAAATGGACCACCTTTAGGGTGGGTAGTGAGTCGCTGAATTTCCATGCCTGATAGGAATCCTGTTAAGGAACTTCTGAATAGGGGCGCCTGGGTGGCTCAGTCGGTTAAGCAACCGAATTCAGCTCAAGTCATGATCTCACGGTTAGTTGTCAGGCTCTGTACTGACAGCTCAGAGCCTGGAGGAGCCTGGTTCAGATTCTGTGTCTCTCTCTCTCTCTGCCTCCACCCCTCATGCGCTCGCTCACTCTCTCTCTCTCAAAAATAAGTCAACAAAAATTAAGGAATTTTTGAATAGAAGAGGGAAGATTACTCTATAACCTGGCTGGGTTGATGGATGGGAAAGAGGATGCCATGATTAGATAGGTTGCATTTAATATTAACTATTATTTGAGTGTTTATCGCATTAGGCGCTGTTCCAAATGCTTTATAACAATAACTCTTCCTCAAAACAGCCCTATGAGGCAGGTACTAATTTTTATCCGCATTTGAAAATGAGCGGAGACACAGAAAGGTTAAATAAGGACACTTCCCAACGAGCCCATCTCCAGCAAAGCGAAGTGCCTGCATTCAAACCCAATTTGGCTCCTAACTACTGGGCCCTACGGCCTAACAAGAGCAGCACTATTGGTAAAACACTTTCGTTTAAGAGCACTCTCCCTTAATTACATCATTAGATGCTCCCAACAGCCGGTGGAAGGTAGGGAGGACTAACCCCGTTTTACAGTGCCCCAGCGCCCTCTTAGAAGATCAGGCAACAGACTGAAGGGCGAACGAGGCTCGTGGCCTGAGGGAGCACAGGGTTTCCAGCCAGTACTTCTCCCTGAAGTTAGCGGGGTCCACCTCTCTCCGCCCCCTGGGAGAGGGGCTGGACCTCGGCCCTTCATCGCTCCAGCCAGGCCGGGAGGTAGGTACAGTGAATTAAATGAGAGACTCCAAAGTCAGAGGCCCCACAGGTTTCCCTGGGTAACTTGCAAGCCCACGCGCCCCCAGCCAGATCCTGCCCGGCTCCCCTTCCCAGTGTCCCGCGGGCTCAGGAAGTCCCGCCCCCTGCGCACGTGCGCTGGGCCCGGCCAGACACCGCCTCCGGAAACGTCTGCAGCTCCCGGGGCCCTCTCACTCACCCAGCGCCGCATCGGGGTTCTGTACCGTCACTACGCTGTGGCTCCCTGCCTTCGGGATCCTTACGCGGTTCCACGGCTCCGGGCCCGGCGGCACCGTAGCCATCTTGGGACCTGGGGGAGGGACTGGGAAAGGCGGAGCTGGGCAAGGCCTAACGGAGCGACAGAGGGAGGGGAGGTGAGAGGAAATTTGAGGGAGGAAGAGGGCAAGGGGTGGTGCCGGGGCGGGTCTCGGGGGCGGGTCTCAGGGGTGGGGGCGGGGCCTTCAGGAATCGTGCTCCAAATACGGTGGACTGGGAGAGTCGTCCAGTCCCTGATCACCGGAATCTGGCTGGCTGTGTTTCAGAATCACTTGGGAGAGTTTGGGGGTGGGCAGAAGCCCCATCCCAGTGCTACTCAATCAGAATCGCGGAATGAGGGGAGGAATCTGCCTTATGTTTAGGCTTCCCCACGGGATTCTGTGGCACAACCAAGTTTGGAATTACTTTAAGGCATTTTACAGATGTAGTGACTAAGACTACCCGTAGACCTCCATCTGCACAGAAGACATTAGGGAGAAAGGAAGAAATGAAATAAAAGAAATGCAGAGTCTGGCATCTGAAACACAGAGGACGGGATTTACTTTGTCAGCAAGGTTCTTCTGTCTTCACCAACAGCAAAACTGAGATCACATCAAAGGAATTTGGAGGCCTTCTGACTCTCTATCAACCCCATCCTCTATCATTGTTTAAGACAAGATGATATCCCAAGCTCTGCTGATCCTCACCTCATTAATAACTTTCTAATAGGTTATTTATCTTCAGCCACAAAGATGCCACCTTGCTTGAATAAGCCCTTCACTGTAGTGTATTACAGAGGCAATTCGTGGGTTTTGGAGACAGACTACCAAGGTTCTAATTCTAGCTCTGCCTTTTACTAGCTCTATGATCTCAGGAGAGTTACTTAACTTCTCCAAATCTTAGTGCCCTTATGGGTAAAATGAAAATAATAGTCTCTATTATTGTTGTAAAGTGCTTTAGAACAGTGTCTTGGCATACAGGTACTTACTCTTACCAGAATTAATATTGTTATTATTTCTACTGTTTAATACAAGTAACCTTGCCCTATTGAAACACTTGCCATGCTCTTCCTGCAAGCCTTTGCAAATACTAATCCCTCCAATTGGGTCATTCCCCTGAAACACAGTCTCCCTTCTTCAGCTCTGCTGTCATCACCTCTGTGTAGTTCTTTCTGAACATCCCATCCCCACTCAATAACTTGACATAGCGACCCCCTTTCTATACTACCATAGTGCCTTGAATTGGCCTCTGTATTAGCTTTCTTTTGCTACTGTATTAAATCACTACAAACTTAGTTGCTTAAAAGACATTTTATTTCTAAAGGTCAAAAGGACAAAATGGATCCCCTGGACTAAAGTTGGCAGGGCTGGATCCTTATGGAGGTTCTAAGTGAAGAATTCATTTACTTTTTCCAGTTTCTAAAGGCCACTTGCATTCCTCAGCTCATGTGTCTATCCTCCATTTTCCAAGTCACAACGTAGCATCTTCCGGTCTCCCTCCTCTCTCTCTTACTTTCTCATCTTCCTGCCTTCTTAGAAAGACCCTGGTGATTACATTGGGCCCTCCAAAATAACCCCATATAATCTCCCCATCTCCAAATCTCTAACTTAATCACATATACAGAATTGTTTTGCAGTGTCGGGGAACATAGTCACAGATTCTGAGGATTAAGATGTGGACATCTTTGGGGATGTCACCGACTCTCATAGAAACTACTTCACAGTGTTGTGTTACTGTATTTGTATGTCTTCTCCAGCGGCATTGAAGGCAGTACTACCAATAAAGTTCACTGATCTTTCTTTATATCTTAATTCTTAGCTCAGTGCATGGCATATAGTGGGATCTCAATAAATTTTAACATTATTATTGTTGTATAATTGCTATCCCAAGAACCACACATTTAATGTCTACAATTTCAGTTTTTCAATATTTACTGGTTGAATAAGAAACTAGAAAATGCTTGAGTAGAGTTTTGAAAAGATGATTAGGAATTTCTCAGGCAGATAAGGGAAGAAGGACATCCCTGAGAGAAAAGTGTTAAACAACACGGATTGGAAGAATCGGTGGTCCTGGATCAGTATTGCTGGAGCTTGATGTGTGCTGAGGGATGAAGCTGGGAGTGGCGGTGTCAGATCCTGGGCAGAACTTGGATTTTACTCTGAAGGCTGATGGTTCCCCACACTGGATGATCATAATTACCTGGATAGCTTTTAAGAAATAGAAATTATCTGGCCCCACTTTGGAAATTCTCATTAGGTCTGAGTAGGACGGACTCTAATTTTTGTTTTTCAAAAGTTCCTTGTGATGGTAGTTGAGATCGGGGAGCTCCTGCTGTAGGTGATAAAAAAGTCTCTTGAGTCTTAGGCAGGACAGTTTTGGTTACTTTGCATCAAAGAGCACCCTAAAAGCAAATTTAAAGGAGACGAGGCTGGACATGAGGAAGTAAAGGAATCTACTGCAAACACTGAGACAAGATACGATGATGGCCTGAATCTTTGGCCCTGAAGATGGATAGTAGAACTTCTTTAAGTGTCTGGTATTTAGATGTCTAGCATGACTTCCAGATTTTTGCTTTGAGTTTGCAAATAACGTTCAAAAGTAGAACTGAGTTAGGTGGGTGGTAGGGATAATGAGATAACTTTCGATATACTGAGTTTGAGATCACTCACAGCCACAAGAATATGGCCAATTTGCCAATTGAATAAATGGGACTATAGCTCAACGGGTGATTGCAAAGGGAGGAAGTAGAAACGGTGAATCTAGGGTAATATTTTTAGGAGCTTAGAGAATGGGAGATAGTTTAATTTGTAATAGAGACGCAGGATCCAGAAGAGGATTGTTTTGTTTCTCATTTTAAGGTAGTGTATCAGTCTGCCATTCACACAAAATCAATAGAATGTGTATATATCACACACATATATGTATTACATAAGTATTTTTAAGGGATTTATTGAAAGAAATTGGCTTGCACAATTGTGAGATTGAATAGTCAAGTTTGAAGTCCATAAGCCTGGCCAATAAGAACAGGCTGGGGGTGCCTGGGTGGCTCAGTCAGATAAGCGCCCAACTTCGGCTCAGGTCATGATCTCACGGTTCAGGTCATGATTTCACGGTTCATAAGTTCGAGCCCCACGTCAGGCTCTGTGCTGATAGCTCAGAGCCTGGAGTCTGCTTCAAATTCTGTGTCTCCCACTCTCTCTGCCCCTCCCCTGCTCGTGCTCTTTCTGTCTCTCAAAAATTAATAAACATTAAAAAATTAAAAAAAAGAAGAACAGGCCGGAAACTCAGGCAGGAGCTGAAGCGGTAGCCTATAGATGCGATTTTTTTCCCTCCTTCCTATCTTCAGGGAAACCTCAGTTTTCAAGACTTCTTAAACTGATTAGATTGGATTTTCCCAGATTACCCAGGATAATCTTCTTTACATAAAGTCAACTGATCTGTAGCTGACAATCTCATCTACAGAATACCTTCATGGAAAGACCTAGACTAGTATTTGAGTAACTGGGTACTAGAGCCTACACCTAATTGATATACAAAACTGACCATCTTGGACAGGAAATGATTTGCTCACATTCATCCTAAAGGAAAGGAGCCAAAAGAGTTAGAGAAGCTGGCCATACTACAGATATAGAGGGAGAGAATGAGCGGAACAAGATCCGTTATTCATTCAATGAAGTTTTTGAGCATCACTTGTTTGTCAGGCATCATACTAAGTCCCAGAGGAGACAAACAGGAATGGGATCCAGTATTCAGGTACAGAATTTACCTTAAAGATCAAAAAAGCCTTTATTTTCTGAGCCAGGAAGAAAAACAAAAATAGCTTTAGATATGGAGATGTTTACAGTGGGGTACTAGGAAGATGAGGGACCCCAGAACAAGAGCATCCATGTTGTCTCTGGATTTGTGATCATTACCAAGATAGAAAGCAGCAGGGTAATGGGGTTGCAGGTAAGCAGTGGATATTTGAAGTCAGAGCTTCCTTGAACTGGGGGGTGTGGAAGAGCCTGGGTTCTGTACATTAGACAGGAAGTAAGGTTTTAGTGCCATGCTTAGAAAATTTACAGTCTATAAGGAAAGACTAATTTGAACACCAAAATGGAGAGACATGACTTCTTACTCACTTTATAGACTTAAGTTCAACAACATAGATTCTTTGGTAGATAAGGAAGCCAGTAAAAAGATGCTCATTGCTGTTATTTGGAGTAACAAAATTTTGCAAGGCATTTAAATATCCATGTATCAGTTACCTATTACTGGTTAACAATCAACCACTTAGTGACTTAAATTGTCGGACTGGATCTAGAAGACCCAAGATGGTCTCACTCACAATTTTGGCACTCTCCCTGGAATGGCTCAAATGGCTGAAGGTGAACTGGGATGGCTGGGTCTCCGCTTTCGTGGTATTAGCTGGGCTCACACAAGTTGTTTGGGTCCTTGGTTCTCTTCCATATGGCTTTTGTCTCCATGTGGCATCTCATCCTCTAGGACCTATCTCTCCATATAGACTGTCTCCAGTAAGATAACCTGGACTTATTCACATGGCAGCTGGATCCACCGTGAGCAAAAGCAGATGCCACAAGGCTCTGTTTTTTTCTGGGCTCAGAAGTCCCTGAATGCCACTTGTATCACATTCTGTTGGCCAAAACAAGTCATAAGGGCAGCCAGATTCAAGGAATGGGAAAACAGACTCCAGCTCTTATTGGAAAGAGCAATAAAGACACATTGCAAAGAGGCATGGACACAAAGAGAAGTGATTCATTCTGTGGGGCCATTTTTAACAACCTACACAGTCTAAAGAAACATTTCTTTAAAAAACTGTGGTAACGTTCTACTCCAAGACGGCAATGTAGGAAGACACTGAACTCACCTCCTCTCCAGAACACACCAAATTACACCTATTTATAGAGCAATTCCTCTTGAAGAACAGCTTTTTCACAACAAAAGATAGAGGTAATAGCAAAAGAGAAGAGCAAGAGAGACAGACATCAGTAACAAAGGAAACCCCCATCCCAAATACTGCAAACTACAGTGGAGAGGGATAGTACTGAAGTACTAGGAACAGCTTCCTCTGTCCTTGGACACAGAAAAAATAAATAAAAAAATAAAACCTTGGCTTAAAAGAACAACCAGCATATAAAAGGGAACCCTAGAATTCCACCGAATGGTGGGGGAAGCTGCAGGAATTGAGTCAGAGAGACTGGAGAATGACAAGGTTTATGACTCTCTACCTCGAAAGCACAGACTGGAGCCGGGTCCAGACACTACGCAAACTTGCAGCTTCAGCGACCCCCAGGTCCTTTACCCCACAGCAGCCCCAGCCATGCTGGGCACAGAGAAAACTTGTGGCTTAAAGATCAATGAGCATAAAAAAGACCCAAGCTTAGAACTCTACCAAATGGCGGTGGCAGTGGGAGGGGAACTATTGGAACACTCTGGATGGGAGGGACTGGGGGACACAGTCTGCACTCCTTTCCACCTTAATAATGTGGACAGGAGCAGAGCCTGTGTACCCTTGCAGGTCTGCCACGTCAGCGGGCACAGCTCCCTAGCCTATACCAGTCCTAGACACCCTGAGTCACAGAAAGAAAAGCTGAGGTTTAATAGAACAGCTAACATATAAAAGAACCAGCCCTGGAATTCCACCCAAGGGCAAAGGAGTTGCTGAACTCTCTCCAGGTGGGAGGAGCTGATGGACGGGGTCTACACTCCACCTCCACCATGAAAGCACAGACCAGTGCATAGTCCAGGTGCCGTACCCAGCCTACCAGAAGCCTCTAGCCCACACCAGTCCCAGCGACCCCACCAAGGCAGCCACCGAGTGATGCACACCAGGACACCCCTGACTGGCCTTCACTGCAGCTCCAGTTTTCACACCAAGGTGATACAGGCACAAAGCACCCTGAAACACTCCAGATACTTCACATGCCACTTCAACTTAAGATACTTTGCCAGGGCACCTGGGGCACATAGCACTTTGGAACCTCTTGCTGTCATCCGCTTCCAATCCAACTGCCCTGCCAGGGTGTCCCCTGCACAGAGCACCCCAGCAACACCTGGTCCATGTTTGCTTCAGTTTCAGCCACTCCCGCAGAGCGCCTTCTGCTTAGAGCACCCTAGAACACCCCCACCCACACCAGCCTCAGCTCCAGTCACCTAGCCAGGGCACTTCCTGCGTTAAACACTCTGAGACACACCAGCTTGCACTGAGTTCAGCTTCAGCTGCCCTGGCAGGTAGACCTCAGTGTGGAGAGCTTGGGACTACCCAGCTTGCAGCTACTTCAGCTTCAGCTGTCCTGCCAGGACGCAGTTTTCATGGAGAGCCCCAGAGATCACACTGGCCTGTGCCCACTTTAGCTTTAGCTGTCCTGCCAGAGCACACCCCCTGCATGGGGTGCCCCCAAGACACCCTGGCCTGTACCCTGCCTAGGCTCCAGCTGCCCCTGCAAGGAGCACTGTGTGTGGAGAGTGCTGGAACACTCAGGCTAACATCCACTTTAGCTTCAGCTATCCTGCCAAGGTGCCTTCTGTGCATAGAGCCCCAGCTTGCACCCTCTTTAGTTTCGGCTCTCCTGCCAGACACCCTCTGCACAGAGAGCCGAGGGACCTCCTGGTCCACATCCACCTCAGCTCCAGTTGCCCTGCCAGGGCACCCTAGCTTTCACCCATTTCAGGTTTAGCTATCCCACCAAGTTGCCTTCTGCATGCTAGGAGCCTCAGGACTCCCCAGTGCACACCCACTTTAGCCTTAGCTGCCCTGTCAGGGCACCTGCTTTGTGGAGGCCTCAGGGACCAGAGCAATCTGCACCCACTTCAGCTTTAGCTGCCCTGACAGGGCACCACCGTCTGCGTGGAGAGCCATGAAACTCCGAGCCTATACCAGCCACAGCTCCAGCCGGTCAGCGGATATCACCAAGAACGCAAAATCTACATAGAAGATGACTGAACACAAGACCATTCCTTCAAATTTAGAAGTTGCTCTTACACCTAATTCATAGAAACAAACACAGAAAGTCAAGCAAAATGGGGAGATAGAGGAATATGTCCCAAAAGAAAGAATAAGACAAAACCTCAGAAAAAGAACTAAATGAAACAGAGATAAGCAATATGCCTGGTAAAGAATTTAAAGTAATGATCATAAAGACGTTCACCAGGCTGGTGAGGAGAGTGGAAGAACTAAATAAGACCATCTATAAAGAAATAGGAAATATAAAAAGGAAACAAAGAGTTGAGGGATATAATCACTGAAATAAAAAATACCCTAAAAGGAATCAATGGTAGATTAGTTGATTCAGATCTTATCAGCGATCTCAAAGAGAGGGGAATGGAACTCAGCCAAGCTGAACAACAAATGTAAAAAAGTAATTTTTAAAATGAGGATAGGTTAAGGGATCTCTTAGACAATATCAATTGAATAAACATTCACATTATAGGGGCTCCCAGAAGAAGAGAGAGAGAATGGGACCCAGAGCTTATTTGAAGAAATAACAGCTGAAAACTTCTTTAGCCTAGGGACACAAACCGACATCGGTTCAACAAGCACAGAAAGTTCCAAACAAGATGAACCCAAGGAGGCCCATACCATGACACATAATAACTAAAGTATCAAACATTAAAGAGAGAATTTTTGTTTTTTTATTTTTAATCTTTATTTTATTTTAGAGAGAGAGTGTGCACAAGAGTGGGGGAGAGGTGCAGAGGAAGTGAGAGAACGAGAGAGAGAGAGAGAGAGAGAGGAAGAATCTTAAGTAGGCTCCATGCTCAGCATGGAGCCCAGTGTGGGACTAGATCCTATGACCCTGGATTCATGACCTGAGCTGAAATCGAGAGTCAGACACTCAACCAACTGAGCCACCCAGGCTCCCCAAGAGAAAAACTTTAAAGCAGCAAAAGAGAAGCAAAAAATTACCCACGAGGGAAACTCTATAAGCTGATTTTTTAGCAGAAACTTTGGAGGCCAGAAGGGAGTGGCATGATACATTCAAAGTGCTAAAAGGGAAAAACCTATAGCCAAGAATACCAGTCAAGATTATCATCATATTTGAAGGAGGGATAGAGCTTCCTAGACAAACAAAAGTTAAAGGAGTTCATCACCACTAAATGAGCTTTACAAGAAATGTTAAATAGATTTCTTTAAGAGAAAAAGAAACGCCCATAATTAGATGAAAGAAAATTATGAATAAAAAGACACAAAATATATCAGCACATGCATAAAACATGGAAGAGGGAGTAAAACAATAATTTTAAAAAATGTGTGTGCACTTAAATGATCATCAACTTAATACAGACTTCTGTATATTAGGATACTATATATGAACGTCATGGTAACTGCAAACTCAAAACCCGTCATTGATACACAAAAAAATAAAGTGAAAGAAAGCCAAACATAACACTATAGAAACTCATTAATTGCAAATGAAGAGAATGAGAGAAGAAGAAAGGAACAGAGAAAAACTATAAAAACAACCAGAAAACGAATAACAAAATGGCAAAAAGTATATTTCTATCAATAATTACTTTATTTTTTTAATGTTTATTTTTGAAAGAGAGAGAGAGAGTGTGTGTGAGTAGGGAAGGGGCAGAGAGAGAAGGAGACATAGAATCCTAAGCAGGCTCCTGGCTCTGAGCTGTTAGCACAGAGGCTGATGTGGGGCTTGAACCCAGAAACTATGAGATCATGACCTGTGCCAAAGTCAGACGCTTAACAGCCTGGGTCACCCAGGTACCACTCAATAATTACTTTAAATTTAAATAGCCTAGATGCTCCAACAGAAAGACACAAGGTGATGGAATGGATAAAAAAAGAAGATCCATCCAAATGCTGCCTACGAGACACTCACCTCAGACCTAAAGACACACACAGACTAAAAGTGGAGGGATGGAAAAACACTTACCATCTAATGGAAGTAAAAAAAAAACAAACAAACAAAAAAAAAAAACTGGAGTAGCAATACTTGTATCAGACAAAACAAATTTTAAAACAAGGACTGTAACAAGAGACAAAGAAGGGCATTACATAATGATAAAGTGATCAATCTACCAAGAGGATATAACAATTGTAAATATCAACAAACCCAACACTGGAGCACCTAAATACATAAAGCACATATTAATAGACAAAAAGAGATAAACTGATGGTACTACAATAATAGTAGGGGACTTTAACACCCGCTTATATCAATGGATAGTTCATCCAGGCAGAAAAGTAACAAGGAAACAGTGTCTTTGATTAATGGATTAGACCAGATGGATATAACAGATATACAAAATATTCCACCCAAAACAACAGAAGACACTTTGTTTTCAAGTGCATATGGAGCATTCTCCAGAGCAGATCACATGTTAAACCACAAAACAAGCCTCGATAAATTTAAGATTGAAATCATACCATGCATATTTTCCAACCACAATGATAGGAAACTAGAAATCAATCGCAAGAAGAAAAAAACTAGAAAAAACAGAAACATGATTCTAAACAACCAATGGGTCAACAAAGTAATCAAAGAAGAAATTTAAAAATACATGGAGACAAATGATAATTAAATTCAACGATCCAAAGTCTTTGGGACGCAGTGAAAGTAGTTGTGAGAGGGAAACATATAGTGTTACATGGCTACGTTAAAAAATAAGAAGTCAAATAAACAACTTATTTTTATTCAGTTATTTCGTTTGAGAGAGAGAGAAAGAGAGAAAGAGAGAGAAAGAGAAAACACAAGCAGGGGAAAGGGGCAGAGAAAAAGAACCTGAAGCAGACTCCATGCTCAGTGCAGAGCTCGATGCAGGGCTCAATCCTATGACCCTGGGATCATGATCTGAGCCAAAATCAAGAGTCAACCAACTGAGCCACCCAGACACTCTCCAAGTAAATAATTTAAACTTACACCAGAAAAAGAAAAAACAAAGTCCAGGACGAGTGGAAGGAAGAAAATAATAAAGATCAGAGCAGAAATAAATGACATAGAGACTAAAAAAAAAAAAAAAAAAAAAAAAAGAAACAAAGCAAACAAAAAAGCTGGTTCTTTGAAAAGATCCACAAAATTGATAAACCTCTACCTGGACTCATTAGGAAAAAAAAGAGAGAAAGTAGAAAAAAGCAAAAAAAAGAAAAAAGGTGTAATTTAAACTTACACCTAAAGGAACTAGAAAAAGAAAAACACAGTCCAGGGTGACTGGAAGGAAGAAAAATAAAGATCAGAGCAGAAATAAATGACAGAGACTAAAAACAAAACAAAACAAACAAACAAATAACAACAACGACAACAACAAACAATGAGACCAAGAGATGGTTCTTTGGATCAACAAAGTTAACAAACTTCTACCCAGACTCATCAGGATAAAAAAGAGAAAAGAAAAAATAATAAAATCAGAAATGAAAGATAAGAACAACTGACAACACAGAAATACAAAGGATTATAAAAGAATAGTACAAAAATGAACATACCAACATATTGGGCAATCTAGAACAAATGGATAAATTTCTAGAAACACAATCTTCTAAAACTGCACCAGGAAGAAACAGAAAATCTAAACAGACCAACTACTAGTAACAAAACTGAATTGGTAAAAAAAAAAAAAAAAAAAAAAAAAAAAAAAAAAAAAAAAACCCACACAAAACAACAACAACAAAAACCAAACAAACAAACAAAAAAAAACCTCTCAAAAACAAGTCCAGGACCAGATGTATTCACAGGTGATTTATAACAAGGCAAGAGAAACAAAAGCAAAATTAAACTATTGGAACTGCATCAAAATAAAATGCTTTTGCACAACAAAATGAACTATTGACAAAACAAAAAAGCAAACTACTGAATGAGAGAAGATATTTGCAAATGATGTATCTGAAAAGGGGTTAATATTCCAAAAAATATAAGGAACTTACACAACTCAACACCACAAAAATAAACAAAAAACAAAACAAAACAGTTGAATTAAAAAATGGGTGGAGGACCTTAATAGACATTTTAACAAAGAAGACATACAGATGGCCAACAGATACATGAAAAGATGCTCAACATCACTCATCTTCAGGGAAATGCCTAACACTACATTAATTCTGCTTTCTGAATTTTTTGTGATTGCAGAAAAATAACAAGTCCTTAGACAAGAACTCTCTCAACTTCATACAAAACTACTTGTCCTCCCTACCCATCCTGTCTTCCATCCCTCCAGTTACAGTGGATAAGGCAATACTCTCCTCATCTAAGGCAAGTCCCCCATCTGTGTTTCGTGTCCAAATCTTTCTCCCTTCTCACACACTTGAGGCAATAGATGAACCCCCTACTCTTGAATATCAACAATATACCTTCTCTCTTGGCTCTTTCCCATTAGCATTTAAACATAAATGAGTCTCTTCTATCTTGGAAAGAACAAACTCCTCCCTCCATTTCAGGGTGTTTATACTGGTTATCCTCTCTCTCTTCCCTTTTGCAATGAAAGGAGAAAGAAATTAATTCCATGGCCAACTCCCTGAAAGTCTAACTCCTTCTTCACCACCTACTCAACCTTCAACCCATGGCAATTTGATTTCCGACCTCCTACTAAAATTACTTTATCAGTCAGTGTGCCAGCAGGAAGTGGAATCCACTCCAGATGGTTCAAAAGAAGGGGTTACTTACAGAGATGTAGACGGTAAACATGTGATGGTGATGTGCTTGGGGGGTAGGGACAGTGGTAATCCATTATCATTCCTGGGGCTGAAGAAATGGAAAAGGAACTGCAATAGTGAGAACTAGAACCAGAGAGAACAGAACACTTGGTGGGAACTGAACTTAACGTGAGGTGCACCTACTTCCTGAGACCAGACACCAAAACGAGGAGGGAATGGGGGAAACATCTTGCCCTCTTCTGCTTTCTGATCTGCCATTGGACAAAGCCAATTGGAAGCCAGAGGGCAAAGGAGCTCAAGTGATAAAGTCTACAGGCTCAGCCTCTGAGGCACAGAAAAGGGGAGAGGAGGATGGGTAAACAGAATAGCCCGCACATTCACACAGCCTCTTTTTCAAAGTATCCAGTGTCTTGCTTAGACACTGTCAGCTACTGCCTACTTGAAATAATCTCTTCCTGTGGCATCTCTGACATCATATTCTGCCATTTTCCCTTCTCACTTGGGACGCCGCCACTCAAGTGTCCTTTGCCAGTCCCTCTCCCTCTGTCCATTCCTTATATGTGGTGTCCTTTACATGGTCCCATTGCTACAGTCACAAGGTAAAAACACAGATCCCCATCTGCAGCTCAGATTTCTTTCCTGACCTTTAAACATCAAACAGGTAACTAGAACATGTATCTGTGTTTTCTCCCTAATGATCCCAAACTGAACGCACCTCCCACCTCTTCCCTGGAAACCTGCACCTCTTCCTGTGTTTCACTGAATAACATTGCTCTCCACCGGGCGTCGGGTCAATCAGCCATGCCATTCTCTTCGCTGCTGATAAAATGACTTTTCTAAAATTAAAAATATGATCGTTTTATTCCTTTGCTGTCAGTGGCATATTAATTCCATGATAAAGCCTGAATCTGTTAACATGACATACAAAATGTGTGTCAAAGATGGCTAGATGTTCAACAAGATCAACGTTCTCCTCTTATTCCTGGATGCACAGCTGGGCTACTCTTCCAAGCCTCTCTTCAATTCAGGGAGACCGTGTCACAGAGTTCTAACCGACGGATGCCTGCCATCTCCAGACCAGTGCCTTTAAGAAGTAACCATGCCTCTTCCACACTCTCTCTTTCCTGTTCAGGAGTTACAGTGAAGCCCTAGAGGATGGCAGAGTCACAAGGCGGTGTTATAGCCTAGTGGAAAGTCATTATACACCAGGAACACCCGCTTGGACTATTCGGTGCCAGGGATATATTTCTATCAAAAAATGAAGTGGAAAAAAAGTTGAGTAAATAGCCCAAGGTCACATGATTGAGTATTTCAATGGAGCCCACATTAAATCCAGACTGCCTTATACCAGAAGAGAGATTATTGAATTCTGGTATGTACTGCTTTTCTTATTGTACATTCAGAGTTTTTTTTTCCCTGTGGCTTATTCGGCTGTCTCCATCCAGCAAAAGCTTTTTCAGATAAAGGACCACGTGTGCTTGTTAATTTTTGCCTTCCAGCACTTGGCAGAGTATCTGGCATATAAGTGCACACCAAATATCAAATGAGTAGCATGGGTGACTTAAGGAAAAGATAGGTACAGAGAGAAGGAATAAAATGGTTATTCCTCCTCTCTTGTTTTACTGCTTTTGCTCAGCAGAGGGAGGAGTATTTTGAGAAGGAAAGCAGAAATCTCATATGCAAAGGATAGAAGTCAATCAAGAATTGACAGTATCTGACTTGTCAGAATTAATAAATTCTGACCTTTCAAAAGTCACCAGAATGGGTGAAAGTTTATTTCCATGGAATTCATGAACCACCTATAATTTATTTTCCTAAGGAAAATTATTCCTTTAGAAGAAATTTCCAAATTTCTGCCATGTAGAATAATTTTATGTCCAAATCCTATGTCCAAACCCTTAATTCCTAGTTCAGGTGAACTTGGCTTCACCTACCCCAAAGGCCGGCACTAACCCCTTCTGACTCTGATCTTCCATCTCACTTCATCTCTACCTCTCTTATGGTACTGACCACTGTTGGCCTTGTTCTTGAGACGCTTGTGCTCCATTTCGTCAGCACCTCCAGGCAGAGGATGTATGTCCTCCATCCTCCTGGCACATGGATGCTCAGTAAATGCTTGCTGAACAAATACTCAATTAATTCAGAAATAAATAAACCTTCCCATAAGAACCAAGTGCAAGCCTGGCATGAAGCATGTATGTATGTATGTATGTATGTATGTATGTATGTATGTATTTACTGTTTAATTTTATTTAAGGCCAAGTCAGTTAGCATATAGTGTAGTAATGGTTTCAGGAGTAGAGTTTGGTGATAATATTAGTGATTTATCGCTAAACATATAACACCCTGGCTCATCCCCACAAGTGCCCTCCTTAATGCCTATCACCCATTTAGCCCATCCCCCCACCCTCCTCCCCTCCAGCAACCCTCAGTTTGTTCTCTGTAGTTAAGAGTCTCTTATGGTTTGCCTCCCTCTCTGTTTTTATCTTATTTTTCCTTCCCTTCCCCTGTGTTCATCAGTTTTGTGTCTTAAGTTCCACATATGAGTGAAATCATATGATATTTGTCTTTCTCTAACTGACTTATTTCGCTTAGCATAATACACTCTAGTTCCACCCACATTGTTGCAAATAGCAAGATTTATTTCTTTTTGATCACTGAGTAATATTCTATTGTATACCACATCTTCTTTATCCACTCATCAGTCGATGGACATTTGGGCTTTTTCCATTACTTGGCTATTGCTGATACACGCTGCTATAAATGTTGGGGTTCATGTGCCCCTTCAAATCAGCATTTTTTTTGTATCCTTTGGATAAATACCTACTAGTGCAATTGCTGGGTCGTAGGGTAGCTCTACTTTTAATTTTTTGAGAAACCGCCATACTGTTTTCCAGAGTGGCTGCACCTGTTTGCATTCCCCCCAGCAGTGCAGAAGGGTTCCCCATTCTCCATATCCTTGCTAACATCTGTTGTTTCCTCAGTTGTTAATTTTAGTCGTTCCGACAAACGTGAGGTAATATTTCATTGCAGTTTTGATTTGTATTTCCCTGATGATGGGTGATGTTAGCATCTTTTCTTTTTTTAATTTATTTTTTCTTTTTACTTTGTTGCTTTTTTTTAATTTATTTTTGAGACAGAGAGAAAGCACGAGCTGTGGAGGGATAGAGAGAGGGAGATAGGAACCGAAGCAGGCTCCATGCTGATAGCAGAGAGCCCCATGTGGGCTTGAACTCACAAGCAATAAGATCATGACCTGAGCTGAAGTCAGACGCCCGACTGACTGAGCCACCCAGGCACCCCCGTTAGCATCTTTTCATGTGTCTGTTACCCATCTGGATGTCTTCTTTGGCAAATTGTCTCTTCATGTCTTTTGCCCATTTCTTCACTAGATTATTTGGTTTTTGGGGGTGTTGAGTCCCTCTCTCTCTTTTTTTAAGTTTATTTATTTGAGAACAAGGGAGTGAGAGAGAGAGAGAGAGAGCATGTGTGAGTCGGGGGAGAGCAAGAATCCCAAGCAGGCTCCACACTCAGCACAGAGCCCAACATGAGGCTCAATCTCACAACCGACCATGAGATCCTGACCTGAGCCAACACCAAGTCCTATGCTCAACTGACTGAGCCACCCACAAAACTCATGAAGCATTTCTTAATTCAAATGTGTCACTAGAACACATTTGACAGGTGAGTCAGGGGTGCCTGGGTGGCTCAGTCAGTTAGGAGTCCAACTTCGGCTCAAGTCAGGATCTCATGGTCCGTGAGCTCAAGCCCCACATCAGGCTCTATGCTGACAGCCTGGAGCCTGCTTTGGATTCTGTGTCTCCCTCTCTCTCTGACCCTCCCCCACTTATGCTCTCTCACTCTCTCTCTCTCTCTCTCAAAAATAAACAATTAAAAAATTTTTTTAAAAAATGAAAGGTCAGTCATATACTCATATGCATGTATTACTATCCCATACACTAGTCTCCAAAAATTTTCCGGATTCTAAAATGTCTTTAATAGATTCCAATTTAAATTGCATGCTTCTATCTGTCTATAGTTTTTGAGAATTTGGGTATTTTTAGGGCTTAAAAGGAAAGCGTGTTTTCCTTCAAAATGTAATTTGCATGCAAAAGTCTTAAAGAGGCAGTCTGACACTTGCATTGAGGGATTCTCAGAAGGTATAAGACTAACATGATTCACTTGAATTTTCGAAGTGAATTTTCATTTGGATTTTTATCTGAACATACCAGAATAAATCCCAGTAAGATTTGGAGTGTGTAAGAATTACAATTTTTCGGGGCACCTGGGTGGCTCAGTTGGTTGAGCGGCCGACTTCAGCTCAGGTCATGATCTCACGGTCTGTGAGTCCGAGCCCCACATCGGGCTCTGTGCTGACGGCTCAGAGCCTGGAGCCTGCTTTGAATTCTGTGTCTGCCTCTCTCTCTGCCCTTCCTTTGCTCATGCTCTGTCTCTATGTCTCTCAAAAAAAAAAAAAAAAAAAGAAAGAAAGAAAAAAAAAGAATTACAATTTTTCTCAGTCAAATCCTGGTTTTCACTTTTTAAGAATGTTTAAAGGTAATTCCTTACAAGATTATTATAACTATCTCAAGATACATGAAATGATGGTTGAAGGGAAAAAAAGAATTTAGGGAGAAAAATGAGAAACAAGTTCCTAGCAAACAAGAAAAGGGGATGGCATTAAAGCTCCCATTATTGAGAAATCAGACTGTTATAGAGAAACATTTCAAACTCCATTTATTTAATATATCTTTCTTTTTTTTAAATTTTTTTAATGTTTATTTATTTTTGAGACAGAGAGAGACAGAGCATGAGCATGGGAGTGGCAGAGAGAGAGGGAGACACAGAATCGGAAGCAGGCTCCAGGCTCTGAGCCGTCAGCGCAGAGCCCAACGCGGGGCTCAAACTCACAGATCGCGAGATCACGACCTGAGCCGAAGTCGGACGCTCAACCGACTGAGCCACCCAGGCTCCCCTTAATATATCTTTCTATTGTGACATGTAGATTCACATTTTAGTGTAACTTAATAGCTTTGGGTATAATCCGTCCCCGTGGACCTTGGCATGGACAACCTTAATAGCGTTTGCTCAGGAGTTGAGACGTTATGGCTAGTTCAATACCCATGTTTTCCATCAGAGGGCAGCAAAAGGCTGTGCCCAGATTATTCTCTCTAAATCGCTCATTCTGGCTTTGGTCAAAAGCCAAGAAGGGGAATTTAATCTATATCCCATTCCTCCAAGGGATTCCTAGCTCCACAACCTCAGACAGAATGGAGACAAATCAACTCATCCCTCCCCGGCAGAGAGATTCAGATCATCAAGGAAACATCTCACAGGCAAAGTAGATGCACGTGATTTCAAGGCTTGGCCCCTTGCTTTGGCCGGGGATAGCATAACCTAGGCTTATTTGAAAATATTCAAGGATCAGAGTCATCTGATCCTGGGAATGGCTAGACTTAAAAAACAAGTTGATAATCAGATAATTGGATGTATTTTTTTTTTCTACATTAAAGACTAAATGCCCAAGAACTGACCCGGGAATCATTATTTCTACTTTTTGAAAGCCTTGGGGCAAAATTTCCCAGGCAAATTTATAAGGTGTATAGGGATTCGATTGCTTGTTTTGCTTTCTTCTTTCTTGCCAGTTACCTCCTGAGAGCTGGGCATGGATTAGTGGGATCCCTCCGCTGTGGCGGCTAGCAAGTCTGTGCCTGATTTGGCAGGTTTCTGAGAAGGTAGCAGGGCCTCTGGTGGAACATAACACCCTCCTACTATGCCAGGGGACGGAGCCAAGCCACGTTTCAGTGTCTGCTACTCAGCCAAGCTCTGAGCAGAGGCCATCTTTCCTGCCCAAGAAGTTGTTACTGGAATCTTCCAAGTGTTTGCTTTTGCAACTAAACTAGTCAAGAAAATGTCCTTTAAAAACTAAGGTTCACTCAGAAAGTAGATAGTCTTTGTACAGCCAGCATTTTGCAGAGACCCACCATCTGTGCACCCAGATATACTCACAAATACGCAAACACACATGCACGCATTCAAGAAACAAGAAGTTCTCAGGATAGTCATGCCCTGAAAGCTTTCTTCTTCACACCAGTATATATCAGTGTCTATTCTTATAAAATCTATTGTGACAGATGTCACTTAGCAAGAATTTTGTCCCAGATGTATATAAGAAAACGCAATCGGGGCCATAAACAGATGTACTCAAATAGTGACAAGGAACCGAAGTGTGATAAAGCCAGTACATGGAGTCACGTCTAATTCAGTTCAACTCTAGGATATAAATTAAGGATATTAAAATTAGTATTAAAGCCCCTCCCCCATAAGCATATAGGCATCACAAGAACATAATTTCTTAGGTATGCTCAATTAATATTTGTCAAATGAAGAAAACACTTAAGAACTCTACCACATCAGACCAATATCTCTGAGTAAGGCCTCTCCAGACAGCCTTTTCTCCACCTCCAGCATTAAAGCAGACTCTGGTTTCCTCAGTTGAACACTAGGTGAAGGAGTTGTCTTGGGTCAAGGGCCCACGTGGTGTACATCTTTAACACCAAGGATATTCAGAGAGGCAAGCTGCTCACCCCGGACGGAGAAGCATGTGGGCACACATATTGACTGCGCAAATAGAAGATTCCCATCTCATTCTCTCTCTAGGGTAGGATTGCCAGATTTAGCAAATAAAATTACGGAGTGCTCAGCTAAATTTGAATTTCAGATAAATGAATGTATCATGAGACATATTTATACTATAATATTCATTTTCTCTGAAGTTCAAAATTAACTGGGCATCCTGTATTTTACCTGGCACTCCTACTCTGGAGTATACACTTTTGGAGCAGAAAGGTGAGGGAATTGTCTGACTTTTAAAATGTGTGCTCTTCCTTTCCGGGCACAAAGTTCGCATCCTTTTAACTTCAATGTATGAATGCTATCATAGTATCATGCTAACAGTAGATTCCGTTTAATCCCCTTAGGTGTGTCGTCAAAAGTGGAAATCATGAAAATTTCCTCTGGCCTCAAAGTTTTGAGAACCACTTGTACACAGCCTTAGTCAGTCTTCCTTGATCTGAATGAAGGGTCTACCCTGTAATCCCGTTCTTTGGGAGATACTTTCTAGGCGGATACCTTATTTTAGAAGGTTTAAACTAGGCCTACGAAGTTCTGTGTTTGCTAAGTAATTTCCAGCTAATTGTCAACTTCCTAACAATGGAGTGGATCTAAAACCTAATTCTGGGGGTGGGGCAGGGATTCATAATGCAAGAGTGTGGGGGGACAGCACTGAATTAAGTGAGGATAATATGAACTTGGCTTTTCCAATATAAATAAGGCTTAGAAAAAGTGATCCTCAGACTTCTGCTCACAAACATCCAGTATTAGTCCTGGTTCAGAGCCCATCATTCTTGAAACCCCATACCTAACAGTAATTCTAAACAAGTGAGCAGTTCACTCACAGTCTCAAAGGGATCAGGTCCACCTTTACCCTGAGCTCAGCCCTTTTAATGGGTCAGCTTAACTGGAAGGCTCAGCAGATAACCCTATACACCTCAGGTGGGGGTGGGGAGGGAGTGGCAGAGAATGGCAGGCAGTAAAGGAATCTAGCCAGTAGCGAGGGAGGGGACATGAATGAACATTTTTCCATAAGAAAATCTTTGTTCAAATGATCTCAAAGCTTTTAGAATTTTATGCAGAAATGCTCTTTTATCACTTGTAAACGTTATCACTTTTAATTGAACTCTACTATAAATTGAGTAAAATGAAACCAACCAAATGAATAAAAAAAAAACTTTTTCTTTTCTAGAAAACTTCATTATATTATACAGCACTTAAGAACTTTCACAAATTAACACTAATCTATCTTCCCAACCTCATCTCTTTCTACTTCTTTCTGTGACTGCCATACTCTACCCCAGGGTTTCTGAGACAGCACTGTTGACATTTTGAATGGAATAATTCTTGGTTACAAAGAGCTGTCTTGTGCATTATCGAACATTTAGCATCAGCCCTGGCTTTTACCTACTAGATGCCAGTGGCACCCCACCCCAAGCTCATGATGATCGAAAAATGTCCAAAGACATTGCCAATTGTTTCCTAGGGCATAAATCACTGCCACTGAGAACCACCAGGGATCACCCCCTCACCTCCATCTCACCTCCATTGAGAACCCACAGCTCTGGCCCATGAGACAACTTGCCCTTCTGTGAACATGTTTTCACACACACATGGTTTCCCCCACCCTATATACACTCGCAAACACCTTTCTTCCTGTTCCTTTTACCTGAAACACCCTACTTTTCCCTTTTTCATTGACAAACTTATTCTCGAAGACCTAAATCAAATGGTATATATGTATATTGTTTTCCTTACAATCCATGCCAACTTAATTTCCTTTCCCTTCTCTGGGGCTGCCAGAGGCACTGCATGCATCGTTGCTAGTACTTATAGTGCTTACCATATGAAGTTGTTATTCCCTCCTCCCTAAGAGATTGTGAGTTCCTCAAGAACAAGGTCTGCATATCTACACTACCCAGCATGGTCTTGTGTGTGTGTCTTTGTGTGTGCACACACATGTGTGCACTAACAAAAATGTAAATCACTCAAACACATGTTTTTGTTGAAGCATCAGCCAAAGTCCTAAGTTATGCCATTTACTCTATATTTCCTAAAGGAATATGTCGATTTTCATACTCACCAAGTAGATTAAATTAGACCAGATAGCTTCAGCAAATCTGGATTGCTCACTGTTTTCCAAACATGCATGGTACTTCCCCATCTTTCCACAGTTGTTGAGATTGTTTTCTTCACCCGGAAAGTTCTATTCTCATTTCTCTCTGTCAAAATTGGCTTGGAGTCCTTTAGGAGCAACTGCCTTTGGGAGGAGAAAAGATCTCTTCCTCTGAGTGAGAAAGAAAGAAAGGGAGAGGAATGAAGCACCACATCACTGAGGTAAAGAGGAGAGTGGAGGGAGCTCACCTCCAGGCATCGTCCTCTGTTAGAGCAAGATGGTGGAGCGTGTGCTAAGGCCTGCCCAGTGTGCGGACCTGCGGTTCCACGAGGACAATCCTCAGGCAGATGTTTCAGGGAAATGACAAGAGATGGTCTAAAGGACGGCAAAGCAGCAGTGAGGTTGCAGGGTTCCTTTCAGATGGACACATCTTTTCCTGGAAAACTCCTACCTCTGCTTCAAGACCCAGCTCAAAATGGCCCCTTCTCTGACTCATCCAGGTGGGAAGTGAACTCATGGAGTCCTTCCCCCCACCCTACCCCTGCAATCCTTATGAAGGCATTTGCCTTGTTGTAGCTCAGATTTTAAGTTTACTCATTTGTCCCTCCAGTTAGTTTTGGAGCTTCTTAAGGGTCATAATTCATCTCTATATTCCCAGCGCCTGGTACCACGGCCAGCACACATTAAGTGCTCAAAAAATGAGGAGGGAAGGAAGGAAGGAAGGAAGGAAGTTCCCTCCCTGGTAGAAGCCTACCTGTGCTCAGTGAATTAAGCAGAGCAGAGAGAGACCTGGGGAGAGCCTGGCTGCCTCTGTGTCTCTGGTTACACAAGAACAGCAGAAAACTGCCCATGTGTACACATGTGAAGTAATGCTAACAAGAAAATTAGCCATGAGATAAATGCGAAACTGCAGTGGTTTTTTCAAAAGCCATATGCAGTCCTGAACAGCAAGGGAAAGAGTGGGAGGATGGTGAACTCAGTGGAAAAAGTAACAGGCCCAGGAGATAATTTACAATCGAGAATGGTATGACTTCCTAAATCGTAGAGTGTGTGGTCCCAAAAGCAGAGCACTGCAGATGCACTTACTGTAAAAAACCACTCATGACTCGTTTTTTTTTTTCTGTCAAAAATAAAGTCTGTTTTGAATATATCTTTCTAGCAGCACATAGCCTTGCTTTAAAAAGCAGTAGCTCCATGAGACCGTCTTTCAGATGGAATTCCGTTCAATGTGAGAACGCAGGACACTGGCGACGCTGCTTCCTGAACCCCCACCGCATGCTCTGCATGTCTGTCTTGATCCCTCACGATGTTCCTGCGAGGCGGGGGTGGCGCTCTGTCTGTTTCTCTCACAAGGAGCGGTGAGCTGATAACCCAGGATCACACGCTAGCACACAGGACCCACATGGAAGACCAAGTCCTTCTGACTGCAAAGCCCGTGTTCTTTCCACTGTATTAGGCAGATGGCCCATCAGATGTAATCAGTAGAGGGTAGAGATGGGGCACGCAGAGAATCAAGACTTCATGAGCACAGTGCTCGGCTAGGGGCACAGGGCCCCGTGCTCGGTCGGCCCTATGCTTCCCTTTATGTTCTGTTGCTGTCGTGAAATTCTTCACACTTTTTTTTAACAAGGGGCCCTGCATTTTCATTTTTGTTCTGGACCCTGAAAATGATATAGGCAGCCCTGCACAGAATCAGAGAATGTTTGGGCTGGAAGGGCTTTGAGAGGTCATGAGTTCCACACAGCTGATTGCTGGCAGAGCAGCAGCAGAACCCATGTCCCCATGTTCTTTCTCCCTCACCACACTGTCCCCCGGAGGACCCTTCACATTAGAGAAGGGAGGTTTCCCCCTACCCTACAGGAGCTTATCTCTAGCCAAAATGTCACTTGTGGCCGAGCTGGGTCAACTCATTTCACTCCTGGGCAAATGGCCCTGGGTATTTCATAAAACCAAATGCACATAAACCTAAATGTGATTTTGACAAAACCACAATGTCTACACTGTGGTCAAAGAAACCTTTAACAGAGTCTCTCACCTAACACCCCTCTGCCTGCCCCAGCCTCCCTGACATGCTTTTCTTAGCAGAGGGAGGCTAGCACAGCCAGGTCAGGCTGGGGTCATTGCCAGGGCAGCCAGGGGGAAGCCAGGCTCAAGGCCAAGGTTGGGGCTCCTACCAAAGCTGACCCAGAGAAGAGAAAGCATTTTGGCATTGTCAGTCTCCCTCTAGGGTCCTAGCCATAGGTATTCTGCTTCACCTAAGTTGGTAACACATTAACCCCCATCAGCAGAGCTGTGCTCAGGTTAAGACGGAGGTTCGTATCACCTCTCCCATGCCCACATATTTGGAATTTACAATATTGAAGACATACGCTTTGATTTCCAGAAATATGTATTTGCCTCAGACACACGAGAGAGCTGGTGCTGAGAAGCATTTGACTGTATTGAAGGTCACACGTGTGCCCCCAGTCCAGGGGAGAAGAGGTGAGGTGCACGCAGCTCACCAAGGAAACCTGGGTAGGCTCTAAAAGAGCTTCTCTCGATTTCCCAGTGTTGTGGAAAGGTTTTGCTGGTAGGCACAGTCTGAACAGTTTCCATTGTCAGTCAGAATAAACACAGAATGTCCTAACACTGCTATGATGTGGTCACAACTTGGTAAGATGGTACCCGCCAGATGACCACTGTCATGGACGACACACACGAATCACCATGTAATGTAGAAGCACCACAAAGGCAGGGGGTCCTTACTTCTTGTAAGGACGATGAGTCCAAGCACCTGAACAGGGCCTGGTTCATAGTAAGTGCTCATTAAATACTTGCTGTGTAAAGGAATGCTACTTGTGGCTTTAAAGGATTAGTAAAATATTGGAATGGGGTGTCTGGGTGGCTCAGTGGATTAAGCATCCGACTCTTGGTTTTGGCTCAGGTCATGATCTCACAGCTTCGTGTGTTCGAGCCCCCACATTGGGCTCTGTTCTGGCACCACTCTCCGTCTCCCTCTCTTACTGCCCCTCCCCCACTCATGCTTATCTCTGTCTCTTTCAAAATAAATGAACTTAAAAAAATTTTTTAAACATTGGCATAACTGGATAACTAATGGAGTGTCTTAGATTTTTATCCTAACATGATGACTACAAAAGGGTATTTCACAAATTCCGAGGAGATCAAAAGGGTCCATGATAATCTTGTGTGCATTCGATCCAAATGATGGCAAGTAAAGGTAGGGGAAAATATTACAGGTTACCCTTCCATTCCTTCATTATTCTCCTAGGGCTCTCTGTATTACTGCTAATTTTAGTAACTCTAACACACACACACACACACACACACACACACACACACATATAGGTAAAGTATATTTATAAATTTATTAATAGAGAGATACGAACATACTTTTTATTTGCTTATCTGTTTATATATGTCTATGTGTGTGTACACAGGAGGAGAATGAATCTGTCTTTTTTCCAACATCATGACTCATGACTCCTAAAGACTCCATGTCTACTTCCACAAAACAGGAACACTTTTTTTGGAACCATCAGACCACTGTCCCAATCTGAAAATTGACATTAACACAACACCAACTTCCAATTCACTGGCCCCATTCAAATTTCTCCAACTGTCTGAATGTCTCTTTTTTCTCATTCCTCTTGAGGAACAGCCATTGGCTTACTGTTCTCCTTCAGTCTGGAACAGTCGTAAAGAAATAGACTTCTCCATCACTAGGATGACCCTCAACTTAGATCAGTCAGATGTATCCTTACACTCAAGTCGTGCATTCTTGGCAGAAAAATTGGAGAAAAGATGCCGTGCTCTTCTCAGTGAATATATTAGGAGGCCACACGGTAGCCTGTCCCACGACTGGTGATGTTAACCTTGATCATCTGGCCAAATTTACGTCTGCCAAGTTCTCCACTGCAAAATCTCTACTTTTCTTTGTATTCGATTAGTATTTTGTGGAGAGACAGTCCAATATTACACCAATGTTCTTTTACTAGTTGGCACTGTACTATGAGGAAGAGCTACTTCTTTTCCTTCATTTGTTCATTTATACATTTATTTATATCAGCATGAATTTATGGATTCTTATTTTATTCATTGAATTTCAATCCAGGGCTTTTCTTTATCTTGATGCGTTTGTCGTCCTGGATTTGGCCAGTGGGAGCTCTTCAAGCTGACCTGTATGCCCTATAGATATGTCCCCATCATTCTTAAAGCATTTCTTTACTTTTCTATTACAACAAGATGATTCAGGTTCATCTTGTTCTTTCCTTGTCCTAGACTTACAATCAGTCATTCCTCTAAGGAGCCCTGGCTCCTTTTAGTAGAGAAAGTATATAAAACCCAACACCTGGGGACATGGTACGTTCAAACTATTTTTATATCTATTATATATATGTATATATATAATATTAAATATATATGTCTATTTACAAATTCATGAATTCATACCAATACTTTGAACTTCAATCCAGCACCTCAGGATCTTTCTTGCCCCCTCCCTATTTCTATGGTTGAAAATCTTCTTCTCAAAGCTAGAGCAAACAATCCTAAAATTTGTATGGAACCACAAAAGACCTCGAATAGCCAAAATAATACTGAAGAATAAAACCAAGGCGGGAGGCATCACAATCCCAGACTTTAACCTCTACTACAAAGCGGTGGTCATCAAGACTGTATGGTATTGGCACAAAAACAGACACATAGACCAATGGAATAGAATAGAAAACTCAGAAATGGACCCGCAAGTATATGGCCAACTAATCTTTGATAAAGCGGGAAAATGTATTCAATGGAAAAAAGACAGCCTCTTTAATAAATGGTGCTGGGAGAATTGGACAGCAACTTGCAAAAGAATGAAACTAGACCACTTTCTTACACCACTCACAAAAATAAATTCTAAATGGATAAAAGATCTGAATGTGAGACAGGAAATCGTCAAAATCCTAGAGGAAAAAGCAGGAAAAAGCCTCTTTGACCTAAGACACACCAATTTCTTACTTGACACGTCTCCAAAGGCAAGGGAATCAAAAGCAAAGATGAACTATTGGGACTTCATCAAGATAAAAAGCTTCTGCACAGCAAAAGAAACAACCAACAAAACGAATAGGCAACCAACGGAATGGGAAAAGATCATCGCAAATGACATATCGGATAAAGGACTGATATCTAAAATCTATAAAGAACTTACCAAACTCCACACCCGAAAAACAAACAACCCAGTGAAGAAATGGGCAGATGATATGAATAGACACTTCTCCAAAGAGGACATTCAGATGGCAAATAGACACTTGAAACGATGTTCAATGTCACTCATCATCAGGGAAATACAAATCAAAACCACACTGCGATACCACCTCACACCAGTCAGAGTGGCTAAAATAAACAAATCAGGAAACTATAGATGCTGGCGAGGATGTGGAGAAGTAGGCACCCTCCTACATTGTTGGTGGGAATGCAAACTGGTGCAGCCACTCTGGAAAACGGTGTGGAGGTTCCTCAAAAAAATGAAAATAGAGCTACCCTATGATCCAGCAATAGCCCTGCTAAGAATCTACCCGAGAGACACAGGATTGCTGATGCATAGGAGCACGTGTACCCCAATGTTTACAGCAGCACTTTCGACAATAGCCAAAACATGGAAAGAAACTAAGTGCCCATCAACTGACGAGTGGATAAAGAAGATGTGGTACATATATACAATGGACTACTATGTGGCAATGAGAAAAAATGAAATCTGGCCATGCATAGCAACATGGATGGAACTGGAGGGTATTATGTTAAGTGAAATAAGTCAGTCAGAAAAAGACAGATACCATATGTTTCCACGAATAGGTGGACTTGGTGAGACTAAGCAAAAACCAGGGGGAGGGGAAGAGGGAAAAGAAAAAAAAAAGACACAGAGAGGGAGGGAGATAAAACATAAGAGACTCTCAAAGACTAAGAACAAACTGAGGGTGAGGGAGATGGGGGGGAGAGGGGGTGATGGGCATTAAAAAAGGGCACATGTTGGGATGAACACTGGGTGTTTTATGTAAACGAATTTGAAAATAAACTATTTTAAATTAAAACAAAAAAAAGAAATAAACATTAAAAAAAAAAAAAGAAAATCTCGTCTCATATGGTGAGGAATATGAATTGACAATCCTCAGCATATTTACCTATTTGCTCAGTCAATTAACTTATTTGCTAAAGGTAACCAATCCCCAGTCTTCCAGCTGCCTCCTCCATCTGTCACCTCTACATCTTACCCACTTTGTTCCTCAGCCATCAGGCTGTTTCCCACCACCTCATCACCATAATACCACCACCCCCTTACTGCCCTTCTTCCTTGGATGAAAATGAGAAGGGAACAGAATGGATTGATATTTTGAAAGGCTTCCCAAACTATTCTAAGTTTGCATGCAGGTATTCACATCATTGGAATAGGAAGATGATATTTGCATCTAAACCTGAGTCCCAAATTATCAACTCCCCCCCCCCACCCCATTATGGCACTCTCCTGGAAGCATCCTTTTTTCACCGTCTCACTGAATGGGTGGGAATTGGAAAGCCCCTGGAAAGGGTGGGGAGTCTTAAGACTTTAGAAGCAAGATAAGATGATAGGACAGCAGAAGTAGGGGATGCCAAGAGAAATCATATAATTTTGCTACAGGCTGGCCCTAAATATGCCTTCTCAAAATTATCTCATGTACCCCCTTTGGAATGTGCATATGTGTCACTGCTCCCTAATCTAATTTGCAAATGACCTCCTAATGCTTTGATTCTCCTGTGTGAAGAACATGACTGCTTTTAATTGATTGAAGGCTTCACTCTATTTCTGGTACTTTTCTTGTATTTTTCCACTTTGGAGAATGTTGCACTCCTGGGCATGAGTATAGCCAGCGCATGCACAATTTGGTCTTGAGCACATCTCTGCCAACACACCTTACTCTTGACCTATGATATCTGCTCTTGGCTGATCCAACCTTGGGCCCCTCCTCAGCAACCTCATCACCTTCTTTATTTAGCCTTTGCCATATAGCCTGGTAGAAATCATAAACCCAACACTCAATGCCACAAAGCAGAACTGCCAGAGAAGAACAGTATTGACACGCCTGAGCCAAAATTACTGCACTTCCTCCAGCTCCACACTAATGAAGAAATTTGTTGAATATTTATTCTGGAAGAGAAATTGAAATCAAATTAATAGGAAAGGAGGATGAAGGATTGAATTCTGTTATTGCCTTTCCTGGCTTCCTACATTGTTGGAGAAAGCCATAAAACCTTATTTGTACCATTCATTTTCATATTTTCATGCTTACATTATGGCTGAAAGAAAAGTCAAGGCTGGCTCCAGATGAAACATCGCTGCCTGAAAAAGGAACACTTTGTCCCGGAGCCACAACTGGCACAGTCCTACAAAGTAAGCTTACACAACAAAGTTAGGGCAAAAGTTAAACAAGGGAAGAACTGAAAGGAGAAAGAGCCCAACAGAGGCAGTTCTTTAATTTATTAAAGCTTTTGTGTAGTCAGTATCTGATTTGCTAATAATAGGTTAGTCTCTAAAATTTTCCTCTGACCTGATGATCCATTCCAGAGATCACTATGGATGGCATTTCAAGAAGGAATCTTTGAGTAACTCATAGACTGCCAAGGGCCCCAAGAAAACTCCAGTGTGACATGGAGTTAACGTGGCTTGAGATGTAGGTCTAGGAGCACCATCTTTTTCCAAGATACAAACAAGGAAGCTTAAAGGTGATTTTCTTTTCATGAGTGTGTATATGTGCATTAAATATCAAAGTACCAGAAAAGGAGAGAAACAGAAATAAAAGCAAACCAGAATAATTTGTAACCTGAAAAGATAACCACAATAAATAAAATGAATTAGGGTCTGGGGCCAAAACTAGCTTGGAAATTATTACAATTACATTCCATAAGAAAGATTATGAAGGTACCTGAGTCTGTTTGGGCTGCTGTAACGGAGCACGTAGACTGGGTGGCTTTATAAACAACAGGAATTCATGTCTTATAATTCTGGAGGCTGGGAAGTCCAAGATAAAGGCAACAGTTGATTTGGTGTCTGGTAAGGGTCTCCTTCCTGGTTCATAAACAGCTATCTTCTCACTGTGTCCTCAAATGGTGGAAAGGGATGAGAGAGCTCTCTGGGGTCTCTTTTAAAGGTCACTAATCCCTATTCATGAGGGCTCCACCCTTGCCTAACCACATCCCAAAGTCTCCACCTCCTGATACCATCACACTAGGAATTAGGTTTCAACATATGAATTTTGGGAGGATTAAACCTTCAGTCTACAGCAGAAGGTAAGGACGATTGTACTGATCAAGGCACGACGAGGCTCTGTCAACCAATGGCTTCACTTGTGTTCCTACTCTGTGCACCACATTGTGTTGACACCATCAACTAATGAAAAAAGTAGAAGGTCTGGTTTCTCTTTACAGTTTACACCAGTAGAAGGCCAAGTGGTGTGCTGGAATCGGCTCATATAAGCTCATGAGAACAGTGTTAAATATTCAGGAAATTCTCAAGCAGTTTGTTAAACCATCGTTAGCTTGAAATCAGCCACAAAAGTAATATTTACACCATGAAAATGGACAAATACAACAAATTCGGACTTTGTTTTCAGAAAGCCAGTTTACCAGCACACACTACTAGTAACCACACAGGGACACTCCCCAAAGTTGGAGATTTTAGAGTTAGAAGGACTATGAGGACTGACATGAGAAAGGACAAGATGGCTTCTACGAAGCCAGTCTCTAGAGGAGGGCAGAGCCATCTGGCTCCTTGGGGAGATTCTTGTTGAAAGCAGGACTTGAGTATGTGTTATAAAAGAAACATGCTTTTTTTTTTTTTCCCTAGTCAATCTTAACCACTACCCCTCCTCATCCCTGACCATCTCATTGGTCTACTCAGTTTCTAAGGAGAGGCGGAGATGAACACAAACTAATAAAAGAAGGAGAAAGTAGAAGAGGTGCTGGAGCTTACAATTCATTGGGTTTTAGAAATCAGAGAGGGCTTGAAGATGACCTAACCCATCCCCTCACTTAAAGTTGTGGAAACAGAGCCAAAGTGGTAGAATGACTCGTAAGTCATACAACTAGTTGATGACTAGGCAGGGCCAGCAACCAGGTCTCATCCATAATCCCTACTCTGTGCCAACTACTGTGATGTTTCCTAATTCTTACTCGTCCTACTGCTATCTCCAGTATGACTTCCTCACAGGAAGAGGAGTCAGACAAGAAGAGAACCTTGCTAATCCCTCCCTCCCAGCCAGCTCATGGGATATGTATTATTTCAAGAAGAATTGGGTATATTAATGCCAATCATGAAGGCCCTGCCAGCTTAGAAAAGGGATATGTGCTTGAAGAGGTGGTAATGAAGGTGCTGTGCATGTGCCGTCTAGTGTAAGTGGAAAAAAATCATCTTTTGTTCCAAATTGAGTTCCAAGTCATAATTCCTTCAATCACAACCTTCACTCCCTAGGAAACTACCAAAACTGAGCTGATGATTTCAATGCTTTCCAGATGGAAAAATGTTGATGTCATCCTAAGCCTTGCATCTGCAAGAGTCATTTATTCTGTTCAGCATAATGGGGCAGTTGAGGCCAAGGTGTCACAGTTGGAATGAGTCCCTGAGACCAAACAGGCCCTTCTGGAGCTACTTCCTACCTGAGAAGGTCGCAGCTCTCAGACTTGGGGAGAGAAACTTGGGCTGTAGCTCCACCAGCTGAACCTTCTCAGGGAATAGAAGACTTGGTTCTGCACTTGCCGTCCAGCTCCTGTCATCAGTATTAAACTAACATTATATTTTTAAAAGAAAGGCTCTTATTAAGCCAGTCTAAATAAAGTCTTTGTGAGAGAACAGTTCCATGCTGGTCCCCAGAGGGGCAGATGGAATGTATGGCTTGATTGATCCTCTGCCTCTCTGATTGCAGTGATCGTTCCAAAAGAAGTAATAGGAGAATAAAGTCCACCATTGGCAACATAGACTTTCCTCGGCAAGAGGAATACAGAAGTTTTCTTTAAAGAGTCATTTAGGGGCTAGTCTGGGGAAAGAATTATATCAGATCAGTCTTCAAAATTCCTATTTTGTGTCTAATAATTACTTGTATTACTGAGATGACTTAAAAGACAAACCCATCATCCACAGATATGTCCACCAAATGGACGATAACCTCCCCCCCCAACAATTGGAAATAAAGTAGAACTGTAGAGACACAGAGAAACTGAAAACATTTGCAAGGTGGTTTTCCTCTGACCCCTCATTCACCCTCCCTTGAGGATAGCAGCTCCATCTAGATCAGATGCACTATTACATGATATGTAAGCTTCATAATAGTTGTTCTGGATTGCAAAGTGACCAGCCATCCCAGTCTGCCCAGGACTGGGAGGGTTCCTGGGATACAGAATTTTAGTTTTAAAATCAGGATAGTATCAAGAGAACCAAGAAGAGCTGGTAACCATTAAACTCCAGCTCTACTATCTCCCAAAACTGTCTATAAAACTGATGCTCTAAGTAATTGAGAAGCTTGCTAAAGATCACAAACTATATGATGGCAGATCCTGCATTTGTATCTCAGTCTGATTTCAAAGACAGGACTTCCCTTTAAATGATCCGTAGGGAGATTTATATTTATTGACAGAGAAAAGGATGAAAATATTAAAATGATGGATGTTACCTTGTAGCCGTCCACATTGCAGACCTATTTAACAAGACAACAGGCTTAAAAACCAGGGTTTGGATGTAAAAGATTTCTTAAAAGGGGGGGAGTTGCTCCCTCCAACTATGTCCCAGAAGGTGCCCCTTTTATCAAGTCTATAAGATAAATATGTTCTATAAGAAATAAATATGTTCGCAAAGGGAGCTGCAGCATCCAGAGCCCAGATGTGCTCTGGTTGCCATCTTACTAGGTCCCTGGGACTCAGGGATGACAGGTGCTAAGCGGCAATCACAAAGGCAAGGTGGATATGATTACCATAATGGGCAACAGAGCCAAAACAATAAACAGAATGGTTTGAACCTCAGAGGTCACTGGCACTGGCTAGTTAATTTTGTTGTCTCTACAACTAAATATATGGACAGTCTACTAAAGTCTTTCTTGACTTATGAAAGCAGAAAACTTAAGTTTGCTCAACAGAACTCTGACTTGAATCATCACAATAGAGACTTGTGGCCCCTCAACCAATTTCTAAACTCAAGTCAGTCTTTTTTTTTTTTTCATGTTTATGTATTTATTTTTGAGAGACAAAGATGGAGGATGAGTGGGGGAGGGGCAGAGAGCGAGGGACTCACAGAATTGAAGCAGGCTCCAGGCTCTGAGCTGTTAGCACAGAGCCCGACTCAGGGCTCAAGTCAGTCTTGAGATCCAGAGCCCCTTAAATGAAGAGCCAGCTGAGTCCTCTTGAGGAAATCTTTGTACTGTCAAAAAATGTATATTGTAAACCAGCTTCCTAAACTTTTCTTCCTAACAAGAGGCATATACCCCAGCTCTCCAGGGACTTGAAACTGTCCTAAGGAGCCATTGTTTTTCCATCTAAATCATTCCATTCTAGCTAATCATTGCCTGGTGCTGCAAGACCCCACTCAGGCCAAGAAAGGGAGCAGAATTCTGTAAAAACACTACACCCCCTAGCATGGACCTAGTGTCCACAAGATTCATATTGGACCAACTCTATCTCCATGAGTATACCTTACTTTGTCTCTGCCTCCTCTCCCCCACATCTCTCAGCTTTCTCAGTCTTCTCTTTTGCTTCTTCCGTGTCTTTTCCCTTAAGCTTTTGTCCATTAGCCCAGTCAGTGGCAGGTTTGTCCCAGATGAAAGAGGAGTCTTCTTTATTTGGAATTGAGAAGATACAGGAAAGGTATCTAGAACATCAATGTTGTCCCTTTATCAACCTCAACTTCACTTCCCATCCAAAGTCAAGCTACATCATAAGAACCTTCCAACTTTTGCAGGACCTGAAGGCCTTGCCATAGTCTTCCTAATGGTTTAATGAGGCTGGCACCTCATTTTACTCATGAAAGAGTTGGTTCTTTGTAGAAGCTCAGGAAATGTGTACTGAATGAATGGATAAATATTCATTCTCAACCTTGTTGCATGTGAGGGTTGAGGTTATCAGTGCCCAGAGCACCTGAACCCTACAACTTACTAGTTAGAGAATCCCAACTCTGTACCTCATATAAGAAAGTATAGTATATATGTTTCTAAAGCAAACTAGAAAAGTACATGCCTCGATATGCCGCTAGGATATATAATGACAAAAAACTGAAATATCAGACCCTACCTACTGGGACCTTCATTACAGGTCTCCTGTAATGTGAGTTTTCTATATAGCTGAGGATGTATCCTTTTAAGGATCAAATATTTTAAGTGAACTATTTTGAAATTATAAATATAGATATATTCACTTCCTACACTTTATATATTTTTCATTTACTATATATATTTTTATATAGCAATTAAAAATGTTTTATATGTGAGATCTGCCTCCTTAACCAGAGCCAACTGCATATAATTTTCTATGTTCTGAACATCAAATTATGAATATAAAACATGGTTTACTGTAGTAATCCAGTCCCTGTAGCAACTGGAAGTCTATAAATTAGTCAGTAGTGAGGCTCTGTTGGAAAGAATACCTCTATAGCTAGGCATTAGGATGGGCTAAATGTTCCCCTAATTCCTTAGATTCAAGTCAGCATTCAGGAATACGTTTATTCTTGATGGGCACTGTGCAGGGACTGGGTACAGAAAAAAAATAAGACCTAGAGAGAGCTCTCAGGCCACAGTTCCTTAAGACAGAGTGAGAAGGAGCCCAGGAGCCTTCCCCTCCACAGTCGGTTTGTTGTCTACCTCATCCAAATTGAATTGCGACCAAGTATCTCTAACAAGGTTCTTGTTCACTGCTCTCTTTGTCTTGGAGGAAAAGTTTCTGTGGCAGCAGCAACAGCTCTTTCTATGTATTGAGTACTTATGTTAATCAGTGATCTGGCAGAGTTTTCTGATTCTTTGGTCTGATTATTTATTATTTGTGGAGTGTGGTAAGTGCAGATGGCATTTTGCAAAGCACAGAATTCTGAGAATGAAACTTCAGCCTCAAGGCGTTGACTGTCTGATTTAGGCTTAAACAAAACACTGAATAAACAGGGAGACAACTAGTTGAGTTGATGTGGCTGGAAAGGAGGAAAAAATGGAGACGGAAAAAAAGAAGTAAGTTTTATGGAGAGATGTGAAAAGTGATAAAGCAGCATTAAAAAATGTGAACTATTTCAAGGGGCACACAAGAAAGGTTACCAAACCAATGGGTTAAAAAGGAAACAGAAGGAGCTTTGAGAAGAGAGTCTCAGGAGAGGAAGACATTCAATGAGACAACCTGCTTGCGTCTTTTGGTTGAAGAGATGAGAGGCAGGGGTGTCCAAGTTAAGGAAATCTGAATCATCATGGACGAATTGACAAGGTTATGGATGAGAATTTATCTTCTGGAGAGAAAGGGGAAAAGATGGCAGTCAGAAGTGGGAGAAAACTTGGGTGAAGTCTGGTTGAGAAGAGAGAGGAAAAGACATGGAGCGTTCAGATGATGAGTTTTGAACACGGGTCACAGGAGCCAGCCGCTTCTGTCCACTGGGCCACCTGCACCTGCTTTTAACCTTTTAGCTAAGTTCAGAAATTTCCTCTTATTGATTCATCCAGGGATGATCATACTCTCAATATCTTACTCAAACTAATAAAATTCACAAAACCTCTTATATAAACAGAAATTTAGATGTATTTGATCTTGAGTAGATGATACAAGTTGAAAGCATCTGGATAGAAAACATAAACCGTGGAAACAATAAGCATAAGAAGGGTGGAATGTTCTATTAATATCAGATAAAACGACTTCAAGACAGAGTATTTCCAGATTTCCAAAGGAACATTTCATAATGATAAGGGAGTCTATTCTTCAGGAAGGCATAAAATAATAAATGAGCATGCACCTCATAACAGAGCTTCAAAATATACAAAGCAAAAATGTACAGAATTAAAGGGAGAAATAGACAAGTCCACAGTCATGGTTATAGATTTTAACACCCTTTCTCAGCAATGGATAGAACCAGACAAAAAATTAGTAAAGACATAAGTGACTTGAACAACACTATTGACCACCTTGACCTAATTAAAATTTTAAAACATTTCATGCATCTACAGAACATACATTCTTTCATAAAATGGGTGATAGCTCTGACCCCAAAACTTGAGAGATTACCTGAATGGATTATCCCCACAATGCAGCAGAACATCTCAATGTCAACCAAACCTCAGGTCCCTGCAGCCAAGTAGATTACATTTGTTGTGGTGTTTCTGATTTTCAAGTAGTGGTTCTAGGTTCCTCAGTAACACTTGAGGAATACTCTACTCAGTCAAACCTGCAAATTGTCTTTGAGGCTGAATTATTTTTCAGAGACTATATTGTCCCTGTTGACTTCTTCAGTATAAACAGAAAATTCATTATCCAGTGACTCTCTCCAACATTAACATAAAATATTCTGTACCTGAGTCCTAGAAGACTTGGGTTCTTGTCTTCCCACAGCCTGCCAACCCCCCCACACAAATTTCGTAGCTGTGTGACTTTGGACACAGAACCTCTTTAAGCCTGACTCAATTTCCTCATCTGTAAAATTCTTAGGACTGTAGTGAAGTTCAACTGAGAGGTTAAATGAAACCTTTTTTTATGAACTATGAAGCAGTGTACAAATATCATGGAGCAATTACTTTGTACTCCTGAGAAAGAGAAACTGGCCTAGGGTGAGTAGAAATTGTACAATGGGAGAATAAAATAAAGGTCGACGGTTTATTCTGAAGCAAAACCTGTGAGAATCTTCAATTTCCTATCTCAGGAGAGAGTATAAAAGTGTTATGGGCACCATTTAAAGTTTGCAGAAGGAGGAGATAAGGAGAAGACCTGGGCATCAAAATAAGAAAATGGTATTGGAGATTTTGCTGGAGGACATGTTGGGTGACACTGATCTCACAGCAAAATGGGTGGATTTCAACCTAAGAATATGAATTCTAGACCTTGTTCTACTGTGAGATTTTCTGAGTAACTCACACTAGAAATTCATTTCTCTAAACCTGTTTCTCCCTCTGAAAGCAGAGTTTCACCTACAACTGTCCTGGGCTTGATTAACGTTTTAAATGCTTTGAGCAAGTTGGAAGGACAAGGTCTTTAAGAATACAATGGATTATTTAGAAAAGTGAAAGAACATGATCAGAGAGCACGCAAAACATCTCCCTCTATGAAGTCTTTTCATGAGATTCCTCTTTCCTTGTCTTATAAGGAAAGAAAATCTAGCTGGGAGATGACTAACACCATGGGCTAATCTCTTCCCCATTAATGTTCTCTGGACACGCACTCTTCTCCTATAGGAGTATGTTGGAATTTTGTCGTTCAGACTTCCTCATCTGTACAAATGCATTCTTTCCTGGAGATATAATAGTGAAAAATGAAGGCTGCAGTTTTGTGAGGAGCTGGCTGAGGGCCCGGCAGTCAGATGTTCTCTGTCCCTTGCTTTACCTTGGGCTTATGCAAATGACAGTGCTGTTCAGCTTCCTTTCCTCATATGCACCATTGGAATAAAAATACCCTTTTCTGCAAGGTCAAGTGAAAACTAATTAGCTGTGTTTTCTTGAATACTCTCTGGAGTCATTAATTGAAACACTTTTAGACGTTACTTCTATCCTGTGGCCACAAAATTCTTTTTTTGTTTTTTAAATGTTTATTTATGTTTGAGAGGAGAGGGAGAGGCAGAGAGAGAAGGGGACAGAAGATCCGAAGTGGGCTCTGTGCTGACAGCAGAGAGCCCAATCCTGGGCTTGAACTCACTAACCGCGAGATCATGACCTGATCAGAAGTCGGATGCTTAACCAACTAAGCCACCCAGGCACCCTGGCTACAAGATTCTTAGTGAAAATGAGTATGAAAAAGAATCTGGGAAGTTTACTAATCACTAAAGTGTTGAGATTCTGGTGACATTTCCTAGCTCTCCATTTAGAAAAGGCACAAGGGACCTTTGCCAAATCTATTAGCCACTTTCAATTGTGTATTCGATTAAGAACAACAAAAAGAAGTTTTTATTTCTTTTTCCTTCTTCTCTTTGTTGTTATTGTTGACGATGATGATGATATTTCTCTCCGAATCTCTCTGGCTTTCACTCCTTCCCACTGTCTCTCCTTCCTTGTCTCATTTCCCTCAAATTTAGGTAACTTGTGAACTTGAAAGTTTGGTTGAGAGTTATCAAAAAGTTAGCCACCTCACAGCCTTGCTGGGAAATAAAACTCCTTTAAATACAACTGTCATCAAACTCATCAGCATCCTCCTCCCCTTACCTCTTTCGCACTGGGTCACTAACAAGTTACAATGTTTTTCTTTTTCCTCTCCAGTCCCTGTTGTTTTAGGGTTTTGTTCTCTTCTTCCTCATTTCTGCGTTGCTTGCTCCATCTTAGAAGCATGGGTCACCCCTGCTGCCACCACCGCCATCACTCCCCGGCAGACAGAAAGGCTAAAATGTCAAAAGATGCCTCAGTTGCCTCTGACAAAAGTGCAGATCAGCTCTGAAAGGGAATAAATATGATGGGGGCACAATAATAACAGTGTGCGCTTGTTAACTACAAAAATCCAGCAGGACTGGGGGCAGGGAGGGAGGGAACCGTGGACAATAGAAGCCTCCCGGGCAGGAGCCCCTGGGGGACCGAGTGGAGGGGGGTCCTCCAGCAGCAACCATCAATTCTCTGGGCTGGTTTGGTTTTGTTTTGTGAGGTCTGAACTGAGGCTCAGCTGATGGGGCAGGGGGGTGGGTAGGGGGTGAATAAGGGATTTTACCCAAACCAGTGACTCTGAATGGAGGTCTTGGGCTCCGTGGAGGGGGCCTCAACAGTGGGAGCTTGAAAAGAGGGTCTTTGGGCTATTGGGGAGGGGGGGAGTGGAGGCTTTGGGTGGGGGCTGAGGAAACATTTTGAGGTGGGAGGCATGGGGGGAAGGAGGAGAATAGCACAATAATGGGAAAAAGGAGGCCAGCTTCTGAGCTCTCATTTCTGACAATGAGTCCCATGTGGTTCTCTTTATCTCAGCCATTCAGGAGTCAATAGAGGGAGCTTTTTTATTTTCAACTCTGAGTATACAGCCGCCCCACCCCCATCTCACACACATGCACACACACACGCACACACCTAAAATTGTGGGACACTAGGCAAGACTTTTAGAAACATCTGAAAATTTTTTTTCCTTGGGTCAGATTTGTTGAATTTTACATCCACCTGCCAGAACAGCACACGTGGGACGTTCCGTTCACAGCCAGTGGCCCCCCACTACTCTGCCTGTCTTCTCCCACCACCCCACACCCAGCCTCTGCTCCTTCCATCGTCTGTTGTGCACTTCTCTCCTCCTCAGGTAGATGCCTCGGTCCTTGACTCCTTACAAAGACATGAGTCACGTGATCACAGGTAGCCCGAACATCCACGGTGGAGAGATGGTAATTTTCAACCCTAAAAAGTAAGGATAAAAGATTGGAGCAAACCTAAGCTTGAACAGCAGAGTGTTTTAGAAAGCAGCAAACAACGAAAAGTTGTTTTTGACAGTAGACTCCTCTGAAATGTTAAGTCCCCAATTAGACGAATCCTTTTCAATTTATCCTTACGTCTGAGATTGAGGCGGCTCCTGCCTCCGAACTTACCCAGCTTGATAGAAAATAATTCATCTGTTTTTCAAACCATATCCTTATGTGTTCTCATGGGCACCCGACTGAATAGGTATATCATTCTTAATCAGGAGTAGAAGACTTTAAAACTATGGATTCCTGGACTCCCCTTGTGTATGTCTGTGTGTGTGTGTGTGTGTGTGTGTGTCTGTGTGTGTCTGATCAGAAGGGCATTAGTCAAATAGCAGGCACTCGTCTGGCACCAGGCAAATGGTCAGCTGCTCAAGCCAGATCCATGTGACCAGGGGAAGGCTTTCAGCTACCAAGAGTGTGGCTGAATGAAAGAAATAGGAAGGAAGAACCTACCATTTTCATCACTAAGCAATAAAGGTGGGAAGGAGAGAGTTATTAAAAAGGACAATAATATCGAGCAATTGCTTAGTGTCACACACTTTTTCTTCAAGAATTATTACCCCACTGGAGGGATTCAGTTGTCTCAAGCCACTTGCCCCAGGCCACAGAGCTGCTAAGTGGCAGAGCCAGAATTCCCCCCAGGCTCGCAGGACCTGAAGAGCATTCTGTGACCTGGAGGGAAAGCCCAGGAGTGGGGGAGTGGGGAGCCCTGAGAAGCGGTCTCCACACAGCCCATAGGAATGCGCCTGGGGGCTGCACACATGCTCAGCGGCTTTGAGCTGCCTTCTCGAGGACTCCGAGATGACTATACTGACCAATACTGCATCGTGTATTTGAAAGTTGCAAAGAGAATAGATCTTGAATTTCCGCAAGAGGAAAAACTGTAGCGAGGTAATGGATGTTAACTAATCTTATTGTGGTCATCATTTTGCCACATACACATATATCAAATCATCGCATTGTACACTTAAGCATAAATAATGTTCTGTATCAACGATATCTCAATAAAACTAGGGGGGGTTTAATTTAAAAACTTTGTATAAAGGACTCCAGACTTCTCACCACTCCCAAATCTCATTTATTCCTCTTCACACAGCTTGCTCTGCTGAGCAGAGCACCCCACACCAGGCACAGAACGGAGAGAAGCATTGCTTTGAGATGTTTCTCTGAGCAGGGAGAGTATAGCTTTCAGGTCTCCTTCACATGGTAAGAAAATCACAGTTACCCTTTCCTTGGCTCCATTTCCAATCTCTTGAAGGTACAGAAGGTGCAGCTGCATGGCTTGGCTGTGACTATTGGCGAGGATGTGAGGAACGTACAATAGGGGGACAACTCCCATTGTGCCACCCTAGCTAGTTCTCAACCGGCTCCACTCCAACCAACTCTTCTTCACGGCATTTCAAGGCCTATCTCTACTGCACAACATGGATGTGCTCACAGGGGTCACTTGTGCTCATCCCCGCTCCCCACCTGTCCTGAAGCTCCTTGAGGGCAGGAACACTCGTGACTCTTCTGTATCTCCAGTGTGCCCAAGCCCAGGGCTGTGCATACATTGCTCAGCAACTCATTGTCCTTTGCTTGATTCCCAACAAGTACTTTTTAAATCGTCTTTTTTTTAATAGTTGCTCTTGTCCAGCACTCTTAATTATCTACCTCTTGTTGATTTGCTATAGTTTATGGATCATGCCAGCTCGGGTTATTAACCCCATGGGGGCTCAAAGGCCAGCCCCTTTGATGCTGTCTTCATCAACATGTGTTCTCGTGCTTCGTTGTCCCTAGTCTGCTGTGTTGTTTCCACGTCCCTGAGTCATGAAAGAAGAGAGGGACAGACAGGGTATCAGGCCAGGAGGCGGGGGCCACAGCATGCTGCCCACTGTCTACTGTCTTTGGGTGCTGCATGTTTGTGCTTTTTTGGCAAATCAATGTTTATCTCAACTCTTGTTTAGCAATGCTTTTTATTCATCTTTGCACATTTCCTGATACAATGGCCCTTCCAAACATTCTCCCATTCTTCCACTTTACCTCTATGCCCGGAACTTGAAAACAGGCTCACATTATTGAGGTGATAGGACCCCCAGGAGCCTGCACCCATTTTCTTTCAAATATATGGAGGCAGGGTTGTTTGGGGGGAGTTTGGGGGTTGGAATTGGTTTGTGTTGTTTTGTCTCCCTGCCATTTATAGGGCTCACCCTTTTACCGGAGATCTATCTCCTTCAGGATTTTACCACCTTAAATTCCTGTCCCCCTGCAGTTTTTAAGGTACCATTTTCCCCTTCCCATATTTTCCTTTTTTCTTAACCATTAAGCAGAGAAACCTGTGTCACCATGATAATAAGTGAAAAAGCAACAAAAGCACTTGTCTTAATTTTCCCCTCAGTTTCCATTCTATTTTTCCTTTTATCTAAAGAGAAGTCCATACATCCTAACTTTGTTATGACTTACTCTCCCCTTAATCTCTTGTCATCTGGTTTCCACTCTACACTGTGTTCACTGGGAAAGGTACCAGCAGCCTCGAACGACCTTCCCTGGATCTGGTCATGCTGGGCTCCTCCGCAGCATGCTGTGGCCCCGCCTCCGGCCTGACACCCCGTCTGCCCCTCTCTTCTTTCATCCTCTGCGTGCCTCTGCTTCTCCCACCGCCATTCCCCCATGCGGGCCATACATGGGAGCATTTCCCAAGATTCAGTCTCTGCATGTTGTTCCTTGGCAATGCCCTTCACTCCCAAGGCTTCAGTTATCACTGTGTCTCAGCAGGGTCACACTGACACACTTCTGGTTACCTATTGGATTTCCCACTTACCTGTCCTACTAGTACTTCAAACTTCAAACATCTCAGATTGAATTCCTCCCCCCACACTGTTTACTTTCTAGTCTACTAACTTCAAGCCTCAAGGTCCCTGCCTGTCCATTAACGATAATCAGTCATTAAAATCTATGATTCCTTCAGATCAGCCCTTCTATCTCACATAATCAATTTCTTTGCCATCATCCTAATTCTGTCCCTTATGCTTTGCACTTGGCCTATTGAAATCAATTTATTAAGATGTTTTGGTTAAAATGTACTCTTCTACTCAAAACATCCAATGGTTTTTACTATTATTATTATTATTATTAACAGAATCAAGTCCAACCTTCTTAGGCTAACTTTCAAGACCTTTCTTAATCTGATCGCAACTTTGTTGTTCTCACATTTCTCTCTCTACCATATTTCCCTTAAATAGATCCATCACTCCAGGGGGCTGCTCTGCCCATAGCTTCCACACACTTTATATTCTCTCGTCTCCACACAGTTGTCTGTCTTTCCCGATGCACTCTTCACTCTGTTCCTGTCTCTCCTGGCCTAACGTTCCTTCAAATCCCAGTTCATATCTTACCTTTCAGAAGACCTTCCCTGACCATCTCAATCTCAGTCAATCTCTTCTTCCCATTAACTCCCTTTAACTCCCATAAATGCCTGGAAGTTTATGGAATAATGTAAAATTACAGTTTATGTTTTAAATTATTGCTTCATTCTCATTATGTTATATTCCTAATTAGACTGTCGGCTCCTTTTGGACCTGGACCCCTAACTGCTAGCTCAGATTTAGATTCGCTGTTCTCTTCTGAATTATCATGGATTTATAAATACAAGTTGACCTTGTATATGGAGTCTCAAGCCTGTGTGTTGATAAGAGCAGACACTTTGGGCAGGATTAACTATGTGGAGGCATGGATATTCTGTTGTACTTCTTCCCAGTCAAAATTGTGTTTATTGGCTACCAGTGGAACTGTATGTATTCACCTCGTCTTTTCTTTTTGCCTCTTCTTTAGCAGGTAGGAAAGAAAAAAGGTAGACAGCTAATCATAGTCTCTTCCAAGTAATTTCTTTTATCATACAATGATTCATCTCTTCCTTCATGATAAAGTAACTCCACCGTTTAAAACAAAAACAAACAAAATCGAGACTTTGTAATAGAATCTTATTCAAGTGCATAGGAAAAAAAATGGAAATTTACGCTGGATAAACAGCGTTAGCATAGCTAGCTCATGAGTTCATTGACTATTTCCAAGCACCCCCAATACTCATTTACCAAAAAGGAAAGATATGAGAATCACGAACACATCTTTTTTTTTTTTTTTTTTCCTATCTGAGAATTCAAAATGTTCATTAATGAGACTTTGGCTTCTTTAATTCAGGCTAAAGTCAATCTATCGTTACAAAGCCCTCTCCACTTCTTGCCAAGATGATGGAGTAAAGTATCGCTATTCAGAGCATCAGCGGACCAGCAATAGAGCATCACCTGGAGGCTCGTTAGCAATGCAGAATCCCAGGACACTCCTCAGAATCCAGGTCATCAACATTGACATCCACATTTGAAAGGCACTGAAGGAAAGCAGACTTAACAAACAGCATCGGAAATATATCTCGGATGGCATAAATATGAAGCTTGAAGAATCTGCAGGAATCTTAAAGCAATATGCGGGTGGCGATGGGTTGGCCATATAAAATAGTTGCATTTTGCAGACTAGATTCCCGCCGTGGGCAATGTCTACCCTATCATGCCCCAGACTGCAAGAACCCTGAAAGGGATGCCTGCAGCCGTACTCTTGGGCTCAGGAAATCCCTCGAAGTTTGCTTTCCTCACTTATTTCCATCACATCGCCCTCTTCTGGATCTTTCCTCTGCATTTCTATAGATGTCTGGAATCAACAGGCTGGGAGTGTCTTCCTGCCACTGTCCTCGGGTGACTCCTCGACACCCTGCACTACGCCAGGATCCAGGAGAGGAAGGGCCTGGAACAATGTACAACCCACACAGGAATTGGCCCAGGTCGTCATCCCCATCTTAACTCTGCCCAGGTCGTCAGCCCCTACCTTAACTCTGTCATCTTTTTCAAACCCATCAGAGGAGTGTGACGCCTCCTGCATTGTATTTATTTCCTACTGGGCCCTGTTTTTCTCCTTGTAGGCTTTTCCTAAGTGTGTCTTTGTTTCCAAAGGTAAGAAAAGCCTGGTACTCCCACAGATGAGCAGAGCCAGTAGACCTGGAACAGGCAGACTAGTTTTGATGTGATGCTGGGGTCTCCTTAACCCTGAGTGCCACCAATGGCATTAAATAAATGCTTTTTTATGCATCTTTCATTTTCAGTACATGATACCAAGCTCCTGCTTGTGGTGGGTGCTATTCTATGGAGTACAGCTCTGTTGGTGAACAAAACAAAGTCTTTTGTCTTGCTGTGATAAATACTTGGGGTGGGTAAGGAAGGGAAGGGAGAGAACAAAAATGAGTGAAACAAAACCCCTGGTCTCCAGTCTCCAGAGTAAATGGAATGATGCAGGCACAGATAGGAGGAGGGAAAGGGGGATATCGTGGGCAAGTAGAGGAGAGGAAGGCACGAGGTAGAGAAAGAAGTCCAAAAGACCGGGAGTGGCAGGAGATGTCAAGGACGATCCACCGCCCCGCTCAGTGACCGCGTGAATGGTGCAGTGGGCGCTGGACCCAGCGTCTGTGGCCGGAGGGAGTGCATTTCTTGTTTGGAAGGAGGACAGCTGCATAGGAAAAATACACTAAAAAGCCAGAGGCAAGAGGCACTTGGTAACAAGAAGCCTTCCGAAGAGAGGAAGTTAGGAATCAGATTGTAGCAAAGACATATATTGGAATTTCAAACCTCCCTGATTTTCAGAGGTCATAAGGGCATTTCAGAGCCTCCTGCTCAGAGTTCTCACAGTCCTGGGCGATATTCACACAAACACATCAGTGTGTGACTATAGGAGCGCATGTGTATATGATGTGTTGGGATCATGGGGGGCGCGGCGCTAGAGCCGAGGGAAAGAATGAAGGGAAGGCCATTAAAAGCTTTGCTGAGAAAGGTATTTCTTGTGCACAAAAAAGAATCAGGCCCCTCGCTCCCTACTGGGCCCATTTCTCCTGCCTTTACTCGAGCTGTCAGGCATGAATCCCTGTAGCATTCCGTAACTAATTGACAGTAATGGGGGCCATTGGGAGTCTAAGAATACATGGCATTGCCCGGCATGCACTGGAAAGAAGGGGGGCTGCCTCGGGGGCAGCTGTGGGGAAAATAAAGGCTGTCTTGTAAACTTGCTTTTTAATTGAAGGTAGGAGGTAGAATGTAGGGAGGAGCAGACTTAGGCAGACTTCTCGTTTAGCCTAAAAATTAAAAAGTGGTAAATGTCATACCTTATCCTGAGCTAATATCCCAGGATCTTAAGTTTGCCACAGAGAAGAAACAGATGGAATTTCAATTAACCCCAGGCCCCCTGTGAAATCTATATTGTACCCTCTGGATTTACAGCATATTGTAATATATGACTGCAGGCTCTGGAGATCCATCGCAAATCAACCCTCTTTATTCCAGGGGTTCAGAAAACAGCTACAAAGGCCCACTTCAGAATCAAAAGTGGCCAACCTTTTACAACTTCATCCTCAGAGTCAAAATCAAATTTCTAATCTTACAACAGATCTTATTTATTGAGCGGTCTCATGTTTTTTAAGAGGGGACGTTTATTTTTTTTTCTTCCATTAACGATGATGTTTACCTGCTGAAACTGTTTAGCCCAAATAGAAAATTGGAAAGATGCACCATTATCACACCTTGAAGAATGATTAACCGTAGATCCACAGTAAATTATTTTCCAAGGACTTTTATAATCCAAAAATCCATTCCATTGTAGAACATAGTCTTCAATAGTAAAGATATTCAAAATAAAAATGAAAGCAGTTACCTCTGCTGTGAATATCATAAGAAGTTGTACATGTTGAAATAACCTTTAAGAATTCCACGTTGTTTTCCAACAACCAAGTTGTTCATCAGATATCTACAAACTGATGATTTTGACCTTGAGTCCTGTTCCTTTATTACCAGCGTCGCCTTCCTGCAGTCATTCTTCATTTCAAAAATAACATTTTTGCATGCAAAAAACTTTTAAAACTAGTGTTGGCCTTTTGATATTAGGGATAAATTTTCTTAGCAGACTACTTTTCCCTGAAATGGCACTTCACTTCAAATCATCCATGACCTTCTGCAGAGATGAGTTATGTCCGTGCTGTAGCATGGACTCTTTCCTACTGAGGTTGCTGCTCTGTTGTCCAGGATCCTTTGATGGAAGATTTGCCCCCGGAATATTCCTGTGAACTATCTCTAGGGATTAGATAAGCAAAATTCCTGTTCTTCGAGAAAAAGTAATTTCGGGGAACCAAAATGTGTCTTTTTAAAAGAAGATCGGGGTTGACATGTGACGTGAAGGGTCTCCCTCACCAAGGTGGCCATGAGGGGGTGACGACGAGGACAATCTGTGAGACTCACAGATGTTGACAGCTGGACGAAAGGGAAGAGACATCACCCAGGCAGCTAAGATATTGTGTACCCCCACTTTTTAGTTTCCCAGAAGGAATGTAGAATTCAATGAGGCAGTCTCAGGGATGTTCCTTTCCAGATAGCCAAGATGGCTGAATTCACCCGGCTGGTCTTTTCCTCCGCCAAATGCATGGCAGGGGCCCATCTTCCAGCAAGTGGCTGGATTGGCAGGGGCCATTATATGGTGAGGACATCCATCCAGATGGAGCAGAGTTTAGGTGTGGCAGAGGACTCGTGGGGGCCACCAGAGAAACTCAAGGAACTGGACAACTCGCTCTCCCAGCAGGCTTGGATCATTGGCTCCAAGGTCGAAAGAAGATTCTTTTGATGGAACAGACCTCTATTTCTAGCGATATTGGTTTATCCTCTTAAACTGTCTTTAATCAGAAAAAAATATGTGTTTTTTTTTTAAATAGTCTGAACATTCGCCTGTCTTGGACATCTTAACATCAGGCATTCAAAGGTCATTTTAATGTAATTATTAAGGTTTATTTCCTCATCCAAACAATAACATGAATTTGTTATTAAACCCAGACCAACATTCATTTGAACAGTCTCATTTCCATGCTAGATATCATTTATTTTGGAAAGAGCAAATATGTGGTTACTTAAAAATAATATACCAACCAAATGTTAAGAGCGACTGGGTTTTTGTTTGCTTTTTTCTTTTTACCCTTTGTGTTTATTTAGCACATACAAATAATAAAATTAATACTATAGACTTACTGGGGCGCCTGGGTGGCTCAGTTGGTTAAGCGGCCGACTTCAGCTCAGGTCATGATCTCACGGTCTGTGAGTTCGAACCCCGCGTCGGGCTCTGTGCTGACGGCTCAAAGCCTGGAGCCTGCTTCTTCAGATTCTGTGTCTCTCTCTCTCTCTGCTCATACTCTGTCTCTATGTCTCTCAAAAATGAATAAACATTAAAAAAAAAATAAAAAGAAAAAAAATTTCATTAAAAAAAAATACTATAGACTTACTACGTGCCAAGCACTGTTCTAAATGCTTTATATGCATCTGTTTTTTAATTATCACAATACTCTGTGAGGTACTATTACCTTCCTTTTCCAAAGGGAGAATATTAATGACATAAACAGTGTTCTGAGTACATGGCTGTTTTTCAGCCTTCAGAGGTATTGGCCACACATCGGGTTTTCTGATGGCCTGTTCATTTGCAGAGTTAAAAGTGACTTGTCTTTTAAAACACAGTCAGTATGGCTCTTCCTCTTCCTTTTCCCTCCCCTCATCTTCTCCGTGCCGGCCCCAAACTCGACAGTATTTACAACTTCTTATTGGAGACTCCCCGAGTTATGTTTGGCAACTTAACTTTGGGTAAAGCGAAGTTTTCATTTTTATCCTATTAGTTTCCTGTTCCAACACCACCAGAAGTTAAGGCAAGATAAAAGGAGAAGAAAAAAGATAATATAGGAAGTGTTCTGAAATCACCTGGGGTTAAAGTTTCATAATCATATGAAGTGGGAAAAGTACACCAAATAAGGCAACTGAAGAAATAGATGGTTGTTGAAATTTTTTACTTTTTCCTTGTGTTTCCTCCACTCCCCCAGGTTGGTTTTACTATTTTATCATATCTTTTCCTGAACACCCAAACCACAGTTGTTTTTAATCACTTTTCTGAGCCAACGAAAATGTGTACATTAGAACAGACAAGATTCCTTTTAGATCTTACAGAGTGATTTTTCCCAAAAGTTTTCACCGACAAAGCTTTCCCACAGGTATCTATTCCTTTCTTTGAATCCTCTTGGCACTTCCATGTACAGATAGTGCCTCACCGCCAAGCCCTTGTTTATTATCTTGGCTCGGAACCCTTCTCTATTCATTCAATTTACATACATCTTTGCTTCAGAACCAGGTTCCCAGGGAAAGAACTATTCCTTTTCTTTGCAGATTCTGCAGAGTCTTGTTTTGTAGGTCAGACAGATTTGTTGAGCCGAATTCGAGAGACTGCTATGTATAAATGACATATTTCCCTGAAGTCTGATTGCTGAGGATAAGAGCACTGAGTTGAGTGGGAAACGAGGCCCCGTAGACAAAGTCTCAAGCAAGAATAGGAGAAAAGTTGGTCTGGCGCGGGCTCGAGTCGGGCATGTAGGAGGATAATCCTAGGTCAGGACAGGAGCCCAGGTAGACCGTCCAGAATTTTAGAAGATAGAGCAGTTATAGAAGTAAGATTGGATTTTCTCTAAACAAAAGAAAGGACATCCACTCTACCGTTTGTGGGCAAGCGTTCAGGAGAAACGTCTGCCCTGTGAATGGCAAACAAACCAGAGGTGACACCAGAGGTGAAGATGTTCAAAGAAAAGCATCGATGTGGCTGCGTGACCTGCCATGAATCTTCGACTGGGACGTTATGACAAAACCGAGTCCAGGATCTCATTTTCGGGATTTCAACAACTGTTCCTCCGTTCTCTGCAGATTGCCCTTCTTTTCATAAGTGGGAATTTTGGCCTTTCATTCTCTTTGTCTTTGGAAGGTCAGAGGAGAGCCTTGTTTAAAGGGGATCAATTCTGCTTGTGAGAGCACCATGTGGATGACACGGGGCACCGTGTCGGTGACGCTCCTCAGGTTACCGTTTCAACCCGTATCTTTTTCTATATATTAGCAAGCTGTTTTTGTGTCTCCAGAAGTCATTTCTGCCTTTCATTAAGAATGATAGTATAAATCAGTGTTGGACCTTTCCAACAAGCGGCTAAAAGTCAATACTGAAAAAAGGGCTTGTGCTCTCTCTCTCTGTTTTTAAATAATAGACTTTATTTTTAAAGCAGTTTTAAGGTTCTGGAAAAATTGAATAGAAAGTATGGAGTTCTCATATATCCTCTCTTCCTTTCCATCCCCTTACCTCCTTCCTCCATAGTTTCCCTACTACTAACACCCCGTATTGGTGTTGGTACATTTCTTACAACCTGTGAGCCAATGTTGACACTTTATCATTACCTAAAATCCGTAGTTTACATTAGAGGTCACTCTTTGTGTTGAACATGCTATGGGTTGTGACAAATGTCTAATGAAACATATCCACAATTACAGTGTCAAAACAGAGTAAGTTTCACTGCCCTAAAAACACCTGTGCTCCACCTACCCATCTATTTTCTTCCCTCTGCCACCTGGCGTTCACTGATATTTTTAGTGCCTCCGTACTTTAGCCTTTTCCAGGACTTCATATACATACTTGGAACCATCCAGACTCCCTGACATTGACTTCTTTCACGTAATAATAAGCATTCAAGGTGCTCTGTATCTTTTTGTAGCTTGATAGCTCATTTCTTCTTATTACTGAATAATATCCTACCATATAAGGTACCAGTTTGTTTATCCACTCACCTCCTGGAGGACATCTTGGTTGCTTCCTAGTTTTAGCAGTTATCAATAAAGCTGCTATAAACATCCATGTGTAGTTTTTTCTCATTTTGAAGCTGAGAGACAGAAGCAAGCCTCTCCCAGAATTCTGTATCTCTACACTTTCCCTATCTGCTTCGTGACCAACTGGTTCCTCACGACTTACAGATTCCTCACGGCTGCTCTTGGTCCTCCTCCAAGCCTACCATGGCATAGGGAAGGGCATAGTTATGTCCAAATTGCCTAATGTCTGCTCCCAGACCAGGGTGAGATGAGCTCTAATATGTTACCATTGTGAGTCGAGAAGAGACAATCTCGACTGATCCGGAGGAGCCCGTGACCACCAGGGCTTCTGGCCCGTGACACTTAGACTTCCATCCTAGAAGTCACTAGGAGATGCCGTTTCCGGTTGCATGCCGCAGACCGAAAGCTTTCATCTTCTGAAGCCAGTCCCCAGCTGGCTAGATACTAGCCACATACCCCACCCTAATGCCTCTCCACCGTTCCCTGCTTCAGCCTCAGGAAAAGAGTCAAGTTCTCCAGTTCACTTAAAAAGAGAGGTTCTGATGAATGAGAACTCTCCCCTTTAGATTTCTGCCATTGGGTTCTTCTTTGGGTTAATTTGCTGTCCTCTTGACTTGCACACATATTTAAGTACACCTGGATTTTCTGTGGATGCGGAGCAAAGTCGCAGAGGTGATCTGTCTCTGCAGACAGCACCCTCTTCTTTTCATACTGAAGAGCTGAAAAGAGCAGAAGCCCCTTCCCTCTCTTATTGCATTTCAAAAAGGGAATTTGCAGATCAGCCAGCAGCAGAGTGGTCGTGTGAAGTTTCCAGATGCCCGAGCCCACCTCAAGGTGCAGCAGTTTGGCTCTCCTGAGAGGTCGAGAAGGGGCTTCCAGGCCACTTCAAACCTCCTCTCAGGTTAGCACCTCACTTCCCGCTGCCTGCACATTTGTCGGAAACGTTCTCATCGCCTGGCTCACCTTTCGAACATTCACCAAAGAGGCTCCAGTTTCCAGTTTTCTCATGGTGCCTCTTCGGGGGGTTGATACTCCACACTCACCTTCAGATATCTGTGAAACAGCTTCTAGTTGGAGAACCCGAGCATCATGCTGGTTGTCAGCAAAGTGGGCTTCCTCTGGTTGGGCCCATGCACCCTCTCCCCACTTTGTTGAACTGTATGTGAAATGTGGCCAGCTGCACATCACAGGAGAGCACCCACAACCCTTCACATTAACCCCTTAGAGGAGAGGGGACGATACTGTGCCTGCCAAGGACAAGAAGGGGAGGACAGTAGGATGTGGGTTTTTGAGACCGCAATCAAGGCAGGAAGAGAAGGAGCAGGAACTGGGGATCCAATGTTGACAGTCTGAGGTTGAAGGAGGAAGAGAAAGGGTGAAGAAGCAATGAGGTGAATTGAGTGGGAGGGTTTAATTATGATGTATTTTGTGCACCAGGATCTCTGAGGATCCAGAAATAAAGTAGTCTGCTCTCAAGACTGGCTTGGCAATGAAAAACAATTCTCCGTTTGTCATTCAAATAGCAACACTGGGTTTGAGGTGGGAGAAAGCCATTGATTATCCTACTACCAGAAAACTCTTTGAGTCAGCACTGCCCTGTTTCATATGGGGCCTAAGAAGGAACTAGGCTCTAATATTTGTGCAGTACCCGCCATGTTTTCTGAGCCCCTTCAAGGGGATTTATATACATTTCCTCGGTTTAGGCTGTTATCTCTATATTAAATTGGAGTCCGTGAAAGCAAGAATGGTTAAATGACTTGCACAAGGACACATGGCTCATAGTTTTCAGTCTTCATCCAACTGTTTCCAAAGCCTGTTCTCGTGCTGCTTAGGTTAAAAGTCCGGCTCCCCTGGTTCCCTACTCCAGACCCTCCTCCCACCAAGAAATGGTCCTCCCCCAGGCAGGAGCTTGACATTTTTCAATTAGAGATTTATTCCTTTATCCAATACTTTCTTCTTCGGCACCTGAGAGGAATGAGCCATTAAAAAGGTTATCATCAATGCATTGCTTACCAAAAACATATTTAGGAGAAAATTTCCAACAAGGAAATTTTCACTGGGTGCGTGTGGAGCATGGGGCAGTCAGAAAAGGGATTGACACAAAGGAAGATAGAAGATACCCTTGCTTGCTCCTCGGTTTTCATGGGCTCGGTTCGACCTGGGAGAAGCCCTTCCCCTCCTTAATTCTCCTTGTCCAGGGAACACAGAGGGTAACTGGCTCTTACCCCCCAAAGGATCAGCCAGTGAGAGGAGGCCAGAGAGAATGTGGCAATAGCAGAGATTGGGGGGGGGGGGTGAGTGCGGTGGGGTGCAGACAAAGGGGGAAGTAACTTTTTAAATAAAAAATGATAAGTGATGAATAGAATGGCTAATCCTGAGGAGCCCTGAGAAGGCCGGACCGCCAAGCAAGGGCCTCTCTTTTTTCCACTTTCCTTTTTCTTTTCTTTTTAATTTTCTTTTCTTTAATTTCGCTGCAGCACGTATAATCAATTACAGCCTGAATTGGGATAAAGGGAGGGGAAGCACTTTAATTCATAAATCAATTTTATACGGTCATCAGTCAGGTTGTGAATGCAAATACCTCTGTCGGTTTAGGTTATTCAGAATTAATTGACTCCCACCGGGCTGGGCTGCAGATGGAGAGGGGCTTTCTCACAGAGTCTCCGTGGACCCAGCATGGGGGCCGACTGCTTCCTCCCTTCCCCCTCAGGCCCTCGGCCACCCCCTCCGTTCCTTTACCCTCTGGGCCCCAAACACGGAGATGATGGGGGTGGGCGTCCAGCAAAGAAGCCGGGTGGACGAGAGCCCAGAAAGATTGTTTGGAGAAGGAAGGGGATACACAGAAAGATGAAAGCCCCAAACAAACCCTCTTCAGCCCAGGCCCTGCAGAGACACCTTTATGCGATTAGAAATGCTTAGCTTTCAAGGGTCTGCTTTTAAGTTCTCTTGAGCTTCTTAAATAAGAAAGAAAAAAGAAAACAAACAGAAAAGCCAGAGTCCCTGGGCTGCAGCTGAAGGGGTATCATTCAGAAACCACCGAGTGGCAGAGGTTTGTGTGGCCGCCAGATTTGAGCAGTGGAGAGCAGCCCGGGACACAGGGCGAAGTGCCTACAGGGCCCAGCAGGAGTGAGCGTGAGGTCCCTGCCCAAGGCACCTTAGGGCTACGGCCTCCTTGATGGCCCTGCACCATGCACAGGGCAGGGACGGAATGAATCATGGTGTAGGAAGGATTGACAGAAGCTTCCTAACTGGGCAACACCTGTTTCCTAGGTTGGGGTCTTTGATTATAGGAGTTCATTCTAATTTGGAAAAGACACACACCCATACATTCAGCATACCCTGTCTTCTACTTTTCTGCTTTTTACTCTCAGCTAAATATACCCCTTATTGTGTTGTTTCAAATCAGACTTCGTGGTTTTCAACCCCAGCCCCCACATTAAAATCACCCAGGGACTTTTTTATTTTGCTCTTTGTTAATGCCACCATCCAGGTCTACTTCTAAAACTTCTGCTTTCTTTGGCTCGAGTAGATCACCAGGAATTGGTGGTTTCTAACAGAGATGCCAGTGAGTCTAAAGTGAAGGTAGCATCGGAACCACCGAAGTATCTGAGAACTCTCCAATTCTGGCTCCCCCCCACACACGCCCTGGCAGTGTTTCTCAAAGTCTGGTGCATTAGAATTGCATAGGCAGGAGAGAGAAACACTGATATGATAAAAGAACAAAGTAATATTTGAAATTATATATGTTGCAGATTCCCTGGTCCCCTCTAGACACATCGTAAAACAGAATCACTGGAAAAATCTACAACTTACACAAACTCTCAGTAAGCGTAGGAACCCCGGCTGAGGCTAAGCACCAAGATGTTTGAGCTGTCTTGATTTGAAATCAAATCCTAGCCTGCCTGGTATGCATCATATTTTGCCTTGACTTAGTTGCCCGCTTGTTGATTTTGCCAGAGAGATCTCCTGAGACACCAAAGCCCAAATCTAGAAGCAAAAGGAAAGGAATCATTTGAGGAGACAATCTAAAAGGTTGCATGTTCCAAAACATGCAATTCTTAATTCAGGTTGAACCTCCAAAAAAAATCAGCAGCAAAATTCTTAAGCAGTTTTAACCAGAACCCAATTAATCAGCCCCTGATCTTTAACACAGTTGTTTGTATGCAAATGAGCCATATTTATTTATTTTAAAAGGCTAAGAGGAATTCTTGGAAATCCTCTATTAGTCATTCGTTTGTATTACCATATGTTATTGAAGGCAATAAAACTGACTTTCTTCAAAAATTTCAGCCTTCTTTCCTGAGTCAGACTTCCTCTCCAAAAAGTCCGAAGGTCTTAATGGAGATGAAATGTGTGCTTTCTCCTGCTGTACTTAGCCAGCAGTGAAGAGAAATTTGGGGAGGGGGAGATTCAGAATGAAAGAGCACCTTGTTTGCAAAGCCCCATGTTTCTAAGGTAGAAGACGTCCATTAGGAAAAAAATATCCCTAGACCATTAAAGCAGAATGGCAGAGTGATTAAACACACAAGCTTCAGTCAGTACTGCCCAGCTCTGAACTTCGGCTTCACGCCTTACATTAGGCAAGATGTATAAGCTCTCTGTGCTTCAGTTACTTCCTCTTTAAAATGGGAATATCAACGGTAGCTACCTCAGAGGGTGGTTGTGAGCGTTAAATGAGATAAAAGCATCTAAAAAGCTGAGCAGAAAGCAAGCTCAGTAATTGGGAGTGCTTGGAAAGTGATGGTCTGACGGAGTCCCCCCAGTGGCATCGGCATCCCCTGGGAACTTGTTAGAAATGCAAAATCTCAGGACCCCCCTCCCCAAGAACTCCTGAACAGAATCTCTGAGAGTAGGACTCAGCACCCTGTCTTAGCAAGCCTTCCAGGTGATTCTGAACCATGCTCAAACTGGAGAACCACAGGGCGGGGTAGGCGGGCTGGAGGCTTACAAACAGAAGATTTTTTAGGGTCAAGCTTTTTAGGGTCTTACTTTTGTGGTAAAGAAGGAAGTAAGACTTAACTTCTCTATAGAGGCAACTGAGACAAAGATGTCTCACACTCTTGTGAGTTTGGGAGGAAAGGCAATTTGGAGGGACCGCAGCCGGGAGGGTCTAACCAAAGGATGAGAATCTCACCAGGAGCCACGAGGCCTTGAGCAACAGCGTTGCGTGTAAAGCCCTGCCAGGGACGGCATCTCGGAGCTCACGGTCACAGACTGCCTTCTCTCCTCCACGCCCCGGCCCCTCCCCAGACTCCAGGGCCCAGGGGTACCTCCAACCCTATCTCACCCTGGGACTCCAGCAGATCGTAGGGACCCACCGGTCACCAGGTGAGAGCAGCAGAGAAGTCTAGGCTCTAGGTTTGTGCAAAAAGGGAGGCGCTGCCAGGAGAAGGTTCACAGAAGAGCAGACTCGGCTGCTTTGAGAAGCCAAAGGGGCATCTTCTTCCTAGTGCCTTCCTTCTCCTGAAATAAGGTTCCCAGAGAGCCAGAAGGCAGTGATGGGGATGGTGGTGTGGAGCGGTGAGAACAAAGGAATTTGGAAGTCAGCTATATAAAGGCATTTTTTTAAGTAATAAAAACGGAGAGAAAGCAAAGTCTGGGGGCTTGGGAGAGGAACAACGCACTCAGATCTACAAGAGGGCCACAGAAGGAAAAGAACACACAGGGAGGAGCTCAAGAGGGTGGCTGGCATGGCCCCTTGAAGATTTCTACTTCCCTCCACAACCAAGAACTGAGCAAATGCTGAGTGCCAGGCACTCTGTTAGAGAGAAACGCAGAAGGTAAAATCCCTGCCCTCAAGAAGACTCGAAACAAATACAGAAGAAATGGAAGAATGTTGCACATTCCTCCTAAAATGACATCTGAAGAAAGGAAAAGAACAAAACAACACCCAAAGTTTCTTTAAACACTTGACTCCAATTTGAGATGTGGGATTCAGCAAATTATCCACTCCCAACCCCCTCCGTTACACACACACACACACACACACACACACACACACACACACACACACTTCAGCAGCAGCCATGTCCTTGGCCAGCTGGCCAACAAAGGACAGACCTAGCTGCCACTGGCACCTGCCACTGTATTCCAACTTGATCAGAAAAGCATTAAAAGTTAATTGAAGAAGGGGCGCCTGGGTGGCTCAGTCTGTTGAGCATCTGACTTCGGCTCAGGTCACGATCTCATGGGTCTGTGAGTTTGAGCCCTACATCAGGCTCTGTGCTAACAGCTCAGAGCCTGGAGCCTGCTTCATATTCTGTGTCTCCCTCTCTCTCTGCTCCTCCCCAACTTGTGCGTGCTCTCTCTCTCTCTCTCTCAAAAATAAATAAACATTAAAAAAATTTAAAAAAAGAAGTTAATTAAAGAAACAAATCTGAAAGTGTCTGGTACAGAAGCCAACTTCAACCTACCCTCCTTTCGATGAGGTAGGGGTATAGGAATCTTACAAACGCAGATTTCATTGCCTGTGACATGCACCAGGGTTTGGAAAGTAAGATGGAAGCAGGATTTGGACAAGTACCTTGGGTTTTATCACACAGGATACATAGAACTCTTTTGTGGTGTTTGTCAAGCACCAAGGCCCCCTGGTTTCACCCATCCTTGACACGCACTTACATTCTTGGTTTGAGCTCAGCCCTCCAGGCCCCCACTTGGGACTACCTCTTCCTGGGGGAGAGAAGTCAAGGCCGCCTTGTTGTGATGTGATGGTTGGGACTTAGGTCACATGGCTCCCAAGGTATCTGTCCCAGTGGTGACTTTCTCAGGTCATTGTCCAACTTTCAAACTTTCTCTGAATGCGAGTGTGTCAGTTATTAGGTGGAGGCAAGGGAGCTCTCAAAGGGGCCCCTTTGTTACTCTTCCCGCACCAGCTCCTCTGCTCCCCCAGGTGCTCTGAATCCGCTCACTTCGCTTGCTCCCCGGAGGCAGAAATGAGCTTTGAGTCTCTCAGGCCTCCGCTGATACTTATTTCCCAGCTCAGCTCCAAACAGCCAAATGAATTTTTCAGAAAGACCACAGCTGGCTTGTCAGGGCCCAGGTAACAGTATTAAAAATAATCCAGAGAGGAAAAATCCCAGACCCCCTTGGGTGTTGTTTTCGCAAAGTTTTTTTCTGGGCATCGCTACATGCTCAGGGTTATTCTTGTTTCCTTTCTTTTATCCTTCTTGGCCATTTTCCTCTGCCTCTTCTTTTTTCTCTATACTGCTCCCCAAAGCATAAACTATGTGTCTCTGATCCTGAACAAAGTTAATTCCAAACTTTTTTTTTTTTAAAGAACATTCTTTAGACAAAACACGACCCAGGCTGCAGCTGGAGGCTGCTGGGATTTCTGTGCCTTGTTTTAATGCATGGCCCCTTTCATGAAACCCGGGAGAGTTCATGGAGGTGGGGGCGGAGGAAGAAGAGGAGGAGGGGGGAGGGAGGCGTGAACCTTTACACCCGAAGTGGGACTTCAGGAGAATTTACGGCCGTCTTTTCTGGAGACCGTTAAGATTTTATTACCCCAGTACCAGCAGTTAAAATGCTCCATGGAGCTCAGAGCTAAGCCCATGCCAAGGCTCCTCTAGCTTGCTGAAGCTGGAGAGAGGCCAACTTTCCTGCAAAGTTCACTTCAGAAAGAGAGAGGGAGCCAGCTCAAGTGGGAGGTGGGTTGGAGGAAAGATAGAAGCCCAGAAAGTAAGTCAGGCATTATAAAGTCACGGCCTAGGCTCCGCAGTCAAACAGTGCTGGTGGTGGGTGACTTTCCACAATTTACTACCTTATGATATTAAACAAGTGATTTAACCACTCTAAGGCTGGGGGTTCCCGTCTGTAAACTGGGGATAATAGCAGCACCTACCTCATTGGATTGTTGTGAGGATTAAATAAGGTAACGCCTGTAAAGAGTTTAGTACGGTATCCGGTTCACAGTAAGTGCTTAATAGCTGTTATTTTATATTACTATAATTATAAATAACGGCATTGCAGGAAGGGGGAGACCACCGAGTCAAGTTCTCATGTTCTTTAAATGTCAGCATGTATGGAGAGGAGACCTACTTTCTTTCTTAGCTCTGAACAGTCCCCTCCATGGTAACTCTCCCATCCAAGCCTGCTGGGTACGTGGAGTGTGAGGGGAAAGACTAAGAAAAATGAAAAGAGGTGAGAGAAAAAAGATGATAAAAGCAAAGGAGGTTTCTGGGGCGCAATAATCGAGAAATGACATGCAAAAGAAAACTAAGTGAAAGAAGAGAAAATGCAAATTGTTAAAAATGGAAGGAAGTTTTGCAGCTGGACATAGACCGAATGGGGAATGTGGACATAAGGTATGGGAGTCTGGAAATGCGCGGGGTTGGTTTGGCGGCCAGACCTCCTTTGGGGAAGTGATGACTCCCCAAAGCCGTGAGCCTGTGGGTATTTAAAGGACGGGGGCAGCAGAGCACAGTTTCCTGCAGAACATATAGCCCCTCTGCATCCTAGGGTCAATCGCTGTTCCTTACTGTGATTGACAAGTCACTGGCGGATGACCCGCCCCTACCCGCCATGCTCTCACACCTGCGCACTTTACTGTAACCCTGAAGGCTTTGCTCCCTAAGGTAAAATTCAACACTTTGTGCTGTGGAGCCTCTGTGACGAAGGGTAGGCTTACTTTATCCCATGCCCAGAGTTAGACAGGTGGTCAACAAGTGTTTGTTGAGTGAAGGGGTAATGTTGTGTAATTGAGGCAGATCTACATACAAGCACGCCTGTAAGATGCTAATGGCTACAGGGTTTCTTTCTGGGGGGGAAGGGGGGGTGAAATGTTCTGGAATTAGAATAGGGGTGAGAACGGTACAACCTTGTGAACATGCTAAAACCTGCTGAATGAATCGTACAGATTAAAATGGTGACTTTGTGGTATCTCCATAAAACAGATAGAAAACATAAGCTCTAGCCTTGGAGAAGCAGACTGTCATGACTAGCACCTTCATTGTACATCAAGGCGGGTCCTCTTTCCATCTCTTTGCTCCTTCTCAGAACGTAAGGACAAAACGATTACCTTAAAAGGTCTTTATCAAGTCTTTCTTGGATTTTCACATTCTCTTGAGGTCTAAATGAGACCAAGAATGGTCAGATCTCAGAAATGAGGCGGCCACGTAAGAGGTGCTCCGATTCCTCTTGAACATTTCTCTAAGAGCTGTGAAAACTTTTCATGCTTGAATAGTCCTGAAGACAGAAATTCACTTCCTTAGCGACCCTCCTCACGTGGTCCCAGCCACCAGATGCTCAAGCATCTGAGAAGTTCTAGGAAACTGATGGCAGTGTTACCTGATTTTGACTTCTGTTAGTGTTAGTCTTGAAATGTTCTGATGGCATACCTTCTTTTCCCTGACAGTCAAGGGCATTCATTCAAATGAGCAGAAATAATTTTTCAGATGGAACAAAGGAGAAAGACAAAATCTAGCCCTAGATTCTCCTGCTCTTTCAACTTCTGTGTCCACTCAGAACTTGCTTCCCCACACATTCCTAGACGCACACAGAAAACTTCTTAGTGTTGGACAATACTGTTTTCTGTGGACACTTCTGACTTGTGAGATTGCATGGTTAAGGATTTCATGTGGTACTTATTTCAGTAGCTTGTTTAGTATTGGTGAAGGAAAAGCTAAATCTTAAGCTACCATTGTATACATCAGTAATTGACCGCTTAGACAAACAGGATTTCGGGTCTGGGGGGTGATGTCTACTCTGTTCCTAAAAATCAAGAGAGAATGAGTCCATCCATTTCTGCATTCTGCCCTACGGTTTGGGCCAAATGCTGGGTCTCCAAGAAAAGTTGGGAGAGCAGGTTATATTCTGTTTCAAGTTCCTTCTCCAGCATCTTATCCTCAGCAGAATAAAAATGTGAAAAAGTAAAATGTTACTTATTCAATCCTAATCTTGAACTAAACAAGCAAACATTAAAATCTTCATTAATTCAGAGGCTTTCCTGGAACTGAGAGGCAGAAAGTTTATTGCCCTTTGAAGTTTCTGAGAAGCTTCCCCCATCCCCATTCATTCCATAATACTCAGCAAGAATCTTGGTTACCAAACCTACAAAGTGAAATTTAATCTAGACCCTAGGTTCCCAGTTTTGTCACCACTAAGGTGGCCATTCCTATATTCTTGTGGTGATGTCATCATCAGCCAACCAGAGCCCCAAGTCCTCTTGTGCTATCCATGCTAACAACTGAATTGCTCAGTGCATGATCATTTGGAGAGTTTGTTGGAAGTTAAATGTATGATTCCTTTTAAGCTTTTAAAGTTATTGGAGAAAGGCTTTTCGAGCCATATTTTTACCTTTGAGGCTCCCCCATCCACACAATTTGGGAGCTGGAGACCAGATAATGCACGAGACCCTTCCCAGCTTCAAAACTCACTAAGTCTAGGAAATTTAGGGTGCATGAGTAAGCCATGAATTACTTGGATTTGTCCCTCCTTTCAGCCCACCCTGAAGATTCTCCCTGAAAAGCAGAGCTGCTGCTGGCTGGACTGCCCCTCAGAACCAGCTATTGCTGGTCTCAAAGTTAGGGGAAACAATGCAAAACCAAAGAAATGGTCATTATTTGGATTTAAATCCTCGTTGTTAACTTTCATCAACTGACTTTGGTCTAGAAATTTAAGGGAAACAGTTTTTCCTTTGTCTTTTCCAATAAGACTTTGTGAGTATAGGAGATGGAGAGAAAGATTGTCATCCACTGTGCACAAGGTATTAAATCAAAAAACACAAGAACTGGGGCACCTGGGTGCCTCATTCGGGTAAGCATTGGACTTTGACTCAGGTCATGATCTTGGCTCAGGTCATGATCTTGCAGTCCATGAGTTCGAGGCCTGCATTGGGCTCGGTGCTGACAGCTCAGAGCCTGGAGCCTGCTTCAGATTCTGTGCCCCTCTCTCTCTCTGCCTCTCCCCCACTCACACCGTCTCTATCTATCTCCCTTTCTCTCAAAAATAAATAAACATTTTTTAAAAACCCACGTGGGGGCACCTGGGTGGCTCAGTTGGCTAAGCGGCCGACTTCGGTTCAAGTCATGATCTCACGGTCTGTGAATTCGAGCCCCACGTCGGGCTCTGTGCTGATGGCTCATCAGAGCCTGGAGCCTGCTTCGGTTTCTGTGTCTCCCTCTCTCTCTGCCCTTCCCCTGCTCACGCTCTGTCTCTATGTCTCTCAAAAATAAATAAAACGGTAAAAAAATAAATTAAAAAAAAACCCCACATGAACTCAGAGGGACTCTAGATTCTCCTGACACAGTAACCCTGTAGGCTGTAACCCTGAAGGCTTTGCTCCCTAAGGTAAAGATCGACACTCTGTGCTGTGGAGCCTCTGTGACAAAGGGTAGAAAGAGCTAAAATTCAAGAGACAGGGAAAGGAAGGGGAAGAAAGAAAACATCCAGAAGCCTAGAGATTCTATAGCTTCTTTCCCCAATCCTTGTCCTCTTGTAAGAGGTGCAGACACCTACCTCTCTCCCACCTCGCCTCCTCTCTCTTATAACTCTTAATAGTATATTTGTCACTGCGGTGGTAACCCTTTATTATTAAACCTCCGTTAGCGCGGAGAATCCGGAGCAGTGCTCTTTGCTGTAAGAAAATGGCCGTCTCACTGTGGCCAGATGCTGTCTCCAGTCCCAGCAAGCTTGCCGAGTGGCTCCCCTGTCCAGTTTTACTAAAATGTTTACTTTGCCACTGTCTCATTTTTAAAGACCAAGATACTTTTTTCTTTTTTTTAACCTCAAATCTAGGAGCACTGCCTCATTTGGGGAGGAGACAGCTCTTCAGCATATTCGTAAGGGGTCTAATGGGTTCACTCAGAATTTACTCTCCGTTTTGGAATCTCCGGGGAAAACACTTCTAGCAGCCACAATTTGTTTCATTTTCACTGAACCTCTCTAGGCCTCTCTCTTCCTTCCCAGAGCACCTTAAGCATTGTACCTCCTTTCCTTAATGCTCCTTCCAGAAAATGCTTCATGTATATGTATGTCATTCATTCAAGAGTGTATGAGCCTTTCTGGGAAGTTAACCCATTTCCCAGCAGCCCCCAGTACAGGCTTTGTATGTTATTTGCTTATTGGTTTGATTTTGTACTGCTTTTCCAGAGAAATTGGGAAACCATCCAAAGAATTTCTGGAAATAAGGCATTGCTGAAACACTGGCTTTTTATTCATTATCATCACTGCCCTTATCATTTCCATCACTGGACTTTTAAATCTCTTTATAAACAAATAATCAAATAGACTTCCAGTATTACAGCAGCAAGACCATTTGCTCTTTTCCACGTTTATTGACAGTGTCCTGGAGCAAACTCAAGTTTACCGTACTTGTACTTTAAGGAAGTAAATGACACTCAGGACATTGAACCTTTCCCTTCAACTCCTATCCTGGGCAGCATCTTCATACATGGAGATGAAGAGAGAGTAGAAATGACTCGTGAACCCTCCTTTATGCTGTGGCCTGGCCTGTACCTTTCAGTGATTCTCACCACAACCCCCTGACGCTGGCGTTAGTACACCTTCACACTTCGTCATCCACAGCTGCTCCAACCTAACCACTTGATCGTCTTTAGTCTGTGCAAAGCTCCCCCGTTCATTTGTTTATTCCCTCTCTCCCCATAGCCGCTCCCATTTCACTGCCACAGCCTGTAGGCAACATGTTCAGTATGTTTTTGAAGATATTTTCGCAGGGGCGCCTGGGTGGCTCCGTTGGTTAAGCATCTGATTCTTGGTTTAGGCTCAGGTCATGGTCTCACAGTTCCTGGGTTCCAGCTCTGCATCTGGCTCTGCACCGACTGGGGGAGGCTGCTCAGGATTCTCTCTGTCTCCCTCTCTTTCTGTCCCTCCTCCACTTGCTCTCTCTCTCTCTGTCTCTTTCTCTCTCTCAAAATAAGTAAAACTTAAAAAAAGATATTTTTGCAAAAGAGATTCACCTATGCGTGTTTTTATTTACATAAATGGATTCTAAAACAAGATGTTTTTCCACATTTTAATCTTTGACGTCAGGATGCACCTTGCAATCAATGGTATCTCACAGTTCAATTGGCAGAGATTTTACTCACCTAGTCAAAGCATAAAATAATGGTGCATAGAAGAATAAATGGTAGTTAAATTTGATGGAAACATGGTATATATCACATCCTATTTCTTACTTTCCCCTCCCCCTCCCACAGTATCAGTTTAAGAGCGTGCATTTTGCCATGTACTCCTGTCATCTGTCCCTTCTAGTTGCAGCCTGGCACTCCAGCATGGGCCTCCGTCATACTTTATCTATGCTCCCCCAAAGACTACCAGGTTGGCCCCGACTCCCTGACACCACAGACAGCGCTGGAATAAGCTTCCTGCGTATATCCTATGGAATATTGTAAGTGTTTCACTCGGGACAATACCTCTAGGAGTGAAATTGCCGGCTCATAATTCATTTGACTAAGTAGTGCTAGATTGCTCTCCGGAATGAATGGCTACATTCTCCACGCTCCACAGCAGTGTATGAAGGAATTCTGTGCCCACACCTCTGCCAACACTTGGCATTATCCAGCTTCCTCTTTTCACATATGAGAAAAGAGGAGTTTGCATGGGTGGATTCTCTTCCCTTTTATCAACAAGGCATAGATGTGGCTAGTGGTACCAAAGCCTGGTCTATGACAAGACACCGTAGGTGAAGCATGTGATTTCTTAATCTGTATTTCTTCCATCATTTAAGAATGTTCCTTAGCCTCTCTGGACATCTGTGTTCTCATCCCTTAATGAGTGGTGTTTGGTGACGTCCAGGGCTCTTTCCAAAGCTATAATTCTCCAATATTAATACTTATGATAAGTATTAATGAATGCTTATCATTAGCAGTTGCCCCTTGACGGCGTCTAAATGCCAAGATGCTAGAAATGGGCTCTTCTTTGTACTTTTTCATCTCAGTGACCAGAGAACCTAATGAATAACCAAGAACCCACACTCGGTGCTGTCTTCTTTCACATGAACCTCCTCTCCCAGTCTCCTCCCACCCTCACACGAGACATACCCGGAAATAAGAGACAAGGTACTCAGTGTACTTTTGCAAAGCCCAAGAGTGTGCTAGAGTAAGTTCTGCTCCAGTCCGAAAAGTGTTATCTTCCCTGTTCTGATGAGTGAAGGATCTTCATCTTCATTAAGGTGAAGTCCATTCACAGAAATGACATCACCCAAACAGGGAGAAGCCGAAGGTCTCTCCTCAGCCATTTCTTGAATAAGGATGGAGAAGTGAGATATGAAGTTGGGAGTTGCTTAGAGAGCTTTTGTGGTGAAACGCTCACTTTCCACTTATTTTTCTCTCCACTGGATAAGCTTCTGCAGACTTGCTGGCTTACAGCCACTGTCTGAAAGGGCCATTCGTGTGTGTCCGTCTCTAGCAGCCTCACAGGGATTCACTCTGACAGCTCCCTAAGGAAGACCAGCCCTTCTTGGGCCTCGCAGATGACAGTTTGGCCGCAGGTTTCCACCAGCAATCTCCACATCCACACCTGTCCGCTTCTTTCCCTTGTCATACCCCTGTCAGCTTTCCAAGTCTCAGAGACCTTGCAGAGGCTGTATTTTTGGCGGACTTTCAGCTCCCTCTTCTCAAGAGATGAAGGGCACCACGCACTGCAGAGGGAAATTCCAGGGACCGGGTATCTCAGGTCCTACACTCAAATCCTCAGAGGAGGTGTCTCGTCTGTGCGTCCTTCTCTTTTGCCCAAACACCTCCATTTTGCACACCCAGTATACTCATGATTTCCTGTGCTTTAAAGGGCAGACAGGAATCGTTACTGGGTGCTGCTCAAGTAGGCGTTCATGCACGTCCTGTCCCATGTAATTTGAACATCTTGTTCTCCTAAACAATGGACACTCAGCTGGCTGTTTTGCCCTTGTCTTTCGCATGAGCTGTCCCGTGGGCCCCTTTGCGAGCAGCAGGATTCAATCTTCTCCCCTGGATAGCCAAGTTGGGAGATTTATTTTGCTATGCTGTGGCCCGAGTTTGCTTATTGGGAAGAGCTGCTTAGCCATTTGCCTCAGCTCTGCTGGGACCTGGATGGGAAATCTAATATCAGCCCACATGGAATATTGCTTTGGCTTAGCTGCAGGATTATGGTTCAGAGTTCCAACATGCTTGTCTTCACTTACTCTGCAGGGTCACTGCTAGGACACGAGGGGCCCTGAACCAATCATGCTGGTAGGGGAATATTCTGGTCTGGGGCTTATTGCTTATTCTTTAAACTGTAAGTAATAACGTGGTTAGCAGGAAAAGCAGTGCACAAGAAGTCCTATCATTATTGATCACACCAGTTGAGATAAAAGAATATTATAACCAGCCTCACAGCAGTTTTTTGTTGTTGTTTGGTTTTGTTTTGTTTTGTTTTTGCTTAACCAGAAGAGTTTTAAGAAAAAAAAACAATTTATGACTTTTAGAGCTCTTTTTTTAGATGTGAAAAATTGCATATAAGAGATTGTGGGCTTTATTAATGAAAAAAAAAACATACTAAACTTTTGGCACCAGAAAAATATGGGTTCAAATCCTACGAGGCTGATTTGGGGGAGAGTCTAATTGCTCTAAGGTTCTGTTTCATCATCTGTAAAAATGAAGATTATCACAACTACCTCGAAGCTTGATCTGGAAGATTAAATGAGACACAGCTGTGTGGCACCTGGCTGGCACAGGAGAAGTAGAAAGGCAAGCAGAGGCTATGTGGAGACATGCAGGGATGAACTGGAAAAACGAAATATCGGGAGAAACAAGAAACTTAGATTTGGGGAGGCGGTGGAGCTATAATGGAAAGCCGGTAGGAGCAGGAAGCAGCGAGGGAAAGAAGGGTCTGAAGGGTGAACTCTTGATGGTGGGCTGTGAATTTTAGGTTCCAGGGAAGGCTGGAGCCTCTAAAGCAGTTGTCTGGAGCTAAAGGATGGCACGAGGTTCAGTCAGAAAAGTTGCAAAACAACATGGGGATACTGTTTGTTGGGTATCAGTACGTCTCAAACATCGAGTGAGATTTCCCACTAAGACCAGCAGACTTCTACTCACCTGCATACATGTCTACCCCACGATTTAACTGCCCTTCAAGCCAAGTGACTAAATTCCCCCCAAGAGAACTGAGAAGTAACTTATAACAGCTGTTGCGCAGTGTCCACTTACTCAGAGTGCCGGGCACCGGGCTAGGGTATCTTCTCTCCATCACTTCCTTAAATTCTCACAACACCATGAGGGCAGTATTATTTTCCATATACTAAAATGGGGAAACTGAGCCCCAGAGGGGATAAATGATTGCCCAGGATCACAGAGCTAGTAGGGAGTGGAGCTGGGATTCACCTCCAAGTCTGACTGCCTGCAAAAACCACTACAATACTTCCTTCCTGCTGGTAGACAAGAACCCTCAGTCATAGCTTTTGTATGAGAAATCCCTAACCCCTTGGTAAGTTTATTTATTTATTTTGAGAGAGAGAGAAAGAGAGAGCATGAGCATGAGCAGGGGAGGAGCAGAGAGAGAGAGACAGAGAGGGAGAGAGAGAATCCCAAGCAGGCTCTATGCTATCAGTGCAGAGCCCTATGTGGGGCTTGAACCCATGAATCATAAGATCATGACCCGAGCTGAAACCAAGAGTCAGAAGCTTAACTGACTGAGCCACCTAGGATCCCCACCCCTCAGATATTTTTATGGGAGGTAACAGCAGTGGAGTTTTTGTGGGAAGGACCTTGGGTCCCCTTCACCACAGTCCCTCCTTTAGCCATGTCCCAGACTCATGCCAACACTCCCTGGGTAGGGCAGGCATGAAACCAGGAAACCCACAACCCGTGAAATGTGAAACCTGTGAAAATGTTTTAATGTATTCTAAAATCACAAGAAAAAACGAACATAGTGTATACCAATGGAGTTATAAAGGGTAACTTTTAATAATTTCCAATGGAAGAAGGGGCACACACATAGGCCAAAGCGCCTGGGGCCCTTGAAAATCACATGTGGCCCTGCCTGCTTTCTTAAATAATCTGGAAAGTTTAGGGAGTATAATTGCGATTCTTGCATAGCATGGCCTCCTGTCTCATTCATTTGCAGAGTTATATCATTCTAGAAATCCTTAAGGAGGAAACATATGCTTCTCTTGGCAGGCTGTTCTCTTTGGCCGACATAAAAGTTGATACAAATATGTCCTAGTACTCAGATGTACAAATGTGAACAGATACTTGAACTCCAGATACGCAAGCTATATCCAAGATTCGTGTACCCCAACTTGTTCCTGGGCATAAATTCACAAGCACCAAGGCAGTCCTAGGAACTTCACTGTAAACATATTCACCAACACACACACACACACACACACGCACGCATGCACGCACTACTCCAACAATAAGACAAATAGACAAAGAGCCAAGAAGATCAAATTACCATCCCATGAACAGCTAAAAAGAGAAAAATCCCAGATTTGGGGCCAATCTGCGGTAGGTAAATAAAGGGGCAGGAGGGAGTGGGAGAAAGGATAAAGCTGTGCAAATTGAGTCAATGCGTTTATTTTTTTTTTCAAGGTCCGAGACCAGAGTGCTCATTAATGATGGCTCTCAGAGCTTCCTCAATTAGGCACCCCCCGCTCTTTGAGGGGTTCCAGAGCTGCACAACCCAGCAAAAACATCAGATTTGAGAACTAAGTCGGGGATCGAGAGGAGGGGAGCAGGTCAAAGCTTTGTGAGTGGCTCTGTGGTTAAATGCAAGCTCAGCTGAAAAGCCTTAGAAGAAGCTATCTCATTAATTGGACTCTTTCACCTCTGTCCCTTCCATTCTGCCCCCAGTTATCCCTCCTCAGAATGTGCCCAGGCAGAACAGTTGAAAGAAAAGGGATTATCTGCCCTGTTCTCCAAAGCCAAGTTATTTTTGGTTAATTGGGGGTAAAAATGTGAGGCAACCTCTGGGCAAAGATACCTTCGAGTCCTGCCTGTTTGGAATCAAATCTCAAATCCGTACTAATAAGAAGATGTGTACTCATAAGGGGGCCTCGGGCCTCAGTGTGTTTCCTGTAATAATCATTTAACTACAATGTTGGGAGATTCAGGTCCACTGATTTCTTTCCACAAAGATATAATGCCCCCTATTGAAATAATAATAAAAGAAATAAGTGATAACAACGATCTCATTTAATCCTCAGGGCTCCATGAATTAGGCATTGTTAATACAAAGAAGGAATTTTGCAGACAAGGAGACTGGACCTTGGAGAGGTTAAATAATACACCCAAGTTCTTATGGCTAGCACATTGCTCAGACGCAGTGTTAACTCAGATCCGTTACTGCGGTGTAATTTACACTGTGGTTTTTTCCTCATTGTTATTCATCACTTAGGGTTTTTGTTTTTGCTTTCGTTTTTTCCAGATTTTAACTACTGGAAATAATTTGACAATATACGTTTTGGGCATAAAGCTTTTCTCTTATTTAAAAAAAGTTTTGATGTTTTTATTTATTTTTGAGAAGAGAGAGAGACAGGCAGAATGTGAGTAGGTAAGGGGCAGAGAGAGGGAGACACAGAATCCAAAGCAGGATCTAGAGCTCTGAGCCGTCAGCTGTGTTGAACTCACAGACCGCGAGATCATGACCTGAGCTGAAATCAAGAGTCAGACACTTAACCGACTGAGCCGCCCGGGCGCCCCTCTCTTATTTTTGATTATGTTCCTAAAATAAATTCACGAGTAAGATGTCTGCATCAAATGGTTTAAGTATTTTTTGTTTTCACTATGTATTACCAAATAACATTTTTTAAAGTTTTGCTAATTTACAGAAAGACATCACCACACAAATGCCCTACTTTTATCAGATCCTTTCCAACAGAGTGAATTTGCTGATGAGATTTGGCCGCTCGCTGGCTACTATTCTATGTTCAGTGTTAAAGATTTTCTGGAGTTTCATTTCAGTGGCCAGTAGCATCACAAGGCTGTGAGCATGCTGGGTTATAAAGAGCCTCACGAAGGTCCATTACCTTTCCCATCTATTGGCTAATACCTATATTTCTACCATTAGGGATGCATCCTTTTGGCTTAAGTCTTAGAGTTTTTCTAAATGACCTTGGAAGGTGTTATTTTTAAATGACTTTCAGCTATTTTATTCTGTTTTGAAGATGAGGAACCACAATATTTTGAGGGGGAGAAGGAAAGGAAGCCAGGAGACAGTGATTGGAGTTAGGGATGGGGAGGTGGGGGTTGGGGAGGGACTACAAGCCAAGAAGAAAGAAGGCACATGAACTTTCCCTCCCCATCTGTTTTTCTTCTTCAGTCCTGGTGCTGGGGATGCAATTTTCATTGATTCATTCGTTCGTTCATACTACAAAATGATTTTTTTGAGGGCTTACTATGATGTAGACAGCATTATTGCTGCTGGAGAGTGAACAAAACAGTCACAAGGCACAGTCAAACAAATAAATATGTAATATGACATCAGAAAGTAATAAATGCTATGAAGCGTTATGTCTAAAAAGGAGAATTGTCAGGAGCCTGAGTCTGTGCTTGAGCTGGGAATAGTTAATGTATAGGCCCAAGGGTTTTGGGCATGTGTGTGAGACTGAGGGAGACGGCAGGAAAATAAAAATTACAGGCAAACAAAGCACTAGCAAACAAGGCAGATTTCTGACTCTCACTAGAAAGTACTCTGGACCCCTGTCTTTCTCCCAATAAAGATTCGTTATTTTAGCCACCAGCTCCCTCACCTGGCTGGGGGCCTGGGAAAGATGTGTCTAGATGTGGGGTTGCCGTTCCACCGCTAGAGCCGCAGAGCCCTGGCAGGCCTTCCTCTCAGAAGTGTCTGTGGTGGGAAGCGTGGACAGCCCCAGAAGTTAAGGCTCACCTGACCTGCTACTGCTGCCAGGCTTAGGCCAGGTCCCTAACTGCTCCACACTGGGCCTTGGTTAAGCAAAATGAGGGGTTTCGATGCTAGGAGGAAGGTCTCCATGGTCCCTTCCAACCCCAGCCCTCTTTTTCCACCCTACCTTGCATTTCTGCCAGTGAGCCCTCCAAGTACACAGCAGGATTAATCCATCAGCTCGGCCAGGCTGGGAGAGGAAGGGAGGCAGGCAGAGGAAGTATCAATGATACTGCACTCCAGTGAGCACTGAAGAGGCTCCATTCATGGGCCAACAAAACCTGGGAGAAGCCTCGGACTTAATCAGCCAAGGAAGCTCCAGCAGTAGGAACAAAAGAAATCAAAGCTTTACTTGGCAATCGAGACATAGCTTCTGCAATCTTCCTGAGACCTGAGCCCCCTGGCTCCCGCAGGGCGCACACGCACACACACACGGACATGCACACACACAGACACGGCACACACACAGACACGCACACACACGCAAGCGCACACATACACAGACACGCGCGCACACACATACACACGCACACACAGAAACAGACTGAGGGGTTACAGGTTTCCAGAGGAACGGGAGAACAAAGAAGCAAAACACCTGAGGAATTAGGTGAGAGCTGCTATGATTGAACAAGAGCCTCATTTTAATACTACGTTTTAGGCCATGCTCTAGGAATGCTAAGAGTTTAAATTTTAAAAAATTAAGATCCTCTTTATACTTAATAATCAACACTTCGATGAGGTTTAAAATGAAACTCTTGGGGTGCCTGGGTGGCTCAGTTGGTTAAGCGGCCGACTTCGGCTCAGGTCATGATCTCACGGTCTGTGAGTTCGAGCCCCACGTCGGGCTCTGTGCTGACAGCTCGGAGCCTGGAGCCTGCTTTGGATTCTGTGTCTCCCTCTCTCTCTGCCCTTCCCCTGCTCATACTCTGTCTCTATGTCTCTCAAAAATAAATAAAAAAACGTTAAAAAAAAATTAAACAAAAAAAAAATAAAATAAAATGAAACTCTTGCATGGACCTCTGTGTAAAACCGTTTAGGGTCCTGGAGTTAAGTTTCTTACCATATTATAGCAGTTGCGATGCTTTGTACCATACCTTTCCGTAGACTATCTAGCTAGGCTTTTTTTTTTTTTATTTTTTCTGACAACCTTTTAGTAAAGTAGGTTGAGATTATGCATAACCCCATTTTATACGTGGGAAAACTGAAGGTTGTGTTTCTCGTGGCTGCTTATTATGTCAACACTATGCCGCTGGAATCACCTGGGCCAACTTCTCATCAACAGGCGCGATCATTGTCCCTGAGCTGATGGTGGTGCAAATGAGCAGGGTGTCATTGCCTTTTTTGGAGGTAATGAGGCGGGGCAGCCAGGACACCACACACGCAGCCGCCAGTAACTTTCCTGGAAATAGAGGCATGATGCCACCCCTCTCCATGATAATCCCGGTGCCACGTTCAGCGTTGTCAGATGCCGAAAGTATCAGGGAGATCGTATTATTAGGATGACTCACCAAATTAATTAATTACTTGTTTTTGTTTTGTTCTGTAAGCACATGGTTGGTTGTTTTTTTTTTATATGACCTTCTGCTGCCCTGTACTATCATAAATTGCATCTTTCTGAAGGCAAGTCTGAGGAAGTTTGCACACATGAGTATGTATTAGTAGTGAGTGGGCATTGTCTGTAAAACATTGCTGGCACTCAGCAGTGTTTTGTGAGGTCTTCGACAAAGATGTTCACTAAATAGCTTTGGGGCAAATATTTTTGGCTGACAAGTCTAACGTCCAAATGAACAGAAGAATTTTGCAAGCAAAGAATACAGTTTATTATGTTCAGTTATTTTCCATAAGGAATGGGTGAGAGATGCGGGGTCAAAAATCACTGTCGAGTTGCCGTGACCAATGGCTGATGGGCATGGTTTCTTCTTTAAAATATGATACCTGTGGCCACAACTGAGGGTAGGAAAAACCACGGACAAGGTGTTTCTTTCTCTTGGGTTCAGCCACTTTTCTGTTCTGTGCTTCTGTCCCTACAGGTGATTTGTTCTTACCTAGGAATTAGGGGAGCCCTGTCATTCCATCAAGATGTTCTTGATATAGCTCTACCCTTTGAGATTTCCCCTAAGCAGTGTCCCTGACTTAGGGCCAAACCCATTTCCCTGCCCTCATCAATATTTTCCAGCTCAAGGTCCTGATTTCCTAGGCCAGATATGACTTCCTGATAATTGGATAATTTCAGGTATTGTGCCCAGAATAGAGAACTTAGGGGGTCAAAGAGCCTTCACACAGCACTCCTCTCAAGCTTCTCTTGAAGGGTCTGATCGTGAATTGAGTCTGGCACCTTAAGACCTGTATTCTCCACATCGTAGAGCGGACCAGAGCTCTTGGCTGGGCTTGTGAGCAAAGTAGAGGAAGCTGTTGCAATTGTACAACTATTCCGAAGGTTTTTTTTTTGTGGAGAAAGACCTTCTGGCAGCCCCGTTGTTTCCTAATAGTTCCCCTTCCATTCTCAGTGGTGCGTGTACAAATTATTCAGAAACCTCCAGGCCCCTTCTTCAACACAAGTCTGGCCTTCCTGCTCAACCATTTTCCCAGGTGAAAACACAGCCTCTGCAGACCGGCCGGTCCCCTCAAGTTGACACCCCCCATTTCCAAACTTACTTCTTGCCCTGGTGGCATCTTTCATGAGAAGAGGCTGGAGGTGTTTTGCACCACCGGCACACAGTGGGCACAATATACATGTTGGCAGAGTCGAACAGATTGTCAAGAAAGGGATGGCATTCTTCTGCTGAAAAATCCCTCTAGAGCTTGGCCTGGATCTGGGACGGTGGTCTTCAGAGGGTGGTCTAAGGCTCACAGTGGGCTCTGAGGAACTGCCTTGTGAACCTTGAAAGGATTAAAATGTCTGTGTGGAGGAGAGATCCTCTTACAGGAGAAGATGGAGTAAATGAACCATGGTGCCTTTGGCCAATTAAAAAAATTTTGAGAGCATCGGAGAAAAGTACAGTCTTGCCAGGAAGCAAGATAAGAGTACTGGTCACTCCCTTCGGCCTGATCAGGCCACTGTCTCGGAATGGAGGGATGGGGTGGAGTTTCACAAGTGCCTCCTGCTAAGAAGCTTTAGTGCTCTCTCATTATTCAGGGTCCTGGAAAACTTCTGTCTGGGAGAGTTCCAGTGTGGTGCCTGCGGCCCTACCAGTGTTTGCCTCTGCAACCCCCCCTTTTCTTTACTCTTATAGCTGATAGCTTTCCCCCATCTGCCCCACCGCCAGACAGACACGTTCAGAAGCATTCTTCAAACAGTATGCTTCGGCTGGTGGGGTTCTCTGCACTGCCCCTCCTGCTTCTCTGAGATTTCTCCTAGTTCATCTTAACTGGACGTTATGTATTCCCAAGCCTTCGACTCACACGTTTAGGGATGATTTCCTGGTGTACTTCTACTGGTGGTTAATCACATCCACTGTGTATGGATTTTAATGATTTAACTCTTACGGCGAACTGTATTTCCAAAGTCTTAGAATACATCTCATTGTGACCTCTAGGCCCTACCGTGTCTCTAATCCTGTGATCTGTTGGTAGGAGCAAACTGTCCCCAAATCACAGCTTCTAGGTGGCAGAGATAGACAATGAATTGGCAAATTCTGTTTATTTTCCCTCTTCTGAATTCGGGAATAGCCTTCGGTGAAGCCAGCTCTAGACATTCTTCCCACACTGCACGTAGAGAGCCGGAATGGTATTTGGCTGAGTCCCCTAACAGTAACTCTGTGAACAGCAGAGGAAGCAAGCAAGAGATAATAGCAGCTGCCAATGAATGTTTGTACAAACTGAAAAGTTAGCAACACATGCCCCAGAACAGGGCAGAGGCAGTACGTCCCCCCTCTCTGGGTCAGGTCATTAGTTGTAGCTTTCAGAAGGGTCCCAGCTCCTGAAGAATCACTTGCTCAGCAAACACCTACTGGTAGCCTCCAAAGTGCCAGGCAGGCAGCGTGGGCGTTGGATGAGTAAAAGATGAGCGAGACCCAGTGCACGCACTCAGGAACTCACAGTCTAATGATGGCGGCAACACTGTCTTGCTGGCAAGTGGTTCCTGGAATAAGTTATGGGATAATGCCTGGCAAGAAGGGGAAGGAACATTTGGAATTACCTGGAGACGCAGGCAGCCTTGCAGTTCTTCCAGACAGCACAAGGCTGTTTTTCAGTACCAGGAGCCCTGCTCCCCTTCTTCCTTCTCCTCGCCCTCCCACTCTTTCCTCTTGGCCTGTGGAGTCTGGCCGTTGGCCCGTCTGAGGGCTGTGGCCACTGCTTTACAGGCTGAGTCATTCCCGCCCACCACCTCACACACAGCAGAGCCCCCTCCATGAAAGGAACAGGGATCTTTAGATTAAGCTTAAGTTTGGACTGATTTATTTCTTTATTTTAAAGAGGTTAAGGAGCAGAAAATTTTATATGAATATGAATGGGCTTCAGCACTCTTTTTTAAAGCACAAGGATATCGTTAATTTTTAAAAATACATCTACCCTCATCTTACAGGGCTTTGGCTAGAGACTTTGGACTAGTGAGTGAGAAAAAGCAAGTAAACTAGCCTGGTTTAAAAAGCTAGCTAAGAAAGTTGTATTCGTTTTAGCTAAAGTAAATTCCAAAACCAAGTGAAATTCTCCAAGAGCAGGCATCCCTACATACTCTACTGTTTATAAGATGATAATCCAACATATTATGCATTTGACAAATATTTGGTGTTAGCCATCTTACTGAGCCCTGGAAATACTGCACAAGACACGATCTCAGCCCTCATGCTTCCTTGAGGATGTTTCTTCAAAGAAAAAGTATAGCTTCCTAGAGGTTCTGCCAGAATCAAAAAGCTCTCTCTCTCCCACTCTCTCTAATTCTATGTGCATGCCTGTGTGTGTGTGTGTGTGTGTGTGTGTGTGTGTGTGTGTGTGTGTTCCTCCCTCCTGTTTCTCTAACCTTCACCTCCCTTTCTCTCTCTCCTCACACTGGTGATAGTCATGGCAGAGTATGTCAGCAGCTACCACACTGAGAGCCAGGCACTGCTTTGAATGATCCATAATTTGCTACTTGGCTGTATCAGTCAGGATAAACTAGGTTATGCTGTAGTAACAAACAACTCTAAAATCTTAGTGGCTTAGTGGCTTAAAACAAGAAAGATTTCTTTTTCACTGAGAAATACAGTCATCATAAATTGGCAGGGACCTTTGCTTTTTTGTATTTACTTAGAGACACAACTGATGAAGCAGCTACCATCTTGAATGTTGCCAGTTATTCTACCAAAAGGGAAAGAAGGCTCTGGAAAATCTTAAAACCAGGCTCCAGGCTCCAGCCTGGAAGTGTCACATGTCACTTCCACACAAAATTTAAAGGCTGTACCTAGTTACAAAGTTCCATTCAGTTCCAAAGAAGCCAGGAGATTCAACTCTGGGGAAAAAGGAATATTTGTCAAATAGCACAAGTGACTACCAGAATGGCGTGTAGCGAATTTGACAGATGCTTATCCAGGCCCCGAGATGCTAGGCCACTAGGCAATTTCAGCCTCACCAGAGTGAATTCTGTTTCCTCAGCCTCAAAGAAAAATAGGAAAATCACAACTACTACTAAGTCTGCAGAATGGTCTGGTCTCAGGGTGATGCTTCATGCCATTCTCCAGCGATGTAGTCAGACATGCCAAAAACATGGAGATAAGGGTGGTGGTGGGGCTACAGTCATGAGACCGTGAAATAAAGAGGTTTCAAAACCAGGCAAATTGGGATTTGCATCCTGGGTTCACCATTTATTGTCCGCGTCAACTCAGGCAAGTTTCTTAACTTTTCTAATTCACAGTTTCCTCATCTGTAAAAAAGACTAATAAATCTTAACTCATAATTTTATTGTTGGGATCCACGGAGATAAAGCATAGCAATCCCCTAGTACTCCATAAGTGGTCACCACTATTGTTGGTGTTAGGATTGGAATAATAAGTAAATATCACTGCAGCGCCTGAAAGAAATCATGTAGCAAATCTGAAGGGTACTTTAAAGTTGTTACCTTTTCCTCCAGATGCTCTACTAAGTGTCAAGAAAAGGAACGTGGGAGAGAGATATGCCTGGGCAGCAACACTGATGCGCACAAGAGAAGCCGGGGGTATGACAGATACTATGTATGAAATTCCTCTGCACGCACTCCTAAATACTTTCTAGGATTAGAGTGCCCTCTCTAATCCCAGACCTTGGTTAAATGCCTACTATGCCCAGACACCTCACACGTAATATTCCATTTAATTGCTGCGATAAGCCCATCAGCTCATATTTGCACGCCCATTTAATGCATGGGAGACTTTACAGCAGAGCGAGTAAGAGCAGAGGCTCTGGTGTCAGACTGTCTGGATTAAAATTTGAACTCTACCAGGGCACCTGGGCGGCTCAGTTGGTTAAGCATCTGGTTCTTCATTTTCGCTCAGGTCATGACGTGGGTTCGAACCCCATATCAGGCTCTGTGCTGGCAGCATGTAGCCTGCTTTGGGTTCTCTTTTTCCTCTCTCTCACCCTTTCCCTATGCATGCATGTGCACGTACTCTCTCTCTCTCTCTCTCAAAATAAATAAATAAACTTAAAAAAAATTTTTTGGAACTGTACCAACAACCAGCTGTCTGACCTCAGGCAACTTACTTTACCACTTGTTCATCTGTAAAATGGGAATAATAGTTACATGTCGCAGGGTCGCTGGGTTCATTAGGTGAGATAATAACTATAAAATGCTTAGCCCAGTGCTCGGCATGTAATAAGAGCTCAATGGATGTTATTTAGAATCAAGACTCCAAAAACTTAAGTCCCTTACCCAAGATCACACAGTTAGTAATTAGTAAAATTTAAACTCTGGTCTTTTCAAATCCAAAGCACATGTGCCTGCGTTTTACCACATCGTTCCATTATTTACACTCATGCAATTGCCCTTAGGACTGCATTACTCTTCTGAAATTTGGGTCAGGCCGTTCTCAGGCTGGAGAAAAGCAAGAAATCATGCAGAGGGCAGACTGTGACAGTGGCAGTAAGTGAGTGGACTTGCTCCATTTTCAATACTGATCCGAACAGGATCCTGACGTTGTTTTACTCTATGAAGGGGAGATACGACTTCGCAGGTCTTGAAGACCTACTACTAGGGACCTGTAGGCCATCTAGCTGTGTGTTGGGCGAATTCCCTATGTTTTCTTGCCTTATCTTCACGCAGACTTTTGAAGGAAGTACTTCTCCCCAGTGTTTTAGGAGGAGACTCAGATCCAAAGGGTTCATGAAATAACATACCCACGGTCACGCAGGTGGAAAATGGCAAAGCCTCTGAAAGATAAATTAGGTGGAAAACAACCTTTACATGCTGAATGTCTAATAATCTCATTTCTAAAGTGTAGTACAGCCCCAGGTCATGGGAATAATAAATGTTCATTATGGAAAGTTTGGAAAGTAATGCAAAGTATAAAAAAAGCAGGAAAAATTATCCACAATTCTGCCACCCAGAGTCAATCACTATTAAGTCCTTTAGTATATTTCCTTCAGGTGTTTTTTTCTTTGTTTTCATTATGTAGTTAATATCATACTCAACAGTATTTAATGTTATGTTTTAGGAGACCAAGAATGAATTCAGTGGGGCATTTCTAGTTAATATAACAAAAGTCTTTGGTTGTAAGAATTCAGGAGCCAATAATAATAGCTGCCATCTATTTACTATTTCTATATGGTAGGCACTGTGCAAAATGTTTATTTTTTTGTAAATATTTATTTTTGAAAGAGAGAGACAGACAGACAGAGCATGAGTGGGGGAGGGGCAGAGAGAGAGGGAGACACAGAATCTGAGTCAGGCTCCAGGCTCCAAGCTGTCAGCACAGACCCCAACACAGGGCTTGAACCCATGAACCATGAGATCCTGACCTGAGCCACAGTCGAACACTTAACCGACTGAGCCACCCAGGCACCCCCAAAATGGTTTTAATTAAACTGTCTCTTTTTTATCTAAACCTATAAAGTAAGCATTACATCATCAAATAATCAGGATATTTATGCAACCAGTATTTTAACGCACTCCATTTTTTAAGAGAAAGAAATAAAAGACAACAAATATGCTAATAGATCTCATTTATTTTAAAAACTCAAATAAAACACTGCCAGGCTGTAGCCTGCGGTCACCATAAATTCTCTTCTGTTTTCCACCCCTTTCTGTGTGCTTGTACAGTGAGGACTGGTGTCCATGATGATGGCCACAGTGATGATTCACCAGCATCACAGATGAAGGGCGTTAACTACACTTCCATCCCTTGGCTTGTGTCTGCACGGGCTGGCGCGTGAGTAGCCCGGAATACAGGACCACTCGGCAGAGTACAGAAACAAGAAATGAACCACATCTCCCCACTGTGACTTGGATCATGTTCTGATTTCCTCCTTTGGTCATTTCTGCCAGCTCTGCAGTAGCCCTCTTGTCCCTGGGATCGGGACTTTAGGACTGCTTTCTCTGTAGCCCCGAGAAATTTCTTGACCAGCCACAAACCGGGTGGAAAATGGTAGCTGGTTTGCTTTGGGATGAGTCTGTGTCCTGTGGGATAGGAAGAAAAAGGAAGGGGAGAGAAGTCTCTTAGAGATTAATGCAAGTGCTCTCGGTCAAGTGAAATCTAAAAATAGCCTCCATGTGGTAAGAACACACAGACCCCTCAGGGTCTGAAAGGGAGAAGCTAGCCAGGGGAGGCTCTGGCTGCAGAGATGCTGAAGGTCAGAAGTAGACTTTGGGGCTTGATTGTTTTCTATGTTTAAATACTCAGTCTGTGTTTTGATAACTGAACTTGCTAATAGCCAGCCACTTGAATTGCTGCTTCTAGCTCTTTGTTTGTTTTAAATAAGAAGATTCAGCCAGTAATAATGGGAGGAGCTGCAAATGACTTCCCCGGTGGGGAGTGTCTGCTTGTTTTTCGTTCTGCCTGGGCATGCTGATGTGCAGGCCACACTCACAGACCGGTGCGTTTGAGGATCCGGCCCAAGGGAGCCCTCGGACCGTGTATTTATGTAGGAGGTGTGTATAAGAGGGCCCTCAAGTACCAAAATGCACAGATAACTGTGGGTAAGAAGAGGACTCCGGTTGCAAGAATTTAAAGATACTATTTCTTATACATTCGTTTCTTTCTTCTTTCATTTGGCAAACCTTAATTGAGCACCTAATGTGAAAAGCAGTGTGCTCTTCGCTGGGAGGCCCTGTGATTTCTTTTAAAACGGGCCGTTCCTCCTCCCCTTCCAAAACTTGCTGTCTGATGGGAGAACTCTCTGATCATCCATTAAAGCATACACAAGTCACCCACACTGGAAGATACTGTAGGAAATATGCTTCAGGAATGATACTGAAGTTAGATACCGTAGGAATCCGGAGAAGTCAGTGTTCACCTCTGGCTCAGAAGACACTGGGGAAGATAGGCTCAAGGGAAGACATGGGCTAGGAGTGGAACAGCAAATATCCAGAGGCCAAAAGGAGGCATGGCACACCAGGAGACTGGTTTACCCTGGAGAAGTATCACATAGGAAGGTGTATTGAAATGAAATTGGAAGCTAGGGGTCAGATCGTATAGAATCTTTAATGTCAGGTTCAGTTGACTTAGACATGTATAGATGGGGCAGGGGCAGGGAGGTACCTCCTAGGGTCTCAGAAATGCAGGAGATAAGGGCGACATTAGAGCAGAGAACAATAGCACTTCACTTTCAGAATGTCTGCTAGGCCAACAAGCCATAGCTACACCCTAGAGAAAAACATTAATACAGAATTTGTCAAAGTTGCAGAAAGAGCATAACTTCCAAATGATAGTCCTTTAAATTGCACCAAATAAGAAAAATTAATTAAATTCTGCTCATTTTTTTCATCACGGCCCAGTGAGAAGTTAATTACAGCCATCGATGTGCCCAAGTCCCTTAGTTCAAGTCCAAACTCCCTAAGGAAGCTCCTATTCTAGGAATCTACAGGAGACGAAGGCACCAGAGGCTACCTTGCTGCCCTGGCTGCCACCTGGCCTTGCACATTGGTCTCTTTAGAGCTTTACTAGCATGAGTAAGTGTCCTCCAGTGGGACACTGGCCAAATCGTGTTTCCGAACCTTCAGAGCCTAAGGCTACACGCACCATTTTGGTGAATTCACCAGGGAAAATGAATCTGTCTAGAATCTGGTCTGGGAAGCTCACCAGCTTTCTCTCTCTGGGCCTCCTTAGAGAGCACCTCCTTAGTCAAAATGCCCAGAGTTCTCCTTCTAAAAATGTTTAGTTTATAGACTTAACTCTGTTGCATACATGAATCACCAAAAAGTAAATCGAATAAATTTGCACAGAAAGACCCTAAATGTTTATACTTGTTGATGATTCAAAAAACTTCTTCACCAAAAGACACATCTAGAATATATTAGAGTTCTGGAAACATCACAGAAAACAAACAACCCAATGCAAAACAAAATGAGTGGTGGGTAAAATAATTGAACAGGCACTTCATCCGAGAGGGTATCTGGATGACAAGTGAGCACATAAAAAGCTGTTCAACTATATTAGTTATTCGGGAATGCCAATTAAAACCGGGACAAGTAGCCATTGTACACAGTTTTTAAAAGTAGGCTTCATGCCCAGCGTGGAACTCAGTGCGGGGCTTGAAGTCATGACCCTGAGATCAAGACCTGAGCTAAGACCAAGAGTCGGATGCTTAAACGGAGTGAGCCACCCAGGCACCCCCCCTATTGTACACTTAGAATGGCTAAAAGACAAAGTACTGACAATGTCAAGTGCTGACAAGGATGCAGAGGAACTGGAACTCTCATGCTTCACAATGGCAAAGCTACTGTGGACAAGGGCTTGCCAGTTTCTTTTAAACATGTACAGCCATGTGACCCAGAAATCTTATCCCTGGATATTTATCTTAGAGAAATGAAAACATATATTCACATAAAAACCTGTACGTACAAGTTTATAGTGACTCTAGTCATAATTACCCAAAACTTGAAACACCAGAAACATCTTTCCACTAGGTAAACAGGTGCATAGAAACTACTTCAGAATCTGACAATACTTTGGGGGAACATTCTAATCAATTAGTATCATGACGTGGTATCATAGAAGGGAAATGGCTGTATGTTTTCTTCTACTTATTAAGATTCCAGTTAGTGTAAGGATTTGATGCTACTACAAACATGAAAAAAATGGGTCAATTGCTCATTGATGCTTGTGTTAGCTATACAGTGTGTGTATGAGTCTATTAGGTCTAAGTGTGTAAGTCCTGAATCTGAAGTCTAGGTTTTGAAGGAGCAGGGAGTCAAGTATGTGAGTGAGGGAAGCAAGAGAAAGTCTGCATGTAGAATAAATGAAAGTCTCTGTCAATGTTGGCTTCAACTCCGGAACCAAAAGAGGCAACTGCCTGCGTATGTGTGTACGTGTTTGATTCAACTTTTAAAAAATTAATAGTCAAAATCATTGAGTTTTTTAAAAATTGATCTTTTTTGTGTGTGAGAGATAGAGAACCCTAACATTTCAATTAGCTCAAGAGAGTAGACAAACTTGGGCCACCTGAGTGGGTCAGTCGGTTAAGTGTCCAACTTCCGCTCAGGTCATGATCTCTCAGTTCATGAGTTCAAGCCCCGTATCGGGCTCTGTGCTGACAGCTCAGAGCCTAGAACCTGCTTCAGATTTTTGTGTCTCCCTCTCTCTCTGCCTTTTCCCTGCTTGTTCTCTCTCTCTCTCTCTCTCTCTCTCTTTCAAAAATGAAAACAAATATTAAAAAAAGAGAGAGTAGACAAACTTAAAAAATTGGTAGGGCGTGTGGCACTGCCGGAGGAAACCGTCCATCTCCTCTTATTGGTGCAGTCTTGTCATTCGCTGTCCTCCGTGCTGAGGGACATGACTCCGTGTGATTCACCCTCCCACCCTCCCCTTGCATCAGCCCCTGCATCTGTAAAGTAGGGACCAATCTAAAGCAGCAGAAGTTCTTTTGCTATAAATCTATCTCTGTTCTAAAATGTGTTTTATCAGCGGTGGGAAAGCCATTAACCGAATTAAATGAGACATAAGTTTACCAGCAGGTGGCAATAGAGGTAACGTGTATGCCAAAAGATTAAACTTGTATTCTTTTATAAACCAAAGCCGGGAACCATCAGAACTTGATTGAGCCCCAGCCTCCGCTCCCTCTGCGTTACTCTCGCATTTTATGAGATGGAATTGTTCAAGTCTTAGATGCTTCAGGGAGACGCATAACCTTTTCCTGACCGATCTGCTGTTGTGTTCAGATTTCTAAGGGAGGCTCCTCTAAGAGCCTGATGGTGGCAAAATCATTTATAGTCCCATAAATTAGATTTATTTGTGGTGCAGGGAGGCTCAAAATAGTGAAATAAATGCTACATTCAAATATAACGTCCTGTCAGTATTAAATGAGTCTTACCCTGACTGTCAAAGAACAAAGATAAAGCTATTAGACTGCTTTTGAATATCAAAGGGACACCCCTTTGTTAATTCCTTCCACACGGGAGAAAACCCTTAGGTATCAATGGGAAAATAAACTTTTCATTTACACACAATTAATTTCAAAGGCCAGTGAAATAGGGAAATTTACTCCCAAACTCCTGTCCCCAGTGGGTCGCAAAGTGCTGCAAGAACTTCTCACGTGACTGTCCTCACCCTAAAACTTACAAATCACCCATTCACCTTCCTGCTTTGCCACTCTCCCTGATTCTCTGGCTCTCTGTCCTTCTGATGGCTCCCAGGCTCCTGTCTCTTGGTCTCATCCCCATGATCTCCCTGTTTTCCTGTGGTTCATCACTCCCTGTCTGTTTCCCACAATCTCTCCTGACTGAAAGGGAATTTGGAATACATTAATATAGAAAAATTCATATACTATTGCTATTTCATGGTCTTCAATTTAAAGGCTCATTCAAGGGGCACCTAGGAAACTCAATCCGTTAAGCGTGACTCTTGGTTTCTGCTCGGGTCATGATCTCAGGGTTTGTGAGACGGAGCCTTGCTTTGGGCTTTGTGCTGACAGCATGGAGCCTGCTTGGGATTCTCTCTCCTCTCTCTCTTTCCCTCCCCCGCTCACACACTCTCTCTCTCAAAATAAATAAACTTAAAAAATAATAAAGTCTTATTCAATTCCATGATATTGCTAAAAATCAGAAATAAATTACTTTTTCAATTATCTAACTTACTTTTTAAGATAAACACATTCATGTGAATCAAAATTCCAAAGATACAAAAGAGTAAAACTGTTCTTACCCCTTCTCCCACACAACTCTCTTTGGAAGCAACTAATGCTACTATTTTCTGATAAATACTTCCAGACATATTATGTGCATTATACGAGCAGTTAAACATGTATATTTATATGTGTGTATGCAGAGGATATATGAATGTATGTATATATATGTGTATGTATTTTTCTTTATTCTTTATTTTTCCTTATTCTTATACAAAAAATAGCATACTTTATATGAGCACCCTGCTTTTTTTTTAAAGTTAGCTATATATCTTAGTGATCATTCCATATAAATCCAGAAAGACCTTCCTCTTTCTTTTTCACAGACTTTGAGCATTATGTTGTATAGAGGGTCCATAATTTATTTTTCCAGACCACTATAGTAAGGATGTCTCCAGTTGCATACTATTACACTTCTGCTACAAGTAATCTTGTTCATATGTCATTTTGCACACATGAGTGTATGTCTGAAGCATAAATTCCTGGAATTTCTGGATTAAAAGGCAGGTGCATTTTAAGTTTTTTAAAATGTTTAGTTATTTATTTTTGAGAGAGAGAGACAGAGCATGAGCAGGGGAGGGGCAGAGTGAGAGAGAGAGGAAGACAGAATCTGAAGCAGGCTCCAGGCTCTGAGCTGTCAGCATAGAGCCCGATGCAGTGCTCGAACCCTTGAACCATGAGATCATGACCTGAGCCGAAGTCAGACACTTAACCGACTGGGCCACTCAGGTGCCCCTGTAAGTTGTTGTTGTTTTTTAATGTTTATTTATTTATTTTTGAGAAAGAGAGAGCATAAGCAGGGGAGGGGCAGAAAGAGAGGGAGACACTGAATCCAAAGCAGAATCCAGGCTCTGAGTTGTCAGCACAGAGCCTGATGCAGGCTGTGAAATCATGACCTGAGCTGAAGTCAGACGCTCAATCGACTGAGCCACTTAGGTACCCTCATGTGTAAGGTTAATAAATATTGTGAAACTGTCTTTAGAAGTCATACCCCCAGAGCTATGAGAGTGCCTGTCTTTCCGCACCCTCACCAGTCAGCCCTTTGCATTGCTCTATTTTTCAGAATTCTTCTGACAATTCTTGTTTTCCTTTCCTTTAGAGTCAATTTTTATCTCCTTCAAAAATCTGTAGGAATTTTTATTGGAATTGCATTAAATATATAGATTAACTTAGGGAGAATAGATATATATCTTTATGATGTTGAGTCTCTTTAGAGATGCTTTTCAGTTGATGAAGGGTTCATTTCTTTCCTCGACAGCACTTGGATATTTTCTTCATACAGAGTTCACACATCTCTTCTTAACGTCTTAATAATAAAGACCTTAACGTCTTTATTATTATTACTGCTTTTGTCAATGATCTTTCCTCTTATCTCTTCTAAGTGGTTGCTATTATATATGCATACATGTGAAGGCTTTGCTTTCTGTGCCCAATTTGTATCTCACCCCCTTACTGAATTCTCATATTATTTGTAATAGAGTCACTTACGTTTGGGGGATACACGATAATATCGTGACTCAATAATGATAATTTTATCTCCTTCTTTCCATTTTGTATGCCTGCTGCGGACTGAATGTTTGCGTCCTCTAAAAATTCATACGTCAAATCCGAATCCCTAACCCCCAATGTGGCTGTGTTGGAACATGGGGCCTCTAACAAAGTAATTCAGGTTAACTGAAGTCATAAGAGTCGGGAGGCCTGATTCAACAGGATTAACATCCTCGTAAGAAGAAATACCAGATGATCTCACGGTTTGTGAGTTTGAGCCCTGCGTCGGGCTCTGCACTGAGAGCACGGATCCTGCTTGGGATTCTCTCTCCCTCTCTCTCTATCTGCCCCTTCCTCTCTCTCTCTCTCATATATAAACTTTTAAAAACATTAAAAAAGATACCAGAGAACTCTTGTGCTCTCTGTCACTCTTTTTCTCTTTCTCTCTGTCTTCACCATGTGAGAACACATTGAGAAGGTGTCCATCTGCAAGCCACGAGGAGAGGCCTTACTAAAACCTGACACCACTCGACCTTGATCTTGGATTTCTAACCTCCAGAACTGCGAGAAAATAGATTTCTGTTGTTTAAGCCACAGACCCCCTTCGATTGGCATAAGATGGCCAGAGGGGCCTGGAGTTGGGCATTTCCATTCCCCTCTGATGACACCCTAGCAGATTAGCCTCTGGCCAAAAAAAAAAAAAAAAAAAAAAGTTTCTCCTAAGATCAGCACTTGTTAAGAAGAACAGAATGCTCTTGGCCTATTTCAATACAGTTAATTTTCCCCTCTCTTCGCCAGAAGCCCAAGGAGATTTTTTCTCACATCCTCACTGTGAATGTCAGGTAAAACTTCCAGAGTTAAAGCTCACAATAAGCAGAAACGTGAGAGCTACATGGCCTCCCCTCCAACCGTGACTAGGACCCCCTGTTGTTTTTATCTCTCAGGCCTGTTCACCGTGAGCCTCCAACAATTGGTCAGTTATAGTTCAGTTTTTCTGCTCTGGTACCAGTCCCCTCAGAGGGCGCCGCTCATGGGTTTCTGCCTGGTAAGCTGTGATTTTCTGTACATCTGTTTCTCCAATTTTGGGGGCAACAGTTTGCCCTGTGGTCTCCGTTCTCTGATCTGTAAAGATTTGTTGATTTTTCAGTGTGTTCAGCTTTTTACGTGCTGTTGGGACAGTGGAGACTTCTAAGGTCCTTTCATGATGGACAGGCAGCTGAAAGTCTTTATGTTAGTAATTTAAAATCTGTATACAAGTAATAATCCCTTCATCCTCACGAAATATGTCTTACACAAGTCAGCATGACTCTGAGGCAATGGTTAAAACCCAGCTTGACACAGAGACCATAAGCAGGTTACCCAAGGGCGCACAGGAGGCTAGAAGTTGAGCAGGGATTAGGTGTGAAGAGCCTAATGCCCAGCCCTGTGTCTAAACCACACTGGCTACAAACAAATTAGCTAACAGCTAAACCAGATAAATGTGCATGAAGAGAGCCACTTATGGTTGCCAAACTTGGCCTTTGTGCATAGTCACTAAGACAATGATCCAAAAGTCAGGGCCTGTTGCACACACGTCATAACAAGAGCCCAGCCTGGAGAGCCCATGCTCCAAGGGGCAGGTACCAACCATCTCTTGTGGTCACCTTGATGATATTCATTGCATTTGTATGGTTCTCCTCAGTTTTTGAAACGTTTTTCTGAAGTTCATCTCAGGTGTTGCTCCCAATCACACTAGTAGACTAGGAAGCGCATTTTTCATTTTGTTTTCTTAAAAGTTGGTTAGCCAAGGATGCCACTAATCCAGCACTGGGAGCTGAATCTACCCTAATGGATATGAGGACATGCACAGAATACCTGGTTTCTGGATGAACCAGGAGGTGATCCTTGAGGTCAGATCTAAGGATAGGCAGCATCGCCCTTGCAGGGGGCCGGGTGAGACACTGCATAGGTATGCACCTGTTGGTTACTAGAAGATGGGAAGGTCCAGTCTACGAGTCTAAACCTAAGTAAATACCATGACCCTAGTATTTCTGTATCTTCTGCATCTGCTACAGGGTGTGGCTTGCAGAAGACAGTAAATGCTTGAAGAATAAATGAAGGAATGAATGAAGGAAGGAATGAACTATTTTCTGCCCACAACTTTCATTTTATTACTTCCTCTTCCAAGGGAATAAAATGGTTGTTAAGCACTAATCAAGTGAAGAATTAGATGCTGCCAAATAGATTATTTAGTTTGCAAAACATCACTATAAAGAATTTGTTGTTTTCTCTGTTCCTTACACCAAGTCTAAATACTTCTACTTGAGAACACTTGTCTCTATAATCTTTCACTCCTATCACTCTCCGTATGTCTCGATGCTCTTATTGTTCACTCTGACCTTCTCTACCTGACTGACATACTTTTCTTTTTCCTTCTTTCCAAAAATGCTTTTATTCTTTAGAGTCCAGACCAAGGCCCTCCTCCTCAATGGAGCCTTCTTGGTTATCTTGGCCCTCAGTGAACTTCCTTTTTGAATTTCCTTTTTGAATATAACCTTCAGAGTGGACATATATTTTAGCACTCATTTTTCTTCTATATTATGAGTTATTTTATTTATGTGTCATGTTTGGCTATTTGGGTTGTACACTCTTTGAGGATAGACTCTGTATCTCTGGCTAGCACAGATTCAAACACAAAACAGTAGCTCAAAAAGTAATAGATTGCTTGATTAGTTTCAAACACATAGCTGACGAAGCTAGCTACTATCTTCATTATTTGGCAATTTCCTGGGAGACACATAGTATTTGGAGTAATAATACTCCTGTCCATGACTAGGGTGTTAAAAAGTTCTCCAAGCCCAAACAAACCATCCTCCTGTTTCTTCCTGCCTGAGTCTTCTGCCCTTTTGCCATTCAGATTAACCTTCACGCAGGGTCTCCGGCCTCACCCTTCCAGTCACCTCTGGCTTTCTGCATTATCTCTTCCAGTTTTCTAAATTAGCTTCCACAATGCTGCCTCTTGGGTCTCCCTGCTCACGTGTCCTAGCCTTGAGCTTGAACTGCATACCCAAGTGTCCTTTTCTAAAGTGGTCATCCAACAACATACCTATGAAATTACCTTATTTTATAGATATTAAAATAGGGCTATTAACAATATGGTAAAAATTGAAATAGAATTGTGTCATTGTGGCAGTCTGCAAGTTATCTACTAAAATCCTTTCTCCCCTTCTTCCTGGGCACATAGCTAGACTATATTACCTAGTCTTCCTTGTGCTTAAGTGGAGCTATATAATTAAATTATTTCCAGTGATGTGAATGGAAGTGCTGTATATACCTTAACAGGTCCAGCCCATAAAGATTCTTATGTGTTCTTCCATACTTTTTCTGCCAGCTGGATGATGTGTCCCTAATGGTTGGTAAAACTATAGAGTCTAAGAAGCCTGGGTCCCTTAGCCACCTGTGGAAGAGAGCTGTACTCCATCCAGCAGCGCCTGCCTTGAACAGTTATATGAGAAAGAAACTTCCATGGTGTTTGAGCTATTACACATTTGGGGTTTATTGATGGTAGCAATTTAGCCTACCCTAACTAATAAACCAATCAAGTAAATGAAAGCAGATAGAACCATAACTCTACTCTTACCTGACTCCAGAGAAGCATATATTGAAAAGGAAAAAAAGTATTTACCTAATAACAAAAGGGAAAAAGTCATAATGTGAGTTATATTTATATAAAATGAGATGTGGAAACTTTGTGTGATCAGGTTATTGTAGCAAAGACCATGTCTTATTTTGTTTTGTTTAAGTTTTAATTTAAATTCCAGTTAGTTAACATACAGTGTAATATTAGTTTCAGGTATACATTATAGTGATTCAACATTCAGCATTCAGTACTCATCATAATAAATACCCTGCTTAATCCCCATCACCTATTTAACCCATCCCCTCACCCACCTCCCCTCTGGTAACTATTAGTTTGTTCTCTAGTTAAGAGTCTGTTTCTTGGTTTGCTTCTCTCTTTTTCCTCCCTGTGGTGATTCATTTTGTTTCTTAAATTCCACATATGAGTGAATGGCATATATACACAATGGAATATTACTCAGCCATAAAAAAAGAATGAAATCTTGCCATTTGCAATGATGTGATTGGAGCCAGAGACTATTCTGCTAAGTGAAATAAGTCAGTCAGAGAAAGATGAAGATCTGGGTTGTTAATGGCTAACAGTCCAAGTTTGAGCTACTGTTATCCAGTGCATGACAAATTCTTTGAAGACAGTTTCCTTGTTAATATATGGGCCTGACACATATTAGTGCTTAATAAATACTTAACTTCAATCAAATGAAAATCAGAGGAAGTAACAGTCTCAACTCCAAACCATTTCTAGAAGTGGAACATAGCCAATTCTGAGGAGCAAATTTTAAAAGAGATAACAACAAAGTCAAATGTCCAGAGAAGAGAAGGAAATCAAGCATAGTAGGGTCTTGAAACCATATCATAGGGGGAGCATTAGTATAGAGTAGGAGGTGCATATGCTTGCATGTGTGTGGGAGGGGCAGCGGGAGGGGTGGAAAGAGAAGTAGGGAAAGGGGTAGTAAGAACCACAACTGCCTTTCAGTAATTTGAAGAGTTGCCATGGGGAAGAGGAGCTGTATTCCACATCCCTTAAAAGGGAAGACTGGAACAAAATTTCTGCTTTATATAAAAAGAGCTTTCCCACAAGTATAATTGGGCAATGGGACAGTGCCTTGGAAAAAACTAAACTTCCCCTCAGACGAAGTATCTCATCCAAAGCTGGCTGCTGCCAACTAGAGACATCGTAGAAGGTTATCCTGCACTGGATGTAAGATTAGAGAGTGAAGGTCCCTTTCAAAGATTCCAGGAACCTCTGAGAGATGATCCTCAAGACGTTTGGATTAATAAGACATTCAAGAGATGCTCTATTTGGGAATGGCCTGTGTTTCCCAGTAGTCTCTGTGCCAACTCTCAGTCTTCCCCACAAGAGTGACTCTTTGGCCCATTGCAAAAGAAAGGGACAGAGGAGGTCCAGGAGAAAGGAAGCCACATGTTAAGTCAGAGAATCCATGATCAAGGTAGTTTATTCAAAGTCTAGTTTTGGGAAGGGGAGGGCAGCTGATAGAGATAGACAAATTACACCACTTTGGTCGAGAATACCTCCAAGAAAGATGAAGCTAGTTGATTACCTACATCTGGTTTTAAGAGATCAGTGCCTGTTGAGAAGGAGGAAAAGCTAACTTTATCATATGGGTTCTTAATGATGATCAGGACCATTAGAGACCAGAGGTGGAAGGCCCAAAGAAGGGCTGGGAGTGGCCAGGGCGTTGGGGAACTGCGGGGGTGAAGGAGGGGTTTTGCCTACTTTGCAGTTTAGCCTGGGGCCTTGGTATATCTCTGAGAACTTTCTCTGGGCTGATAACATTGTTTGCCAACACCCAGGCTGCAATGTCAGGACTTGTTTATAAACGGCAAACACCTTTCTACAGATCAGTCCGGTCTTCCTTGTCTAGGCCAGTCTCGTCTCCTTGGGTTCAAGCCTGGGTCTCCTCATCCCTCCCTCTGGGAGAAAGAAGGGAGAAGGGAAAGAAGGATGCTCTCCGTGCTAAATATCTTGCCAAGAAGAAGAGCATATCAGTTGTCCATTTGCTTTGTTAGTCCTCCCCATTCCTGCCCTGCAGTGTATCTCTTTCATGTCCAATATGATTACTCCACAGTTTCCCTGTCAGGGTAGTTCTAGAGCCCATCCACAAGGAATCCTTACTGGCTCTCAAACACCCAGAAACTGGAAATGGGCACCTGGGTGGCTCAGTCGATTGAGTGTCCGACTTCAGCTCAGGTCATGATCTTGCGGTTCGTGAGTTCGAGCCCTATGTCAGGCTTTGTGCTGACAGCTCAGAGCCTGAAGCCTGCTTTGGATTCTGTGTCTCCCTCTCTTTCTGCCTCTCCCACATTATGCTCTGTCTCTCTCTTTCTCAAAAATAAACATTAAAAAAAAAGTATTGGACAGTAGAGAAACCTAACAAAAGTACTGGATAGTATGGAAACCTAAGGAGGAAGGAAGGATAGGTACTACAAACTATTGGAGGAAAAATTATGGTGAACTTCATAGTCAAGGAAGCCTTCACAGAGGAAGAGGAAATGAACTTGAGTCTTGAAGAATGAACAGATCTCAGTTACACAAAGAGAAGGTGAGAGAATTTCAAGATGAAGAGACTACACAGGGAGAAGAGAACATGTTAGGAGCCAAAGTGTGGAAGAGTCAGACTGGATGAATCTTTCAAGGAAACTGAATGTTCAGTGCAATACTTCCCACAAACTTCTGGTTTTCACACATCATGTCATCTCTACTCGTGATTGTTTGGGTGTCTCTAGACAGGAGCGAGAATTCCATGGTTGAGGCTGGTAGATTAGGAGATGCTTGCAAAAGGTTTATCTGCAAAGAATCTGGAAAAACCCCCAAGAAATTGCCAAATGTAATGGAGAAAAGTTGACCGGATAAAAGCATGGTTAAATAAACTTGAAGCTGTTCAATTACTGGACCAAAACTATATTCATCTCTTACACTCAAATGTGCCACTGCTCATATTTTCTCCTGTTTCTGTGGCTGGTCACTTACCTGGTAGAAGTGGTAGTGAATTATTTTTTTAAAAGTCACCTCATACCAGGGTGCCTGAGTGGCTCAGTTCAGTTAATCATTGAACTCTTGGTTTCAGTTCTGGTCATAATCTCGTGGTTTGTGATTTGAGCCCCGCATAGAGAATTGCTTGGAATTCTCTCCCCTCCCCGCCCCCACTGCGCTCACTCTCTGTCTCTAAATAAATAAATAAACTTAAAAAAATTTTTAAAAACTTGCCTCGTACCAAGATCGGAGTTCTCCTGGAGTTTCCCATGGTATGAGTTGTCGCAGTTCGAGGTATTTATTGACCTTAAAGGCAATCCATTTTCTCCAGGACCTAAATGTAGGCCACAAAAAACCATCATCCTGTGCGTTTCACATAGACATGGGATACTTATATTTTCTAGTTCTGGAACAGTGACACCTACTATTCAAATCGACATTTGAGTGTGCTAGACCATTTAAATAGATTCATGTTTCCATTGAGACCAATTCATGTGATAAGAATAAGAAGTTCAAATGCCAATACCCCACATAATGCTCTTGCCATTGAAAAATATTAATTATGTTTTCCAGCTCACCAATCAACACAATCATAGTGATTGACCCACATCTAGCATTCTGTGTAAAACACATGTGAATGGGAAGACAGCAGTAGAAAGAGAAGAAAGTACTGGTTGTAGGATGGAAGGAATGGTGGGAGATGTCTTTTATAATTCATCAGAACACAAATAGTGACAGTTCATTGTTTTTGGTTTTGTTTTAATGAAGTGGATCCATAGAGAAATAAATAAAAATTAAGAAGACTATATAATCTAAAACAAACAAACAAACAAACAAACAAAATACATAATCTAAAGAATGACCTGGAAATGTGGAACCTCATGGATCAAAAAGTACCAAGCCATCAGAGTCTAGGACTCAGAATTGTAATGTGCCAAAGCATCCTTCCTCTGGCATTACTTTGAAAGGTTGACAATTGCTTTCCTGATGGGTCTCGAGGACTAAGGACCCAGCAGTAGTCTGACCTAGAAGTCAAAATAGGGAAATTTAAATGCTCTTGAAATCTCTTCTCTGCCCAGTGTCTTGGGATTTCTGGTTGAGTTAATGGGATAGAAGTTTTGATGAGTGAGGAAAGTCTTCATTTCCTTAAAAGAGAGATGCTTCTGGGGGCGAGATGAGTCTGCCACAGAGCTGTCACTTGCCAGCCTGAGGAGACTGTCTGTGACAGAACCCATCTGACGATTTGGTCAAGAGTGTCTTCCCAAAGAGGACAACATCCTTGCCTTTTTTTGGGGGGTGGGGGGTGGGATGGCAGGGGTCTGTTCTTAAAGCAGTAGTAGTAATGATTTTCCTAAAGGGAAGTTGACATTTTTGTTAGCATGATCTTTGAACTGACTTTCTCTCTAATCCTTCTGACACAGAAGACTTGTTGCTGAGTTAATGAAGAAGGTCAATATTTGAATGAGATAGAAGAGCTTAAGAGTAAACCCCCTTGAGATAATTAGGGGATTAGAGACTTGTCTTTGTTAGTAAGATGCTTATGGTGCACAGGACCCACTATAACGTATAGGATGGTTCCATAGAATAGTGAGGCAGCCACTTGTTTTAAACTGAGAGGAATGAGTGCATACAATAAAACAAGAGGGAAGGGACATGGTTGAAGGAGGGAGTTTCTACCATGTTAGTCATACTCACACTCTCTTGTGGCTCTGCCAGAGTTTAAGGGTCTATGAACCTTTCTCAACTGATATGCCTGTAGACTTGCTGGATACTCAGGAGAAAGCAGTCGATTAATGAACCATAAGTCCCAATACTCTCAACATTTTCACACACTCACCAACCTCAATGGACAATGAAGTCTAAAGGCTGCATTTTGAAATTTAAAAATGTCTAATTAAAATCACTCTTGAAAATCCCTTAAATTGCCTGTCACCCACCTTTCACTGTTACACCATCTTCCAACAAACAACATAATGCGTTGGGTATTTTCCTTCAGTTGGGGACAGATAAAGTAGTAGACTTTTATTTAAAGGATCATTTCTTATAATCCTGTTTCTTTAAATGCAAACCAGCTTATATCATGAGATCTGTCAGGGACCAAGACCAAAAGGGACCAAGGGAAGAATAGATTCACATCTCTCATCTCGGCTCCTCTAAAATTGCTCACTGGGTTGAAAGATGAAAGATCATCCTCACTATTTAAATGGCTCTCTATTCTTTCTTTCCCTTTACCCCTTTTCCTAATACATATCATTGAATTCTGTCAATTAAATATACTAGGACTCAGGGTACCTGGGTGGCTTAGTTGGCTAAGTCTCTGACTTCAGCCCAAGTCATAATCTCTGGGTTTATGAGGTCAAGTTCTGCATCAGGCTCTCTGCTGTCAGCAGAGAGCCCACTTCAGATCCTCTGTCCCCCTCCCTCACTCGTGCTCTCTCTTACTCTTTCTCTCAAAATAAATAAACTTAAAAAAATATATACTGGGGCTTCAGTACTGGACATATCCTCATATAAGAACCTAAGTGAGAGCTAAAAATAAAAGATAGGGTCCGAGGTTTAAGGCCTTAGCTTCAGGATGAATTGGCTTCTGAAAAGTGCCTTGTATGTTGACTGCTGTCTTTCAAAATGAGTGCCCCAGAGTCTTGGTCTTGATTATCACACTTTTCCCTGTTGATGATACATCCTCCTATCTTTAAGTGTTCTTCACACAATTCTTGGATGATGCTTTTGGTCCAGAAGACCTTGATTAAGAAGAAACACAGATTTATGGGAGAGGCACCTGGACAATTTCAAACAGACACATCTTTATTGCAACCCTCCTGATCTGTGGGAGAGCCCGCAAGGATCAGCTCTGACTTTGCTCCAGCGCCAAACTTACAGTCACTCCCTTCTTTCCAGGCTCCCCATGTGGGCCAGCATTTTAATCTTTCAATCTCTCTCCCTCCTTCATCATCCCCTGTTTATTCACCTTTTCCATTCCCTTGTCTCATTTTCTCATTCTTCCTGATTGCCCCACTCTCTCACACTCATATCCCCTGATGTATCATCTTTCTGTCGGAGCCTGTACGGATGGCCTCTTTCCAAGAGCAGCAGGTTTGAATCAGCTCCAGTTTGAAATGAAGGCAGGGGGTGGGGGTGGAGCGAGGCCAGGAGAGGGATATCAGCTCACTCCTGTCCAATGTATCTAGCGCAGGGTCCTCCCCCAAGCCTCCAGGCTGGCGCTCAAGCTCCCAATTTCCCTCCACACCCACCCTCCCTTCTCTCTGCCCAAACATCTCTCTGCACACAGGTATGTGTGAGAAAAAGCCTAATAATCCCTCGCAGGCAAGACTAGAGACCCCCACCCTCAATCCGGCAGCTGGTTTCCATTAGATGTTCCAAGCCCAATAAATATTCTCTTTTCTCACTTATCTCTAATAATTTTTTCTTTCCCTTTCTCATGTTCCCCGCTTCTGGGTTCCCTCCTGGGAGGAGGATTAAATTAAGTAGGGAAGGCATGCCAAGCTTTGCATTAACCATCTTGTCATGCCCCGGGCCTCTGGCAGAGCAGAACCCAGAAATGATGGCTTCTTGTTTGTCTAGCTTGCTGCTCCACACACCGAAGGTTGAAACCCTCCCAAAAGAGCAGAAGGGTTGGGCTTAGCCTGAGCTAAGAGAATGCTGCCAGGGTGACCCCATGTCTGTGCTCTCAGTCGTATTCCTGGCTGAGCCTCTTGAGCCCTCTGTCAAGGTTGCCTTGTGCTTCCCACTGGCTGCTATATGGTGTCTTGGGTACAGCTCTGGAGAGCAGCATTCTGGGGTTCAGATGCCAGCCTCTTTGTGCACAGGCAACGTGACTTCAGGCAAGTTACATCACCTCCCTCATTTGTAAAGTTGTGCTGATAACGCCTACCTCAAAGGACCGGTAGGAGGGTGAAATGAAGTAACCAACTAATGGGAAAACCTTTAGCTCAAGTCTGCACTCAGCAGACATGGGTTCTCTCCTCTCATCCCTTCCAGTCCGGTCACCTGGTCACCTGTGGAAAATCCTTCCCTCCCCCCCTACTGCCTCCTACACCTTCCGAATAATTAACTGAGCAATTAGAGAAGAGTTAACCCTTAAATATCCAAGGTCTGAGTTGGGGAGTGTAAAATGTTTGCTTCTCGATGTATCCTTTCTTCTTAAGATAAAGAAGCAGAGAAAGAATGAATGTGAAATCCCTAACTTAGAACAATGTTTACAATTGTTAGTACTTTTTATAAACCAGGCAGCACGAAGCTATGTCATTGTTGAGTCAGTGACCCAAGAGCAGAAGTTCCTGCAAGTACCTCATCTAAGTCGAGGCAGTTAAGAGCACAGCCTCTGGGGTCAGACCGTCTCTAGGTCTGGATTCGAGTTCCGACTCCTCCTAGCTGTGGAGTGTCAACCATGTTTTACTTCTCCGTGCTTTGTTTCCCCCTCTGCAAATTATGATAATCAGAGGACAGACTTCACGGTGTTGTTGCAGAGATCAAACGACCTAACATAGTCCATTCCGCTTCACCAGCGCCTGGCAGAGTAAGTGTGCGGTAATGTGAGCTCTCCTTCCCGCCCGCTGAATCTTTCTTACGGCCTTGCTCCTCCTTCATGACCATTCCAAACTGACCCACGTGCAGGGCAATAATCCAGCAGGGATTTGCTTCTCCCACCTCTGCATGCTTCTCAGGAGTCCAGCCACTTCGGTGGTTCTGGATCAATCCCAATCCTCACAGTGAAACACACTCTAGAAACTTCTTCACTGCCCTTTCCATGGTGGAAGGAACTTCAGGAAGAGACATGCAGAGTGGATAGGAGGGGTGCCTTTCCTGAGCCTCAACCCAGCTCCATAGCCTTCCTGCGACCAAAGCTGTTGTCCGGGAGTGTGGCCCATGACAAGCTACAAAAACGACCAGCCCGGAGTCCAGTCTTCAGATTGCTTCAGAGGGCGACGGTGCTGGGTCTCCCCACTCTTCCTATCTCTTGACCTGAGGGTGAGTGAAAAGATCCGCCTTCCCAGCTCAGAACCAAGCGGAGCACAGAATCCTAAGGTCTTGAGTCCACAGAATTGAATCCCTTGTTTTCTGAACATAAGTCAATCTAGACTATTGGGGGCTTTATATGATTTTATTTTTTATTTATTTTTATTAAAAACTTTTTTTTTGGCTTATTTCTTTGACCTATTTATACAATCTATACACCGTGGAGTCAGCTAGACCGGTTCTGTCACTTCCCTACTTTGTGAACCTCGGCAATTGCTTAACCTCTCTGAGCCTCTGTTAATCTTTAAAATGGGGTAACAGCATTACAACCTTATAGATATATCTCATCTTTCTCTATAGACTTTAGCCATGGGTCCTCATCTTTATGACTAGTTATTCTGTAATTTTGCTACAGTTTAATTCCACTTTCTCTTATTCTATCTTTAGTGCAGTCAGAAAACAGCTGGTCACCATCATTCCTACTTAAAACTACCTCCCAGAGACCTGAAAACAGTTAATAAATCATTCTTCCATCTTTGAACCTCAGGCTAAACCATGCCAATTTCTTTAATCTTCCTCCCGAGAGCCTATCTGAAAATCTTGAATAATTTCATTTTTGCCTTGTGACCTCTATCTAAATTATTAGCATCTTAGGTTTTAGTGCCCAAACATGAATGTGTTATTTTCATATGGACCTGACAAAATAGTTGACCGTAGTGCATGTAAAGTTGAGTTTGTCTACTTCACTCTCAGCTTGGGTGAGCTAATAACCCTCCATAAATACACATATAAATGTTAGACTATTCAAACATGAAATAGAGAAATAGAACCGTGCCTGTTCCTTTAAGAAGCAGCCCCACAATGTATTTGTTAAACTTGTCCCATTTGCTGGGAGAGGAGAGAAAGAACTACCAAAAGGGACTCTGAAGGACATCATTAAAGTAAGGAGAAAGCTCTTAAGAAAAGAGACGTTTTCTGCCCTCTGTACCTTCCTTGCTTGATTCCGTTCTCCCCGTGGTGACAGTGCAGCTAATAGAAGTCTGCGCTCCACCGGGCCCCTGCCGAGCAGGGCTAGGGTAGGACAGGAAATCACCACTCAGAAAATAAATGACCTGTCCCAGAGTCTTTTGTTAATGAGTCTAGGGCATAATAAATCAAGGTGACCCAGTCTCAAGAAACACTAGCCTGTTTAAAAAAAAAAACCTACGAAACCCCCAAGCCCCAGAGGTGAAGAGGAGGAGAAGGGAGAGAGGGGACCACAGGGAGTCCTTATAAATCACACCCAGTCGAAACTAGTGCAGATGTTTTCCAGTTTCAGACCCACTCAAGAGGCAGAAAACGGACACGTGTGGACATAAACGGAAGGGGCTGTTTGTGAGGGAAGACTGGGCAGTGGCCCGGTGGACACAGCCTCTCCTGTCACATGGTGTCCATGGGACTTTGAGTGGCACGGTTTCTTCCAACTGTCTCATCCCGGGTTACCCTCTCCTCAGCATGGCCAGAGTGTCCTCTTGTGTCAATTGTGGGTCCCAGCTTCCCATAGGTTCCTGTCAGAAGAGAGCGGTGGTCAGATCAATCATGGGAGGGTCTCGGCTTTCCAAGTAAACTGCAGGTTCTCTGAGGGTGAACTTTAACAAAAGAAATAGAAAGACTGTCAGATTGGAAGTAAATATTCCAGTAGGTGGTAGAGAAACAGGAGCCTATAAATCTGAGGTGAGCTGTAATGTAAGACTTGTGTACAAAGGGCCCTCACAGAGAGCCACAGTAACCTGGTGAGACACGGCAACCATTTTACAAATGTGGAAACTGAGGCAAAAAGAAGGAATGACGACACAAGGCATTTGCAGTTTGTGCAGAGTTTTCGAGAATGTTATTTCATCTGGGCACATCCTTTGTGGTGGGCTGAACAGGTGTTCTTTCTGTGTTACAGATGAGGAAAGTGGGGACAAGAGCCACGAGAAAACCTTCTCCAGGTCACACAGCCAACATGTGGGGTAACTCGGGTCCACACTCAAGTTCTGGAATCTGTCTGTTATCCTTTCTGTTCAGCCTCAGCTCTTTGCCGGGGTGCCTGATAAGGAGTGTGCTGACAGGAAAAGGGGGCTGAAAGAGAGCAATAAACCTTGGTCAAGGCCTGCAACTGTTTGGTGTTCGGTGGTGGCTGGAAGGTAGGTGAGTGGACAAGAGGAAATTGGTCCCAAATGTTTCCCACTCTCCCTGTCATAGAAAATCCACCATGTAGTCATCTCCATCCTTCCCTGGGAACATGGCCTCCTCTGACCTCTCCCTCCTACTTGCCGTCATTTCAAAAGAAATTACACCATGCCAACTGCCTTTGTTTTTTAAATTATTGCTCATGCTGAATTCAGTCTCAACCACCATCATCACGACTGCTAGTTCGAATATGCTTTATATCCAAAATCCTTTCATAGCTGTTACCCTCTCTGATCCTCTTAATCAGAGTTATCATTTACCCTTAGAGAAACTGAGGCCAGAGTGGCTTGCCCGAGATCACTCCACCCCTTAGAACAGAGATCTTTTCCCCTTCCCTGGACTGCCTCCAAAATAAACACGAGCAGCCAGATATTCTTTTTGCCATCTAGTTTTTTTCCATATTGTCTCAGTTCTGCAGTGAAAGATATCACCTTTCTCCAGAACTCTCTATAGACTTCCTATACTCGCTCTGCTTGCTTTTGAAATAAAATAATGAGCATTGTGCTCTAGTTCAAACTGGAGTCCAAGCATTTGCCCAACCACACAATGTCATCAACCACAACAGGAAGATGCCACGGCGGGCTGCCTAAAATAAACCAAAATAAACTCAGAGCTTTTAATTGGTCCAGGACCTAGATCTGCAAAACAGCAGGCACACCCAGGAAAATTAGGGCTGTTCCAAGTATTTTAGGTTGAACGGCAGCCTTCCACCAAGGCAGAACACTGCTTTAGGTTTCCTTTCCTTGTTTTTTTTGTTTTTGGTTTTGTTTGATTTTTGGTTTTGTTTTCTTGTTTTGCTTCATTTTGTTCTGTTTTTTGGTCCTGCTCTATGAGTCCAAATTTTTCATACTCAGATGTTGACTCTCAGCTGGGTACCCAGAAGAAACCCCCCCAGGATGTGGGCATGTCAGCTTTCTGTTATGAAAGAAAGTAGTAAGGGGCGCCTGGCTGGCTCAGCTGGTAGAGCGTGTGACTCTAGATCTCAGGCTTGTGAGTTCAAGACTCACATTGGGTGTGGAGCCTCCTTAAAAAATTAAAAAAAAAAAAAGAAGGAACTCTTATTTCATTCAACAAATATTCTTGAATTCCTACTATATATCTGTTGGTGAAGGTGATTGAGACTTCCATTTTATGCCATCCTTGCACTAACCAGCTGGGAGACCTTGAACAAAACCCTCTCCCTTTATGGCTGTCAATTCTCGCCTCTGTAAAGTGAAAGGGTAGATAATTGATTTCTAGGCCCATTCTTTCTTTCTCTCTTCCTTTTTAATGTTTATTTAGTTTTGAGAGAGAGAGAGAGAGACACAGTGTATAAGCCAGGGAGGGGCAGAGAGAGAGGGAGACACAGAATCCAAAGCAGGCTCCAGGTTCTGAGCTGTCAGCACAGAACTCCACGCGGGGCTCGAACCCACAAACTGTGATATCATGACCTGAGCCGAAGTCAGACGCTTAACTAACTGAGTCACCCAGGTGCCGCCTAGGTCCTTTCTAACCCAGCTGCTCTACTGCTCATGGGAATCTGTGCTGATGGACTAGTCGTGGGTACAGCACCTAAGAATAGTGTCCCTTTCATTTTACCGATGCAAAGAACTGGAAATGGAGGAGGCAGGGGTGGAGACTGCATTTTGCAAGGAAACCAGACTTTTTGGTGTACAGGGAATGGGGATGGAAGCATGGCTACTGATTTTAAAGAATCATTAGACATGTCACAAAAAAATGGTCAAATACAAATATATGTATCACTTTCTGCTCTTTTCTGATACATAATTTACATAGCTATGATCAATTCATCCATAATATTTTTCATTCTTTGTTTTCACTAATGTCGTTTTGTATATGCATTCTGTATATCACAAAGTATATAGTCTTCTAATTTTTTAGTGGGTAAGAGCACTCCATCTTATTATGCCAAATTTTTTTATCTACTCATCTACTTCCAAATAGTGGGATATTTGGAGTATGTCCAGTCTTTTTCTTTTTATTAATGGCTCTGGTATAATTTTTCCCTAATGATTTCCTTTGGACATTCATAAAATAAGTAATTTCTAGATCATGATTTTTTAAATAAGTTTTTTAAATTTATTTATTTATTTATTTTGAGACAGAGAGAGTGAGATGGAGAGAGAGAGAGGGAGATTAAGAGCATGAATGGGGTAGAGGCAGAGAGAGAGGGAGAGAGAATTCCAAGCAGGCTTCATGCTGACAGTGCAGAGCCTGACAAGGGGCTTGAACTCATGAACTGTGAGATCATAACCTGAACTAAAATCAAGAGTCGGATGCTTAACTGACTGAGCCACCCAGGCGGCCCTCTAAATCAGTAATTCTGAAAGTGATTCTAAATCAGATTCTAAAAGACCCAGTCAATTTATAATGACACCAGTAATTAGCGAGCGTTTCTATTTTCCTTAACCCATCTACCTTGCATATAATTGTTTTTATTTCTTTTCGAGGCCTTAAAAACTGTATAATGTTTGTAGTAACTTCAATGAAGTTGTTTATATTTTCATTTCTTCTATTTTTATTGAGACTGATCTGTTTATGTGCTGAGTATTCTGTATTTCTTCCTGTGTGAATAGTTTATTCATGTCTTTTGACCCCAAGTCTAACGATTTTTGAAAAATATATTAAGGCTTTTGTGGACCAAATTCTTAACGCACTACCGATAGATTGGATACCCAAATGTGAATACATTCATCATCAGGAAGGAAGGTGGAGATTTTTGTCTGTTTTGTTCACTCAAGTATTCTAAGCACCTAAAATAATGCCAGGCAAACAGTAGGTGCTCAATACTGTTGAGTGAATTGAATGAGTGAATAAATCTTCACTTAATATTTATGAGGTGCCTACTTGTGTTGGGACAAATATGAGCATTCAGTTTTGACATGGAGGAGATGAAAGTAAGGTCAAAACAGCTGGGGGTAGAAGGGAGGGGTGTTTCTCACTTTGGAATTTTAAAAATCCACATAAAGTGACCCAGTAAGTAGCTACCGAGGAGTCTTTTTGGGTAAGGACTTGACATAGCCAAAACATGTCACAGGTATTTGTGTGTTCTTGTCTGTTTTTACTGTGTGCATTAATATTTTCAGACTGTAATAATATCACAATGGAACTTAATTCATGCAACATTTTCTCAGCTTTCACTGTAATATGCAGGCACTGAACTAGCCACAGGGGGAGGCACTAGTGCACAGAACACAGTCTCTGTGTATCTATGTATTAGAACACTATACCTCAAGAAAAAAGAACAGACTACAATACATATACACCTCAAAGGCTTCATACTAAGTGAAACTGAGATGCAAAAAAATACATGTTGTATGATTCCATTTATATGAAATGTCCAGCAAAGACAAATCTAACCACATAGACAGTGGTTGCCTGGTGTTGGGGAATGGGCGATGACAAATGGGCACAAGGGATCTCTTTGGGGTGATGGAATTGTTCTAATACTAGATTGTGGTGATAATTGCACAACCCTGTAAAATTACTGAAAACCCATCGAATTGTATACTGATTATAAGTAGATTTTACAGTTTTAAAATTATACCTCAATTAAGTGTTTTAAAGAAAGAGTGGCTTCCATGACCCGTACACTGTCAAAAGAAAGCAAAACGTAGTTCCCAGAACAGGCAAACACTGAGAACACTGTCAGTAGAGGTGAGCCCAGGGGGCTGTGGGAGCAGTCAGGTGCCTAACCCAATCCTGACTCTTAACGGAAGTTGAGGAGATGATGTCTGGCCAGGAGAAATTTTTCTAGGAAGAGTAAATGGGAGGAAGTGGGGTAGGTCAGGCACACACTAAGTCAATGACAACGGGATTCATGTCGTGGGAGATAGGGCTAAGGCCAACGTCCACCTTGGTTTCAGGGAAGTTAAACACTGGAAAATGCTTCGTATATTGATTATAACTACCATCTGTCATGAGTCAAGAGCTTTGCATTCAGTAACAACAATCTCGCAAGGCAGGATTACAGACGAAGAAACTAGGCAAAGAGGGCTGATGTGACTTGCTAGGGATCACTTCCCCAGTAAGAACAGCAGGTCCAGAATCCAAACGAGGCCTGAGTCTGAAAGCCAGGCTTTTCCCATTCCATTATCTCCCTTTACCTCTACATAGACATGTGACTATTACTGGTAGGGAATTAATGAGAAAGATATAGGTTCTGTGGATCTATTCTAAAGAATTCATAAAATTCATCTGCAAAGAATTTTGCAAATGCAGTTTGATGGGGTCTCAGAGCCACAGCCTTTACAATTTATCACTGTCCCAGCACACCGTATACGGCACGCAGGCATCGTTCTCTATTTAGCTTCGGATGTGCAAGTAAAATTCAATAATCCTAGTTCAAAATAAATTAAAGGACACTGACCTCCTGAAGAGCTAGAAAATCCTGAACTACCACAGGAATCCAGTCTGCAATAATGCATAGCCCTCATTAAATGCCTTTCTTAAATGCCTCTTAATAATAATTTTACATGATCATACAAAATACTTAAGATTATGTGACCAAAGCAGAAACATTTCTTTTAAAAATGTGTTTAGTCTCTCAGAGTTTCTGAGAACTGTTCCTTCCCCTCACCTTTGGCTTAAGTGTGTCTACTCCTTACAGGAAATTGTGAGGAGGACTGGGTGAGGCAAAGACGCACATTCTTCTCTAGAAAGAACGCAGTTGCATTCCTATGAGTAAAATAAATTAGGCCCAGTTTCTCTGTCCATTAATTACGAGGAATAAACAACTTTCCCCTGCTGGGAGAGAAGTACAGGAGACCAGCACAAATTTCCTCCTCGGACTCAGGGGAAAGATCATTTGACTATCCAGGAGAACGCCTGTGGTCTGGGAGGACTCGGAGGATTGAACAGGCAAGGCTCTGCCGCCAGATGTTTGTAAGAAATCCACGGATAGAGACAAGCCCACGATACAAGAGGACTGCTGCGTTGTGGGGAGAGGCTAGAAACGCAGCAGAGCAAGAGGGGGAAGGAATTTGCATCCAATTCTGCCCCTGGGGAATATCCCAACCCTGAAGACCGTGTGTGGAGTCTAGGCAATGTACTGCCCCTCGGGTAATTACGTTATTTTAGTTCGAGTTTTAGAACATCACCCCAGAAGGAGCGGGGTGGTAGGAGGAAGGTAATGCGTGGTCTCTGATGGTCCATCGTCTGATTGAACCAGCTGGGACTTGCAAGAGACTGGACCTTCACCACCGCCACTCTACAGGCAGGAGAAATACAGGAATGAGAAAGAAGTTTCAGAGTTGGAAGTGTGTTTGTGTTTTTGGCTTTTACACACTTGTGACCAATACTGTTACTCATATCCCTTTCTTCCTTACTAAGGGAACCTTAATTTTATTATGGGATGCAGCAGCGCTCTCAGTTTAAAACACTCAGCTTCCCAGACACCCCTGCAGCTAGGGGAGGTCACGTGATTCGCTGCTGGCCAATGAGATGTCAGCGGAGCTAGCTGGGTCGGCCTTGGGGCAATCACACCGCTCTCGCCTCTTGCCGCTTGCTCTTCCCTTCCCTTCCAGACTCTGGTACACATCCGGCCACCAACCTTCTCCATGAGAAGCATTGCCGAATGTCAGGCGTGCAAGTAGTGGTAGCGCAGCTGCCCCGATCCTTGGTGATTCCCAGCAAACACTGCAGCAACCCTGGCCTGCCACCCGTGTGTTTTGTATTATGTGAGTCATACCTTGTTTAAGCTCCTGTGTGTTGAGTCTTTGTTACTTGCAGCCAAGCATAACCCTTAACTGACGGCAGTATGAATTCAGTTCAATTCAGCAGTGATTACCTATGGCATGCCAGGTGTGGGAATGCAAAGATGAGAAACCCGTTCCTTCAAAAGGTTCACAGACAAGTGCATGAGTGGAGATACGTAGGCAAACCGTTAGAGCGTAGTCGATGTTTTCTTAAATGGAGGTTTGTTTACTGTATTATGGGAACAAAGTCATCAGTGCTAACAAGCAAAATGTACTTGGTTAAATTGTGTGGAATTCTAAATTATTCTCATACCTTATGATATATGTGCACATAAAGGTAAAGCTGATACCCACTGAATAGCCACTATTCAGATTATTGATAGAATCTGCCAAATCATGAAGTCACAGCTATTTTACTCTCCCTTAAGTACCACTTTACACTTGTTTATTTTCTCTGGTGGGGTCAGAGGACCTCCATGTTTCCTAAGTAAATTTCTCAAACCTTTGTCAATTCCTTATACACAGGAGAAACCCCAAGAAGTCCATGGAAAAATAAACTTCGTCTCAAAGAGCAGCAGTAACAAAGGCAGTTTGGTCTGAAGCACATAGCGAGGTGGATGGCCAGAATACAGTAGGGACATTTTACCCCCCTGCTTCAGCAATTGCCGTCGCTGCCTCCCTGCCTGGTGAATCTCTCTCCCTCTGCAGCTTCCTCTCTCCCTGTCTGCCCTACTCTGCTTCATACCCGGCTGGTCTCCTGGAAGGCATCTATTTGTCCCACTCTCTCACACGCCTTCTCTCTCTCCCTTATCCGATCATTCATCAAGAGTAATGAATTTTTAAAAGGTTATTTGCTGCAATTATCGAGAGGATTTTTATCCAGGATTTTAATTCTTGAAGGTGATGATTGAATTAATTGGTATTTACAAAAAATAAAATAACTTGCTTGAATTTTTTTGGCTGAAGAGGTAATACATTAACCTGGTAAAAAGAAAAAAACTTGAGAAGCCTGAAAGAATATACGAGAAGTATCTCCCTCACATCTGCCACCTAGCTCCTTTGCTCAGGGCAACCAACATTACCAGCTTTTTGTGTATCCTTGCGGAGCTCTTTTATATACAAGTTAATACCTACACCTGTTCCCCACCTCATTCCGCAAAAAGATGGTCATACTTTTTTGTACCTCTCTTTTTTTCACTTAGTATGTCTTAAATATCTTTCATATCAGCACATGAAAATGCGTTCTCATTCTTTTTAAAGCCGAGAAATGTTTCTTGACATACATGTATCATATTTAACCCTCTATTAATGGACATTTAAGTTGTTTCCAATCTTTCTTATTTAAAATAGCGGTGTGATGAATAGCATTGTCTATGAATCATTCACAGAAGAGAGTGTAATTTAAGATAAATTCCTAGAAGGGAGCCAAATGGTATAAGCACTTGTGATTATGATAAGTATTGGCAAATTCCCCTTCGTAAAAGATACTGTTTCCCACTTGCACCTACAGTGTATGGCCATGCCTATTTCTCTAAGCCCTCACCAACTCAGTTTATCAAACTTTTTAGACTGTCAATTTGATCGGTGAAAAACGGTCTGTCAGTATATTTTTAATTAGTTCCTCTTATGAATAAGATTTGTCATCTTTTACACATTTCAGAGCTATTTGTCTAGTCCTTTCCATTAAATATCTATTGATATCCTTTATTTATTTATTTGCTTACTTACTTATTTATTTATTTATTTATTTATTTAGTAGGCTTCACGCCCAGTGCAGAGCCTATACTCATAACCCTGAGATCAAAACCTGAGTTGAGATCAAGAGTCAGATGCTTAACCAGCTGAGCCACCCAGGCACCCCAATCCTTTATTGTTTCATCTCTTAGGTTGGTGGTTTTTTTAATTGATATTTTCCAAGTTCTTTATTTGTTAGAGAATTTAGACATTCACGTGTGATGGAAGATGCACACTTTCCCCCGGAATTGTCATGTGTCTTTTGATTCTGCTTATCAAGTATTTTTACCTCGGAAAGTTGTTTAGTTTGTATGTAGTCAAGCATGTTAATATCTTCATTTCTGGTTTTTAGGTTTTGTTTCATATTTGAAAGGCCTTCTGATGGAAGGGGATTTTTTTTTTGTTACTTTCTTAATCATACATTATACTGAATGTCAGCGAGTTGTTTCTTATGTCACTGGTACAAGATAGTGATCAGGAATCGAAGCATTGCTGGGAGGAAGTGAGTGAGAATCTGGATTCATATTTTCACTATTTCTGGTTGTGTTGCTAGGCAAGAGGGCCTGGACTGACTCTGACACCCGCCCCCACATCATCTGCAGTGGGCGAGTGAATGTGCCCACAGCTCTGCAGGCCAAGTGTATGTGAAAGGAGGGCGTTAAAATGTTTTCACGACATGCGTGCATAAACGTGAATTTCTTCATCTCAGCATACCACGGTGTCACATCTTGCTGGACATCTACGTGCTGGGTGTCTCCATATGTTAATGTTACTCTTTGTCCTCAGAGAAGAAGATTCTGGTATGGCAAGTGTAGCAAAACTCATTACAGCTTCAAAAACTGTATCATAGAAAGTGCAGAAGGAACAGAATCAGTCAGTATGTGCACTTCTTGGTTGAACGGCGCTTGAGAGAGCTGAACTCAGGCACGTGTGTAATGAGACAGCTATTAACAAGCTAGGGCCATCCTGCCTCTTCCATCCTCCATCTTCCCCAGGCACAGCCTCCCAGCCTTAGGGGTCCCAGCTCCTTCCTTCAGATGAGGCCATAGTCCCAGACACGCACCTGAAGTAGGAAAAACCACCCTCCTGAGGATTGGAAAACCTCACCAACCAGGAAGGGCAATTCTGAAGATGACAGCATCCAAGTTTTTAGAAGCAACTGCCCCTTTCTTAATGTCGTTAAGCACCAGCAGAGCAGAGAGGCTGGCCATGTATGAACCTAAACTTCACATAGGAACCAGAGTATCTTGAGTTACTTGCAGGGAGCACCACTCTGGCTTTTAAGATTTATCTTTGATCTTGTTTTTAGCGCATTCTGAAACAATGCCCTTGCTACACAAGGTTCTACACTGGGAGCAGCGGCCAGAAGCTCTGCTGCCATCGGGTCATACATAGTAGGTCACTCGAAGGATATTAGCCTCGGCCATCAGGTGCTCCCGGGACTTGGACTAGAGGAGCATGAATGATGGAGCTAGTTGGGACCAAAAGAGCAGAGTGATGGGAAGCCACAGAAATCAGAACTAGGAGACGTGGGTGCCAGGAGGCCACGTCAACTTAAGTCAGTGCCATGGACTGTATCTATGTCATAGACTTAGAATGCTGGGGCAGAGTTAGAAGTGAGGGCTGGGGGCTAGAGTAGGTTTATTATACTCTTAGTGACGATTCTGTGTGAAAGCCAAGATGGTACAGGCCTGGAGGTGCTCATCAGCTACCCTGCACTGTCACCAGCTGGCTATGTGATAAAGTCCTTTAGCATTTGGGGTGGGGCGCCTGGCTGGCTCAGTTGGTGGAGCATGCAACTCTTGACCTTGGGGTTGTGAATTCTACATCCATGTTGAATGGAGAAATTACTTAAAAATAAAATGTAGGGGCACCTGGGTAGCTCAGTCGGTTAAGCGAAACCAGCTCTTGGTTTCGGCTAAAGTCGTGATCTCATGATTTGTGAGATCAGGCCCCACGTTGGGCTCGGCATTGACAGCATGGAGCCTGCTTGAGATTCTCTCTCTCTGCCCCTCCCCTGCCCTCTCTCTCTCTCTCTCTCTCTCTCTCTGTCTCCCTATCTCTCAAAGTAAATAAAAATAAAATAAAATATGTAAAACAACAATAACAACAAAACCCCAAACATTCGGGGCATAAGTTACCATGCAGATGAGATATGGCTGGCTTCACTGGTTTTAAAGAGAGTCCCACTTCTCTTAAATTTGGGTAGGGAGAAGAGAGGATTCATTTGAGTCAGGGACTCAGAATTGATGAGGACAATGCTGTGTCCAAAGGAATTCTATAGACACGTCCTTCCAGCGTTCCCCGATTTGGGATCCAAGTGGTTTGAGGATATTTTCTATCTGAAGTTACGGCAGTAACTTGAGACTTAAGTGCGAGAAGAGATCAAGTGTCAGGAAAGGAGTGGCTCTAAATTACAGACTCAAAGGTAAAGGTAGTCGACATGAAAGGAAAAGAGTGGCCATTCGTTCATCAACCATTGTTCACTGCACCCTGGGTGCCCGATATTATTTCAGGTGCCAGGGATAGATAGTAGTGAAAAAACAAAGTCCCTGCTCTCCCGGTACCTACCCTATATTCTAGTGATGGCGACAGATGATAAACAAGATCCATATGTATTTTTTAAATACGTATTTCTATATTCTGTATCCCCTCCCTCCATCCCGATCTGTCCCCATTGCTGGCTCTATTAGTACTTACCCCTTCTGCCAATAGATGAGTAACTGAGGGAGGATGCTATTCTGGGTAGGGTGGCCACAGAACGCGTCAGTGGTTCTAATGTGACATTTGAGTAGAAGTAGAACGAGGAGGGGGAGGGGCCATGTAAACACAGAGGGAAAGGTGTCCAAGGCAAAGAGCACAGTGAGCCCAGGGACAGGCAGGAATATGCTGGGTGCCCCAGGGAGGCCTCGGTGGCCGGAAACAAGGGAGTGAGTGTGGCATCATCGGGGATAAGATCACGGGTCGAAAGGAGTGTCGTGGTGCAGGCCATGTAGGGCCTTGCAGACCTTGATAAAGACTTAGGAATTTATTTCAATGCAGTGAGAGGCCACTGAAAGAGCATATATCCCTCAGGTTACTGGCTGGCCTGAATGACACGGTACCATCACCATTGCCCAGTGCTGTACTTATCTGTGAAAGATTGTATCTCCCAAACCCCAGTTTTGGAGAAAATTGGTTGGGCCCTTTAGCCACTGATTGTGTACTTCTGGGCCGAAGTGGGGCCTAAAGAGGGGGAAAGACAGAAAGGCTGCAAATTTCAGGTTGCTCAAGCAAAGCCTTCCTATCCGGATGGTGGTAGCTACAGGTGCGGCCTTGTGGATGGGGGTTGCCTTGACCTCCTATTCGAGTTGCACCTTGCACAAGGAAGGGGCTGGTACTCTCGTGGTCAGAAAACACTCTCTGCTTCCTCGTCCCTGAATTCTTCCTCCTACCCTCTCCATAGACCAGCCCTCTGCTTAACAGAGCCTTGGAGGACACCTGCTATGTCCATTTTCTTCTGCCCCAAACAAAATACCGGTAGGCCTTCCCAGGCTTCTTCCTTACGTAGGAAGTGAGACACCCCCCTACGTCCCCACACACTTAAAGAATAAGCTTTGTCTGCAGAGTTTATAGACTCAGTTGGGAAAACCCTGCACCCCACATATGACTCAAATATATTAGCAGATATACACAAAAAAGGAGCCCAGATTCCAGAAACTGATTTATTTCACAGATGCCCTTCCTCGAAGCCTTAGAAAATGTAGGCAGTCTTGTTGTCATTTGTGTGTGCATGCGTGTGTGTATGTGTGTGTGTGTGGCTTACGACATACAGGTTTGTTTCTTACTCATGCTACATGTCCATTGTGGATGGTTGTGGGTCCATGCTGTGTTCCTCCCAGGACTGAACCTGGAAGGCATAATCCCTGTGTGCAACATGCTTCTCCTCATCAAAATTACTTCCCGCTGATGGTTTTTGCAAAACAGGATGGAACCCTGTGCTTTCTTTTGCAGAATAAACCCATAGCGCCTGCCTCAAATCACCGTCTTGCTCCCATCCCCCAGTTTCATTTTTATCATAAAGTTCTTGAACACACACACACATCATTAAAATATTGTCAAAGACTATTTAATGACCTAAGAGAGATCTACACACAAAGCAGTATGTTCAGTGTAGTCGTGTGTGTGTGTGTGTGCGTGTGTGTTCTAAGTAGGGCAAAATATGTATAAATATTTCCACCAAAGTGGTGGCATTGTGAGTGATTTTTATTTCTATCTTTTCCTGTCTATTTTCAAATTTAAAAAATATTAAAAAATTTTTTTTATTCCCAACTACCTGGAAATAATGTCAGAAAACCACAGTCTCAACCTCTTTTCATCTAACAGCTCTCTACAAGGCAGGGCCTTCTGAGCCCCGCCAGCAAATCCTTTTTAAACAGAGCACGTGTGTGTAGTAAACATTCATGGACTGATCCTCTGACCCGCTGACCGACCTCCTTTTGTTAGGCACCTGCACGTGGCTTAGAATCATTCATACGCAAGAGCACAGAACCAGGAGAGGTTTTAGAAACGATCTTGCCCGATTGCCCGCTCTGAGCGTAACTCTCTTCGTTGCGTCCCTGAGGCTCGTCCAGTCCCTTCTTGGTCACGTCTGGGTTGGGGGCCACAGGGCAGGATTGGTGGATAATGGCCTTCATTAAGGAGGTCCACCCTATAGAGAGGATCTATCTCCCCCAAACCCCCGCCTTCTAGCTCCCAGATCCGTGGCATCCCACAGCTTTCGGCACTCAGGGGAAATAAAAGGGGATGTGAGATAAAGAACTGAAGTTCACGTTGTCACTTTTTCTGTCGTTGCAATTTAAGAATCTCTTTCCGTGCATCTTTGTTTCTCTCCTATGCTGTCTGGCACCACTCAAAGATTTGCCTGCTTGTCTATTTCTCCCTTTTTACGTCTAATGGTTTCTTTCTCTCCTGGGTGAAACATCATCAGGTTATTTCTCCCCACTTCCTCCCGGCCTCTTTTCTTCAGCAGCCATTGCCGTGCTTTTGTTTCCTACCCTGTACGTAACTGGCTTTCTTTAATGCACCCCATTCTATTTTCATCACCCCTTTTCCTTTCTTCATTAAAATCTCTTATTCTTTTGGGCTACCTGGGTGGCTCAGTTGGTCAAGCGTCTGACTCTTGGTTTCAGCTCAGGTCATGATCTTGCTGTTCTTGAGATCAATCCCCGGTTGGGATTCTCTCTCTCTCTGCCTCTCCCCTGCTCTCTCTCTCTCTCTCTCTCTTTCTCAAAATAAAGAAATAAACATTTTTTAAAACCCAACCTCTTATTCTCTTTCCCTTTCATGGTCATAGTAAAATAGACATTAAAGCAATGCCCCTCCAAATGGGACTCAAAAGCAGTACCTAACTATAAAACAAGTTTATGGAAAAACAAATTGTTTTGTTTTGTTTTGTTTCAGATTTTCACAGCGATGATTATTTCAATGCTTTTTTTGCATTTTTATTGTAAAACACACACAACATTAAATTTACCATTTTAAAGTGCACAATTCAGTAATTCAGTATATTCACAATATTGTGCAATCGTCACCATTCTCTAGTTCCAGAACTTTTGCGTCACCCCAGATGGAAACTCCATGCCCATTAAGAAGTCACACCCATTCTCCCCTCTCCCAGCCTCTGGCAATAACGGAACTGTGCCCCATCACTATGGGTTTGCCATTTCCGGATATTTCATGTGAATAGAATATGTGGCCTTTTGTGTCTTAACTTCCTTAACTCTGCACGATGTTTTCAGGCATGTTTGATCGCAGTTGTGGCATGCATCAGCGCTTTTGATGCATTCATTCGGCATGCTTTCGTTTCTTTATAGGACTGTTTCTATCCCACCATACAAATATGCCACACTTTGTTCATCCATTCATCAGTTGATGGATATTTGGGTTGTTTCCTTCTTTTAGCAATTGTGAATCGTGCTGCTATGAACATTCGTGTACAGGATTTTGAACTTGAACATTTGGATACAAATGCTTCTTCTTTTTTTTTTTTGGAAGTATTAATTATTTTCTCCCAACACTGGCTTGTTTATTTGCTTCTTGCTGCGGGCAGGGATGGGTGTGCCACTCCTTTTCTGATGCCCAGAGCGAAGCTCAGCCTGTCCACTGCAGTCTCCCATCTGTTCCCTGTTCTTGTGCCTCTCGATAATGTTTCCCTGTCTCCCGTCCTATCTCTTCCCTGCACAAATTTGCATGCATGTCCGGGTTATACCCCACTCAAACAATTTGGAATTCATATTGGCAAGTGGATTCCCTCTCCCTTATAGAGGTGATTTTTGTTTAAATAAGTACAATGAATATGTCTAATTCAGAAAGGTCTTCGGCCTCAGTTCCCAGCTTCCCCTAACAAGGCCCCTTTCCAGCCTAGTTCCAGGAAAGCAGGCTCCGAGAGCCCAAGCCAGGAGAGGCCCTTTCCTCAGGCCTCAGCTCATAAAGCCAAGGTGTGTCTGGGCCCCTCGACTCTGTCAGACTTGGAACTTGAGCCTTCACTTGCTGGCTGCTGTCAGAGTTCAGTGCTCCCTGCCAAGTCCTTGGAAGGCTGGGGGCCACGGAGAAGAGAGAGGCATCAGATTACTGCCTGCAGAAATGTGGGGCTGCACCCCATGTGACATTCCCCATGTACGGTGTCAGCGTGAGCAACCACAGACATCGTCCATGTTTGGGAGCGCATCACAAAATGCAGTCTGATTATCTTGCCGCCTCTCAGAGATACAGTGGTCATTGCCCCGTTTCCCTCTGCCTCCCCACTTTTTCCCTGCGACTGTCTCTCTCTCTCTTCCACATCCCCTGCCTTCCCAGATCTGTTTTTCTGCCCACTTCCCTCAAAAGCTCTCTAGTTCTCTCCTGTGCCTTTGATTTCCTCCCCCCCTTTCATCCCCTAAACTTTTTCTGTCCACTCCCTGTCTCCTGGCCTTTCTCGGTGTGTCTTTCGGATCTGTTTCCTTTGACACTGGTCCCAGGCCCACTGCCAAGTTTCAGACCCATTAGTGAGGTGCCTTGCTGACTGAAACACAAATCAAGACTGATCCGGGTACAATTAGCAGCTGCTCGCACCTCATCTGGAAAGCATTAGGCAGCACCGAGAGTGGAGGGAGGGAAATATTGATGCCAAACAGAATAGATCTCCTATTTGGGAACATGAAAGCATCCTGACCCAGTAGAAGTATAACTGAAAATAAGCTGCAGATAGACAAAGAGGCCCTCATGAGAAGCAAAGATGAGTGGCCCGTTAGCTGACCTTGGGGGGGTCTTTCGTCTGTGCAAGAGCTGTAGACTGCCCCACATTCGACTCAGGTGCATAACTGTCCCCCAGGTAAAAGGCGGATCTGTTCCATCTAATCCAGATGTTTAAACACTTGTGTGACCAGGAGTTTTCTGTCTTCGCTGCATACTGTGTCATCATCACACTGTTATCTTGGCCCTGCTAGAGATCTAACGTGCTGTGAGAATCACCTGGCACTGAGTTAAAACTGCAGATTCTGAGGCACTAGGACTGGGGAGGGGCCTGAGACTCTACCTTTATAACAAACTGGCGGCTAAGCCACACTCTAACGAAGGGCCTAGGACAGTTCAGCTCCTGTAGCTTCGGTCAAATGCCTCTGCTGGAGGCCTCTCCCCCAGTACTGTGCTCCTCCTTTTCAGCACTTGCAGTTATAATTAAGGATAAGTGATGTAATTAGCCATTGGATGCCTGTCTTCTCGACTCAAATGCTAGCTGCCCAGGGGCAAGGACCAGGCCTGTCTGGTTCGCCTCTGCATCCCCTGTACTGGCCCAGCGTGCTGCATATAGTAGGTGTTCAGTAAACATTTCACAAGTGAATGAACCAGATCAGTCCTCAAGGTCCTCTGAAGTCTCTCTTCTTTCAAGGAGCCTTCCTAGTTCAGCATTCCTTATCCGTATCTGCCTGGTGGCATTGGATATTTCCCATGTGTTTTTAGCCCCTCAGCTGCTTGAAACTGAGACTTCGCCTTCTCAGTTTCTGAATTTTATTTATGCTCTTCCTCCTCCATGCCCCCCACTCCCACCCTATCTTAGTACTGGCTTGCTCTAGTAGGCATTTAATGTTAGTTGATTGAGAGACTCTCAGATGATGCCAAGTTCTATTTAGACCTCAATTATAATGCCCAAGGGGTGGCTGAATTTTGGCTGGGCCCAAAGCCAAGGTTTTACATGCCCCAGTGGAAAAACCTTTAATACTACCTAACACATTCACGGGGTGGGAAGGCTGAGACATTATGTGTACACAAAATCAAGAGATGTAATATTGTAAGACTCCCAAAGCAGTGATAAATCAAGCCACTCCAGAGGGTTGGCTGCACAGCTGTGGCCATTACCTCACTCCTCTTCTCTCCACCGAAAACGATGGCTCACGTTGCCGGGGGTTACTTACAGGGGTGGGGGCTGTTCCTTTCCAGGATTAGGCAGACCATTTCTCTGGGAAATGTAGAAAACCGGCTCACAGCGTTCTGCCAGAGATAGGAGAACCTGATTTTGTTCAGAATTCATCAAATGTCCTAACCATTTTTCAAACATTCAGGGCTTCAAGAGACCCAGTGTGTCTTTGTCAAGCCCTTTCCCCTCATAATCTTAAAATGTGTGTATTTTCAGGGACATTTAATGCATGTGTTTTTGATTTATTTACCCTCCGATCATCAAAATATTGTTACACAAGTCCTGTTTGATGTCTAAGAAACTTTATGAGCATTATTTGGAAGTTTAAAAAGCTTGCTTCCAGGGTAAAAAACAGGAAGTTGTGTTTTTCCAAAAACACATTGCCTTTAACACAAAAACATTTCAAGGCCTTTCCAGAATCCTAATTTTGCAGGACTCAAGGGATTTGGAGCCAGTATAGCCCAGGCTCACATCCCTGTCTCTTCAGTGAATCAAAGCATAGCTGGAAGCCCCAGGCTTGGCAGACACAGGCCGCCACCCTTGATTGGAGTTTGTGACCCTTCCAATACCCAACGGTGACAAAGCTTAATCTGTCTGGAGACTTTCAAGCACTTTTTACGACCAGTACCCTAGATGCACGTTCAATGTGTATTCTGCAAAATTCCCGGCTGTGGCCTGATTATCTTCTTAAGCAGATAAGGCCTAAATCTCAGGGTGTTAGAGACAACTTTTGAAGTTTGAAAGTACTTGGCAAGGAAATCCACCAGAATGCTGCTCAAAGATGTAATTCTCTGGGGTGGATTTTCGGTGATCTGACTGATCTCTGGGTGGGACACGAGGCAGGGAATGTAGGATGCCCCATGTGGTCTGTTAAGGCCCTGTCCAAAACTGGCCCAAAGAGCTACCACTTTGGTTTCTGAGTTCTGATTCACTTCCGTGAAATGGAGGGGGTGGGTGAGTTTCAAAGCCAGGCTGAAGTACAAATACACACACAGTGTTGGTATGTAATGTGGAAACACAATGAGTGAGCAATAGAAAATAGAAGAGATTCTGGTGGAAGAAAAACTGCGGTGTGTGTAGCACAAAGGAGAAACTCAGTGAATAGTTACTGAATGAGGAGCGACTGCGTATTGCTGAGAATAGAGAACGGGAAATCTGTATTCATGGCTGTCGACTCAAATAATCTTCTCACCTGTTCCAGTGTAGGGACATGGAAGTTTGGGGCAACAGGAGAGCAGAAAACCACTGCTAGGCAGGTAGCAGTCGCCTATGCAAGTGGCAAAGGCGTAGGGAGGTCCATGTTCCCCAGGCCACATGGCCTGTCTGCTCGTTGTCCTCCCTCCTCTGCAGCCTTGGAGCCCAGCCTAAAAGGAGCAGAGCCCTGCCTGGAGAATGAGTCTCCCAGGAATGATACTCAGTATCTGAGTTAACCCCTCAGCAGATATCACAGAAGGGCCTGCCATCTGTCAAGCGTGGCACAGCCACCTCAGAGCCACAGTGGTGGCTAAGATGCGATCTCCTCACTCAGAGTGCACAGTCTGGCAAGGGCGAGCTGCCGGCTTCTTCCTGCCTGCCCAAAATTCAAGTGACTGTAAATGGAAACAGCAGGTCAGAAGGAGAGATGAGCAGGAGATGGAATTGACAGCACTATATCCTGGATAGACGTAAGGGGCAAAAGAAAAGGATATCATTAGAGTTTCAGGTCTCAGCCTCTCAGATGGTGGTGGTGATTCTGGCAAAAATGGAGACTGTAGAGGAGAAAAGCAGTTGAGGGTGAAGAGGTTTGAAACCTATTGGCTAAGACTAGTGAGACATCTCTCTAAAATGGGACGCCTTTCTTTCTTCATTTTGGGAGAAAAAAACAGCTGCCTAGAAGGTTCATACGCCAGCAGTAAAAAGGAGAGGAGAATGAACATGAAAGCCCTGTTGAAGGGGCTCTATTCTTGACTGGTCTGCCACCCAAAGACCAGTAGAAGCAGTTGGTTCTCTTGGCCTGGGCATGCCTAGATCAGAATTACCACACCAGTCTGTCTCACTTCTGATCACCCTAAGTGTTCTCAGGATGAAAGAAAAGAGTAATCTCACACCCCATTAAATGGATCAGATGTGTGTGCTTCAGTGGGTAGTGGTGAGTCTACATGTGGAAAATTATATTCAGAATGCCTGACTCCAGCACTTAAATTCCATGGCACACATGGAAGGAATTGAGGAGATAGCCAAATTTACAAATATTCCACCCACACTGTGCAATATGGCATCCTGATGCATTTTGGAAGCTGAAGAGCCACATAACATGGTGGGAAAACCCTCTTCACAGTTAAACATGGACACCTGGAACAAGGACTACGTTCTTTACAAGATTCTTATATTACTAAGGTCTGGGCCGAGTCCATCATATTCTGAGGAGGAATCATGGCCTATCACTTCTGGCTATCCTGAATGCTTTGGCAAACTCATTGTTTTGTAGAGCTTACTATTCCAGAGAGCAAAGGGTTTTACCCTTTAAGTGCCAAAACTTTATTTCAGTGATTTTGAATGAAATCTTTTCCTAAGGCATATACCTTTTCTCCTTACACGTGAACTTAATTTCACTTAAGGAAGGCCATTGACGCACGAGGCTATAACGAGAGATGTGCTAGACTCCACGTTTCTTGAGAAATAAGTGCCTGCAAAACCTGGTGACATCCAAACGCCTGGGGTCTATTTACTGATATCGTTACTGATGTTAATTTCCTCACTTTGACAATGGATCATACTTATGCGGGATGATACCGTTGGCGAAGCTGGGAGAAGGATACCTGAGAGCTAGTTGTGCAGCTTTTTGTGAGTCTGAAATCATTCAAAGTAAGTTGATTTTTTTTTAAGTACCCTGAGATGAGGGACTCTGTTTCAGTTATCAGGTGGATGGATAGAAGGGAAAAAGGAAAGGGAAGGGAAAGAAAAGGAAGGAAGGAAAGAGGAATTCAGGAGATCTAAGCGGCTGTATGGGAGAGAGTGGGGAGTATCAGAAACGTGGAAGCTTTATATGCAGGCAGGGTCTGAGGTCACACCCCCTTCCTAACTTTACTAGTAACTTCCGTGTTTACCTTTGTAATATCAGGGATAAAAGTACACACCATGGCAGACTGCCGTGAGGATTAAACAATATTCCCAATACACAATACACCCAATCGATTATTCGTCACCCAGCGGGTGCTCAGTAAATGACCCTATTCTAAATGCCCCTTAGTAATGAGTGGTTGGGGTCCCTGCGTGGGTCAATCAGTTAAGCATCTGACTTGATTTCGGCTCAAGTCACGATCTCATGGTTGTGAGATCAAGCCCTGCTTTGGGGTTCCACGCAGAGTGTGGAACCCACCTGGGATTCTCTCTCACCCTCTCTGCCCCTCCCCCGCTTGTATGTGTTTGTACTCTCTCAAAAATAAATAAATAAACATTAAAAAAATAATGCGTGGTTATAATTCTTCTGTCTTGTTTCTGTAGCTCTGATTACTAGCCATCAGAATGCAGCTCTCACACTTCACTGCTCTCCGCACGCTTCCCTGTTTAGTTTGCTGCTCCTCATATGTCGGGAGCTCAGTATAGTTCTATATACAGTATTAAACAGGCTCAACATGAGACTCTCATCTGTGAATAACATATTTTTGTTTCAGCCCAAAGACATTAATTTTAGCTGTTCAGAAACCTTTTTCTTTAGACTTTCTGGTTTGGGACTGAGTTCCAGATAAATGAGGTCATGATATTAATAATAGCCATCGCTTATTAATCACTAGAATGCTAACTGTGGTAAACATTTTACATACATTATCTTGCTTAATTCTCACCACTACCCTATGAGGTAACTATTTGGGTCACTACACTGGACATTGAGAATTTCACTCCTTGTCCAAGGTGCCAAGCTGATTATCTGCAGAGCTGACATCACAAGACCTGGCTGACTCCACAGCCCCAGCTCCTATCACAGAGGATACTGTAAGAGCTTCCTATTCCTTCATTGCCATCAAAAGTACTTTTTATTTTTAAGATTATTTTTAAGTAATCTGTACACCCAGGATGGGGCTTGAACTCCTAACCCCGAGTCGCATACTCTTCTGTCTGAGCCAGCCAGGTGCCCCTTCCATCAAAAGTACTTTTAAGTGGCCCAGTCCTTAGGGTGGAATCTGGGTCCCTTTGATAAAGAAAGTAAGTGGAGGGGGGGCGTGTGAAAAGAAGAAGGGAGGAAATTAGTAACCAAGAATCTAGTTCTTTAAAAAACTTAAGAAGACAACAGTATTGGAACAGCACTGTTTTATACTGTAGACTCTTAATAACTGTGTGTTGAGCGTTTCAGTAAAAAAACAGGGTTTCCCAAAACTGCGTATAGAAGGAAAACTTTCTTAAAGCTTTCTTCCTTCTATATCCTGAGACCCCTCATTTTCTATGCTGAATCTACCCCCCTCGTGCACAGCAGAGGCAGCCAGAAAACATCTCTCACAGAACATGAAGCTGTAGGATTTGAATTACATAATTTCTCTCTATAGGCAATCTCTTAGGAATTGTCTACTTTGCATTTTGAAGAATTCTTGTGTTTGATGACCAGACATCTGAAGAAATGCTAATGATCTCGCCAGACATCTGTAGGTGTTCATTGCTCATGAGCTTAAGCCCACAATGGGAGTCATGCTGGTAGACACAAAAGAAGGAAAAGAAGGCAGAGAATTTGGGCTAAGAGGCATGGCATGGAGAAAATGTGCCTATTCTGTTCTATAAGGGAGCAGAGGCCAAAATCCAGCAAGGTCACAGACCTAACCAGCTGTAAAGTCAGAGGAGTCTTTAAACAGAAAAGGTTGCTGGGCCTTGGCACGTATTTTGCAATGGGTTGTGGTGTGAGGGATGTTTGGAATAACTGTAAACAGGAACCGCTGTGTCCTTATTAGGAATAATCACTTCTCCAGGCAGAGAAGTGGCTGTGCTTGTGACCTCCTTCCTCTCTCCAGGCCCCAGCGTATCCTCCCCATCACTCCTGTAAGAACCCATTGAGGCCGTCCTCTATGGTTGCTCTTGGAGATTGCTGCTCCGCAGGGCCTGAGAAAAGAAAAAGCCAGAGACTCCATCTGGCTGGGTCCACCTTGATCCCAGCTGCTCACAAGAGCTGTTTATTCCAACCAACACTGGGCCTAGTGTAGCCCTCCTCCCTACAGGGTGGCCTTAAGAGCTGTCCAGCAGGCCTGGCAAATTTTGTCAAAGCCAGAACACTGGGCAGGACTTCAGGGGGTGGGTCTGGGTGCTCGGCGGCCTGGATTTGGAGAGGCAAGAGCTCAACAGAAGGTAGAGGCTATGAAAAGAGCAGATTGGTGCCTCAGCTTCCTTGCTGGGAAGGGCACATAAACCGTCAGGCCTCAATGCCATAGGTCATTGCCCAGGGGTCACTTTGATCTGGTATCACCTATACAGAGGTAGTTAAAAGAGTAGGCTGTGACAACAGAAAATATGGGTCAAAATTCTGGCTCTGCCTCTTCTTAGATGCACGTTACTGGGGATTAAAGTAAGACTTGGCAAGTAGCTGAATAAGGGGAAACAAAGAGCCTTTTAGAAGTCTAGGCATAGGCCAAACTGCCTTGGAGGAGGTGATGGTCGCTTATAAAAATTTGCGATTGGGGCGCCTGGGTGGCTCAGTCGGTTGAGCGTATGACTTCGGCTCAGGTCATGATCTTGCGGTCGGCAGGTTCGAGCTCCACGTCGGGCTCTGTGCTGACAGCACAGAGCCTGGAGCCTGCTTTGGGTTCTGTGTCTCCCTCTCTCTTTGCCCCTCCCCTGCTCATGCTCTGTTTCTCTCTCTCTCAAAAATAAACATTAAAATTTTTTAAAAAAAATTCGAGATTAAGGAGACTAGCAAATTTAAAGATGAATTTGTCAAGTCAGTTTTTCACATTTTGAGTTCCAAGAGCCAATGAAATAATCAAATGAAATGCCAAGTAGGCAGGATGAAACAATGAAATGGAGTTTAAGAAAGAGGTTAGAACTAGATTTTTTTCATCATTGATCCATACATGACTCTACTTTATTGTATTTATTTATTATATTTATATATTATATTTATTATATTATTTCCCTTTGACAATATGATGAACCCTACGAACCTATACCCCAACTAACCATCACCAATAACCCACACCTACCGTGGTGCAAATCCACATCTCATTCTTCTGCCTCACAGGAAACCATGATCCTGAGTCCTTGTCTGTAGTTCCTTTGCATTGTTTTCCGTTTTATTACATACATATTCTTGTCTAAAAAATAAGTTGGTTTTGCTTGTTTTTGAACTTTATAAAGAGGTAATACTATAATGTCTGTTGGAACTTGCTTTTATCACTCAACCTTATGTCCCTAGGATTCATACATGTTATACGTAACCGAATATCATTGGGTTTCATTACTATACATGCCATTGTGTGAAAATTCAGTTTATGTATCTATTGTCATTGGGCATATGAGTTATTTCTAGTTTTTTTGCTGTCCTGAACAGTGAGTTATGACCATTTTTTTTTCCACATGTCTCCTGGTATAAGAGTTACTCTTGGGTTTGTACCCAACAGTATGCGGTAGAATTGCTGGGTCCAACAGCATACAAATGTTCAACTCTTCAAGATAATGCCAAAGTATTTTTCAAAGTCATTGTACTAATGAGACAAAGATTTGAGAGGCATTGCCAAGGCGATTGTTAGTCATAGAAGCAGATGAGTTTGTCTAGGGAGATAGTGTAAAGCAAGAAAAAAAATGAGGATTGAGGCCTGATTCTTAGAAACATATACATTCAAGTATGTACAGGAGGAAGAGGAGCCAGACAAGGAAACAGAAATGGGTGGTCAGAGGGGAGGGAGCAGAGCACAACTGGGAAAGATGAGAGTCAAGCACTCTGAAAGAGAAGAGTTCCTTAAAGACTCGGTAGCCAGCATCAAAGGATGCTACAGAGATGAGAAGGATAAAGGTAAAGAAAAGGTCAGGGATCTTTAAGAAAGCTGTTTGTGGCTTCATTGGCCGCTGAGGGTGGATGCCAGGTTTCAAGAGATTTATGGGTGAGTGTGGGCCGGGTGGTAGAGGAAAATACTGTGCTCTGAATTATTACACACAAGCTAAGAATTAGGAAAGTGGAACAAGCTTGTGTGAGATGGGAAAAGCTTGGGGCTGAAGGAAATCGGAGGTGCAGAAAGAAAGAAAGAAAGAAAGAAAGAAAGAAAGGAAGGAAGGAAGGAAGGAAGGAAGGAAGGAAGGAAGGAAGGAAGGAAGAAGAAAGAAGAAAGAAAGAAAGAAAGAAAGAAAGAAAGAAAGAAAGAAAGAAAGAAAGAAAGAAAGAAAGAAAGAAAGAAAGAGGCTTGGACTAGGCAGCGTTGGTAATGTGATAAGGAACTGAGGGAAGAGGAAAGAGGAGTGAACATATGGGGCTCCTGTGTTTCGGCCTAAGCGCTAGGCCCTTTCCATGCACTGACTCAGAAGTGCAGGGAAAGAGAAATAAATAAAGGGGCACCTGGCTGGCTCAGTCAGTTAAGCATTCGACTTCGGCTCAGGTCATGATCTCACGGTTCATGAGTTCGAGCCCTGCGTCAGGCTCTGTGCTGACAGCTCAGGGCTTGGAGCAGCTTCAGATTCTGTGTCTCCCTCTCTCTCTGCTCATCCCCTGCTCATGTTGTCTCTCTCTCTCTTTCTCAAAAATAAATAAAAATAAAAAACTTTTTAAAAAGGTTAAAAAAGAGAGAAATAAATAAAAAGATAACTAAGAAGTAGCAAGGACCCAGTGGGGATTAGAAAGCTTCCAAGTGTAATGGAACTACAGTCTGGATTTTCTCCAGTATGCTGATATACCAGGAGCAGGAATCTGAAGACAGTGCGGTTGAGCAAGGGTCGTGGATATACACGGTGGAGGCCAAAAGGCGGATGAGGCCAAAGAGAATCACTACTTGGGTAACGTGAGGGCCTCATGGGGAGAAAGACAAATAAGGTCTTGGGGGCAGATAAACTGAAAAGGGCGGGGGAGATCAAGGAACTGAAGTTCACAAAGGGGGACAAGAGCCAGTTCAGCATTGGCATGAGGGAGAGAGAGAGATGGGCAGGGAAGAGCTTTAGGACAGGGACTTTCCTGGTTGGGGATCTTAGAGATCGGGTAGATGAGTGCTGCGAAGTTTATAGTGTAGTCACTGGGGTGGGTGTCGACAGGGAAGAGAACGTAGATGAAGACTACCGGGACTGAGACACCAGAAGGTCGGGCTACGCATAGCACTTATTAGCTTATGTTATTTTATAATCTTCACAACCACCAATGGAGTAGGTGTTACTAGAGACAGTACAGTGATGACCAACCTGAGGCTTCCCTAACTGGGAAGAGATGCTGGGATTTTTTTTTAATTTATTTTTAAATGTTTACTTATTTTTGAGAGAGAGTGCACACACAAGCAGGGGAGGGTCAGAGAGAGACAGAAACATGGAATCCAAAGCAGGCTTCAGGCTCTGAGCTGTCAGCACAGAGCCCAATGCGGGGCTCGAACTCAAGAGCTGTGAGATCATGACCTGAAGTCAGGCGCTTAACCCACTGGGCCACCCAAGCCCCCCATGAAATGCTGGTATTTGAAGTGAGTCTCCTGTGCCTACAACTCCCACTCATAATTCCGGACTCAGTTCGGACTCAGTTAAGACTGAGCCACGTGCCCTTCTTCTGGGATTTCACAAATCTTTCTATCACCTTATTCCAATTGCTCATTTATCCATCTTTCATTAGTATACAGGATGATGACTATGTCTTTCCTTATTTCCTGTGCCTGGCACCATTTCTGGGCCAGAATGGGCTCAGTAAAAGTTTATGAAAGTAATGTGTTGGAAAACAATAGACTGGACCCAGAGCCATACCAAGCCAGGAGTCTCCATTTCCAACATTTGGACTTAACATCCCCATAAGTTTGGTTTGAGAAAAAAAAAATGACTATAAAATAAGATCAGAGTGGCAGAGGCTAAAGAAGGGCAGCCAAAGAAGCAATGGGAAGGGGGCCTGGGAAGGAGTGGGCTTATCTGGATAGGTAAACTGTCAAAAGAGAGTAGGGTATATATCTGTTGAACTACGTAACTAATTAATCAAAGGCCCCAGTTTTCTTTTTTTTTAATTTGAGAGAGAAAGAGCATGGAGGACAAAGGCAGAGGGAGAGAGAAAGAGAGAGAGAGAGAGACAGAGACAGAGAGAGAGACAGAGAGGGAGGGAGAGAATCTTAAGCAGGCTCCATGCTCTGTACAGAGTCTGATGCGAGGCTCAATCCCATGACCCTGGGATCATGGTCTGAGCTGAAACCAAGAGTTGGGCACTCAACCGACTGAGCCACACAGGTGCCCCAAAAGCCCCAGTTTTCTGTGGGACCACCAGATACAACTCTAGTTTATCCAACCTCCATCACTCCCCTCTTGACCCAACCCCAAAAGAAAGTAGAAAGGGTATTCCCCCTCTTTGAAACCCCCTCCTCTATTCAACCACCCACCACAGCCTTGTTTCTTTCCACATACTTCACACCAGCCTTTCCTCTCACCACTCCCAGCTCCTCCCCTCACATGCCTCCTCCTCTTCGCACACACACATAACTGCCCATGTCATACCATCCCCATCTCTCCCTGGCTGAAGGGCCCTGGTTTCCCAGACTGAGAGAAGAGGAAGCCTGTTTTCAGTTAAGCTTTGGTCACACACAGATGCCTTTTCCATTACTCTTGTTTTTCCTCTTGAAGTGTAACATTTCTAATTAACTCCCCACAGGGGAGGAGGCCCTGCATTAATCACCCCCACATGAGGGGGGCAGGGGCCTTTGAGGCCAGCCCTGGATTGCCTACAGCTGACCCCTGAGCAGGCTGCAACAGGAGCTTCCGTTGCTTTGGGGGAGGGGCGGCGACCCTGTGGACACAGTTCGAGGGCATGTTGCAGGTTTGCCCACCTCTGTGGCCAAGGTCTGTGAAATAGACTCTGTTTCAAGCTCCTTCACTGACCTTCTGACAGCCTGAAGACACCAATGTAACATTCCCTGTGTGAGGACGTGGAGTTTATCTTGCTTTACCTTAGAACCTGGGGGGAGGGGGGGGAAGAGTTAGAAAACAAGGACCATAACAGACTTGTGTAATTCAGAATATCACCTGGTGGATCTCTACGTTTGTACATACCTCTAACATATAATTTCCCCCCCACATTGTAATAGAGTATAACTGAAAACGTTTGAGTCCCTCTGTCCCCTACAGAGAATTTATATCACTGCAAATGCAATACAAGAAAGTACACAAAATTGCTTTGAAATCTGAATGGTGAGCCGTTGACTTAGCTCAATCATTACATCCCATGGATTAGCCACACACATAAGAAATTCAAATTTGGGCCTCAGGAAAATGAAAGACACATTTCATAGGTTCCAAAGGTTGGCCGAAACTGTAAAAACTGCAACGCTTAACTTGTGAACATCCTGCGTTGGCTGTGATAAGTCCTTGGTATGATTTTGATGAGGTACAGTAGGCCAGGAATTGTGCTAGGAGCTAGGCAGTCACTGTGAAGTCCGCCGGGGGTGGACGTGGGGGGTGGGGAACCACCATGATTTTGTGTTGTACCAGGACTGACTACCATGGGGAAACCCTATGTGTGCCTCGGGCCTGGGTCCTACCTCTATGCCTATTTGGAGCCACACTTCAGGAATCCTTGATACTGGGTTTCGTGGGCTGGAGATTGACCTGGTTGATTCTGGGGCTGGGAAAAGGAACTGAGGCTGTACCCTGTCAGCAGCAGGAAGACAAAAGCCATGGGAACTGGGTTGTGGGAAGCAGCAGGGGGATGGGAGAAATTAGTTTGACTGGAGGCACTGGAGACTCTTGTCAGATTTGAGGCCCAGAGAACTCTGACAAGTGAAGGACACACGCTGTTTATAATCGTTTGTTAAGTAGACTTGATTACACCTTGAAAGGTCTGGGGCCCCTCTCCCAGGCACCTGCGTCCAATTATCTATGGGCCCATCTACCTAGAAGAGGAACAGCATCTGGCTCCGATTCCCAGCCTGACTTCACTCTCTCCAGACACTCATCCTCTTTCTGACGTGAATTTAAAGGAATACAGGTGGTAGAGGGGCCCTGGCTATTGACCTACACCTTCTAGAAACCTATCACTGTTTCATACTCTACACCTGCCTTAAGTTTGATCACCCCCAACCTACTCCTCTGTACACTTCATCTTGGTAACCGTGTCCACACAAGAGGCTAATCTTCCCCCAGCTTTACTGAGATATAATTGACATATAACATGTGTAAGTTTTAAAGTATACAATGTAGTAGTTTGGTATACATATATGTTGTGAAATAATTACCACGGTGAGGTTAGTTAAGGTGTTCATCACCTCACATAGTTACGTTTGTGTGTGTTTGTGTGTGTGGTGAGAACTTGTAAGATTTACTCTCAGCAATTTTCAAGTATATGTTACAACATTGTTTGTTTTTGTTTTTGTTTTCATTAGAGCATCATTAACCGTAGTCACCATGCTGTACATTAGATCCCCAGGACTTACTCATCTCATAAATGGAAGTTTGGACCGTTTAACCATATTCACACATTCCCCCACCATCACCCCCATCCTCAGGCCCGTACAACCATCAATCTACGCTCTATTTCTGTGAGTTCAGTTTCTTTAGATTTCCATGCAAGTGAAATTACCCACTATTTGTCTTTCTCTGTCTGACATTTCATTCAGCATGCTGCCTTTAAGTTTCATCATCCATGCTGTCTTACTTGGCAGCATTTCCTTCTTTTTATGGTTGAATAATATTCCAGGGTGTATGTGCATGTATCATGTTTTCTCCATTCCTCTGTCGACACTTAGGTTGTTTCCGTGTCTTGGCTATTGTGCCTAATGCCGCTTTGACCGCAGCACATATCCTTCCCGATAATGATTTCATTTCCTTCAGATACATACCCAGAAATAGGATTGCTGGATCATTTGGTAGTTTTATTTTTAATTTTTTAAGGAACTTCCGTACTGTTTTCCAGAGTGGCTGCACCAATCTATATTCCCACCAACAGTGCGTGAGGGTTCCCTCTTGTCCACATCCTCACCAACATTTGTTATCTTTTGTGTTTTCGACTTTAGCCATTTTGACAGATGTGAGGCGATATCTCATTGTGGTTTTGATTTGTATTTCCCTAATGATCAGTGATGTCGAGTACCTTTTCATGTGCCTATTGGTCATTTGTATATCTTCTTTGGAGGAAAAATGTTCAGATTCTATGATTTTTGATTTTTTAGTTATTGAATTGTATGACTTCCTTATGTATTTTGTATGTTAACCTGTTATCAGATATGTGATTTGGGAATATTTTCTTCACTTTCATTTTGTTGACAGTTTTATTTCCTGTGCAGACACTCTTTAGTCTGATGTGGTCCCACTTATTTTGTTTTGGGTACTTGCACTTTTAGTGTCATATCCAAAATATCATTGCCAAGATCAATGTCAAGGAGGTTTTTCTCTGTGTTCTAGTTTTATGGTTTCAGGTCTTATATTTAAGTCTCTCATCTATTTTAAGTTAGTTTTTGTCAGTGGTGTAAAATAAGGGTCCAGTTTCATTCTTTCTATATGGGTTATTTTAAGGGTATAAAGGTGATTTAAAATCCTTAGGAAATGGAAAAGCGGATTGGGCAATATTCAGTGCGTAATCATTGTGTTCAAACCACAGGAATGGGCCACTTAGAGACAGAGTAGAAAAATATAGTCTTAGATGTTGGGGTGCAGACCTTTCAAATGAAAAGACAGAATTCTCCCACGTAGAAAGGATAATTAGAAACTTCAACCTGGAGACTAGTTGGGAAGGGGATCTGATCTCCTTTTGATATCTAGTTAGAGAAAACTTCTCTCAAATGTTACATTTACGCATAGACATAAAGAATAAAAAAGAGCCAGCCTTAGAGAGAACAGGCGGAAATTTTTTCCAGCAGAGAAATCAGAATGTCCAAAGTTCCTGAGGCCAGAAGAGTTTATTCAAGGAAGTGGAAGACCACTGTGACTAAAGTTTGTTTTCCAAAACAGCGACATACTATTCCATAAAAAAGTTCGTTTACTGTGTTTTCACTTATAATATAAAAATGAATTTCCTATGTCTTTCCCAAAAATATTTTAACGACTTATAATATCCCATTCTATAACTATAGTGTGCATGACTATACCCTTCAAAAAATAATGTTTCCAGATTTTTGCTTTTATAAATAATGGCAGACTAGGCAGCTTTATACATAAATACATAAATGTACATATATACATAAATACTTGCCTGAACTTTTTACTTTTCTTTAGGAAAAATTGCCAGGAGTGGAAAAAGTATTTGGTGGATGGACATTTCCAAACCAAATTTCTCTCCAGAAAGCTGGCCTATGCTGCTCTTTCATCTGTAGTATATGGAGTCCATTCCAGAGGCAGTAATAATTTGAGCAAGGTTTTAAAATGTTAACTACTGTAATTTTTTGTTTATTTATTTATTTTGAGAGAAAGAGAGAGAGAGAGAGAGAGAGAGAGAGAATCCCAAGCAGGCTCTGCACTGTGAACCCACAAACTGAGATCATGACCTGAGCCGAATCCAAGAGTTGGTTGCCCAACCAACTGAGCTACCCAGGTGCCCCAAAATGTTCATTATTAAATAGAAATCCTCTATCTTTAACTTTAAATTATTGAGAAATATTAGGATAGAAATGACTTCAAAATATGTAAACTCAAATATTTGTAAAAATCAGTATAGAAGTATTATCTCAAATCAATACATAGCTTTGGGAAAATTGTTTATTTGGAAAAAAAATGATCTCCTTACCTCATTCTGTACACTGAAATACATTCCAGGTGGATCGAAGAGGCACACACAAACAAAAAGTATAAACCATAAAAAGACTAAGAAAAGATAGTATATATTTATATAATAGAGGAGGAAAAGCAAAAAAGCCAAGAAAGAAAACAGAAAGGAAAAAATTAGTGGATCTAACTGCATACAGATCCAAACTCTTCTGTTTCAAAAGTTCCATCAACATTAAGTTCATCCTCTGAGCATAAAATAGGTGCACTAGGAGGTTTATGAACAGAAACCGTTCACATACAGTGAGTGCTTGCCAGGCTCTGGCTAAGTACTTAATTTGCCGTTTATCATTTAGTTCTGCAAGGTACTGTCCATGCTGGCTCAGAGGTACTAGAGTCACTAGCAGTCAGTTGAGCTGAATGAGGAGGTCTCAGTCAAATACCTGTCAACTACCTAGGACATTTACAGACCCCCAGACTGCTCCTCTGCCCCTCGCTCTCCCTTTGCAAAGTTCTTGGGACATAAGCCTGGCCTGCTTGGCAGTCACCTGCCCATCGATAGCAGCGGAATAGCACATTGTGATCTCACTCGTCCCAAGGCCAAAGGCTGCCATTTTCTGGAAACTCTTCCCCTCTGACTTTCTCCTCTACTGTCTAAGCCAACTCAGGAGAAGTCACCATAGGAAAAGAAAATATTATTAGAGTTTGAATCACAGACCTAGGGATTGTCTCCACTGAGCTGAGACAGAAAACTACTATGTTTATCAAGAAAGATTACACTTGTCTGCAAAGAGTCTCTTTCAGACTGTAGGATAAACAGAGGGAGTCGCTGGCTGCCCTCTGGGCTGGTCCCGGCACAGGGCGTCTGCACGAAGCTGATAGTGTGTGCTCTGTCCACCTCTGGAGAAAACAGGCTGCTGACTTCATCCAGCTTCCAGTCCTGCTCCAGAGAGGGCCAGACTCTCAGCCACAGGCATGTTCTTCCACATTGTTTTATTATAAGATGATATTCAAGGATGATTAAGGGGACAGAATGAAATGATTTCTCAGAAAAGATTTAAAAGGCTAAATATGTATAGTATAGTTAAACAATGACTAACGCTGGCCCCTCTGCTCCCCGGGAACTCTGCTGGGCCAAGGCATTGTTTAGGCTGGCCTACGGGCCAGTGATCAGATGGCTCGCCCCCAGGTGGCCTCCATCCATCAGCCGGCTCATCCTCATTTGCTTGTGGAAAGAACATGAACCCAGACCTGGGTTCAGATCCTGATGCCACCTATTAGTTGTGTGGTCTTTAGCAAAATCCTTGACCTAAAACTCAATTCTAAATCTCAGTGTCATTATCCATAAAATGGGAATATTTTCTACCTCTTGGAGAGGTTTCAAGGATTAGTAATAATAAGATGTATAATATTATTAACTTATTTTCAGAAGTAAACTTTTCTCCCCGGTCCTGTTTTTCCTGACATCTGTTTCTGTCCCTGTTTCCATTTCTTAATAATAAAAGAAAATTACCAAAGTAATAAATGCACATGGTTGAAAAAACAAATAGTGCTAAAGAGACGATCATAGAAAGTACCAATCACTCCTCCCACCCTTCCCAAACCTAGCTTTGCTCTATGGAAGTAACTATGGACTATTTTCTTCTGGTGGTTAGTCCCATATCTATGATAATATGCTCATATCATCTTTACCTTCTTTTTTTAATTAAAATGTGCACATGGTAAAAAAAAATCCCAAAGTGAAAAAAGAACCAACTGTGGCTTCCATGGAAACACATCTTTCAGATGTCTGATTTATTGACCAAGAGTCCCAGGTGCCATAGCAGGGATACGAAGACAGGCCTGTTGTTGAGAGGAGTGGGAATCCTCAGAAAGGCAGCTCTCATCCAAGAACTGCTCATCAGCTCTGCTGAAACTTCCTTAGGCTGCACCTCATCTAAGATTTTTCCTGCCTAATCTTCCTTCCTTCACAGACATGCATCATATCTGCCAGCCTCCTGTCTCTCTCCCTCCACATCCCTCACAGTTGTCCCCTAATAAATCTCTTGCACGTCCTTGCTATCTTTCCTCAGAAGACCTAAATTAACATAGTGACAAAGTATATCAGTAACCAACAGGGATGTTGCTTAACGCCTACAATTAAAAAAGTTGGGGGGAGGGTGCCTGGGTGGCTCAGTGGGTTAAGCAACTGACTTCAGCTCAGGTCATGATCTCATGGTCTATGGGTTCGAGCCCCATGTCGGGCTCTGTGCTGAGAGCCTGCTTCAGATTCTGTGTCTCCCTCTCTCTCTGCCCTTCCCCTGCTCATGCTCTGTCTCTCTGTCTCTCAAAAATAAATAAATGTTAAAAAAAATTGTTAAAAAAAAGTCAAGAATGGAAGAAACAGAGGCTGGGACATTCACCCTAATAAAAAGTCATGATCTCTTGCTCAGTTCAAGTACCAGAGCCTATTTTAAGATCTAGAAGCCACTGAGTCATAAGATGTGATGTTGAAAATCCGTACTATGAACATTTCCCTTATTCTTCTCCAAAGGGATCTGTGGCCATTAACTCTGATGACTGTATACTGTGGAAAGGAAGATACCCAGATATTTTGAAGACTAATGGATACAACATGAGTAGACATTGATACCTGGAGACCCAAAACGTCATCATGCCCCTGACCCCCGTTCGAATGGTGAACCATGGGAACCAAGTAATAAAGGAGTCTTGGCTAAAGTCTGACTCAGGGTATACCCACTGGGTCTCTGGATATGCCAAGAAGTCATCTCCTCAGTGTCCAAGTGTATAGTTGGAAATGATATGCTTGCGATTGGAGTGACCCTTCATGGAGTCCTTAGCCTGTTGAGTTAGAGTTATTATAGTGGAGAAAGCCAAATGGAAACCTCTGAAACTTCCCCCAACCACCTCCAATGTCAGGCCACGATAGTAAATCAACACCAATGTTGCAGCGCAAGGAGAGAGGTGCAAAGATTGTTGCCAGCTTTAAAGATCAAAGGACACAGAGGTGGTAGCCCTCATTGTATCTCCATTTAATTCACCAGTCTGACCCCTGCAGAAACTGGTGGATCCTGAAGAATGACTATGGACTACCGAAAGGGCAACCAAGTTGTAGCCCCAATTGCAAGTGTTGTGATAGGCCTGGTATCTTTCCTAGAACAGATTAACATGGCCACAACACAAGTCCATGGCGTGTGGCCATTGATCTGGTAAATGCATTCTTTTCAATCCCAATGAGAAAAGAGATTCAGAAACTATTTGCATTCATGTGAAATAAACAGCAATATTCATTTACAGTTTGCCTTAGGGCTACGTTAACTCTCCTGCTTCTATCATAATATAGTCCAAAGAGGTGTATACTACCAGACCATCTCAAAGAATATCACACCTCCCATGAAATGATATGCTAATTGAGCAGGAAGAACAACATAGTTCACTGGAGGTCTTGGTAAGTTGTGCTCTAGAAAATAGAAGATAAATCCTATAAAGATTCAGGGACCTACTATTTCTGGAAAGTTTTTTAGTATTCCAGTGATGAAGGATGTGCTGGGAAAAGCCTTCCAAAGTAAAAGACGAACTGCTGCACCTAGCATCCCCGGTACAAAGGGCTATCCCTCATTGGAAAATACTGCCAACTGCCTAATGGGCCTCTCTGGGGTCTGAGTAAAACTTTGAACTGAAAAAGGGTTTTGCAGCAGGTCCAGGCTGTAGGGCAGCCAGCCTTGCCTGTTTGCCATATGATCCAGAAGACTCTACAGTGCTGGTGGTGAGAAAACTTCCTGTTATGGCAAATAAGAAATTAGATCACTTATGTCATCCACCATTTCTATTTTTAGTTCTCCTGCTTATTTCCATTATAAAAAAATTTTAATGGTTATTTAATTTTTGAGAGTGAGAGAGACAGAGAACAAGCAGGGGAGGGGCAAAGAGAGAGAGAGGGAGACACAGAATCCAAAACAGACTCCAGGCTTTGAGCTGTCAGCACAGAGCCTGGTGCAGAGCTCAAACTCATGAACCATGAGATCATGACCTGAGCTGAAGTTGGGTGCTCAATCAAATGAATCACCCAGATGCCCCTATTTCCATTATAAATGACACCGTATGTATAGTTCTGTCACCTGCAGACTGTGTTTCTGACTTCTTGCTTTGAAAATAAGGATATTAGCACTCTTACTTTTTTCCATTTTTCATGTCCCAGCTTTTGTCATCTGTCCTTTTACTTTTACATTGTCAAAGTTGGTAACGTTTATATTCTGTATTCAGCCAAAATTATCTTCTATCCTCTATATGTAGACTCACCCTGAAAGTTTAAAATGAGTAAACTATATTAACTGTATTATGGCTATGTAATAATTATTCACTGCAGAATTAAGTGCCTCACAATAATTACATTGCCTTACTTTTTTAGTTGTTTGATTTTTTTTCTGGGGTTTCTAATTGCTGGGATGGGGATTCCCTTCTTTTTTTATTTGCCTTTGTTAGAGTTGCATTTAATAAAACCTCTTCATTATAGCATTACTTCTCTGATAACACTCACTTTGTTTTTCTGAAAGATATTTTGTCTAGATATGCCCTCCTGCTCTGATTTAGGCAGGCCGCTTTTTATATCTACTACATAGCTGTTGTATTGGCACCTCTCTGATCTGGTTTGGATCCATTGTTTTTGGGATATCTTATATTCCTTTCTCTCTCCTCAAATAACATCTATGAAAACGTAGAGTTAAACTTTTGGGTTTCTTACATCAGAAAATGTCTTTATTCAACTTTCATACTTAATCGATAGTTTGGCAGGGTATAGAACAAGTTAATAACTATTTTTCTATTCATAATCTGAAGGCATCACTATATTCTATATAATCAGTGATTTAAGAGATCTGATGCTGATTCCAGTCTCATTCTCATTTTTTTTTGTATAGTCAACACACAATGTTACATTAGTTGCATGTATACAACATAATGATTCAACAATTTTATATGTTATGCTCACCAAAAGTGTAGCTACCATCTATCACTGTACAACACTATTACAACACCATTGGCTATATTCCCTATGCTATACATTTTATTCCCATGGATTAGTCATTCCATAACTGGAAGCCTGTATCTCTCATTCCCCATCATCCATTTTGCCCATCCCCTTACCCCCTTCCTCTTGGGAAGCCACCATTTTGTTCTTTGTAGTTATAGGTCTGCTTTTTGTTTGTTGTTTGTTTTGTTTTTTGATTCCACATGTAAGTGAAATCATATGGTATTTGTCCTTCTTTGACTTACTTCACTTAACATGATAATATCCTCTAGGTCCATCCATGTTGTTGGAAATGGCAAAATCTCATTCTTTTTTATGGCTGAGTAATATTCCATTGTGTAAATATACATCTTTATTCATCTATTGGTGGACTCTTGAGTTGCTTCTATATATTGGGTATTATAAATAATACATACATACATAAAGGTATGTATATCTTTTCAAATTATTGTTTCTGTTTTCTTTGGATAAATACCCAGTAATGGAATTACTGGATCATATGGTAGTTCTATTTTTAATTTTTTAGGAATGTCCATACCGTTTTCCACAGTGGCTGCACCAAGAATGCAAAAGGGTTCCTTTCTCTTCACATCCTCACCAACACTTGTTATTTTTTGTCTTTTTGATTCTAGCCATTCCGACAAGTGTAATTGCAGTTTTGATTTGCATTTCCCTGATGATGAGTGATGTAGAGCATCTTTTCACATGTCTGTTGACCATTTGTATGTCTTCTTTGTCAGGTCCTCTGGCCATTTTAACCATATTATTTGTTTTTTGGGTTTTTTTGGTGTTGAGTTGCATAAGTTCTTTATATATATTGGATTATCCCATTATCAGATATATCATTTGCAAATATCTTCTTCCATCCAGCATGAGGTCTTTCTGTTTTATTGATGGTTTTCTTCACTTTGCAAAAGCTTTTTATTTTGGTGTAGTCCCAATAGTTTATTTTTGCTTCTGTTTCTCTTGCCTTAGGAGACATATCTAGAAAAAAGGTCAATGTCAAAGAAATTACCTCCTGTTTTTTTTCTAGGAGTGTTATGGTTTCAGATCTCACATTTGGGTCTTTAATCCATTTTGAGTTTATTTTTGTGGTTGGTGTGGTCACTTTCATTCTTTTGCATGTAGCTGTCCCTTTTCCCCAAAACCATTTGTTGAACAGACTGTTTTATCCCCATTGTATATCCTTGCCTCCTTTGCCATATATTACTTGACATGTAAGTGTGGGTTTATTTCTGGGGCCTCTGTTCTGTTCTATTGATCTCTATGTCTATTTTTGTGCCAGTACTACACTGTTTTGATTACTATAGCTTTGTAGTATATTTTGAAATCTGAGATTGTGACACTTACAGCTTTGTTCTTCTTCCTCAAGATTGCTTTGACTATTCAGAGTCTTTTGTGATTTCGTGCAAATTTTAGTATTATTTTTCTAATTCTGTGAAAAATGCTTTTGGCATTTTGATAGGAATTGCATTAAATCTGTAGATTGTTTTGGGTAGTATGGACATTTTAACAATATTAATTCTTCCAGTCCATAAGCATGGAATGTCTTTTTATTTGTGTTGTCTTTGGTTTCTTTAATTGGTGGGTTTTTTTTTTCCCTTTCATCAGTGTTTTATAGTTTTCCAAATACAGGTCTTTCACATCCTTCGTTAAGTTTATTCCTTGGTATTTTGTTCTTTTTGGTGCAATTGTAAATAATATTGTTTCCTTAATTTCTCTTTCTGCTACTTCAATTTTAGTGTATAAAGAAGCAAACTATTTCTGGGTATTAAGTTTTTATCCTGCAACTTAGCTAAATTCATTTATTACTTCTGGTAGTTTTTTGATGGAGTCTATAGGGCTCTCTATGTATGATATCATGTCATCTGCAAATAGAAACAGTTTAACTTATTTCTTTTATTTCTTTTTCTTCTCTGATAGCTGTGGTTGGACTTCCAGGACTATGTTGAATAAAAATAATGAGTGGATATCCCTGTCTTTTTCTTGACCTTAGAGGAAAAGCTCTCAGTGTTTCAATATTGACTATGACATTAGCTATTGGTTTTTCATACATGGTTTTTATTATGTTGGAGATACATTCCCTCTAAACCTACTTTGTTGAAATTTTTTATCATGAATAGATGTCGAATTTTGTCAATGCACTGTCTGCATCAATTGAGATGATCATATGGTTTTTATCCTTTGTTTTGTTAATGGATGCATCACATTGGTTGATTTGCAAATATTGAACCACCTTGCATACCTAGAATAAGTTTTACTTGATCACGAATGATCCTTTTAACATATTGTTGAATGTGGTTTGCTAATTTTTTGTTGAGGATTTTTGCATCTGTTTTTATCAGGGATATTGGTCTGTAGTTTTATTGCCCTGTGGTTCCTTGGTGTTTTTGTCTGGTTTTCATATCAGGATAATGCTGGCCTCATAGAATGTATTTGGAAGTTTTCTTCCATCTTTTATTTTTTAGAATAGTTTGAGGAGAATATGTATTAACTCTTTTTCAAATGTTTGATAGTATTTACACATGAATCCATCTGGTCTTGGACTTACATTTTTTGGTATTTTTTTTTTATTACTGATTCAATTTTGTTCCTAGTAATTGGTCTTTTCAGATCTCCTATTTCTTCCTGATTCAGTTTTGGAAGATTTAATGTTTCTAGGAATTATCCATTTTTCTAGGTGGTCCAGTTTGCTGGTGTATTATTTTTCATGGTATTCTCTTAAAATCCTTTGTATTTCTGATGTGTCAGTTGCTACTTTTCTTTCATTTCTGATTTTATTTATTTGGGTCCTTACTCTTTTTTCTTGATGAATTGGACAAAGATTTATCAACTTTGTTTATCTTTTCAAAGAACCAGCTCTTGATATTTTCTTTTTTTTTCTCCATGTCATTTATTTCTGCTCTGATCTATATTGTTTCCTTCCTTCTACTCATCTTGGCCTTTATTTGTCCTTATTTTCCTAGTTCCTTTAAGTGTGAAGTTAAGTTGTTTATTCAAACTTTCTCTTGTTTCTTGAAGTAAGTCTGTATCGCTATATATTTCTCTCTCTTCACTCATGTATCCAAAAGATTTTGGACCATTGTGTTTTTATTTTCTTTCTTTCTTTCTTTCTTCTCCCTTTCTTTCTTTCTTATTAAAAAAATTTTGGTAATGTTTATCTTTGAGAGAGAGAGAGAAAGCAAACAGGGGAGGGGCAGAGAGAGAGGGAGACACAGAATCCAAAACAGCTCCAGTCTCTGAGCTGTCAACACAGAGCTCAATGTGGGGCTCAAATGTATGAACCATGAGATCATGACCTGAGCCGAAATTGGATGCTTAACCAACTGAGCCGCCCAGGTGCCCTGCACTGTGTTTTCATTTTCATTTGTCTCCATGTTTTTTTTTAAATTTCTTCTTTGATTTATTTGTTTACCTATTGGTTGTTCAGTAACATGTTGTTTAGCCTCCACATGTTTATGTGTTTTCCAATTTTTTTCTTGTCATTGGTTTTTAGTTTCATACTGTTGTGGTCAGGAACTATGCATGATACGATTTTAGTCTTCTTAAATTTCTTTTTTTTTAATTTTTTTTAATGTTTATTTTTTTTGAGAGGGAGAGAGACAGAGTGCAAGCAAGGGAGGGGCAGAGAGAGAAGGAGACACAGAATCCAAAGCAGGCTCCAGGCTCCAGGCTGTCAGCACAGAGCCCAATGTGGGGTTCGAACCCAAGAACCATGAGATCATGACCCGAGCCGAGGTCAGACGCCAAACTGACCCAGCCACCCAGGTGCCCCTCATCTTCTTAAATTTATTAAGAATTGTTTTATGGCCTAACATGTGATCTCTCCTGGAGAATGTTCCACATGCACTTGAAAAGAATGTGTATTCTGTTGTCTTGGGATGGAATGTTTTATATATAAGTTTGTCAAGTACATCTGGTCTAATGTGTCATTCAAAATCACCATTTCCTTATTGATTTTCTGCCTGGATGATCTCTCTCCACTGTTGTAAGTGAGGTGTTGAAGTATTATTGTATTATTGTCAATTTCTCCCTTTCTGTCTGTTAATATTTCCTTTATGCATTTTGGTGCTTTAATGTTGGGTGCCTAGATATTTACAGTTGTTACATCCTATTTTTGGATTAGTCCATTTATAATTATGTAATGCCTTTTTTTTTTGGTCTCTTGTTGCAGTCTTTGTTTTAAAGTCTATTTTGTCTGATATAAGTATTGCCTCCCCACCTTTTTTTTAATTTCACTTCCATTTACATGAACTATCTTTTTCCATCCCTTCATTTTCAGTCTCTATGTGTCTTTAGGTCTGAAGTGAGGCCCTTGTAGGTAGCATAAAAATCAGTCTTGTTTTTTAATCCATTCCTCCATCCTATGTCTTTTCATGGGCACATTTAGACCGTTTACATTTAAATTAACTATTGATAGGTATGCACTTATTGCCACTTTGTTTTCTGGCTGTTTGTGTAGTTCTTCTCTGTTCTTTTCTTCTTCTTTTTACTGTCTTTGTTGTAACTGATAAGTTTCTGTGGTGTTATGTTTGTCTATTTCTCTTCATTTTTGTGAAACTATTATAGGTTTTGGGTTTGTGGTTACCATGAAGTTTATATATAACATCTTAAGTATATAGCAGTCTATATTAAGTTGATGGTCACTTAAATTCAAACACATTCCAAAAGAACTTCCATTTTTACTTTCCATCTCCACGTTTTATATATATGTTACCATATTTTACATACTATTTTATTCATAATTTAATTTTTTATTCATTCATAATTTTCTTACATGTAATTATGGCTTTTTCTTTTTCACTTAAATAAGTTACTTAAAGGGGTGCCTGGGTGGCTCAGTTGGTTAAGCATCTGACTTCAGCTCAGGTCATGACCTCCCAGTTTGTGAGTTTGAGCCCCACGTAGGGCTCTGTGCTGACAGCTCAGAGCCTGGAGCCTGCTTCAGATTCTGTCTCTCTCTGCCTCTCTTTCTCTGTCCCTCCCCCACTCACATTCTCTTTCTCTCTCTCAATCAAAAATAAACATTAAAAATTTTTTTAATAAAAAAACAAAAATAAAAAAAGTAGTTATTTAATATTTCTTGTAAGGTCAGCTTAATGGTGATAAATTCCTTTAATTTTGTTTTGTCTGGGAAACTCTTTATCTCTCTTTCTATTCTGAATGATAATCTTGCCAGGTAGAGGATTCTTGATTGTAAGTTTTTACCTTTCAGTAAGGTATTGAATATATCCTGCTGCTCCCTTTAGCCTACAGTTTCTGCCAAAAAGTCAACTGATAGCCTTATGTGATTTCCCTTATACGTAGCCTTTGCTTGTCTCTTGCTGCTTTTAAAATCCTCTCTTTATCTTTAAACTTCGACATTTTGATTATTTTGTGTCACTGTCTGAACTTCCTTGAGTTCACCTTGTTTGGAAGTCTGTGCTTCCTGAACCTAAATATTTCTTTCCTTCCCTAGGTTAGGGAGGTTTTAAGCTTTTATTTCTTCGAATAAGTTTTCTGCCCCATGTCTGATCCTAGTTTTTTGGTGAGTGTTCAATTTCCATTCCTTGGAAGCTTCTGGAAGTCTAGGTGAGCACCTTTTTCATTCACTGTGCTTGGTACTTAATGGGACTTTTAAATATGAGGACTTGTGTCCTACTCCTCTTTGAAATTTTTTCTTTTATTTCTTTTATAATTTTTCCCATTTTCCTCTGTTTCTTATTTTGACATTTCTATTAATCAGATATAAGAAAAACATTTTTCTCATCTTTTTATATATCTTTGTTTTTTAAACCTTACTTTCCATGAAATTTCTTCTATATTTTACTTTCCAACACAGAAGAGAAATTTATTATCATTATTATTTTTCAGCCATCCATAGTTTTAAATGTTGTAAAATAGCATCCTATTCTTGTCTTACTTAAGCTATTATAAATGATTGTATTCTCAGAATAACTTGAAAACTTTGGCATTTGGAAAGCAAGACTTTTTATAACTGTTTTCATTCTCTGAATTTTTTCCAACTTTTAGTCTTTTCCTTTTAGCTTATCTCTATGTTTCTTCTTCATATTTTAAGATCTTGGGTTCTTCATTTTCATCTAAATATAAGGCAACAGGTAGACAGGTTGTGAGCTCTGTGTATGCAGGTAGAACAGATCAAAAGAGGTACATTAAATTCTAGTGGTGAGGATACAGTAAATACCCTTAGTGTATGTCTAGTGGTGAGGGTACAGTAAATAGGCCATCACGCTTTGAGATCCCTAAGTGGCAGAGGTGCCAGTTTCCATAATAGTTCCCTTAGCTTCTCTCGAATAGTTTGTTCTATTTCTCTAGAGTAGATTTATCCTTTCTTCTGTTTGTTGGCACCTGACTGCCTGGCACATTTGCACACAATTGGTGGGGATATGTTGAAAGTTGACTGTCATATCTATGGACTCTTGCTTTTTCTTCCTTTACCTAGGCCCTGGCCTCTTGGGCTCTTGAGCTTGTCCAGGGCTCTGTAGGACAGACCAACTTCCTCCTTGGCTGCAGTCATGTCTACGTGTATGTCCTCAGGTCAGCTTCCTCCACACTGCTTCACCAGTCACTACTCTTTCATCTACTTTTAGTCTTCCATAAACATATTGAAATCTTTTGTGCCCTGATGCCCCCACTTTCTTTTTTTTTTTAACGTTTATTTATTTTTGAGACATAGAGAAAGAGCATGAGCAGGAGAAGGGCAGAGAGAGAGGGACACACAGAATCCGAAGTAGGCTCCAGGCTCTGAGCTGTCAGCACAGAGCCCGATGCGGGGCTCGAACTCACAGACCGTGAGATCATGACCTGAGCCAAAGTCGGCCGCTGAACCGACTGAGCCACCCAGGCACCCCTGATGCCCCCACTTTCTATCTTGGTTAAAGAGGATTGATAATTTTTTATTATTCCTTAAGTATCATTTAATATATTCTTGGAAGAAGAGACATAAATGTGCATGACCAATCAACCATCTTGAACCAAAGTTTTCTGTCTTAATACCATTACTTTCTAAAGCCTCAATTATGATTTTGACTTATATCTATAGTACACATCAATCAGAAATTAGTATCTCTCATATTTTGCCTATTCTTTTAATTCTCATTTCTGCTATCCAGTTCTGACTCACTATATCCCACCGAGGCTCTTAAAAAGGCTACTTAACTAGTCACTCTAGCTTGATTTTCCATAAAACATAGATCATGTCACTTTCCTGCTCAAAAATTTTAATGCTCTCTATTGACTACAAAAGAAAAACTAAAATTTGCCAAGCACTGAAAGTTCCTAATAATCTGTTCCCTGAGCAATCCTATCTCTATGTCATTTATCAGATTGCTTTTACCTCCTAGAATGTTCCTATTCCCATCTCTGTAGCCAAAAGTGTTTTTCTTTTTTTTTCCTTTATTCACACCGTAGCTCACTTCCCTATGTTACCTACCTAGGGTGCTACTGCCTTCTGGAAGACTTAATTTATTTTTTTAATGTTTCCCCATGGCTCTTCCTCATTCCCCCAAACTCTAGGCTCTCCCAGAACATTGGCTGACGCTCTTTCTGAGCATCTGTTGCCAAAGGCATATATGAACTTCTTGAGGGCAAAGACCTGCCTTATTGACCCCATTTCTCTGTGGCCAAACAGAGTGGTTGGCATATAATAAGAATTCAGAAATTATTACTTGGGTGGACTTGAAGGAGAAATAGAAGCTAAATGCATAGGTATGCTTGTGTGTTTATACATGTTTGTGCATGTGACACACCCACACAATCATGGATGTTGGATTAGACACAGCACTAAAGGGATCTTTTTCACTACCACTCATCTTGCAAGCCAGAAGTAGGTCATACAGTCTTCTGTCCCAATGCCTTACTGTATTCTTTGGACAACCCAGGATTTAAATCAGAGTTTGTGGCCACTCATAGTTTTTAAGCCAGGCCCTTCCAGATGAAGACCAGGAGAATTTGGGCTCTGGGGAAACGTCTCTTGAGTGGGGTGCCAGGAGGGGAAGGAGACTTTCTTGTCTCACCACTTTTCTCCCTTGGCTTTACTGGGTATGATTCTGTTGTGGGGCCTGGGGACTGGAGCCAGGAGAGGGGTTAGCAAATACTGCCCTCCGTGTTCCTGAGGGATTCCTGGCAGAGCCCATCAGAGCTGCCTTTTATCACCGCTGCACGCTTTAGTGCATCTGTCATGGCTGGCAGACATCATGTTCCTGCCTGGCTTAATCCCGCCTGCCTTCATACTCAGGATGTGGGACACAGAGAGGGAGGGGCTGAGGACGGGAGGGAAATAAAGTGAGAGGAGAAAAAGAAACTTTGAAAGTACCAAGTGACAGACCTAGGGAAAAAACAAAATTAATTTACAAAAACAGAGGGAAATACAGTTTTGACCAATTAAAGGCAAAGATCTGAAAAGAGAACAAAGGACTGAAAAAAAAAAGGGGGGGGCGGTAAACTCAAAATCCCAGAATGTGAGGGACATTCAGTGTTGGAGCAGAGACTCAAGCTGCAGGCGATCAGAAATGGTTTATTATTTTTAGAAGGTTATAAAGCAGATCAATCGCTCACAGATTCATTCTTTCCCTTAGTGCCCATTTAGTGAGGGCCCTACGCTAGCACATACTTGGAGCTCTCATGTACTCAGCTCTGCTGTGGCTTTCTCTGTGCCATGGAGAAGGAAGTTTAATACACAAGATCCTCAGTTTTACCTGCGTAAAGCTTGTACCCAAATCAACCCTATTAGAAAAGCACCTCAGCAGCCCCTTTGTAATAGACATTTTAGAAGGAACGGGACGGCTGGCTTGGCACACAATGAGCTCCAGTTATTACGGTGCCTGTGCATTTTAATGCCACAAAAAGCCTTCCCATCTGGACCCGCTGACACTTCCATCTCTTCCGGTGCTGTGGTTCTGAGACACAGCAGAGATCTCTGTCACTTTGAGTGAGCGTCTTGAAGACAGACGGAATCTAGTTCATTTCTATTTCCTCTTTGCACATTGAAACTGATCCTTAGTAGGTACTCAGTTAATTTTGTTGATTGTTTCAAAGGATTCAGAGAAAGCATCAGAGAATCCATAAATATGAGCTGGGCCTTGAAGCCTTAATGTGCAGGCTACATTTAGCATACAGAAGGCACTCAATAAAGGAAGCTTAGTAAGTTTATGGAGAGGAAAAGAACAAGGCAAGGGAACTGAGAAATAAAATGCATGTCGAATTCAAGGAACAGACAGTTTGTTGAGTATGGCTAGATCAGTGTCTCCAAACCTTTTGTGTTTATAATACTTGCTGGAGGAGCTAGTTTTGACATGCAGAGTCCTGCGGTCTCTACACCCAGAAATTCTGTTTCAGTAGCCCCGAGGTCCGGCAAGGATAGCTGCACTTTAGACAGATACTTTAGACAGATTATTTTCTGACAAGTAGTCAGCAAGCCACACTTTGAGAAACACAGGCTCAGAGATTCGAGGGAGGGGATGGGGAGAAGGTGGGAGTGGCACCAGCGTGAGCGTGTGGAAAGACGAGACCAGGGTTGGTTGAGAAGAGTTTGGACTCTATCCAGAAGGGGAGCCCTCCAGGGTTTCTAAGCAGGGGAGTGACAGGGCCCGGTCTGTGATGGAAATCAACTGTTCTTGCTAAAGCTCAGGGCATTTTCTCTTTGCTTCTGCTCCATTAGATATCATTGCTTCAAGGGCCCTGAACAAATAATGTTCCATTAAAGCCTCCAGGTTTTGTAGGACCCAGAGTTCCAGTTACCAGTGGAATGTGAAGTTCACAGGCCCCGTTCAGGCTTGCAAGGAGAGGATTAATTAGGTAAAAAGGCAGTTGCACACATAAGTGGGTGCCCACACCCCAGTCTGGCCTGGTGTTTTGGTGCACTCATTCAGGCATACAATACTCTTTTCAGTTCTAAGCGCCACCTCTTGAAACAAGTTAAAAAGCGAGTTCCAAGTGAGATGCCCAAGTGCTCTGTTTTATACAGACTAATGATCAGCCGTGTTCTGTTTTTATGGTCCTGGCAGCCGGACCGGCTCGCTGCTAAAGAAGCTATAGAAGAGAATTGTTGCGTCTCACATCTTGCCACGTTAGCTAAGTGCTGAAAAATACATTTTAGGTTAAAATAAAAAAGTAACTGCTTTACTGAAATTGTTTGTTTCTAGAAATTTGTGCCTCATGGGTTTTTTTGACATTTAAAAAAGGCTGTGTGTTTCATTGTGTTGGGACAGTGAAATTAAAATTAACATTCGTAAAGTGTTTTACCCTTTGAAAAGTACTTTCACATGTAATATCTCCATTGATTCTCAAAATAATCGCGTGAGATAGGTAATTATCACTATCTCACTTTACAGATCAGAAGACAAGCTTGTAAGGGCTAGTGATTTGTGAAAAGCCATACAGCTTGAAAGCCCATGACTCCAGGGGCCAATCTGAGGTCTTCTGATCCCAACATCCATGATTTTATGGTGGCTGAGGGAACCCTGGCCATCAGCGGGAGCGTAGATATGTCAGTGATCGCCTTCGCACCTCAGCACTGGGCCACAGCTCAGCTTCACAGCTGCCTGCCTCAACCTTTTGTTCATTTCAGGTGTCTTTGACAGAGAGGTGGATGAGATCATGGATGCCATGTCTGTTGGTGGTCGACTAGATTGGAAACAAGATTACCTATGAGAATGAAACTATAATGTTAACTCTAATAGTTAACAAAAGAGTAACATTAACAAAAGATATTTCAAGTCACTTTGGAAGTAGAGTAGCTTCCAGACCTGTAAGATGTGATTATCTGAATGGATATCTCGATGTTCCTAAACAATAACATGGCAGACAGAAGGGGGAAGCGGTCATCCCAGAAACAAATGTTTCAGGACCCACTTGAGCTCTTCTTAGCAGAGGAGGTATCATGGCCTAATGACTTGACCCACGTAGACCTAGAGGCGTGGAGATATTCCCTATAGTAATAGACTCCAGTCAACATGGGACCAAAAACCTTAACCCTCTTGTGTTATTTCCATGTTCATTGTCCCCCTCTCTCTGCCCCTCCCCCATTTGCGTTCTCTCAAAAATGAATAACATTTTTTAAAAAATATTAATACTTATTTTTGAGAGAGAGAGAGAGACAGAGAGAGAAAGAGAGAGAGAGTGAGAGAGAGAACACATAGGGGAGGGGCAGAGAGAGAGAGGGAGACACAGAATCTGAAGCAGGCTCCAGACTGAGCTATCAGCACAGAGCCTGATGCAGGGCTCAAACCCATGAACCATGAGATCATGACCTAAGCTGAAGTTGGACACTTAACCGACTGAGCCACCCAGGTGCCCAAAACATTTAAAAAAAAAAAGAAAAAGAAACAAAAATAAAAACATTTCTGCCTCACTGCTCCACTCAGCCATTCTGAATTCTCCTTCATTCCCAAAGTGCATGTTGTTCTCTGTCAGAGGATTCCAAACATGCCTTCCCCCCTTTTCTCTCTTGTCCCCTTGTCCCATTTTACTTGTGTCATCTCCACTTGTGTTTTTCAATTTTGTATTTTAAGTAACTTTACAGAAAAGTTGCAAAGACAGTACAATGAATTCTCATATACCCTTCCCCTGGTTTCTCCAATTATTATCATCATTAATAACCCAGTCCAATAATCAAAACCAAGAAACCAATGTCATTACAATTCTGTTAACTAAACTATGAACTTATTTAGATTTCACCCGTTTTTCCACTAACTGTCTTTTTTCTGTTATAGAATTCAATCCAGTATTTCGTGTTGCATTCAGTTGTCATGTCTCATTGGCTCATTGGTCTTCTCAGTCTTTAACAGTTCCTTAGTCTTTTCTTGACCTTGACACATTCGAAGAATATGAGTTATTTTGTGGAATGTCTCTTAATTTCAATTTGTCTGATGTTTTCCATTTTAGGGCAAGAATACCACAGAAGTGGTACGTCTTTCCCAACGTATCATACTGGGGGTACATAATATCAATATGTCTTATTATTAGTGACGTCAACATGAATCACTCGGTTGAGGTGGTGTCTCCTCTGTTTCTTCACAGTAAAGACAGTTAAAAAAAAAACTTTGTGATTAATAAATATCTTCGGGGTGGTATTTTGAGACTATGCAAATATCTTTTGCCCAATAAAGTTAAGCATCCTAAAAAATTATTGATGTGGTGTTCTAATAAATACTTTCTATTTTCCTAAGTCCTCATTTATTATTTTGAATTATTCTATAATGAAGAACTTCCCATTTTATTCTATTCATTCATTCATTCAATTATATATATTATTAGTATGGATTCAGGGATACTTATTTTGTTCTATGGGTTATAATCCAATACGAGTGCTAGTTATTTTGTTACAGAAACTGTATCCAGCTCTAGCTGCAGGTTGGCTTCTTTGCCCTTGCCACATACTCCCACCCTTTTTCTGGTACTTCCTTTCTTTTTTGGCAACATGAGATGTTCTTGGATCATCTTGTATTTTTCCCATCCTAGTCCTAGAATCAAATACTTTTCCCAAGAATCTCTAATTCCTTTTATTGGAGAATGGTATATAGAAACCAAGATTTGAATGCTGGGTGTACACATAGTCAATGGGATGTCCTTGCTGGTAGGCCCTCTCAGCAGCTAAAGCTAGGAAACGTATGTATGAGTACTAGGAGCATACTAGGTGCATGCACACATCTATGTTTCTGTATGTGTCTCCCTATGTATACATTTTATAAACCACAAGTTCACACCAATACCGCTGACTCTTATTCAACATCACAATGTTCATTCTAATCTTCCCCTTCTCCTTATTTGTAACACCTTTCTCAGACAGTGAAAAGCTTGGCTTTCATTTATACAATGAAATTTTACATTTATACACGGTATTTATTTGTTCCACCCTAGTATATACACAACGTAGTTTCAGAATTGCTAATCCATATCACTATGAGAAATAAATTTCTAACTAGAATACCATTTTTGTGTGCAGCGGTTTTTGCGGGTTGTAGCTTTTTTTGTTTTGGAGGTTGTTGGTTTTTTTTTGTTTTTTGTTTTTGTTTTTTTGCTTTTAACTTCATAATATCTAGTCAAATACTGTTTCCAAAGAAACTTGGGTTAGTTATTTTCTTCCCCGCCTCCTACATTATCACTGGGTTCTTCATTTGTATTATATATTTAAGTTCAGTTGTTATAGTTTGTATTACATTTTGGATTCCCCTCATCCTGGTTAATTTGTAAAAAAAAAATTGTATATAGTAACATTCTCTTTGTGGAGTATAGTTTTATAAGTTTTATAATTGCATGTTATGTATACATTTTAAAGGTATTTTTCTTTGTCCATAAAACAATTCTTTCTTGCTTTGTACATTTAAACATTTTTATTTTTCAAAATGCTGCATGACTACTTTATGAATTAGTCATTCTCGAGAGAGAGAAGTATCAATATCTTTGTGTTTGATATCAAAAGACCCCAAACCGAGGGATGAGTTAACTGTCTGTACACAGCCACTGCTGTGAAAAATCATAATTTTCTATCACCTAAGCTACCTGTGCCTGCACAATCAGATTGGCTGTGCTGTCAATCCATATTAACTTCTAAGATATCAAACAGCTGAGGGAGGGGGGAGACTATGTGGGACCAGGGCTGGGAGAGAAAGAAATACTATACATTGGCAGCTACATTTCTTCCTCTTTTTCTCTCTCCTTTCCTTCCTTTCCTTAGCAAACAACTGCCTACTGCTTACCTTATTCTAGAAGTTGTGCAAAGCATTAGGACTACAGTGGTGACTAGGGATTTCAAGGGGATCACATCAGTAGGGGAAAATTGAAAATACACCACAGTGGGAATGGCATCCCCCATGGTCAGAAACATGACCACTTAAAATACCTTATTACAGGGGCGCCTGGGTGGCTCAGTTGGTTAAGTGTCTGACTTCGGCTCAGGTCATGATCTCACGGTCTGTGAGTTCGAGCCTCGCATCAGGTCTATGCTGACAGCTCACAGCCTGGAGCCTGCTTCGGATTCTGTGTCTCCCTCTCTCTCTCTGCCCCTCTCCCGTTCATGCTTTGTCTCTCCTGCTCTCAAAAATAAATAAAAACATTAAAAAAATACCTTATTACCAAACAATGCAGTAGGTGCTATAATAAGGGTAAACACCACGTGGTATCTGAGCCCTTGGATAATAAACACCTATCGAGTTGGGACTGTGTGGTGGGCAAGGAAGGTCAGAAGAGCTAATGACTGGGCTCAGTTTTGCAGGACAAATAGGAGTATGGTACAGCAGGCAGTAAAGATTAAACAAGGTTACCCTTGCTCCAGCAAGGTTACCACATACACGAGGTCCGGAGACATGAATGATCCTGGGACTTTCTCAAGAAGTTCTGTAAAGTAAGGGAGGGAACAGGGTCCGGGTTGGGGAATGATGGGAGACCACATTGAGGAGATGCTTGTTTGGGACTGGCGTGAAAGGTTTCACCTGCTTTGCTTAAGAGTTTGATTTCATCCAAAAGGATGTGAGGTCATCGAACAATTTCAGGTGGAGGGAGAGATATGGCATCATCAAACTTGACATTTCTAAAGACGTCTCCCTCAGGAATGGGGGAAATGGACCAGATGGGAGGTAGGACAGCTAATAAAGAGGCTTTTGCAATATTCCACACACACAAAAATGATGAAGGTCTAGACTAGGGCAATTGCAGGGTAATGAATGCAGCTAATGAAATCTGGAGAGCCTTTGGATATGACACTGTAGGAGTTAGTGACCGCTGAATAAAAAGAGTGGAAAGAAAAGGAATCAAGGATGTTTTCCAAGTTTCTTTCTTAGACATCTAGGTAGATCAGGTGTTACTCACTGAGGCAGTTTTCCTTAAGACCTTTTAAAATATACATCAGATGTAGAGAAAGACGTAGATTGTGTTTTTCTGATAAATAAGTGGGACTTTGCTCATCTACTCATCTTCATTGAGGAGGGATCAGATGTAAGAGTGTTTCGCTGCTCCATGACACCATTCCTAGATTTCACTGGAGAATAAAAGAGAGGACCTAGTCCCAGGGAGACTAGAAGTTTTCAATTTTAGGTAGATTTGGGTTTGGTGTGTTCAGGCAACTTTATGGGTATATGGTCAGTGCAGTTACACAGAGCCTTGCACTCAGACAGGCCTCACACCTGGTTTTAAATCTCTATGGCTGCTATCTTGATATTTTTCTCTTTGAATTTGTGTTTTGTAAGGGAAGTTCAACCGGATGGTGGAGTATGCGCTAAAGTTTTGGAGTCTCAGCTCACATGTGGTCCTGCCTCCCACTGCCTCCTAGGGATAGGGGCTCAGCTGTTCAGTCCCTTGACCCCTCATGCCCTGACCTTCCCCAGCCTTTCCCGCCCTCTATTTGCTCCTTGGTTTCAGTCACCCTGTGCCCATGATGATGGAGGCATAAGTGTGGAGAGGGTTGGACTAAGGCCTGTTCCCCATGGCATCTCAGGGAAGGGTGAGGCAGGGGCTCTCCCCCACCACGGCTGGCAGTTCACAGTGCTTTCAGTAGACATCTGGGAAGGGGCCTCTAGCCCATCTCCTAGAGTTTCTTAGTATGGACATTATAGCCCCTTGGGGTTTGGCCATCTGCTGTGGGTATGAAAGAGGGATATTGACTTTCCCATCCCTAACTGGGACCCTGTATTTTTATTTCATACTAGACCATGCAAAATATGTAGCCTACCCTGGGTGGGTTGGCTGATGGCAGAGAAGGGTGGATGGAATTGTTCCAACTCCTCACACATCCTCCAGGAAGACTGGCTCCTTTCTCGTCCTGTCAGAGGAGGAATAAGACATTCTATAGTTGGGGTTTCAGAGGGTGCAAAGCAGAGACTTGATCAGGGATGAATCCTGTTACTATAAGCTTTTTGGGAGACACTCAAGTCCTTTCTTTATGGGGCCAGCTGGGCATGATCCTGACTCTAACTGATTGTGGCCAGACATTCAGGGGCTAGGCCGCACAGATGCAATAACCTACAAATCATTTCTAAAACATACAACTGCTCACAAATGAGTGTGCAAGTAAAACTGGCAAAATCCGAATAAGGCTGATAACTGTATCAAACTCGATTAAGATATTAAGACATCTTTGATTAAGATACTATAATTAGGCTGGATGTTGTGTTATATTTAGGGGGAAACTAGGTAAAGGTTATATGGGAACTGTCTGTGTTATTTCTTATAACTCATGTGAATCTATAATTATCTCAAAATAAAAAGTAAAAAAGAAATGTAGCTAAAAGTCAGTCATATGCTATCATTTCAAATACCATTAGCATCTACACACAGAATACCGTATGATAGCCATCCAACTTTGTGTCCAAGACAAACCAGTCATCACTTGCTTTAGGCACAGATCTGGTTTTGGTTTTAAAAAACTATGATTCTACCCCAGGTTCGGTACTGGTTATTGGTATCCTTTCAGCATTCCAGCCTACATAGATCCATTAGGCTTCAACTGCTATGACAGATACTTGATTTCATTAACTCTTCATTCATCCATTTGACACACCAGATATGTGCTCGGGATCATGCTAAGCACCGGGGGTAGAAAGACGAAAAAGGATTGCCTTTCCAGTTGGAGATATTCTGGCTGAGGGAAGTCTGATGGACCCACAGTCCCAAAGACAGTGCTCCTGATGGATGCTGTCATAAAGGAGAGAAGAGGGTTCCATGGGCAGACAGCTGGAAATGGGGAGGGAAGGTTCAGGCAAGTGTTCCTAGAGGAGGTGATGCCAGGAGGAAGCCTTAAAGAGTAAGTAGGAACTAGATGACTGCAGAAGAGAAGAGTTTGAGTCAGAGGGACACAAACTGGGCAGGTTGGGAAGCATGAGAAAGTATGAGCTTTTGAGGAAGAGAAAAGAGATTCTAGAGCATAAGACACAGGTAGGTAGGCCATTAGGGGGCCAGGTTGGAGAGGCGGCCTGGACCAGGGCAGGGAGCACATGTCCCTTATATTAAAGGAATTGGGAGCCGCTAAAGAACTTTCAGGTAGTGAGTGATGTGATTGATCTTATCTTCATGGGTCCTGGATAAATAAAGACAAGGTTTATGGGTTTTTTTATTTGATCTGGTATTTTGTTATTGTTTTTTCTTTTAAAGGAATGAGGAAATCAGTGGGGTGGACTGTGTGATTAATTGTTTTTAGTCCTTCCTTATCCTAGGCAGAGATTCATAGGTAAGACTCCTGTCAAATTGGGTCCACCAAGCCTCAAATGATTCCATTTCCTCGTTGAACCAACTGAAGGCAACGAAGATGAAACTGGTTCCTAAATCTGGGTGGGAAACATAGTAGAGAGTCAGGAGCCCCAGTATCTCTGTCTTCCTGTCAACTCCTCTTCCTACATTGTGGCCTCCATAATAAGGACTGCTCCCCCAAACCTAAGGAAGTGACACGGGGTGAAGCAGGCTGGGGCATAGCTGGTTTTCTGTTGCTGTGGCCAAAAGTTCTAGTGAATCCCTGGCACCTCATGAAGGAGAAAGAAAATATAGCAGAAGCAAAACAAAGCAGCATATTACCTATCTCTAAGCTTGCAAGAGCAGCTTTGGCATTTGATTCTGCCCTGCTCAGTCCCTGGAACATTGATTCCCCTCCGTGGAAGCATCCCCTCACTAAACACCCTTACAGGATGTGTGAGAAACTCCTTCCCTCTTAAATGGCTGACTGAACAAATTTAACGGAGGCTGTTACCCACTGAGTTTGGTATCAAAGCTCTGAGGTCCAGTTCTCTTTGAGTTTTTGCTTTCATCTGGAGTCTCTAGCCCCCTGCCCTCAGCTGCCATCAGCCCGCACAATATCAAACAGCTGGAGTCTGGGTAGCCCCAGGATCCAAGTTTCTCAGCCTAACACGTGGGGGAGGGGGAGGGGATGGGGTAGAAGAACAGACAGGGAGTTATAGAAGGTAGAGGTTTCATGTGGGACTGAATGGGTCCTGTGCTTGCTTCAGAGAATCTGATAGCTTAGAAAAATGGAGTCTCTTAGAGCTCAGTGTCCACAGATTCTATTTGTCTGAGACTTAAGGAGTGTGAAAAATCAAGCATGCAGCACGGGTCACAAAAATGGCCTTGGATTATCCTGTTTCCCATTTCTCTGTCCTAGCTTCACCTCTGACTCAAACTTCTACTAATATAACTGCCGTTTGTGGAGTGCCCACTAAAGGTTATAAATGTGTATGTACAACATATGTGTGTATATATATGCATGCAGTGAACATTGCATGACCAATCAGAACAAATGCTAGCCATAAGCAACTGGTATAGTTGTATCAGATAACCCGCTAACAATCATATACCGAGAGAGACACTTCATATATATTTCTAATCTTCACAGATGAAAGAACTGGGATTCAGAGTGTCTAAGTTCACAAGCTGGTTTAAAGACTGGATCCAAACCCACATTTGTCTCGATTGCAGAATTTCGCTTTTTTAAATGTCATCCTCTCTCAAGGGTACTCTTATCCATAGGCAGCCTCAAGGGGCTCTGAAGAGTGATCCCTTAAAGTCAGGAGAACACATGGTGAGTAGGAATGCCTGAGTTGGCAGCACTGGACTAGAGAAGTCAGTCCCAGCCAGCTCAACTTGTACGGGGAGTAGATGGCATTGTACCAGGCTCACCTGTAATTCTGTCTGAACCATGCAATTTAGGGTTTAATTACATGCTGTCTTGCATTGTTTACTAATTGTTGCAGAGGTCAATCTTATACTTTCATTCATCATTCAGTCATCAAATATTTTGGAGCAACTGTGCACACTTCTTCTCTGGCAGCCCTTGTGATACTCAGTATGGAGAGGTAGGCCACCTCAGATAACTAGTAAAAGGCCCACTAACGAGCAAATGAGGGCTAGTTCTCCTAGCAATAAATTAATGAATTTTTGTATTTATTTTGAAAATGTTTGCGGATATTCCTTTAATAAATAAAAACCTTAGACATTCAACAACTAGAATTTGAAAATAGGAAGTTGGATTCAGTATTTCATTTCTGACACCTCTGATCAAGATAAAATGTGTTAATCCAAACATTAGCTTTGAGAATAGGAACGTATACAAAAGCCAATTTAGGAATTACTACTAATACTATGAATTTTAGCATCTAGCCATTGATCTTAACTCCTACATAAGAGCTGCATGCTCTGAAGGTATAAAGTCCTTGGACTTTTCTATCAATTACAGTTTGTGAGCTACCTTAGCTTTTTTTTAATGTTTTATTTATTTTTGAGAGAGAGAGAGAGAGAGAGAGAGAGAGAGAGGCACCAGCAGGGAAGAGACAGAGAGAGGGAGACACAGAATCTGAAGACAGGCTCCAGTCTCTGAGCTAGCTGTCAGTACAGAGCCCGAGATGGGGCTCGAACTCAGGAACTGTGAGATCATGACCTGAGCCGAAGTCAGATGCTTAACCGCCTGAGCCACCCAGGTGCCTCAAGTTATCTTAGTTTTTTGGAATGAACTTGGATGCCCTTAAAAGAAAATCAGTCATTCAGAAGCCCAGAAAAGATTCTTTAATGGTTGACAAAATTCAAGCATCTTCTAAATATGCTTTTCTTACCCCACTAAGTAGCCTATATCTCATCAAACAGTTATAGGAAATGTGATACTGGAAAAACTTCAGGGTTAGAAATTAGTACCACCAATTAGTTGTTGGGGATCTTAGGCAAGTTACTTAAGTTTTCCTATCTGTAAAATGGGATGTTGTGGAGATTCGAGATCAAATGTACACATAGAATTAAGCACAAGAGGCTCTGAGAGGTAGGTGCTCAGTCAATGTTACCTTATTCCTCGAGGGGTTGTTGGAAAGGCTAAATAAGATCATAAATATAACTGAGCTCGCACAGTAAGTAATTCTTGTTCAACTCTTCCCACTTGAGTGTTGTCTCCAGTGTAGTGATTATTCAGCAGCTGTTTTCTTTATCTGGTTAGTGCAGTCACCCAAACTGGGTGATCCAATCAGGTCTCCACTTGGGGCCTTGTGTTTGATGATCTCATTGTTGCTGAGATCGGAGAGATGAAATGTACATTGGAGCCACTAGAGGACAATTTTGCAATACCAACCAAAAGTCTTTAAAATGTCATTTCTGTTGATCCAAAGCGCCTACTCAAAGGAATTCACCCTTAGGAAATAATCAGAATTATAAATAAAGATCGATGACAAGATGTTTAGTTAACTGTGATGCATTATCATAATAAAAATGGAAACAATCTAAATATATGACAATAGGGTGGTGGTTGAATAAATAACAATGTCTCTGTTTGGTGGGATAGTACACAGCTGTTAAAGTTGAACTTTGGAGAAGATTTAATCATATAGACCATTAAATTTTATTTGTTTATTTATTTGTGTATGTATGTATGTATGTATGTATTTTGAGAGAGAGAGCACAAGTACAAGCAGGGGAGGGGCAGGGGGGGGAGAGAGAGAGAGAGAAAGAGAGAGAGAGAGAGAGGGGATCCCAAGCAGGCTCTTCATTGTCAATGCAAAGCCCGACACAGACCTCAAACTCATGGACCAGAGATCATGACCTGAGCCAAAATCAAAAATTGGACACTTAACTGACTGAGCCACCCAGAAGCCCCTAGAACATTAAATTTTAAAAGTAGGGTAACGACTTTTATACACACTAAACACAATTTTGTAAAATATGAAAGTACCAGATAAGTCGATGACAAAACTGACTCCTGCTTAAACTACCAAATGCATAAGAAAAAAATAAAGTAAAAATGTGGAATACAAGTATCTGTTTATGTTACCCTTTTAAATATCTTCCAAATCTGATCAATCAGAATCATATACTCAGTATAGAAAAATTATGTATTCATATTGATGAAAAAAACAAGAAAGAAAAATGACTAGAAAAAATACCTTGCTTTGTTAACAGTGTTTTTCCTTAGGTAGTGGGTTTAAGATGATTTTCCCCCTTTTTTGTGCTTTTCTGTATTTTCCAAGTTTTCTTCAATGAACATAGTTTATACTCAGGAAGATAGATTTATATTAAAAGAGGGAAAATTATCGTGTCCCTGTTTGTCTACATCTTGGTAACTTTTTCAGTACAATCCTCTCCAGATATGCTTCACAACTAAGGAGTTCTCTGTTTATATGTTAAGAGAGTGTCTGCAGCACAAGGAGAAGGAACACCCCTCTCTTGATGTCACTCAGTGGGATTCCTTCTAGTTCACTCTGAACAGTCATAACCATATAGTGACTTATATAGATACAGTACTGTATAGATGTGGATACTGTATTTAGATACAGTCCCTGCCTGCTACTCCCCAACATAATAAATGTGATGATGACTTTCATACTAAATGCTGCTTTCTTCATGGAGGCCAGAAAGCCACCAAGAAAGCAAGATGCCCAAGGGAAATCACCATGAATGGAGTGGAGAGTAGCAGAAAGCACCTTCCACAAACCCCGATTCTGTTCTGAGATGGTCGGAGCTAGTGTTGCTGGGGAGTGTTAGGATAGGGAAACTAACAGAGAGGGGAGGAGAGAATTAGACACGGAACTTGCTCCAGGCAAAACGGGAGAGTTCAGAGATTCAATGTCCTTACAGGAATAATAATAACAAACATAATTATGTTAATACCAAGAGCCTTAAAAACAATAAACACTTCTGAGGTGCCAACAATGTGCTTGATGCTGCTACAGAATTAAACCCTCTCAATTAAACTGTGATCTACATTCTGTCTAAACTCTGGGAAAGACGAGCAGCCATGTGAACAGCCTGGGTTGGAAAGAAGTACAAGGCCATGGGTTTATCCTGGTTAAATAGCATTGGTAGGGACTGTGATCTTCTGTTTTCTGCTGTGCTCTGACTTGTTGACTCAGAGCCCAGGGCAAGACCCCAAGAGGAGAATGGAGAATCCTAGGAGAAAGTCTAAGGAAGAAGACAATGTGAAGGGGTAAGGGACATCTTTGAGATGTCGAGTGATGAATAGTGTCGAGCGATGAATAGTATGTATAGAAATATAGAAGAATCGATCTGAGAACTTCATGGATGGTGTTTGCATTAGACTTCCACATCTCCAGTGGGAATGGTACCCCTTGCAGCCCTTTTTGAAAAACAGATAGCTGGATACCCTGCTTGGGATACCCTTAGGAGAGAGGGAGTGTTTCACTGCAGTGGAAGGCTGCTGACCTATTCCCTTGGGGGAATTAAGAGTTCTGTATCCAGGGTGGACTCCAGGTCTTGTAATCCTGAATCGTGCTTCGGGAGGAAGAGAATAAGAAAGTAGAAGCTAACCAGGTCATTGAATGGGGAAAAAGTAGGTCTTGGGAAAAGCTGGGGTGCGGGGGGAGAACGTTGGAAATTACAAGAGAAGAAAAATGAGGAGGGAGGGTACTGGAGAAGAAAGAAGAGGACGGAATACAGGTGCACCCTTCAAAGAGGGAGCTCACTGTCTTTTTCATCTTCTTGTCTGAAGATGGATCATCCCTTTTCATTTTGCCACAATGACAGTCCCAAGATTCCAGGCACACATGGTTGAAAGTACCAAATAAATCAATAAAAAACTGGTTGCCTGAATTACCAAATACATGAAAAAAAAGCCATACAGTGTATTGAATAAAATGTTTATGTTGCCCTTTTGAACATCTTTTGATTCGATTCTATTAGAGTCATAAACTCGGTGTAAAGTATGTATTTTTACTGAGGCCCAGAGAGGTTAAGGTTATGGGGCTTTGTCAAAAATCACTCGGTGATGTCCTGACTCCCACGGCAGCTCTCCTGCCAGAGGGGAGGCAGCACCCTCATACTCCCACTCCTGGCCTGCCTGACCAAGGCGGAGACAGCTTCCTTCCTACTTTGGCACAGACTTGAGGTTCACTTTGAGCAAATGCCTCCGCCTTTTTGGGTCTTGGTTTCTACAGCTGTAGTATAAGGGGATGGCCTTGAATGACCTTCACCATCTAGGTTTTCATCCCTAAGTTGTTTGCCAGCAGCCCAGCATATGTTTGACTTCCCAATACCTTAGAAAAGTGATTTTAAAATGTGGCCTTAGACCAGCAGCATCAGCAGTACCACCTGGAAACCTACTAGAAATGCAAATTCTTAGGCCCACCCCAGACCCTACCGAATCAGAAACCTGGGGGCGGGGCCGGCAGTTGTGTTTCAGTAAAGCTTCCAGGAGGTTGTGATGCAGCTCAAGTTTGAGGACCGCTACTCTGAATTGTTTTCTCCCCAACACTAAAGGGAGGGTTTAATACACACGCACACACACACACAGAGGTAACCAACTTTTCTCTATGGCCACTATCCCTCCCTCCCCTCCCCCCCATCCTTTTCCTGCTTCTCCATCCAGGGATGATGAATGGAGGTCAGGGCAGGGCGATGTCAACGCAGGACCCTGCAAACCCTCCCTCCCAAACCCACCCGGTGGGTCGGGGTCGGTGGCGTTGGGGCTTCCCCGAAACTGGTTTCCTCATCATTTTCTTGACAACCGTGCCCCCCTTGGGGGGTGGGGGCGGGGCGTTTAATAACAAAGTTTGCTTTTAATGATTTATCCAATAGTTTGTCTGCAGAACGAAGACTATTGACAGAGGGGTATCAGAAAAAGTCTTGGGGAGAAGTGCCTGGGAGAGAGAAGAGAAGGATAGCATATGAGAGCAAGGGTCTGAGGTGAAGTTAAAGAAAAAATGAGGGTTCAGGAGGGTGGGAGAAAGGCATAGGGCATTGCTCTTGGAATGGGAAAGAGAGATGTTGGGGAAGAGCGCGGGGCTAGAGCGCAACAGAAAGAAAATGGGCGTTAGGAGAAAAACTGAGTTTGGGGGACTTTTTTTTTTTCTCCTGCTTCCTTTCCAAGAGTTTTTCTCTGCTCCATTTTGCTCCTCCCCCTCCTCCCCGCCTCCTCTGCTCCCCCTCCTCCCCCGCCTCGCGCGGCAATGGGAGGCTCCTAGGCAGGAGAAGCAAAAGAAGGAATTGTTTGCGAGTTCAGTCATCCAAAAAAGCTTCTTCCATATGGAGGGACCGGGTGCGCCGGGCGCGGCGTCCCCTGCCTTGTCCTGCTGCCGCCGCCGCGACCCCCGCTTCCTGCCGCAGGGACCCTGAGCCCCGGCCCGCCGGTGTCAGCCTCCGGGCGCGCGCGCACGCACACTCACCCTCGCGCACACACACACACACACACACACACATACTCACGCCCGCCACAGACACACGCGCCCGCACGCGCCCTCCCTCCCCGGCCTGCAACTTCTCGGGCCGGGGCTCCTTTGTTGCTCCCGCGGCGGCCGCTCTCAGGTTTTGTGAGCCCGCGGGTGTCACCGTGCGGGTCGTGCGTCCGTTCGGCGCGGGGCTGTGCGGGTCCCTCCGCGCCCGCCACGCCGGCCCCCGGACCCCGCTCGCCCTTCCCGGGAGCTGCCGCACCAGAGGTGAGTCACGTCGCGGAAGTTTGTTTGCTTTTCACGAAAAGTTGTGTCCCCGTGTTGGTGGGGGCGGGGGTGCGGAGGCGGCCGCAGGCCCGGCGAACCCGAGGGAGCGCCGTCTGCGGGAGCGGGTCCCGGCGCTCGGCCCCGCGGGCTCCCGGGGGGGCTGCGGACGCGCGGGGCGCGGGGACGCAGCAGTTGGGGTGAGGCGGGCCGCGGGGGGCCGGCCCGGGCCGCCGTATCTGGCTCCCCGCGGCGCGGTGTGGCCGGTCGTTCCCGGAAGCCTGTCGGGTGGAAGCGGGGCCCGGACCGCCTCCGAAACTCGCCCCGGGGAGGCTTGACACCAGGGCTCCCGCTCCGGGCGCCGGGCGTGGGGAGAAGCCCGCAGGGGATCGGCGGAACCCGGGGGCCCGGCGCCCGGCGGCCTCCCCGGCGGAGCGGGTTATCGTCCCGGCGTCGGGAAAGGAGAATGCTGAAACGAGGCGCCCAACGGACCGGAGCGAACAGCCCCAGGAGAGCACCGCCGGCTGGGGGGCGCCAGGGGCGACGGTGCCGTGGGGTGTCCGAGCTGTGCGTGGGGAGCGTGACTGTTCGCTGGCGCACGCGGCAGCCTCCTGGGGTCGTGCTCCTAGGTTTTGTGGGTGTAACTGTGAGAGGTGGGGAAGTGAACCCCTGGAACAGGTGGGAAGGGGCCACAGGGAGGGGCAAGGGACCCAGACACGAGTTTCTGCTGGGGTTTTGAAGGCCTTGCGGAACTTCCAGGGTGCCGAGTGTGTGTTAGCTCTTACAGGTGATGGGCCAATTTGGAGGGGCAAGGGGCAGACAGACGTCGGGGATTTGTTTGATTTCGTTTGGGGGCTGGGGGTGGCAATGGCAGCGCACGGTTCCTGGGAAGGTGGTTGTGTCTTTACAGAGTTGTGGCAGTGGAGCTAAGAATACCCAAACCACACACCAGCGGTCCTAAACAGGCACTCCATGGGCGCGGTGGGGTGTTCTGCCGCGCCCCCGCCGCTTCTCAGCAAGTTCAAATGGGTTCCAAGAACTTTACGACTCAGAGTTACCCCTTTGAGTGGACTGAGCGACTTTCAGGCCCTCGTGCCACCTCGCAATGCCCTGTACCCAGCTCACAGTTGTCACCTAGTTCTTTGTCGTCCAGAACTTTGCAAACATTGGACCTTGAATAAATGTGATTCTCAAAATTCTTGACTACGCAAAAGTTTTTTATTTATTCCACGAGTGGGCCCTAAACCGCTCAGCTCTGTGATGGCTTTTTCATCCCTCTGGTTGCAGCCAATAAATCAACCTCCATTTCCTCTAGGTCCGCATGGACAATATTATGACACAGTCTTGTTGGACCGAGGTGGGGGCTGGGGCACCTATACATCTGGGTGACACGTTTTCTGAACTTTACTTCAAGTGAATCTGAGGCAAGAGCTTGGCTGTTTTGAGGTGTGTAGCAGGTTTCCCAAGAACGTTTCTGAGGTCTTATAATTGGCACTTTTTAATGGTCTCATAATTGAAACCCAGGAGGTTCCCGTGGTAATCTTGAAGCACCTTGGGGTCAGTGGGACAGAGGCAGGATGGAAACAGCAGTGGAGTGATGATTTTCCTGCCAGAAGTGTTTTATAGTGAGTTTATGTAAGAGGTAAACATGAAAGAAGTTAAGAGTTGCCTCACTGTGCCACTTGGCTGACACTGCCCACCCCCCTTCATTACTCAGTTTGGCCCTTTCAAGAGACTGGAGGCTGTCTATTCCTATGAAATCTGAGGGTTGAGACCTGAGACACTGTCCCTTTCATCCTCTTTCAAGAGATCCGAGAATACAAGTGACATCTCCTCAGGAGAAATTGGGCAAGACACAGGCATTGGGTTTACTCTGGAGAGGTCGCTAGAGGCCGTGGTGATTGGCTCCTTGACCATAGCTGGGGGTGGGGGAAAGAGGACCCTGCTTAGCTGTTGATTGGTTTGCCAGCTTGTGATAAGATGGTGATTTATGTTCCTTTCCATCCTCCAAATGGATTTAGAGATTTTCCTTTCTTTGAAGTGCTCTTTCAAGTGTTTGGGCTCCTACCTGTCTTCAGCAATTTATCTGGGGTTTCCATTCCCTAAGAAGGAGTACGGGATTGTACTCATTAAATAATTCAGTTAACTTCCTCAGGGACCCCCAAGGTTTAGCAAGAAAAGCAAGAAGTGAGCCTGGGCGGTCACAGTATTGCATGAGACCCTCGGGGGTTCAGATTTCAGCAAAGCCACTGATAGGGTTAATGAATAAGGGGTTTTCTCTCTGTCTTTCAAACAAGTAGGAAGAAACTGAAGAAGACCCAAATGCACCAGTTAATTAATGTCCAGTACTTTCTGGCCTCTAAGTAAGGAAGTATTAACTTGGCATCAAAGGATATTATCCATTTGGAGTCTGCTTTCTGGGGAAATAAGAGAAAGGGGAAGGGAGTGGACATTGGAGAGGCAGAGGAAAGAAAGTGATTTGTTACATTTAAATAAATCTATTTAATTTATCATTTAGAACTTCTTGTCATCTCCATACTTCAATTCAGCAAACATTTCTAGTATATCAGACTCTGGGCTGGGAGCTTTCTCGTCCCAGGAGGATAAGCTTTCTTAGTCAAAGGGTGTTTCTCCAAACTAAATCCTCCCCCCACCCCCCAATTTTTATTTATTGCACAAGCACCTACTAATAATTAAAAAATGTTTTTTTTAAATGACACACATGCCTATACCGTAACACAACTCGAGTTTCATCCATGCGCATACATACTTCTCACATAGTTGTGATAAAAGTGTAGACGTTTCTGTAGTCAACGGTGAAGCAGCTAGAGATTTTTGTCCAAGGACTCACAGAGACAGGTATTTCGAGCCCTCTTCCTTATTGGTGGGGACAAGCTAAATCTTAAGAGTGCTCCCACATGGAGCCTTTGCACTAGTATTTTCATCATTTATGAGGCCGAATCAAATATCTGGGGCTGAGGGAGGTGGAATGGAAGAGGGTGTTTTTAATCTAAAAATCGTGTTTACAGAAAGCCTCCCTAAATAGAGCTTTTGCCTCCTTGGAGCCTCAGGGTTGGTAATGGGTAGAGAAGGGGAGGAGGAAGGCAGGAAGTAGGCTTTAGAGGATCCATCTCGAGTGGCACTGCCCTGGGGATTAGGAAACTTGGGTGGGAGCCCTGGCTCTTCCTGTGGACTCTGTTCACACTGACTCAAACCACGGAACCAACTAATCCATCCCTGCGTCTCCACTGCCACTGTGTTAGCCTCCCTCTCCAAGCTTGCCCTCTATAGCATCTTTTCCCTGCCTGCCACCACCATGCTTCTTCATGCCCTTGACAACTGTTGCTGACACGTGGCTAGACTCCCGCCGGCTACCAATCACACCGCCCGCCCTCCATCAGTCCTATAAACAAGTCACCTCCCAGCTTAAAAACAGTCCAAGTCTACTATCCAGATTTCTTAGCCCTCTCACGTGTGGCTCTGTCCCACCTCATGATATTATTACCTCAGTATGAGCCTGCTCTAGCCCAAACTCATCTAGTAGCTGACCCTTGATTTTCGCTTGGTACATTTCTTGCTTGCTGCCTTAACATCCCAAACCCCTTTCCTATAAGCCCACCTTACTTTGTATGAGACCTTCTCATAATGTGTTCTTGAGAGATATTTGATGAATATTGAAGACAATGGACTGCTGGATGCGAAGGTAATGGTTTTAGAAGATCAGACTTTCTTTGGTGTGATCATTATCCTGTAATCCATTGTTCATTTCATTTCTACGAGGGGCCAGGTAACTGGAGATTTAAGGAAGACTAGGATCTTAAAAAAACTGCTTTCTCTGTTTCCTTATTTATAAAATGGATTAATAAGGAATTACTATGGTTTATAGCACCACACCTTATGAAAAGCCAGTACTTCAGAACTGTTTATTTTGTTGTTCAAAAGATAAGACGCTTCTCTTTTTCCCCAGTCCCAGCACGAACTTCCTGGAACCCCTGACCCATGAAGCCTTGTCAACACTCACACCGTCTGAGGGTAGCAGCCATGAAGTAGAAGAAGCAGGTGAGGTTTTCTGCCCCCAGTTTAATACCTCTGGCCTGTCGGGTCAGTCATATTTCTTCATGTTTTGTGTTGCCACTTGAGGGCAGAGTATTCCTCATCGTTTAGTATTCATTAGAAGGGTCTGACTCTGAGTGGAATCTGGACCACACAGATCCATTCTAGTTCATGTCATATACTTTTTTAGTCAGAGCCTATGGGAACCTCTTTCCCCTGGGGTGGCTGTGTGACTTTCCCTTTCCTTGAGGCAACCCTGTTCGACATGTTGGATTCAAACCATTTACTATGGAATTTGGAGTCTGAGGCTCCTGTGGAAACGTCCTGCTTCGGTTCGGGTGAGGAGAGCCCTCTGTTTATGTCTCTGTCAGTGGTATTAGGGCGAATGCCTTGTGATCTACCGTACTGGGCAGTGTTTATCTCTCAAAACCCGGAGGGATTCGGTGTCATCCCAACTTTTGAAATAAAGTTAGGAAATAATTTCTCCTTTCCTAATGGTGAATTTGGCCTTATCTTCAAAGAAGCTCTTTGATGTTTGGGATAGGATTATTGGGCAGTAAGAGGAAATCATAAGAGAAAGATCAGAGCCAATAATACACAGTCAACCTCTTTTGGTTGCCAGAGAAAATGTTGAGGAAAGTCTCAACTAGTCCTCCTGGTAAGTAACAGGAAAGCACATAATATGGCCAGGGTAAGTGGGGCTGAATAAAAAAAAAAAAATAACTCAAAAGGAGCTGAACAGCAGAAAGTATGGCAGAGGAATGTTTATTCTTCTCTAAAATGAGCTTGGGCGGCATTGGACAAGATGAGGGTGATGATGTGTGTGTAGGCTGGAGCCTTCGTCCTTTCAACAGGATTTTGTTGGGTACTTGCTGTGTGCCTGGGATCAAAACCAGAGCCCACACTGTCCAGAATTCCATCACCGAAGCGAAGGCCACACTGCAGTGCAAACTGTGGCGTTAAAGTACTCGGACAGGGTCAACCAAGAAAGGCTTCTTGAGGGAGGAGAGTCAGTGTCCCAGACGATGTCTTAATGGCAGAGATGGGACTGGCGGTACTGAACGGTTCTGTGACTTCTGCTGTAGGTGCCGTTCGTTACTTTCTCCCTGAAAACTCCCTTTTCCTCAGCAGACGGTAGGCCGAAGTAGTCTTGAGACAGGAGATTGCAAGTTCAGAGTAGTTTGTTAGTTTTAGGAAAGTTAAAAACGGGCAGTTCTGCATTGAATACAGAATCTCAGAAATCTGAGTCTTAGACAAGTTTGTGAAACCAGTTACTGAATAGTTTTTTTTTGGCGGGGGGGAGGAGAAATGTGTGATTTTTTTTTTCTTTTTCATCTATGTCAGATTTCAGCTGAGAGTTTTAGAAACGCACGCCTGAATTCAGCTTTTTACCTTTGAATTTCATTTGCCCTGTGTTCTACTGTCCGCACCAGGTTTGCTAATGCTGAGCTCACTCCCAGAGTAGCCAGCGAAGAAGTATTTATTTTAGGGACAAGTAAAAACCTCCTGAGTTGCTGAGAGGCAACGATCATAAGGATGGGAGCTCCAGGTAAGAGGAAGAGGGCCTGTGGAGGTGGCTGGCCTTGGAGATCCCCCCGGGCAGGGCTGGAATTGGACTCTTGAACAGAACCCTCCCCCACCTTCCCTGCCCCTGGCAGGATTTTTCCAGAGTAGTCCCAGCCAAGTGCCTTTACTAGTCTGGGTTTACCTAACATTACAATCACAACAGGTTTATTAGGTATGGGTCACAGTTAATTGGAGAGGAAAATTGGGGGGTTCTGGGTTTATTACTTTTCTATGAAAGTAGAGGCTGCTCCTAATGATTTCACAGATCATCCCTGCTACTTGACTCTCCCTGCTCCCTAACGACCGTCAGCCCACAGCGGTGTTAGGGTGGCTCTTCCTTTTTATGTACCTGTGTCCACCTGAGGGGGATTTCGTAACGCAGTCCATGAAGGGGGACTTCGTGACGCAGTCCGTCAGCGCAGTGAGGCCACATAGGGCAATGGAAATTCATGGCTGTTTACCTCTGTTATTATGAATGGATGTTTTGTAGTGAACAAGTTACATACAAATCTACTGTGTTATAGCCAAGAGTTAGATTCTAATGACTCTTCCAACGTACAGGCCTTCCAAGCCGTCACCTGCAACCTTCCTTGACGCCACTGGTGGCCTGCCGTCGTAAAGGCTGCGTCAGCTTCAGGGGAAGGGCTCACGGTCAGGTGCTTTTCATTCTGTAACCTTGTGTTGCGGAGACGGCGGCTGGGTGGTTAGGCCCAGCTCCCGCCTGTCTGGACTGTGGCAGCTTGCCAGCAAGTTTCACTGGGTGGTCTTTGACAATGGGAGGGGGGTGGGGGAGCTCGGCTCTCCTGCCCAAAGGGGAACAAGAAGGCTGGCAACCGATCCCCCGTCATTGAAACACCACAAAAGTCTTGGGCACTGGTGAAAAGGAATGGAACAGGTCGCTGAGGGCGGTGTTGTCAAGGAGTTCATTTTTGTTCCCCTGATTTTATAGACAGAGCCTTGTTTATGCGCCGAGGCTCCCTCGAGGGGGTGAGCACACGCAAGCGGCAGGTACCCTTTGTCATGGGAGGAGAGAATTCCTATTCCCACCTCGTCACTCAGGGAATCAGCTGTGGACCTAGAGGGCAGGCTGAGATCCTTGAAGGCCGGCGCCAAGGAGGCAGCCCCACCTGCCTCCTCCGTCCTTCTGGAGACGTGGACAGTGATAGCTGCCGTTTAGTGGGTGCCCTGCGCCGGGCCCTGTGCTAAGTGCACAGGCATTCTCCCTGCACCTTGCCCTCCACTCACCTCCCCTGTCCTGTGGAAACGGGCAGTGTGATCCTTTTCTGCAGACAAGGGGCCAAAGCCTGAAGAATTGCAGTGACTTGTTCTGCCCTCACAGCTGTTAAGTGGCAGAGCCAAGATTTCATTGCGAGACTGCTGACTCCAAAATTCAGGCTTTGCAGGAAAGGAAAATGCCCAGACAGTCTCTCCCGCTGAGCAGAGCCCCCTTAGCTTGGGGCTGTTTCTTTTGCAACTAACGAAGTGGAAGGGGCAGGTGGGGGCCGTTAGGAGGCTTGCCTTAGGAGACGCGAACTGAAACCTGGGATCACAGCTGGAAGGTTTTGACTGGCGCCGCAGCGCTGTGGCAGCGCAAGGGAAGCCAGGCTTTGTCGCACAGCTCGTGTCAGACTTTCCGGACAGTTCTAAAAGCCGCCTCCACCTGGGTCTCATCTTAGAACATGTTTCCTGCCCCTCCTGCATCCCCTCCCCCCGCCCCCCATGCTGGACATCGTCTGAACTGGCCGTCTGAGTCTCCATGTCCATCACAGATGGCGGCTAAATCCACTTGCTCCCCGGGTTTCTGCAAGTCTGATCAAGCAGGTGCTCTGTGCCCTCCGTGGGGAGGCGGGGAGAAGGGGCTTGGCCCAGCAGATACTTTTACTGGTCAGGAGAAATGGCAGCTTGTACAGAAAAATAGCCTGGGGAAGGAGGCAGCAGTTTTGACAGACAGGTAACTGACAGGGGGTGGTACCTTCCAGGCAAATTCTCACAGGACAGACAGCAGAAAGAATTCTGCAGGCAGTTACCTGCAGGAGAGCACACAGACCTCTCCCTGCCGGCTGAGGGGAGTGGTGGAGATTTGGCTGTGGAGGACTCCGAGCCGCTCTTAGTTCCCTGTTTTCTTTAACAAATGTGGATAGCCTGAAGCCAGGGGAGTCCGCTTTGCGTTGGCTGAGTAGGTGGAAGGGGGAGGAGGAATGACTCAGGACTCCTGGGTTTAAGAAACAATGGTGCAGGACGCCTGAGTGGCTCAGTCAGTTGGACATCTGACTCTTGCCTTCTGCTCAGGTCATGATCTCAGAGTTCATGAGATCGAGCCCTATGTTGGGGTCCGTGCTAAGAGCACAGAGTCTGCTTGGGATTCTCTCTCTCCCTCTCTCTCTGCCCCTTCCCTGCTCACTGCTCAGTCTGTCTTTCAAAATAAACAAATAAACTTTTTTATTTTAAAGAAAGAAACAATTATGTGATCAACTAGTGGGTAGCTGAGAGGAGTCACAGAAACTGAAGGAACCTTTACTTCTCTGTCCCCAGAGAGCTGCCTTTTAGAGCACTATTAGGATGCAGAGAGATAGCCAAGAGACCACTTGGGATTGAGAATGTTTCTTCTCACATCTAAAACCCAAGTCCTCCGGCCTCTGTGCTCTCCCAAGATGAATTAGGAGGTAAGACCTGCTAGGAACCGGCCGGAGGTCAGAGTGTGGGCCTATGGGCTGCATCTGCTTCCGGGGTTGGGTTTCTGTTTTCTGAGGGCAGGAGCCTGACTAGAGGCGATTCATCCTGTTACCAGAAACCCTTCTCCATCTCCGGACAAGCTGCCTTTCCCCCTCTTGTAGCAAGAAGCAACGAGGGGGTCTCAGGGCCTGGCGGGAGTTGGGAGAGGAAAAGATCTCATGGCCAGGGGACCCTGGTTACCATTCTCCCTGAGAGAGGAACAACAGAGGAGAGTCTGGGGAGTGTCTGGGGCATCCCCTCTGAGAGGACAGAGTCTGGAGTGAATCTTATTAGGTTGGTCCGCAGGGAGCGGCACTTCAGGGGCCACTTCCAGGTTGGAGACTGTGTGGTCCTGGTTAAGTGCGGGCCTTGGAACCAGACGGGCCTGGGTTTGAATCCTGGCCTCGCCAATCACTAGGTGTCCCTGGGCTAGTTACCTAGACCCCGAGAGCCCAGTCTCTTAAGGTAGTTGTGAAAGGGAAGCAAAAAATGGCACATAAATGCATTGCGAGCATTCAGCAGAAGGCGGCTGTTAGGAGGAAGGGAAGAAGAGGAGAGAGGAGCGGCGGGAAGTGGGGGTTATTGAGGGACGGGGCAGCCAGAAGGGTGAGTACGTGGAGGGCTGCACTGAAGGAAGGCCCACTGCTGAAGGCTCTGCAGAGGTACAGGAATGAGAGGATGGGGACAGAGGGGCCCACAGTGGGGAAGGCCCTGCCCTGGTGCCCCCTTAGGTACCAGTCCTCAGACCTGGTCAGTAGGAAGAGAATTCCCACCTGGCCGCCTCCTCAGTTTCTTCCCAATTCAGCACCGTCCATTACCAGTGAGGCCAGTAACCTTGCAGTCATCTTTGACTCTGTCCTTTCTCTCACACTCCACTTGAAATTGGCAGATAATATTGCCTTTACCTTTAAAATGTATCCAGAACACTGCAGCTTCCTACCACCCTGGTCTGGTCTTCCATGGCTTCTTACCTGGACTGTTACAGTAGCTTCCTCAGGGTTTTCCCTGCTTCCCTCCTCCCCCTCCCACTCCCCTGACCTCGTTGCCCCTTAGTCTGTCTACAGGCTCAGCTTCCCACAGAGCAGCCAGGGGAGGTCACTTCCCTGCTCAGAACTCTCCAGGGAGTCCTATTTAATTCAGAGAAAACTATAGCCTCAGTGCCCTCAGCCCCACCCCCTGCGGCTCTGCCCTCACCTTCCCCCAGCTGCCCCCCCACCCCCTTGCTGCTCCTCCAGCTAGCTGAGCAACTTGCTTTGCCTTCTGCAACGACCCTGAACCTAGCCGCCCTTTATTAACTCATCATTCTCTCTCCCTTCAGCCTAATTTATTTTCCCTCGAAGTTACCACCTCCTGACAGGTATTCATTTGTTCATTTGTTCACTGCCTGCTTCCCCTCCAGAATTAAAGATCTATGAGGCCAGGGACTTTTTTCCCCACTGTCTTTCCAGTGCCTGGAATGGAATGAGTATGTAATTGGTGTTCTTCCCCCGCCCCCACCCCTGCCACTAGTCTGCTTGGCTTTTTAGAAAGAAGTGTAATACGAGTTTTAAACAAAATTAAATAATTACATATGGATTTATATAAGAAAAATACATTCTGGGTATATGTATAGGGGAGTATGTGGGAGAGTGAGGCAGAGAATCTTAATGATATCTGAGTGTCTGTTTCAGAAATACCAGGGAGCTATGTGCTAGGCCATGGCACAAGTAGCCCAGTTCTTCTTTCTGCCTCAAGGTGACTGACTGCAGGATGGTCCACGGCTGTGCCAGGTGTGCCAGCTGTCAGGGGAGCATAAGAATGATGCCTCCTCTGCCCATCCTCATTGCTTACTTCAGAAGAATTTGTTGAGCATGTACTTTATGCCTAGCACTGTGCCGAGCCTGGCTAGGAGATGCGGAGAAGCCCGGCTCCTTCTCTCATCCCACCAAGAGTTCGACAGTCTAGTTGTTCACCTGGGATTTCCTAAGTGAGCCCCGACAATCCACTTTGCTGCTCCTTTCCGGTAGCACAGGGACCTGAGTTGAATTGGAGCTCTGTTGAATCGGGTTGGGAACCACAAGCCAGGGACATGAGGAGCGTGTGATGAACTCGAGAATAGTTCTGGTCCCTGTCCACATGAGGGCCTGGTGGGGGTCAGGCCCCATGCTAGGCACGCAGGCCACAGAGATGGTCTCTGCTGCTGGAGAGCTGACAGCCATGGACAAGAGACAGCATGATTTGGATGTCTGCCCAGAGGGGGATAGATCTGACTTCAAATGGCATCTCAGTCGTATCTGACTTGCTTCTAGATTTAGAAGCTTGAGGAAGAATAAAAATAGGGATAAAGATCCCAGAAGGTCTTGTGCTGACAACAAATGTGCCTGAGAAATTGCACTATCGGGATCCCCACACCCAACATCTACAGCATCTCAGCTTCCTGAAGGCTTGAGCTTCCGCCTCTGGTTTTTAATTTTTTTTAACATTTTTTTAATGTTTATTTTTGAGAGAGAGAGACACACACACAGAGTACGAATCAGGGAAGGGCAAAAAGAGAGGGAGACACAGAGTCCGAAGCAGGCTCCAGGTTCGGAGCTGTCAGCACAGAGCATGACGCAGCGCTCGAATCCACAAGCCATGAGACCATGACCTGAGCCGAAGTCGGATGCTTAACTGACCGGGCCACCCAGGCGCCCCTTTTTTAAGAGTTAATTTTTAACTCTTAAAAATTAATGACTTTTTTAAAAGCAATTTTAGGTTTACAGAAAAAAATTAAGTGAAAAATAGAGTTGCCACATAGTCCTCACCCCCGGAACAGTTCCTCGTATTATTGACGTCAGATGTTGGTGCAATACATCTGTTACGATCGTACAGTTGATAAGTCAATATAGATACATTACTTTTAACTAAAACTCATGGTTTATATTGACTGTATTATACATCGTAGAGGTTTTGGCAAATTCATAATGACCAACTACTCACCATTACTGCATCATATAAAATACAAGTCTCACCGTCTAAAACTCCACTGTCCTCCACTGATGAGGCCCGCCTTCCTTCCATTCACCAGTCCCTGGCAACCATTGCTCCTTTTTACTGTTTTCATTGTTTTGTCTTTTCTGGATTGTCGTATAGTTGGACTCACACAGTATAGAGTGTTTCCAGGTTGGCTTCTTTTACTTGGCAAACTCCTCCAGTTTTAAACATGGCCTTCTGCCCCTCCCTCTCCCCCGCATACATCCATCCATCTGGAGTAGAAGGGGTTGGCAGAGGAGGATTCGAAAGCCTTGTGCTGATACCCACCAGCCCAGAGTCCGCGAGTCCTCTTCCTTCGTCATCTCCCAGCGAACACGCCTGGACCTGGTGCTACCGGAGTTTAGCCCAGGCTAGTAAACTGTCAGGAGCTGCCTGTGTTTGGGTTCCACATCTGGAAGTATCAGCTGGGCAGAACTTCCCGTCCCATTCCTAAATAGAGACAGGAGGAGCACATGGGGCTGTTTGTCTTCCTCCTCGGTAGTTTGTTTTACTTGCTTCGGAGCCGGGCGGGAGGATGGGGAAGTGAGCTTCCCCCAGGCAGGCAGCACTCCTTCACACCCACATCCGCTGGCCGGCCGCATGGCCACACGTCCCCCAGCCTCTGCAGTTGCTGCTGTCAGCCCTGCCCAGGTCCCAGCGGTGTCTGCGCTCGGCCTGGAGAGTGAGCACTGGGGCCTGTTTTGTGGTCATTTGGGAGGAAGGTGGAGAGGGAGCAGAGTGACTGAGAACATTTTCCCTGCCTAGAGGCGTTTCTTTCCTGAGTCAGCCTTGCAAGCCAGGATTCCTCGGGAGCTGGAGGCAGGAACCTCAGTATTCCGTGCCCTCGCAGTCACTCCAAGCAGGAAGGCTCTCTGGGGAATAAGTGGTGATGATGGATATTATAATGGAAGCAGAAGGAGGGAGCCCCTTCAACCCCAGTCAAACTGGGGCCTAGCTAGGGGAAGGAAAGTACATGTGAATGAGGTCCTGTGGGTTATCTGGTTGAACTTGGCTGAGAAATTTCAGGGAATGAGGAAAGGGAGTTACTAGGTACAGAGAGTTACAACCCTGGGGAAGAGGAACTGAAGTTTAGACCCCAGGTTTCATTGCTTCCTGTCTGGAATAAACACAGAGCTGAGGTCAGCTGGTACTCTCTCACGCTGAAGGGCTCCAGCCAGGTGTGTCAGAGTTCACAGTGAAGGAGGGAGAAGACTCTGGCTCCCTTAGAAGGTCAGCTTTTGGACTATGGAAATTCGAGGCTGATGGTCCATGTCCACACCCCCTCCTTCTTCATCCAGTCCACCACCTTCCGTTCTCTATCCTGATCAGTGACTCACTAAAGAGCCCCAGGTTGCCATATGTTGACTCTGCCTAGTTGTCCCCAGTGTAAGTCAAGACTAATAGTACCTGTGTGACTTTTGCCACTGAGATTATGAGCACAGTTGCAGTGGAGTGTAGGATACTCTCTACAGGCAAATTGTTCTTGACTTTGTTGTTAATTATGGATTTAGGGTGGAACCTTCTGGCCTTTCGTCTTCCTGGGTCTAATTCCAGAGCCTAGAAGGCGGGGACAGTGATGACTGACCATCAACACAGGGGAAGCCTTGGCTCTTGCCTCACTTTGCCCCAAGAGGCAGATGACAGGGAGCTACTGAGGCATGTTAGTGTGGGCCCCATATTCCTTACCACACCCAGCCTTCGCCCCCTGCTTCGCTCCTAACAGTCTGTCCCCACAGGAGGTAAGGTGAGAGTCCTGAGAAAAGAATCCCAGACCAACTTCTGTAGGTACACGCTAAGTAGAGTGTGTTGAGCAGGGGCACTTTTCCTGAACCAACAGATAAATATCTGATCTGCTAAAGCATTTGGGTTTTTGGGGTTTTTTTTTTCTACTGATTTATGTGTGGAGGAAATCTCAGGAAGGTTGATTTTGTAAATACCCTTTATATTTACTAAAATATAAATTTATAAATGCAATGCATTTATATGCAATATATTTATTTATTTAGAGAGTGAGTGCGAGCAGGGGAGGGGCAGAGAGAAAGGGAGAGAGAGAGAATCCCAAGCAGGCTCCATGCTCTCAGCGCAGAGCCCAGCGTGGGCCTCGATCTCACAAACAATGAGGTCATGACCTGAACTGAAATCAAGAGTCGGACATTTAACCAACTGAGCCACCCAGGTGCCCCTACAATGCATTTTTTAAAAATCACCTTTAGCATAAGGAATGGCATTCTGTACAGTGGGGATCATGCCAGGACCTCCCAAGCTGTGGTTGCCTGTTAGTACAGGGTGCTTGGGGAGGCACAGCATGGGCCTTGCTCAGTTTGGGGACCTTCAGTGAGTGTTGGTGGAAGGAAGTCTCTGGTGCAATCTGGGTCTTCTCTAGTACTTTCCAGAACAATATGCAGAAACCAGGACAGGGTCCCAATTTCACCCACTGCCACTCTACTCCCCTCTTTAGAAAAACTCAGCCTCCATGGTAGTGGATGTAACAGGGAGGCTCCTTATTAACTATGTGCTCTCCAAGTCAGAAGGTATATAGAGCAATAGCATGCCAAATTGAACTGGAATCCTGAGCAGGCAGAACTAATTTTCCCCGCACGGGAAATTAGCAAAAATGCCAGTCCTAGCATCCTTGGCCTGCATGGGGGAAAGGCAGTGAGACCTTGTTTCTTTGCATCTCAGACAAGATGGGGTGTGTTTCACTGCCCAAGGGTGGAGGTTCTGACCTGTCTCCCTAGTGTGAAGCATGCCGCCCTTTGACACTCAGGATGCCCATAGACTGCCTGTCTTCAGTCACTGAAGGTTTCGTTTCATATAGCCAGCAGTAAGCCTTGCTGAGAGCAGCGCTATTCATGCTTCCTCGGGCTCTTTCCAGGTGGGCCCAAAAGCACATTCCAAACCTTCAAGTGGTGGCACGAGTTTCAATTGATCAGCCAACAGATTATTGAGCTCTGAGCCTGCTACCCACGAGACACTTCTAACCTAGATTATGAATATCTCTGAAATCCAAATAAGAGGTCATTTCACATTGAGCTGCATTATCCTCAGTCTCTCATTAGAAAAGTGCTTGGTCTGAGTAGGTGCTAGATGCTCCCCGTTATCATCCTCCTCCTCCTCCTCCTCCTCCTCCTCCTCCTCCTCCTCCTCCTCCTCTTCCTCCTCCTCCTCCTCTTCCTCCTCCTCCTCCTCCTCCTCCTCCTCCTCCTCTTCCTCCTCCTCCTCCTCCTCCTCCTCCTCCTCTTCCTCTTCCTCCTCCTCCTCCTCCTCCTCCTCCTCCTCCTCCTCCTCCTCCTCCTCATCATCATCATCATCATTACTTTGGCTGGAGATAAACTGCCAATTTGGAATTCTTACCCAAGAGCCAATATTCTTGGAGCATTTGGCTATTTAGAAGAATTTTGTCAATTATGGTATGTTTGGGAATTTTACAGTAGAAAAAGAAATGGAGGCCCAAAGAAAAGTGATAGATTCAGAAGTTCAAGCCAGTTTTCTTGGTGGTCTTAGAAAGCACCTGGGCCTTGAGGCCTCTGACTTGGTTAGTTCTGCAGCCAGAGAAGTTGAGGACATGTTGCTGGTGAGGGCACATCCTGGACCGGAAACCCCGGAAAGGAGACAGAGGGTGTGGGGAGGGGGACAGTCAATGAGCTCTGGGTCTCTACACCAGAGAGCTAGGGAGATGGGCACTGCAGGTCTCCTGTGGCTGCGGCCAGCGGTCCCCTTTTGGGGCTGGGGCTGCCTCTCTGGCCCAATACAGGGAGACTTTCAAGGTCAAAAAGAATAACCCTCCCCCCTCCCAGACCCTGAGAACTCACTGAAACCTGCTTTTGAAAATGCCCTTTGGCTAAACTGAGAAGAGTTGGGGAGGTTAGTGGCTGGGCGGTGACGGTGGGTTTTCCTGGAAGTTAGTGGGGGATTGGGAAGTTTTGAGAAGTTCTAGTTATCCTTTGAAAAAAACACACTTCATTATTGTTGGTTTATTTAAAACTCAAACACACAAAAGCAGAAAGAATAGTATCATGAACCCCATCTACCTGTCATCTAGATCATCACAGTTAGGACAATTGTTGTCTTCTTTTTTAATATTAGTTTGCTTTCATGACTGTACTGGGTGCCAGATGGGACAGGGATGGGTGCCACAAGATTGCTCTTTCAAAAAGATGTGTGCGATCCAGTCTCCCCACCCTCCTCGATGGCATAGAAAGGCAGGAACACCAGCCTGGGGCGGTTGAGTATGACTCTCGGTTGTTCCATGGTGCTCTGAGATGTGTCTGTGTGACTTCCTACCAGACGCTGAGCTCTTTGAGAGAGCTTGAACTTCATCTTTGGAGTCTGAGGACCTGCTGTTGAATGGGTGTTCAGTAAGCATTGATTGACTTGTAAGACAAGTCATTCCACGAGACGGGGAGGCGCAAGTCATGTGAGTGCTTAGTTCACCATTTGGGGAGCACTTCACCCAAAGTGGTCAGATGGTGGGATTCAGAGTTGGGTAAGGGAGGATATCTGAACCCTGGGGGATCCTGAGTATGTGGAGGGTTAGGCATCATCATTCTAGAATGAAGGGGCTCCTGCTTTTGCCTAGGAAGAGGGAAAGAGGAACACAGCAACAAGAGAGAACAAGAGAGAGCTGGACTGAGGCTTCTCTCTGCCTGGCTCCCAGATTCTGAGCCCGCGGGCTGTGGGTGTGGTGGAGCGGGCTCTGGGAATGGAGGCTCCAGCCCCAGACCCGTTTCTCTGGGTGGCCACATACAGCCCACAAGCCGCCTGCACCGCCAGGCCTGCGTGTCAGTCCAAGTTATTCACTGTGGAGTTGGCAAGCAACGGGGCTCCTTCAAGTGTGGGGAATGGAGTCCACTTCCAGCCTTTGCGGTGCTGGGCAGCTCCGCGGCTTTGTGCCCCTCTGGGCAGGGCTGGGGACGTCAGCGGATAGGAAATGGGGTGTTGGAAGAACGTGAGGGCAGATGCTGCAAACACTTCCCCCTCAGAACCGACCCTGCGTGTAGCCAGCGGGGACCTACAGCAGGGTGGGCCGAGGACCACAGCAGACCCCAGGGAAAGTGTCCAGGCCCTGACTTTCATCAGTGACCTGCCCTGCCCCACTCCCTGCCTGGTCTTTTTCAGTTTAATCTCCCAGCCCTGTCCTCCCCTCCCATGCACGCATGATGTGTGTGTTAGTGTTTTAATTTTTATTCTTGGCAGAAGTTAAGACACAAAATGGATTTGGAAGGAGATGAAACCAGTCTGGGTATATGTTGGGCAGCGGCAGCTTCATTCCTGGAGTGGGTGGGCCGTGGAGGGGGAGGGGATGGGTGGGGAGCTGTCTCCTCCTCTGGTAGGGACCGAACTGAAAATCGTCCTCCTTAGGGAGGGCCGGCAGCTAGAGGCTAAGCCATTAACCCTTTGGAACGTCAACAGGACGGTTCCAGTGGAGCCGGAGCCCTCTGGTCCAGTGTAGTGTTAGGTGGGTGTGGGAACCCTGGGTGGTCAACGCCTGTCCCACTTCCTGGTGGTCCATGAGCCCCTGCAGACTGTTCTGCCTTTGCGAAGGGAGTCATTGCTGCCATTTCAGGTTCCGATGTGCAAGCACTAAAATGTGCATGTGCTTGGAAAACTTCTGTCTCCCGCTAACCTCCCAGGCCCCAGAAGTAGTGGCGATGGCCCCAGTCTGGCGAGGGTTACTGTGGCCCAGGGACCTGTTTGAATCTCATTTTCTACCGTAGGGGCTCACTTGGCCCCCAAAGTAGGCGCTCTTTGCAGTGGTGGCCTCTGCTCGGGTTTTTATTTCTGAGCGAAGAGGAGAAAATTAAGAATCTGAAAGTCCAGAAAATATCAGGAAATCTAAGAGAAGCTTTGAGAAAATGTTTTATTCCTTAAAATGTATGAAGATACTCACTTTTTGGAAATGAAAAAAAAATGAGCTTTAAAAATTACAAGAATTTCTGTAGATAATTTAGTAGGGAACATTTTTATACAAAATGCTCGATTCCAACGATGCCATCTGGTGTAACCAAGCCATTTCCCATAGACAGTCTTTATCAAAATGGCCCCCCAAACCACGGAAGAAACACCCAGGGGTTCCCCAGCTCGGCTGCACATTATAGTTTCCAGGAAAGAGTTCGGAAATACCGATGCCTCGGCCCCACCTCCAGCGGGGGCCTTGTATTTATTTGTCTGGGGTGCTGCCCAGGCACTGGCGTGCTTCGGTGTCCCCAAATGATTCTTCTGTGCAGCCAGAGCTGGCAGCCTTCGATCTAAGGCTTGTGTAAGAACAGAAGGAAGATGAGAGAGGCCAGATTAAGAAGTGGAAGAATTTTATTGTCTCTTGCTGCATGCTGGTGCATGGAACTTGGATCCAGACCCAAAACCCTGCTGCCAACTTTTGGATGAGATTTCGGCACTTAGACCTCAGGACTGGTTCTGAGCGGGGTTGGGGACGACGCGTCTTCGGGAGGAGGTGGATGCAGCATGCATGGTGGGGCCTGCCAAACCACTCCCTGCTAAAACATGGTAGCTAGTGCGTGACTCCAACTCGGAATGACTTTGGTTTTTTCCAGCCTTTCTCAGTTCCTTCTTTGAAAGATGGTTCATTGTCTGTCTGCTCGAAATGACCGGGGACATCAAGACTAACAGTCAGAGGAAGCAGAAAAGCTCTGGCTTTGAAGCCTTTACTTGAGCAAGATGCTTACTCTCTCTAAGCCTCAGTCACTGCATCTGTAAAGTGGGAATGACAATACTGCCTACTACATGGTTCTTTAGAGGTTAGACAAGACAATGCATGCACGTGGTCTCACACGTAGTGACTCAACAAATGGTCAAGTGCTGTTCTTTGATTTATACTAAAGTTGATGATTTCTTCTAATTCTAAATGTCTGCCTTAATCTCAGGTTGCAACAAAACCTGGCATGTTACATTTACTAAATCACCGTGACTTTTAATCACATTTACAAGTCAGTTAAATTAGGAAATTCGTAATTTAGGAGGAAAAGAGGCAGTCTTAAAGTGTTAATATGCCCAACATGATAATTTCAGCAAACTAACTTCTTGACAGATACTTCATACGATTCGCTAAACAATTTCAGATTTGTAAAAGTTAACAATATTAAATGTGTATACATTTTTTCCCATGACACTTGTCAATATTGCGTGGAAGCAGCAGTCCTAGAATTAGAAGAAGTGTTCCTTAGAAGCCAAAGGAGTTGATTGTTAGAGACAGATACAGGAATCTCTCTGGATACGATAATGGGACAAAGAGCAATCTTTTTATGGCCCGAGGGGTTGTTGGGTATTGGAGGTCCTCAGGCCTGTGGGAAGAGAAAATAGCAGTGATCACATCCTATTTGGAGATAGCTTTTTTTTTTCCAGATGTGTCTTTTGAATTACAAAAGTGATAACTACGTAGCTAACCACTTTGAATATTTCCGAAGCATTTAACATAAAAAGTACAAATCCCCTAACCTTCAGACATAAATGATGTTAACATTTAAGTGTCTCATGACCTCCAAATAACTATACGCCACATATCATAATGCAATTTTTTTAAATTACAAAAACGGAATCATGCTGTTTTACAAGTTGCTTTTGGGATATTCTCCAGGAACCTCTTAGGCCAGCATTTCCCAAAGTGTGTTTGATGGAATTCTCCTCACTAATGGTACTCTGAGAAAAAAGAGTGGTGTGGTCAAATAAGTCTGGGCCTGTGGTTAAGTGAGTTCAGACTTCAGTGCATACTCTTTCCTCCTCTTGTGATTCACGACACATAACAGCATATTAAAGGCCCTGAAAAGGCCTGTAGTAAAGAAAGCTAATTAGTTTTTCTTAACCTAGCATTTACCTAAGTTATTTTTTCTTTTTTTCTTTTAATTCTTTTTTTAATGTTTATTTATTTTTGAGAGAGACAGAGACAGAGAGACAGAGTATGAGCTGGGGAGGGGCGGAGAGGGAGACACAGAATCTGAAGCAGGCTCCAGGCTCTGAGCTGTCAGCACAGAGCCCGATGCAGAGCTTGAACCCACGAACCGTGAGATCGTGACCTGAGCCAAAGTTGTCGCTTAACTGACCGAGCCATCCAGGCGCCCCCCCCATAAATTTTTTTTTTTTATCACATTTTAACATCCATTAGGTTTTTAGAAGTGCCCTTTTAGGCATTCCTCAGTAACCTCTCCACGACATATTTCCCTCTTCCATCTGTGGCATAATCTTATGGGGTAGGCGGGAAGAAAGGAGCTCATCTATTCATTTAATCAGCAAATACTGATTGCACTCCTGCTATGTGCCAAGCACCGCGATGCATGCTCGGGATCCAGTAATGAGCAAGACAGCAGGTTCTCTGCCCTCAAAGACGGTCAGCTTCCCGCCTGCACACTGATGGTGTTAGTCACACCGGGATGGCTTGCACCTGGGAGCGGCAGGGGCTCCCCTCTGCAGCTGTGGAGAACAGCAGGCTAGAATTAGCCCCACCCCCGCTGCGCCTGACCCTTCGCCACGCTGCTCCAATTCCCCACGCTCTGCTCCTGCTATAAATAGTGGTGCCTGCCCCAGCTGGCAAGGCTCCCTGTGTTTGCTTACTCTGCGTGTGCCAGCCCTGCACTGAGGCCACTGTGCTTTACAAGTTGGGGAGAATCGACGGGAGGTGGGGAAGGGGGCTTCCAGCAGAAGGCGGGAACTGACAGACACACGGACCGAGGCACGCTTCGGGTTTCCAAATTGGTATTTATTTTATGTTTTAGGTGGTTTAAAAGAGCTTTGTAATTGAGAAAAAGTGGGGGTGGGCTGCGGACTCAATGTGTATGTTTGGGGGTCAGGAAGGTGGTGAAGAAAGTGGGTTTGCATGAGGTCAGATGGGAAAGGAAGTAGACTCCCGTGCTTCTGAAGCATACTTCCCAGCTGGAACTGGAGTTGTTTGCTGTGTGAGCACACGTGCACACACGTGCGTGTCCGCACGTCTGTTTTAGAGGTTGGGAATGCACGTGCCCAGTGAGCAAGTGGGGGTGTCTGGTTCCTGAGATATTACCTATTCTTAATCCTCTTTTGTTGAAACACTAGGGATAAATCTGCAACGAGGATCAGACTAATGAAAAGTCTTCTTAAGGGGAATTCCTAAGGGGAAATTAATCTTAAAGAGAATTATTCAAATTTAATAAGAGGCTGTCACTTATTGAGCAACTACTTTGTACCAGTCATTATTCTAGATTATTTACTAATGTACTTTTCCTTCATCATCCCTGTGTGCAATAGGTTTTATTGTCCTACATCAAAGTCGTTCCTTCTAAGTTCAGGGTAAGGGTTTCTGGCTGGCAGGGAATTTCTAGGAGAGACCTTGTCCATGTCAGCGTGCAGTCAGATGCTAACTGTAGACTGGTAGCTCTGATCTCCCATCTTGGCCCTGACTTCAGCAGGTTGGCCATTTTACCCCAAGGCTTAGCTGTTCATTTGAACACTTCAGATTGCCTGTCAGCATGCATGAGCATGTTAGGGCATGGTGTGCGTGCTGGTATGTTGGGGTTGGGGATGGTCTTGCCCAGCATTTGGTTGAATCAACCCTAGAACCAGATAGACCAAGAAGCAGCAGCCTAATTGTCATTCATTCTGGGCCCCAGAACCCGAGTCTGGATTTGAGTCATGTGGAGGGTATGGATATGCACCTGGTGGCATTGGTTGCCTGATCAGGAGGAAGGGGTTTAGAAAAGGACTGTAGGTGACAGATAAATTGGAGTTGGTAGTGATTATGTCACCTAGCAGAGTGAATCAAAGTCTTTTCAATCCCCAAAGCTTCCTAAGTCCCCAGCTTTTCCTACTGAGGAAAAGCTCCCTCTTTGAGTAGATCACTGCGGTTCTCTCTTATCTCTGCCGTGACCTTTAGGCTTTGTGTCTCAGGTGGTTAATGGTGCACTCAACAGGTATTTTCTGAACACCTAGCACTATTGTAACACACTGATGATGCCCTTGAGAATGTCCTCACCATTGCTGATCCCTGAAGCCTTTGTCCTAGTAGCCAGGCAGACCGAAAATAGTGTGATGGTACTTGCACATGGGAAGTGGGTTTCTAACCACTGCCTGACACACAGCAGGTGCCGGGGACATGCCTCTTGAACCGAAAGAGCATTTCTTCAGATGCATACTTCTCTTCACATTTTCTGCCCCACCTCCTCCTTGGGAAGCCCACCCCCACCCACCTCATGCTTGGAGGCCACCACAGGAAAGATCTGTATCATGCTTGCCTTCTCCACTGAATAAGAACGACAGCGAACCCCCAAACCAGATCCTGGTGGGAGATAGGAACAGGGATATCAGACACTCAAACATCATCTTCCCCAATTCCAGAAAGCTCTACTTTGCAGCCAAAGCACCTTTGGGGGTTTGTTAGAGCCAGACTCCGAAGATCAAATCATTGGATTTGGAAAAGCCCTTGGAAGCAGGTCTTTACAGCTTAGCAAACATTCACTGAGTACCTAAAGTGTCCAGCAGAGAGACTTGTAAACAAGTTACAATACACTGTGAAAAGCGACAGTGACAAAGCTGAGGCTTAAGAGATCCTCACTAACTTCTGTTGGCTCTCAGCCTCTTTCCTACCTCAGCTAATGTACTGTGATCTTCTAAGACTATGCTAGGAATAAGCACAGACGATAGAAAGGGGCTTTATTGGAGGACCGATCTTCCCTGCTGGGCAGGCCTGAGTATGCATGTGTACGTGTGCACGCTCAGCTGTGTGACCCATTTCTTTTGTCAATCCCCTAATGCCTGTTAGTGGGTCTGGTCCCTTGCCTATATTGAGTAAAATCTGTGGTGATCTTTGATCTTTCCCTGAGGTCATGATGCATGTTGATTTTGGTGTAATAGAAAGATGTTGTCAGAGCTGAAAGTTGACTGGATTCCAGGTTCTTTAAGAATGGGAGGCTGCCTCCACTGTCTCTCAGTGTGTGACACCTCGTGGCGACTCTGTGTGGGTTTGCAGAACTGACCTGAATTCTGCCCCAGGGACTGTACTTTTCGTGAGGGGTGACTTGGGGTTGCCAGCTGCACTTACCTGCTCTTGGCACGCATATTCGGTGGAATGCCCTTGTTTGTCTTACTGCGCTTTGAGGCAAATCCTGTTACCATTCCTGATGATTTGGGGAAGACGCTATTTCTGCGGTTCTGTGTACGTTGCAGCCTGAGCAGTGCTTGCTCTCTGGTGTACTTCCTGGTACTATACTTCCTGTTCTTCTCAGGGCTCCATCGCTTTCAGTGGATGCTTTCGAATGGAGTGGAGTCCTGGCCTTAGGTAGTAAGGCTTCTGTTCACACACTGATCACTTAAACAGGATCATTTTTCCTTTGTTCTAAGAGATAGAACATTAAGCTGTTAAGATCTACTTTAAGTGCTGTTCAGATCCTGGGACAGGTTTGTTTATATACCCTGTTGGTGCTCTCTACCTGGACTCTAATTAATTCCTTTTACGTGGACTCTTTTGTCAACCGTGAGCACCAGAAGGTTTGGGAGTGGATGCCCCTGTTTCCTCTCCAGTCATGATGTTGCCATTTTACTTCATTGTTTACTTGTGTGGCTATAGCCCTGGCCATGGGCTGTAATTAGAAACAGGTAGGTGGAAAAGAGCAGGTGGCTTTGTTGTGGCTTTGTTCATTCACTGATGAGGTCGGAGGCGAGCTCCTTCCTGGGGCTGGGAGGGGGTTAGGGGGATCAGGGGAATGTTTTCCTCTCTACAAACACTTCTCCATAACTTCTTGTCCCAAATGACCTATTGTCTGATGGGGATCTTTTCCCCCTTTCTCTGTGAACATGTAGAGACACTACGGAGAAATTATGATCATTATCATCATTATCATCATCAAGAGAGTGCAGGGAGAGGGCATAAACAGGGTGAGGGAGAGGTGGTGGGGAGCAGTTATTAGCTTAAGTGATGTAAATGTGGGCTAGCGTTGGGTGGAGAACAAGCGGCTAGAAGCTAAGTCTTGCCGGAAACTTGGGGACCCTATAGCACTGTCCGTGGATCTCTTGTCCCACAGGGCTCTTGTGAAGTTCTGTAAAACACTATATAGAACACAGATATTCCTGCTTTTATTTTTCACCAAATACTATCTCTTAAACTTCTGATGTGTACGTGTAGTGCAGCAAAAATCAGGCCATTGCTTCATTTTCGACAGGCATATAAGGAACAAGCAAAGAGATGGTATCACATGTGTCTGGAGTTGTTAAAATGCAACATCTTTTCATCGTAATGGACATTCATCTAAAAGCCCCCTCGGTGGCAGTGCCACCGTATGAAACTAGACCTCCAGGAAGTGGCTTTCAGTAGAAAAGTTCCAGGGCACCTGTCCCCTCACACTATTGCGTGATTGCTAGATGCCAGGCTGCCCTCACACTCAATCCCATTAACTCTTTTCAGCAGCTCAGAAAAGCAGGTGTTAACATTTTCATTTTCACGGAAAGTAAACTGAGACTCGGAGATTAAGCGCTTTACCCAAAGCTGCTGCTTAGCAGAACAGCAATTCTACCCTAAAAATTTGAGATGACTCCTAAAATGGTCATGTGCTAAAGCATTGAGAAGGATTTTGATAACCTCTCCCTCCATCAGTAAAGTGGGGACAGCAACGCTCCCTGCGTTGCGAAGATTAGAAGTGATTCATGTACGCGAAGCCCCCTGCACCGGGCTTGGAGCTCAGCATATTCAGCCGCCTTTCCCACATCTCTGCTCTTATTCCTCCTCCGCTCCCCGGGCTTCCTCTTCAGTCCCGAACCATCCTTCTCTTTGTGACTCCACAGCGTTCTGTTTCTTCTTCTCCTTTGTCTCTCTGCCTATCTCCATCCACTCTGGCCTCAAGGTTAGGGTCATATTGATGCTGGCCAGATAATCCCTACTCGCAGTATCCTCCTCGATTAGATCCTTGCGGTTCAGTGGCTGCAGGAAGCCAGAAGTCTCAAAGCTTGGTAGGGTGTTTGTTTTGGGAAGAGAGATAGGAAAACAAAGAAAGTTCTTGAATGAGAGCCCCAAGCCATATGAGCATCTGCAGAGGCACTGACTTCTGTCAAACAACTTGGCCCTCCCCTCCAGGGCTGCCCGTACTGTCCTAAGGGTCGTTTGGTTTTGGAAAATAAAGGCCATGGTTATAGTCATTTTTTTGTAGAAAACCCCTTGGTCCCACCGTTGATAACCCTTCTCTATGCATTTTGCCTATAGGTCCAAGGTCATATTAACAGTTCTTCTCAATCTCAAATTTCTAATCTGAATAAACCCTTCCATTTAGCAAACATTGACTGAGCCCCTGGGATGTGCCAGTCTTGTCTAGATGCTCGGGTTACCAAGATAAAGGTAGCACATCCTTGCCTTCAGGAAGTTTGTAGTTGGGTCAGAGGGTAGATACCAGAGGCACATGACACACACCTGATCAAATCCACAACTCATTATGGAAATGTTATAATGTGCAAAACACATCATAACTGCGACTGTGGAATAGTCGCTGGAGGCGTCAGACGGTGACATGCGCAGTAGGCTCTGAAGGACAATTAAGAAGTCTCCTGATGCAATGAAGGGAGAGAGGGGAGATGGTTTTACTAGAAGAGACGGTGTGAAAACGCAGCTTGCCCAGATTGTAGGGCCTGTGGGAGGAAGACCTGGAAAAGGGTGACTGCAGCCCGCTTGTAAAGAGCCTGGAAGGTTGTGGGAAGGAGTTTGGACTTCATGTAATCATACTTAGGTAGGAAGCTGTGGAAGGTGGGTCTGTTAGTTGCTTTGTTTTGAACGAACCTCAAAAGGGAAGAAATCACTCCTACTTCCTTCACATTTTCAAATCAGCTGCTTTTGTTTCCTGTTCCTTTCTAGGCCTCCCCCAACTGCTTACATGTTTTTTACAAAATGATATCTATATTTTTCCCTGAACATCTTTTAAACATTGTTCATGTTGCTGCTTGACCTTTATAGTTACCGTTTTAATGGCTGCATAACAATCCATCAATTATTTTGTTCTAAATTACTTAAAGCAGTAGAGGGAAAGGAACCAGAAAGGTTTTAGAGTTAGAACCTGTTCAAATCCTGACTGATTTACCATCTGTGTAATCTTGGACAAAATATGTGATTGCTCTGGGTTTTAATTTCTTCATTCATACCGTGTGGATCATGTACACCTGCCTTACAGGGACATTGTGAGGATTCTGTCAAATTAGATGAAGTATGAATTGTGGCCTAGAGGAGGCACTTATTCAGTGGGTGGTAGCTACCCGTTTATCATCTTTACTGATTGGTTGAGCTCGATGTTCTAGAAGGAAGGTAGGTGGTGATGTGGAGGTGGATTAGATGGGGAGAGGAGAGCGTCAGGAGCCAGCTTGAGGGCTCTAGACCTGTGGTGTCCAGGAGGAGCCATTACTACACGTGACTGCTGAGCACCTGATATGTGGTTAGTCTGAACTGCAATGTGTATCCAGTACATTAAGTATCCAATAGACACTAAATTTAGGAGACTTAGTATGAAACAATATAAAACACCTTATTAATCTTCATATTGATTACATATTAAAATTATACTATTTGGGGTATATCGTGTTGAAAGATATTAAAAATTATTTTCACCTGATTTTAAAATCAGGTGGCTACTAGGGGTGCCTGGGCGGCTCAGTCGGCTAAGCACCTGACTTCGGCTCAGGTCATGATCTCACGGTTTGTGAGTTCGAGTCCCATGTCGGGCTCTGTGCTGCTTCAGATTGTGTCTCCCTCTCCTCTGTTCCTCCCCTGCTCAAGCTCTGTCTCTCTCTCTCTCAAAAGTAAATAAACATTAAAAAAATTTTTTTATAATGTGGCTACTTGAAAATTGTAAAGGACATATGGGGCTTGCATTGTGTTTCTCTGGCTGCTTTTGATGCTTTATTTTCTGTTTTTAAGAGAGAGGGCACACATGCTTTTGGGGGAGGGAGAGAGGGTGAGAGTATCTTAAGTAGGCTCTACGCTGTGGCCTTCACGACCGTGAGATCATGACCTGAGCTGAAATCAAGAGTCAGACACTTAACCAACTGAGCCACCCAGGCGCCCCTTCTCCAGATGCTTTGAATCCATATGACTGATCATATATAGGAAAGATGGGAAGAGGAGGTGAATTTGAGTATATGTTCATGTACTCAAATTAGTGGGTGTCCTCTGAACAGTGAAATGAAAAGCAAGTGTTTGCCTAGACCACAGAAGCTGTCTCCTCTTTCCTTGAGTGCCATTCTGGCCCTTACCACATTGCGCACATCAGTGGTAAGGTTACTAACCAACTGAACATTGCAGGGAAGCCTGGGAAAAGCGTGCCTCCGCCCCCGAGCTCCCAGAGTGCTTCAGGCCTGGCTTTCAGGGAAGCGCCAGGCATCCCCACTCGCTCTTCTCTGGAGCACTTCTCTGTAACACATGCAGTATGCTGGGGTCAGACAACTGGGAATAAAACCATGCAGAAAAAACTAAGTTGGAGGGGCAAGCTGCCTCCATAGGGAGGATAAGTGCTCTGAGTCCTGTACAACCCTGTTCCCTTGCGTGCCTTCACCTGCTCTAGTGTAGGGTCCTCAGGGAAGAAGGATTATCACCTCTATGGGTCCCTAATGGATGTAAATGGATTTGATGCTGAGCCTGGCTTCTGGGTAGCATTTCAGATAACCGCATGCTGTTTAGGTTTTCTAGCCAGGAATTGCAACTGTACCTTGGCTCTTAAAGTATCCACTGTACCATTTCCTGTAGGGTTGTTAGGTAATAGAGCCTTAAAATCAAGATAAAAGAAGCAAAGAAAAGTTACAAGAACTTCTATGTACTTTCCTACCATTGGTCTCCCTTGGGTTGAGCTCAGGAAACCACAAATTTTGGATGCATCTCAGTGGGGTAAGAGCAAGGCAAGTGGAAGATACCAAGTTTGGAGGGCAAAAAGTAAACCACAGCAAGCACCAGTATCTGCCTTGAGAAGTTTTATCTGGCTTGGCCTGCCTGACTTTGGCATTGGGTTGATGGGAATAACAAAAGGTCTCATGATAGATACTGGCATCACTATGGCCCTGTCACTGTGGCATCACTGTACCTTTTCTCGGGGCATTATGCTTCTGCCAAAGCACTGTCGCTCAGTTGAACCCTGATCGTAGTTGTCAGTTGGGTAAATAAAGAGTTTCAAGTTCTCTGTCAGCAGTGGTAAAACTATAGGAACATCGATATAGATGTTTTATTCATTTAGCAACCATTTACTTACTGGTCTCTTTCTACATGCCAGACACCATGGGGTTAATGTTTTAACTATAGGAGAGTATATGAAGGCTTCAATAGCTTTTCTTTGCTTTTATTTTCTATCTTGATTTTAAATTGTGACTTTTACAGTCACAGAACAAGTAGCTTTCACAACTTATGAAACCGATTCTTCACTCTTTGAGGACTTCTTGTAACCTGGTTACCAGTTTTATCTTTTCTGAGAAACAGGGAGAAATGTACTCTTTTCCCCTCCCACATTAACTGCCCTCCTTCCCTTTGAGGCATTGAAGAAGGATCACTTCCGATCTCCGGGAGCCCCAAGTCTCACTTCCGGCAGATACACTTATGACAAGGCTTAATCTGCTAGAGCGCCCACTCCCTCAATGCAAAGGGCCCTGTATGTCCTAGTTCGGCTCTGGCAGACTACAGCTGCCACCTCTCCCTCAGTGCCAGACAGCCAGAGGAGGAAGGGGGCCCCAACATGGCAGGCTGGTGGATCCTCTGCCCAAGAGGGATTTATTTTTGAAGTGGTTTCATCCCATTGCATCGCCTATGACTTTTCAAGGCAATTGCGGAGAGCTGGGAATTGGCCAGAGGTCTCACCTCAGGGAGATAGGTGTCACTGGCTTTAATGACCTTAAATTGACTGGAATTGCAGATTGGGGGTGACGTTGGGAGGCTTGGCATAGATAGCAGAATGAATGTGAGGGTATCTTTTCTCCAAGGCCCCAGTGGGCCATATCTACTCACCACCCACCATACTCTCTCTTACACAGACTCAAGCCTGCGCACATGTCGCCTTGCAGGTGCCACACCTCTCTCCCCACTCAGCTGGCCTGGGAGCCCCCGCTTCTCACCTCTCCGCCACCAACTCCACGCCCCATCCCAACACTGTCCTTCCCAACCCCAAAGCCCAGCCTTTCTGCCAGCCAAGGCCTCTCCAGGTTAGAGCTCTCTGGGGACCCATTCCTTTTGAAAGGAAGGAAGAAAGAAAAAGGGAGGAAAACCAGAAAGAAAGAGGAAAGCAGAAGAATGAAACTGGACCCAAGGGGCAGTGGTGCCTTGAGCTATCTCACTGCATTACAATGAATATGGACTCTATTAAGCTCCGTTCTGCCTGTTAGTGTTTCCCAGGGCAACACAGCCCCCATATGGCAAGCATGCAGCAGATTAGGGTAGGCCCCTGGGCCTCATTGAAGGCCGGGGGCTTGACTGGCAGTTGAACCCCCTCCCACCCTCCCCTACTCCTCACACTTGACACTGCCTGTGTTTATCTAAAGCAAGGAGGGGGGGCATTTGGAAGGTTTTTGTCCCTCTGAGAGAAGGGAGAGGAGGCTGGAGGCAGGGTGGGTAGAGGGAGGTTGAGGGAGGGAGGTGGGTGGAGGTGGGGTGGAAAGGGGATAGGCTAGGAGGGAAGGCCTCATAAATATTCACGAGGAGTGGTGAATGGAGAGGGAGAAATAAAGCAGATGGAATTCCTGTTAAAGAAGGGCACAATCACCCTGTTTTGAGCCCTCCAAAAACAAAAAAAAAGAAAAGGGAATGGCTTTCTAGGAGTGTAGGAGCTGCGTTTATCCAATTAGCAGGGTTGTCAAATTGAATTTATATGGAATAGGGTGGGGGAATTGGGAAGGGAGTGTAGAAGAAAGGAAGTGGTTTTCCTTTTCTCTTAAGGGTTATGGGTTCCTCCCCTGCTTTATGGCTAGATTTTTAAAATTTCCTCAAACAGAAATTTAAGAAAGGGGTATGTGTGACAAAAAGGTGACTCTTCAGTGACGTTTTCCTCAAGTGTTGGAGGTAGGAGAGAATTAGATTTGTCCAGTGGGCAAATGAAGAGACCACATCGTCCCTTTACTCGGAAGGCAGAGGAGGCTTCTCTCCGTGGGGGGATTCCCTCGCAGAACCAGGATGGTGTGCCTAGACTCCTTCTTTCCAGTCCCATGGGTGGTAGAGCAGGTCACCTCTCTGAGTGGAAATAGACTCTGAACACGTTGGTTAGCAGCTCGTTATAAATTTTGGGTTCAGTGAATGAGGAGCCCAGGTGTGCAAATGCCACTTTGGTTATGTACTCCATTTTCAAAAACCATCAGTGGTTCCCCTCTGTCTGTGGTGCTAATTTAGAATTCTTTCCCCTACTCTTTCATAACATGATCCAATCTCAGTTTCCTACCTTGGCTCTTTCCATTCTTCTGGAAGTCTCCAAAATAGGGTGCAAGCTTCACAGGGGAAATATAAAAAATTCCACTGGAATAGGAAAGAAATTCGGCTTTCCTGATACTTAATTTTAAGGTTGACAGTGATGCCTTGAGTCTGTACATCACACAGTGAAGTGTCACAACAGTAACAAGAGATCTGTGTCCCTGTGTGACAGGGAGGACCTCACTTGCTTAGTCACTCCCCAGTTTTCCTGTTCTCTTAAGTGGACTTACAGATTATATAATTGAGTTTTAACTAAAATAATGCTCATGAAAGGACAAGTGGCTTAAAGATCTTCAAAGAAACAATGGTGGAATAATATGCAGATAATCCAAGCACCTGCTCACAGGAAGACAACCACAGAGCCGACCCTCTTCAAGCCACATTAGGAAGTAATGTCAATCATGGAACCCTATCTGATGAGAAGTTAACAAAATATTTAACGTTCATTTGAAAGAGGTTACATCAGTATCATTAGTGATGCACCTAACCCTAAATAGGCTTTCTGTCTTAAGCTATTAGCTTTAATTGTATTGTAAAATCATCATTATTAACAGTCATTAAAACATGGTTTCACTTTTGCCTACTCTTTTCAAATTTTAGTTCGGCAGCCCATGCATTTAATTTATGAATAGATGTAAATGTATTGGGGATATGTGCCCAGAATATTTTACTCCTAAGAAAGCAAGATCAAAACCAGCCTCCAAACTTTCCCACTAGCCTTGCCCTCAGCCCTTTAATACATGCATGTCCCAAGGGGCCTTCCAAACCCTTTATCCAGAAAACCTTTCCTGAAGACCCAATATTTAAAATGCTCCCCTCCCTCTGCTCTCACTTGCCACTTCCATTGGTGACTGAGCCGGTGACGAGTAAAGAATTCTAAAGTTGTTACATGAGAGTAATCCCCAAAATGTTAGCAGTTTTGTGTGACAATGGTTTATTTTTTCTCCTGTCCTAGATTGACATCTTTCATCTTGTAGCTATGCTTTCTGAAACTTGCGACATGGTCACCAGGACTAGAGAAAAGGAGAAATGGAAGCAGAGCTCTGGTTCCGTAGCTCTTAACAGCCTTAGCCTAGAAGTGACACTTGACATGTTCACTGACACTTGATTGGCCAGCACTAGTCACATGGCTCTAAGCCGGCCGCAGAGGCAGCTGGGAAATGAGAGCTTATGGATGTTTGCTGAACACTGGCTGACGTAATGCCCCAAGCTGTAAGTTCCTCAGGACAGAATCCATCTTTTAGTACAGTGACTTGCATGCCGTCTTCAGTGGTAGATCACAATAATATTTTTTCTACCCGATAATAGTGAAATCATAAATACATAATTTTTTAATAGACACACAGACAAAACTTGGACAAGGAAGAAGCTATAAAAATACTTAGAGGCTGGCTAGAGCAGGGCTCAAACTTAAGAACATCAAACCTTTGCTGTTCTCTCCTGTTTGACATCAGAGTGATCTGGGAAGATGTTCTAGATCTCAGTCTAGAGCTGTACTGCCCAATGTGGTGACCACTAGCCCGATATGATTACACTAAAAATTTGATTCCTCCGTCACATTAGCCACACTTTAGGTATTCGAGAGCCACAAGTGGCTAGTGACTAGCACTTATAGTACAAATACAGAACATTTTCACCATTGCAGAAAATTTTGTGAAGAATAGGAAGAGATTGTTCTAGATTAGGATGTAAATGGTAAAAGAATGAAAATAACCACAGAGAAAGCTACAGATAATGATCCAGGTGACATTATTTTTCTGCATAACAAAGTAGATTGGAGGGGCACCTGGGTGGCTCAGTCGGTTAAGCCTCCGACTTCGGCTCAGGTCATGATCTCACGGTCTGTGGGTTTGAGTCCCGCGTCGGGCTCTGTGCTGACAGCTCAGAGCTTGGAGCCTGCTTCGGATTCTGTGTCTCCCTCTCTCTGCCCCTCCCCTGCTCACATCTGTCCCTTTCTCTCAAAAATAAATAAACATTAAAAAAAGAGAGAGAGAGAAAGTAGATTGGAAAATATTAGAGAAATATAGAGAAACCCCAGGACTAGGAGTCCCAAGGCCTGACTTGGAAGCCTAAATCTCTCTTAATTAGCTGAGAGACCTTCTGCAAATCACTTAGCCTCTCTGCTCCTTGCTTTTCTCATTTATAACACTCCATACCCCATAGGTGTTGTTCTAAGCTATTATTTCATTTTCTCTGAGGTCCCTTCTAATTAAAAATTTTTCTTTTTAATTAGGTCTGTGGGTATATGTACAACTTTTTAAGTAAAAATGACCTTTCTTAAACCCTTCTCCTAAGTCTATTTAAACTCACATCGTCAGCCCTCTGAGAATTAAAATCACTTGTTTCCCTGAGATTTCCCCTGATGATGCCGATGATGCCGCTCCTGTGAGCAGGAACGCACCTCTTTCTCACCCCTGCCCCACTCTTTGCTCCCCCCTTCCCACAGCCACTTAGCATCATGTCTTATGAGCAAAACTTCTCCCTGCCTTCAAAGACCTTTGGGGAAAGTGAATCTTACTCTATAGAATTGGGAACTTGCAAAAAAAAAAAAAAAAGTAATTTGGGGTCAGAATTTTTTTTCATGTAGCTAGCCCCCCCTCAACGCATGGAACAAAAACTTCGTCATATCTTGTTCTCGTCACTGAAAGAATGTTTTGGTTTTGGTTTTGGTTTTTTAAAATAGGTCCCTCTGTGTATCTGCTGGATCACATGCCCTTCTGTGTAGCTCATCTTGGTTATTGGCCATAGAGTACCCAAAGGGTGGGTTTCCTGTTTAAGACCAGGAAGGCTTCCCTTTCTTTCAAGAGAGCTGCCGGGCCCCGGGGATCAGGGATGACATGTGGCCTCCCGTGCCCTGTCTCACTTGTGCTCCGGCCAGTCCTCTTGGGAGAAGGTGGAGCTGGCTGCCTCCTGCTTTGGACTGATTCTCAGTTGTTTGTAATTTTCTCACAAAATAAATATCCAAGGCTATAATTTCTCATTGGTCTCAGCCCCAGAAGTATATTCTGTTGTTGTTGTTTTTGGAAAGTTTCAGAAACGTCTGCTTGGAGATTATTTCAGTGGGAACATGTATGTCAGCAGTTAAATTTCTCAGATACCTTTTCTTTCTTGTGTCCAAATAACCCTAAAAAATAGCAAGTACCTAGCCACAATCAGGAATTCTTGTCAAGAATTTATTTTCCCTTTCCTCTGCTTCTGATTTTTTTCCCCTTTTTCTGAGAAAACTCATAGAAAATGAGAAGGATCTAGACGTAGTACGTGTTGCCAAGAAAAATAACAGGCCTTACTGTTGCCTTCAACCAACTTTGAAATTGTACCTTGTTCATTTCACAGTGGGACAGAGTTACACTGCAATTAGGTATTCTAAGTAAGCCTAAGTTGCCTTTTATCTTTATCATCGCCACAAAATTCTCAGAAACTTAGGTCTCTGGAATTATCTTTCTAGACCAAGCTCACTAGGTAACTTGGTCCAGGAAGCAACTCGGTTTTCCCAGCTGCTAACTATATGCATCACAGCTGCAGTGATCCCCTGTTTCCCTGCTTTTGTCAGTTCTGCTTTTTGTGAATGAGACTCCATGTGACCTGCTTTGGGGTCATTAAGTGGTATCTGCTTACACCTCCATCGTGGAGATTAATGAGTTAACTCCTTTCTCCCTCTTTAGATACCTGCTTCTTCTCCCTCCCTCTCCCCAAATCCATTCTTTTCTCTTGGTTGCTCATAAAAGCTGGATGATGGCCAGCAGCAAAAGTGGGGTCTGTTTCCATTTTGAATCCTATAAATTACCAAGGGTGCAGAAGTAACAGTAATTGTTTGGCTGGTCCTTATTAAGCAGGAGGGGGTCTGGGCTGAAATTCCTCAGTAAAAACTTTGTCGACTTTACAACCCAAACACCTCTGGAGCCCCCCTGTGCTCAGATAAGAAACAGCCCCCCTGTCCTCTTTGCTTGTCTTCTCTTTGCCCTTTATTGCTTTGTATTCATATCCTTCCTCCTTGCCTCCTCTTTCCTTTCTTTCTCCTCCTTCCTTTAACGGGGCAGGGATGCAACAGGTGTGAACAGTCTTCTTAAGGAGTTGAGGAAACAAACACTTCACCATCAAGTTCCCTACAATCCTCTAAGTTGGTAATTCCTGCAGTGTTCTAGATAAATACTGCTTCGTTGGGGGGAAGTAGAGAATTAAAACAAGTAGCTGGAAAATTTAGAGGACCCCAAAAGCTTGCTTTTTGGTACTCGTTTATAAATCTATTAATGTAACTCTCCTCTAGAAATCGCTGTTAAAATCCCTCCCTGTTCTACATCACGCCTCCTCTGGCTCTGTCTGCTAAGCACCCACCAGGTGCAGAGCAAAGATAGAAAAATGTGAAAAGGCTCCAATTGTGGTTAAAAGTACAGAGCTTTGAAAAGAGCCCAGCCTGGGTTTCATTCCAGGTCTCTGGTTCTGGGACCTTCGGCAAGTTACTGAGCTTCTGGAGCTCAACTTTCTCACCTGTAAAATGGAGGATAACAATCCCCACCTTGTAGAACTCGTATGCAGATTGAAAGAAGACCTCGTGCAAAGAGCTTAGCAAGACTTCCGTGGTGGAATTGGGCATGCGCCACCCCTCCCACCACTGCCACCCCCGCAGCCACACTCACCCTCTGCCGCTCTTTCCTTAATTGCACTTTGCTGATAACATAACTTACTGGGTTGTATGAAGAAGAGTAAAAGTTCTCTACACCACAAGGAGATTGTTTTGACTTGGCAAGAAAAACTTTTGAAAAGCGTCCCTAGAAATTTTATTTCAAACCTCCTTTAGAAGGTGCCCTCTTGTCCTTTCCAGAGAAGTAGAGGAGTCTTGGAGTTCCTTTGATGTCCAAGACACGAAGCAAAGGGAGGGATTAAAATATCCATGGAAAAGAACTCTGTCCTGGAAAACATTCTGAATGTCAGTGTGGGGCTGGGGCCCAGATCTGGTTTGCAGGGGTGCTTGTCGGACAGAGCAAATGTGACCCTCTTAACTTAGCCGGGTAAAAAAAAAACCAAAGGAGCCTAGAGAAGGGAAAGGTTGAGGCAAATCCCAAGCACTTCCTGGCCCAGAGCAAGGGTCTTGAAGGCCAGCCTTCCATCTGCATGTTGGGAGTGACAGGGGTGGAAGGCTGAAGACAGGCTCTTATAACAGACTATACAGGTGGCCAGAACTCCAGAGACTGGTAAGCACAATATTTCTCTCAATTGGGAAGCTTAGCTACTTCCTTTGAGTCTTCAGTGGTGACTACAAGCCTTTAGATGAGTCCCTGGTTAGATAAACGGGCCCAGGAGAGTGGACAGTCTGAATATAGGTCACCTTCCTGGAAATATACCACTGATGTTGGCACATGTGCATGGGTCAGGAAGATGCATCTGCTGTCTAGATCGTTGACATGTTGCCTTTGATGTTATCTGAAGTTCATTCTAATGCCTCTCTGCCTAATAAGGATGTTGGCCTTGTTGGCCTAATGTTCTGTAAGTACAACAACAATAGAAGCAAATATTGATTTAAGCCATGACAGAGGTGTGTGTTAGAATGGACAGTTGCCTCCATGTGAGTTTGGTGAGTCTTTTAAGGGCCATAGCATAAGGAAGGAGGCATAAGGAAATACTGTGGTGGAAGATGCAGAGTTAAAGCTCCAGGCAGGCAGTAAGGGGGTGGCTGAAAGCTGAGATCCGTCGCTGAGGAGCTGGAGGTACGGCGTAGTCTAGGGCCTCAAAGTGATATTACTCTGTGGGTGGAGAGTGCAACACAGACAACGGTCAAGAGTACAGATTTTGTAGAGATGGAAAACGCTAGGATTCTAGTACCCAGGGGCAGAGAGAAGGCGAGGGACCTTGGCTGGTATGTAACTTCTGTCTGTGGTTGTGTTTGGGGGAGTAGAGGTTACACACAAGCTAAGCAGGGTAGGTCGATGGCAGGAATTGAGAGGGCTGACAGAAATATAGGTGAAGAGCCGGGGGTGAATCCAAACAGGAGATCTTCCTGGAGTCTCGGAGACTTCAGGATTCATCCATGACATCCCCTAAATAAGGGGTTTGGCACGCATGACAGTGCTATCCACAGGTCTTGTACCAGCGGCATGGCATGCCATGTGGCCATGGACATCCATCTGGCTTCCTGCAAGCAAACGGTAAAGATCACATCATCCTTTCCAGCATGTGTGTGAGGCGCTCACCGCCCGGAGCCCTGGACACGGCTGCAGGTCCTAGCCCCTCTAATCCTGGCTCCCCTGCCCTTGTTGCCGCCCGTAGCTCTTGTACCACAATAAAATCCCCTTCTAGCTCAAGGGGTCTGCTTAAAAGAAGCTTCTTTCATATGAGAAGTGACAGGACAGTATTCCTTGGTCTTCCGGCAGCCGGTCAGGTCAACATTCTGAATGTCGCCAGCATGTGTGATGGAGGCAGGGGGCAAGGGGACAAAGCCAGGCGCCGCGGCTATCATAGTGGCATCGCGGGCATCTCACTCACCACGGCCATTTCTCTCTTTCTCACGACAGAGTGGTGCAGGGGATTGGAGTAGCCTGTTGAGTGACTCTGGTGGCTTATGGGACGTTGGCTTGGACCCTCTGTGATACCATGCTGCATGGGATGATGACGACTCAGAGAGAAAAACGGCCCGAGGTCACCCTCGCTTGCCTCCTCTTAGCCACAGCAGGCTGCTTTGCTGACTTGGGTGAGTGCTTTCCTTCCCTTTCTCAGCCTGCCCGTCTTAGAAAAAGGTTTGCCCCTCGTGTCAAAAAGAAGTATTACACATTCAGCCGTCACCCTTTAAAAAGGCCTTCCTTTTCTTGGATTTCAAAGAACACTTCATTCCCACTGGCCTCCAGGGACACACTCAGTAATAAAAGATGACAAATCATCTTGGCAAGATCGTATCGGTTATATTTTAGTATTATCATGATTTCAAATATATACCAGAGGAAAATGGAGTAATAATAACTGCCTTTTATTGAGCACTTGTTATATGAGATTTTGGCAGGCAGTTTACATGCATTATTTGTGAACTTCACCACAACCTGTGAGGCAAGTATTACTAGCCCTGTTTTATAGGCAAGAAATGGAGACCCAAAAAGGTGAACGTGACCTGGCTCAGAAGCAGGGGCGCTGGCATTTGACCCCAAGCCCATCCGACTCCAGAGCCTAAGCTCTTGCCTTTACGCCGTGTTGCCACTCCAGTCTGCCTTTGAGGACGAGCGCAGGTTGGGGAATGGACCCAAGGACAGTAGAGCTCTTCAGAGAAAGACCAACCCCTCCAGGTTGCTCGGCTCTGAAAGGCTGCGTGATCTTCTAAAAAAACGTCATGTTACTGGTTTCGTGGAGGTGTCCATTCATTGCTACGTCCCTGTTTTTCCTCCAGACCAGGTCCCTCAGGTCACTGTCCAGCCCTCTTCCACCGTCCAGAAGCTCGGAGGAACCGTGATCCTGGGCTGCGTGGTGGAGCCCCCGTGGATGAACGCCACCTGGCGCCTGAATGGGAAGGAGCTGAACGGCTCGGACGATGCTCTGGGCATCCTCATCACCCGCGGGACCCTCGTCGTCACTGCCCTCAACAACCACACCGTGGGACGGTACCAGTGTGTGGCCCGCATGCCTGCAGGAGCTGTGGCCAGCGTGCCAGCCACTGTGACACTAGCCAGTGAGTGCTGTTCCTTTGCTCTTCTGCCACAGTGCATTCTCTCTTCCTCTCTCTCATTCTCGCCCTCTCCCCCAGGCCATTCATACCCCACGTCATTTGTCTTAATAGAAAAGGGGGCCTTACAGTTTGAAATTTCAAACCAGAGAGTGGTAGCGGCCTAGCAGTTCCCAGAGGTGGGGGACCACTGTGCCCTGGGGAGGCTGTTCTGAGCAGGGACAGTGTCTGGAGAGGGTGTCTAGAAAGAGGGGAACTCAACATGGTTGAACCGTTTGTGTGGGCCTCAGAACCGGGTCATGCCGTGCCTCTCTACGTGGTTTTCTGGGGTGCCTGTGCCGGCTGCCCTTGTCCCTTCATCCCCCGCACTTCACCCTTGTGGCGGTTACAGTCAGAGCACTTACATGGCTGTGTGTAGTCTGTGCAGAGCTGCCTGTCCCACACTGCGCCGCCTGTCTCAGGCAGACATAGTCCACATGCCTGGGACACAAATAGTAGAACACAATGAAAAGGAAACTATGTGACAAAGGGTAAAGAAAGCGAATAGAAAAGAGGATGGCATTGGGGGATGGTTCGGTCCAAGGGGGCTGCCAGGAGAAGACTTTATACTCCTCTTAATATATAATTACCACTTGGGGATGTTACGGTACCCAGGTGCAAAGCACACATTACATGGTTTTCTACCCATTGTGCATACGGGAAACCAGACATAACTGATGAAATAAACTTTAGAAGGCTGTAGGGCAGCCCCAACATCCATTCTTATATGTGGAGTCTATAGCCAGGGTATATTAAGAATGACCTCTTCTTTCCCGGAGCCTGAAGTATGGGGACTAGGGAGGCTCGTTGAGACTTCAGTGGTGTTCGGATTAGAATGTTGAGAAGATGCCCAGAACTTGTTCCCTCTTGACCTAGCAGTGTCCCCTTACCCCTGACAGCCTTGCTTTGGACTTTATGTCACCATCATCGTCACCTTCTTGAGTGAGTATGTTACAGGTCATACCAAAGCAACAAACTTGTTAAATGCTCCCTAAAGTTTGGTTGGGGTCCCTGGGGTGTATGAGGTGTGAGGCCCCGGAGGAAAGTGGGGGGAGATGGGGAAGCAGAAAAGCCAGGGAGAAAAGACCAACCCCTCCCTGCCGTCTGGTTCCCAGGTCCCTGGAGGGACTTGACTCCATGAGAGAACAGAACAGAGCTGCCTAGCAGGCAGTATTCCTGTTTTATTGGAAAGCCGGCAAGCAGCTCCGCCATTTTCTCAGAGAAGGGGGAAGGCAGGGAGGGTTCCTCATCTGTCTCCCAGGGGTCCAGGCTGAGCCTGGCTGCATCTTGGAGTCTCCCCACACAGTAAGAGATGTTTGCCATCGTGGCAGAAGGAGCACCAGTTCAATCTGAGCCACAGGCCCCTGGGAAGCAGGCTACACACACTCTGCATGCTCCGGGAGGGAGGCAGACCCTCATCGTGCTTGTGGGATGCAAGGAGGGTGCTAGTGGGGTGCTAGGTGAGGAGGGTAGTGGACAGGGAGGGGTCCTCTCATCCTACAAGAAGGGCTGAGGTCAAAGCTATTCTTCCTACTATCATATCCTCTTCATATTAAGTTATAATGAAAACTGCATTAGAGAAAGTACAGAATTCATAGGAGATAACATTTCCCCTCAGCCCACCATCATCACACAACCACCATTACCATTTTGGAGTATGCCCTTCCGGACTATATCCATACCCATACTTGCTTTTTTACTGAAGTATGTAATTGACACATAGTTTTAGTTTCAGGTGTATAGCATAGTGATTTAACATTTGTATATATTGTGAAATGATCACCACAATGACTCTTGTTACCATCTGTCACCACACAGTGTCACTGTTACTGACTATTCCCTGTGCTGTACATCATTATCCTCATGGCCTGTTTTATAACTGGAAGATCATACCTCTTGATCTCCTTCACCCATTTTTCCATCCCCCCCAACCCACCTGATTGCCAGCACTCTCTTCTCTGTATCCATGAGTCTGGGTTTTGTTTTGCTTATTTTTTAGATTCTACCTATAAGTGAAATCATGGGGTATTTGTCTTTGACTTACTTCACTTAGCGTAATGGCATACCCATACCTTCACACTGTTGTAATGGTACTAGTGAAGATACAGTTTCTATCCTTATTCTCTCCCCCGCAACACTGTGTGGTTAGCATTTTTCCATTGGTCATATGACCATATTTATTTGTTCTTTTTGTATGGAGTATAAAGTGCGTCCAGGAAAGTACACAAAGTATACTAATAAGTGAACAGCCTGATGCATTTTTCATAGGGATACACTGTGTGACCGTCACTCTAGAAGGTTTCCCCATGTCCCTCACTGGTTAATCCCTCATCAGAGTGGGATTGTGGTTACTAATGGCCCTAGAACATCCTCTGAGGGGCTCTGTCATGTGTACGGAGCACTTTCTCTATTGCTGGGCAATTAGGTCGCTTCCAGTGGTTCCTTATTAAGGTAAGATGTGCCTTTTAGCAGCATCGTGCTCTTAAAGGATACGCCTGCTCTCCTACAAGGGTTGCTCATCTGCAAATGGTCAGCACGTGTCTGTGGAGACTCAGGAAACTCCATAACCACTCATTTGGCCTAATTAGGAGCCAGGCGGAACCTTTTATTTGGAGGAAGGGATAGTTGGAGAGCCGAAGATTTATGGTGGAGCCCTCCTTCTACTTCAAGGTGTATCTGTGTGTGGAGAGACCATTTTTAGCTTTTATTTGTAAAAAATTCCTGGCCACTTCTTTCTCTGGTGCTTGAAGGGATCTGCGGTTGGCAGTGAGGACAAAGGGGAGGGTTTGGTTGCAACCCAGAAGGCACAGTGAGAGAAGAGGAGGCTTGTGCAGAAGTCCAGCGAGTCTTGCTTGCAAGCCAAGAGCTGTTGGCTCGTCATTGAGACATGAATCAGAAGTGACATGTTTGTAGCTGACCAGAGGGCCAGAGAAGCGCTGGAGATGGAGAGAGCGGGCTTCGAGGGGCCATGTCCCGGAGAACAGGGAGTCAGTGGGGTGGAACTGCAGCCTCCCAGGCTTGGAGGCGGCAGCGGAAGGCGGGAGCGGCGGCAGAACGGGGTGCTGTCTTTGGGTTCGTGCCATGGGGGATTTGGCCCAGACTCGGCAGTTAGATTAAGTTTCCGAAAGCACATTCCTGAGCAGAATGGGGACTGTGTTTTGCTGGTTGGCTGATGGAGGGATGCCGAGCGGTGAAGGGATTACCGAGGCCTGGTCTGCATTTAGAGGGCAGGCCAGGCAGTGGCGTGCCCGTGCACACGCACACACACCCGCCCACACTGCCCACTTAAGGCTTCCTTTTCCTCTGGCCTCTCCTGCATGCGTTCAGATGTTCGTCCTCAGACAGAGCACTTGCTGTTCAGCCTACCTAGCAAGATGCCGCCTCCCGGGTCTTGGTGAACTCCTAGATCACTGGGACCTTTCCGTAGTGGGGGCTGGGCCTGGCTGGAGGATTCAGGGGTGGGGAAGAGGTCTCCGGCAGAACTTTCCTGGTACAGATCTCTCTTACTTAGCTGCTGGAGGCTGGGGGTACTCTCGGACTTCACCCCTGGCAGTTGACCTTGGCTTCTGGTCTTCAGGTGAAATGGAACCTGTCTTCATTCCATGTGGCGGTGTCCGTCTCACTCCTCTGCGCAGAACTTGTTTTCCTGTTGAACCTAGACTTTGTGGTAAATCTCTCTTGCTGCTCATGCCTCACCTCAGACCACCTTGTCTAATTCTTGGTTTTTGAAATACTTTTAACTTTGATCTTTCTTCCTTTCTCCTTTTTAATAAGCTTTACACCAGGAGGTCAGCCACGCTACACAGCTCAAGTTTTCCCACTCTCTGCACCTGAACCAAGCAGACCTTGCCAGTGGATACCATATTCTCTTTTTCTTTACTCTGATTCAGCCTCAGCATTGGTCTCAACACAGCCTGGCAAGTAGTCACAATTCATCAGAGCCGGCATACGGTGTGAAAGCTCTTTTCTATCCCTTACCTCTAATAATTCAAATAAACTCCTACGTAAGTCTTCATTTTTAACTTTCTCCCATTTTTTGTTACCCTCTAATTGTGCCAATTATCCTATCACCCCTAGGTCCCATTCATTGTTGGAAATACGACAGGGAGTAACTGGGTAGTAATCCCGTAGCTGGGAACTTGAATCCTCAAGCTAATGTGGAGTCTTAAGCTGATGCGGGTTTAGTTGCGACCGGATCTGTAACCCCTCTGTACAGCCTCTAAGCACTAAGACCCAGGCATGAACCTGAATGATCCTCTCTCCGCCCTCAGACCTTAGAAGGTGAGGCTGCTGACAGGAAAGGAAGGCTCTCCCCTTAGGCAGCTGTTTCTGTGACTGACTCTCAGGAAAGCTCAGAAGGTGACAAGGGCCCTTTGTTACCATAATTTAACCCATGAATAAAATGAAGAGACAAACTAATATAAGGCGGTGGGGGTGGGTGGGTTAGAAAGAAACTTAAATTTTGACTCTGCCCCTAGAAGTTGATGTGCCTTTGGGCAAGTCACTAAATCGCTTAGATTACCACAACTTAGTGAGCATAGTGATAATTACAGCATCAGTCTCCTGGGTTTTCTTTGTTTTCTGTTTTTGGGTTATTTTTTTTTTTTTTTTGAAGATTGGATGATAGTAATATGTTGAAGCATTTTATAAATTCCAGGCTTCACCCCTTTGGTCGGCAAACTTTTATGGAGTGCCCTCCTGCAGGAGGCTCTGGGGCCCGTGTCTAGCTGTGTGCTGCCCAGCTCCATTCTGGGAGCAGTCTTCAGAAGACCAAGTCCAGGGAGTGGCAAAGCCTCCACTCCTAGCCAGACCTAAGACAGAGGGCTGGCTTGTTGGGAAGAGAGAACTACCCCATCCCTGCAAATTTCTCAGCTCTTTGTATACACACGATGTCCAACCCAGATTCCTACCTCCTAGCTGCTTTGGAGAATAACTGTGGTGTCCCTGCACTGTGTGCTGTCCCTGTAGCCCACAGAATGCCCATTTCTGCTTCTCCTGGCTCCCCACTGCTAGTTCTTCTAACCAGGTAGTCATTGGTTTGCACTGGCAGGCTGGGCTGACCCTGCCTCTCGGCACAGTAGTTCCACAAACAGAAGCCATTCGGCTTCCCCCACCTCTGATTCCCATCAGACAGTTCTTAAGTTCTAGGCTCAGACTCTGAACTAGAGTAGGCTCTAAAGGGCCACTGTGGACATGTCTTTATTACGGTATTAGGGGCGCCTGGTTGGCTTTGTCGGTTAAGTGTCCGACTCTTGATTTCGGCTCAGGTCACGATCTCGTGGTTTGCAAGTTTGAGTCCCTCATTGGCCTCTGTGCTGACAGCACAGCATCTGCTTGTGATTCTCTCTCTCCTTCTCCCTCTCTGCCCCTTCCCCCCGCAAATAAATATTTTAAAAAAAAGTAAATAAAATATTTCTAGCTTCCTTTATCCCTGATTTGGTCAGGCTCTCCAGAGGAGTCAAACCAGTTACACACACAGGCATACTTTGGAGATATTGCGAGTTTAGTTCCAGACCACTCACAAGAACGTGAGTCAAATGAGTTTTTTGGTCTCCTAGTGCATATAAAAGTTATATTTCTACTATACTGTAGTCTATTAAGTGTGTAATAGCATTATGACTTAAAGTATATACCTTAATTTAGGGGCACCTGGGTGGCTCAGTTGGTTAAGCGGCCGACTTCGGCTTAGGTCATGATCTCACAGTCTGTGAGTTCGAGCCCCGCGTCGGGCTCTGTGCTGATGGCTCAGAGCCTGGAGCCTGCTTCAGATTCTGTATCTCCCTCTCTCTCTGCCCTTCCCCTGCTCATACTCTGTCTCTATGTCTCTCAAAAATAAATAAACATTAAAAAAATTTTAAAAAAAGTATATACCTTAATTTAAAAATACTTCATTGTTAAAAATGCTAGCCATCAAATGAGCTTTCAGTGAGTTGTAATCACTGATCACAGATCAGATCACTATAACAAATATAATAATGATGAAAAGATTTGAAATATTGTGAGAATTAATAAAATGTGACACAGAAAATGAGCAAATGCTATTGGAAAATGGCACTGATAGACTTACTTGACATAGGCTTGTGACAGAACTCAAGTTGTAAAAAACAAACAAACAAACAAACAAAAAATCCAATATCCACAAAGTACAATAAAATGAGGTATGCCTGCATAGACACATGGAGAAGGAAATAAAAGGAAATACAGAAAGATTTATTTTAAAGAATTGCTTCACATGATTGCGGAGGCTGTTATGTCCGAAATTCACAGGGCAAGCCGGCAGGCTGGAGGTGAGGAGGCCCCACTGGGGAGCAGCAAACCCCCATTCTCCAGCAGAGTCCAGTGTGGATGTTTTGGAGATTGGTGTCCTGAGAACTGGGGAGCGTTCAGAATTCCAGCAGAGCACCGTGAGACCTAACCCTTGCCTTCAGGAGCTCTTAATCTAATGGAGAAGATAGACTGCAGTAACATGTTAGCCACAAAGCAAGTCAGACAAACCCATGAGCTCCCCTAGAGAGAGATAAACAGATTTTACTGGGAGCTCAATTTCAGGGAATTGAGGAAGACTTAAGAGTTGAGCCTTGAAGAATGTGCGTGGGACAACCTTTATCATTTTTTGAGTTCTCTCATACGTTTCTCAGACCTACAACTGAATTTAACTCTTAGCATTGTGTACTTCAATTTAAGCCCTGTGCATTTTCTGGGATGGTGCAGATACTTCCAAAGTGAGTTTAGTTTCCAGTGTGAAGTAATTCCATGGGGAGTTCAATCAAATCCTCAGTGTAGCCACCAGGTGCTTGTCTCTCTCTTGCTACCCCATCTGATTCCCCCATGACTCCCCCCATTTCTCGCTGTTTCTCTTCCCTTTGGGCATGTATGTTTTGTGATTAAGAAAGGAAACTTCGGAGAGTTTTCTCCAATGCCACCCCTCTCCGCCAGTCTGCTTCAGCCAGCCGGTGATTCCGTTGACAAAACAAGAAGGAACCGTTCGCTCCAAGTTGGAAAAACATTTGTTGTTAGCTTAGGCGCCTTAGGGAATCTTCTGCAAGCCCTTTGCTTTGCAGCGAAGGGGCAGTGGCAGGGAGAAGAACTGGGGAGGGAAAGGAAACACAGGTGACTTCCCGGGCTGGTCCAGGAGCGGGAGGGAGTCTTGCTGCTGAAAGCTGGGCTGGCGGTACTGGCAGACTGAGTGGGAGAGACTGAGGCAGCTCTACAGTGAGGAACACACAGTTGGAAAGGGAGAATGAGCCTAAGGGTGAAAATAAGTTGCTTTAGACTGTAAGTTTTATCTTGCTTTGCCAGTTGTACAGGAAAATTATTGACAGTTTCAACCCAAAAGGAGCTAAGCAGCTTGAATATCTAAATAGGAAACAACTAAGGAATACCTTATAATATCAAACTGAAGTCCTATTAACCTTTTCTGTTTTGTACTGAATACAGGCAGAAATTCATACCTCACAAGAATTTTCCAATATTCTAAAGAAATCTCCAAATGACATTGGCAATACTAATCCCATCAGGCTAGGTGCAGGTGCTCAGACAAAGTGTGGTGTGAGCTCAGCCCAGTGCATCAAGGCAGGAAGTGTCTACCCCAAATAGCCAGGGTTCCAATTCTCTATTTAGCAATGGTCAGAATTTACTAAAAGCAGATCTCAAGTCCACGGTGCATCTTCTACCAAGGACACACTTAGAATTCCTGCCCTTTCCCCTCCTCAGCCTATCGTTTGCACATATACTGCCATATGCTTAAGTAAAATCTTAGGTCCATCTTCCAGTCTAAGAGAGAAGGGGAGGACCTCCAGCATGTCCGGCAGGTACCACCTATGAAGTCAATGAGCCAGAACAGACTTTGAGAAGCCTTTTGTACGGGAAGATGAGGGAAGCTTTGATTAGCTCATTTGAAATCCCTGGAACCCTCTAAGGAACATGATGCAAGATGATTTCTTTAAAAAAAAAAAAAATCGAGAGCAGACGAATCCCTTGGCTCCCCCTTTTTGTATGTGGAAAAATTTAGAGATTTCTACTTTGGCCCTGTGTTTAGACTTTCAACCTTTCCTGGAATCTGGTAATACCCCTGAGAACAATACAACCCCCACAGGTGGGTCCGTGTTTCCATCTAAGATTAAGGACTGTCACTGAGGGGTGAGAAAACATGTAGGCAAATGGGGGAAAAAAACTAGCTGAGGCAAACCCAGCATTTTTTGGGGGGAGGAAAAATTGTGTTTAATGTTGAGTGACTGTGTTCCTTAATTTATCTACCTGTGAAGGCTCCAGGAATCACGGAATAGACTCAGGCTGTGGCGTGGCACGTAAGCTCGTCTCTCAGCCTCGCCTCTGGACCCAACAAACTCCTCTCATCTTGCACTTTCCCCTTGTCTTTGGAATGGTGCCCCATCTGCCTGCAACACCGTCCTCTCCATTCCCTTTCCCAGAACATTCCCATCTCCCTTGGGTTAACGAATTCCTTCTCCGTTTTTAAGATGTGAATATCTTCTCTAGGAATCTTTTCTTGACATCTTCGACTTCCCAAGTCTGGAGTGGGGTCCCCTCTTCCCAGCTTCCTTACCATCCTGTGTTTACTTCTGTAGCCCTCTCGTTTGCCCGAGGGCAGGGACTTTGTCACTCATCTCTGTGGCCACACGGCCTCACACAGGGCCTGGCACACAGTGGGCCTTCAGGGAGTGTATAGAAAGAGGAAAACGCCTAGATAATATGTGTTTGAAGCCCAGAAGGCCAAGAAGGGCATGCAAAAGGTGAACAAAGATTTCTTCACTAAATGATGATATATTAAAAGGCTTAAGGAAGCAAAAAAAAAAAAAAAAAAAAGATGAAGCAAGAACTCTGGGTATAAACAGGTTGAAGATACAAGTAGATTCCGGGAGGGCTCAGAAAAATTGATGGATGTTGGAAGTCTAAAGGTCTGTTTACAAGGAATTGAGATGTTTGGAGGAACCTCTGGAAACTTCGAAGGGAGATGCCAGTGAACGCGGCTCCGCATCCTACGAGACACTTCATGGGACACTATCCAAGATGGTGGGCGGTTGGCATCAGTAGCCACCACTGCTTATAGGAATATGTAGTTCCCAGGTGTGTGGGCAGTAGAAGCACCGTGGGCCCCAGTGGCCTTAGGGCAGCACCCCTGCCTCTCCGCCCCAGAGTTCTGTATGTGAGGACCATGCTGAAATGCTCATCTCCACTCTTCCTGAGCGCCTTGGCCTCCCGTTTTCTCTCCCCTCCCTCTTCCTGTGCAGGCTGCCAGCCTGCCAAATACTCTGCCAGGATCCAGTTCTGGCTCTCATGATCCCGGACCACCAGGATTCATATTAATTTTCCCATTGCTAAGTTTATAGTTTATATTTGGTTGATCAGAGAAATATGTATGATGTGGGTTGCTGGCAACTAAATCTTTTTTTTTCCTTCTCTTAAGTGTGTTTTTTCAAACCGTTTCATTCCTTCATCTAGTCCAAAAGAAACTCCCTAGTTCTGCGAACCAGCCCTACCTCAGTGCAGAACTGAAGTCAGATAAATGCGATGGTCTACAGACATCTCCGTGCATCTGGCTGCCAGACTCGGTGGAGACATGGCTCCCATCCTTGCCTTGTCTTCAAGGATTAATCACATTTCATATTCTCTTATTTCTTTTTTAAAAAATATTTTAATGATTCCAGCCAAGAAATTCCTGAAACATTAGGCCTGTTAATTGCACATCATTTTAATGACATTGCAAACTTGGTTCTTTTTATTTTCTCTTCTTCCTGTCCCACTCCTCCCTTTATACCTTCTCTCCTGCCCACCTCCAGTCTTGATTTTGATCTTCTGCCCTCATCCTCCTGGTTCTTTCATCTTTTCTCTGCCCTCAGCTTTCTCCCACTGCTCAGATCTGAGTGCAAACCCCACCTCAACTCCAGGGGAAAGAAAAAGAAACACAAGATTGAACAATTAATGTGTTTGGCATCTGCCAAGGCCTTTTTATACACCCATGGAGACTGTTTTTATTTAAATAAGAGAGAGCATATGCCTTGGTTTCATCAGAAAGTGTGTTTGAGAAATTTCATGTCATGTTTCCATGGCTCTCAGGAGAGAATTTTGGAGCCAAAATTATTTGTGCAATTGGACAGGCAAGAAAAAATCCTAATGAAAGCAAATGTATTTATCCACTCTCACGGCTTGCAGAGGGAGGGTGAGTACTCCCTCTGTCAACTCCCTTTGCCCTTTCTAAGTTGCTCTGGAGCTCAAGGCCACCTGACCTAGGTTGGGGTGCTTGTGGAGGTAGTAGGGACTAAGCCTGCCAACCCTACTCTTAAAAACTATCGCACTCTGCTTTGTGTGTTGTTTGTATCTGTCTCATCTAGCAAAGTACAGGTCCCTAAGGTTAGGAACTATATTTCTATCTTCATGATATCTTCTGCAGTGCAGGGCATACTAGACAATTCTGTAGCTCCTAGCTGAATGAACGAATCAGTGATGCCTGGAGGGGATGGTATGTACCAAATACCTACTCTAGAGTATGCTGATTTTGCCCAGCCTTGTGGGCTATAGTTGGGTTTGGCTTCAGTGGTCCATGTGACAGGCCTACGTGCTGGCAAAAGGCTTAGTCGCTACCCAGAATGCGTGGCTTTTGAGATGCTTGCCCATCCCACAGTAAACCCCATCCTTTCCAGGTGCCAGGCTTTCTGGCCTACTGGAAGCCCAGTTCTGCTCCACGCTGTCCTCTGCTTCTGTAGTTGATCACCATGGTTTCCCACCTGCAGAGCACTTGATTTCAGCGGACTCATCTTGGGGCCGTGCCAAGGCATGGGTCCTCAGGTGACTTAGAGGTTGAGAGTAGTGTTTTGATTCTCTGCCCATCAATGAAACAGTACGGGGCATAGGAGCGTCCCTGCACTGCCAGAGCCCATATCGGAAGGCAATGCCTGGGACCCTGCAACTTCTCAGACTCCACCTCCAAGTCCATCCTGCAGAGCAGCGAGCCACAGGTTCTGCCAGAGAATGCTCTTCATTTTATTTCCCTTGAAACTGCCATCTTTCAAAAACCAATCAAGGTGCAGGGAAGGGCCACAGGGTCACTGAGGAGTGTGATATTAGGGCAAAGTCTTTCTATGCTTTGTGACATTAGCCATAGGCACAACAAGCCACCACAGGGACAGTTAAGGCCTGGAGGCCACATGAGTTGGGCAGTAGAATTATCAGCCCGGAAACTTGCCACTGGCCAAGAGGCTGTTGAGCTGTCCCAGCAGCATTGCCAAGTGAACCCAATACGACACCCCCACAATCTGGTGATCCCATCCAAACCTGAGCAGTCAAGTACATGTTTGTCCCCACACGGGGATAACACAGGACTGACTATATAGAAGAATGCCTGGATGGTTAGAAAATGACTTTTTAAAATAAATATTCAGCTGAGTTCATGGCGATGGGGATGTTGGTGACCCCATGCAGCTCCCAGACAAAGGCACTGCCTACATGACATCTTACTTAACTGTGACTTGCAGCCTAAGAGAGATCTCAGGGAGAGGAGGCCCAGATGAGGAAATGCCTTAAAAATCCTTATGGATTACACCTAAGGCATTCTGCTGTGATGCAGTGCACCTGATAACTGGATGTGTAAACTATATCAGAATTGGGGAGATAAGCCTACGATTAAGATTTGGCAATTTTGTGTCATGGGAATTCATGAACATACACCAAATATTGTAATTTAATTCATAGCTCTGCTGTGCCAAAGGAAAGATCTCTGGCTTCAAGGTGATAAGAAATTCCAATGGGCTTAACGTAAAACCTATCTATTTATAGTCTCATATATGACCCTAGTGATGGCAGCCATACCCACATGCTTCTAAAAGTTCTTGTTTTCCTCCCCATTTTCCCTTGGCTCAGAAGGGAAGGGCCAGATGTACCCTGTAAATGTGAAGAAGGAACACCGAGTCTGTCACATGACTTGTGTCTGAACAAAGCCCTATAATCTGTATATCTAAGTCCTATGGAAGTAATTAATGTATCAGAAGAGATATCTTCCATTAAGAAACCGAGGGCTTAGAGAGAACGAACTAGGCAGGGACTGGATGGAGCTTAAACTATTATGGGCTTTCTTAGAAAGCACAAAATTCTGTGAGAAGGAAATTCTGTTAAGTCCAGAGATGGCCCCAAAGACCAGGGCTTCTGACCTGTTGAGAGCTGAGGAACAAGAGTAGGCTTATTGGCATTTCATTAGTGCAGGCAAGTTAATAAAATGCCAAAAGAATACGCAAAGAGAGGATGCACAAGAGGAGTCTGGGGGAAGGTAAAAGGATTAAAGCTGCAAAAACATTCCTCTAATGGATTTCTCAAACACACCAGCCAACAGGCAAGGGCAGGTGTCCTGTCAAACCATTTCCCCAAGAAACCCGATCCATCATTCTGCAGTGCGGCCTGTTAACCCCATTTGAAATTGAAGGGCCTGCCCCCCAGTCCCAGAGAGGCATCCAGAGCAGCCTCGGGGACTGGCCAGGAAACTGGCTTTGCAGACAGAGGAGCCTGGGAACAGGCTGGTTTCCTTCACTTGCAGCCAACCAGACCTCTGCATCTGCCTTCATCTGGTGGCTGATTAGGCCATTACTGATCACGATGTCTCTACACCGCCCCCACCCCCAGTCTCCTTCCTGCCTAAAAACACTAGAGAAGGGTGCTCTGATTTCCACATCCATCATCACTTTGTTATTCTGCCTTTGATCCCTTAGTGAAACTCAACTTTTGCTCCAGCGGCCAAATTGGATCTGTTTGTCTAGCGAAGCAGCAGCTAAGGCTTAAGCTTAGGAGGAACACGGAGGGGACAGGGCCAAGGACCGGACTACTCCTTATTTGTTTCGAAGCCAGGAAGGCTGGCCTGCCAGTAGGCCCTGTGGGGAGCTGGATGCCCAGCTGGGGTGTCCTCAGTCCTGCCCACATAGGCTGTTGTGCACATGTTGGCATCAGAAAAGAGGGGCTGTCTGGCCACATGGCTGACCGGTGCCCAGCTTTGTGCCCTCCCCACTGCACAGCCTTCTGTCTCCAACTTAGCAATTGTCAGAGGGTGCAGAAGGAGCCAAGAGAGACTGGGTGGGGTGGGGGGGGGGGTGCGTATGTTTTTTAGTATTGGGTCAGTGAGGTGGGTGCATGGAGGAGGATGTTGAGTTGTGCCTGGATAAGCTCTCAGTTACAATGGCAAGACCCGGGGCCATTAACATGGAGATGGCACTCTGGTGCCAAACTCCTTTCTTGTAAAACGATCTGTTAAGTTTAAGTATATTCTTGCTTGCGGCAAATTTCCTTGGAATGAAATAAAGAAGAGGAGGAGGACAACAATGATGAAAAAACTCAATCTCTTGGTGGAGTAGTTTTAAAACGATTTACTGGACCGTGGAAAAGAGTGCTTCTTGATGACAGGAATTTTCCAGATGCCCCTGAGCTGACAGTCGCTCACAGCTCTCTTTGTGGAGATCCTCCTGACTTGGCAGGTATGGCACGCACTGTGCCGAGGAGGATTAAGGCCTTTGCATTGTTTAAGTGCATTGCTTTTGAAAAGCAGTTAGTAATATTTTGCCAGAACACACTGCGCCCAGGCCATCCACCCTCTCCCGCAGTCCGTATCTCCTTCCTCTCTGAGAAAAAACACATCCGCTGTTTTGGCTGAGCAGCTCAGCCAGCACTGGGCTACATAATTTTCAAGGTCTAATGCAAAACGAAAATGTAGGGTCTTTTGTTCAAACATTAAGAATTTGAAGACAGTGAAGCCAGAGCATTGAACCAAGCGCTGGCCCCTTCCAGGCACAGAGCCACGTGCAGCTATACAGATGGCAGTCCCATGAAGCTGGCCTTGGGCTCAACCTTCCAAACTGTTCATTCATTTAACAAAGATTTGGGGAGAATTTGCTATATCCTGCCTACTGTGCAGTGGGGCTTGGGGTTGGGACGTGGAGTGCAAAATTAATAGGCTGTCCCTTAGGAATTTCCAATTTAGCTGGAGTCAGATATCACATATACAAAATTAAATAATGATGAGATAATTCTTTTAAAGCCCCAAAGGCTCTATACCCACCCAAAGGAAGGAATCCTTGAGTGAGATCTCCCCTCGAGCCCATGGGCCTCACTCGTTCACCCAGAAAGTAAAAGGGGGCAGTGGAAATGAATCAGGCAGTTTGCCTTTGCTTTTGCCATCCACTTGTGAACAGCATGTATTTCCTACTCTACATTCATGAGACCTATGTGACATCTTTTCTGTGACTCTGGAAGTGACCTTTTAGGAAACATTCTATTTTAAAAATAGCCATACTTAGATAGAAGGTTGGCCATAAAGAAAAGATTTATAGAAAATTTGTTGTGCTAGGATTTTGTCCTTGAGCTTATAGGATAGATGAAACACAACTAGGAAATTTGAGTTCATAGGCAACATGAATGGGCATCTGTACCTGATTAGAGGTTCCCAATTTCCAAGACAGTCCTTCATTTGGTCACTCAACATTTACTGAGCATCTACTGAGGCCAGGCCCTGCGTTAGGCTTAGACTTTCTCCCTGCCCCTGAAAAGTCCTAATACTATAATCAGAGGAACAGTGATCCTTTCATAGAAACAAAAGGGCTTTCCTGTTGTGACAGCAGCTTGTCTAAGAGCTTCTGGAAAGTTCCATCAAGTGGGAAACCTTCTGACCTCACTACGTGCCTTGATCACTGTGCTCTCCTGTGATGACAGCTGTTTGTTTTCGGCAACTAACTACCTTTTCTGTGAGAAACCTGATTCCTGCCTGCTCCCGTCACCTTCTTGCCTTCTCTGGGTGTCCAGGGAAAACAACACAGGCAGGTGGAGTCTTGCAGTAGAGTTGCAGTAAAAGCTCTGCTGGTGTCCACTCTCAGGAGCTTGCAGAATTTGGTATGGTCAGCCTTTAGAGGGGGTGCCTCCAGGGCTGTCTAAGGACCTCTCTGGAGTAGTGTTTGGGCACATGTTCTCATCTTTCTTATCTTATTTCCCTTTATTTTATTTCTTCAATTCAGCTACATACTGAAAAAAAAATTTTAGCCTGTGGTTTGGTGCCCAAGTATCCCATTTTGTTCAGCAACTTCAGTGATTTGGGTCATACAAGAGAGTTTTGTTGTTTGAACTGTTAGATTGTTGAGGAAACATCCTACCCTTGTTCCAGATGAATCTCTTTCCTCTCCCAGTTTAGATCCCAGTTTTCCCACCAAACCAAGTCAGAAGACACAGCCACCATGCTGCCAGACACTGCAGGCTGGCATCGGGACCCTCAGCTCTCCCACATTCCACTGCCATTAGCCACACTGGGGAGATCCCTCTTTGCCTTAGAAAACCCTTAGAGCATCCACAGATCCCCACCCCCAACCCTGAAGAAGGCTCAGCCATGGCATGGAGTATAGCTCCCAGGTAGCATCCGCCTCCCTGTTATAACCATGGTTGGTGACTGAGCAGAATCTCGGGCCTGTCACTTTTACCGTGGATGACAAAGAAGACCCAGGGAACTTGACTGAACTGGAAAAAAGAGATCACAATTCTCTTTCATCATTCCCTTCAGCCTCCAATTGCTGAGCTTTGCCAGGGCACTTAGGCCTTGATCACAACCCACCTCCAGCCAGGTTCAGTAGGGCCAATGGGCTTGGCCAACTTGCCGCCATGTCTCAGTGTAACAGAAGAGGCTGGTCTGTGTCACAGCACCTCCTGATGGAATCCTGTACATATGTCCCCACCCTCCAGCTTATATATATACCAAGTTGAACTCCCATGTAGTGATAGAGGCCACACATTCCATCCTCTAAACTCTTACATCAGAAGGCTGGAGGAAGGACTCAGACCACCCCCAGAAAGACCCCAGCAGGTGAGGCTCCTGCAGCTGTTTCTGGTGACTGAAGACACCAAGGCATCAGCCTACCCTGAAATGTCACTTTGTTTCTGTCCTCCACCAAGGCCCAGTTGGCACCTTTCCTTCTCCCCACAGATCTCCAGGACTTCAAGTTGGACGTGCAGCACGTGATTGAAGTAGACGAGGGGAACACAGCAGTCATTGCTTGCCACCTTCCTGAGAGCCACCCAAAAGCCCAGGTCCGGTATAGCGTCAAGCAAGAGTGGCTGGAGGCATCTCGAGGTGAGTAAGCAAGCAGCAACCCAGAGGGCGAGGCCAGGAGGGAAGCTGACCACCCCCCGACCACTGCCTCCCGAACCCCCATCCACAGGCCAACAGCCCGGTCCTCACGCCGGTCAGCTGTCTTCTACCTTACTATTTAGCCCTGTAGGATCCTGAAGGGACTGGCTTCCGTAATGGAGGTCTTCTGCCCTGTTGAGAGGAATCTCTTCATCGTTTGAGGCTCTGGAAGATGTTGTTGAGCTTCTACCATTTGAATAAGGCTTCAGCACAGTGTTCCCTGCCCCTGGGCACACAGAGAGAGAGGCCCCCTAACGAACCCAGCCATTGGTGGGGCTGCAGCCTTCCCCAGGGGGGCGGTGGAGCACACCCGCCACACAGCAGAGGAACAAGTGGGGCTTGGGTTTTTCCCTCTCCCCATCTTTCCGGTGATGCGGCTATCTCAGCTGTCCTAGCTCCTGCTCAGGCCACGGTGCACACGACAGCTGGTCCAGGGGAGGCCAGGCCCACGAGGAGCAGGGATATCTCCCGAGATGAAGTCAGCTATTTCCCATAGTTGAGCCTCCACTCGAGGCCAGCTAGACCCTATGTGACTGAACCCACAGCTCAAAATGTATACCTTTTAAAATATCCTATAGATATTTAAACATTTTCATTAACTTTTTCTGGTTATGAAAGGACTATATGTTCCTATATTCCTATCAGGAATATATATATGTTCACTACAGAAAATGTAGAAAACTATATTTTGAAAGGGTAAAACCCCTGATCCTGCCACTCAGAAATCACTGGAGAGTGGGAGGAATAGAGCATTGGTCTCCTTTGTCCCCAGCGGATGCTCGGCAGTAGCCTGGAGGAAGCCTGCCTATTCCATAGGAGGGGTGGAGGGGTTTTCTCTTTCTGTCAGGCATTTGCCTAAGCTACTCTTATCTGGGGCAGCCCAGTGACAGGCAGGCACCAGGCCTAGTGAACCTAGATTTCAGAGACACCAGGACCACCAGGGCAGGCCACATCACCAGAAAGCTCAGAGCTGAGAGCCAGTGCTTTGCCTGCCAGGAAGCCGACCGAACACCACCTCCCACAACTGGGGTGTCCAGAAGCCATGAATCTGTCTCCTGTTGACATAGACATAGAGCACAGCCCTGGGGCCCCACCCCAACGGCACCTCTGGGCCAGAAGCAGACAAGGTCTAGCAGAGCAGTGATGCAGAGGGAAGGGTTTCAGTGGCATGCATGGAGAAGCTGGTGGTTGGGAGTTAGATATTCCTCCCTAGTTGCAGAAATTCAGTAGTGAGGCGGCTCAGAGCTGTGACCATGACAGAGAGCGATGGGAAATCCTATGCATTTCCCTCCTTCCCGGTGGCTTGCGGGAATGATCATCTCATCACCCGTGTGTGTGGCATGGGCCCTTCAGTCCTTACAGTGGCCCTGAGGTGGCACATGTCGTACCATTCTACAAGTGAGGAAACCGCATCCGAGAGGTCAGTCAGCTTGCCCAGAATCACACAGTCCATGGTAGACCCAGAGCTTAAGCCCAGTTCTGGCAGCCCCCAAATCTTGCTTCCTTTCCACCCTACTCCAGCTCCCTTGAAGGCATAAAACGTTCTTCTGTAGACCTACGTGCTAACTCAGGGGTTAGTCAGCTAGCCAGTTCGTCAGCTAGTTGGTTAGGTTTACTCCTCGGCATTTCTGGCCCATTTGATATGAAGTTTTAGTGAGAGAATAGCATTTTCAGTTTGGGCCTACGGGGATTCCGGTGTACAGCTCATGGCTCCTGCCCTGCCTGCCCACTGGGGGGTACTGGCTGCAGTATTCTGGACCCAAACTCATCCCCTGTCCCCTTTTCTCAGATAACTACCTGATCATGCCGTCAGGAAACCTCCAGATTGTGAACGCAAGCCAGGAGGATGAGGGAACGTACAAGTGTGCTGCCTACAACCCAGTGACCCAGGAAGTGAAAACCTCTGGCTCCAGTGACAGGCTCCGCGTGCGCCGTAAGGGGCAAGGGGTTGTCTCACTGATGGAAGAGGCTGGTCAGGGAGGGGACTCAGGGCGGACACAGTCTGTGCTCCAGGTCTGTGGTCTCTGCGGTGTAGGCACAGCCCGGCCTTGTGCCAGGCAGGCCCTGTGGCCTCACACGGGGACAGGCATGCCATCATCTCTCCTGGGGGGCGTGGGCCAGTAGAGCATCCAGGACTCAGATGGAGTGAGGGTCCTCTCCCTGCCGGCCGGACTGAGTGCCAGGCAGCCTCTCGTGCCTCCCGTAGGCCCTTTGCTCACTCTGGGGGTAGCTGTGCCTGCTGGTCCTTTCCCCTGCCCGCTGAGAGCTTTCCTTCCTTCACTGTGGGATTTTGAGAGCAGGGATCCATTGGGGTGTGCTTGCTGGGGCAGGACTGCGTGGTGCTCAGCAGCTGACAGCATGTGCACAGGAGAGATGATGGTGTACCTGGGCCCGTGCCTGTGTGAGACCACAGAGCCTGCCTGGCACAAGGCCAGGTTGGGCCTACACTGCTGCTCACTGAAGTGTGCCCGGCACCTCACTCTGGTGATGGTCCGTGGAGGTCCACACACTCCCCTAGTCATATGAGAACAACACTCGCCTTTGCCAAGCATCTCCTGTGTGCCAGGTGCTTTTTCCAGGCTTCCTGCTTATTCATTGGAGGGACATCTCATGCGGAGTGTGGTCTTAGAGTCAGCACCAGAGGCAGACGTGCTGTGAAGCTAAGGAAGCCAAACTTCAGCAGTCTCTCCCTCGTGGAATTTTGTATCTGTAATTTTGCGTTGTTTCTTTTTTTTTTAATGTTTTTTTTATTTTTGAGAGAGAGACAGAGCATGAGTGGGGGAGGCACAGAAAGAGAGGGAGACACAGTATCTGAAGCAGCTCCAGGCTCTGGGCTGTCAGCACAGAGCCTGATGCGGGGCTCTAACTCACAAACTGTGAGATCATGACCTGAGCCGAATTCAGACACTTAACCAACTGAGCCACCCAGGCGCCCCCCACATTCCATTTCTTAAAGAAGGCCTCCCAAGCTCTCAGGTCTCATAAAAGCTGGCTCTTCCCCTGGTTAGCTCAGAAAGCAAAATCACACACAATCAACATGGAGGAAGGTGGCACACTGGAGAGCAACCAGCCTTCTAATAAGTGCTGTGCGGTTTCTTCCCGAGCGTTGAAAAGAGGTCACGCCTTCCTTAGCTGAGCAGCAGACAAAGCAGTTGATTTGCTTTGGGGACTTGTAATACGGTGCAGGAAATGCATCTCTTGAAACAGTGGGTCCCGCTCAGCTCAGTGAGGTGCCCGCACTGTCAGGAACACTGGGCACCGAGACCTCTGGGTGGTGTGTGGGGGATACCTCGGATCCTTGTCTCCTAGCTCATCCTTGGACTTGGATGCACTTTGTTTCTCTGTTCGCCTCATCTTTTTCTTTGCCAACGTGCATAGTTATCCATGCATATGTTGGGTCAGTGCTGCTATTCCGACACATTACCTCATCTCTTACAATAGCTCTTTGCAGAGGCGGGTCCTTGTTTTTGACACGGAAACCAAGCCCAGGGGAATTTAGGCACTTTATGTAAGTCTTAAGCCCCTGAAGGGCTGTGTGATGCCAAATCCCCGGAGGACTGGTTCCTGGGCCCTGGCTGCCAAAGGCGGGGTGGAGGGGATTCCCTGCACTGAGTCCTGGTCCCACACGTTGCCCTTCACTTCCTGGCCCCCCCAGGGTCCACCGCCGAGGCTGCTCGGATCATCTACCCTCCGGAGGCCCAGACGATCATTGTCACCAAAGGCCAGAGTCTGATCCTGGAGTGCGTGGCCAGTGGGATCCCACCCCCGCGGGTCACCTGGGCCAAGGACGGGTCCAGTGTCGCTGGCTACAATAAGACACGCTTCTTGCTGAGCAACCTCCTCATCGACGCCACCAGTGAGGAGGACTCAGGGACTTACCGCTGCATGGCCGACAATGGGGTCGGGGAGCCTGGGGCGGCAGTCATACTCTACAACGTCCAGGTATTTGGTGAGTGTCTCCTGCAGACTTTCTTCTCCTCGACCTTCTCTTTGGTCAGTGCGGCCTTTCTAGACACTCATAACCCTAAGGCCCAGATAGGGTCATGTGCCTTGTGAGAGGTCCCATGCCCAGCGAGTAATGGAGGAGGACAGAGACAGCTGGAGGTGCTTGGATCCCAGGGTCTAGGTGTATGTGCCTGAGCGCCCTCTCCAGTCCCTTTCCTGGCACAACTCCGACAGAAGAGACACAGGACCTCTGTCAACAGTCACAGGGAAGGAGGAAGCCACTCCCGACTGCAGTCCCCTCCCCGGCCTGCTAGATGGGAGGACTCGGGCCCTGTGTCACTCCTGCTCTGGTTTCCTGGCAGAGCCCCCTGAGGTCACCATGGAGCTGTCCCAGCTGGTCATCCCGTGGGGCCAGAGTGCCAAGCTCACCTGCGAGGTGCGTGGGAACCCCCCGCCGTCTGTGCTGTGGCTGAGGAATGCCGTGCCCCTGGCCTCCAGCCAGCGCCTCCGACTGTCCCGCAGGGCCCTGCGGGTAGTCAGTGTAGGGCCTGAGGACGAAGGCGTCTACCAGTGCATGGCTGAGAATGAAGTCGGGAGCGCCCACGCCGTGGTCCAGCTGAGGACCGCCAGGCCAGGTGAGTGCCGCCCCAAAGGCTGGAGATCTCAGCTGCACATTCACAGAACCCTTTCCTCAACTGAAATCCCACTTAGAACCCCAGTATTATAGACAAGATAAAAGTGGCTTTTAGTTGTGAAGTGCAAGTTCACATTAACCTACTAAAAAGTCAGAAGTGTACATTTTTACTAGTGGAAGTAATCTTACTATTGTATTTTTAAAGATGCTTTTAATCTGTGGGTTGCTAGGGTTCCATGGAATCCAGGTTAACAACCGTTGCTCTAGAGTACAGAAAAGCAAATCTGTCCGTTTCAGCTTGATCCGCTTCAGTTGACACCTACCCTGAACGAGCAGTTACTCACATGCTCAGCCTTGGACTAGATAATGGGAGGCGGGTGGTGCAGAGACATAACAGAGACCCAGCTTGCTCACCGAGGAGACAAAAATTACCAAGGAAATAATTTGAGGAAAATGTGACGACAAATATTGCTGAATCCACACAATCAGATGCTAACCCTCTGTGGTTCAGGAGGTCAGGTAGGGGAGAAACCAGCATGGGCACATTCTGCAGATGCTTCCTGAAGGAAGTCTGGATCTCAGGTTCTCAGAAGGGATTTACAGGTGACTTCACATCTCACATTCCAGGTTGCTGCAGTGGAGTAGGGAAAGGCCCAGATTGTGCGTGGTGCTGAGACCCCGAGGTGAAGGGACATGTCCCTCACCCCAATGTAGGCATGAGAAGGAGGGTGCAGGGTTCCTCAGGAATAAAGAGAACATTCACACGAGGTGAGGCTAGTGCGTGGGCTCAGGAAAACAAGCAGATGGCAGAGAAGCTTGCCTGCCGCCCTGGGCCGTGGCAGGGTGCCTGGGCACAGGGCCCCAGCCTGCCCTTCTCTCCCAGCAGGGCAGCGGCACAGCCATCACTCCTCCCGTGGGGCCTGGCTGTGTGTCGAGTGGGCCCATGGTCATCTCAGCTCTTCCTGCTCCCCGTGGGTTTCCTCTCTGACTTCTCTTTGCTTCCTCCCTCGGGGCAACCAGGGGAACCAACATCCTTTCCTCCTCTTCTCTTTCCTTCCTGGTCCTCCAGGCACGACCCTGAGGCCGTGGCGGGATGCTAGGCCGGACACTGCCACACCTCCCATGTCGCCCTCCAGACCCGGAAGCCCTGACCAGATGCTGAGGGGGCACCCAGTGCTCCCCAAAACCCCAACGTCCATGCAGCCCGCTTCCCCACAGTGCCCTGGAGAGAAGGGGCAGGTGGCTCCTGCCGAGGCGCCCATCATCCTCAGCTCACCCCGGACTTCCAAGACTGACTCGTACGAGCTGCTGTGGCGGCCCCGGCACGAGGGTGGCAGCCGGGCTCCTGTCCTCTACTACGTGGTGAAACACCGCAAGGTATGGCGCCTGGCGTTGTTCTGACCTCCCTCTGTGAGGCTGGGTGGGGGGTTCTGCCTGCTGGCCACCTCCACTTGAGTTCCTGCAGTCCCTACTGCTGACCGTGACCTTCCTCCGCTGAACTTTCCTACCACCTCCCAGGAAACTGGTTGTGAGTTGAGGCATTTGGGACCCTGCAAGGCCCAGGAAAAAGTCAAGTGTGCTCCTTTGGGTTTTCTGTGCACTGGCTTCCCAGGAGCTAACACCGCCAGCTTCTCATCTCTGCGGAGCTAACAACCTCCCTGGTAACCATCACCTGCCCTCCCTTCTTCCTCTGTCACTTGTTGTTGAGGTGGTTTTTCGATTTGTTTTTTTAACCAAAGCAAGCTCCTCTGGCTACACCCCTGCAGGATCTCTGCACGGCAAGCCAGCTCTAAGGCCAGGGAGACAAATATTTGTGAACAAGTGTTTTCTCTGAGGGCTATAAAATACCCCCTCAGTTTCTGGGACTCACCATGGCTCAGGTTTGACAAGCAGGCATTTGAGCTGAAAGCACCTCGTGTTGCTCAGACCTCAGCTACTTCTCTTTGAGAGAAGGAAGCCTGTCCAGGTGGGTATTTCAGGAGCTGGCGGGGGTGGGGGGGGGGCACCTCAGGCCCTGGCAGGGTATGGGGACACAGTGTCCTCCGAGGCAGGACAGGGCCTCCAGCCTGCCCCCCTCGTTCAAGGCTGTGCGCTCACCTGATGTTACCCGCCTGGGGAGAAGGACAGACTTCCTTTAAGGAAATGTCCTTGAAGAGCATTTCTGTTCATCCCAGGTGTGTGCTTCGTTTTTTTGTTTTGTTTGTTTTTTGTTTGTTTTTTTTGTTTTTGTTTTTTCAAAAAAAACCCGTAAGGCCATTAGATGATGCAAAATTATCGTTCTTAAACGAATTTTTAGAAGTGTCATTTGATGATGTATTATAAATGCTGCATTTTATTAGACCTTCATGTTATGTTTGCTTCTAAAAGTGCTATGTGCACTTAGTAGAAAGTATTGAAAATACGTGACCGTGGAACTGAAAGTGTTTATCAACTCTTCTCCCCCGCTGAAAACAAGCAACCCACCCAGCCCTGGGTGGTGTGAAGTGTGGTGTGAAGTGTGGTGCAGTGGCCCTTCCCCTGCTCTGGACCCTGCCGGCAACCTCATTCTGTTCCCTCTCTTCACTACCTTGGGTGAGGACAAGTCCACAGACACACCGGGCCGTCAGAAAGACACCTGACGCAAAACCGCCTCTGAGGTGGGGGTCGGGGTTTCTCACTAACCCTTGGCCTGCTGGCCTCTTCACAGACAGCCAGCAAAGGCGGTGAATACTGTTTTAACAAAAAGCGGCTTTGTTCAGACCAGGTTATGGGGCAGGACTGGTCCTAATCCCTATTTCCCCGTGTAACCGGACACGTCCATCTCAGAGTCGTAGACAGAGATCAGGACAGGCCAAGTGCTCACGGTCCCCGCAAGACAAGAACCAGCAATGAGAACAAGAATCTTATTTTTCAGGCCAGTAGGTGGCCATGAAACTGCCTCACCATGAGGTAGGCTGGCGAAGGCCGTGCATGGGGATCCGGAAATGCCAGGCTGAGGCCACCGTCACCCTGGGTGTGTGTGACAGTGACTAATGACCATTCTGGTTCTTATTTTTGTTTCTGAGCCCAGTGGAAGTGTGAGGCCAGCGCCGGGAGGTCCAGGGAGGAAAGGGGCACAGGGAGAGGGAGAGGACCGTACCCTCGCTGGCTCTGGCTTCTGTTAGGCTCCGGGCTGAGGGGCACAGGGGCTACTAGGTGGGACTGTCAAACAGAAATGATGTCTTGCAAGCAGTTCCTTTCTTGAAGGACTGACAGGTTTTGAAGATCATCACACAAGAAAGGACTCTGAAGTGAAAAATCAGTGTTTGGGTTGCGTGTACAGCCCCCTTCTCTTGCGGGAGATGGGGACTCATCCGCTTATTTTCACTTTTTCACGCTCGGGAGGCCAGTTCCATTTCCTGATGCATCTGCAGACCCTGGGCTACTGTATTTGGGTTTCCAATACTACTGAGCATTCTCAGTTTGTGAAAACTTCTCCCCTTGGAACAAATCCTGGAAGTCTGACATAAATGAGCCCAGATCATCCCTGTCCCTTGAATAGTAGGTTTTGTTCTACTTTGGAATATTCTGCTTGGGGATTAGGGCTTTTCCTACCAGCTGTTTAATTCTTCAGCAAACCACGGCTTTGGCTTCCAGCAGACTGTGAGATGCGCACAGTTGGCAGTTAAGCCTTTTGTCCTGAGAGATGGGGTAGGTGAGACGAAGCAGCCTCCCAGCATCGCCTGTTGGGGAGGGAGCCTGGACTCCTGTATTTTTTTCTTTCAAGAGCTCGGAATGTGGGGCCATTAAAGATCCATAATAGTTACCATTCACCACAGTTTTTAAGTACTAAGAAAGGAGTGAAGGCAGGATCAGAAAAAGGAGGAGTGAAATGGCAGAAACCTACTAAATGGAGGCTATGGGGAAAGTCCAGAGAAGTGGGCCAGGCATTTGCTGGGAACTTACTGTGTGCCAAGTTCAGGGCTTGACACTTGATATAAATCGTCTAGTTTAATCTTCAGAATAAGATGAGAGCTTTTATTTGCCTCATTTTAGAAATGAAAAGATTAGAGATCAGAGAGGTTAAGGGAACTTGCTCAGGGTTACACAGCTGGTAAGAGACACAGCCGGGACTTAAACCCAAGATTTTCTGGCTCCCAGACTCTTTTTCTTTCTAGGGTGAGTTCCATACCATCATGAATGTGCTCTCTGGAATCAAGTCACAGTTTCTGCGCTCACTAGTGAGGTAGCTTTAGTTAAATTACTCTGCTCTCCAAGCCTTCGCTTTTGTGAACCTGGAACAAAACTAACACCTGTCTCTTGGGCTGTTGTCATGAAAGCACTTTATAAGACACATAGTAAACACTCAGCAGACAAAACTCTATTGGTACTGCTGCCGTTACCATCATAATCATCATCCCATAGTATGGTTTAAATAGTGCAAGGAGAAAGGAAGTTAAATGTGGAGGTTTTCAGAAATACAGAGAGGTCGTCTTTGGAGAAACTCAGCAGTATCAGGCCTTTTGACCTTCCCGCCGAGTGTTCTTTGATGGGCCAATTAGCTGAGGGACCAGGGAGCCGACCTTATTGACCCAGAGCTGGCAGGACCAGCTCGCGCCCTGCACAACCCCCCTCCCCAAACCCAGCCCATTCTCCTTCCATGCCTCCTGCCCTGTTGGACTCCATTCTGCTTTTTATGTGAACCACAGCCACCAGTAGCTCTGGGCTGAGACGCCAGTTCTGATACCAGCTACCTTCTCCAGCAGGTCACAAACTCCTCTGACAACTGGACCGTCTCCAGCATTGCGGCCAACCAGCACCGCCTGACCCTCACCAGACTTGACCCTGGGAGCTTGTATGAAGTGGAGATGGCAGCTTACAACTGCGCAGGCGAAGGCCAGACAGCCATGGTCACCTTCCGAACTGGTGAGGATCAAATATAGCCCCCAGCTTGGGGGTTTGGGCCTGAGCAAATCCTGCCAGGCTCAGGTGGGAAGCCCTGCTCACCTTGTCCCGCTAGTCACCTTGAACTTTATCTTCCTTTCAGCTGTTGCCTCCCCTTGATTTGGGACCTAGAATGAGGGTCCCGGCTCTCATAAGGAGAGCCACCAGCTGGCCGCTCTGCCCTGTTCCCCACCACGAACACATACACACACACACACACACACACACATACACACACACACACAGGCTGGGGCCAGGCACAATACTCTGATGGTCAGGTAGAGCTAGGAATCAGCTCACACAGCCAGTGTCCTATATTATTTGCATCACCCGTCAGATCCCTACCCACCAGCAAAGTCTCAGGCAGAAAGAACTGTCTGGAAGGGGACACCTAATCCACGCTCTCCCGCTTGCTGGTCTTCCATCCAGGACGGCGGCCCAAACCTGAAATCCTGGCCAGCAAGGAGCAGCAGATCCAGAGAGACGACCCTGGCGCCAGCCCCCAGAGCAGCAGCCAGCCAGACCACGGCCGCCTCTCTCGTAAGCCCCCGGCAGCTCAGAGGGGCGGGAGCGAGCAGCGGTCAGAACTGGAAGCAGGTCCACCGCCCAAGGCTCTTCGCTGCAGGTGGAATGGGGTCCTGTTCCATGGTCCAGGGAGGCCTCGTGACCTTTTCCTGGAATCTCCCCAGCCAAATCCATGAGAAAACATAGATTGGAGGTTTTCAAGTAAAACGTAGTCTGACATGGGGAGGGGACGCTGGCCCCGTGGGTCCAGAGAGCACAGAAGGGAGACCAGCTCACTCTGGGCCCTCCGCACTGACTTGCAGAAGCATGGCTTCTAGGGGTTCAAGCTCAAGGACTTCTTCTGGGAGAGGGTGACCCAGGTAGCCCTGGAAGATCTGATGTAGCCACCAGAGCGGGGGGTGGGGGGGGGCTGGGAGGAGAAATAGGCCCCAATCAGGAGCAGGCTGAGTTCAGTCACAGTACACCGCCTTATTGTGTCCCTCCTCCTGCTTCCTTCTTCCCTCATGTCTGGTTTCCTCCAGCCCCAGAAGCTCCTGACAGGCCCACTATCTCCATGGCCTCTGAGACGTCGGTGTATGTGACCTGGATCCCCCGTGGAAATGGTGGCTTCCCAATCCAGTCCTTCCGGGTGGAGTACAAGAAGCTAAAGAAAGTTGGGGACTGGATTCTGGCCACCAGCGCCATCCCTCCTTCCCGGCTCTCGGTGGAGATCACTGGCCTAGAGAAAGGTAGGGGTTCTGACCACTGTCCCACCTGGTTCTCCAGTTGCCCTCCACCACTCGGACAGTCCAAACTTTGGAGGCCTGCTCTCTGCCGGCCCTCCACCCACCATCTTGCTCATATTGGATGCTCGTGGTGGTGTTCCCTCCGTCCTATGAGCCCTTCCTTCTTCGTCTTTCCATAGAGATCCTTAGCTATCCCCTCTGGGGCTCCTTTCTGAAAAGGATGGGAGTTCTCGTATCCTTTGGGGACTTGCATTTGGGGGCTACCCAAAAGACCCTGCTCTGGGTGAGCAGGGGCGGGTGGGTCAGAAGTGTTTCCTAGCTCCTGCGTTCAGTGAGCATCTCTCACCAGGCACCTCCTACAAGTTCCGTGTCAGGGCTCTGAACATGCTGGGGGAGAGCGAGCCCAGTGCCCCTTCCCGGCCGTATGTGGTGTCAAGCTATAGTGGCCGCGTGTACGAGAGGCCTGTGGCAGGCCCGTACATCACCTTCACCGATGCCGTCAACGAGACCACCATCATGCTCAAGTGGATGGTAAGTGACCTTGCACAGACTGCAAAGGGGAGATGGGGCTGGGCTTCATGAGGACAGGAGCGGCTGCTGCAGTGGGGGCAGGAAGGAATCGCTTTTCATACTGCCCTTCTTCTAAGACCCCTTCCCTTAAGTGATCACCCCCAAAGCCCGAGCAACTCATCCTTACAATACCCAGGCAGGTTCAGAGGGGGCTCAGATCTGTGGAGAAATAGCTGTTCCTTGTCTCCAGAAGTTGGGGGACCTTTAGGCTAAATAACAGGTGACCTTCACAGCGTTCCCCAGAAAGCCTTGGGCAATATCATCAGAAGTATTTTCCAGGCTCCTCCAGTGAGTTTTTAAACTCCAGGCTGGGGTAAAATTTCTATCCACCAGTGGTTCTGCTCACGTGCTGACTTCTCTGCTTCACTGTCAACTTGTTTCTTCCCTCTTCCCTATAGTACATTCCAGCAAGTAACAACAATACCCCAATCCATGGATTTTATATCTATTATCGACCCACAGACAGTGACAATGATAGTGACTACAAGAAGGATATGGTAGAAGGTAAGAAGCACTTTGGGGATGTGGTTTTCTCTGTCGGCAAGAGTGTCTAGGTATTGACACCCCAGTTTAAAACTTGGGCTGGTGTGACACAGAGCCTCGGAGTCCATATCACTGACTCCTGCCATGCATGGGGTCATCGAGTTCATAAAATCTGCACACTTCCCTCCCATGGTGATGGGACCGCAGGAATGTGGGTGGCACCTAAAAAACCCCGGCAGTACTCCTCCACCCCATTCAGGGCACCAGCCCAGACACACACCCCTGTCCAAGGCTGACTGCGAGTGCTTCCTGGCAGACCAGGTGGTACACATCACCACGTGTGAGTGGCTCTTGCTGTCTTTTCCAGGGGACAGATACTGGCATTCCATCAGCCACCTGCAGCCAGAGACCTCCTACGACATTAAGATGCAGTGCTTCAACGAAGGAGGGGAGAGCGAGTTCAGCAACGTGATGATCTGTGAAACCAAAGGTGATTCTCTTTAGGCTCTCTACTCTCCTCTTGCTATTTTCGCCCACCAGGACAAAGTCACTGTTCCATACGGCGTGCTGGTATCTCTTCCCCATGAAGACTCCTTATTCTCCAAACACCCCTAAACTTTGTCCTTTTTAACCCTTCTCTATGGCCTGTGCCGTAAATATGAATTAGGTTGTCATCATGATGGCTTCAGGGAACTCGGGAATTAATGAACTCATGGAATGGGTTCTATTCCCATTAAGTTAGAACTTTCTATAAACACTATATTCCCATAAAATTTGCTACTTATATTGGTTAGTTTACTTATTTTAATTGCAACCCCATGAGTTAGGAAAGAAACTGAGCGTGAGGAAATGATGTATCCTGACCAAGGTCTTTTAGCCAGCTAGGGGTATAGAGCATACTCTGGGTCAAGTTTATCTAACTATAAGCCCAGATTCTTTCTTTCTCTGCACTAAAACATGTTAAATATCTCACGTCAGTCAAGTGTATAGATATCACCATCTCTGTATTGCAAATACTGCAAGTGTATAACCCGAGTGTGTTGTAAGCGTCATCACCAGGAGTGGATCACAAAGGAATAGGAATGGAGAGGAGAAAAGAACCCATTTTCCTTACGTGGGCAACATTCTCCTTCTAGCTTTGCGCTCTTTCACTTATTCAACAAATACTCGGTGCCTCCTGTGTGTAGTCCCTAACCTCTTTTGTCATGCACAGTGAAGAGAGGAGGTAGATACAGGACTTTTGGCTGTGCATGTATCAGGGGACTCACACAGAGTGCCCAGGGCAAAGGGCTGAGGTTTCACAAAGGCTTCACACTGGTCCAGAGGGATTGACTCTTCAGACGACCAGAGGAGGGAGTAACCCGGGGGCAGGGTGAGCCTGCACACAGCTCCAGGTGGTTGGAGGACGAGAGACAGAGAATGCTCAGGGATTGGCCAGGGATGGCAGTGGGCGCTGGGTCATTGAGGATTCTGTGGCTCAGAGGCCAAGAAAGCTCACAGGTGTCTCTGCAGGTGTGGGCTGATGGGAGAGCTGAGAAGTACAGGTAGAGAGAAGGGATGAGCTTGAGTCTTTTTATTTTGACAGAGATAGAGGATCCCAAGGGTTTGATGTGGGGCTCAGACTCAGGAACTATGAGATCATAAACTGAGCTGAAATCAAGAGTCAGCTGTTTAACCGACCGAGCCACCCAGCTGCCCCGAGTTTGAGTCTCCTTTGAGGCCGAGTACAGGTGGGACCGGGGATTGCTAGCACGTCAGGACTGGGAGAGAATGAAGGGAGTTCAAAGCAAACCATGAGGTGTCCGGCATAACGTACATACGCATTATGTTGCCATTTACCGAACTGGGGAAGCCAGAAGAGAAGCAGAGTCCATGACAAAGGAAGGAACAAGGTGGAACCACTCGGTGACTTCCTGCAGTGGATTTTTCTGAGATGCTGAGAGAGAAGCAGCAGGTCTCCCAGAAGGCGAGGGCCCTGGGCACGGATACTGGGCAGTCATTGGGATACAGGCTGAAGGCATAGGAATAGACCAGAGGACAGGGTGTAGCCTGGGAGAGATTAGAAAGCCTCTCGGATCTGAAGACAAGACAGAAAAATGTAAGCAGCAGCCTTTGGAGAGGTAGCAGGAAATCACTGGATATGCTGTGGGGGAGTCCAGAGGGAAGACTCTGGAAGGAAGTTATCAAGGTCAGGTACACTCTGACAATAGCACAACCCAGGGGAGGAGTCACCATCTTGTCACTGAGTTGGTGTTCCCCAGTTACCGCCTGTGCTAGAGAGTCCCACCACCTGCATCTCCCTGCTGTAGGCCCAGGCTCAGACCTAGTACTTTGCATCCCTTAATCTGCCCAGGAATGGCAAATCCATTCCCTTCCCAGTTCTTTTGCTGGTTTCATGCATTCGCTTTTTAGATTTTCTTCCAAAAGTTCACGAGCTATTCTTTGAGAAAAGCCCTACACCTCTTCTGCCCAGAAGACCCATTCTGAGGCCAGTGTTTGACTCAGAGATATCTCGGGTTGTATTTTGAAATAGAAGGTTCAGTTGCCTTCGGCAGTACCAAATTTCCCATCAGAGGCCGGTTTCATTCTGAGCTCTGATGCCACACTCATCTAATACAGAGTTTTGAGGCCCTGCCTTGTGAGTTTGACCCCCTTTCCCCCACGCATGGAAGCAGGTTTGTTGGTGTTGTTTCCTAGTTGTTGACAGAAATGTCGAGGGATCGATGCTGAAGTGAGTCTTGTCCACAATTACAGCCCGGAAGTCTTCTGGTCATCCTGGCCGGCTCCCACCCCCGACTCTGGCCCCACCTCAGCTGCCACCCCCTGAAACCATGGAACGGCCGCTGGGCACCGGGGCCATGGTGGCACGCTCCAGCGACCTGCCCTACCTGATTGTTGGGGTCGTCCTGGGATCTATCGTCCTCATCATCGTCGCCTTCATCCCCTTCTGTTTGTGGAGGGCCTGGTCTAAGCAAAGTGAGTGAGCGACCCCCTCAGCACCAAGGGGAAGGAGCCTGGGGAGGGGAGGAGGGGGGCTCCCAGAGGCCAAGGAGGCCTCCGCCCAGGGCAGGAGCGGAGCCCTGCTTCACATGCACTAGAGCCTAAGCCCCTGGGTCCCCCACAGCTCAGAGAGAAGAATACACCGAGCCTGGGCCCTTTTCTCCCAGCGCGCGGGCCCTGGCAGATGGGAAGTGGGAAGTGGTCTGTCCTGTCTTCGTCTCTGGAACTCAGTACTTGTCTGGTTCCAACTCCTTCTGAATCCTGAAGCTGCTGTTCCGACCACATGCTCACGTTGAAAATGGACCCCACCCCTTCCCTTTCTCTGGGTCTGAGGACGCCTTGAGCTTTCCCTCTTGTCCTGTTGCTCACTAATTTCTGCTTCAAACGGCAACAACCCAGCTTGCCTCATTTAAATATTGCAGCTTCTGTTGGCTCACCACTTCCTTCCCCAAACCTGTGCCGCTGTCTCTCCTCACCTTTCTCCCCACTGAAGAAAAGAATCGAGATGTTAGGAGAAGTGGGTGACTGGAAGCATGTTCTGAGAGAGAATATTTTCGTCCCGCTGCAGTCAGAAATCTTCTGAGACTTCTATGGTATTGGAGGCTGCCTTGGGCCCCCTTGGCCTAAGCATACTTCTGTCCTTCTGTCCTTCCAGAACATACAACAGACCTGGGTTTTCCTCGAAGTGCCCTTCTGTCCTCCTCCTGCCAATACACTATGGTACCACTGGGAGGACTCCCAGGCCACCGAGCCGGTGGGCAGCCCTGCCTTGGTGGCACCGGTGGACGGGCCTGTACCAATGGGACCCACATGAACAGGGGCTGCCCTGCGGCTGCCATGGGCTTCCCGGGCCTGAAACATCAGCAACACTGCCCAGGGGCGCTTCGGCAGGTAACATGGTCCTGGGAACACGGGCAGATAGGTGTGGGCCAGCTCGGGGGCGTGGGGGCAGGACTGCCTCCCGGGGCTCCTTCCCTCCTAGTCCCTAATCCTGGACTGCTGTGTCTGGCTTTCCTGAGTCAGGAGCAGCTCATTCTGTTGAACACTGAACTGGAAAGTTGCTCGGACTCTGATGTGACCTTCTTATTACTTTCTTTTGAGCAGCAAGATGACCCCAGCAGCCTGCTAAAGCAGACCGTTCTTGGCGCTGGATATGACTCCCCCGGTCACCAGATTCCTAGGTACCTGGGCCCCCTTAACACCTCCTCCCCGCCCCGCCTTCCCCTCAAACCCACCCTCAGTCACTGAGAGGACACAGGGGACCCACATCTGACAACCCGCACTCTTCTCCAGGGCGTTGTGTTTGCAGTTATAATGCCCTTTCTGCTCTGAGACATAGGTCGGCAGGCCAGAGCTGCCACATGGAGTTGGCTCTGTCCCCAGGCCCCTGGACACCTGACTGCATGTCCTCTTATGCACTCAGGACTTACATGGAATAAAATGGAAATAGACTAGAATTACCCAGAGAAGTGGTGGTAGGACCCCTCTCAACGTTCAAAGGGGAGTGTCCCTGCCCCATCTGAGCCCTGACTAGCTCTGACGCCCTCAGATAGGACAGCAGCCAGGCACTGGGGACACAGGCCCACTCCGCCCCCACCTCACCTCTCCATCTGGTCTTGTGCCTGCAGGGGTCCCAAGTCTAGCCCGGAGGATGGCTCTTTCTTATATACACTGCCTGATGACTCCACTCACCAGCTGCTCCAGCCTCACCAAGACTGTCACCACCTCCGGGAGCAGCCCGCCCCCACGGGCCAGTCAGGCGTGAGGAGTGTACCCCAGGGTGCTGGGCTGGAAGCAACGTGGGACCCTCTTTTTCACCAAGGTTGGTGCCAGGGGCAGGAAATTGAAGAGGTTGGGGATGACACGAGGCAAGCGTCCACAACCCAGCAGTGGCCTAGAGAGGTGGCGTGAAGTAAAGAGTCACCGCAGTTTTTCTGTGGGAGAGACCAGGAGTGAGAGACGAGGCCCCACAGAGCCACGTGGGCGAACCAGCTGGGTCCACATCCAGCTTGCCAAGCTGTGTCCTCAAAGGCTGAGAAGAGGACACGTCCCCATTTCAGAGAAAGAAGCCCTTTTGGTCTTGGCATTTCAAGACCATTCACGGATTCCTACTGCCTCTCCTCACACCAAGAGGCATTCTCTAATCACCCAAATACCTCGCTCTGTTGGGTCTTATCTCTTAATTAAGGAATGAGATTATATCAGTCATTAAGGAGCCGAGTTCTCACGTCATCTTAACGCTGTGCTTCCACACAACTTTTTCTCCACGCATCTCCGCGCACACCGCCTGTCCTACCATCTTCCCTTGAGCCGGGCTCTTGGGAATCAGCGCATGCTGGTTATCACTTCTTAGCTTCCAAGGCAGGAAGCACGAATGATCCTTTCACATGCAGATCCTAGACCCTTTCTCTGGGAGATAAAACTCCAAGACCGGCACCTCCTAGAGCCAGACCCCAGCATCGTCAAAACCGGACACAATCTGGGGTGGGATTTTGCCCAGGTAGACTAGCCACTTAAATCTGGAAAGAACAGGGCTTTCTTCCACATTTCATGGCAGACTTCATCTGCCCCAGGGTTCAGGCTAAGTATCTCTGTGGTTCCACCACTGAAATATGTAGATGGGACATGGGTAACAAGTGGGCCACCCCATGTCTGAGACCTTACAGGGAGCATAAATGTCATGGTTGTATGTTTCTGTCTCTCTTTTAAGGCTAGTATAACCAACTCCCATCACAGAGACTGACACAGTAGCACTGAGCACTGGTTCCTGGTCGGTCTGGATTTTAATGTTTCCCACTTTTCTCTCCCCTCAGGGCCCCCGTGCTGCTTGGGCCTCGTGCCAGTTGAAGAGGTGGACAGCCCTGACTCCTGCCAAGTGGGCGGAGGAGACTGGTGTTCCCAGCACCCCCCAGGCACCCACACAGGGCAGGAGCTCGGGATACGGCTCTCCCCCAGCCCACCGCTGCATGTATCTTTTCAAACACCTCCTCCTACAATTTAGGCAGAAACCAATTATCCCAGAAAGACTATATATTGTTTTTAAAAAGAGACAGAAATTGGTATTTATTTTTCTATAATAGCCATATTTATATATTTATGCACTTGTAAATAAATGTATATGTGTTTTTATAATTCCGGAGAGACGTAGGGAATCCTACCCATCGAGGTATGAGAAGGGAATCAAAGAAGCCACAATACAGGATTCAGCCGGGAAAGAGTAACACAGCCTGAGAAGGCAGCCCTTCCCTAGAGCCTCCGCCACTGCCCGGGAGGCTGCAGAAGGCCCCCAGAGAGGCTTGGGAAAGGGAGAATCTTAGGCACACTGTTCATGACAACGCTGAGGGAAAAGCAAGGGCCACGGTATCACGGGCTGGAGACGCTCGTGAAGATGGCTGGACCTGGTACCACAGGAAACGTTTTCAGAAGATGCCCACGAGAATAGACTAAGATGTGTATAGTCCTATAAGCATTAACAAACCTTCCAGAATCAATAATCTGTGGCAGCATATCTCTGTAAAAACAAACACTGTAACTTCTAAATAAATGTTTAGTCTTCCCTGTAACCTTCAACCTAGTCACATATGCGTCAGCATCCGCTATAAACAGTAGGATCCACTTTTTGAATATTTGAAGAAAACCTCCACTTGTGACATTTTTAGCTCTGTCAAGAGCTGAGATCTGGAAAAGGTAGGAGATGCTTAATTTTTTGTCTCTTTAAGTACTGTGTCAGTAACTGTTTAGTCCAAGAGGGAGATTGTGTGAAGGAGAGTCAGATTTGCAGTCTCTTACTGACTGGACTCGAGGGAAAGCTGTGGTCTTATCAAAGGAATGAAACTTCTCTTTTCTCTTTAAATACCTGTGGAACACTAAGTACTTCCTCCATAATACCGTTTAGTTAAGTGCTAGGCTGCACCTGTGGCGCACGATAAAATACACTTCCCTTCTTTCCTACAATAGGCCAACACTGCCAGAGGCGTTGACTCCCTGATCGTTTAAAATCAACATTTACTTCAGTACAACCACGGGATCAACTTTGATACGTGCAACTGGCACTAGATGGAGGCTGAAGCTTTGCAGTGAAAGCGCTAGCATCCGAATTGTTCTCGTAAGGGAAAAGTCTTTTTCAGGTTTCAGTAAAGGTGAATTACAGATAAAATGCTGCTTGAGACACTTAATCTGGTTAAGAGCCCCAGAGCCAGACTCACCTCGCGCTAGTAGATGCCAGCGGGAGAAACAAGATTCTAGGACAAGTGCACCCTCTACTGGCTGGAAGAAAAACTGCACCTGCGCTTAGCTTCTTGCATGCTCTTTCCATCAGACAGCTAAATTGGATAAAGAGCTCTCTTCGAGATGCAACATGATCTTCAGAAAAGCCGTATTTAAAAAATATTTTAAGAAATAAAATGAAGGCCTGTAAGGAACATGGAAATATGATAGAAGAACTAAGATATAACTTGCGGCACGACCTTGCACTGAGGACATAGAAGCCACTTCCAGGAGTGGGCCGGAGCCAGTGCTTTCTCCATCTTTACTCAGCTAGCCCAGGGCCTCATATCCGGGCTATAATTCACCTCCTACTAGCCTATTGGCTTAAAACCATTTTTTTCCTCTCCTTGATGATCCCAAGTACTGTCAAAGTGAATTCTGGTGAACTTTATGGAAGTGATACATAAAATTGCTTCCTACACAATCCTGGAACCATAACAATACTGAACGATTTTCTCTCTCAAATAAAAAAAAATTCTAGGAAAGAAAAACCACTTCCAAGGCACATTAAATGAGATAAATATGTGTATTTACCTTAGCCAGCTGCAGGAAAAGAGGAAAGGCCATGAGGGCTCTGAATTTTAGCCTAGAAAACGAAGTAGGTTAGGTATTCAATTTCATTATATTTTATATTTTTTAGATTCAGGTTATTATACTGCCTTTTAAAAGTCTGATCCAGCCCGCAAAGGCTGTATAATTTACCCAAGGAGAAGACAGACCTAGACGGCAGGCGCTGGTGGGGTGCAGGGTCCTGCTCAGGGCCCACAGGCCTCTCCAGGCACGCGGTCCTCCGCGACAGGACAGCCGACTGGGCAGCAGTGAGTACCTGCACACTAACAGCTGCTTTTTCTTCCGATTTTGATTTGTGATGACACCATGGACAGCGGTTCAAAATACGCAAGTCACATTAGCAGTTGACCCATAGGTAACTCAGTGTAGACAGATTTTGGCCTCGCTCTCAGAGATAAGGCAGCCTTTTCTGAGACACAGGCGGAGGCAGAGAACAGTTTGGTCAGGGGAGCAGGAGTGAATTTGGAAAGTTACTCGCTCCCAGCCAAAGCTGAACTTCCCGAAGACTCCGGTGCTCTGTGTAACTATAGATTCAAGACTAAGTCTGGAGTCAAGTAGAAATGAAACTAAAGCTAGCTATAGGTCTTTTCCAATTCAAAATAAAAACAACTGAGTGTTAACTATACTGCCTATTGGATGAAGGTCTGAATATTGTGGACTTAAGTGATGGTTTAGGCCAGTTCAACTGGGGAAAACAGTAATAATCCTGACTGCTTTTACAGAGTTGAGCGTCATGGAATCTCTGCCATGGCTCTCCCACAGACTCCAAAGTCATTCTTGCTGCAATTAGAATCACAGAATTTCAGAATGGGAAAGAGACTTAGAGCTTATCCAAATCCTTCATTTGTTGGATAATAAAATGAGGCCCAGGAAATTACGTAACTTCCCCTGGCCCTCACTACCACCTAGGGAATGGTGTCTCCTCGGAGACCAACCACTTTATCCAGGCAGTTGCTCATTGTGGTAGCCAGCGAGGAGCAGAAGCCTGCAGCCAGACAGCCAAGCCAGTGAGACTGGAAGCAGCCCCCGCTGCCCCAGCCAAGCTTCAGATGGCCGCGGCCCCAACTCCCAGCTTGACCGTAACCTTGTGAGGGACTCGGGGCCCAAAACAGCCTGCTCAGCGGCTCCCAGATTCCTGACCCTCAGAAACTGGGTGAGGTAAGCAGTTCCAAGCAATGTCTGGGGGAGAAATTTTCATGCAGCAATAAACAGGTAAAACGCTCAGAGTTATGAGTAGCACATTTTTTTAAATGCTTGAAATGCACACATAGTTTAGGCAAAGAGCAGAGGAAGTGATAGAGGGTGCTTTCCAGTAGATGAGCTAACTACCCCAAAGACAACAGGCACAGACTATTCAATCTCTTAAACAGGAACATGAAAGACTCTTTGAAAGGAAACAAGTCCTATCTAATTTGGGGGACAGATCAGGCTAGTCACAGGTCAGAAGACTTGATGTTGCTGAGTGACCTTCTACACTGATGCAATATCGCCTTCCTTGCCGTTCCTTCTCAGGGATCAGCTTCTGTTCTGGGACAGCTCAGTGGGGTAGCTCATTAATATGGACCCACAGAGCACTGGATCTAAAGTGCTATGTTCTCTAACAGGAATCCAAGTGCCTTATACGGATACAGCCATGAATTCGCATGACCACTTACCCCCAAACGGAAAAGGACACTCAGATTGGTTCAGAATGTTATGCACAATCAAAAGCGATTGTTAGAGATGGTCTCTCGGAGTGATGTGATCAGTCCTTACTCCTGGACCTACATCAGAAACAGCAACAGTGGCATAGGACATGAGAAGCTACAGGAATACTTAGAATAGTGTTAGAGCTGCAAATATCTACGGAGAAAAGCCTCCTTGTTGACCATTTTGCAAAACACACTCCTCTGCTCCACTCAGAGCGGAGGGGTTTGCTGACGCAAGGAGGGGGGGGATTCTGGAAGCTGGGCCGTCTCCTGCTTCCTGCCAATCCAGAGCTATCAGTTCTGTCTGTCTGCATTTCCTGCATTCTGAGCTCCCAAATAACTGCTCTGTGAAGTTAACAATTGTCAGAATCCCAATTTGCATTTCTTATGCTAAGATACTGTTGGCTGAATAGTTGGTGCTTTTTTCGTTCTCTCGGAGAATACTTAATTAACATCAGAGTTTATTTTCCAAGGATTGAAAAAAGCAGATTTTCTCACAAATTGCTAGTTTTTCCTTGCTGATGGCTAGAAATTCAGAAAACCAAACAAATGTCCCAAAGCAGGATACATCGCAGATGCTGAGATACAGCCTTCTCTGAGACTCCATATTCAATCCAGTAGTTTCCAAACAGATCTCAAATGGTCCAATTCCATGGGAAATAGATGTTGGGCACTGTCGTCTGTTCTAAGCTAACCAAATTGGAGACAAGGTGTTAATACTATATGACTGGCTCTGGTCTTAGACTTTTAGATAAGTTCACTTTAAAATAATAGGATCACTGCAGGCAGCGAGGAACTTCTCTGGTAAGTTGCGTGTCAGAAATCTGGCATGGATTTGAGAAAAAAGCAAACTTAAAGGTCCATGGGCTCCATCTCCTTCTCTTGTGGAGGCTGAATGGGCGGGAGGATAAGACCACCTTTTTTGCGCAAAAGAGCAATCTCTTCCTTTAAGGCCGAAATCCTCTCTGCCTGGACTTGGATGAGTTCAGTGACCTTGTTTCTTGCCACAACGTCTGCTTTCCGAGGGCCCTGGAAGGCATTGCCCTGGTGAAAGAAAACACCTCCCTGCTTTAAGCATCCTTTGGAAGGTGAAAAATTCCCCATCCTAATGTTAGCGGTGCCGACCTCACAGTCAATTTAGATGCCTATTGCTCCTTATTTTAAGGGGCCTTAAAGGCCTCCACTGAAATTCCACTATTAGAAATGTGTCCCTTTGGCCTAATGAGTAACTCTTAAAATGCAAATCCCATTAAGCTAGCTATCCATCATTCCTGCCGAGGAGGGCTCAGCCCTGCAACCATGGAAGACAAGGCACCTCCTTTTTTTATACAGGCTATATTTTGTTTTCCAAAAAGGAAATCTCCTCCCCTTGTCCAGCCGACTCCTGCTCATGCTTCAGACGTCACTTTTAGGGAGGCCTTTGTCCTGTGGACTGGATAAGGACTTCTCGTTCTATGTTCTTTCAGAACGTCCCTCATACATCGTTGTGATTATGACATTGAACCACTGAAATTTATATTTGAGACTCCTTTTTTAGGATTAAAAAAGTGGCAGTTTCATATGGTTCAACCTAAATGCCTGGTTGAGGCCTGTCTCGCAAGATCCTGTGCCTGTGAGAGAGCAGGCCCTTGGGCCTGGATCTCACCACCCAGCACCCGTCCCAGAGCTTGTGACAGAAGTCTGGGCTCAATAAACTCTGAAGGCACATTGAAGGGAGGAAGATAGCACTTCTGTAGGATCCACTCTCTGCATGGTGCTTTCCTTATGCAATCTCACGGACCCCTCGCAGCTCTGAACAAGCTGTTATTCCAGGTCACAGATCCGGACACTAGAACGGAGAGAGTCATCCAACTGGGCCTTGTCACTATGTTGCTAAGGATTTGAAGCAGGGTGAGAACCAGGTTACCTGAAGCCAAAAGCCTATGCTTTGCCCATTACCTCTACTCACTTCATAGCTAAATAGGGGTTACTGTTACCCAATACCTTCTGCCTCTTCTCCCATGCCCACCTTCACTCTACGGGCTACAAAAGCTAAATATGCCTTCCCTAGTTTCTCTTCGATCTATGAAAATAGATGGCCACAATGAATATAAGCAGAAAGCACTTGCTTTCTCAGTGAAAGGGACCTGAGAGACTGGCATTTGCAATCAGATGTGAAGCTTAGAGCTGAGGCAGCCATCTAGTGACTAGAAACTTCACTAGAAGGAAGGAAGGAACTTCAAAGAATCCCAGTGCATCAGAGGTACTGGCCCTGGTATTACAGACCCGCTGAGCCTAACACTCTGGGTCGTCTTCTCCAGACTTGGTGTTAAGTGAGGAAAAGAATCCCTATCTTCAGCTACTTTCCACGGGGCTTTTGGCCACTGGTAGCTAACCTCATGCACCAGCTCAGGCCGTCATCATCACTCATGGTCTTACCCCACCTAGTCACTTGGAAGTCATCTTAACTTTCCCTCACTTTCCTCACTGTATCCACTCAAAGTATAGCTGTTCTTACTTTGAAATGTCCTCTGACACTTTTTTGTTCTTGCCATCTATATATCCCAATCCGTGCCTAGACTGTTGGAAGAATGATAGCAATGGAGTCAGCTTTGCAGGTGGACAGACCTTGGTTTAAAAACTAAGCACCATGCAAAAACAAAAAAGCAAACCAAGAAACCAAGCACCATGGATTAGCTCTGAGCTGGTTACTTACCTACTCTGAGCTTAGGAAAATAATATTTTGAGAGTAATAGTATGAGACAGCTTATGTAAAGAGAATATACATGTAAATATATCACTTTATTGCCCTATGTATACCTATGTGTAAAGATATGTATATGTATATGCTATGTAAAGAGACATATACTATTAATTTTCTTTCCCATTCAACCAATCTTCTACTCATACTCTTCAAACTCTTTTCTCTCCAACATGTCTGGACTTATCGAAGCACATAAAGTCAACAAAATGTTTATGACTGCTTATTCTGTGAAGGTCTTGTTTAGGCATTAACCTTCTAGAACACTGTCTTGATTCTTCACTCAAAAATTCTTGAGTGGCTAAAAGGCCCTCAATACTCAGATTCCAGTCATCTTCTCAGACTGAATCTCCAATTATTAGCCTCCCAAATCCTCTTACTCATTCTTTCTTCTACACTTGTACTTGGACCAGCAATGCTTAAACTCTAGCCTCCATCAGAATCATCTAGATGGCTGTTAATGTAATTGGCTGAGCACCTCCACCAGAACGGCTAATTTGGTAGATCTGTGGATGGGGCCCAAGAATTTGCATTTCTAACAAATTCCCCAGGTGATGTTGATGCTGTTCTTCAGAGAACCACACTTAGAGAACCCCTAGCTTAGACCATTTCAGCATGCTTAAAGAAAACAAAATAAAACCAAGAAAACAATGGGGATTTGTGCCCATTCTTACTATTGTAAGAATATGACATATATTTTAAAATATGTCCTATGGGGCACCTAGGTGGCTCAGTCAGTTAAGCGTCTGACTCTTGATTTCAGCTCAGGTCATGATTTTCTGGTTGGTGAGTTCGAGCCCCACATCAGGCTTCATGCTGACAGTGCAGAACTTGCTCGGGATTCTCTCTCTCTCTCTCTCTCTCTCTCTGCCCCTCACCCCATAAAATGAATAAAAATCTTTAAAAAAATAAAAAGCATTTTAAAAAATTAAATAAAATATGTCATATATGTGTTAGGTTGCTAGAGGGCACCTCACCTAGGTGAACCTTGAATCAGGTGAACCTGTATTAAATAAGAATAATCCACCTTATACTATGTATTAAGTGTTATGTCAGGCTCATAAGAATTATGTAAGAACAAGGTGAAACCCATACAAAATAACAAGTATTTTAATAAGGTAATGTGAGATCCTACAATTAAAGATACCCACTTTCAATCAAATGAAATAAACAAATATTGGAAATGGGTATTTGACACCAAATTTAGGGATTATATTGGTATCATTTGCACCTAAATAATCTCATCTCTCCAGAGCAGAGGCAAACCCCATCAATTAGTACATATGTAAATTAATGGCATCCAAAAGGCATACAATAGAACTAGTCCCTCAGGCTCACTTATAAAAAGGTACTAGCAACTTCTTGTCCTCAGGGACCCAGGAAGGCTGAAAGTAGTCTATGATCTAAATTTGTTTAAATGCCAATACTTGATATTCTTGTGAATAGCTACCTTTATAGAGTTCCCCCACCTCTGTGAAGGGTCTGAAGAGAAGTAACATACCTGCTGGTTCTGTAGTGTATTCAATCGAGAATCAAGTTTCGTCTTTTCGATACACAAATCATTCATCTGATGAAGCTTTCCGGTGTGTTCCTTTGTCTTCATCATCAGCTCCCATCGTACGTGAGCGATCTTCTCCTGCCAGGGTGGGAAGATGCAAGATGGATTAAGTGAATAAGAAAGGAATTAGAAAAAACGCATGTCCAGATTTGATCAAAACCATTCAGCAAATTTGCATATGGAAAAATTTAATCAGAAATCAATATTAAAATGCAACCAGGGCCAAATGCATGGTCTCCAATTTGATTAGAGAAAAGCAGAATGTAGGTATGCTCAAGGATAAAAGGAGGTAAAAATAAGGTAGAGAGCACTTTATCGTTGAAGAAATGAAATCAGTGTGCATACTGACTGCTGCTATTCATTACTTAAAAGGAAGAATATTAATTGAAACAGCAAGCTTCCATGTATTGTTCTTTTCCCAGCCTTGGCCGGGATCTTCAAGGTAGCCAGCTTGAATGGCCATATGTCTCCTAATGGCTTCTCTTTGTTCTCTTACTGCTTCAAACAATTATTTTAGGTTGCCCCCATTATCTCCAGCATTCCCCTGAAAGGGACCAGTCCCATTAGCATGAACACTTCAGTAATTCGCTTCTTCAAAGCTCAGTGGTAAATCTTGGATAGCCAAGATGAGACAAGGTAGCACTAGGAACCGCTTCTCCCACCCTGTCTACTGATGAGGTAAAAGTGGAAACTGGAGAAGTCACAGTGATCTGGGGGCTTATAAAATTTTTATAAAAGTTCCTATGTTTGAATCTGGCTATCACTGGGGCACTGCCTCATCTCGTAGCTCAGGGAACCATGTAGACATTAACATCCTCTGAGACCCTGCCAGCTAAATAGTCCATACCTGGTTATAAAATTTATTACTTAGAGATGTTTTCTAATTTCCAGATACTAGCAGCATGCAAGGGCTATAGGGAATATAATCGGGGCCCTCAGAGCAGAGCAGTTCCATCTCTAACACTGCTAGAGCATTTATTTATATGTTTACGTAGACCTCAAAGTGGCATCATCCATGCCATTTTGTCATCATATTTCCATGTACTTAAGACCCCAAAACCCAGTGCTGGTGCTTTCACTCCAAGACAGGCAAGTCCCTTCAACTAAGTGAATGGTAAGGATACTGAGACAGGCTTAAGATCATAGGGGAGCCAAGTGGGGCTCACAGACTCGTCTCTGGCTGCACAAGTGTTTTGCAGGAACCACTGACGGCATTTCTTGCCTCAACCCAGGTTCCACCAAGGCGGGTCACCTGTCCTCCCGTCCGTACCTCCCACATCTTCAGTTCCTTTGCATTCGATAACTCCTTCCGAAGTTTTTTGATCTTTAGCTCTTCGAGCGTTGTGTTCACAGAAAGCGTCTGCAGGGCTTCTAGGTCTATCACGCGGCCAAACTTGCTGATCATTAGCTGACGGACCGTTTCTTCCATTTCTAAAGGAAGACATCACTGTCTTAGGTTGTTCAGCGGCTCCATGGTTATTAAATGAACAAAACCAGCAACAACAACATTCTACAGAACAGCTTTTGCAAGAGGATGGTAAAGGATTTTATGTCACCGGTTGATTTGTCCTCTGTGACTCTTCACCTGCTCCTCTGCTCACCTACAAAGCCCATTCCTGTGTTGTCTTTTCATCTACTTCACACTCCTGGGGAGCGCGGACTCAGCTTCCCCACTGGTTTACATGCTCTGAGGTGCCTCTCCTCAGACTGATAATGGGCCCCAACTAGACTACGGATGCTTCATATATTTTTTTTTTAATTACTGATCTCTAGAGCATCTGGTGTTAAGAATAGAGCAGGCACTTAGAGGAAAATGCTGTCCTACTCCACGTAAAATTAAAGTCACTGCAGCAGTTCATGAGGCCCTGCAAGGCCTGTCCTGCCCCTGTTTTTTCTCCCACCTCCTGCCCTATGCTTCTCGCCTCATAAACTCCAGACACACTGGCCTCTCAAACGCTCCAGACTCACTCCCTCTCAGTTCCCACTAACTGGAATGTTCTTCCCTTAATAACCACATGGCTTCCTCTCCTCAGCCCCTTTTCTGAAAGCAAGTTGTGAGATGGGTAAAAGGCTCACTTCCAATACACTCAGTCCTGAAGTGGTAACCAAGAGCAAGTCCTCATCCTCTGACCAGGGAAAACCACACCTTACCAGGTAAGCCATGTTTCCAGGGAGCAGTTCCTGGCCCTTCCTCACCTGACCACTCTCCTTTTTAGTTCCTTCTTAATTTCTCTTAACAATGATTTCCATCTAACATGTAACATATTTTACTTTTGTTTACTGTCTTTCCTCGACGTGAGAACACTGGAACATCTGGGGAAAATTCCATTAGCGAGGTCTGAGCTCCCCAGAAAATGAATTCTTGTAACAAGACTTTCTCAGCCACCAGATTGTCCCCTAAGTCTGCAGGCTCTAAAGTATAATGCGATGACACAGTTCTGCCAGAGTGCAGAAGTTTGCATTCTGGTATCGTTGTTACGACTGAATATAATGGTGTAACTGGCATGACTGCCACTGTGCACAATCCAGGGAGGGGTTATTCGCTTCTCTTCTATGCGGGCGGGGTTCCCAGTGACTTGTGGAATATGGTGGCCATGATGATCAGTGATGCAAAAATTAAGGTTAGAGCATTTGCACTTGTGTACTAGCCTGTGGCTGCCTGCTTGGCCTCTCAGTAGGAAGTTTGACTTCCTCCAGCTAATGCCCTTTCTCAGGACAGGCTCATGTACTAAGACATGGACTCTGGTCCTTGCCATTCTCCTTGCGGAACCAGCCTATGCCTTTCTCCTACTCAGGCCAGCTAGTGTTCACTAGAGACATAAAGCCTTCTGGAATATTTACCACATGCATTTCCCATGGCCTAGAGCTATGTTATCCTTGGAATGGAGTGAACTTACCCCTTCCCATCACCATGTTATAGACTCTCCTCTTCTTGCCTATTGGGCCCAGGGAGGAAAAGAAGGCAACAACAGCCAACTGTGGTGTTTCTCATCACTGCTAAGCCTTTGCTCTCTGGCTTATCAAGAGGAACCCATTCCTAGTTCCACTTTCGGAATCAGATCAGTCTTTAACCAGACTCACAACTTGCTTTTCAGAAATTGGGCTGGGGAGGATGGGTAAGAGAACTGAAAGTTGCTGAAAAAACTTATACCACATGGACTATTCCCTTTTATTTCCATCGATGCTCTGAAAATTTGAATACCTCATTTCATCTTCACACATTTTCCCAAACTGAGAGTTTACTCAAAGGCAAACAAACTTCTTTCCTTGTTTTCATACTAGTTTATTCCTCAGTTTGATGAATAGCACTTTCAAATATAAACAACATTCACGGGTTACAGAAGCCAGAGGAATGTGAAGTACATGAGAAGGCCTACACCTGAGAAAACTCTGTGTCTCAAATAAGTGTTATTTAAACACGGAGTCCTAATGTGTATTTTTTTATTTTATAATCCAGCCACCCATGAAGGCAGAACCATCAGCACTCATTAGAAACTGGCCTCTACAAATCCAAGCAACTTGGATTGGTTGACCAGTTGACCACTATAGGCTTCCCATTGTTTTTTATTTTTCAAATTAAAAAAAATATATATTATTCAAATGTGGTAAATACACAACAGAAAATGTATCATTTTAATCATTTTTAATTGTCCAGTTCTGTGGCATTAAAGTAGATGCTAAAGTATCAGTAATATCAGTTATTTTTAAAGTTGAAACCTTCACAACTTACACTTATGTTGCATATATCAAATATTACAAAAGTATTTAAAGGATAGTATTCTTTATACTGTACATCTTCTAATATCCACCTTAACTCCAGATAGATTAAAAATGCAAATATGAAGAACGCTAGTAATAGGGGAAAAAGTGGACAAAATGTCTTCATGATCTCAAGACAGTAAAGGATTTCCTAAGACATACACACAGACACAATGCGAAAAAACATAAGCTTTGATAAAATTAACTATATTAAGATTTTAAATGTCTACATCCCAAAAAAGATATACCAAAGTATAAAATAGTCACAAACTAGAAGAAATTTGACGTGCACTTAATGGACAAAGAGAGAATACAGAAAGAACTCCCTGAAATCAGTAAGAACACAAGACATAGAAGTAAAAAATAGGTGAAGTATATATAACTGGCACTTTACAGAAAGGGAAACACAAACAAACGGCAAATAAATGGACGTGAAGAGGTTCACCCTCCCCCGAATCCGGGAAACATGAATAAAAACCACAGTGAAATACAATTTAGCCTCCACCAGGCTGGCAAAAATATTAAAGTCTGACGGCATCAAATGTTCCTGAGAATCTGGAGCCTGGGCCATTCTCACACAACGCTGGGGAAGAGGAGGGCGGAGGAAGGAGATAAACTGGTACAACCACTCTGGAGGGCAACTTGGCAATGTAGAGGAGAGGTGAAAACCCCAGGCCTGGGGATTCGCCTTCTCACGGCACAGGGAGAGGTGTACAAGAAGGTTTACCCTAACTCTGTAATCACGAAAAATTAGAAATACCCTAAATATCCACCAACAGAAGATCGAAGAAATAAATTCTTTCCGAGTCCTGCAATGGAATATTGTAGCAGCGGTTAAAGTGAGTAAGGGATCTAGAGCAACATGGAGACCTCTCAAAACCTGTTTTAATAAAGTGAACTGCAAAACGATATGAACAATAGTACAGTTAAAAATATGTTCAAAGTTCCATATGTCGTGGAATACGTGGATATGCACGCGTGCTTACCCGCCAGTTGACCCTGGGGAAGGGGATAGCTGATAGTTTCAGAAAGAGACTGGGATCCAGTTGTCCCTTCTGTGTTTTAATTTGTTAAGCTCGGTGGTTAGTACACAGTTACCATGTTACTCTATGGTTCATCATGCATAAAACCTCTTAAATTTAGGAGAAATTGTTTCTATGATAAAAGACTCATTCTTTTAAAACAAGAGGGGACCCTTCAGTGGTATGAGTCTTGAGAGATGGCAGCTAGGAAGACAAGAAGGTGTTTCCTTGCTCTCAGTGGTTCTGATTCTGTGATTATTACTGTTTTCAGAGTTGGAGATGGTCACTTAATAGTTCCTTCTCTTATCAATAGATAGTACTAGATAAACCATGAGCTCAGTTACTCACTGCTTATAGTTTTTGCCATCTCTCTCTTCTCCCGGATAAGCTGTTTACGCCTCTCCCGGCATTCTTTGTTGAGTTTTTGCTGCCTGGAATTTTCCTCATGGAGCTGTACGATTCGCTCTTGCAGCCGTTTCAAGGAATGGTTAGAAAACACCAAGGTTCCAGAAAGATCATTAGGTATTTCTCCAAACACTATATGCTCTATCTATCAAAACAAACAAAAACAAAGATCAAACAAAATGTAAGATCATAGAAAGCACTTCCTTCTCTGTCCCTTGTTTTAGGCCACTGCCTTTGAACTTCTATCATTCCCACTACTGAGTAAGGAAAAGCAGGAGTTGCCTTCAGACAGTGAGTCATGTTATGTCCCTTTAGAGACAGCAAATCTTCCCACAGACTATGCCTAAGGTCCACTGCATAACCATGGAACGAGCATTTCAGGGTGGGGATATTAGACGAATTGCTTTCTATGGCTAATCCGGTTTGGGTCAAGTTACACACAATATACGTGAGGCTGAGCTAAGGCTTTCCTTCTAGATTATAGCTTTCTCTCTTTCCCTGACAAAATCGGAGAATACGATAGACCTTTTCTCTCACTGATATGCATCTTTGCATTTTAATGTAAGTTGTAATTCAGATGGAGTGCGGAAATGGGCAAAGAGGGGAAAAAAGAAAAAAGGACATTTTTCTTTTGTCTTGCCCTGCCTCATTAACAAGCAGAGATTAAGACAATTCTCACATCATTAGTTCATGTCCACTTAAAGATGGCATGAAAAGTGGCCTGTACACAAGACCCAAGATTTCAACTTCCAAGTCATTTCTTTCTTAAGTCGTAGGCTGGCTACTCAGAGCACCTGGCTGGCTACTTGGAAGAGCACGTGACTCTTGATCTTGAGGTCGTGAGTTCGAGCCTCATGTTGGGTTTGAGATTACTAAATATATATAAACAAACTAAAAAAATAAATTAAGAAAAAAACTGAGCCATAGGCTTCGCATTTCCTCAGACCTGAAACAATTAATTGGACTTTCAAAGTGATAATGGGCCATAGGGAAATACCTGTGTTTGGCTGTTACTCTTTCATAACAATCGAAAAATGGGTAAGAAAAGTTAGGATGTCATTACTCAGGCGGAATTCTCAGCAAAGGACTGCCCTTCTTCCCACTAGTGATCAGTGAATCTCTTCCGGAAAAGCCTGGGTGCGGTGGCTTGTCTGCTCACACGGGGTGGGGCGCTCTCTCTAGACCCATCACCTGGTGGAGCTTGAGTGGGATCACAACGAGCAGTTCGTTCAGCCGCTGCTGCTTCTCTCGTTGGTAAGCTTCCAGGGCCTCCTCCGCTGCATTCAGATTAGTTGCCACAATTTTTACCTGTGGAAAGCCCCACGTGTGAAATGTGGGCAAGAGCCAGTGAACACACACCTCGGGGGATAAAGGAGAGCATCTTGGGAGATGAGCGGGACCCGGGCTGTGATTAAATGAATGATCCCAGGTTGCAGCCCCGGGAATGTATGTTACTTTCTCCCTGCTGGGTCATGATCCACACCACTTTTTCAACCATTCCTCTGTCCCCAGGGTTGTGAAGGTCTTGTGTATAAGACTTCAGAATGCATATCCTGATTTCCTTTTTGTTTGCTGCGTGAAAAGCAGCTCTCCGCATGGAATGTCTTTGCCAAGATGGTGGGAATCTCTTTTGGTCAAAATGACCTCAATAAATGAAAAAAAGCCCTTTAAAGCAACAAAACTACTAACTAGAGCATTTAAAAAGCATGTTCTTCATCTAAAAAACTTGAAAGCCTTCCAAATCATTTCCTATTTGCGAGAGGAGAAGCCATCTATTAAAAATATTTGTGAATATGATTTAAGCGATGTTGCTCTAGGAAAGAGTATCTAAGGGGGGAAATGGGCAGATACAGCAGATATCCATCAACACAATTATACCCAGTTTAGCTTCGTATCTCCAACATGGGGTACACGCGCCCCAGAAGGTCAACAAAGTGAGGTACTAGGGCACAGAAAGAAAATGTCAGTTTCCATTTCCATTTATTTTTATCTTATTCTTTTTCATTTCTGTTTTTGTGAATGTTTCCTAATATACAAAATATATTAGTACAATAGATCATAAATATAATTTGTAAATAAATGTACATTTATTGTGGGAATACATGCTCCATAATTTTTTTTTTTACTTAAAGAAGTATTTAGTAAAAAAGAAAAAAGTTTAGGGGTACCTGGGGGGCTCCATTGGTTAAGCATCTGACTCTTGCTTTCAGCTCAGGTTATGATCTCACGGTTCATGGGCTTAAGACCCAAGTCGGGCTCTGCACTGACAGCATGGAGCCTGCTTGAGATGCTCTCTCTCCCTCTCTCTCTCTCTGCCCCTCCCCCACTCACATGCACGCCTGTGCGCACGCGCTCCTCTCAAAATAAATAAATAAACATGAAAAAAAGTTTGGAGGTCAATGATTTAGGTAAAGGAATCCAATCTTCAAAAGAGCAACAGCCCCCACCACAAATACACTTAAAGAGGAAACACTTAAAATGTAACACTTAAAATGTTTCTTCTCTGGGGAAAAGTCCTGTTAGGTCATTGCTATGAAATGGTAGTACTGTAGCTGGGAGGGCAAACAGCAGGCTGGGAAAGGATAAACAAGGAGGCACACCACCGTACTTTTTTGGATAGTGTATCGTATTCCTTTTTGAGGTTATCAAGAATTTTCTTTTCTTCAACTAAGGACTCTTCGATGTCCAGCCTTTTCTCTCGAAGTTGAAGGGCCAGTTCAAAAAGACCCACATCACAATCTGAAAAGACAGTCAAAATTAAAAAGAAGTCCCATTATTATGGAATGTGGTAATTTTAGAGGTGTAGACTTCAGAGCTTCAGAATTAATAATGACCGGGACGCCTGGGCGGCGGTTAAGCATCTGACTCTTGTTTTTTGGCTCAGGTCATGACCTCATGGTCCATGAGATTGGGCCACACTTTGGGCTCCCTGTTGTTAACGTAGAGCCTCCTTAGGGTTCTCTCTCTCTCTCTCTCTCTCTCTCTCTCTCTCTCTCCCTCTCTCTCCCTCTCTCTCTCTCCCTCTCTCTTTCTCCCCCCTGCCCCTCTCTCAAAGTAAATAAATAAACTTAAAAAAAAGAAAGAATAATGGCTACATTTAGGACTCCATTGTTTCAGGTGCAAATTGTTAATAGTGTAAGTAATCATGATACTAATTACGATATGGTAGTGACATTCCGAGCAGTACTGTGAGCCAGGCTTTCTGTTAGGCCCTTTATGCACACTATCTCACTCAAAGCTCATAGACCCTTGCAGATGGAGACTGTTGTTCCTATTTTAGACGTAAGGACCCTAAGTCTCAGACAGGTCATAGCTGGTATGTGACACAGCGGGGATTCAGGTACAGTACCTCTCTATTAATTTTCACTATATCACACCACGGCCACATTTATCCATCAAGCAATAGATAAGAATGTGAAAATAAGAGTATTACGGTAGAATTTAGAAACTTTACTTCTACCCTAGTTCCACCACTAACCGAGCTGTGAGACATTTTTCAGACCATTTAATCCTGCTGCAAAATTAGTAGTATTTAATCTTTTCAGCTCTATTTCACTCATGCATACGATTTTAGGAGGTCTCTTGTTTACAACAGTAAAACACGATTTAAACTGTATTTGAAGTGAAACTTTAAAATTTATATAAAATGGCTAGAAAAATAAATTTCAGGCCAAAAAAATTGTTTTCCCTGCACTGGACTATTCATCTATTGAGACTGTAAGAACATTGGTCTGGCTGCTTCAGACTGGTTTTACCAGTGAAAACAGTGAATATAAATTGCTAAGCATCTCCACGAAACTGGTGCAAAATACCCTTACAAAGCAGATTTTAAATATGAAAATTTGAATGGGTTTGTCAAAATGGGAAAGCTTTGTAAAAAATATACACACACACTGCAATCCATTATTTCTCTATAAAATGAAAATTGCTGCATAATTTGACTGTGAATCAACTACAAATTATCTGCAAATTGTCTGTCATTCATAAATGGCTGCCTAAGGGAAAAGAAAATAAATCATCCAGAGAGCCGAAAAAGAAAGTATTCATTGACTATACTTCATACAACTTAAACTGTCTTGCCTTAAATTTTATTACGAGACAGCTGAGAAACCAAAAAAGGACCTCCTTTATATGGTCAGTGCATCTTCACACTTCACACAGAACATAGAACATACGGCTTCCTCCAACTTACTTGTTGGGCAAATAGAATCATCAAAAACCTCATCCTCAGATCCAGACTCATCTTCATCACTCTCTAGGCTGGACTCTTCTTCACTTGATTCATCACTCTCTTCTTCGTCATCTAAATTGAGAGAAAACCATTGTCAATAAGCAGAGAAGTTCCTGTGTTAAGCTAAATACCGGATTTTAAAAATGAAGTATTTTTGTTTTTAATGAGTTAATCATTAGGAAAATAACAGAGAAAGCAGAACTTAGTCAATATTTTTAGAAGAGTTTAAAATGGTCAAAGACAATCCTATCCAAAGCAATCTACAGATTCAGGGCAATGCCTATCAAAACACCAATAGTGTTTTTCACAGAACTAGAACGAATAATCCCTAAATTTGTATGAAACCACAGAAGACCTTGAATAGCCAAAACAATCTTAAAAGCACAAAACTGGAGGTATCACAATCCCAGATTTCAAGATATGCTACTAAACTATAATAATCAAAAAAAGTGTGGCACTGGCAGAAAAACAGACACTTAGATCAAGAGAACAAAATAAACGGCCCAGAAATAACCCCACATCTATATTGTCAAACTGTGACAAAGGAGGCAAGAATAGACAATGGAGAAAACACAGTCTGTTCAGCAAATGGTGCTGGGAAAACTGGACAGATACGTGCAAAAGAATGAAACTGGGCCACTTTCTTGGGGGGGGGGGGCACTTTCTTATACTATACACAAAAATGAACTTAAAATGGGTTAGAGACCTAAATGTGAGACCTACTGGAAGAAAATATAGGAGATAATTTCTTTGACACTGGCCAGAAAAAAAACCCATCTTTCCAGATATGCCTCTAAAGCAAGGGAAACAAAAGCAATAATAAACTATTGGAACTACACTAAAATAAAAATCTTTTGCACAGTGAAGAAAACCATCAACCAAACACAAAGACAACCCAATGAATGGGAGAAAATTTGCAAATGATATAACCAATAAGGACTTAACATCCAAAATATATAAGGAACTTCTATGACACCAAAAAAAAAAAATCTGCTTAAGAAATGGACCGAGAACCTGAATCAATATTTTTCCAGAGAAGATGTACAGATGACCAACAGACTCACATGAAAAGATGCTCAACATCACTCATACATCAGGGAAATGCAAATCAAAACCAAAATGAGGTTCTTACTTGTCAGAATGGCTAAAATAAAAAATAGAAGAAATACCAAGTGTTGGTGAGGATGGGGGTGAAAGGAAACCTTTTGCATTATTGGTGGGAATGTAAATTGGTGCAGCCACTGTGGAAAACAGTATGGCGACTCCTCAAAAAATTTAAAATAGTACTGTTAGGAATCTACCCAAGAGACACAAGACTGCTGATGCATAGGGGCACGTGTACCCCGATGTTCATAGCAGCACTTTCAACAATAGCCAAATCATGGAAAGAGACTAAGTGTCCATCAACTGACAAATGGATAAAGATGATGTGGTATATGTATACAATGGAATATTATGCAGCAATGAGAAAGAATGAAATTGGGCCATGTGTGGCAACATGTATGGAACTGGAGGGTATTATGCTGAGTGAAATAAGTCAGGTAGAGAAAGACAGATGCCATATGTTTCCACACATACGTAGGCTTTGTGAGACCTAACAGAAAACCAGTGGGAGGGGAAGAGGGGAAGGGAAAAAAAAAGGCACAGAGAGGGAGGAAGACATAACATAAGAGACTCTCAAAGACTAAGAACAAACTGAGGGGAGAGGGGGGTGGGGAGGGGGCAGAGTGGGTGATAGGCACAGAGGAGGGCACTTGTTGGGATGAGCACAGGGTGTTGTATTGAAACCAATTTGACAATAAATTATTTAAAATTTTAAAAAAATAAAATAGAACTACCATATGATCCAGTAATTCCACTACTGACCATTTACTCAAAGGAAATTAAAACACTAGTTCAAAAAGATATATGCGCCCTTACATTTATTGCAGCATTATTTACAATAGCCAAGATATGGAAGAAATCCAAGTGTCCATTGATACACACATATATATGCAATGGAATATTACTCCGCCATAAAAGAGAGATGAGCTCTTGCTACTTGCAACAATGTGGACGGACCTAGAAGGTATAATGCTAAGTGAAATAAGTCAGAGAAAGATAAAAACCATATGATTTCAATTATATATGGAATTTAAAAAACAAATGAACAAACAAAAAAAAGCAGAACCAGAGACATAAATACGGAAAACAAACTGATGGTTGCCATAGAGATGGGTGAGGAAGAGTGCAAAGTATAGGCTTTCCAGTTATGGAATGAGTAAGTCATGAGAGGAAAGGTACAGCATCGGGAATATAGTCAGAGATACTGCAATAGTGTTGTATGGTGAGATGGTAGCTACGCTTGTGATGAGCATAGTATAACATACAGAGTTGCTGAATTACTACATTGTGCACTTGAAATTAATGTAACATTGTTTTTCAACTATACTTTAATCAAAGAATTATTTTTAAATCAACGGAATTCAGCAAAATAAAATAACCACATTAAAAACAAACAAACAAATAAATGGTTGAGGATACAGAGACCAGAAACTCAAATGCCTGCAGAACGTTGTGCAATTAATTTCAATGCACTGAGTCAAAGAGGGTTGAGACCAAGCTCCCCAACTGCTTATGCTGTGGCGCACCTAACACACACTTGGTTTTATAGGTCCACAATTACCAAATAATAGTGCCCTGAAAAGAATATTTTCATAACTTCCCTGAAGTACTGCTATTTATAATATTTATTTAAACTACTTAGTGTGAATATTTATGTCTCGCTGTAAAAATATTAAGGTGTTTGATTTAGAGATCCTGCAAGAAACCATGTTGGGGGTGTTAGTTGACAAAGACTCTCTTCTTTAACCGAACTTGAGTCAGGCTCCTCTGAGTCCTCTCTCTGACCAGGAGTGGACCATAGGTTCTGCTCTTGACCCATTTGTGCAGTTTTAGCAAGAATCCAGCATCGGTTTAGTAAAATTCCCACACCCTTGATATCTGATGAGATTCCTCCTTATTCCTTACCCTCACTCTCTTCGCTCTGGCCTGTCTTCAGCAAGAATCCTATTAGGTCAGTCTAGCAAAGAATTACCCTACCTCTTAGTAATTTTCCATCCACGGACTCCCAACCTGCTCCTTGGCTATAAATCTCCATTTGTCCTTGTTATATTCAGAGCTGTACTGACCTCTCTCCTCTATTATAAAAATCCCACTGAGGCCACCTGGGTGGCTCAGTTAGTTGAGCATCTGACTTTGGCTCAGGTCATGATCTCATGGTGTGTGGGTTTGAGCCCACGTTGGTCTCACTGCTGTCAGCACAGAGCCCACTTCTGATCCTCTGTCCACCTCCCTCTCTCTGCCCCTCCCCAACTCATGCTCTCTCAAAAATAAACTTTAAAAATAACTTCTGACTTTGTAATTTTAAAACTCCCCTGAAGAAATCAATGAGTCCAAATAGTTTCACTGGAGAATACTGCCAAGCATTTAAATGATTACCACCATACACATTATCTTCTAGAAAATGATTCATATTTTGAAGCTAGTATTATCCTGATACTAAAACCAAAAACAGTACAAAAGAGAAAAACAAAGCAAGCTATAGACCAATGATCCACATGAATATATAGACACAAAATTTCTTTTTGTTTACTTGGGGCTTAGGGTTTTTTTTTTGGCTGTTTGTGTTTTGTTTTGTTTTGTTTTTTAAGTAAGTTCCACACCCAACGTGCGGCTTAAATCACAACTCCAAGAGCAAGAGTTGCATGCTCTACTGCCTGCCTCTCTAGCCAGGCGCCCCTAGGCACAACATTTTTAAATAAAATATTAGCAAATAGAATTCAACAATATATAAAAAGAATTATACATCATAGGGGGAGGATATTTCAAGGGTGTAAGTCTGAGTCAATAATCAGTAATCAGCCAAGGTAAGCCACCATATTCACAGGCTAAAAAAAAAACAAATCATATAATCATCAACCAATGCAGAAAATCATCTGAAAAAAATTCAATACTCACTCATAATAAAAACTTAGGAAAACTAGGAACAGAAGGGAACTTCCTCAACTTGATAGACTATCTATGAAATATGTATAGGTAGCATACTTAATGGTAAGAGAGTGAATGCTGTCCTCCTCAGATTAGGAATAAGGCGAGGATGTCAGCTCTCAGCACTCTATTTCAATGTAATACTGGATGCTCTAATCAATGTGATGAGGCAAAAAAAAAAAAAAAAAGAATTTGGCATAAAGATCAGAAAGAAAGAAATAAAACTGAACCTATTTGCAAATGGAATTATTGTCTACATAGAAAATCCCAAGGAATCTATGAAAAACTCCTAGAACTAACACATGAAGTAAGTCACAAGTTAGGTGATCAACATCTAAAAAGCATCTGTATCTCTATACACCAGTGTGAACATGTGACACCAAGATTAAAAATAAAATAGCATTATAAATTTGAACTAATGTACATTATTAGTATGCCACTTATTTCCTTTATTTTCTAGCATTTTGTGTGAGATTTTAATAAAATATTTCTATTGCTAAAAATTTAAACAGCACTTAAAATCACTTTAAAAAAGAAAATACTTAGGTATAAATCTAACAGAACATAAGCATGAGTTGTATGTTAAAAATAACGCAATTCTAATGAAAGAAATCAAAGCTCTAAATACACACTGTGCTCATTCATTGGAAGATTCAACAGAGTTAAGATGTAAGCTTCTCCCCAAACTGATACAAAGGTTGAATACAATTTCTATCAAAATTCCCCCAAGATTTTTTGTAGATATAAAAAAAATTATTCTAACATATGATAAGTTAAAGGAAATAGAATAGCTAAAATAATTTTGAGAAAGAAGAATAAAATAGAAGGAATTAGTCTATTTGACTTCAGACAATGGCCTCTGTAATTAAGACTATAGTATTGGTAAAGAGGAGACAAATTGATCAACAGACCCAAATACCCACAAATAGATCCACACAAGTGATTTTTGACAAAGACCAAAAGTGATTCAATGGGAGAAAGACAGCTTTGGCAACAAATGGTGCTAGAGCAATTGGACATTCACAGGAGGAAAAAAAAAAAGACTTTGACCTAAGTCTCACACCTTATATAAAAATTAAGCCCAAATGGATCACAGACTTTCATGTAAAACTATAAAACTTTTAGAAATAGATAGAAGAGAATCCTTGGGACCTAGGGCTAGGCCATGAGTTTCTAGACTTTGACACCAAAGCAAGATCCAAAAAGAGAAAAATTGATAAATTGGACCTCAACAAAAATAAAACCTTTTGCTCTGTGAAAGACCCTGCTGAGAGAATGAAAACACAAGCTGCAGACTGGAAGAAAATACTTGCAAAGCATCTGACACAGGACTAGTGCCCTGACTATAACAAAGAACTCCTAAACCTCAAGAGTACAAAAGCAAAAATATCCTTTTCAAACATGGGCAAAGACATGAGGAGATATTTTATCAAAGATGACAATCAGTTGGCAAATGAGAAGATGCGCTTGTTAAACGAAACTACCCTAGGCTGCCTTGGACCAGATACACACACAAGTTAACTCCAGATGGTTTAGAGACCTACAGTTTTATAGTCTCTCCCCTTCAACCTCACAGCACCTTTGTCTATATTGTAGTTAAAAAAAGGTGTGAGATGTGTCTTAGCTACTTCTCCATTTCATGCTAATGAGAAAAAAAATAAGATCATATATTAGAAAGAAATTCAAACCGGCATCTCTTTCAACCTCCTTTTTCTTCACCCGCTTAATCCTCTTCTTCAGGACCTTCATGAGGAAATTAGCAAATTTATTATTTTCTCCAAGGGCTGTTTGGAAACTAGCATAGAGTGCTTTTTCTTGGTCCTGGAGCTTGGCGATTTCATTCTTTTTCTCTTCCATCTCTTTAAGAGTTTCATTTATTTTCCACTAAATGAACAAAAACAGGAACAAGTGACAGAGTATTTCTGATAAACTAGGCTCAGAAAACAAGATATATTACAATGTAAGGTTACAATTCACAGACATTTTTTAACCTTCTTAATAGAGATTTGTGTTTCTGATGTTTGCAGAGCCATCCACATATTTGGTTAAATTTTTATCATTATTTTGTAAAAATCAGTTAAGTACAATCTAATGGAACTAGAAGCAGAACAGCAAAGACACCCCAATCCCAGCAGAAGAAGAGAAATAATAAAGTTCAGGACAGAAATAAACAATATAGAATCCAAAATAACAGTAGCACATATCAATGAAACAAAGAGTTGGTTTTCTGAAAAAAATAAACAAATTGATAAACCTCTAGCCAGGCTTCTCAAAAAGAAAAGAGAGAGGACCCAAATGGATAAAATCACAGATGAAAATAGATTATTACAACCAATCCCTCAGAAATACAAGCAATTATCAGGGAATACTATGAAATATTATATGCCAAAAAACTGGACAACCTGGAAGAAATGGACAAATTCCTAAACACCCACACACTATCAAAACTCAAATGGAAAGAAATAGAAAATTTTAACAGATACATAACTCATGAAGAAAATGAATCAGTTATCAAAAATCTCCCAGCAAATAGAGTCCTGGACCAGATGGCTTCTCTGGAGAATTCTACCAGACATTTAAAACAGAGTTAATACCTGTCCTTCTCAAGCTGTTCCAAAAAATTGAGATGGAAGGAAAACTCCTGTACTTATTCTATGAAACCAGCATCACTTTGATTCCCAAACCAGACAGAGGCCCAGCAAAAAAAGAAAACTACAGGCCAATAACCCTGATAAATATGGATGCAAAAATTCTCAACAAGATACTAGCAAATTGAATTTAACAGCATATAAAAAGAATTATTCACCATGATCAAGTGGGATTCATCCCTGGGTTGCAGGCCTGGTTCAATATTTGCAAATCCATCAATGTGATACATCACACTAATAAAAGAAAGGATAAGAACCACATGATCCTGTCAATAGATGCAGAAAATGCATTTGACAAATACAGCATCCTTTCTGAATAAAAACCCTCGAGAAAGTTGGGATAGAAGGAACATACTTAAACATCATAGAAGCCTTTTATGAAAAGCCCACAGCTAATGACATCCTCAATGGGGAAAAACTGAGAGCCTTCCGCCTGAGATCAGGAACATAACAGGAATGTCCACTCTCACCACTGCTATTTAACATAGTGTTGGAGGTCCTAGCATCAGCAATCAGACAACAAAACAAAATAAAAGGCATCAGAATTGGCAAAGATGAAGTCAAACTTTCACTTTTCGCAGACAACATGATACTCTACATGGAAAACCCAACAGACTCCACCAAAAGTCTGCTAGAACTGATACATGAACTCAGCAAAGATGCAGGGTACAAAATCAATGTACAGAAATCAGTTGCATTTTTATATATCGATAATGAAGCAACAGAAAGATAAATAAAGAAACTGATCCCATTCACAACTGCACCAAGAACCATAAATATCTAGGAATAAACCTAACCAAAGATGTAAAAGATCTCTATGCTAAAAACTATAGAAATCTTATGAAGGAAATTGAAGAAGACACAAAGAAATGGAAAAACATCCCATGCTCATGGATTGGAGGAATAAATATTGTTAAAATGTCAATACTACCCAAAGCAATCTACTCATTGAATGCAAGCCCAATCAAAATGCACCAGAATTCTTCTCAAAGCTAGAAGAAACAATTCTAAAATTTGTATGGAACCACAACAGACCCCAAATATCCAAAGTAATATTGAAGAAGAAAACCAAAGTAGGAGGCATCACAATCTCAGACTTTAGCCTCTACTACAAAGCTGTAATCATCAAGACAGTAAGGTATTGGCACAAAAACACATAGACCAATGGAATAGAGAACCCAGAATTGGATCCACAAATATACGGCCAACTAATCCTTGACAACGCAGGAAAGAGTATCCAATGGAAAAAAGACAGCCTCTTTAACAAATGGTGTTGGGAGAACTGGAGAGCAACATGCAGAAGAATGAAACTAGGCCACTTTCTTACACCATACACAAAAATAAACTCAAAAATGGATGAAGGGTCTGAATGTGAGACAGGAAACCATCAAAACCCTAAAGGAGAAAGGAGGAAAAAACCTTTTTGACCTCAGTAGCAGCAATTTCTTACTCGACACATCTCCAAAGGCAAGTGAATCAAAAGCAAAAATGAACTATTGGGACCTCGTCAAGACAAAAAGCATCTGCACTGCAAAGGAAACAGTCAACAAAACTAAAAGGCAACTGATGGAATGGGAAAAGATAGTTGCAAATGACATATCAGATAAAGGGCTAGAATCCAAAATCTATAAGGAACTCACCAAACTCCACACCCAAAAAACAAATAATCCAGTGAAGAAATGGGAAGAAAATATGAATAGACACTTTTCCAAAGAAGACATCCAGATGGCCAACAGGCACATGAAACAATGCTCAACATCACTCATCATCAGGGAAATACAAATTAAAACCACACTGAGATACTACCTCACGCTGGTCAGAGTAGCTAAAATGAACAAATCAGGAGACTATAGATGCTGACAAAGATGTGGGCACCCTCTTACACTGTTGGTGGGAATGCAAACTGGTGCAGTCGCTCTGGAAAACAGTGTGGAGGTTCCTCAAAAAATTAGAAATAGAACTACCCTATGACCCAAAAAAAGCACTGCTGGGAATTCACCCAAGGGATACAGGAGTGCTGATGTATAGGGGCACATGTACCCCAATGTTTACAGCAGCACTTTCAACAATAGTCAAATCATGGAAAGAGACTAAATGTTCATCGGCCGACGAATGGATAAAGAAGATGTGGTTTATATATACAATGGAATACTACTTAGTAATGAGAAAGAATGAAATCTGGCCATTTGCAGCAACATGGATGGAACTGGAAGGTATTATGCTAAGTGAAATAAGTCAGGCAGAGAAAGACAGATACCACATATTTTCACTCATATGTAGATTTTTAGAAACTTAACAGAAGACCATGGGGGAGGGGAAGAGGCAAAAAAAAGTTACAGGCAAACCATAAGAGACTCTTAAATACTGAGAACAAACTGAGGGTTGATGAGGGTTGGGGGAGAAGAGAGAGTGGGTGACGGGCATTGAGGAGGGCACTTGTTAGGATGAGCACTGGGTATTGTATGGAAACCAATTTGACAACAAATTATATTTAAAAAGAAATCAAGATCAGCTTTTTAATGTTTAACTTCTTCAAAAAATCTAAATTAAATGAAATTTTTACTATCAGCTAATATTTTTGCATATGTGACATGTCTCAAAAACAAAAGATGTTTTTCATATAAATATATAACTAAAATAAAAACACCTCATCTCTTAATATACCTTAAAATTGATGTTACTATTCAATATGTAATATCTATTTGATGGAATCTTCCTTCAAAATAAAGTTAGATGGTATAATGTATCTCTTTAAATTTAATATATACATAACAAGTAAAGAAACTTAGTTTCCCATGACACTAAATTATATTACTGTGAAACTAGAGGTCATATTTAAGAAGCTAGTTAACTTCTTTTCCAAGTATGTTCATAAGGATAACATATAATCAAACTCAATTTTATGAAAGTTAGTGACAACAAAAACATATTTTGAAATTTGTAAACTAAATATAAGGCTCATTTTTGAAAACTTATTCTCCTACCTTACAAAATATCAGATCGAATTCACTAAAAAATCTCATACACTTCTTTCTGACCAAGAATACTAAAAGTAGAGCAAGCAGGAATAACAAGTGAGGAGGAGGAGGAAGAAAAGACAAGAGAGGAAGACTAGAACAATGGAGAGAATTAAGTCAAGAAGATGAAGAAGAAAAAGAACCAACTCTCCTCCAAAACTATAGGACACAGCTACCCAGCACTCTCCTGCCCGTTCATACTTGCATATCCTGTTCTTCTTTGTCTAATGAATTAACACGCTCTTGAAGTATGTTCTCCTGTTTTTCAAAATTCTTGAGGAGAAGCATTTCTTGAAATAATGAGACATGGTGAAGGTCAGATAATTTCATCTGAGTATCTAGTTTCAGTTTCTGATGCCTCAGGAAACGGAGTTCTGCATCAAAGGTGACAATCAGTTCTTGGATCTGAGGTGGAAAAAGATTTGAGTGTATATAAATTAATACCAGGTAAGTGTATTTTTAAAATTATCTAACAATACCAGTGTGTTTAGATAAAACCATTTTCTCGTTATACCCTTATTATGGAGAAAGAATTATATGGGCTCATGTGATGCATATCAATTTATCAATATTATGAAATTTACATAAATTTATTAAGCAGTAGGGATTCTATAACTATAGTCCTTTCGGCTATTTCTTTACCATTGATTAAGTCATCAATCGAGAATGCCCTTCTTGCTGTACTCTATGTTTTAAATCAGAGACTATGAGCTCTTTGTGCATGGTGTTTATATCTGCCTCCACTTTACCCAACAATATCTCTACATTGCCTCTCATACAGGAAGCATGAAATATTTCCCTCAACTTCTCAATCTGAAAAATTTCAAACATTTCAAAAGGTGATTTAATTTTATAGAGTTGGGATGAGAACAAAGTACCCAAGCCCTGGTCTAGACCCAAGGCTATCCCAATGATTCTAAATGCTCGGTTTTGCTGATTTTGGCACACCTTCCCCTTCACCCCATCCCCAAGGAGAGGAAGGCATCAAGAGAGAGTCTGAGGGCAAGTTCTCCTGAGGAAACTAGTACCATGGGTAGAAGACAAAACATTCCATGTTTTTCATCAGTCTGTGAATCATGGGGAGCCTCAGCAGTCAAAAATGTGTAATGAGTAAGGGCCCAGCACATGGCTGAAAAAAATTAAGAGAAACTACTGCTAGAGAATTTGAGAGCTTAGAAAAAAAAAAAAAAATGGAGGGGCAACTTGGTGGCTCAGTCGGTTGGGTTTCTGACTTTGGCTCAGGTCATGATCTCCCAGTTCATAAGTTCAAGCCTTGTGTCAGGCTCTGTGCTGACATCTCAGAGTCTGCTTCATATTCTGTGTCTCCCTTTCTCTGTGCCCTCCTCTGCTAGTGCTCTCTCTCTCAGAAATAATAAATGAATAAACTTAAAAAAAAGAGAAGAAAACTTTTAATTATCTATGGTTGTAGACTAAGTGGGCTCCTCTTTAATGTTCAACAAATTTGAATTATTTTTAGATTTACTTTGAAGCAGGATTATATATTTTTTAGTGTAACACCATTCCAAAACTGTACCACATAGATGTTTAAGTTTGTAAGGTTCACACTTGTTTTGCTCTCACTTACCCAATAGCCTGTAAGCTTTATGAGGATAGAGAGTATGTCTGGCTAGAGTATTGTTACATCCCTACTACCTAACTACCACTATTCCTGCACAAAGAATGTCCAATACATGTGTTAATACCATTATTACATTAGTTACGATGAAATCAATCAAAATTTTTATTGATTATCTACCATAGGTCTGGCATTTCCTAGACACTGCAGGGGAATCAAAAGATGATTATATGCAGTCCTTCTCTCAAGAGCTGTGTAATATAATTAGCAAAACAAAAATAACACATATGAGCACTGAGTGATGTACAGAATTGTTGAATCATTATATTTTACCCCTGAAACTAACATAACACCGTGTGTTCATTATACTTGAATAAAACAAAGAACATACATAAAACAGAAAGAAATATAAGTGCAAAACCTGAGGTCCTACTTATAGGTGCAATTGGAGTTTAGAAAAAAGAAGAGTATGTAACGTGGACAGAAGGTTCTGGAGCAGGTTTGGAACTGTGATGAGTTTTGAATGATGGCTCACATTTGAAAGGAAATCAATGCAGGTGGAAAGAAATAGCAAAGGAAAAAGCAAACATAAAACTGAGAATGGGGGTGGGGAACAGAAGCAGGGAGAAGAAGGAAGAGTGAGAAAGCAAGGCTGGATGACATACAGATACTGGGTGAAGAATACATTTGGGAAGCTATTTATTGGGGGTGACTTCACAGGGCAGAGCTGGACAGACATTTAGGAACAGAACTCTACATGACTGGCAGCAGAGAGCTGTCTATCCAGGAAAGGTCCTTTTCCTTCCGGATGCAAAGCACCTCCTATACAACTGGCCCCAACCTGGTCTGGTTTCCTAGAAAAAAAAAAATAGGTGCCATTCCAGCTCCAGAACAATTTCGAAGCCATTCATCGTCACAAACACTCCCACTGATGAAGCAAATCACACGTTAGAGAAAGAGAAGGATGTAAAAAGCCAAGGGAGCCCCGTTTCTCTGGAAGGTTTTTAAATTATGTTCCATCCATCATCTGAAAGCTGCTCCATCACTTGCCCTTTTCCAAGACTTGAGTTAGATGGCGATGAACACGGATTTGCCCTTAATTCTTAGTTTTGAAGAAAGCAAGAAGTTTAAAACCTCCAATGTTCTTGAGCATAGAGCAATGGTTTCCAGAAGGCCAGGAATGAGGAGGAAGCCAAGCCTTCAGTGAGTTGTGGGCTGGTCAGGTCTTGGGAAAGATTATTATAGAGAATAAATAAATAAATAATAAAGAAAAGGAAAGGAAAGGAAAGGAAAGGAAAGAAAGGAAAGGAAAGGAAAGGAAAGAAAGAAAGGAAAGAAAGGAAAGAAAGAAAGAAAGAAAGAAAGAAAGAAGAAAGAAAGAAAGAAAGAAAGAAAGAAAGAAAGAAAGAAAGAGGAAGATCTAGTTCTTCCCTTCTCCTCTCTTTCAGTTTTAAAAAGGCACAGTTTCACCGCTTACCCTGTTGGTCAAATACTGTTGCATGTACACATGCTTAATCTCTTCCCTCTTCATAATCTCCAGCTCTATATCAATTGGATCTGCTTTTTCAAATTCCATTATCTTTGGAGTCTCTATATTGAATGATGATGCCTTTGATGATCTAGACAATGAATCTCTTGTTGTCAAATCACCATCTTTTCCAGAAGAGAGTTTGAGGAATCCTCCACCTGTGCCTACAGACCCGCTGGGTTCCGGTTCCGGTTCAGAAGCCTTTTCTTCCTGACCCTTCATCTGCGCTTGCTTAAAATTTAGGAGAATTTCCTCATCATAGTGAAATCTCTTTTCTGGAACTTCCTCCGGGTGTATCTGGGGGATTTCAGGGATAGGAAGGTGCTTGGATATGTGAAGAGTTGACTGAATGCTCTTCAGTTCTTGCACCAGGCACTGTATTTCCTCGATGATAGCCACTTTAAAATCTCGAAGAGAAAGGATACATTTGTTCATGTGCATTTTCTTTGAATGGGCCTAATAAAAAGAACAGAAGGAAACAAAATGACAGCCCACTCACAAAGAGCACTTTGAAATAGGATTTCTGTCCCTTGACTGGTATGCTAGCAAAAATCCAAAATAAAAATTTATCTGATCATTCCTATTCACTACTAAGTTACTCGTTTGTCTAGCTTTAGGCTGATTCCCATTTAGCTTCTCCAAAAGAGGAAGAGAGTAAGGATGTGATTTTCTGGTATCTACAGCTGGCCTGTAGGGCTCAGTTCTTCGTTCTCTTCCCACCACCCAGGGAAAGTCCTCCCTGAAGGCTTTTACTCAGCCAGAACCTAGACAAGGAAAGCTCATTATTTGGTCAGGAACACACACACATAACTGCCTTTCCTTGATGGAAACTCAAATTCTATTGGCTTCGACACATTTTGGGTTGCCCACTTATGGACAAACTACAGTTTAGCCTATATTTATTCTGCATTTTGGCCACATTATTACTGTTACTTCTTGTGCAGGCAATGTCATGACCCTGAATTGCAATATCATGGCACACCAAGAGATTCCAGGATACTTCCTTTGTTCCTTACTCATTTATCTAAGCCAAGTTGTGGCCCCTGCCTCAAGCCACAGGAGCTATAGTGGCCCATTGCTCCCTCATTACTAGCTGTTTCCCCACTCTTTGATTCCTATAGGCACATGCAACCCTAATCCTGTATAAAGTTAGGTAACAAAATGGTCCAAAGGCTATTAAGAGTTACTTTGCATAAAATATACAGGTTAAAAAAAATCAAAGGTCACTTCTCCAAATTGACAGTAATTCATATTACTTGGGGACTTTAACATCCAACTAATATCAGTGCATACATGACCCAGATAGAAAATCAACAAGGAAATAGAGGCTTTAAATGACACATTAGACCAGATGAACCTAGCAGATACATAAAAAAAAATTCCATCTCAAAATCGAACACTCAAGTACAAATGGAATATTCTCCAGGATAATTCACATGCTAGGTCACAAAAAGAATCTCAATAAATTTAAGAAGATGGAAATCATATCATGCATCTTTTTTGACCACAGTGGTATGAAACTAGAAATCAATTACAAGAAAATATTGAAAAAACATTAATACATGGAGGTTAAATCGCACGTTACTCAACAATGAATGGGTCAACTGAGAAATCAAACAGGCAATAAAAAAAGCACATAGAGACTAATGAGAATGAAAAAACAGTCCAAAATCTTTGGAATGCAACAAAAGCAGTTCTAAGAAGGAAGTTTATAGATAGAAGCCTAATCAAGAAACAAGACAAAGCTCAAATAAACAACCTAATCTTACACCTAGAGAAGTTAGAAAAAGAACAAAGTCAACAGCTAGTGGAAAGAATGAAATAATAAAGATTAGAGTAGAAGTAAATGAAATAGAGAAAAAAAAACAATAAAAGATAAATGAAACCAGGAGCTTGTCCTTGAAAAGATAAACAAAAGTGATAAACCTTTAGCTATACTAATCAAGAAAAAAGAGAAGACTAAATAAATAAAATCAGAAATGAAGAAGGAAAAATAACCGACCTACAGAAATATAAAAAGATTATAAGAGAATATTATGGAAAATTATATGCCAACAAATTAGACAACCTAGAATAAATTGATAAATTCCTAGAAGCATATAACTTTCTGAAACTGAAGAATAGAAAATATGAACAGACTAATTATTAGGAATAAAATTAAATCAGTCATCAAAAAATAAAAGTCTAGGACCAGATGGATTCACAGGTTAATTCTACCAAATATTGAGAGAAGAGTTAATATCTATTCTTTTCAAACTCTTCCAAAAAATATGAGGAAGAAAATCTTCCAGGTACATCATATATAAAGCCAGCATTACCCTAATACCAAAACCCACAATTACATGCCAAGATCTCTGATGAGCATAGATACAAAAATCAATAATATCTTAGCAAACCAAATTCAACAATACATTGAAAAAATTATTCACCACAATCAAGTAGGATTTATTCCTGGGATGCAAGTGTGGTTCAATATTTGGAAATCAATCAGTGTCATATATCATATTAACCAGAGAAAGAATGCAAACTATATTATCATCCCAATAGATGCAGAAAAACCATTTGACAAAATTCAACATCGATTCACGATAGAAAAGCTTCCAATAAAGTAGGTTTAGAGAGAACATACCTGAACATGATAAGGGCCTTACATGAAAAACCCACAGCTAACATCATAATTCAATGGTGAAAAACTGAGAGCATTCCTTCTGAGATCAGTAACAAGACAAGGATGTCCACTTCCACTACTTTTATTCAACATAGTACTAGGAGTCCTAGGCGCAGCAATCAAACAAGAAAAAGAAATAAAAAGCATCCATATTGGTAAGGAAGAAGTAAAATTGTCACTCTTGGTAGATGACAGGATACTATATAGAGAAAAAAAACCTAAGGACACCATCAAGGAATTACTAGCACTGGTCAATGAATTTTGTAAAGTTGCAAGATACAAAATTAACATAGAGAAATTTTTTGCATTTCCATATGCTAATAATGAAGTAGCAGAAAGAGAAATTAAGAAAACAATCGCATTTACAATTTTACCAACAAGAATAAAATACCTAGCAATAAACTTAACCAACAAAGTGAAGACTTGTACTCTGAAAACTATAAAACATTGGTGAAACAAATTAAAGAAGACACAAATAAATGGAAAGATAGTCCATGCTCATGGATTGGAAGAATTAATATTGTTAAAAATATCCATACTACCCAAAGCAATCCACAAATCTAAAGCAATTCCTATTAAAATACCAAAAGCATTTTTCATAGAACTACAACATGTAATTCTAAAATTTGTATAGAACTACAAAAGACCCCAAATAGCCAAAGCAATCTTAAGAAAAAAGTACAAAACTGCAGGTATCACAATCCCTGACTTCATGATATACTACAAAGCTGTAGTAATCAAAACAGTATGGTTCTGGCACAAAAATGGACATGTAGATCAATGGAAAGAATTGAAAACCAGAAATAAATCCAACTTATACAGTCATTCTATGATAGATGAAGCAGGAATATACAATGGGGAAAACGATGATCTCTTCAACAAACGGTTCTGGAAAAATCCGACAGCTACATGCAAAAGAATGAAACTAGACCACTTTCTTATACCATACATAAATATGAACTCAAAATGGATTAGAGACCTAAATGTGAGATCTAAAACCATAAAATTTCTAAAAGAAAATATAGACAGTAATTTCTTTGACATCAGCCATGGAAACATCTTTCTAGACTTATCTCCTAAGGTAAGGGAAACAAAAGCAAAAATAAACTATTGGAACTACACCAAAATAAAAAGGTTTTGCACAGCAAAGAAAACCAGTAACAAAACTGAAAGGCAATATAGTGAATGGGAGAAGATATTTGTAAATGATATATCCAATAAGGAGGTAACATCCAAAATATACAAGGAACTTATACAACTCAACACCAAAAAAAAAATCCAATTAAAAAATGGGCAGAGAACCTGAATAGACATTTCTCTAAAGGAAACGTACAGATGCCCAACAGACACATGAAAAGATGCTCAACATCACTAATCAGGGAAATACAAATCAAAGCTACAATGAGATATCATCTTACACCTGTTAGAATGGCTAGTAACAAAAAGACAAGAAATAACAAAGGTTGGCAAGAATGTAGAGAAAAAGGAACCCTCGCATACTGTTGGTGGAAATGTAAATTGGTGCAACCACTAAGGAAAACAGTATGGAGGTTGCTCAAGAGCTAAAAATAGAACTAGCAAATGACCCAGTAATACCACTTATGGGTATTTATCTGAAGAAAATGAAAACACTAATTTGAAAAGATCTATGCACCCCTATGCTTATTGCAGCATTATTTATAATAGCCAAGATACAGAAGCAATCCAAATGTCCATCCATAGATGAATGCATAAATAGGTGGTATATACATACAATGAAATATTATTCATCCTTAAAAAGAATGAGATCTTGCCATTTGGGACAACATGGATGGCCCTCAAGTATATTATGCTAAGTGAAGTAAGTCAGAGAAAGGCAAATACCATATGATTTCACTCATATGTAGAATTTAAGAAACAAAACAAACAAAAAGAAACAAAAAAACCCAGACTCTTAAATACAGAGAACAAACTGGTGGTTGCCAGAGGTGGGGTGGGGAGATGGGTGAAATAGATAAAAGAATTAAGAGGTACAAATTTCTAGTTAGAAAATAGTAAGTCACATAAATGAAAAGTACAGCATAAGGAATACAGTCAATAAGATTGTAGTAACATTATTTAGTAAGAGATGGTGACTACACTTATTGTGGTGAGCACTGAGTAACGTATAGATTTGTTGAACCATTATATTGTTTACCTGAGACTAATATAACATCGAATGTTATTCTTCAAAAGGAAAAGGCACTTCTCCAGGCAGTCTTAGAAAATTTACCTGTATAATTACTACTTATGAACAAAGAACACTGTAAGAAAATAGAGATTTTTTTTACATACTTAAGAACTTTTAAAGCATTAAAGTAGAACTCAAAATCCAGCACTTCTGTGAATAGTGGACCACTCTGAAGCACCTGGAGGACTAAGAATTAAACTTAAAAGAACAAATCTAAGCCAGCATGATGACGGTAAGGCCCACCTCTTTGAGGAACCCTTTTTACGTACCAACATTTTCTTTTCAGTTTTCCAAATACCACACATACCTAACTACTGGCCACAGGGAAGGGGGATATATAATATGTTATTTCCAAAAAAACTTGAAACATTAGTAATTTTTAATTTAGCCATGACAGTAATGACCACTTATTGACTTTGACCATCACTTTTAACTTTATGAGGCAGATTAGATATATTTTATTGTTGTTTATTGATACCAATACCCTTTTAACAGACAAAATAACTGAGGCTTAGGGGAGATTTGCATGACTAGCAAAGTTTACATGGCCATTAAGTGGGAGAGGTGGGAACAGAACTCCGACCTTCTGACTTGTAGAATAGTGTGCTCTACGTTAATTTATGCTGCTGTATTAATAAAATGGATTTCAGTGTAATGCAGCTCAGTTCAAGACATCATACCTGACCATCATCTCTAGCTAGGCTATGAAATTTCAGGTTGGATGACAGGCAAACTGTGCTCAAAAAACATTTCTCTATGATGATGGATGGAACACGATAGATGAACAAGAGTTACTTCAGATGAAGAGCTAGAAAAACAATCTAAACGGTCACTGAGAAAATGTTCAAAATGTCTGTTTAAACAGAAAGGTTCATAGTCATGAGCTATGAACATTTATCTATGGGTATGATTTGCCATACGAGGATCCTTGTACTTCTGGCACATATAGCATCTTCAGTGAAACTGAAAAAGACTCTTTTTTTTCCTGAAGACACTTTACTGCCATTTGTCAGAAAATTATAAAATATTCTAATATGCTAGCTCTGTGGTGTGATTAGCACTCTCGCCAATGGGACGCCTTGTAATGTTCAAACTTGTAATGTTCATAGTAGGTGGCCGTGTTCCGAATTCGCCTCAAAATGGTAGTTTAGATACTGAGTCTCTAAGTGTGAAAAGTCACTTGTCAGACCAAATTAAGGAATTACTATAACAGGGAGAGGAGACTTTAGTAAGATAATAGGGATGAGAAATCAGGATAATTGGAAGCAGTTTGGCAGAACGTAGATAAAAATTTTAAAAAGGAATATGTTAATAGGTTATTACTGAGACACCTAAATAATTTGTAAATTCTGGAAAAAAAAGAAAAGGCTGAACAATCACCTTTTCCCCTAAGTCTTTGGCAGTCTACAGCAGCCAAAAACTGTATCCACAAAGACATGTTTGAATTTCAGAAATCCAAAGTCTCTGAAATATAGAGCTTTAACCCATGAAATATATTGAGTCAAGTAATTAACTTGAAGGCTGATTCTGCCATTTTAACTAAATAATCACAGATAAATCTCTTGCCCTCTCTGGGCCTCAGTTTCCTCACTTGTAAAAAGGTGGCATTATTCTAAATAATCAGGAAGATCTTTTTCAGTCCTAAATTTCTGTGACTATATATTCCTATAGACCAGCTAGTGAAATGGGTGGTTTCAGCACAGAATACCACTAAAAACTCTGGGTGCCTCTCATTGTCATGAAAGCAGCGGCTAATAAATACCAGGGAGTCCAGCTGTCCCAGTTCCTCTTCCTTCTTGGCTGCATTTACTCTCATGTGCTCAGGTATCTTATAGTCCGGGGCTGTCTTCAGATTGAAGTCTCCCATATACAACTGGGCCTCTTTGATGGCTTGAACATCTTTGGGATCTTCATAGTCGTCCTGAGGTTTACTCTTGTACCTATCAGAAAAACAGGCAACCGAGCCACCAATGTACAACGAACTTCAGTTTGTCTACTATATGTACATAATCAAATTCAGTCATAAAGCAAAAGGATAATTCTGAGTGTGTGGTACTTTTGTCCTTAGAGCCCCAGCATTTGTTTTTTAAGTTAATGACTACAGATCTTCCACAACTTACAGCGGGGTTATGTAGCAATAAACTCATAATTGAAAATATCATAAATTCAAAACGTATTCTATATACCTAACCTACCTAGCATTATAGTCTAGCCTACCCCACTTAAACATCAGCCTACAGTTGGGCAAAATTATCAAATAAAAGTCCATTTTACAATAAGATGTTGAATATCTCATGTAATTTATTGACTACTCTACTGAATGAAAGTGAAAAACAGAATGGCCGTAAGCGTATTGATTGCTTATCCTCATGATGGTGTGGCTGACCTCTGCCCTGCCAGGAAATGCCAAGTGGGGAACCCACACTTTTACCACCACCAGGCTTTACCGAGGCAACACAGCCCCTACAGTGATGGTGTTAAAGGTGAGCCCTGAGAACCAGGACTTCATCTCATGATAAGTATAGAATATATCCTGCTAATGTCAGAGAAAGTCAGCTGAAACTGAATGTATAAATAAGATTCAGAGTCTCATAACATAATACCCAAAATTTCCAGACTATAATAAAAAATCATATGTCATACAAAGAATCAAGATGACCTTAACCTGAATAAGAAAAGACAAATACTACTTGCAAACCCCAACATGATAGAGATGTTAGAATAATCTGACAAGAATTTTACAGCAGACATCATAAAGTGCTTCAACAAGTGATTAGAAAGATGCTTGAAACAAATGAAAAAATTAGAGACTCAGAAAGAAATGGAAGGTACAAGGAAACACCAAATGGAAATTTTAGAACTGAAAAGTGCAGTAACCAAAATAAAACTGAATAAATGGGCTCAACACCAGAATGGAGGATACAGAGGAAAGGATCAATCAATTTTAAGATAGAACAATAGAAATTACCCAATATGAACCAAAAAAAGACACTATGAACAAAAAAACAACAAAAATTAAAAAGAAAAAAAGCACACAAAGCCTCGGGGATATAACATTTGTGATATTGGAATCCAAGAAAGAAAGGAAAAAGAGGACTGAGCTTCAAAAAACTATAAGAAATAATTGCTGAAAACTTTCCAAATTTGGTCAGAGACATAGGCATACAGATTCAAGATGTTTAATATTTAATCCTGAAAAGGATAAATTAAAAGATGTACCAAGACACATAATAATCAAACTTCTGAAAACTAAGGACCAAAAAAACCCCCAAACCAAACCAAACAAAAAAACCCTTGAAAGCAGCAAAAGAAAAATAACACCTTACATATAGGAGGGAGACCATTGGAATGGCGGAAGATTGATCATAAGAAACCATGGGGCCAGCAGGAAGAAGCGCAACACTTTTTGCATGTTGAAAAGAACTGTTAACACAGAATTTTATATCTAGTAAGAATATCCTTCCAGAATGAAGGCAAAATCAAGTTATTCATAGATGAAGGAAAACTAAGAAATTGTCACTGGCATACCAATCCTAAAAGAAAGACTTCTAAAGGAAGTTTTGTAACCAGAAATGAAGTGACAGAAGAGGGGAACTCTGGAACATGAAGAAGGAAGAGATTAAAATGTTAATGGTGAAGGGAAGAAATGGGCAGAAGATATGAATAGACACTTCTCCAAAGAGGACATTCAGATGGCCAACAGACACATGAAACGATGCTCAAAGTCACTCATCATCAGGGAAACACAAATCAAAACCACACTGAGATACCACCTTACACCGGTTCGAGTGGCTAAAATGAATAAATCAGGAAACTATAGATGCTGGCGGGGATGCGGAGAAGCAGGCACCCTCCTACACTGTTGGTGGGAACGCAAACTAGTGCAGCCACTCTGGAAAACGGTGTGGAGTTTCCTCAAAAAAATGAAAATAGAGCTACCCTATGACCCAGTAATAGCACTGCTAGGAATCTACCCAAGAGATACAGGAATGCTGATGCATAGGGGCACATGTACCCCAATGTTCATAGCAGCACTTTCGACAATAGCCAAATCATGGAAAGAGACCAAGTGCCCATCAACTGACGAATGGATAAAAAAGATGTGGTACATATATACAATGGACTACTACGTGGCAATGAGAAAAAATGAAATCTGGCCATATGTAGCAACGTGGATGGAACTGGAGGGGATTATGTTAAGTGAAATAAGTCAGTCAGAAAAATACAGATACCATATGTTTCCATGCATAGAACTGGATTTTGAGAACTGGGGTGGGGGGGGGAGGGGAAAGGAAAAAAAGACACAGAGAGGGAAGGAGATAAAACATAAGAGACTCTCAAAGACTAAGAACAAACTGAGGGTGAGGGGGGTGAGGGGGGAGAGGGGGTGATGGATATTAAAGAGGGCACGTGTTGGGATGAACACTGGATGTTATATGTAAACCAATTTGAAAATAAACTATTAAAAAATGTTAATTGTGAAAATATTGGCAAAAACGTTGTACATCTACTATTGTCTAAGTCATGTTTGATGTTCGGAAAAACTATAACACTGTCTGGTGTAGTTCTAAAATGTCTGTAGAGAAAATATTTATACAATTGTATTATAAACAAAGGAAAAGAGAGGCAATGGGAGGTGAAACAAGACATAAAAACAGGTAAGATTTCTACATTTTATTTAGGCTGATAAAATGTCAACTGTAGACTGTGTTAAGTTGCGTATACGTAATGTAATACCTAGAGCAAACGCTAAAAAGCTGTACATGTGATATTTTCAAAAACGCTATAATCATTTTGGAACTCCAAAATATTCAAGTAAACCACAGGAAATCCATTAAAAAGAAAACAGAAAAACAGAGGACAGAAAACAAAATATAAACTAGCCAATATAAGCTTGAAATATCAATTCTAATGTGTAAATTATTTACGTGTAAATGGTCTAAATATACCAATTCAAGAACTGAGATTAACTGAGTAGCTTTAAAAAACATAACTCTAGGGGCACCTGGGTGGCTCAGTCGGTTAAAGGTCAGACTTCAGCTCCGGTTATGATCTCACGGTTTGTGAGTTCGAGCCCCATGTCAGGCTCTGTGCTGACAGCTCAGACCTGGAGCTGCTTCAGATTCTGTGTCTCCCTCTCTCTCTGCCCCTCCCCTGCTTGTGCTCTGTCTCTCTCAAAAATAAATATTAAAAAACTTAAAAAAAAACATAACTCTACTGTATACTGCCAATAAAACACCAGCTTTAAACATAATAATATAGGTAGGTTGAAGAGAATGAAAACCATTCGAATACTGAATTCTTTCCCCCTAAGATCAGAAACGAGTCATAGATGCCAGCTTTCCTGATTTCAACATTATACTGGAAATTCTAATGAGTCTAACAAGAAAATAAAGGGAAATAAGAGGCAAACAGATTAGATTAGAAATAAAATTGTTCTTATTAAGAGATGATAAGATTGTCTACACAGAAAATCTAAGGAACCTACCAAAAAACTCACAGAATATGATAGTTCAGCATAGTCACAGGATACCAGATAAACATACAAAAATCCATTGTACTTCTATACTAGCAATGAACATGGTTTGAATAACAAAGCACAGTATCACTTAGAATTGCCAAAGGGTGAAATATTTACGTCTAATTCTAACAAAATATATGTAGGACTTTTATATTGAAAGCAAAACACTAATGAAAGAAATCAAAGATCTAAATAAATGAAGAATCATACCATGTCCGTGGATTAGAAAACTCAACATAATAAATACATCAGTTCCCCCTCCCACAAACTAATACACAGGTTTAACACAATTTCTATCATAATTCTAGCAAGGCTTTATTTGTAAATACAGACAAGATTATTCTAAAATTTATATAAAAGGTGAAGTAACTAGAATAGTTAAAACAATTGAGATGACCAATTTCAAGACCAATTATATAGCTACAAGTAATCAAGACAGTGTGTTACTGGCAAAGGGACAGACACATAGATCAATGGAACAGAACATGAACCCAGAAGTAGACCCACAAAAATATGGCCAGCTCATTCTTGACAAAGGTGCAAAATTGCAAAATCAAGTCACTGGAGGGGAGGGAGCCTTTTCAATAAATAGTGCTAGAGCAATTGTACATCCACAGGCAAAACAAACAAACAAAAACCTAAAGCTCACACCTTATACAAAAATGAACACCAAACGGATTATAGACTTAAACGTAAATTGTAAAATTATAGAACTTTCAGAAAAATAGGAGAAAATCATTGGGAACTAGGGCTAGGCAGCATTCTTAGACTTGACACCAAAAACAAGATTCATAGAAGGAAAAATTGATAAATTGGCTTTAGTAAAAATAAAAACTTTTGCTCTGCAAAAGATCGTGTTAAGGGAATGAAAAGACAAGCTACACACTGGGAGAAAATATTTGAAAACCACGTAACCAACAAATGACTGATATCTAGGATATATGAAGAACTCTCAAAACTTGACAGTAAAATAGCAAATGATCTTATTTGAATATGGGCAAAAGACATGAAGAGATATTTCATTGAAAATATATGTAGGTGGCAAAAAAATTTTAATGGGCTTGTTAAATAAAAGTACTTCATGCCACATTTTTTTTTAAAGTCAACTTTAGATGAGGAGACATCTAAAAGTGAAAGCCATATGTTAGAAGAACATAAGGAAAAATAACTTGTTGGAATAGAAAAGAATTTCTTAATTCTCAAAAAATCCCTGACTGTATTCACAAATTGGAATTTTTGGACCTTAAACTGTAAGGATCATCGAAGTTCCACGAAGGTATCGCCACTCTGAAAGATCCAGCTGATCTGTCTTCAATATCTTCATCTATTTCTATTTCATAGGTATTTTGAAACTCACATTAAAATGAAAGCGTTTAGGCAAAAAGAGAAAAAAAAAGCTTACAGTTCTTCCCATTCTTTTCTTCTCTGCTGAATCTTAAGTTGGGCCCTTTCAGCTTTAAATATAAGTTTCCTTGTTTTCTCAATTTGATTTTCCACCATAATTTCACTTAGGGTTTTAGGCCGAAATTTCTTCCCTTTCTCTATGATTGAGTCGTCTCGTATGCTAATACTCCCACCTGTTCAGAGAGTCAACGTTTTTGTTTTCAATTTTTTTTGAAACTTCAAAATGAAATTCACAAATATTTTTTAAACCTGCCACATTAAAGAAACAGAATATAATGAATCTGTAAATAGTATTTGTTAAACAAGTACCATGAACTCAACCCCATAATAAGTATTTTAGAATACTAAAATAAAGAGATAGGTCACAATATTTGCTCTAAATCACCTTATTGAAAAGTTAGCAAGCTAAGACATATATTAAATAATTAAAAAAACAAGGTAAATGATGAGGGGGCCACTGATAGATACACTGGGAAGTTGGGTAGGAATGCTTCTGATATGGAGAGGGAAGAGGGACTCAAGTGAGTCCTATTTGACATACGTAATTTGAGGTGACCCATAGTGATTACAGTGGTCTGTGGCTGATTAAAAAACTAGTCAGAAACATACAATCGAACCTATGATTTAAAAATTTTTATATTAAATATCTACTGAGGCAATTTCATAATTCACATTCAAACCATGGAGAAATATACTCTAGAGATACTTTGGAGGAAAAGTTAAATAATAATATGGGGTAGTCATATAGTTATAACTCACCACTTCACTTTTCATATTTCAAATATATGGTAATATGGAAAAGCGGGAATTTAATGTGGCTTGGGTGGTCATGGAAAGACTTTATAACAAATGTGTAATTCAATCTGGAATCTCTAAGAACTGGTAGAATTCAGAGAGGAGAGGAGTGAATTGGTCACTCCAGTCAGAGCCTGGGCATAAAAGTATCAGGCATAATTAGGGAGCAGTAAGTGAGACAATAGGCTAAAAACACCAGTAGAACGGTATGAAAATGCACTAGGAAAGAGAATTTATAGAAAACAGAATAGGAATATACTATGGAAGGATTAAATACCAGGATAATGATTTCAGAATTTATCCCAGAGGTAGAAAGGAGCCAGTAAAGTTTTCTCAAAGAGGATAACCAGCATTAATGTCAGTACATCATGGGTACTAGTTGCAGTGCCTTTTGTTTATTTTTGACTGGGCTCTACAAAGTCATTCCCAGAATTCTTGTCTTCCTCCTACTCATCTGCAGTCACCCTGAGGGCAGTTACAAGAGGCAGGTCACAGAGATTGAGAAGTACTCTTTTCACACCTGAATTCTCAAGCCTTTCTGTTTAAAGCATAAGCTTTTGAAAAATGGTTTGAAATGTTATGCTCTGTCCCCAGTTTCTGGGGTGGGGCCCAAGAATCTGTAAAGAAACAATGCCTAGAAGGTAGCAACTGGGAAAATCCCAGATTGGAATAGTTAGGTGTGGGAAGTAAGAAATTAGCAGCATCAGGTACTCTTACCCACTTCAATCACATAACCCGGGTGGGTATGCCTTAGCCTGCATCAAAGACCTGGTGTGGCGCATTTGCTGGAGGAACACGGCCTCTCATTCTCAGCCATACCACTCACCTCTAGCTCTCTTGATTATTATCCAAAGGAATAAAAAAGTGGAGATAACAGACTGAGGTCAAGCCACCAGAAAGGGTTTGAAAGTTCTGCCCATGAAAAGATTATTCAGTTGTGAAATCTTAATAAGGATTAAAAGATATTTTTGTCATTTAGGCTACCTGCATCTTTCTGACTATCCTTTCTTCCAGCTCCCTCTTTTTCAAATCTCTCCAATTTGCTTGTTCTTCTTTCTGATTGACTTGGTCGTTTGGACTTGGAGTACTTAGAGGGCTTCACAAGTCTATAGGAGGATATCTTGTGATCACTTCGTATGGCGTGAACCACAATAGTATCACTTTCCAATGAATCACGAAATCTTAAAAAAATAGAACAAGTATTTGCAATAGTAGCCATTTTAATCACTCTGCATGATTAAGTAAAACAGGACCACAATACACTATGCTTATACATGATATTATATTGTGCTGGATCCAAAATTTGACCATGCATTAACCAACAAGGATGTGATAGAGGTTGCAGGGGACTTTGTTAAAGAGCAAGTAAAATTTTCTTCCTAATGAAAATATTAAACAACTCATTATTAATCAGTATATAATGCCATTGTTTTGCTAATACATAGAAAAACAAAATTTCTTCAGGAGGACTGTAATTTAATGGTAAATGAATCTTAACAAACTCTAAAAAAATGTAATCTACCTCCCTGTTATTTCATATGAGATATATATCACATATATCTCATATAATACCCTATTTGCGTCTATAAAAATATATTTTTTTAATTTTTTAAGCATTTATTTATTTTTGAGACATAGAGAAGAGCGTGAGCAGGAGGAGGGCAGAGAAAGAGAGACACACACAGAATCCGAAGGAGGCTCCAGGCTCTGAGCCATCAGCACAGAGCCCGACGCGGGGCCCGAACTCACAGACCACGAGATCATGACCTAAGCCGAAGTCGGCCGCTTAACAGACTGAGCCACCCAGGCGCCCCTATAAAAAATATTAAACTCAGGAATTCATACTACTGTCTAGTTCACTTTTCCTTTATAGCCCAAAGATATTTGTACTTTATCAATTAATGCTTAATTCTTGCTATTTTTGGCACTGTTTCATAATTATTACTCCATTTTTTAATTTTAGAATTTAATTTATTTATGTATATAGTAATCATTCCTAGTTTATCTTTCTTACTATTTTTCTAATTCAATCCCTTTAACTCTATCTCTTCTTTTAAAATGGCTTGTTATTTCTAATTTTCCCCTTTCCCTTATAGTATAGTACCTTTCTCATCACTATAAAACTTTATCTTCTTGCTCACTGGAGTTTTACTCTTTAAATTTTAGTCTTTCCGTGAGACACAGACAACATGAAGGAAAAATATGCATGGTTTTGATCCCATCAAAATATAAAACTTCTGCACAGTTAGAAAAATTTGAACAAAGTTTAAGACAAATGGCATTGTAGGATAAAGCATTTATAATATGTTTAAAAGAAAAATACAGAAGTAGTGAATAAAATTAAGGGGGAAAACAGAACTCAAAGGAAAATGAGTTCAGAAGATTAAATATAAATGAACTATAAACATATGAGAAGAAATTTCCAGAAGAATAATTCTCAGAAGAACAACAATATACAAAAGGAAATACTTAACTTCACCAATAACCAGAAAAATGCAAGTTATTTAACCGAGAGTTACCACATTTGCTCTATTAGATTGGTGAAGATGAAAACACTGGTATTATCCAGTGTTACTCGGTGGTACAATTTTATTCTCTCTCCTATTCCTATCAGATATCTAGAGTGTTTGTTTCCTTCCATATGTTTATTGAAGATGCAAAGTTGAGGAGGATGCAGCCTGGACAGGGAAGGGAAAGGAAAGCTGGGAAGTAAGGAAACAAGTATTTGAGGGCAAGAAGATTGGGGAGGAAGAGATTCCACCTGAAGGGGAAGGACAGACAAATTGGGTCCTAGAGTTGTGGGTACATATTCCCTGCTTCCAACAGCCTCTGGGGAAATAAAAGTTCCCAAGAATAATGGTTGCACGTGTATTCGATTCTGGGAATAGGAGTTCCTGGCCTCACCAAAACCTGCCTGTTCCAGCAGAGCACAGAAGCCAGAGAACCAAACAAATGAAAGAAGCAGGCAGACTGGGACAATGAGCTTCACTGGTTTAAGATTCATACTTACCATTAATATACATTTACAAATATAGTATGAATATTTATTAAAGCCAACATAGAATACTAGGTCGAAGGTTCTTCCTGAGAGAATTTCTAAGGTACTTTCGTCTCTTGGTAGGTAGTCATCTAGATATCATTCCAAGATTCAAATATTCATGAATTTAATATCAGGTAACAAGTGCCATGAATCACAGGGCAGAGTTTCAGAAAAGCAACTGCTGCACAGGGAGAGAGTTCTGGAGATCTCCAGAGTCTCTCTTCCAGCATTCAGGTAATTACTGGTCACCACACGTGAGGAGTCTACCTGAGGCTGGGGAAAGAATCACCGGAAGAGAACACTAGAAAAACCCCCAGACCTCACACAGGTTGGAATAGCTTGTGTTCCCAGAAGCCCAATAATACATGGGACATAGAATAGAGTACTCAGGATTTTGTCTTAGTAGTGAGGAAAAATTAGTTTTAAACTAAAGGCTGCCTGACCCCACCTAACACAGGTTAAAAGCAAGCCTCAAAAACTCAGACTGGGAGTGCCTGGGTGGCTCAGTCGGTTAAGCGGCCGACTTCGACTCAGGTCATGATGTCGCGGTCTGTGAGTTCGAGCCCCACGTCGGGCTCTGTGCTGACAGCTCAGAGCCTGGAGCCTGCTTCGTATTCTATGTCTCCTTCTCTCTCTGCCCCTCCCCTGCTCATGCCTCTGTCTGTCTCTCTCTCTCACAAAAGTAAATAAACGTTAAAAAAATTTAAAAAAAAAAAAAACTCAGACTGTTTCCAAGTAACTTAACTGAATCCCAAAACAAAGCTCAAGAATATTTAAAAGTATATGTGAAACTCATAATGTCTGGAATCCGATCTAAATTTTTCAGGCAGGCAAAGAGGCAGAAAAATATAACACAAACAATAAAAATTTCAATTAATAGAAATAGACTATCTACCTGCCTTCTTTCTTTCCTTCTTTCTTTCTTTCTTTCTTTCTTTCTAAAGCATATTAAAGCAGTTATTATATTTTATATGCTCAGGATGGTAGAGGGGAAAGCTTGAGCACATATTTTCTTAATGTTTAATCCTTTTTTTGAGAGAGAGACAGAGCATGAGTGAGAGAGGAGCAGAGAGAAGAGAGGGAGACAAAGAATCTGAAGCAGGCTCCAGGCTCTGAACTGTCAGCCCAGAGCCCAACATGAGGCTCGAACTCATCAACCGCAAGATCATGACCTGAGCCAAAGTGGGACACTTAACTGACTGAGCCACCCAGGTGACCCAGCATGAGCATATTAAAGTGAACAAAATCCTTACCTATGATACTAGGAAATCGATAAATAATGATTAATAAATTCATAGAAAAACATTATTTAGATGTATGGTTATAACCACTAGAAGAGATATTAAGAGTGGACTCTTTTCAAGATCTATCATATTTATGGATTTAAATACTCAATATTTATTTTTAAAATCTATCATGTTGAAGTTGATCTATAGATTCAGTGTAATTCAGTCAACATCTTAGCAGGTTTTTTGACAAAAACTGACAAGTTATTTTATTCACTATTCAAAGGACATACACAACTATATATATATATAAATAGATATAGATATGTTTACCTGATTTATGACAAAACTATCAATACAATCTAGTGAGGAAAGGATGGTCTTTTTAACAAATGATACTAGGTCAATTGAATATCCATACAGAAACAAATGACACACGATCTCCATCTTATACCTCCCCCAAAAAATCAATATAGATAATGGCAAAATAATGGTGCTTTTAGAATAAAACATAGGAGAATTATTTCATGAATTGGCAATAGGCAAAGATTCCTTAGTAACAATATAAAAGCATCAACCATAAAGTAAAATATTGATAAAATAAACTTTATTAAAGTTAAAAACTTCTCTTCAAAAAAAGACACCATTAAGAGAATGAAAAAGAAAACCACAGATTAGAGCAAGATATTTTACATGCGTGCACACACTCAATGTGCCATATATATATGTGTGTCACAAATACATGTGGCATTCATCTACAAGACAAAAAACTCCTATCTAGGAGATATCTCTAGATATCTAGATTATTAGATGTATACTTTTACAACCCAATTTTAAAAATGAACAAAGAACTTGAAAAAATGCCTAAGAAAATACACAAAAAACCAATAAGTATAAGAAAAGAAGCTAAAAATAATCACTCGCCAGGGAAATGCCAACTTAAATCACACTGAGATATTACTATAGAATGGCTGAAATTTAAAGAGACGACAATATCAGGTGATGGCAAGCATGAGTGTTATGTTTGAATTGTGTCTACCCAGAAAGCTACTTTGAAATCTCCCAGTCTCTCAGAATGTGACCTTATCTGGAAATAGGGTCTTGACAGAGGTAATAAAGTTGAAATGAGATCAGTAGAGTGGTCCTAACCCAACATGCCCTTGTGTTTATAAAAAGTGTGAACTTGGACATGCACAGAGGGAAGATTATGTGGAGGAAATAAAAGAGAGAGAACACCACATAAAGGCAGAAGACTTGGAATAATGCATCTCTAGGAAGAACACCGAAGTTTGCTGGCAATTCACTAGAAGCCCAAAGAGGCATAGAGCAGATTCTCATTTCCAGGTCTCAGAAGAAACTAATAAAAAGCATTTTTCACAGAACTAGAACAAATAACCCTGAAATTTGTATGGAACCACTAAAGACTTCAAATAGCCAAAGCAATCTTGACAAAAAGCAACAAAGCTGGAGGTATGCCAATTCCAGATTCCATGATATGCTACAAAGCTATAGTATGGTACTGACATAGACACATGGATCAATGGAACAGAATAGAAAGTCCAGAAATAAACCCATGCTTATATGGTCAATCTATAACAAAGGAGACAAGAATACACAAAGGGAAAAAAACAGTCTGCTCAGCAAACGGTGCTGGGAAAACTGGACTACTACATGTAAAAGAATGAAACTGAAACATTTTCTTACACTGTACTCAAAATGGATTAAAGACCTAAACATGAGATCTGAAACCATAAAACTCTTAGAAGAACACATAGGCAGTAATCTCTTGGACATCACCCTCAGCAACATATTTATGGATATTTATCCTGAGGCAAAGGAAACAAAAGCAAAACTAAACTGTTGAGACTACAACAACAACAAAAAAGCTTTGTACAGCAAGAGAAACAATCAACAAAACATAAAGGCAACCCAGTGAATGAAAGAAGACATTTGCACATGATATATCGATAAGGGGTTAACATTCAAAATACATAAGGAATTTATACAACTCAGCACCAAAATACCCCGAACAGTCCAATTTAAAAATGGGCAAATGGAGAGGAGGCTAAAAAAAAAAAAATAAAAATAAAAATGGGCAAATGATGGGGCACCTGGCTGACTTAATTGGTAGAGCATGTGACTCTTAAACTCAAGGTGATGAGTTCAAACCTCATGTTGGGTGTAGAGCTTACTTTTATAAAAATTGGGCAGAGGACCTGGATATTTTTTCAAAGAAGACAAAGAGATGGCCAACAGACACATGAAAAGATGCTCAACGTCACTAATCACCAGAGAAATACAAATCAAAACCACAATGAAATATTTCCTCACACCTGTCAGAATGACTAGTATCAAAAAGAAATAACAAGTGTTGGTGAGGATGTGGAAAAAAGGGAACTTTCACACACTCCTGGTGGGAATGTAACTTGGGGCAACCACTGTGGAAAACAGTATGGAGGTTCCTCAAAAACCTAAAAATAGAACTACCATATGACCCAATAATTCCACTACTGGCAATTTACCCAAAGAAAACAAAAACACTAATTTGAAAAGATATATGCATCCCTATGCGACAGCAGTAGTATTTATAATAGCCAAGATATGGAAGCAACTCAAGTGTCCATTCATTGATGAATGGATAAAGAAGATGTGGTATGTGTACATTATACACACACACACACACACACACACACACACACACACACATACAATGAAATATTATTCAGCCATAAAATAAAATGAGATTTTGCCACTTTCAACAACCTGGATGGACCTAGAGGATATTATGCAAAGTGAAATAAGTCAGATAAGAAAGACAAATACCATAGATTTCACTTACATGTGGAATTTTAAAAATAAAACAAATGAACAAACAAAAACAGACTCTTAAATACAGAGAACAAACTGGAGGGGAGATAGGTGGGTGGATGGGTGAAATAAACAAAGGGGATTAAGAGGGGATTAATATGGGTGCCTGGGCTGGCTCAGTCGGTAGAGCATGAAACTCTTGATCTTGGGATTATGAGTTCGAGCCCCATGCTGAGTGTAAAGATTACTTTAAAAAAAAGAGGCAATTAACAAACTTCCAGTTACAAACAAGTCATGGAGAAGAAAAGTATAGCATAGGGAATATAGTCAATAACATCGTAATAGTGTATGGTGACTACACTTATTATGGTGAGTACTGAGTGATACATAGAATTGTTGAATCAATGTTGTTCATCTGAAACTAATGTAACATCAAATGCCAATTATACTTCAATATAAATAAATAAATAAAAACATATCTCCCCTCCAAGAAAACATACCCCAACTGAACCAACACTTTGATTTTGGACTTCCAGGCTTCATAACTTTTGCCTGTTATTTTAAGCCAACCAGTCTGTTGTACTTCATTATGGAAGCCCTAAGAAGCAAATACGATGGGGATCAGTGGGAATTCTCATACACTGATCTTCACGGTATAAATTGGTTGAACCATTTTTGGAAAATTGTTTGGCAATATCTAATAAAGGCAAACATGTATATAATCTTGACCCAGCAGCTCCACTGATTATATAACAAATAAGTGTTTATGACCACCAAAAATCATGTACAAGAATGGTCATAGCCATTCATTACAGCTAAGAAATAGAAATAACTCAAATATCCATCAACAGTAGAATGGATAAATAAATCATGGTGTAAGCATTAAGACTATTACAAAGCAATGAAAAAGAATAAACTGCTACCTGCAAATAGACAATCTTAGGCATGATGCTAAGTAAAAGAAGCCAAATACAAGATTTAGTACTGCAACATTCAATTTGTGTGAAGTTCACAGACCAAACTAATGTGATAAACATTCACCTCTGGAGAGTAGATATTTACTGGGAGGAGGTCACAAGAGTACTTTTTGGAGCACTATAAATGTTCTTAATCTGGGTAGTGGATATATGTATGTATATATCTATAAAATTTATTAAGCTGTTCAGTTAGAATTCATGTATTTTACTGAATGTAAATTACATCTCTAAAAGACAAGGAAAAAGTAATTTCCTCTGGATAGTCCAATTGGTACATGAGAGATTGGACAGGAAGTTATTGGTTTTCATTATAAATCTTTTGATTTTATTTTTGATTTTTTAAAGATGTACATGCTCGTGTGTTAACAAGATATAAAATAATTTTCCAAAAACAAAAATATGTTTCATAATTTTGTTTATAAAAAGCTAATTATTTATTAATATTTTTATTGTATTTTTTAAATTTTCATGCCAGTAGAGTTAACATACAGTGTCCTATCAGTTTCCAGTGTATGACATAGTGATTCAACACTTCCATACATCACTCGGTGCTCATTATAAGTGCACTCCTTAATCCCCATCACCTATTTCACCCATCCTCTCACCCACTGCTCCTCTGGCAACTGCCTCTATCATTGAGTCTGTTTCTTGGTTTTTCTTTGCTTATTTGTTTTGTTTCTTAAATTCCATGAGTGAAGTTATATGGATTTGTCTTTCTCTGACTGACTTATTCAGCTTAGCATTATATTTTCTAACTCCAATCTATGTCATTTCAAATGGCAAGATTTCATTCTTTCTTATGGCTGAATAATATTCCATCTTCTTTATCTGTTCATCAGTTGATGGACACTTGGGCCATTTCCATAATTGAGCTATTATAAACAATGCTGTTACAAACACAGGGGTGATTTATCCCTGTGAATTAGCATTTTTTTTATTTTTTGAGTAAATATTCAGTATTGTGATTATTGGGTCATGGGATAGTTCTATTTGAACTTTTTGAAGAACCTCCATACTATTTTCCACAGTGGCGGTACCAGTTTCCATTCCCAATAGTACACAAGGGTTCTTTCCTCTGCATCCTCATCAACATTTGTTGTTTCTTTTGCTTTTTAGTTTAGCCATTCTGATACATGTGAGGAGATATCTCATTGTGGGTGTTTTTTTTCTTTTTACAATGAAAAAATTTAATACACATTTTTTTCATAAATTGGACTGAAAGAAAATGCATAGCCATAGAAAAATTGAAGTAGATAATAAACTTGGATTATAAATATATATATATATATATAAACTTTAGACCTTTTATAAGAAAAAATTTCAGAAGTTCAAAAAAATTGCAAAAACTAATCACTTTTTGATTACAAATGAGATTTTAACACACTTTTTGAGAGAGAAATTTTTACCATACATTCTATAAATATAAACCAATAAAATTATAAGTCAGTAATAAATGTTTACCTTAAAACCCTAATTGCTTGGAAATGAAGGAATATATCTTAAATGATTCTTAGCTCAAGGAATGAAAGCTTAATTACAAAACTAAAAGTTTCAAAACCTATGGAACACTGCAAAAATACTCAAGGGAATATACTAAGCCTTAAAATTCCCTGTAGTTAAAAGTATAAAGAAAGGAATTTAATACCCATCTCAAGGCATTTTTTCAATGTTTTATTATTTTTGAGAGAGAGAGAGAGAGAGAGATGGATTACAAGTGGGGATAGGCAGAGAGAAAGAGAGAGGGAGACAGAATCCAAAGCAGGCTCCAGGCTCCAAGCTCTTAGCACCCAGTCTTACGTGGGGCTCGAAGTCACAAACTGGGAGATCATGACCTGAGTTGACGTCGGTTGCTAAATTGACTGGGCCACACAGGTACCCTGTCAAGGCATTTTTAAAAACAGACACAAAACCAAAAGAAAATAGGTGAAGGGAATGCATAAAGCTAAAATTTGAATTAATGAAATGGAAAAAAAAGAATTATAAATAGGATAAATAAGTCCAAAACCTGATTCTTAAAAAGTTCAGTAAAATAACTAAGTCCTTTAGAAGTTTGATTAATACATGGAATTAATTGTATTATTAGAATTGTATTAGTATTGTTTTAGAATTATATTAATAGAAGCTTAATACATGGAACATTCAATTTTTTTTTTAATTAAGTAATATGGGGCACCCGGGTGCCTCAGTTGGTTGGGCATCCAACTTTGGCTCAGGTCATGATCTTGCGGTTCCTTCTAGCCCCACTTGGAGCTCTCCGCTGTCAGCGCAGTGCCCGCTTTAGATTCTCTGTCTCCCTCTTTCTCTACCCCTGCCCTGCTTGCACGTGCATGTGCACATGCTCTTTCTCTCTCATAAATAAATATTTAAAAAAGGAGAAAGAGAGGACACCTTCCTTATCTCACCTTCACCTAGTGGGGTCACTGTAAATAAGCATCAGAAAAATCTTTAAAAAATAAAAATAAAATATTAAATAATATAAATTTGGAAGAAAAATTTGAACACTAAATGTATAATTTAGGCTTTGGAGAGAAATTTTTAGCCAAGATGGAAAACCCAAAATATATTAAAGGAAAGAGAGACATATTTAGCTATATATACATTAAAGTATATTGCCAAGAAAAACATATCAACAAAGTTTATAGAAAAATTATAGGTAATAAAACATATTTGAAACACACATGATAAATAAAAAGTTAATGTCCATTATACAAAGAGGTCATAAATTGGTAACAATATCCCAATAGAAAAATTATAAGAATATTAAAATGCAATTCACAAAGGAGCACATCTAATTGTTAAACACTAAAAATGTGCTAAACATCCCTAGTCGTAGGGAAAATGCAAATTAAAAAACAATTAGCTGTATTATTTTACATCCATCAGATGCTAAACTTTAAAAGTAGTGTTAGCCTCAAATATTGGTGTGACAGGATAAAGTTATATACATTGCTAATGGAAATGTAAAAAGTTACAATCTTTTTGGAAAGAAATAGGGCAATAGATTTTAAATTAAAAAATGCATATACACCTTTGGTCTAGCAATTCTACTTTTCAAAATCTACTCTGTAGAACCAAAAGAAAGCACTAGTATACACACACACACACACACACACACACACACACACACACACACACAGAGGTATGTTACAGCATACTGTTTAATATTAAAAAACCATAAGTAAATGTCCTTTGATATGGGTATGTTGAATACATTTTTAAAGAGAAAATCTCTTCTTATGAAAAGTTTGAACATACATAAAAGTAGATGGTATAATATAGTGAATTCCTACAAATTCATCAAATCGTATTAATAAAGTATCGACTTTTTTTCCAGTTTTATTTTATGTATCTATCCCTTCACTTTTTTTCTTCTTGGAATATCAAAACATACACCAGAATATATCATTTTGCCCATAAATATTTCAAATAAGAATTTTTTAAAAAGTAACTACCTCAATATCATTGTATCTAGGAAAATAGTAATTATTTAATATCTAATATCCACTTGGTGTTCAAATATTCTCTTTGATTCAGAAATGTTTTACAATTGATTTATTTGAATCAGAATCCAAATAAGATCCACACATTGGTGAATATTTTGTTGGTATATTTCTTGAGTTTTTTTTATTCCATCCCTCTTGTTTCTTCAGGCAATGTATTTGTTGAAGAAACTTGGTTATTCTGTACCATTTTCTTTTTGGTGTTGTTTCAAGTTTTTATTTAAATTCTATTTAGTTAACATACACTATAATATTAGTTTCAAGTCACTGTGCTTTTGATTTGCATTTCCCTGGTGATGAATGATGTTGAGCATCTTTTCATGTGTCTGTTGGCCATGTGGATGTCTTCTTTGGAGCAATGTCTGTTCATGTCTTCTGCCCATTTCTAAATCATTTTTTGGGTGTTAAGTTGAAAAATCTGATTATTAAACAAATTTCCCAGATTTAAATTTCCCAGAAAGCTCAAAAAGATATCAGTAACAGTGACAGAAGGATTCCTGGAGACTTCAAGAGTTAGAAGGTACTTTAGGATATTTCTTACCAGACCACTTCAATTACCAGATCTCTGTGAACAACTTCAAGTCAAATATATGTTCTCACACATCTTATCTTGCAGGAAATATGGATCCTACCTGTTCTGTAGCTTCATGAGGCCAAGTTTATGTTTCTCTTTTTCCCACGCTAATTCTTTTTCCACTTGTTGAATTTTATGAGCTGTTTTTCTGGCAATCTCAGCACGAATTTTGGAATCTATATCAAAATCCTGCAAATAAGTAGATTTATTCATCAAAATAGGTACTTCCATCAATATATGTTATCAATCCTATTTCATATACAGATACAGATTAAATTTTGTACTCAATTTCATGTTGCATCATAATTTTCTTCCAAACATCATTAATTCTCTCTGTTCTAGAAAAAGAAAATAACATACTTTTAATTTTACTTTCACAAAATATGGAGAAAAGTTCTCAGAAATAATTGACAATATTAAAAATAAAGTTGTATAGTAAAAGATTTTTCCCACAGTAAAAGCAATGAATGATAACAGAATATTTGGAAAGTATACAGAGTCTTAAAAAAATACTTCCACCACCCCAAAGCAACTACTGGTATATAACCAGCTGGGCACAGGGCAGAAGTTCATGGCACCCCTTTTCCATATGACCCCACCCAGGAAAGACAGCTAAGTCTTTGGTATCTTCTTGAGGTCACCAAGTTCTAGCTGAATGTCCATCACTGACGGAGTCATTTCTCCCATAAGGATACTTAAGGAGGGGGTGGACAGTTATGCTTTTTACCTTTACTCCTGGAAAATATCAGAACCCTTCATTCAGACTAAATTGTAAGTAGTAATTATTCTTTCCAGGGGTGTTTCTGTTTTAAGTAATGATGTATATAAAAATGTTTAGCCATAGAACTCACCTCAGGTGTCCATTATTTTGAATTATGTTACCTATATTCTGTAAATATCCACCTTTTTTTCATTTTTTCAAAAATCATATTTATTTTTGAGAGACAGAGAGGCAGAGTGTGAGCAAGGGAGAGGAAGAGAGAGAATGAGACACAGAATCTGAAGCATGCTCCAGGCTCCACGCTGTCAGCACAGAGCCCGACGCAGGGCCCGAACCGACAAACCATAAGATCATGACCTGAGCCAAAGTCGGACACTTAACCGACTGAGCCCCCCAGGTGCCCCTGTGCAGCTTTTTCTTAGTAAAATAGCATAAACATCTTTTAACCATTATGATTTGACCTTTTAACCAATATAAGGAGTTAGCCAGTATGATTTCACCAGAGCATTTTTCATATGGAATGGGCTAGGTGCTTCAAGAATTGAAGGTTATAGTCAGGATGATAAATTCTGGCTTTTTATTTGATTAGTTCTTGATAGCAATTCCACTTAGGGAGAAGTACACAATGAAAAAAATCACTAACAGGTAGATGGGAGCTTTGTGATAAGTCAGAAAAGAAAAACATTAATACAAAGTTAGCTTAAATAATTTGTTAATTGTCTCCATAGCTACAACTACACTAAGTCATTTTTCAGAAACTTTGTGGGCCAACCAGGTACTATCTTTTTGATAGATCTGTTGAAATAGAGAAATGGAATCGCAGAGAATCAAAACATATGTGTACTTATACAAAGGTTAGATATCTTGGCCAGGTACAGGAAGGGTTGATAACCAGATTCAAACCCATATTTATAGATCTTGTTACCACAAGAAAAAAAGAAAAGTGTGGTCCCAAAATCCGGAAGTAAATTATGTTATATAAAGAGGCTCTTCTGTATCCAAACCAAGTTGTGCATCAAATTCTACTGTATTTTAGCTGCTGCCAACACACTGGCCAGATAAAAGGAAGTTTGAAGATTTTTTAAGTGTTCCTACTTATCGGAAAAATTGTAGTCTTGATCCAAAAAATAATGTTAAAAATTAAAGTCAAATTTAACTTAGGCTTACTGTTTGCTTAAACTGCATGTGCTCTGGTAATTCTTTATTCATTTCCAGAAGTTTCCAAAATTCATTCCTCAAAGTTTTGAGTTTTTCTCTCTTCCCAGCTTTTATTTCTTCCATTTCTTTCATTACCTTATCATGTTCTCTTTTTCTTCTAGCATTCTCGATACTGAAAACAGAAATTTAAAATGATAATAAGATACAGAAACAGCATAAGAGGAAATAAGGACTCAATAATTTGGAAATTCCTTTGACTTGGTCAACTTCTATAAAATGTTGTTTTGCAACAGCTCAGGGCTAATATTTGTCAAAATTTTCCATACCTATAGGCTTTGGGATCTTCAATATCTTCTGGAATTGGCTCTGCTTCAATTCCAAACTGTAGAAAGGGGAGAAATGGTTAATCGTTTTAAATTGCATATTTCTCTTAAAATATCTAATAGGAAGTAAACTGAGCTTTTTCTGTCTGCCAATTTCTAATAGTTACAGGCTTGTAAAGCATTTTCACAAGAAATAATCCAGGGAAAACTAGGGGGAAAAATTGCAGTTGACTAAACTTCTTTGTTTCTGCTTGCTTTAAAGAGGTACATAGAAAAAGTCTTAAAATCTAATCTGTATACAAAAATGTTCATATCACCATAATTCCCCTCCAAAATGTGAATTTTGGATTACTAATATCATGTGTTATTAAGAATACATGCAAAAATTTTCTAGATAATTTTAAAATGCTGGTTTTTAGCATATCCTCTTTTATATATGCTTAATTCTCCCCCAAATACCTTATGTGTATATAGGAAGATTTTAAAATATGTTTTTTTAGGGGCACCAGGGTGGCTCAGTCAGTTAAGCACTCAACTCTTAATTTTGGCTGGGGTCATGATTTCACTGTTCATGGGATTGAGCCCCACATCAGGCTCTGCACTGCCAACATGGATCCTGCTTGGGATTCTCTCTCTCTCTCTCTCTCTCTCTCTCTCTGCCCCTCCCTTGCTCATGCTCTCTCAAAATAAAATAAACTAAAAGTATACTTTTTTAATTAAAAAAATTTTGAGTATAGTTGACATGCAGTATTTTTTAAACTTTAGACATTTCACTTTACCTTATTTTAAAAAGACATACAGTGAAAAATGCACAGAATAATATAGCTCCCCTATTTGAGGAAGATGAAATCATAAACATGAATCTCCTTTTCGAAAGGACAGTTGTTTAAATTAAGGGAACTAGGACATAAATCGCTTAAAAGTACTTTGTTTATTCAGATACTATGCTATGCTGTAAAATTTAAGGAAAAAGAATTATAATCCAGTGAACCAAACAGTCTTAGGTTGCTAGGTAAAATTGAATTTATGCTCTTTCTTTTTCATAAAAGATAGGCCTCTTTTTTGCCATCATTCATTTGTAAAGAAAGAAGGACTCCCTTTTGAACAAGTTGTTTTATTACAGTACTAGTCTTTATACATAGGATATGTAAATCTATATACATTTTTTGTGTAAGATAAAAGTTAGAACTTTTTATATTTGTTTGAGAGAGAGAGACAGAGACAGAGAAGGAGAGGGAGAGCATGTGCTCCTAGAACACCCAGGCACTCTTAGAACTTTTTTTTTTAAGATTTTATTTTTAACTCATCTCTGTATCCAAGGTTGGGCTTCAACTCATAACCCCAGGATCAAGAGTCACATGCTCTACTGACTGAGCCAGCCAGGTGCCCCCAAGGTTTAGGACTTCAGTATAAGTGAAGTCATAAGACACGACCAATGCCAGAGACAGTGATGGCTTATACATTGTAGTTACATACACATATTTGCTAGAACTGTTAATCATATACTTGATAGAATATACTTCGTTTTATACTTGATAGAATCATATTTTTAAATTATTTTATTGCCTAGAGCCAAGGCCCTTGGTTCTCCATTAGCACTGTGATTTCCAGGATTTGATAGTGATATTTAGCCAACTATGTCCTGGCCTCAGCTGTTTACAATAAATTTGAGTTAAACAGAGTTACTGTCAACTGTGCCAAAATATATGCCAACTATTCTCAATTGTGCCTGCACCTTAGAATCATGGGGCTGGGGGAAGATATTTTGTAAAATACTGATAAGTGGGCTTTTCAGATATTCTGATTTAATTGCTCTTGAATGCGGCTCAGGCATCTGTACTTTTAAGGGCTTCTCAGCCGGCCCTAAAGTAAAAATTCAGACCTATACAGAGCTTAGATCTCTATTGATTCTGTTCTGATTTTGTCTTCTTAAAAGCAGATCCTCCAATGACATAAGAAATATTGATTGAGATCATAAATAAAAGGATGCTACTATACAAGTGTAGAATGGATTTTTTTTTTCCATAGAGGGAACTGGCACTAGATAGAAAGATTTTCTTGTTCATACACTTTCCCTTCTGTAATTCTTCTTCCTAAGCTGGATCTCTTTGACAACAGTCTATTCTCCAAAGTTTGCTTCTATGAGTGAAAATTGAAATTCACATTCTCAAATCCTCCCTACGTTTTTTGTATGTTCTCTTGAAGTTGGTTACCTGTTAAATGCGATGTCAATGGGTTCTTAGGAATTTTAAAGATTGCCTTTGTAATACAATTCCTTTCTCTTTAGGAGCAGCTCTAATTGTTATTAGTGATTTTATCCAAAGGAACTATTTGATAATAGAAAATTCAGGTGCTATGGTAGGGCAAACAGATATAATTTAGGGATCTAAACCCTCAACCTTCATTATAAAACCAATGATAAATTATTCTGTTCTTAGGCAGAATGTAACTGAATCTTTGGTCATGATCCACCTTGTCATATTCTCATTCTAAAGACTAATATTTTTACAACCACTTTCAAACACACAAATTATGGTATATATCCCATGTATGCCCCTTCAATAAGTAATTCAAGTTAAAAGGAAAATATGTATCTGGAAAATTGTACATTTTGAAAACAAAGAAATTTTGATCAAGAAAGTGATTGACTCAGTCTCTTTAATTTGGGGAATTCTACAGCTTTAGTGTTATAGGGGAATTCAATGATTTTAATCTTTAATAATAGAGGCAACCGAAAGTCAAAATTATAATACAAATAGGAAGGACAGACTATAAGGTAAAAGTGTCTAAAGAGTTTTCAGGGTGTTTTTTTTTTATGTTTACTTTTGAGAGAGAGAGAGGAAGAGTGTAAGAGGGAGAAGAGCAGAGGGAGAGACACACACACAGAATCTGAAGCAGACTCCAGGCTCTGAGCTGTCAGCACAGAGCCCTATGTGGTGCTCGAACCCATGAACCACAAGATCAGACCCGAGCCGCAGTCAGATGCTTAACTGACTGAGCCACCCAGGTACCCCAAGAGTTATCAGTTTTTAAAGAATGAGTAATTTAACATTACTAGTTTAAAATATTTTTATCATTGTTATTAGTTACGTACCCTGGCAGATGGCACTTCGGCTTTCATGGCTTTTATTAGTTCATATTCAGGAAAAATAGTGAAAACGAAGATATTACTATCTGCTCCAATAGTCACCAAGAAACGATCATCAAAACTAGTAGATATGCCTTTAACACATCCGTAATTGTTGTCGTGCAGATTGACGTGCCAGTAGTCCACCATATTTGGCAACGAAGGATGATTCTGATCTAGGATATAGACTCTAATTGCTCCATTTTGCATTCCACAAAACATGAGATCTTGGTTAATGCTGTGAAACATAAATTGTTCATATTAATTAGATACATAATTTTATACCTTTTTAACGTTTATTTATTTTTGAGACAGAGTGAGACAGAGCACAAGCAGGAGAGGGGCAGAGAGAGGAGACCCAGAATCTGAAGCAGACTCTAGGCTCCATGCTGTCAGCACAGAGCCCAACGCAGGGCTCAAACTCATGGACCCGAGATCATGACCTGAGCAGAAGTACAATGCTCAACCAACTGAGCCACCCAGGCACCCCAGATATAGCATTTTAAATTAATGACACAGGACTGAATTTTAACAACAAAGATGTTATGGACTTCATTGTGGACACACACACACACACACACACACACACACACACACACACACACCTGTTCATATTTTCAAGCCCTAACAAACTATAGTAGTCCTAACAAACTACTACAAAAGGGCAGAAGGGGAAAAAGCCAATATGAAGTTTGGAGCTATTATATTTGATTTTCAAAAGATGACTGGCATATATGCTTAATTCTCAATTATTAAAGGACTAAAGATTCGATCTGCGATTTCTCCAGCAGCATTGTAACACTTCATTATCTGACCACACAGGAGCATCCTCCTAAGTAACAAAGTAAATCCATACCAACCAATTGTGTGATAAACAGAAATTCTGACAGAATATTTGATAGAGGGACTTGAAATACTGTTTCATGACTAGCTTTGATTCTATTTATTCATTCAGTTTATTTAACTAGGAAATATTTGGGGCGCTTGGGGGCTCAGTTGGTTAAGCGTCCAACTTCAGCTCAGGTCATGATCTCACGGTTCATGGGTTGGAACCCCACATCAGGCTTGGTGCTGACAGCTCGGAGCCCAGAGCCTGCTTCAGATTCTGTGTCTCCCTCTCTCTCTGCTCTTCCCCTCCTCGCACTCTGTCTCTCTTTCTCTCTCTCCCCCTCTCTCTCTCAAAAATAAATAAGCATTAAAAAAAATTTTTAAGAAAATATTTGAGTGTTCCTCCATTCAGACAAATCTTTAAAAATGAATATTCATAACATAGATATAACATAAATGGAATAACAACATAGACATAAATGGGATTTTTTTTAAAGCTTTCTGAAATTTTGTTCACCTGAAAGTGATAGTATGGATGGGATTATCCTCTGTATCTTCAAGAAAACGAAAATCAAAAGGTTCATCCTTCTTTTCTGTGCTAATGCTACTTTTGCCATATCGGGGGAATGCACAGTGATAAAGAAAACCAGAATCATAGCCACCCTGGAAAAGAGATAAATAACATGGAAGGTAGTACTTGAATATAAGATACATGTGACCACATGAGGATTCTTTTTTGTTCTTCAAATTTTAAAACCTAAAATAGATCCCTTAATACATCCATTTTTATATGACTTCTATGATTATAGATAGGTTTTATAAAGTAACTCATTGTCTATTTATATGCAACTACATGGTTATTCAATAATAAAATACCTTACAATAATTTGCTTCCATTTAAAAGTCAATACAAGGATGATATCACTCTGACTACTTACGGAGTTCCATTTTATTTCAAGTATTATTCTGCATATGCAGTATTTAATAATATGGCTTTGTAGGTCACGGTGTTTGGAGCTAGTTGAGTCTAGGGCACTGCTCTTCTCCCTGAGGCAATTGCCAGTTCTGAGAGACTTAGAAATTCAGCAGAGCAATCTGTTGTCTCATGAGCTTAGTGAGAGGAGACCATTCCCAAGGTCATCCAAGGAGAAGGAGTCACTGTAAATACACCTTCCACTGGGCTTTCCATTGCAACCCTAGAACACTATACCCTATAAGCATGAGTCACTATATGAAAGTGATCTAGAATTTCCAGCTGCTTTCCCAAACAAAAATAAATTCCTAAGAGACAATGGCAATATACAGACTCTCAAGCTAATGCTACAGTTTTTCAATACAAGGTCAATTATTCAATTAAAAAAAACTCCAAAAAACAAAAGACAAAACACCCTAAGTATACTAGCTAAGACCAGACTTGTTTGAAAATCAAAAGAACAAACAGATCAAAGAAAAAATCATGAGATATTGATAGAGATGTTTACAAAATCGACTTCGAGTAACCAAGATTAATATATTTAAGGAATTTGAAGGCACTATGAAAAATTTAAGAAGACATCTGGAATCTGTTAAAAGAGGTGAATGGAAAAAATAAAATTAAAGGACTGAAAAATAAAATGACAAATTAAAAATTCAATAGATTGGTTTGAAAGCAACTAGACACAGCTAGAATTATGAAGCTGAAACAGAAATCAGATAAAGTAGTCAGACCAAAGTAAGAGAAAGAAAAGAAGGTGTAAAATACATATGAGACATAGTGATAAGGGTTAATGTACATAGAACTGGAATCCCAGAAGAAACAAGTACAAAGATGGGCCAGAACCAATATTGTGGTAGATTATGGTTAAAAATTTTCCAAAACTGAATAAAACCATATTGGGATTCAAGAAATGCTATGAACACAAGCAAGATAAATATGAAATTACACCTTTTAACACAAAATTTTAAAAACAACCAGGGAAAAAAAACAAGTGGATTTCAAAGAAACAACAATAAAAAGATCCAGCTGGCATGAGGCACCTGGGTGGCTCAGTCGGTTAAGTGTGTGACTTAGGCTCAGGTCATGATCTCTGAGTTCTTGAGTTTCAGCCCCACATCGTGCTCTGTGCTGACAGCTCAGAGCCTGGAGCCTGCCTTGGATTCTGTGTCTCCCTCTCTCTCTGCCCTCCACCGCTTGCACTCTGTCTTTCAAAAATGAATAAATGTCAAAAAAAATTTTTTTAAGATGCAGCAGGCATAATGGAGGACAAAAGATGATTAAAAGAGATGAAAGTTTGAAAACAAAATATCCAACAAAAATATGATTTTTTAAAAAGACAAAATGAAGATACTTTAAGATCCCCCCAAACTCTCCCAAAACTGAGAGAATTTGTTACCAGCAGGCTTACACTAAACACGCATAGATTTTTAGGCAGAATCTTCTGCAACTACAATATAGAAAGTAATTAAAGTAAAAAAAAAAAAAAAGAACAAAACAAAATGATATCAACAATGACAACAAAAATAGTAAAATAACTTTTAGGGATACAAATATATATATAAAGAAAACACATGGCAATGGAGGGGGCGATACATGGCATTAAAGTACTCTATGATTTTCTTTCTCTGGAATTAGAAGATAAATTTATGTCAAACAACATGAAGTTAAAGGTCCATAGTATAATCTTTAGGATCACCTTTAAAAGCGAGGGAGTGGAAGGGAAGGAAAAAGAGGTTAAGGGAAATATTTAAGTTAGGTACTAGAGCACATTTGTGTGCTGATGCTAAGAACTGAGTAAACAGAGGGAAGTGGGAATACAGGCCACTAGGTGGTTTATTGTAGGAATAAAATACTGGAGGATATGAGAGGGGTGGGATCAAGAGGCCCTTGGGAAAAGTGTCCTTGGACAATTGCAGGAGACCATTCATCAACTGTAAGAATGGGCAAAGCAGGCAAGACTCGTATGGGTCCCCATGGGGTGTTACATCTGTTGGAGACAAGACAAGGAAAATTTTATTTTCTCAATGAAATGCGCTATGAGGTTCTCATTAGAAAATGAGGGAGGGTGCAACACTTTTGAGGACAGGAAAACCTTAAATCCATAATTTAGGAAGTGGCAAAGTGAACAAGGCTGGGCGAGTGAGTACTGACTTGAGGAATGTGGTCATGACTTCGAACGGAGATGGATTTTCTACACTGTTTGCTTAGTTGCAGGCATGGAGCTGGCAAACAGTTGGATGGAGCAGAGCCAGGATCACTACCTCTGTAAACTGGACCTTCATCTTGGGTGCTGGTGGAGCTTAGTGGTTAAAAGCATGGGCTCTAGGCTCAAACTGCCTGAGTCCTGGTCCTGATTCTACCTCTCATTAGTTGTATGACGTTGGATAAGTTATGTAACCTCTCCATGCCTTGGTTTCTTCTCATGTAACATGCAAATTATAAGAACACTTATTTTATAGGTTGCTTAAGAAAACTCAGGTTGGTGTCTGCTACAGAATAGTTTCCCATATTTAACAATAAAAATACAAGAGTCCTGGGTTAAATATGAATTTCAGATAAACAGCAAATACACATAGTGTAAGTATATCTCATGTAATATTTATCTGGCAACCATAAGAATAAGCACTAAATATAGTTGTTAAATAATAATTTTTGCATGTTTCAAGAACAATAGAACTCTATTACACTGTATCACAGTTCTTTCTATGCCTCTCCCCCTCATGATAGGAAACAATTTCCTGAGGGCAGAAATCATGTCTTATTTATACCTTAACCTTAGAACCCCACACAATTGTAGTCATCAACAACTGCAAAGATAGACAAAGTATAAAGGCACTAATAAATGGATTTCTCAAGTACCTCCGTCACTACTTTCTATTCTTCTTGCTGCTTGCCTCTTTAGAAGTTGCTAACAAAGTTGTATTTCTAGAAAAAGTTGATTAGGGGAGAAGTTAACCATAACCCTTGCAGCAACAGTCCTTGGCCAGTCGGTGTCCTGACCTGGCCAAAGATCTGGGACAGGTTATGAATTAATGATAATATTTCACAAACAAGCACACATCAGAGATATTGTGGGTGCAATTCCAGTACACTTCAATAAAACTAATATTGGAAGAAAGTGAGTCAAATGACTCTTAGTTTCCTGGTGCATATAAAAATTATGTTTACACTATAGCATAGACTATTAAGTATGTAATAGCATTATGTCTAACAGTGTACATACCTTAAATTTAAAAAATACTTTATTGCCCAAAATTTCTAACCATAATCTAAGATTTCAGCAAGTCTTAATCTTTTCGCTGGTGGGGTCCTGCCTTGATGCTGATGGTTGCTGACTGATCAAGGTGGTGGTTCCTGAAGGGTGGGGTAGCTGTGGAATTTCTTAAAATAAGACGATGATGAAGTTTGCTGCAGTCAACTGATTTTTCCTTTCTTGAATTTCTCTGTAGTGTGCAAGCCTGTTAATATTTTACTCACAGAACTTCTTTCAAAACCAGAGCCAATTCCCTCAATCCCTGCCACGAATTATTAACTAAGTTTATGTCATATTCTAAATATTCTGTTGCCATTTCAACAGTCTTTATAGCATCTTCACCAGGAGTAGATTCTCACTTTTTTTTGATCATCCAGAAGAAACAACTCCTTGCTTGGTCAAGTTGTATCATGAGATTGTAGCCATTCAGTCACATCTTTAGGCTCTACCCCTAATTCTAGTTCTCTTGCTGTTTCCACGACATCCTCAATTACTTCCTCCGCTGAAGTCTTGAATCCTCAAAGTCATCCATTAGGGTTGGAATCAACTTCTTTCAAGAATTCCTGTTAATGTTGATATTTTGACCTCTTCCCATGAATCTAGAATCGTAAATCCTTTCCAGAAGGTTTTCAATTGGCTTTGCCCAGCTCCATTAGAGGAATCACTCTCTATGGCAGCTATAGCCTTACAAAATGTATTTCTTAAATAATAAGACTTGAAAGTCTAAATTACTCCTTGATCCACAGGCTACAAAATGGATATTGTGCTAGCAGGCATAAAAACAACATTAATCTCATCATATGTCTCCATCAGGGATCAGGGGTAACCAGCTATGTTGTCAATAAGCAATAATATTTTAAAAGGAATCTTTTTTTCTGAGCATAGTTCTCCTAGCTTTGTTTTTCCATTTATAGAGCACAGGCAGTAGAGATTTAGCACAATTCTTAAGGGCCCTAGGTATTCAGAATGGTAAATGAGCACTGGATTCAAATTTAAGTCACCAGCTGCATTAGCCCCTAGGAAAAGAGTCCACCTATTCTTTAAACCCATGCACTTTTCCTCATGAAAGTCCTAGATGACATCATCCAGTAGAAGGTTGTTTCATCTACATTGAAAATCTATTGTGGGGCACCTAAGTGACTGGCTGAGCATCTGGCGTCAGCTCAGGTCTTCATCTCATGGTTCACGAGTTTGAGTCCCACATCTGACTCTATGCAGACAGCTCAGAGCTTGGAGCCTGCTTCAGATTCTGTGTCTCCCTCTCTCTCTGCCCCTCCCCCGTTCACACACTGTCTTTCTCACTCAAAAATAAATAAATAAAAAGGAAGAAAGGAAAGGAAAGAAAGGAAAGAAAGGAAAGGAAAGGAAAGAAAGGAAAGAAAGAAAGGAAAGAAAGAAAGAAAGAAAAGAAAGAAAGAAAGAAAGAAAGAAAGAAAGAAAGAAAGAAAGAAAGAAAGAAAAGAAAGAAAGAAAAGAAAGAAAGAAAGAAGAAAATCTATTGTTTAGTGTATCCACCTTCACGACTGACCTTAGCTAGATCTTCTGGATAACTTGCTGCCGCTTTTCCATCAGCACCTGCTGCTGTACCTCACACTTCTGGGTTATGGAGATAGCTTCTTTCCTTCTTTTCTTAAACCTCATGAACCAACCCTTGCTAACTTCAAACTTTTCTTCTGAAGCTTCCTCACCTCCTCAGCATTCACAGAATTGGAGAGAGTTAGGGCTTTGCTCTGCATTATGCTTTGGCTTAAGGGAATTGTGGTTAGTTTCATCTTCCATCCAGGCCACTGAAAGTTTCTCCATATCAGCAATAAGGCTATTTTGCTTCCTTGGTATTTGTGTGTTCACTGGAATAGCACTTTTAATTTCCTTCAAGAATTTCTCCTTTAGAGGGCACCTGGCTGGCTAGGAGATAGAGCATGTGACTCTTGATCTCAGGGTAATGAGTTCAAACCCCACGTTGGGCATGGAGCCTTCTTAAAAACAAAAAACAAAAAAAGACCTTCACGTCTTGGCCTACTATTTGGCACAAGAGACCTAGCTTTTGGCCTATCTTGGTTTTTGATATGCATTCCTCACTAAGTTTAATCATTTATAGCTCCTGATTCAAAGTGAGAAACATGTGACTCTTCCTTTCATGTAAACAATTAGAAGCCATTGTCGGATTGTCAGTTGGCCTAATTTAAATATTGTTGTATCTCAGGGAAGGCCCAAGGAGAGGGAGAGAGATGGGGGAATGGCTGGTTAGTGGAGCAGTCAAAACACACACATTATTTAACATTACATTTGCTTTCTTATACGGATGTGATTCACGCTCCTCAAAACAATTGCAATAGTAACAAAGATCAATGATCACAGATCACCATAACAAATAACAATAATGAGAAAGTTTGAAATATTGCAAGAATTACCAAAATGTGACACACAGACATGAAGTGAGCCAATGTTGTTGGAAAAATGATGCCAATTAGCTGGCTTAACAGAGGATGGCCACAAACCTTCAATTTGTGACAATCACAGTATTTGTGAAGTGTAATAAAATAATGTCAATTATTAGTTTTTTTGTGAATGGAGCTGAAGTTTTTGGCGAATTTATAATGAAGGAAATCTTTCACAATCAATCAATGTTTCCTGATAGGAGTAGAAAATGTATTATTAGAGACTGTAATTATCATGACTTTGTGACAGCCCTTGGTCTTTGACTTGCTGATACCGATTTTTCTCTTCTTCTATATTAGCCAAGTTCCAATTTTGTTCAGGGTGACAATGTGACCATCTAAGAACAGTCATCTTCCCAGACTTCTACGTGGCCACGCAGCATTGCTGCAGATAACAAAATGCAAGCCAAACTCTGCAGTATAGTGTGGACATTATCTTCAAAATGTCAAGTAGTTTCAAAGTAAAAAACAGTAGAATCAGCTGGAAGACTCTTTAGCCCTTTGCCCTTCCTTCTACCTTTAATACTTCTCCTCTTCAACCTCCTAAAATATGTATGATCATTATAGATGATAGCAATATAATAAGTACACATAAAAGATATTAAGGTGACATAAAAACTGTAATTCACATTTATTCATCAAAATTCACACTTTATTCAATAATAGTTAATAAATGGTCTTACCGTAAGAGTTAGAAAGTAAGAATGTGCTGGAAATTCATGATCAGAAACTATTTAATCAATATTGTGTGTTACATTATTACTCACCAAAGAAACCCAGAACTTCCCTGGCTCAGAGTAAAATCCACAGAGGATGCGACAGGGGGTTGATGGAATAAAGATTTCGGGTAATGGCTCCTCTTTCTCTTCTTCCTCCTCCTCCTCTGCCTGGAATTCCTTTCCTCCATCTTCTTTCATCGCCGCTGCTAGCTGCTTCCTCCTTTCCTCCTTCTCCTTCTCCTTCAACTCCTTTAATTTCTTTCTCTTTTCTATTTCTATTAATCTCTTTTGCAAAAGACATTAAGAAGATATAAGAACAACTGTAAATCATTCATTCATTTACAGTAATGGGATGACAAAGAAAGTGGAAGGAAAAACAGTTCTGATGTGACAAATAATGTCATTTAAAAATAATTATCAATTTGGGGGTATATTTTATCCTTAAACTTTTCAAATCATTTTTGTATCACCTGCTTCAATCCTAGTTTTATAGAAATTATTTTCTCATTTTTATTTCCTAATAGAGAAGCTAAATACAGTTTCTCTCAGTCTATCATCATCAAACCATGAATTAGGTAGGCCAAAATAACCACTGAGGAAAGTTGTTTCTATTTTAGTAGATACTAAAATCTTAATAGCAATACTGTGATTTAGGCCCTCCACATCTATCAAATGGTGATTTCCAAAGCCACGTAACACTGGTATCCCTACCTCCCACCTTTTACCTCTTTATTCTTTTCATCCCTCAGAATTATCTTCTTAATTTATATGATCTCCCATCACATCAGTCTCCTCCTCAAAATCTCACAATGTATATGCTTTTCCATCAGCACTGCCCACACCCTGTTCTTTACTTGTAGCTGGTATTTCTGGTTTTATGCTTTCAGATTGCTGTTCGTTTTTTCCTTTTCTGTTTTGGTCTGTTTGCCTGTTTTATTTGTCGGTGCATTTGCATGTTTTTGTTTCCTGTTTGTCTGTCTGTTTTCCTCTCCAGGGCTACCTCAAGGAACAAACCAAAGCACACTTGGTGGAGGATAACCAAAGTCACAACAACAGAGAGCAAGTAACAGTCTCCAAAAAACACTCCCAAAACACCAGGCCCTGGACAGTATATGAGCAGTACTCGCAGAGGCAGAGCACATAACAAGCTTTTAAAACTTATAAGGGGCAGAAAACTAGACAAAATGATGAAACAGAAAAACTCTCCTAAAAAGAAATTCCAAGAAGGAGTGACAGCTAAAGAATTGATCAAAACAGATATAAGCAACATAACTGAACAAGACTATAGAACAACAGTCATAAAATTAATCACTGGGCTTGAAAAAAGCATAGAAGACAGCAGGAGAACAAGGACCTTAAGAATAGTTATGAGGAATTAAAAAATGCTATAAATGAGGCGCAAAATAAGCTGGAAGTGGCCACAGTGCTGACTGAAGAGGCAGGAGAGAGAATAGGTGAATTAGAAGATAAAATCATGGAAAAAGAGGAAGCCAAAAGAAAAAAAAGAGAGAGAGACAATCTGATCCAGGAGGACGAAAGGAGAATTTGACAGCTAAGTCATGTAATCAAATGGAACAACATCTATATCATAGGAATTCCAGAAGAAGAGAGAGAGAATGGAGTTGAAGGGGTACTTGAACAAATCATAGCTGAGAACTTCCCCAGTCTGGGGAAGAAAACAGACATTGAAATTCAAGAGGCACAGAGCATCGATCTTCTGCATGACACATCATAGTGAAACTGGAAAAATATAAGGATAAAGAGAGAATTCTGAAAGCAGCTAGGGATAATAAAAGGGCCTTAACATACAAAGGTAGACACATGAGTAGTAGCAGACCTATCTACTGTAACTTGGCAAGCCAGAAAGGAATGGCAGGAAATCTTCAATGTGATGAACAGGAAGGATATGCAGTCAAGAATCCTTTATCCAGTCAGCCTGTCATTCAGAATGGAAGGAAAGACAAAGGTTTTCCTTAGCAAAGAAAAACTGAAGAATTCATCACCAATAAACCAGTGTTACAAGAGATCCTGAGAGGGACTTACGAAGGAGATGTTGCAAGGAACACAAAGAAGCAGAGACATCGCTACAAGCATGAAACCTACAGATAACACAATGACTCTAAACCCATATTTTTCAATATTAACACTGAATGTAAATGGACTAAATGCTCCAAAAGACATAGGGTATCAGAATGGATAAAAAAACAAAACCCATCTATTTGCTGTCTACAAGAGCCTCATTTTAGGCCTGAAGACACCTTCAGATTGAAAGTGAGAGGATGGAGAACTATCTACCATGCTACTGGAAGTCAAAAGAAAACTGCAGTAGCCATATTTATATCAGACAAACTAGTAAAGGCTGTAACAAGAGATGAAGAAGGGCATTATATAATAATCACAGGGAGAATCCTTCAGGAAGAGCTAACAATTATAAATGCCTATGCTTTGAATTCGGGGGCACCCAAATTTGTAAAACAATTAATTACAAACATAAGCAATCTTATTGATAAAAACGTGCTAATTGCAGGGGACTTTAATACTCCACTTACAGCAATGGATGGATAGATCATCTAGACAGAGAATCACTAAAGAAACAATGGCCCTGAATGACACATTGGACCAGATGGGCTTGACAGATATATTTAGAACTCTATACCCAGAAGCAACAGGAATTCACTTTCTTCTCAAATGCACATGGTACATTCTCAAAGATAGATCACATACTGGGAAGCAGTATGAGAAGCCCTCAATAAATATAAAAGAATTGAGATCATACCATGCACACTTTCAGATCACAATGCTATGAAACTTGAAATTGACCACAGGAAAAAGTCTATAAAACCCCCAAAAACAGGGAGACTGAAGAACAACCTACTAAAGAATGAATGGGTCAATCAGGCAATTAGAGAAGAAATTTTTTAAAAAATGGAAACAAATGAAAATGAAAATAGAACAATCCAAACCCTTTGGTATGCAGCAAAGGCAGTCCTAAGAGGAAAATACATTGCAGTCCAGGCCTATCTCAGGAAACAAGAAAAATCACTAACATAAAATCTAATAGCACACCTAAAGGAACTAGAAGCAGAACAGCAAAGACATCCCAATCCCAGCAGAAGAAGAGAAATAATAAAGATCAGGGCAAGAAATAAACAATATAGAATCCAAAATAACAGTAGAACAGATCAGTGAAACAAAGAGTTGGTTTTCTGAAAAAAATAAACATATTGATAAACCTCTAGCCAGGCTTCTCAAAAAGAAAAGAGAGAGGACCCATATAGATAAAATCACGAATGAAAATGGATTTATTACAACCAATCCCTCAGAAATACAAGCAATTATCAAGGAATACTATGAAATATTATATGCCAACAAACTGGACAGCCTGGAAGAAATGGACAAATTCCTAAACACCAACATACTATCAAAACTCAAATGGAAAGAAATAGAAAATTTGAACTGACACATACTCGTGAATAAATTGAATCAGTTATCAAAAATATTCCAACAAATAAAGAGTCCTGGACCAGATGGCTTCCCTGGGGAATTCTACCAGACATTTAAAACAGAGTTAACACCTGTCCTTCTCAAGCTGTTCCAAATAATTGAAATGGAAGGAAAACTTCTGGACTCATTATATAAAACCAGCATCACTTTGATTCCCAAAGCAGACAGAGACCCAGCAAAAAAAAAAAAAAAGAGAGAACTACAGGCCAATATCCCTGATGAATATGGATGCGAAAATTCTCAATAAAATACTAGTGAATCAAACTCAACAGCTTATGAAAAGAATTATTCACCATGATCAAGTAGGATTCATTCCTGGGTTGCAGGGCTGGTTCAATATTTGCAAAATCGATGTGACACATCACATTAACAAAAGAAAGGAAAAGAACCATATGATATGGTCAATAGATGCAGAAAAAGCATTTGACAAAATACAGCATCCTTTCTTGACAAAAACCCTCAAGAAAGTTGGGATAGAGGGAACATACTTAAACATCATAGAAGCCATTTGTGAAAAGTCCTGAATGGGGAAAAACTGAGAGCCTTCCCCCTGAGATCAGGAACATGACAGGGGTGTCCATTCTCACCACTGCTATTTAACATAGTGTTGGAGGTCCTAGCATCAGCAATCAGACAACAAAATGAAATAAAAGGCATCAGAACTGGCAAAGATGAAGTCAAACCATCACTTTTCATAGACAATATGATACTCTACATGGAAAACCTGACAGACTCCACCAAAAGTCTGCTTGAACTGGTAAATGAATTCAGCAAAGTTGCAGGGTACAAATGCAGGGTACAAAAATCAGTGTACAGAAATGGTTGCATTTTTATACACCAATAATGAAACAACAGAAAGATAAATAAAGAAATTGATCCCATTCACAACTGCACCAAGAACCATAAAATAACCTAGGAAAGAACCTAACCAAAGATGTAAAAGATCTGGATGCTGAAAACCAATAGAAATGTTATAAAGGAAATTGAAGAAGCCACAAAGAAATGGAAAAACATTCCATGCTCATGATTTGGAAGAATAAATATTGTTAAAATGCCAATACTACCCGAAGCAATCCACACATTCAGTGCAATCCCAATCAAAATTGCACGAGCATTCTTCTCAAAGCTGGAACAAACAATCCTGAACTTTGTATGGAACCACAACAGACCCCAAATAGCCAAAGTAATATTGAAGAAGAAAACCAAAATGGGAGGCATCACAGTCTCAGACTTTAGCCTCTACTACAAAGCTGTAATCATCAAGACAGTATGGTATTGGCACAAAAACAGACACATAGGCCAATGGAATAGACTAGAGAACCCAGAACTGGACCTGCAAGCCAACTAATCCTTGACAAAGCAGGAAAGAGTATCCAATGGAAAAAAGACAGCCTCTTTAACATTTGGTGCTGGGAAAACTGAACAGCAACATGCAAAAGAATTAAACTAGACCAATTTCTTACACCATACAAAAATAAACTCAAAATGGATGAAAGACAGGAAACCATTAAAACCCTAGAGGAGAAATCAATCAACAACCTCTTTGACCTCAGTCGCAGCAATTTCTTGCTCAACACATCTCCAAAGGCAAAGGAACTGAAGGCAAAAATAAACTATTCGGACTTCATCAAGATAAAAAAGTTTCTGCACCGCAAAGGAAACAATGAACAAAACTCAAAGCCAACCGATGGAATGGGAAAAGATATTTGCAAATGACATATCAGATAAAGGGCTAATATCCAAAATCTATAAAGAACTCACTAAACTTGACACCTGAAAAACAAATAATCCAGTGAAGAAATGGGCAAAGGACATGAATAGACACTTTTCCAAAGAACACATCCAGATGGCCAACAGACACATGAAAAAATGCTCAATGTCACTCATCATCAGGGAAATACAAATCAAAGTCATGCTGAGATACCACCTCACACCAGTCAGAGTGACTAAAAAGAACAAATCAGGAAACTACAGATGGTTGAGAGGTTGTGGAGAAACAGGAATGCTCTTGCACTGTTGGTGGGAATGCAAACTGGTGCATTCTGGAAAACAATGTGGAGGCTCCTCAAAAAATTAAAAATAGAACTACCCTATGACCCAGCAATAGTACTACTAGGAATTTACGCAAGAGATACAGGAGTGCTGATGCATAGGGGCACATGTACCCCAATGTTTACAGTAGCACTTTCAACAATAGCCAAATTATGGAAAGAGCCTAAATGTCCATCAATTGATGAATGGATAAAGAAGATGTGGTTTATATATGCAGTGGAATACTATTTGGCAATGAGAAAGAATGAAATCATGCCATTTGCAGCAACGTGGATGGAACTGGAAGGTATTATGCTGAGTGAAATAAGTCAGTGAGAGGAGGACAGAGATCATATGTTTTCACCCATATGTGTATCTTGAGGAACTTAACAGAAGACTATGGGGGAAGGTAAGGGGGAAAAATAGCTACAGAGAGGGAGGGAGAGAGGCAAACCACAAGACTCTTACAGAGAACAAACTAAGAGTGGATGGGAATATGGGGGAGAGGGGAAAAGGGGTGATGAGCATTGAGGAGAGAACTTGTCAGGATGAGCACTGGGTGTTGTATGGAAGCCAGTTTGACAATAAATTATATTCAAAAAAATACAAATGGTCTAAATGCTCCAATAAAAAGTATAGGGTGACAAAATCAGAGAAAGAAAAAAAAGACCCTCTATATGCTGCCTACAAAAGACTCACTTCAGATCTAAAGACACATACAGACTGAGACTGAAAGAACTGAAAAAGATACTCCACTGCAAATGGAAGCAGGAAAAAATCTGGGGCAGGAATACTCATATCAAATAAAATAGACTTTAAACTCTAAAATAAAGACTATAATAACAAAGAAGGTCATTATATAATGATAAAGAGATCAATCCAACACAAGGATATAATAATTGTAAATGTCTATGTGCCCAACATTGGAGTACCTAAATAAACAAAGGAAATATTAACAGGTATAAAGGGAGAAACTGACAGTAACACAATAATAGGAAGGGACTTTTACATTTAATTTACATCAATGGGTAGATCATCCGGGTAGAAAATCAGTTTGGAAACAGTGTCTTTGAATAACACACAAGACCAGATAGACTTAATATATACAGAACATTCCATCCAAAACAACAGAGTACACATTTTTTTTCAAGTGCATGTGGAAAATTCTCTTTCTCATTCATGTTAGGCCACAAAACAAGTCTCAATCAATTTAAGAAGATTGAAATCATATCATGCACCTTTTACAATCACAACACTATGAAACTAGAACTCAGAATCACAAGAAAAAAGTGGAAAAACCACAAACATGTGGAAGCTAAACATGCAACCAATGAGTCAATGAAGAAATCAAAGAAGAAATGAAAAAAAAAAATACATGGAGACAATTGAAATTGAAGACACAACTGTCCAAAATCTTTGGGATGCAGTGGGAAATTTATAGCAGCACAGGCCTATCTCAAGAAACAAGAAAAAGTTAAAACAAACTGACTTTATGCATCAAAGAATTAGAAAAACAACAAAGTCCAAGGTAAGTAGAAGGAAGGAAATAATAAAGCTCAGAGCAGAACTAAACAGCACATAGACTTAAAAAAATATATAGATAAGATCAATGAAATTAAGATCTGGTTCTTTCAAGGGATAAACAAAATTGATAAACCTGTGGCCAGACTCATCAATAATAAAAGAGAAAAGACCCAAATAAAATCAAAAAGGAAAGCAAAAGGTAACAACCAGCACTATAAAAATACAAGGATTATAAAAGAATACTGTGAAAAATTGTATACCAAAAAATTAGACAACCTAGAAGAAATGGGTAAATTCCTAGAAACACACAATCTTCCCAAACTAAATCAGGAAGAAAGAGAAAATCTGAACAGACCAATTACAAGTAATAAAATTGGATCAGTAATCAAAAAACTACCAAAAAGCAAAGCCTGGGACCAAATGGATTCATAAATGAACTCTACCAAATATTTAAAAAGAGTTAATACCTCTCCCCCTCAAACTATGCCCCCCAAAAAAATGAAACAGGGAAAGATTCCAAGTACATTCTGAGAGACCAGCATTACCCTGATACCAAAACCAGATGAAGACATTTAAAAAAGAATTAAACTATAGGGCAATATCCCTGATGAATGTAGATGCAAAAATCCTCAATGAGATTTTAGCAAACCATATGCAACAATACATTGAAGGGATCATTCACCGCAATCAGTGGGATTCATCCTCAAGACATAAGGATGGTTCAATATTCACAAAGTCAACATGATATATGTTAACCCAAAGATAAAAATCATATAATCATCTCAATCGATGCAGAAAAAGCACTTGACAAAATTCAGCATCTTTTCATGATAAGAACTCTCAACAAAGTGGGTTTAGAGAGAACATACCTCAACATAATAAAGGCCATATATGAAAATCCCATGCTAACATCATACTCAATGGTGAAACACAGAGTTTTACCTCTAGATCAGAAACAAGATGAGGATATTCACTCTTGCCACTTTTATTCAACATAGTACTGAAAGTCCTAGTCACCTCAATCAGACAAGAAATTAAAGGTGTCCATACTGATAAGGAAGAAGTTAAATTGTCATGTTTGCAGATGACATGATATTATACACAGAAAACCCTAAAGACTTCATCAAAAACTATTAGAAATAATAAATAAATTCAATTAAGTTGCAGGATGCAAAATTAATACCCAGAAATTGATTGTGTACTTAAAAACAAAATAGCAGAAAGAGAAATTAAGAAAACAATTTTATTTATAATTACACCAAAAAGAATAAAATACCTAGGAACAAAACTTAGCCAAGGAGGTAAAAGACCTGTACTCTGACTATAAAACATTGATTTAAATATATATATATATATATATATATATATATATATATATATATATATAGACAATACAAACAAATGGAAAGATATTCCATGCTCATTGATTGAAAGAATATATTAAAATTTCTATTATACCCAAGGCAATCTACAGATTCAATGCAATCCCTATCAAAAGGCCAATTGTAATTTCCACAGAACTAGAATAAATAATAAAATTCGTATAGAACCACAGAAGACCCCAAATAGCCAAAGCAATCCTGAGAAAAAAGAACAAAGTTGAAAGTTATCACAGTCCCAGATTTCATGATAGATTACAACTGTGGTAATCAGAACAGAATAGTACTGGAACACAGAGATCAATGTAACAGAACAGAGAGCCCAGAAATGAGCCCACACTTACATGGTCAATTAATCTACGACTAAAGAGGCAAGAATATACAGTAGGGAAAAGACAGTCTCTTCAACAAAGAGTGCTGGGAAAACTGGACAGCTACATACATACAAAAGAATGAAACTGGACCACTTTCTTATACCATACACAAAAATGAATTAAAAATGTATTAGAGACCTAATTATGAAACCTAAAACCATAAACCTCCTAGAAAACATAGGCAATAATATCTCTGACATTGGCTATAGCAACATTTTTCTAGATAGGTCTCCTCAGTCAAGGGAGGTAAAAGCAAAAATAAACTATTGGGACTACATCAAAATAATAAGCTTTTGCACAGCAAAGGAAACCATCAAGAAAACAAAAAAGCAACCTTTTTGAATGGAAGACGATATCTGCAAGTGATACATCTGATAAGGGGCTAATGGCCAAAATATGTAAGGAATTTATACAACCCAACACCAAGAAAAACCCCAAACAATCTAATTAAAAATTTGACAGAGGACCTGAATAGACATTTTTCCAAAGACGACATCCAGATGGCCAACAGACACACAAATGATGCTCAACATCACTCATCATCAGTGAGACACAAACCAAAACCATAATGAGAGGCACCTGGGTGGCTCAGTCGGTTAAGTGTCCGACTTTGGCTCAGACCATGATCTCATGGTTCATGGGCTCGAGACCCGCACTGGGCTCTGTGCTGACAGCTTGGAGCCTGGAGCCTGCTTTGGATTTTGTGTCTCCTTCTCTCTCTGCCCCTCCTCTGCTCGTTCATTTTCTCTCTCTCTCTCTTTTTCTCTCACTCTCTTTCTCTGTCAAAAATAAACATTAAAAACAATTTTTTTATAAACCAAAATGAGATATCACCTTACAGCTGTCAGAATGGTTAGAATAAAAAAGACAGAAAATAATAAGGGTTGATGAGGATATGAAGAGAAAGGAAACTTCATGCACTGTTGGTGGGAATGTAAATTGGTGCAACCAGTACAGAAAATGGGACAGAGTCTCCTTAAAAAATTAAAAATGGAAATATCATATGATCTAGCTGTTCTTCATGGGTATTTACACAAAGAAAACAAAAAGATTTACACTAATTAAAAAAGATATAAGCCCCCCCACTATGTTTATTGCAGCATTATTCACAACAGCCATGATATGGAATCAATCCAAATGTCCATTAATAGAGAAATGGATAAAGAAGAGGTAGTATAGACATATAATTGAATATCACTCAGCCATTTTAAAGGAGGAGATCTTGCCACTTGGACAGCATGGATGGACTTAGAGAGTATTACACTACATGAAATAAATCAGACAGAGAAAGACAACTACCATAGGATTTCACTTATATGTGGAATCTAAAAAACAGAACAAAATGCAGAATCGGACCTATATACAGAGAACAAATTAATGGTTGCCAGATGAGAAGGGGCAGGATAATGGGCTAAATGGGTCAAGGAGAGTGGAGGTACAGGCTTCCAGTTATGGAATGAATAAGTCGCAGGGACAAAATATACAGCACAGGGAATACAGTCAAAGGTATTGTAATAACTATGGTGACAGATGGCAGCCACACTTGTGGTGAGCAGAGCATAATGTATAGATTTGCTAAATCACTATGTTGCACACCTGAAACTAACGTAACATAGGTCAACTACACTCAAATAATACAAATTTCTTCAGAGAAGAGGGAAGAAAAAAAACTCACAATGGATCTCAATGCTCTAGAATTGCACTGAAACATCTTGGCTGGTATTTAAGGAGCCCATGTGCAGGTCACAGATTCCTGCCACCTCCCTCCCACATATTGTACCCCTCTGTTGCAATTCCATTCTTCATTTTCTGAAAGCACCAGAAATTCTTACAACTCTGCCTTCTCTCGGGATGTTATCCCAGCTCTTCTTGCCTTCCTCTCCCTTTTCATCCTCTCAAAATCCTTCATATTTTCTAAGTGACTAAATGTCACCTGCATCTACTCATCTTTGATCTCCTCTTATCCCTCCATTAAAATCATATTTGTTTCACTGCACACCCCTAAAATTATTTTCTTTGCACTGCGATTTTGACATATGTTCACTACTGCCTTCGATATAGTCAGCTGTTTCTACCAGCTTACAAGATCTCTAGAAGTCAGGGTATACGTCTTATTCTTCCTTGTTCTTCACCAGCACTCTTATAGGACATTTTGTATTCTAAGACAAAATACATTAGAAGATGCTTCGAGGATGTTACATACCAGAATCTTAGATTTGACACTTGAGAAATGAAAATATCTTATGGGCAGGTCTTTGATTTCATAGGAAACTACATCACGATCTTCCTCTTCCTCTTTTATAGTTGGAAATGGAGTTTCAAGAACATAGCCATTCTCACAGAAAATCAGTAAAGTACTTTTAGGCTAAAAAAGAAAGATTAAATAGATCATTTACTTTTAGGCAAATTTTTAGAGGCATAGTTCAAAAAGATTATAAACCAGGAAAAGATCTTTGCAATATGCGCTGTACACTTTTGAAAGATACTTAATTCTTCACTGCAGTAATAAATTATCTTATTAATCACTATATATAATTATTAATATCTATTATATTACTATTAATAAGCTACGTGTTTAAAGTAGATTTAGATTTGCTTCCCTTATAGATGCCATAATGTATTTTCTGAGTCAAAAAATGCAGTTGCGAAATAAGTTTGCCCAAAGGCTGGAATATTGAAATTAGGAGTGCCAAGGGAGACGTGCAGTGTGTGGATGGCACATGCAACCTCAGCCTCCTCTCATGGGTCATCCTTGATCTGCCCAAGGATGTGGACATTCCCAAGGGTTTTTTTGTCCTCTTCCCTCTTCTCCTTTCACTCCATCAACATTCCCTGGGAAATCTGACAGCCAACCCAAAGCTTTGTTACCATCCATGCACAATTAAATTCCAAGTGAATCTGTCTGTCTAGGCCAGACCTCTCTCTTGAGCTCCAAAACCACATATTTAACCATGTATGGGAAATCCCCATCTTTTTTTTTAATGCCTATTTGTTGTTGAGAGAGAGGGAAAGAGAGTGCAAGTGGGGGGAGAACAGAGGCTCACCTTGATATTCCATAGGCACATTATTCAAAATGTTTATTTGTTCTGTCATTCTACAATTATTTATTATGTATAGACTATGTATCTGGCATTTTGTAGTGTGCTAGGGGTAAAATTATAAGAAAAGTAAATCCAGTGTCTGGCACTGTGGAGCTTACCTCCAACAAGTGAGCCTGTCATTTAACAGGTCCTATAAATAACTGTAAATGAGAACTGCAACAACTGTTGCAGAAGTGCCACCCGAACAAAGAAGGCTATGCAAGGCTTCCGAGAAGGTGGGATCTAAATTTCAAGGTGAAGGAGGAGTAGAAGACAATTACACAGTAAGTTACGGGAAGGTTTGAAGCGTATGCTGTACAAAGGATATACCAAGTGCAAATATCCTGGGGCACATTTGGGCTTTTAAGGAATTAATGGGCTTGGGTGGTATCACCCAGGTCAAGAGAACGGAGTGAGAAGAGAGATCAGGGCAGAGCCTTAAGGAAACAATACTCAGGAACTGGGTGAGGGAGACTGAAGAGGAATGACAAGATGTAGAAGAAGGAACTAGGAGAGCATAATGTCACAAAAGCCAAAGGGAAGTGGTGTTTCAAAGAGAAAATAAGTGTCAACAGGTTCAAATGAGGCTAAGAGGCCAAGAAAGATAAGAACAGAAAATGTGAAATGGGTATCCCTGGTGTCTTCACAGGAGCTGATTTGGTAGAATGAGGAGAGTAGATACTAGCAAGAGTCAATAGGAATAATCAATCCTCTTAGAAAAGTCAGGAGGAGAAAGATGAGGCAGCAGCTAGAGGAGAACAGAAAGTCAAGGAACTTTTTTTTTCCCCTATGGGAGATACTGGACTATATTTAAATGCTGATGGAAATGATCCAGTAAACAGGTGAGGCTAAACTTATATGACGGAAAAGAGAAAATTAGTAGTATGAAATCTTGAAAAAAGTGGGAGAGAGTACAATCCAAAAGACAGGAGGCAGAATTGGCCCCATGTGGGAAGGAAGAGGCCACCTCTATCATAAAGAAGAGAAAAGGGCAGGCAGATACTGAGGGAACAGGAATGGATGTTAGATAATGGGAAAGCGAGGGATGGATAGTGGGAAGGTGAGGGATTCCTCTGCAATTTTCCTCCTAAGGACAAATTACCAACAGTTTGCATGAGACCTAGAAGCCGAACAGAAGGCAGTGTCTAGAGCTGCAGACATTCTCTCTGAGATGAAGAGACAAAAGCTTAAGTTCAAAGTTACACAGACAAATTAGGACTTGAGAGGACATGATCCAGAGAAATAGGAAATGCAGGAAAGTGAGCCTGACATTCTTCTAGGCCTTTGCCTTAAAGCATTTACACAACTCTAAACTGCAGGGAACGGGGTTTGTTCATTTCCTCCAAATGGTCCATGATTTCTCACTTCACTTTCATTTATTTAAATGCTATTTACTTTTATGTACAGTATTATGTTTACCTCTAGGATATCAAGGAGGAGGCAGGGATGTTTAGGATGCATAATCAAAGAAACTTAGTGAACCACTGAAGGGCCAGGTGGATTAGAGGTAAGGAAGAGACCAGAATGACTCTCAAGATTTGCTGGTTTTGGCAACAGGGAGAAGAGTGGCGCTGGAATAATCCAGACAAAAGAACATGTCTTAGAGAAACTAACAAGCTCCATTTAGACACTTCAAAATTAACTCCAGAAATTCAAAAGATCATCAAATTCTGTCAGTTCTACCTCCTCCATAGCTCTTGTCCACATAGTCTTTCACGCCCTGGTCACATGTGGTCCAATAGACCCATCTACCTCTCATCTCCCCCAAGTGATCATGGTAGTGACTGTGGCAGGCAGAATGATCTGTGTGCACGTTTCCTTGTTGGAAACACAAATTATAAATAATGGGCAGAAGTTTAACGCATTCAGGAAGGCAGGAGGTCTGACCATTTGGAGTCAGTGGAAGCTGACATCTATGGTTATTTAGACAACTAAAGTAGGCAGTATATCAGCCACATGTGGTAACTTACCTTTTTCCCCATCTCTATTGAAATATAACATTATTTAAGGTAGTGTGCGATGGTTTGATACATGTATATATTGTGAAATGAGGATAATTTACTTTGACATTAGTAATTCCCAAATAATACAAGAAATTTCAGGCAGTATTGCCTGAAATAACTTGAATTATGTTGGGGGGTTTCATCTCATGCCTGTTAAAAAAATTTTTTTTAGCTTCTTATTTTGAAATAATGATTGATTCATAGGAAGTTGCAAAGATAGTACAGAGAGGAACCATGTACCCTTCACTCAGTTTTTCCCATTGGTTACCTCTTACGCAACAATATGGGTACCAGGAAATGGACATTAATATATAGCTTTATGTCGTTTTATTACATGTGTAGATTCACGTAACCATTCACCACAATCAAGATGCAAAAGTATTCCATCACCATAAAAATCTTCCTCAAGAGGCCCTCTGTAGTCACATCTACCCCCTTTCCACCCACCATTCCTAACATTTTTGGATTTTTGACTTTGAATCTAGGGAGATGATGAAAGGATGTACATAATAGCACCTGTTGTGTTCATGCTTTAACATGAACTCCCTTTGCAGCTTTCATTTCCTTCACCTAAACCATCTGTCTGCACTCACCTTCTCTTCAACTACTCACATCCTACCAATTCCTGAAGATTAAGGTAAAGTTGTAGAAAATAACAACTTATGTTAACTTATCCCCTTGATATTTCCCTGCCCTGTACTCACAGGACATATTGTCTATACCACTGATATTTTAGTCACCAATTCCCTTGTGAAATCTTGTATTGCTCTCTGATAGTTATTTAACTTCTTAAATAGGTGTATTTTTTTCTCTTTCAAAAGAGATTGTTTCATACTGCTTATTGAATACATCAGTGCCTAGCAAAGATGAAAACAATGAGTATGTTAATTTAAAAAAAAGTTTTCTAGATACTACTATATTGTTATAGTCCTTTTCTTCAGAAGAGTTTAAAATAGGTTACACATGTTACTTCAATGATCCTGACAACACTTCCGTGCAGTTCATCGCTATTATTATCCTAGAACCAAGTACAGCACCTGGTTTAGACACTCAATCAACATTCAGATGACTGAATTATCCTATGCTTCAACTTAGGGAAATTAGAGGCATTAAATAAGACTAGTAGTCAATTCCTCATCACCAGACAATGTTAGGATAGAGTCAATGGAAGATTAGAAGAGAAAATGGAGATGGAAAGGGGGTAGAAGAGAAGCAAAGAGATAAAGATGAGGGCACGTACATTCAGACCTTAGAACTGAACTTCTGAATGTCAAAAGGACTGATAGATCCAAGTCAACATATTATAACATGTGTATCTCAACAAAGCCACCATTGTTACTAAAGCAAAGTCTGATACAACCAGTGTTCCAAGAGGGGATCATGACCAATTAATTAGAGCATGGAAGAAGGAGGAGACAGTGAAGGAGTAGGAGTGGGGCTCCTCAGTGATGCTCTACTAGCCAAGCTACAGTGGCCCCTCACTGTAAGACCCAGGAGTGGGACTAATCATTCCACCTGCTATTCTGTATCTTCCAGATCACTTAATTATGCAGTAATTTAGATTTAAGCATGAAGACAAATAATTATTACTCACATGGGAAACTGAAGAACATACTAACTGGCAAACAGGTCCAGGAGTAGTAATATAACCAATTGGCTTATAATCCTTTTCTACCTCAAAGAAGAAGACGGTTTGATCTCTGCTCTAAGAAAAAGAGAAATACCCATCAAATATGTATTCTTTTTGAAATCTATTCCGCAGAGTATAGAGTAACAATTCATACTTACAGTATACCCACTATATATTTATACCTATAATAATCATATATCCCAGATTATTCTGGGAAAATTCTTATTTCGAGTATTTGCTTCATTTCTCCCATGAGAACATTTGACAAACCAAGTGTTCCAATAGCTTGCTGAAAAAAATGATCACCATACCTGTACATAGATTAACTCACAAAAAGTTCCACAAAGCACATGCTCCCCTATTAATGCGGGGAAAATTTACATATTCTCTTCACTTATGGCAATTTTATATAAGAACATACCTCTATGATAGAATATTGATTATGCATAAAACATTGGTCATAAGTCCCAGTTGAAATTTTCCATTCACTTAAAATAAGCATTAGAATCAATTTGTAGGAAAATTTTGAAATGTCATACACTGACTACACTGAAAGAATATGAACACAAAGAAAGCAAACTCTGAGTTTTTCTCAAAAGTGCACATCAAAAAAAAAAAAAAAAAGCTACCTCAGCAAATAAGTTATATTAAGTAGGAAGATCATTAAGACAAGTTGAACCGTGAAAGTTCAATAGGAAACAAAAGGAAATCTACCACTTACCCCTGTAGCTAGAATTTCTCCATCACGTTCATAAGCTAAAGCAGTGACACGAGCAGTATGGGGCTTGAAAACCCGTTTCAAAATAATATCTGCATCTGAAATTTTCTTCCGTCCTGCAAAAACTGTGAGCCCTTTTGGATCATAAAGTTCAAGAATTCGAACAACTCCATCTTCGAATCCTGCGATAATCTGTGCTCCAGTGTAGCTTACCTTGGATAAAAATTAAATACAAAAAATCTGAAATTAGTTGACTCAGAAGGTTGTGCTACATAACAGATAACTTTGTATTTTATTCAGCCATGTAATTTAACATTGACTGCACACTGGTAATTCCTTATATCACTTTCTGGTAACCTCCATGTATTCTAGAACAGGTTGCTTGTCATTGCTGATCACGAGACAGGTAAACAATGGCAATTCAAGCACTCGAGCAAACATTGGTGATGTATCTGTCTACCACATGCCAGGCACCTATCACCAGCACCCCAAGGGTGAGCATAAACAGTTTGTCCCTGGTTTCACAGAATTTATGATCTAATGGGAGGACAGACATTAATCAATCACACAGGTGAGTGTTAAATTATGAATGGAAATAAACACTAAAGGAAAGAAACGATTTCGGAGAGCATGTAACAAAGAAAGCTGACCTAGACTGAGGACTTCTTTAGAAGAGATGGTGGAGCGGAGATCAGAAAGATGCCCGGAAATTAACTAAGTCTAGGGAAGGGGGAGAGCACCCCTGGGAGAAGACCTAGCTTGTGGAAGGTCATGTGGCAGGAAAGAACGGCACTCAGGAAAAAGTTAGTCTGACTACAGCAGACTGAGTGAAGGAGCAGGGCTTCCACAAGAGGTTAGAGAGAGGGATAAGCAAGCACCAGGTCACGAAGTGGCTTATAGGTCACATTAATGATAGTCTTGATCCCAAGAGCAGTGGGAAGCCATTAAAAGGTTTTTGTTTGGGGGTTTGGGTATGTGTGGGTAGGGGAGGTGACGTGATCAGATTTGATACTTCAGAAAAGTCATCCTAGATGCATTCTGCAAAACAGAATGGAGAGGGCCTAGATAGGACGGAGGAAGACCTTTGGGGAGACCTTTGAAGAGATGGCTACCTTACTCCAGGAGAGTGATCATGGTCCCTTGGTTTGAGGTGGCGTTGCAGAGAGGAGGGACATGGGCATAGTTTAGAGAGAGATATAACAGTCCTATTGGGTGACAACTGAATATGGGGGAGGACAGAGGGATTACTGAGACTTTTACTGAGTTAGGAAACACTAGGAGGAAGCCAAGTGTGTGTGTGTGGTTTGTTGTTGCTATTATTCTTTGGAGGGGAGCTGGCCGGAGGCCAACAGAGTATCATGAATCTAGTCTTAGACACATTGGGATTGAGGTCCCCTGAGGAACTCAAAATGAGGGTGACAGTCTGCAGCTCAAAGAAGTCTGGACTGGAGATAGGAATCTAGCAATGTCTGAATATACTAAATATGTTATCTTGGAAGGCGTTCAGGAGAAAAGAAAGAACCCTGCTGTTCTTACAGCAGAGTGATCATCCCTGAGGCCAGGCAGTTATGAGAATCTTGGTAATAAGAAAACTGTACTTGGATGCCGAAGTGGCCGACTTCAGCTCAGGTCATGATCTCGCAGTCTGGGAGTTCAAGCACCTCATCAGGCTCAGTGCTGACAGCTTGGAGCCTGGAGCCTGCTTCCAATTCTGTGTCTCCCTCTCTGTCTGCCCCTTCCCTGCTCTCTCTCTCTCTCTCTCTCTCTCTCTCTCTCAAAAATAATAAACATTTAAAACTTAAAAAGAAAATTGTACTCCATCCAATTCCTTGAATGTTGTTCATTCAGTAAACATTTACTGTGTGTCCAAATATACTATAGAGGCACTGGAGGCTCAAAGAAGAATAAAATGGGGTTGTCACCATGAAGAACAGTCTGGTGGGAAAGATACAATAGAGCAATTTATCTTAGTACATTTGTGATGTTGTGACAAATGTTATAAAAGTGGTATATAAGAAGTGCTTAAAAAAAAAAAATCACAGAGGAAGGAGGACCTAGCTCTACTAGAAGGTAGGGTCACAGAGGGCTATGCAGAGAAGGTGATGTTTGACCTGAGCTAAGTCATGAAGAAAGGTATAGAGTTTTCTAGACAAGCAAGAGTATATAGAAAAGGCATTTCAATTCCAGCATGATATCCAATGATCATTACTTTGATATGAGGCTAAAAAAAGGAAACTTTCTATGAACATCAAATGACCATCTGAATAAATGACTTAATTCTATGGCTGTATTTTAAATACTTCAGGTAAGAGTGTAAATGAAATGGAATCAAGTCTTACCAGGTTTGGTAAGACAAATAATCTGTGGTTTCTACTTGTTCTAAACCTCATCATTGTTCTGCTTCTATTCCCTGGCCTGAGTTCTTTTTCTGGTCTCAATTCTATCATGAAATTCTCCTCCATTCTAGCCATTTCTACATTGATTTTGGTCCTGAAACATTTTGTCTTTGACTTCAACCCAAAACAGTAAGGATAAAACATTCCCCAAATGCTCTCATAATATTTGAAAACATAGCAGCAAATTCTTTGACATGCCTCCGATGGAGAGATCCCCTCCTTGAATTCGGGTGGGGTTCATAACGGCTTCACTCAACTGAGCATGGTACAAGTGACATTATGGGACTTCCGAGGCTGGTCATAAAAGGCCAGCAGCTTCTGCCTATCTGTTGGAACACTAGATCTTGGAGCTGATAGCTGCCATGTAAGACGTATGTGGCTGCCCTGAGGCCAACCTGCTGTGATGAAGCCCAAGCCACAAGGAGAGGCGATTAAGTAGGCACTCCTATTGAACTCCCAGCTTAGCCCGGACTTCAGCTCAGATGCCAGACTTGTGATAAAGAAAAATTTATGTGATTCCAGCCCCTGACACTGTGATTTCCCAATCCTGAGAGTATGTGGGCAAAATAAAATGATTGCTGTCTTATGCCACTAAATTTTGCAGTAGTTTATTACATAGCAATGGATAAAGAACAACTCCCTACCTCTGCCTAATTTTTTTCATAGCTCTTATCACATATGCTACTTATTTTTCTTTATTGTCCATTTCTGCCTCCTCTCTCCCACTAAAGTTTAAGGTATAGGAGGGCGAGTACTTTTCTCTTTCTGTTCCCTGCTATATTCCCAGAAACTAGAACAAGCCCCAGCACACTGCGGGCACACCAGAAATATAACTAGAATGAATGAAACCAGAGTCTGATAGAGAATAGATACCCAAAGTTCTGTTGAGTAATAATTTTGTAACATGACATGATTAATAACCCGCAAGTGGCATAAAAGTACATTTTTATTAAAACAGGACCAAACCCACAAAAGCAAGGTCATAATACGATCTTGATCACATTCTGAATGAATAAACTAAGTTAAAATTTTTATTCCTCTCTAAAATGCAGGATATAAAATATATTTCCAAGAACTAGCACTGATATACCATGTTTACTAATAGATTATAGAAGTTCTTCATAGTTAACTCACCAGTTGGGGTACCCAAGTGAGGGCGGTACCTCCTTGTTTGAATCTTATCTGAGCCAAAGGAATTTTGCCAGCAAAATCATAGATTCGAACAGAGCCTATAGAAAGACAGTTTTAAAAGAAAAAATTATATATATTTTTAAATAACCTTAGCTTCCTTTACACGTTGAGCATTATAACAAGAAATTTCATAAATTGTTAAACCAATCAATAATCTAATAGGCTTTCTTTAGTCAAAATTTTACACATATATCCTCAAGCAGGTAATCTGTAAGCATGGATAACAAAGAACACAACTGATTGATCAATCTCACCTTGCACAGCCCACCTAGATTCACCATATGTCAGAAGGAAGAAAGAAGGTGAAAAAAAAATAGGAAAAGCATGAATGTGGATAATGCCAAAATGAATAGCATTTTCATGAGTAACTTACTGTGTCTCTAATCTCTCACAATAACCAAGGCTGCTGCACTTCAGTTCCTCTCCCCGATATAAAAACTTACCTTGTTTGCAGCAAGAGGCTTCCTTTTGGAAAAATTCTCAAATGCTTTTTATCAAACACATATAAATTTTTGTGTGGAAAACAAAACAAAAAAGGCGAGCTATATTTTCATTTAGAGGTCTACTTACAGTCCAAGGCAGTAGTGGCCATGAGATAAGTGAGAGGAGAAACTGCCAAGGCTTCGATAGCTCCAGAATGGAAGGAGAAGAGGCAGTCTGGGTCTTGGGTCTGATAATAAAAGAGATCCTATCAGATCTCAAAGATAAGTTAACTTCAAATTAAAGATCAAATTGAAAATATATATACATAGTAGGGATGTCCTGGGTGGCTCAGTAGATTAAGCACCCAACTTGGGTTCAGGTCATGATCTCACCGTTCATCGGTTCAAGCCCTGCATCAGGCTCTGTGCTGACAGCTCAGAGCCTGGAGCCTGCTTTGGATTCTATATCTCTGTCTCTCTGCCCCTCCCCTACTCATGATCTGTCTCTCTCTCTCTCTCAAAAATAAACATTTTAAAACATTAAAAATATATATATAAATATATATACACATAAAACCCTACAACACATGTGTGATTTTATCTGAATAGAAATTTTTTAAAGCATAATAAATTAGAAAGAGTGCTGGACTCTTGGAATTAGAAAAAACAAGTACTGGAATTGTACTTGAAGGCTTTCATTTCTTCACCAGTAAAATGAGGTAATGGCAAAAGCCTACCTGCTCATCAGGGTAACTGTGAGGGTTATAGGAGAGCATATAAATGAAAATGCCATAAGTTTATGACAACTGTAAAGCACTTGATAATATTAAGCATTGTCAATTGTCACTTTTCTGGTAGAATTTGCTAGGAGATACCTCCCTTTTTTTTTTTTTTTTTTTTTTAAATAAAATCAGAGGGAGAGAGATAATAAATTCTCAGGACCAAACATTTGACAAGTTTTTGATGGGAACAATAATCAAATATGGAGAAAGATAAAGTATCTTTTAAAGAAGAATAAGGGGCACCTGGGTGGCTCAGTCGGTTAAGCATCCAGCTTCGGCTCAGGTCATGATCTCACAGTCTGTGAGTTCGAGCCCCACATAGGGCTCTGTGCTGACAGCTCAGAGCCTGTAGGTTGCTTTGGATTCTGTGTCTCCCTCTCTCTCTGCCCCTCCCCCACTCATGCTCTGCCTCTCTCTCTCTCTCTCTCTCTCTCTCAAAAATAAATAAACATTAAAAAATTTTTTAAAAAAGAAAGAAAGAATAACAAGGGGTGCCTGGTTGGCTCAGTCTTTGAGACTCAACTTGAATTTGTGAATTCAAACCCCGCCTCTGGCTCTATGCTGACAGTTCAGAGCCTGGAGCCTGCTTGAGATTCTGTGTCTCCCTCCCTTATTCATGTTCTCTCTCAAAAACAAATAAACATTTAAAAAAAATAAAGAATAACAGATTTTTATTATAAGAATTAGGAAAAATAAGAAAAATAGGCAACTTACAATATTTGAAAAACTAAGGTCAAGCTTCCATATGGCTCCATTGATATCCTAAAAAGTTAAAGACATAATAATAGTTTGTTTAATCATTTTGAACTTTTATCAAATGAAAATAATTTCCTTCCTGTGATCTAGTTAAAGGACAAACAGTAATACCAAAAACTTACATATATTTTAAAGTGTGACTGAGGGCACCTGGGTGGCTCAGTCGGTTGAGTGTCCGACTTCGGCTCAGGTCATAGTCTCACAGTTGGTGAGATCAGGCACCTCATTGAGGTTGCTGCTGTCAGTGCTTCTAATCCTCTGTCCCCCTCGCTCTCTGCCCCTCCCTCACTCTCTCTCCCTCTCTCTTAAACATTTATAAAAAATAAAGTGTGATTGAAATTTAAGGAAAGCAACTTCTGTATATCTTAGAACACACAATAAATGAAGCATTTTCATATTACAAATAGTCAGTTTAATATAAAAAGAATGTTAATTGGTTTTCTGTGTATAAGTCCCAATTCACTTGATATTAAAAATATCATTGCCTTTTCCCTCTCATTTTGTGTTAAAGCACAGGGTTATGATAGGGTTGTGATAGCTCCTAGGCATAGTGTGAGTATTTGAATGGCTTTGTCATGCTCCAGGAATGGATGAAAGCGAACGAATAGAAAGACCCCCACCATGACTATGGTGCTTGAGTAGAGTAGGGTGGAGATCAGTATAGGTCCCTCTTTAGCAATTGGAAGTCATAGGTGCAGAAGTTGAACTGAATCCGCTGAACTAGGCGGATTTACCAGTGGCTGCCAACCGTAGTCCTATCATTGGTATGTTTAAGTTTTCATGTTGAGTGATAAATGCACGAAACTTTCAGCAAATTTTTAAGTAGAAATCATGTTATGGCTATAATGAATCCTATGTCTCCAATGCGGTTGTAAAGAATTGCTTGTAGGGTAGCAAACACCAAAATTAAGGAACTCTTCACAGATAGATCAATACTAGTTTTAATAGTAAAATGGACCTAGTAACACAGTGGCAATAAATTAGGTTACTATTTTTATTTTACATCCAGGTAATTTTCAAGAGCCAAGGGAGAAGAATGCAACTTACTTGAGCCAGCCAAAAGTTATGTCCAATCTCGTTCATCTTTATCATAGAGAAGAGTTTGACATTCTTGCCTACTTGAAGCTCATTAATGGGCTCAATCTCTAACAATCCAGTCTCATCTATAGTATCAGCAGTATCTATTGTCTCAAAATCCCAGATCTTATAAAATAAGAAAATACTTTAATCAATCATCAGTTTCTGAATTTACATTTTCTAGAAGAAAAGGCTCTGGTTTTTTTTTTGAAAGTCATTTCTTCTTGTTGAATGCAAATTAGCAAGTAGGTATAATGACAACACTGGCCAAAACTCAACCCCTGGGATATTGCTTCCGACTAGAGGATAATAAATTATGATAGTTTCCTTTGAATGGATGGAGCTTAGTGAAAAAACATAGCCCAAATAAAAATTCTAATTTGCCCAGAGTAAACTTGATGTCAAGGTGTCTGTCAGGTCCTTCTGCGTGTAAAGTGGTCATAAGGAGTAAATGGTTGGGTTATTTGGCAAGACACTATAATGAGCCCTGTTTTGATTTTACCAGTTGGCCTCCGGAAAGGGGAGATAGACTTTCTTAATGATCCAAGTTCAATCTTCATTACAAGCAGAGAAAGGGGTATAGATGAGGTCTTTAGGAGAAAGTGTTTTTCATTATTGATTTAGACTATTCAAGTAAAGATTGCTGTTCTGGGACAGAGAACAGAACACTATGGAAAGCATGAGGGAGCAGTTTCACCTCGCAGGCAGAGACAGGGAGAAGGACTTCCTGTGCAAAGTGCCAGAGCCCACCCTGGAGGGATCTGCTGACACACTCCACCTTGTTAACCCAGACTCAAGACCTCAGTTTTAGGGAAAGTAACTTCAGGGAGGACTGATGTCCCACAGACTAGTCTCACAGGGAGAGGCCCAGATCCACAGGTTGAATGGACTCCTGGGAGTTGCGCTAGGTTTTTCCCAAAGGGCTAGACGTAGTGATTTACTATGTAAAAGACTAAAGAGATTAGGGTGAAATTTAAAAAGGAAGCCAGTTTAGAAATTAGTGGTGTTCATTAAAGGACCATCTGTGAAGTATTTCACTTCTTTAATCTTGAGACTTCCCTTCAGTTGGTATTTTGACATTTTGGGGTGACCTAGATCTTAGATGGACAGTGAATGCACTATATGACAAAATAAAGACATAAAAATTGCCAGCGAGTAAAATCTAACAAAATTAAATTTAATATGGTAAATACAAAAATTTATACTGGAGTTCAAAAGGCAATGGTAAGAAGACAGACTGGGAGAGATATGGCTAGACATTATAATCTCAATAGGTGTCAACAGGGTGATGAGACTATTTTATAAAATAGCCTTACTTCTGAAAAGAATACTTCCTAAGAAATGTCCAGAGAATACTACTGCTTTCTTGGAAAGGCACCAGGAGGAATAGGTACTAAAAGGACCACAGGCCAAATCACAAGCCTCCAGGTCTGGCAGCAGCAGCGGGGTCTACATACATGGCTGGGTGGGTGGGAGAAGTGGTCTGACCATGACCAGGGGGACTTAGATGCTAGAGCAATGTTCCAGCTTAGCTGACGCCATGGGCAAAATAGTGTCCACAGGTGAGGACAAGTGAGTTCACCAGTGTAACAAGCAAAGAAAGGGGAGTAGCCATAGGCAAACCCTATCAGCTCGCTTTTCAGTGTATTTCTCATTGGTCACCTCATGAAAAATAAGAATGTTGGGGACTTTCATCCCTAGAACATGACCCATTCACACTGTGCGTTTTGAAAGGACACCTGTGCCCACTGTCTATATTCTGCTAAAATAGGTTTTCATTTTCCCAAACTACTATTTCAACCAGAGAATCAAAACAACAAAAGGCGGGGGGGGGGCGCCTGGGTGGCTCAGTCAGTTAGGAGTCCAACTTCAGCTCAGGTCATGACCTTTCGGTTCGTGATTTCGAGCCCCGCGTCGGGCTCTGTGCTGACAGCTCAGAGCCTGGAGCCTGCTTCGGATTCTGTGTCACCTTCTCTCTCTGTTCCTCCCCCCCTTGCACTCTCTCTCTCAAAAATAAAAAAGATTTAAAAAAAAAAAAGACAACAAAAGATCCCCTCAGAAAATTTCACTGCTAAGATTCTGTAAATTAATTTTGACTAGAACTTAAATATTTACCACAGGAAAGTATTATTTTAAATGCATTGGCCCTAGGAGCAAGTGACCACTGAGGTCCTTTATAAAGTGACCTTTATGGAAGTAAAAATCTGATAACACCAATCTTTGATGTGGGCACTCCTGACCAAGCATCAAGCAAACTTACCCTAATGCATCCGTCTGCCCCAATGGTGATAACTTCACCCTCGTCCAGCACTATCTGGTTAATGGGACCCTGATGACAAGACTTCCTTGCAGCTCGACAGAGTTCTACTTTGATGAGGCCGCCTTCCCACACCAGCATGTTGCCCCACTCTGACCCCGAGAGCACCTGGTAGGGATGCAGAAAGGAAGGAATGTGCATTAAAACAGACAAACATGGATATTTATGCCTCAAATACAGGGGAGATTTGTTTTTAAAGATTGTTTCTTTTGATTATGTAAAGTAGAAAAAGGAAGTATAGAAAAAATAAGAAAATGTAGAAATGAAAATTCGCTATTTTGGAAACACCCACTAATCACATTGGGATGGATTTCCTCCTAGCATTATGCATACTGTTATATCACTGTGATTAGGCTCTACATTGCTGGTAATTTTTCAAATATATCTGTAATAGCTTTCTTTGCACATCTCTTAAGGACATAATCCAGGAGTGGAATTATGGAGTCAAAAATTAGAGACATTTTTAACCTCTTAAAATGCAGAATCTCACCTATCGAGAATAATAATATCAAATGTTACAAGTTTTTAAAAAATTGTGAACTCAGAAAAATTACTGAACTCACCAGATTATAGCATAATAATATCCAATTTCAAACAAGAACAATCATCTGAAACCAATTCCTACTAATCCATTTAACCCAGCACTTCCCCAAGTATGTACCATCAAACACTAGTTCTAAGGATGTTTTACTGGGGTACATAATAAGTTATACTAAGGAAGTATCAATTCTGTACCAAGTGCTACTCAAGCACTTTACATAATTTAATTCTAAAAACTCATATGAACTAGGTACGTTTATTGGGATTACCATGTACAGTTATGCAGGTCGGGCACTTTATTTTCCCAGAAAACACAGTTTTCCTCATTCGCACAATGGAATCATATAGATAAATAGGAGCCCTAACTATTATTATTCCCAATTTACAAAGAAAAAAACTGAACAGAACAGTTAAGTAGCTTGCACAAAATACCAACAAGAGTCAGGAGTTTAACCCAGGAGCCCTGGAAAGAAAGCTCCTGTTCCGACTAACACTAACTCAGCTTATATAAACAAAATCAGACAACTTCCTTTTTTAGGACCCCTTGAAAACTTTAATATAGATCACTGAAAGAAATTCCTAGATACAAAGGAATTGGACCAAGTAAGTCTTATTTTTACAGAGCTGCTGTGCAGACTAACGTTCCACGAAACCCCTTTGGGGAACCTCAGATCTAATTCTTGCCAGCCTGCTCCAGCATTCTGCGCCCCATTTCCCTCATGCCAAGGAATTTACTCCATCTTTTCTACGTCCCCAGTCTACTCATCTTCTCCACTCTACCTGTTTTGCCTATTATTAAACCTCAGCTCACTTTGGATAGTTTTTATTTCGACTTGCTTTCTTCCGTCCAATGACAAAAATCACCCAAAGCCACAGACGCCTGGAAGACTTTCCCTTCCAAAAGGTCATTCATGTCTAGCTTTCTTTTTCCATCTGTCCTGAAAAATGAAATGAAAGTAATATCTTCCTTCTTAGCTCATCTCCTTGACTCCAGATTTCCCCTCCTCCAACTCACTTGGCATTTTGTGACCATATTTACATATAACTTCATTTGCAGCTCTACTCTTCCAAGGTAGAATAGCTCTGCCTGACTGCTAATGTCCTCACACACTAGGACCCAACCATACTTCTCAACCTAATCTCTCACTCTTTCCCAACATAAATGCTTCTTCCTCAGTAGACCTCCAAATATAAGCTATTCCTAACTCTAAACATTTCCTTTCGTGTCTCTCTCATTTAAAATGGCTTCTTTTCTCCCCTGCATACACATGAATCCTACTGAACCTTTTAAAGATATATCTTGTGGCATGCTTTTAACAATCTTTTAGCTTAGTTCTTGTGATTTCAGAATTTGAAGCTAAAATGATTTATGCTCATTTTATAAGTTTGGAAATAAATTTAACAAGCATCCAAGAATTTTTATTTCCTCCCACACAACATGATTTCAAATTGAAAATATCTACTAGGTAGAGACTATCTACTAGGTAACCACTTTAGTTCCTTAAAGTTATATTTGTATGCTGGCACTTACTTATAATGGAAACATTCACAAATAATACCATATAACTCATCCTAATAGAAAGCCAAACACATTATTAATACAGAACTGATCCCACAGGCAAGATGCCCATAAATTTTGTAAGAGGAAGAGCGAAGATAAACTAACAATGTTACAGAATCAACAGGCGCAGTGCATCTGTAGGAGCCACCGTAGAGAGGCTCAATCTTCCTAAATAATAAACTGATGATAAAAACAAAAGCCACAAGATCATATACAACCTTGAGCCAGGAAGTCCTCTTGGACCAACATGACAAAAGAGGAGAGAAAGACAGACATTATAAACACTGCAACTCCATGACATAATAAAAAGTGACAATATGGCACTATGTTAATATATTAAAATGTTTACATACTTTATGTGTTTGTATAATATTTAGTAGACACAAAACAAAGGATGATATTTACATGTGGATTAGGACAATCCTGTGGAAGCATATTAAAATTGATAATCTGAAGAAGCAAAATGAAATGTTCATTATATTTACAGTTATCCATTATTACTAACATTGGCAGTGCTTTTTACAATGTGTAATGTACATCTATTTTCATCTTTTGAAAACATAATCTTATTGTGGAAAAGTGGCTGTCCTCACCTTCCCATCTGGGAGCTCCATGTAACCTTCTATGTCAGTCGTGGCTGTTTTGCCAAATCGACCCAGTGAACCCTGAAGCTTGAGACCAGTGAATGTTAGAGCCATTTCCCAGAACCTATAAACAAACAAGGAGACTGAATATCCCTCAAAGAGGCTTTTTTTATTTTAATTATCACCCAAGCATTTGCGTGTTTCATAGTCACATACATCATTTCATTTACTCATTCATCTATCTAATATGTATTAAGTATCAACTACCTGTCAGGCAAAGTTCTAGGCAATATGAATTCAGCATTGAGCAAAACAGACAAAATAAATTCCCCACCTTTGTAGATATTATATCTGAGACTCATGCTGTCCTATGCAGTCAACTGTAGCCAAGTTTGAGTATTTTAACTTCAACTTGATAAATTAACACTAAATAAAATTTAAAACTCAGTGTTTCTGTCAGACCAGCCAATTTCAAGTACTCAATAGCTACGTGTAGCTAGATAGGGTCTACTAGGTTGGACATCATAGAACATTTCCATCCTGGCAAAAAGTTCTATTGGAGACTACCATTTAAGAACATGTAAAAGTTTTCCAAAAATTCTAATTTATTTCCTGTGTAAAAGTGATTTTAATAACACTGTGCCTTCATTCTCTCATGTATACAATGGGAATATTAGTAGTACCGACTTCATAAAATTGTTGAAAAACGCTTAGAACAGTGCCTAGCACACAAAAGCAATGAATAAATGTTGATTATTACTAACATTTCTTATTAATAATCTAAGCGATGAACAATCAGATGATGAAAACCATGTAGAAAAAAGAATCTGGTCTACCTACTAGATATAAAATGGATAATAGATGGTATCAACAAGCCAATAATATGAAGCCAAAAGCTTAAATAACAAACATCCTTCTCCAAGGCTATGGTAGGTCCTCTGTTCACACATTTCCATATACTGTTTCTTTTATAGCACTTCACACATGAAATTATTCAATTCCTATCTCTCTGCAAAAGATACAGTGCATAGAAAATACGCACTTTACTAAACGATGGGCAAATGTAAAGAATTGGACATTTTTAGCCTATAGCCAGGAGATTACTTGAGAATTCCCCCAAGTTTCCACTTAAAATCTGATCACTCTATATTTCTAATGAATGAACAAGAAGATGGCCAGGTTTAAGTTGAACTAAGAGAAATTTAGGATAAAAATGTCTTTCTCAAAAAGGATGCTGGAAATCTAGTTACGAGCAGCTCAAGGGTAGTGATAGAAGCTTGTTAGATAAAAGCTTAAGACGGGGTAGAGTGAAGGCAGAATAGGACAAAATCATTCCATCCTGGAAAACAGAGCGGAGTAGGACAAAGTGAAAATGACATGGAATTTCGAGCCAAAGACCAAAATCAAGAAGTTTCTGTTACAATTTAGTATTGAGGGTTGGAATGATTCTGTTATAATTCTTTCTTTACAGATGAAGACGGAATCTGGAGATGTCAAAATGACTTATCCATCATACAGTATTGCTACATCAAGTTTAATGGTGGGTCTGAAAAGTCAACATGCCATATTAGTAAGACATTATACAAACCCTTTGAAGTGCTAAAGCCTGTAAGAAGGCAGTAGGCTACATTTAAAAGCCCTTTTTAAAAAAATATAATATAAAATAAAAACCCTTCTTTTTATCTATACTGTTTTTTTTTTTTAAGTTATTTATTTATTTTGAGAGAGGCAGAGACAGTGCTAGTGGGGGATGGGCAGAGAGAGAGAGGGAGAGGATGCCAAGCAGCCTCTGCACTGTCAACTGAGTAAGTTGAAGGCTTAACCGACTGAGCCACCCAGGCACCCTTTAAGAAAGAAAATCCCCGTATCCAATTAGAAAAGCAGAACTAACAGTTAGTTTTGAAGATAACATTAGGGTAATTATTTAAATGTGTTAACATCAGCAAAAATGTCTCCAGCTGGTCGACCCTCTTAGAAAAATATCCTTAACGATAATCTACCAGCACCTGTATCAGTCACACGACCTACTTGATGTGGCCTGATCCTGACGTAGTCAGCTGCTCATCATCTTCAGGATTGAAAGTAACCTTAAAAACTTCCTGGGAAAAAGCTTTTGTCCTCAGGATGGGCTGTTCTTCTTTCCAGTTCCAGATGGTCAGCGTGTGATCAGGGCTGCTGCCAACAGAGGCTAGCAAGGTACCGTCGTAGTTAAAATCCACGTAAGCGTAAGCCACGTCAGCCCCATCTGAAAGGGTGAATGGGAGTCTAATGAAAATATACATTCTCTAAGGTATATTCTTTTGAAAAGGAGAGAAAGAGAGCAAGCAAGCATCCTTGGTGATAAGTGCTGATGAAAGAATGCCAAGAATCCCCAGAGAAACAATCCAAAATCATTCATCACCATTGGTTTTAGAATACAGCCTGAGTGGGGAGAGTGAAGAAATCTTAATCACATTTTGCAAGAGAAAACACTTTAATTGGTTCTGAGGACCCATTGCATTTTATGAAGGCGGGGGAGGACACAAAATCATGTGAGATAGCAGAAAGAAATCAATCTATAATTAGAAATTTGCAACTGGAAAATTCGCCAAACAAAAATTGAGGACTTCAGGTTTCTGGTTATACACGTAAGGAGCTTGGAAGTCACCACTCCATCCTAACAACAAATAAAAAGCCAAACGCACTGAAAAATCAACAACTCTTCTTGGGTTCAAAAGTGAGGGAAGAACCCAGGGCAAATGGCTGCCCCCCGCTGGAGAGGTCCAACAGTGGACACAAGCATTTGCAACTTACTGAAGCAGGGACTCACAACAGAAATAGCCAAAACAGCCGAAGGAACCCATGCCAGGGTAGTAAAACCTGAACTGTCACTGATGAATTACTGGAGGCTCAGCGTGGATGAGTCTGAGAGTTAAAAACTCCAGGGGGACCCAGCCGTAAGGTGGCCCCAACAATATTGTGAGCTTCATCTCCAGGAGCTTGACCGGGCTCCCACGGTAAACACCAAGAAAGACCCCTCAGGCTTTATAGCATGGAGAGGGGAGGAGGAACCATTTTTAAAAACACCAGAGCAGGGGCACCTGGGTGGCTCAGTCAGTTAAGCGTCTGACTTCGACTCAGGTCATGATCTCACAGTTTGTGGGTTGGAAGCCCGAGTCGAACTCTGCGCTGACAGGTCGGAGCCTGGAGCCTGCTTTGAATCCTGTATCTCCCTCTCTCTGTGTCCTCCCCCATTCTTGCTGTTTCCTTTCTCTCTCTCAAAAATAAACACTTCTTTAAAAACTGAAATACATCAGAACACTCTGCTCCTCTTAATAAGGCATGTCCTCAGGAGAAACTAATTAATTAATGAAAGCCCAACCAATCTAACTAACCTGGGGAAGGAAATACTCAACTCTAGCCCCTGTAGCCATCCTGTCCCACCTGAAGAGGGAAAACCACTAAGAAACATTTACAAAGTTCAGTCCAGAGAGAGGCTCCCTAAAAATTTGAGACTGAATCACAGAACTATAGAATACTACCGCTCCCTCGACACCTTACCACCATGTTATAAGAGGCCTATTTACAGCAATTATTTTTACCCAGTACACCACGTCTGGCTACAAAGAAAATATTACAAAGCGTGCCAAAAGGCAAAAAACACAATGTGAAGAGACAGAGCAAGCATCAGAACCAGACATGGCACAGATATGGCAATTATCAGATTGAGAATTTAAAACAACTATGATTGAGGTGCCTGGGTGGCTCAGTCAGTTAAGCGTTTGACTTTACCTAAGGTTATGATCTCATGGTTTGTGAGTCTGAGCCCCACATCGGGCTCTCTGCTGTCAGCACAGAGCCTGCTTCCAATCCTCTGTCTCCCTCTCTGCCTCTTGCTCTTTCTATCGCTCTCTCAAAAATAAATATTAAATAAACAAATGAAACAACTATGATTAATATGCTAAAGGAATAAAGTAGACAATATTCAAGAACAAATGCACAATGCAAGCAGAGAAATGGAAATCCTAAGAGAGAACCAAAAGGAAATGCTAAAGATTTAAAACATAACGGAAATGAAAGATGGCTTTGATGGGCTCATTAGTAAATTGGACACAGCTGAGGAAATCTCTGAGCTACAGACTATATCGATAAAATCTTTTTTTAAAATTTTTTTAACATTTATTTTTGAGAGACAGAGTGATACAGAGCATGAGCAGGGGAGGGGCAGAGAGAGAGGGAGACACAGAATCCGAAGCAGGCTCCAGGCTCTGAGTTGTCAGCACAGAGCTCGAACCCACGAACTCACGTGAGTTCATGACCTGAGCCGAAGTCAGATGCCCAACCTACTGAGCCACCCAGGCGCCCCCAATAGAATCTTTAAAACTGAAGAGCAAAGAGAACAAAGACTGATAAAAACAGAACAGTTATCTAAGAACTATGGGACAACTACAAAAGGTTTAATGTATGCGTAATGGAACACCAAAAGGAGAAGAAAAAGAGAAAGGAAGAGAAGAAATAGGTGAAACGATAATGACTGAGAGTTTCCCCCAAATTACTCTCAGACACCAAACCACAGACCCAGGAAGCTCAGAGAATACTAACTAGAATTAATGCACAGAAAACTACAGAAAAGGAATATAACGGAAGACGTCCTGAAAAAAGCCAGAGGGGAAAAACACCTTACTAGTGAAGAATTAAAAACTATATCCAACTTCTCCTCAGAAACCACACAAGCAAGAAGAATGGACTGAGATATTTAAAGTGTTGAAGGAAAAAAACCCCACCACTGGAATTCTGTACCCCATGAAATTATCCTTCAAAAGTAACAGATAAAGACTTTCTCGGCCACACACAGGGAATTTGTTGCCAGGAGACCTGCTTTGTAGGAAAAGTTAAAAGAAGTTCTCTAAACAGAAGTAAAATAATATAGGTCAGAAACACACACCTACATAAAGAGATGAAGAACATCTAAGAAGGAGTAAGTGAATGTAAAATAAAAAACTTTTATTTTTAATTTTCTTAATTGATATAACAAATAAGTTTGTCCAAGAAAAGAAAACTATAGAACAGCATCTTTCATGAACATAGACATAAAAAGTCTCAACAAAATATTAGCAAATTGAATCTGATAATGTGCAGAAACAATTGTATTATTAGTTTGGGGATATCAACGAACTGATTTTCAAGTTCATACAGACAGGCAAAAGACCCAGACTAGTCAACATAACACTGAGGGAAAGGGGAAAAGTTGAACTGATAATACCTGACTTCAAAATATGCCATAAAGCTATAGTAATCACGTAGTGTGACTCTGGGGAAAGAATAAATAGACAAATGGAACAGAACATAAAACTCAAAAATAGTCCCTGAAAAATACAGTCAACTCTTTGACAAAGGCCTGAAGACAATATAGCGGAGCAAAGACCGTCTCTTCAACAAATGTGCTGCGACACCTGGACATCCATAGGCAGAAAATAAACAAACAAGCAAACAAAAAAATTAATGAAAACATAGGTCTTACATCTTTCACGAAAATTAACTCCAAATGGATCACAGACCTAAATATAAAATGTAAAAATGTAAAATTCCTACAAGTTAATGTAAGAGAAAACCTAGATGACCTTGAGTATGGTGATGCCCTTTTAGACTCCACATAAAAGACATGATCCATAAAAGAAATCATTAATAACTATAAACTTCATTAAAATAAAAAATTGCTCTGAGAAGGGCAATGTCAAGAAAAGGAAATGACAAGTCACAGAGTAGGAGAAAATATTTGCAAAAGACATATGTGATAAAGAACTGTTACCCAAAATACGCAAAGAACTCTTAAAACTCAACAATAAGACATGAATAACTCAATCACAAAATGGGCCAAAGGCCTTAACAGACAGCCTCACCAAAAATATGCAGATAACACAAAAATATATGAAAAAATTCTCTACATCCTATGTCATCAGGGAAACACAAAGTTTAAAAATGAGATACCACTACACACCTATTTAGAATGGCCAACATCCAAAGCACTGAGGATGCTAAATGCTGATGAGGACGTGGAGCAACTGGAACTCTCATACATTGCTGGTAGAATGCAAAATGGTATAGCCACTTTGGAAGACAGCTCAGCAGTTTCTTACAAAACTAATTGTACTCTTACCATAGGATCTAGTAATTATACTCTTTGGTATTTACCCAAAGTAGTTGAAGATTTATGTTCACACAACGACCTGCACGCAGATGTTTATTGCAGCTTTATTCAGAACTGCCAAAATCTGGAAACAACTAAGATACCCCTCAATACACAAATGGATAAATAAACTGTGGTACATCCAGGCAATGGAATATTATTCAGCGCTAAAAAGAAATGGGCTACCGAGCCATTAAAGCCAGGGAGGAATATTAAATGCATAGTACTAAAGTGAAAGAAGTCAACCTGAGAAGTCTACATACTGTAGGATTCCATCCCTATGACATGCTGGAAAAGGTAAAACTGTGGAGACAATAAAAAGATCAGCAGTGGCCAAGGTGAGGGCAATTATGAATAGGCTGGGCACGGAGGAATTTTAGGACAGTGAAAATACATTGTTTGATACACTAATGGATATACATCATTATACAAATGTCTAAACCCATAGAATACAACACCAAGAGTAAACCCCAAGGTGCACTGTGGACTTTGGGTGATTTCGAAGTGCTACTGTAGACTGATCTTCAGTAAATGAGGTACCTGGTGAGCGATGTTGATAATGGGGAAAGCTATGCACGGGTGGGGAAGGAGGGATACAGGAGATCTCTGAACCTTCCTCTCCATTTTACTATAAATCTAAAACTGCTCCAAAAAACAGGCTTTTTAAAAAACTACTAAAATTAGTTATATGGAGAACAAAATTATAACAAAATGGTGGCGATTAATTTTATGTGTGGGTAGTTCAATCTGGGCGGGTCACAGTGAGTTGAAAGTCCTTAAAAGCAAAACTGAGGAAGACGAAATTCTACCTGAACATGTAGCACCCACCCCTGCCCAAGAATGTCCAGCCTGCCAGCCTGCCCTACAAACCTCAGACCTGCCAGCTCCCACAAGTACACGAAACAAGTCCTTTAAACAAATCTCTCTTCTGTCTCCTCCTAGTTCTGATTCTCTGGGAGACCCTGAATGCATTAACCTTGAACATAGAATATTTCAAAGGTCGTAGTGGGCTTACCTTGAAGGATTCTGTAGGGCCTCAAAGAAGGATATTCATAGATGATAATCTTTGGGAAAACTCCTTTTTCACCGACTGTGAAGTAAGTTTTATCAGGGTGAACCTATCAAAAGTAAAATCTCACTTAAATGGTAAAAGGTAGATTTTCTTATAAGTCGTCCTCGTAATGCAGTATCTGTGCTTTTACCATTTATTAGGATCCATTCCAACAGAAAACTAAAATAATGGGCATGTGATACATACCTGGTAATGGATACGATTTAAACTGAAGCCTATGGGAATATTCATTTTAAGTTTTACTTTTGTTAAGAGTTATCTCTAGATCTACAAGTATTTTAATCGCCATCCAAAGAGCTAGAACAGTGGTTCTCAATCATTAGAGTGTGTCAGAACCACAGGGAGGACTGGTGAAGGCACAGAGAGTAAACTCTATCACCAGTTCCAGACTCTGTACTTAAGGGCCCGGCCCCCAAAATTTGCATTTACATCTCTAGCAAGTTCCAGATGATGCCGATGCTGCTGGCTTGGGGATCATTCTTTGAGAACAACCAAGTTAGAAGAATGGTTTAACCTGCATAAATAAACCAAACCAAATTTTTGTACAGAAAAACACATTTCCAGAGTAGGTTACGTCTCGGTTTAAAAAATTTCACCTTGGACAAATTTACCACAAATGGAATCAAACTTACTAGAAGGGAGAAAGATACAATATTTCCAAGCCAGATGCAGAGGAAAAAATAGTAAATATTTGTGGATAAACTATTTGTTTAGCATTTCAAATGATAGCTGTACGAATTGTGTAGAAGTGTATGGTTATTCCTGGTCATTGGTCATTGGTAAGCCAACGTGCAGGAAGAGTAAATGGATAGCCTAAAAATAAAAATAGCTGTTATGAAAATAAACTATTTAAGACACACATTGCGCTTTAAAAAATTCTATTTTCAGGGGTGCCAAGTGGCTCAGTCGGTTAAGCATCCAACTCTTGGTTTAGACTCAGGTCATAATCTCATGGTTTGTGAGTTCGAGCCCTGCATTGGGCTCTGTTCTGACAGTGTGAGGCTGCTTAGGATTCTTTCTCTGCCTCTCTCTGCCTCTCCCCTGCTCATGCTATCTCTCTCAAAATAAATGAATATATTTTAAAGGAATCCTATTTTCAGTTACTATTTTTCAACTCCTGATTTTATACCTGTGGACCAGGTGCTTTCCTTAGAGGACATAGAATGCACTCTAAATTCTGGTACCCAAATAACATTGTAGCTTTTTTTCTTCTCTCCACACATGGGGCCAAAAGACCTATAAAAAGCTGTCTTCCTACTGACAAGTGGTATTTTATTCTTCCATTCAAGCAAACACCCATCACTTCAGCTTGAAACAAGGCTTGGGTTTATAGGATGGACACTCAATGAGAGAATAACACTGACAACACCAACATTTATTGGGTGCTTATTATGTGCCAGACACTGTTTAAGTTTTATACGAATTAATCCCCTTAAATTTGACATCGACCTTGTGAGTTCAAATACCATTATCATTCCCATCTTACCGATGCGAAATAGGCACAGAGAGGCTGAGGAACTTGAAGTCATACAGCTGGCAAATGTGAGAGGGAGGATTGAAGTCAGGTGTTGGAGCCAAGAAGAAAGTGGAACTAGAAAACAGTAGCTACGGGGGCGCCTGGGTGGCTCGGTTGGTTACGATTCTGACTCTTGATTTCAACTCAGGTCATGATCTCATGGTTCCTGGATTCAAGCCTCACGTCACACTGACAGCACAGAGCCTGCTTGGGATTCTCTGTCTCCGTCTCTGCCCCTCCCCTACTCACTCTCTCTCAAAAATAAACATTTTAAAAACAAATCTTTTTAAAAAATTAAAAATAGTAGCTAACAAGAATTTAGGGGGAAACAGGTTAACAACTACATCTTTCTAGATGCCTATTTACGGGAGAATGTTGTATAGAATATGTGGTCACAGAAATCTTTTGCCCTCTAGGTCTTGCCTATAGTAAGTGAAAAAGTTTCAGCCCTTTCCGATCAGAAGCTCTGCGGGGTTGAGTTTTATTTTTAGTGGAGACCTGGAACTAACGAGTCATTTACTTTATACTCAACACATAGATTCACCCTATCTTCTCTGACAGTTCATATGCCCCCAAAACACATTTCTCACAGATCTCCCATTGCCTTGCAAGAGTGCTTCTCATCCACCATGGATAACTGTTCAGAAAAATGAACCAACAAGGCCAGTTGAGGAAAGGCCCCACCACTACCCAGGAGCTGACAGCTCCAGCACACACTGAGAAAAGTCCCTGTGGACACACAACTGCCCAGAGTCCAGGCGGATGGGGATCAGGATTAACATTCTTGACCACAATACACCTCTAATACTGACCTCAGGCCAAACTGCTGTACAACAAAATAGAAACTTCAAAACTACTACTGGCCATAAAGTGATAGTTACCTGTTTCTCAGTACTCTGCAGACGATGTGGACCTCAGGGCTCTCGACACCTCAGGGTGGCCCCTGACTGACTTCCCTCCAGGGAACCTGCAGCCCTCACACTAGGCCTGTGAGTGTTTGTACACGCTGGTGCCACAGTATCATGTGCCTTTATGTATCTAGTTTTTTGCTTTTTCTGCTTTTTGATAGGAGTCCTGTCTCTTTAGATGGATTTTGAACTCTTCGAATTCGAAGAGGTCATGAATGAGTCTTCATTTAAATCCCTGCACGTTCTGAGTAGGGTTGGACTCACAATGTATAATAAACTATTTCTGAGGACAGGGACTTTACCATGTACACCCGCTATGTATACATAGATGATCAAGAAAGAAAGCAACATGAGACTATCCTTCAATTTCCATCTCACCATTTCCTGTTTCTGTAGCCAGTCTAAGTTCTATTTGTGGATCTCCGATATTCCTTACCTTCTCCATTCCCATTCATGTTCCTGCTTCGCTTCTCAGAGCAAGAATCTTCCAAACCGCTCCACTCACCTCTACTTCTAATCTAAATACCCTACCAGTTAATCTACCCTACCATCTAATCTACTCAAGAGCATCTCCCACTACTCCCTGCTAGCCTCGCCCAGTCTCTCTGTTGGAGCTACATCAGCCCTCCACCTCTGCAGAGTGTGGTGATGTCACTCCCACACCTTCTAGTTCTGTCTGGGCTGTTCACACCTGACATGCAGGGCAACGGCAAGGCAGACTTCTGTTTAGTTTACGACCCTTCCAAAAACCCTTTGAACATCTGCTATGGAAGTGTGGCTCATATGAGCCCCAAATCCTGCATATTTCTCCTCCTTTCTCTGTCTCACACAGCCTAATCTGAACAGGTGTCCCTCTCATGACTCTAAAGACACCAAGATGTGCTTCTCAGGTTGTTTCTGGTGACAGTAGATCTAGGGACTTTTAAGGATCACCTGGGTTTAAGGATCACAGAGTAAAAGTAAAAGGTCATCAAGATAAAAGCTCAATCATGGGGCCAATTGCTATTGAGAGGTCAGATAAGATACACTTAGAAAGGTATTCTTCAGATTTGGCTGCAGGGCCATCGGTCACTTTAGCAGTGGCAATTTCAGTGTGGTGGTAGGGAAAAAGACAGCAGAATCTTGGCTTTGAAGGGAAGATCAAAAGTCAGTGTAAAAAGAATGCATGGTTAGAGAGGAGCCTTTTAAGGTGAGAACAAGTTGATTTAGTGTGCTTTGATGCTGAAGATGAAAACCCTAAGGAAGTAGAGGCTGAAGATACGAGAAACAAGATGCCTGATGGAGACAGGCACCTGAAGAGGAAGGAAGAGACAGCCTCAAATCACATACAAGTCCTTTTGTCAACTGCTCAAAACTATTGAAAATACAGTCTATACTTGATCTCTTAGCATTCAATTATATACTTATATCTTATCTGGTATTTATCTCTATTGATTATTTGAATTATCATTTGTGCTATTCATTTGAGTATTTTTGCAGAATAGCAACATGGCATTGGATGTGAAAAAACTCCATGACTGTGGGAAGCCACTTAACCTCTTAGCCCCAGTTTCCATATCTGCAAAATAAGTCTTGATAAAATGATAGTATTGTTAACATAATAGTATGATACTGCACAGAGATAATGTCAATGAATGGAGTGGTTGCAATTGTTGAATTGAAGATGCCTTAGAATTGCATCTCCTGCAATCCTGGAATCATGCCCATGGTATTGGCACCTAACAGCCTGGCTGGTCCATAGAAGAGACAAACAAAAGGATAGATTTTTTCCCCAAAGTCACAAACGGCATACCCCAATAACACCAATTCCTCTACCACTACTACTTCGCAGGTAGATCTGTTCCTTGGTTTTCAAATTCAAAAGGATCAGCTGGTTCCCAGCTATGTACATCACGGTACTGCTGTCCAGAAGTTTTAGGTTGGCCCGCTTTCTACAGTCATAACCAAAGGAATGACTGAGGGAAAATTGTTAAGGAAAAGAAGTGACACAGGTAACCATCCTAGAGACAGGTAAAGTAATGAAATATATTTTTAAAATCTGTACCCTTAGATAAGGCTCGGTGTCAACCGAAGTAGTTATATTTTACTTTGAAATTCACAGAGTTTTCTGGGGCATCTGGGTGGCTCAGTCGGTTAAGCAGCCGACTTCAGCTCAGGTCATGATCTCACGGTCTGTGAGTTAAAGCCCTTCGTCGGGCTCTGTGCTGACGGCTCAGAGCCTGGAGCCTGCTTCGGATTCTGTGTCTCCCTCTCTCTCTGGCTCTTCCCTTGCTCACGCTCTGTCTCTATGTCTCTCAAAAATAAAATAAAAATGTTAAAAAAAATTTCGAAATTCAGAGTTTTCTTATTTATCACTAATGCAACTTTGTTTTCAAATTAGGTGAAAACCCTCTTACTATGATTTAGTCAATATTTTAATTTTCCTAAGGAAATCCTGAAAGCAGATTAATTTTATAAAAGTATCAAATAGGCCTCTTGATGTTGAAAGACAAGCTGTTTAAAATTCTGACATGTTTATGAAATTCGGACACACCAGTGTCAGTGTGACTACTATAATAAATCTACATAAATGTAATTGAAATTTAATTCATATGAAAAAATTATGAAAATGGAATAAATAATATATGGTATATAAGTATGTATAATAAATATGCTAACAATTTCTTTCTGAGTTTGTTAATATGTATAGGTGTATAGATGAGTGTGTGTATGTGTGTGCATATTACTACTACACAGTAAGTCTGCACTCATTCAAAATAAAGGTTAAAATAATCTAAGTTTTTACAAAACATCTTTTAAACGTACATTGTTACTATATTCAAGTTTGAATTAATATAACCCAAGATATAAATGGAATAAGTAAGTTAAATGAGATTAATCTATCAAAACATTATAGTTTGCAAAAGAAACACATTACACAGTATATCTTAAGTAGATGGATTCTTATTATCTAAGAATTCACTGTTGGAATACAAAAGTTAAAGGATCTTTGGAGAAATCTTAATTTCTTCAGCCCTTGTTTAAAAAATAAATTTTGATTTTAGAGGATTATTTTTATTTGTAAGTGAATATTTTTAGAGAAAGAAATTATGTAGAATTATTAACAAGAATATATAAAATGTAAAAAAAGAGAAAATTTCAATTAATGCAATTTGAATTGTGAAGTATATACAAACTGTAACCAACTATACATAACTATACCTAGCTCATTGCCTAAGAGTTAAATTGAAAAAGAGAGAGAATATTTCAGGGCTTTTTATCTGTCCAAGAAAAAGGAATTTTATCAACGCACTAAAGACACGAACTCCTAAAATTGAATCTTATATAGAAATGCAGGGGCTTCTGGGTGGCTCAGTAGATTATGCAGCCAACCCTTGGCTTTAGTGCAGGTCATGCTCTCACAGTTTCGTGAGTTCAATCCCCACATTGGGCTCTATGCTAGCAGTGCAGAGGCTGCTTGGGATTCTCTCTCTCTCCCCCCTCTCTCTGCCCCTCCCCTGCTCATGTTGTCTCCGTCTCTCTCAAAATAAGAAAATAAACTTAAAAAATTAAAAAAATAAAAAGAAATGCAAAAAACCATGTGATCCAAAGATCTCCACAAAGCTATTCAGACCTCACAGATACTATCTTGATGCCTCCTTACAAACAAAGAGTGGGACCCACAGGCTTCTTATCTTCCTGGTATAGGCAGGAAGTCTCACCTACCTTCCTTTTCCCTTTCCCCAAACTGCTGTTCTCACCTTTCCTCCCTCCTCTCCTTCCTGTTTTCGCAGTGCCAGTGTAACATTTGAAGGGCTAACAGTGTGTTAATAACCATGAGAGAAGTGGTCTACCATCTCTTCACTGTCTTGGTGACAGCTGGGAATCAGACAAGGGATCACTTATCTGATGTTATCATCTAATTTCAGCGTGGGGTAGGACTCCCTTTTACTTGTTGCTGCTCTGATGGAAGTCCCTTTCCAATGCAGAATGGGTGAGATTGTAACTTCCCAAACTCTCCCTCTCCAAATACAACCTGCTTCTTCTCACAGCTCATCTCTACTTCCTAGAAAACCTAGCGCAAGGTCTTGAGCCTATGAGGCATCCGACAAATATTTCTTGGATGTATTAATTAATTAATGTATAACTAGAGTCTGATCCTTCCCCTTTAACCCCAGATGACAGCAGATCCCCTAACCAGGGCTTCAAAGATGTCAAACTGTGTTCTGCAATACCTTCAACTCCTTTCTGCTTTATCCTATCCTGTCTTCTGGCTTGCATTTTCTTAACTTCTAACTGAGACTCCGAGCTTTCGCTGTTTGTTCATGAGCATTCAGGACCCTCACTTTAAAATCATGTTTAAATATGCCTATAAATTATGTTATGGTTTAGGTGATATTTAGTAAATGACACATTTCTTGATTTATAAGACACCGAATTTTAAAACTGAAGTTGACTCAATATAAGTAAATAAACTATAAAAGTGTGTGTGGGGGATACATGACAGATGACTTCTCCTTGGAGCTTCTCACAAGAAATAGAGATCATCTTTATTCCAACCCTGGAGAGGAGAATGTCTAATGCGAGATGTTCCAGAGAACCAGCTTTTGATTCGAGGCCTGGAAGAGCTAATAATGTGAGCTATCCAGAAGTTGTGACTTCTTTGGATTTGAAAGCATTCATGAAAAGTCTGTAGCAGATACAGTCACTCATCCACCATCAGTAGAGGTAATTCATACATCGAATCAAAAGTCAAGGTCACCCTGCTCTGTTATTTGGAATGGAGGCATATGTCTCTAACGCAGCGATGCCTGTATCCTGGAGCAGCAAGCCTCCAGTGTTGGAGGCCAGGAAAGGGCAACACAATCAAAAGTACTTGGTAAGCTTTTACCAGTTGCATGTGCCCAAGTCCTTCTCCACACAGAAATAATGCAGTAGGTCCAGGAAAGTTATCAAGGCATGTGTATTTCTGGAAAATCTTCCAGGTGACTCTGAGAAACCACCTCATTTGAAACAAACAGGCTGGAAGGAAGGCAAGAGCATAACTTCTATCAGCTACGTGTCCAAAGACCACATATACAAAAGAAGTCCTCAAGAGAGAAACCTCCGGGTTATAAGATTCAAGGTGAATTAGTTCTAGTTACACCTGGGATTGAAATAGAAGCTATAATAACATGATCCGATCTTCTATACAAAGCAAAATTGAGTCAGGAAGTACACCACCCTCCTCTTTAAGCACACTTTTATAAGAGGCCAGTCATTGATTCAGGCCATGTGGTCATCTGAAGGTAAGCATACTAAACTGCTAGTCAAGAGCGTTAATGGAAATACTTTCCCGACTATCCACCTTACAAACCTAACATCGTACAGTGACGGCAAGCCCTAAATCCCCTTGTTAATCGTCCCCACCCTTACAATTCTTCATGGACTCTTATTCTTCAGGCCAATTAAAATGTGTTATTTTGTACCTTACTTCTTCAGGGTTGTCTTCTCTGATACTCATCTGATAAGTAATGTGTAAGGACTAATGCCTGACAATGGCATCAGTGTTTTAAGAAATCAATGATTTCAACTTGGTAGGCATTGAGAAAGGGATGCCAGGATGGTAGAGGACATAAACCAGGATAAGAGGCCTTCTGGTCTACTTTACACCATGTCTCATGAGAGAACAGCCAGAAAAGTATCATTTCTCTTTATGGTTATTTAGCATCAACAAAAGGTTAGTTTAAATTAAGGTCCCGTATTTCTATCTCGATTTCTCTAAGGGCCGAGCTTCTTAGAATTACCTAAGACAGGGATCGGCAAACTTTTTCTATAAAGGGCCAGATAGTAAATATTTTAGGCTTTGTGGGCCAGGTAGCGTCTGTTATAACTACTTAATTCTGCCCTTGTAGTGTGACGGCAGCCACAGATAAACTGTAAATGGATAAGAGTTGCTGTGTTCCAAAAAAACTTTATTTAGGAAAACAGACCAGGCCAGATTTGGTCCATGGGCTATAGTTTGCCGACCCCTGACCTAAGAAGGTGAAATCCAAAAATTATACACATGTAACTGAAGCGGATACAATAGTGTGAGAAGATCCAGTGGTATGTTTGAATCCGGGGTCACAAAAGGCACCGAAACCAGCTCTGCATAATTGTAGAAGAAGCTCTCTGATAGTTTCTTCTTGACTTCCTCCTCTGCCCTTTCTGAGGCTGGAGATTCTAAAAAATGAAAATATTTTAACTAAGAAGGGCATCCGATGAGTCCTAAAGTTGTATTTCACAAAGACAGGAGGAATATACCTAGCCCGCAATACTCTAGCAGTAAGTACTTTTACTGGCCTGGACACAGGATGCCACCCACCAGTGAACATGGGAAGAAGAGCCAGCGTGCCTCTGTGCTTGGGAGGAAGAGAAATCAACAAAGGCTGAGTGCTAAACTCTAGTCATGGTTTCGCAGACTCAAAGAGCAACTCCCAATCGGTCTCCAAGGGAGAGGTATAATTCACTAATCTGGGGTAGACTACTCCTTAGATCATTCTACTCCTCAGAAAACCAAGTATGAGAGTTCCGTATGCCATCCTCAGAAATGTAATCTACAACTCCAGAGTTGCTACCCTATTAGAATATGTTCCATGCTTTTCCTTTTATCACCACAACACATCCTGTAAATTTTTATTTCAATGGATTTATAACTGTTCAATTTGGGCAATTTGTCTTTAAGACAGTGACAATTACTGATAGGAAACTAATAATACTTACCTCCGATGCTCTCCACAAAGTTATCTTGAAATGAACTTGAACTTTCTTCCAAATGTTCCAAAGAAGAATAATCATCCTCTAAACATGATTCTCTTCCTTCAGTAAATGATTCTTCTGTGGAATCTTCTAAAAATTTGTAATCCTCTTTCATAGCAGCTATTAAAAGTAATTTGTTTTAAGAATTTCTAAATTTTGAATTCAACATTTCCTTATTTCCAAGGTAGCTAATATTTTCTGATTACAACGAAGTAAATTAAAAATAAACTATGATAAGATCTGGAAAACCCACAAATATTTGGAAATCAAACATTTAAAAATAATGTATGGATCAAGGAGAAATCAACAAAGAAACTTAAAAGTATTTCAAACTAAATAGTAATTACAATATAACACATCAAAATTTGCAGGATGCACTTAAGGCAATGGTTAGAGGGAAATTTATAGTTTTTGTACATATATAAGAAAAGAAGAAAAGTCAAAACTCAGCCCTCAAGAATCTAGAAAAAGCAAAAAAGAAAATAGAAAAAAGTAATAGAAATAATACAAATAAAAGCAAAAATCAATGAAATAAAAGGTAAGCAAACAATAGAGAAAATTAGCAAAACCAAAATCATTCTTTTACCAAATGGAGAAACTCCACCTCTTGTTGAGTATGGGAAGAGTCAACTTTAATCTCTCTGCTTAGTGGAAAACCAGGGAACTGGTTCACTCTGCATGAGAATTCCAAAGGGTAAGAAGTTGCTCATATTTTAGCAAGCCTGAGAACAGGGTCAGGTCTCCAGGCAAAAAGAAAAAAAAAAAAAAAGCGTGGATAGGGGGACCTAACAGGAATGTGGCCAAACCAGAAGAGACACCTCTTCTCACAGCACCAAGAAATAGGGTTTTAGGATACCAGAAATTACTTCACGTTATCATTTGGGATGCTAAGAACCACAATGTCCGAACTAATTTATGACCTGCGGGCAGGGTCAGGCCGCACTTGAAAGGCCATCCCCTATAAAGACCTGACAGAAAGAGAGATCCTTAGGCAGTGCTAGACAAAGGGTCATTATCATTAAATCCATCCATCCAGGAAAATGCTGCAAAGGATTGGATGCCAAAAGGTAGATAATCCCATGTCAGAAGTTAGGGAGTAGAGAAAAGTGGAAATGTAAAATCAAGGGAGAAGCAGAATAACATTTTTGAAGACAGTTCAAAATGGAGAGAGACTTGAACAGAAAGGCTTGAGTCCAAGCAAGAGGAGATAAACACCTCAAATAAAACATGATATGGAGAAATTATGGATTTACCAGATGTGTCTCAGATACATTGAAAGAGTTTAATGTCAATTTTGTGAATGAATTGATTTCCCCAGGACCTGGTCCTCTAGGTGAATAATCAAAATTATATTTCTAAAACTATATTTAGGTTTAGAACTACAAAAGTCAGGACTCCACTATGCCACCTAACACCACGATGCCCTGTCAGAAAGAGCAAGCCATCTTTTAAAAATTCTTTTACACAATTTCTCACATTTTTTTCTATTTTTTTAGTATAGTTGACATACAATGTTACATTAGTTTCAGGCATACAACAGAGTGATTCAACAATTCTACGTTATGCTCGTCACAAGTATAGCTACCATCTGTCACCAGACAATGCTATTACAATATCATTGACTGTATTCTTTATGCTGTGCCTTTTGTGACTTAGTCCTGTGACTTAATCACTCCATAACTTAAAGCCTGTATCTCCCACTCCTCCCTTCACCCATTTTTCCCATTCCCCAACCCCTTCCCTCTGCCAATCATCAGTTTGTTCTCAGTATTTATAGGTCTGATTCTGCTTTTTATCGATTCATTTACTTTTTGGTTTCATAATGGACTTTTTTGGGAAAAGTTAGTGTTAAAAACATTCAAATTCATAAAATTTAAATAAGACATTAAATTATAGCTTGTAGCTATAGTAATCACATGATCACCTGATTCTTCTTTTTGTTTATTTATTTCCCTTCTTTTTAGATATCACATATAAATGAAATCATATGATCTTTGTTTTTCTCTAACTTATTTCATTTGGCATTATACTCCCTAGGCCCATCCATGTTGTTGCAAATGGCAAGATCTCATCTTTTTATGATGAGTAATATTCCAGTGTGTGTGTGTGTGTGTGTGTGTGTGTGTGTGTGTACCACATCGTCTCTATCTATTCCTCTATCGATGGACACTTGGGTCGCTTCCATATCTTGGCTATTATAAATGATGCTGCAATAAACATAGGAATGTATAGATCTTTTCAAATTAGTATTTTTGTTTTCTTTGGGTAAATACCCCATAGTAGAATTATTGGATCACATAGTATTTGAATTTTTAATTTCTTGGGAATCTCTATAGTATTTTCCACAGCAGCTGTACCAATTTATATTTCTACCAACAGTGCACAAGAGTTCCTTTTTCTCCACATCCTTGCCAACACTTGTTGTTTCTTATCTTTTTGATTCTAGACATTCTGACAGGTGTGAGGAGATATCTCATTGTGCTTTTGATTTGCCTTTCCTGATGATGAGTGACGTTGAGCATCTTTTCATGTATCTGTTGGCTACCTGTATGTCTTCTCTGGAAAAATATTCAGGTCTTCAGGTTGTTTTGGTTTTTTTGGTGTTGAGTTGCATAAGTTCTTCATATATTTCAGAAATTAACCCTTTATTGATATATCATTTGCAAATATCTTCTCCCATTCAGTGGGTTGCCTTTTGGTTTTCTTGATGATGTCCTTTGCTGTGCAAAACCTTTTTATTTTGATATAGTCCCAATAGTTTATTTTTGCTTTTGTCTCCCTTGCCTTAGGAGACATATCTAGAAAAATGTTGCCATGGCCAATGTCAAAGAAATTACTACTGATACTTTCTTCTGGGATTTTTATGGTTTAAGGTATCACTTATAGGTCTTTAATCCATTTTGAGCTCATTTTTGTGTATGGTATCAGAAAATGGTATAGTTTCATTCTTTTGAATGTAGCTGTCCAGTTTTCCTGGCATCATTTGTTGAAAAGACTGTGTTTTCCTCATTGTCTATTCTTGCTTCCCTTATCATAGATTAATTGACCATACAAGCATGGGTTTATATCTGGTCTCTCTATTCTGTTCCATCAATCTATATATTTATTTTGGTGGCAGTAACATACTGTTTTATTACTGTAGTATATCTTGAAATATGGAATTGTGATACCTCCAGCTTTCTTCTTTTTCAAGATTGGTTTAGCTATTCAAGGTCTTTTGTGGTTCCATACAAATTTTAGATTTTCTGTTCTAGTTCTGTGAAAAATGCTGTTGGTATTTTGACAGCAACTGCATTGAATCTGTAAATTGCTTTGGAAAATATGGACATTTGAACAATATTAATTCTTTCAATCCATGAGTCCAGAATATCTTTCCTTTTGTTGGAATTTTCTTCAATTTCCTTCATCAATGTTTTATAGTTATCAGAGTACAGGTATTTTATCTTCTTGGTTAAGTTTATTCCTAGGCATTTTATTCTTTTTGGTGCAATTGTAAATGGGATTGTTTTCTTAATTTCTTTCTCTGCTATTTTGTTATTGGTGTATAGAAACACAACTGAGTTCTGGGTATTAATTTTTCATCCTGCCACTTTACTGAATTCATTATTTACTTCTAAAAGTTTTTTGTGAAATCTTTAGGGCTTTCTATGTATAGTATGATGTTATCTGCAAATAGCGACCATTTGAGTTCTTCCCCACCAATATGGATGTTTTTTATTTCTTTTTCTTGTATAATTGCTGTGGCTAGGACTTCCAGTACTATGTTGAATAAAAGAGACAAGAGTGGACATTTTCATCCTGTTCCTGATCTTACAGGAAAAGCTCTCCGTTTTTCACCATTGAATATGATGTTAGCCATGGGTTTTTTTCATATATGGCCTTTATTATGTTGAGGTATGTTCTCTCTAAAGCCAGATTGTTGAGAGATTTTATCATAAATTGATGTTGAGTTTTGGATTTCAAATGCTTTTTCTGCATCTATTAAGGTATTCATATGATTTTTATACTTCATTTTGTTAATATATCACATTAATTGATTTGCAAATGTTGAATCATCTTACATCCTGAGAATAAGTCCCACCTGATCATGGTGAATGATTCTTTTAATGTATTACTGAATGTGGTTTGCTAATATTTTGTTGAGGATTTTTGTATCTAGTTTCATTAGGGATATTGGCCTGTCATTTTCTGCTTTTGTAATGTCTTTGTCTGGTTTTGATATCAGGGTATTTCTGTTCTATTTGCAGTGTATGATATTCTTCTACATATGTTATCCAATTTAATCCTCAAACAACTCACAATTATCATCTTAATGGGTGAGAAAACTGAGGCTCAAAGAGGTAAAATAACTTATTCCAGATCAAGGTCTCTAAGTACTAGACCCAGGCCTCAAAGCTAAAGTCCAGCTCTTTCTACTATACTGTATTAGAAAAGTTCAGTAAAGACTCTGTAGAACTCACAGGAGAGAGCAAGACCAGATTTGCAGTGAGGTCATTATCAACACAGAGATGATCATAACTTCTATGTGCCAGGAACTGGAGATTAAATGGTTAAAACACGGTCTCTGCTCTTAAAGAACTTAGAATCTAGCAATAGAATGAAACAAGTAAACCATGTCTGTTGTATAAACTTAAATACTCTTTAAAAATGGTTTTTCCTAAATTTAATGAACACCTAAGCGTATATTACAATCTTTACTTACATCTTGATGCAGACTTAGAGGAGTGCTGAGACTGCCTTCCATCACTCTTTGATCCTTCGGTATCCTGATCACCTGGTTCCTTCATTTTCTCTGTAAGCACAAAATTGAAACAGAGAAAGGAACACAGCTGTCGAATACAAATCATACACAGATATTTCTCACCTAACAAATTCCACAAGCACCAGGTACCATATGCGTTGATAACTATGTTTGCACGGTGTCTGAGATGACTTCACCCGCAGGAGGGAGAGCTGCCAGCAGAGACCTGCAGAATGGCTAGTCAGCTAGTCCCTTTCTCTAGGCCCCCTCTGGTATTCCAGAAGTCCACAGTGAAATGTCATGCCAGTCCATATTTTCTCAGAATATTCCATCATTAAAGTTAAAGCTCTGCCATCCTATTTTTGGCTAGCCCCTCCACTACTTCTTCCCATCATTTAATCCCCCTGGTGTTGCTAATTAATTTCAATTAAGACATATTTGTTCAGGGCACCTACTATGTATCAAGTCTTAAGGTAGGCCCTAAATTACAGTACTACAGAACTAGAGATGTGATTCCTAACTCTGTGGAGCTGCAGGTTTGGAAAGAAAGATATTAACTGAGCAATTAAAATACAATAAGTGCTACAAAAAGGAAAGAATGGGGTCCTATGGGCATGGCTAGCAAGATGATTGAATCGTGTCCTGAAGTTAAGGAAGAGGTGATGAGTAGAGGTTGGCCAGGCATAGATTGGAAAGAGTGTATTAGGCAGGGGGAAGTTCGGACACAGGGCTGTGTCTGTGAAGGGCCGAAAGCAACCTGTTGTAGGGACGGAGAGTGAAATAGATGGTGAGGAGGGAGCCGGTAGCAGATTGTAGAACTGTGTCTAAGCTTTTGCTAATGAGTTTCAAACTTATTTCTATAGCAACTGAAAGCCACTGAAAGGTTTTCAGGAGGGGAGTGACACAGCAGGTTTACCCTGTCCTCTCCCTGCTGCTGTTCCTTATGTCTTTGAAAGCCACGGCTCTATCTTCCTTCTGAGGTCTTCACTTCTCCACACTAAACATCACATATTTCCTCAACATTCCTCCATGGCACGGCTGGCAGCTCTATTTGTATCAGATTTGTGGTTCAATTCAGGTTTGAAGCTCAGTTTTGTTATATAACTAGCTAATTCACCTTTACATTCATTCCTCAATTGTAAATGGGAATGGAAAAAACAAAAAAACAAGTTATGGTACTTATATACAATGGACTACTACGTGGCAATGAGAAAAAATGAAATCTGGCCATGTGTAGCAACATGGATGGAACTGGAGGGTATTATGTTAAGTGAAATAAGTCAGTCAGAAAAACACAGATACCATATGTTTCCACGAATAGGTGGACTTTGTGAGACTAAGCAAAAACCAGGGGGAGGGGAAGAGGGGAAAGGAAAAAAAGACACAGAGAGGGAGGGAGATAAAACATAAGAGACTCTCAAAGACTAAGAAAAAAACTGAGGTTAAGGGGGATGAGGGAGGGGGGAGAGGGGGTGATGGGCATTAAAAAGGGCACATGTTGGGATGAACACTGGGTGTTATATGTAAACCAATTTGAAAATAAACTATTATAAAAAAAAAACAAAAAAACAAACAAAAAAAAAACAACTTACATGGCTGCTATGAGAATTAGACTGGGATGCCCAGAACAGACAGGATACACACTACATGGTCAGCTGAGAGTGCAGTATGGACCCCGCCTCCCTTCCTTTGGAACTTGGGGGTCATTCCATCTGTTTTCTGGCAGCGACATCATAATGACATAATGATTTGAGAGACAATAGTGCAGGGTCCAAATGTTTTTCTTAAAAGCTGTTATCAAGAAAGATAGGTCTTAAAAATAACACTTATGTTATTAAATTTTGTGTTTAATACTTTGGAGCCATTCTTCTGGGTTACCAGGTTTTGCTTTTCAAAAACTGTGTGTGTGTGTGTTCCTTTTTTTTTTTTTTAAGTTGTTCTCCCTTTCTTCTTTCTTCTCTTCCTTCCTTTCTCTCACCTGATTACAAAACCTATGCCCACTGGGTTTGGGAGGTGTGTAGGATTCAAATGATAGAAAAATTTTAAGTAGCAAGATCTTTTAAAATCCAAATTCTATGATCTAGTGAATTTCCTTTTCCTTCCAGTTTGGATATGCAGACTGCTTTCTACATTTAGACAAGTTGCTGATTTGAAATTAATTATTTAATTACAATAATTAAGGAATTTTTAAAAGTCAATATTGGTTATTGCAGCCTGGTTGCAGATTATCATATGCCTTGAGTAAATTTTTTTTTAAGTTTATTTACTTTTGAGAGAAAGAGAGAGCATGTACGAGCTGGGGAAGGGCAGAGAGAAGAAGAATCTCAAGCAGGTTCCACACCATCAGCACAGAGCCCAATGTGGGACTCGAACTCACAAAACACAAGATCTTAACCTGAGCTGAGATCAAAAGTCAGAAGCTTAACCGACTGCACCACCCAGGCACCCCTTGAGTAAATTTCTTTAGATAACTATGAACATACCTAAATGCCATTTTCTCCCTCCATTTTAAGGTTTTTCATAATGTAAATCAATTCAATTCTTAAAACTACTGTGCACACTTATATGCAAATGGTATTATGTTATTCGCTGCAGAGGATACAAAAATGAGCAACATAGAGCCCTTGACCTTAAATACTTTACAACCTAAGAAAAAGAAATTGACCATTCTCTTTTATAACAGTCTCAGAATACACGTTTCTAAATCACTGATCCAGACCTGAGGCTGACCAGAAAGAGGATGGTCTAAAGTCCTGAATTGGAAGGCTGACTAGACCTAAAGATTTCCTCGATAAAAAACAACATTTAAACTATTGCAGTGAAAATAGACTGCCCTCCATGGTGCCATGCGATGCAGGCTCCAAACGAGTGGAGCAAAGCAGTCACTGGGTTTGCGGACAAAAGTAAACCGATATCCTATTGTTGCTAATCAATTAAGAACCAAAAGAAAACTTTGAGTCTGCAAATTTCAGTAACACTTCAGTCTATAAACAGGTCTTGCTCTAGTTTTCTATTGCCACCATACAAATTTAGCAACTTAAAACAACACCCATTTCTTACCTTACACTTTGGGGGTCAGAAATCCAGGCACACTTAGTTGGTTCTCAGAGTCTCACGAGGTCAGAAACAAAGTGTTGGCAGAGCTTCCTTCGTTTCTGAAGGCTCCGGGGAAAAATCTATTTCTAGGCTTACTTAGGTCGTTGGCAGAATTCAGTTCCATGTGGTTGTAGGACTAACGTCCTGTTTCCTTGTTGGCTATAGGCCAGGAGTTGTGCTAAGCTTCCAGAGGCCACGTGACTCATGACTCCCTCCAAAGCCAGCGGTGGTAGGTCATGTACTTCTCAATGATTTAAATCTCATAGTTTTGGGGGCGCTTGGGTGGCTCAAATGGTTAAACGTCGGACTCTTGGTTTTGGCTCAGGTCATGACCTCACATTTCCTGAGATCAAGCCCTGCATCAGGCTCCACAATGTCAGTGAGGAGCCTACTTGGGATTCTCCCTCTCTCTCTCTGCCCCTCCTCCACTTGCTCTTGCTCTCAAAATAAATAAAGTTTTTAAAAATTTAAATAAATAAATAAATAAGTAAATGCCCTAGTTTTCTGATTCCTACCAATAAAAGCTTCATGAGATCATTTTCTATCCTTGAGTCTTCTCTTTTCCAAATACACTTATTTTTAACATACTGTAACTGAACATTAACAGGATATATATATATATATATATATATATATATTCTAATAAAGAGCTTATAAGACCTAATAAATTTACTTACAAGTTAATTATGAAGTGGGTAACAATTATAAGAAACAGCCAATAGTAACAAATATGGTAACATCCATTCTGTAAACAAAAGTAAACAAAAGGATGTAAACCATGACCAAAGGTAAATTGATATCAAGACAAAAGTACACTGTATATCCTATGCTATTATAAACAAGATATTCCTCTCGTGGCTGACATTACCATGCAATAAATTTTAATATCACAAACACAGTTAATAACAGGTATGTACAGTATGGAACAAAATACTGGAACCCAAGGAATTTTCCCAGTGTTCTGAACTAGCAATACTGGACAAAAGATATTGAGATCCTTTCTTTGTTGTTGCTTTTTGTTTTTGTTCAGAAAGGGTGGCTGAAGACCCTGTGAAAGGCAACTGGGCAGGGTCCTGATGTGTGGATTAGCAGTTAAGTGCTGAGATGGAACAGGTGGTTTTTAGTTGTTTTTCTGGTTAGGTCTGGGTTGTTTAGAATAAAGGGATTGGGAAGTTGTACTGTAATCTGATGAGGCTTTGAAGCCAGAAAGGCTTGGGTTCACATTCTAGTTTGGCCAAGGGTATAATAGCTGGGCCAAGGGCCAAATGTAAAATGGGGACTGTAAGGTTGCCTGGCAGAGTCACTGTAAGTATTAAATGAGATCCTTTATACCCATAGTTCTCAACACTGGCTGTAGAGTTTAGAACTTTAGAATCCCTTGGAAAACTTTCACAGCATACCATTCTCGAGGTCTCACTCCCTATGTAATTCTTTTGTGTAGTCAAAAATAAGAACTAGGGTTAAGGACCGGGGTTTATATAAAGCACACAGTAGGTACTCAAAATTGGTAGTTGTTTTTACCATAATTACTATAAATTCTCTCATATACAGCCAAGGCTCAATAAATGTGACCCTAAAATCTTCAGAGTTGAAAGAGGTCTTATCTAGTCCAACTTCCCACTGGTGAGAGTCACACGTCTACAACATCAAGCTCAGCACCATCGGAAAAGTAGTCTGGAATATTGGTCAGGCTGAGAATTGGCTAGAGTCTGACTGACTGAAGGCTCTCATTACTCCTCTTGTGATGTATTCAACAGGTATTTAACTTCTCTGTGCCTTGGTATTTTCATCTGTAAAGTTGAAAAATACCTACTTCATAAGGTTGCTCCGAGACCTCATCAAGTTAATACAGTAGAGCTTTAAGAACAGTGCCTGGGGGCGCCTGTGCTCAGTCGGTTGAGCATCCAACTTCAGCTCAGGTCATGATCTCGCAGTCCGTGAGTTCGAGCCCCGCATCGGGCTCTGTGCTGACAGCTCAGAGCCTGGAGCCTGCTTCGAATTCTGTGTCTCCCTCTCTCTCTGCCCCTCCCCCACTCATGCTCTCTCTCTCTCTGTCCCAAAAATAAATAAACATTAAAAAAAAATTTTTTTTAAAAAAAAGAAAAAGAACAGTGCCTGGCACATAGGCACTCAATATATAAAATGATCGGAGGGATAAATGTATTCATTCCTGAATAAATGAACAAATGAAGGAACATGATCAGTCAGCTTATACTTAAACATTTCAGGTATACAGGTAAACACAGTCTGTTAATGCTCAGCTCTAGTTCTTATTTCATTTTACACTAACCTGAAATCTGCCTCCCTGCAGCTTCGATTGATTTGGCCCTTGTTCTTCCGGAGACACAAAGAAGTTTTCCTGTGTGCTATAACCATTCAAACAATTGTAGCTACTTCACTTCTCACCCTACATCTCTTTTCAGCTAAAGCATCCCAGTTCTTTCAATTATTCCTCACTAGCCTGGTTTCAACTCTTTTCACCATCCTGATAGCTCAAGAAGTTAATTCCCAATGCACTAAATATCCCTCCCAATTTTGTATCTTCTTTGAAGGATCCAGGCATTTTCCAAAAGAGATAAACTATTACTCTACCTGTTGGGAACACTGTATTCCTTTAAGGCAGCCTAATATTATATTATCTTTTGGGGGTGGGGAGGTGGTAGGTTCATCATATATTGACTCCTCATAATCAGCTTATAATCAACCAGAATGACTACACCGTATTTGTGTGTTCTCAGCCATGTCCCATCTCATACAACTGAACTAGCTAAGTTTGGGGGTCTATTTGCAGAACAGTCTTAAATCTACTTATATTACATTCATGGTCATTGACCCAGCCTCTGACTAATTCTGTTAACCAACTCACTGAGTATACTGTCGAGTTTTGAGACAACCATTGAGGAAGTAGAAAGAAAAAAAAAATCATAGTACACAGTGGTGCAAATGCGTGTGTTGCTAGAAGGAGGTTGGCTGGAAACCAGAGACAGTGGTCCCCAAGGTGACATTACTCAGATTCATTCACCAGATTCTAGGATCGGTCCTCAGTCTCACAAACTTAAACACTCGGCAGCGTGCCATGTTAAGACTCAGAGATTGTTGTATAAAACAGATGCTCAGTTTTAACTTCACAATGTGAAATACCACTGTGGAAAGAATAATGATAGCCCATGCGTTTTGATGTTACCATGTGTCAAGCACAGTCCTAAGGATTCTGCACATACTGTTTCACATGTTTCTCAAAACAACTCTATGAGTTAAGTGCAATTGACTGATGAGAAAGCAGAGCAGTTAATCTTTGAAGCCTTCCCTCTCACTCAACTTGCAGTTGGTTTCTATGTTCTGTTGCTAAGTAAACAGTTATTAAACCTTTTGAATTCACCCTCTCCCTTCTATTCCCAGTCAGTACCCTACTTTGGTTATACTGTCTCACCTCTACCGTTACCGCAGCCTCATACCTTGTCTCTCTCTCTTCTCTAGTCCATTCCTACCCTGCCTCTTGAAGTTTCAAAACACAGCTTTTAGTGTGCTACTCTTACTGTTTGAAACCTTTAACGGCTCTTCACTGTCACAGAATAAGAACTCAGATTCCTTGGCATGGCACAAAGGTCCCTCATCTTCAGGTCTGTAGCTCATCGCCTGTCACTTTCCCCATTCCTGCTCCCTCCTTGGCCCCTCTCCTCAAAAGTCTTAGTAGCCACCTGGGACAACTCACAATTGACGGGACGCACTGAGTACTTACTTGCAGGCTACTATATCTACCTGTATGCAACAAGTATTTACTCTGCACCAACTACGTGCCATGAAGAACGTGCTACTTACTTAACCTGTAATATCCCATTTAGTTGTAACAAGAACCCCATGAAATGAGTATTATCATCTTCCTTTTCGGAGATTAGAAAGGTGAAGTGCAGAGGGGTCAATGTGCCGAGTGTCACACAGTTAGGTGTGGGGTGGGCTGGTCTGCTTGACCCCAGAACCCAGGCACTTTCCCACCAGACTCCTTGCTTCTGGAGACCGGGCTTAGCCCAGTCTAACTGGCACTCGTGGGGTCCGCTGTCTTCCGCTCCGGCCGGATTAGGAGCTCCTTGCCACTTTGTATCCAGTGTCTAGCTCCGGGCCTGCCAATGCCAGTCATGTCAGTGTTTGTTGAACGGATCGTAGGAAGCACGAAGGACTCCGTCTCAGCAAGCCTGGACAACGCTGGCTCAGCCGAAGAGAAGCCCTAGTGGGCTCCACTGCTCCCTGACTCGCTAGCGGATGTGAGGGGGAGGTTACGGAAACTGCCCTGCTGCCAGGGTCCAAACTTACCCAAGGCACCGACCGCCGCCGCGCGTTCCTAGTGCCAGCGTCAGCCCCAGGTCTCCGTTTACCGAGGTCACCACGGCAACGCCGCCCCGCTTCCGGGCGGGCGGAGACGGGCGGCCGTCAGGCGCATGCGCCACCTGGAGCTGGTTTTCGGGGACATCCCGCGGCGGTGCCCCTGGGTCCGTCCCTCAATGTCACTCGCCCTTTGGTCCCAGCTGTTTCGTGGCACATGACCCACAACAAGCAGAAAAGCCCAACATTCTATCAAGTTTATTATCCCATTTTAATTTTATATCCAGTTTATAATTATCCTAAGAATGGTACATTCATAAGCGAGATAACTTTGAATACTTTCTTAGGTAACTGTCCAGGAATAAAAAATGACCCAAAGGGCCCTGATCATCCGCAAAGGTATATCGCGGGGCTTTTTCATCTAGTTATTTTTCGCTGTTATCTCTGTTGGCTTTTACAGGTAACGGATTTTATATTGTGGGATCCTTGGCCTCATGACGCTGGGCGCACAAAGGGCTACCTTGACAGAGATCTCGGTTTAGCAGTTTGCTCTTTAGCTGCTCTGTGGTACAGGCGGCGCTCAGTACAGAATTTTAAGTACCTAAAGTGACTAGTTACAAACATGGTTTTAAAATAGCCACATTGTACACGGAAAACTAATAAACCGTATGTTAACTGGATGTAATGAAAACGGCTACAATATTGCAATAAGTAACAAAGGATTTTGTATCCAGAGTATATAAAGGATTCTTTAATTAATAAAAAACCGACAAGCTAATTTTTCAAATGGGCAAAGGACTTGGACTACTTCACCATATCAGAGATATGAACGGCCAGTAAACACATGGAAAGGTGCTTCGCAGTAGTCCTCAGGGAGATGCACACCACAATGCATACACACCACACCCACCAGAATGGGTAAAATTTTTACAACTGCCGGCACCGAATGTGGAAGATGTGGAGCAACTGGAACTCTCAGACACTGCCGGTAGGAATGTAATAGGACACAGCCACTTTGGAAAACTGTTCGGTAGTTTCTTTAAAAGTTAAATATATACCAAGCCATTCCGTGTCCAAGGTATTTACCCAAGGGAGACAAAAATGTATGTCCATACAAAGCCTTGAATGTGAATGTTCACAGCAGCTATATTCACGATAGCCAAAAATTGGAAAGAAATCCAATGGCTATTGACAAGTGAATGGATAAACATCATACGATGGAATACTACTCAGAAGTAAAAAAAAGAAACTGGTACACACATGAATGAATCTCGATAGTGAGTGAAAGAAGTCAGACCCAAAATAGTACAATTATGACTCCATTTAGATCAAATATAAACAAATTTATGTTGATGAAAAGTCCATCAGTGGTTGCCCAAGCCTGGAGCAAAGGGTGGGACACAGTGTAGAGACAGGAGGAATCTTTGGACATGAAAGAACTGTCTTGTGGTGGTTGTTTTGTTCCCCAAAAGTCAATTATTCTCTTTAAATGGATGCAGTTTATTGTATGTAAATTATTTCTCAATGAAGTTGATTTAAAAAGGCTGTATTCTATTTTTGTGTTTATTAGTTTCCATAATGTTACACAATTTTCCAAAAACTTCATATACCACACATTTGTTGGTAATACTGAAATGTTTTCTTTAGTCAATTATTCTTGACTTAAAGTCCTCTGACTTAAAAAAAAAAAACAAAAAAGACCATTATCTTTGCTGTTCATTATTAAATGGTATATCCGGTGTGTCTGAAAAGCCAGAAAACAGGAAAAACTAAAATAGCATATTAGTTACATTTTCAAATAATATTTTCAACATGTTTTCCTTCAACTTCCAAATATCTTTTCAGGTGAAATATAGTCTAAATTTAAAGCACCGTTAATCTGAGAAAAACCACAATAAATTCACCACATAATATTTTTAAAAATCTGGAAGCACAGAGAAAATACTGTAATTATTTGTATACCAAAACACTGGCAGTCATCATTACTGAATGCTTATGGCGAGTCAGGCTTTGTCAACATACCTCACTTACTCCTCACAATCCTAGAAAACATCGCATGTCTGACTCTCAAATGGGAAAAATGAGATGAATTTACCCAGGGACACAGCCCAAGTGGCAGAAATGGCGTTTGGATCCAAGCCTTCTGATTGCAATACTTGCTGACTTAGCCACTGTGCTAGATTAGCTCTATTTCTTGTAAGTAGAAGTCCAGTAATTATTTTTTAAAAAGAGCTTCAAGTCGTGGCTTTACCTCATACACTTCAAGTCATTACTTTACCTCTAGGGCTCATGTTCCTCATCTGGAATGGGGAGGTGGGTGGCACTCGAGCACGTCTAACTCACAGTTTTACTGTGAGATTTGAATGAGATAATGGGGCTACTTCAGCTCAGCACTGTGCCCATCACAATTACAGCTCAGTAAAGATAGCTGTCATTATTACGGGGCTTCCATACCATACTTACTGGCAGACGGCAGCATGGCATAGGCTGTGTAGAAAGACTTCCTACATCCCATCCCAGGGCCACCACTCCCAAACTGTGTGACCTTGAGAGGGTACTTACCTCCTTATACCTCGGTTTCTTCGTCTGCAAAGTAAGGATAATAGTATCTGCCTCATAAAGGTATCATAAAGTCATGAAAAGTGGATAAAACAATATCTGGCAGTTAGTAAACAGTAAATTATTAAATTCTGCTAACTTAAATGATTTCACTATACAATATAGGAACGATTGTATCATTAACTGTGGATTTGATGATCAATCTAGTTTCTCCCCCGAGCTGTAATACAGAAAATGGCAAATTTTACTAAAGTTTGGCAAGTGCTTCGCAACTTTCTGGGGCATTCTAGAGAAGCCATGTGTTGACCAAAAACATGAGTCTAAATACAAGAAATACCAGGAATCTGAGTCTGAACTGCAAAAGTAAATACAAATCACCAAATATAGCCAAGTGCACCCTTTGTGATGCCATTGACCAATGGCTCCCATATTTGAACACGCACCAGGATCCCTTGAGGGGCTTATTAACACGGATGGCAGTTTCTGAGCCATAGGTCTGGGGTAGGGTTCAGGAGTTTTCATCTGTAACGAGAACCCCTGGTGATCCTCCTGATGGTGCTGGTCAGGCTTCATACCTCGAGACCCACTGGAGCAGTTGGCTCTGAAAGCTAATAAAGAGGGCCCAGGGTAGGGTTTTTTAAAACCAAACATGCACCACTTTCTGACTTGGGGATGATAAATATCTTTATAATGTTTCCCTGGCGTGGCTACACACTGGAATCCTCTGAGGAGGTTTCTCAAAATGCTGACGCTTGTGTCCTGCCCCCAGAGTATAAGCTAACTGGTCTGGAGGGAGACCTGGGCAATGGGAATTTTAGAAGGCCCCTTTTCTCTGTGTTATCACTGGTGTATTTTCAATCTACTTTTGTATTTTATCAACAAAAACAAATATTAGTGGGACAGATACTTCAACATGAGACTCACAAACCTGTGGAGGTTTGTGAGCACTGGTTCTCAACTCTGGCTGCACATTAAATTGCCTTAAGCAGCTTTCCCAAAATGTCATGCCAAGGGCTTACTCCCCAGGTAGTCAGTTTGGTCTTCTTTCAGTGCTCCCAAAGTCGAGAATTATGGCTTTTGAAGTTTAAAGAATTATAAAGGAAAAACGTAAAGAGCCAACCAGTTGAAGAACATTAAGAAAAATGTATGTCAGGGGTGCCTGGGTGGCTCAGTCAGGTTAAGTGTCCAACTTCAGCTCCGGTCATGACCTCACGGTGTTGGGAGCCATTTTGGGCTCGCAGGGTGGGACCCCTCCCTGAATGGAGAAGGTGGTTGAGGCGAAGCTCCCGCCAGCCAAAGTGGTGCCTAGTCTTACCTCCAAGTGATTTCTCAGGCTTGGATTTCTTGAGCTGCTCTCCTTGGCCCCAAGGAATGCAATGCTCTTTTGTTTTATGGCATTTAGATAAAAGGGAAGGACCTGGAGCACATGCTTTGATGGATTACATCTGAATGAGAGTAGCCTGGCCATAAGTAATCTTAAAGTTGCATCTTGGGGATGTGTTGCACAAATTGACAGCGGTTATGAGCTGGCTGAATATTAGTGTGATTTGCATAATCACCTCCTATTCACTCATTCACACGCAAGGGACAAGCACTGGGAATTCTGTCCTTGCCGGATGGGTTGCACCTCCCCCATTGTAGTTGGAAGAATGCACGAAATGACTCCTGGCCTGTTATAATTAATATAGACAGGCCTAGGTAACTTCCTGTTCTCTCCCCCTGCCTTAAATTTATATGCTAATTAACTTGAAAACAACTTGCAAGATTGAGGAAATCGCTGCTTTACTGATAAAAACACATTATTGTTCAAACTATGCTTACTGATGGGATGTCACTAATTGCTGTAATGTAACTCACTACTTTTAAATAAAGACACTGAGACCGGCAGGGCAGAGACGCCAGAATTGCCAGAACTGCCTGCTTGGTCATCAGACTACATCTCTCTCGTGGCTCTCTCATTTCCTTTCGCCTGACCATCCATCCTTCGGGGACCCCTAGATTCGCCAGAATTGGACCCCAGCATCACGGTTCATGGGTTTGAGCCCCGCGTCCAGCTCTGTGTTGACAGCTCAGGGCCTAGAGCCTGCTTCGGATTCTGTGTCTCCCTCTCTCTACCCCTCCCCTGCTCACACTCTGTCTCTCTCTCAAAAACAAATACACATTAAAAAAAAAGAAGAAGAAAAATGTATGTCAAAAGAATGTATTCAAATGGAATCTTGCCATTTGCAACTACACAGATGGAACTAGAGAGTATTATGCTAAGCAAAGTAAGTCAGAGAAAAATACCTTATGATCTCACTCATATGTGGAATTTACAAAACAACAAATGAGCGAAGGGAAAAAAGAAAGAGAGAAAGGCAAACCAAGAAACAGACTGCTAACTATAGAGAACAAAACTGATGATTACCGGCAGGGAGGGGTGGGTGTGGGGATGGGTTAAATAGATGATGGGGATTAAGGAGTGCACTCACTGTGGGGAGCACAGGGCGCTGTATGGAAGTTCAATCACTATATTGTACACCTGAAACTAATATTATACTGCATGTTAACTAAGTGGAATTTAAGTAAAAACTTTTAAAAATTAAAATAAATAAATAAATAAAAGAATGCATTCACAAACCAAGCAGATAACCTGACATTTAATAATAGAAGGAATGGTACTAGAATGGTTTTATATTCCAGGCAGGGATAGTACTTATTAAATACCAGGTTTCAAAAAGTACCATACGGACGGAAGAATCTGCAATAATGCAAATGAGGTCAGATGACTTCACGTAAATAAATTCAGTGACACTAGAAAAAAATTTTATTTTTGCCACCACAATGATGAGGCCCAAATGCCGCTTCCTAGAACAGTGGTTTTTAACTGCAGGAGAAGGGACAGTGTTGTCTGGAAAGTTCCCCGGGTGGCTCCAATGTGTTTCCCCAACCCTACTCCCGCCACTGCAGGTGGAGGATTCCCATCAAACAGTGAAAGGACAGAGATGATTTAAAAAGTAAATTTACAAAAAAAACAGTGTCCGAGGGCCAAACAGGTGCCTTGAAGAAAACTACCGCGAATGTGTAGCAGATTCAGGGCTGGGAAAGTTGACTGCAACTTTTTGTACTCATTTCTGTTTCAACACGAGCTCTATGATTGTTATTTATTTGATGTGCATTGTCATTATTGATGACATGCTCCCACTCGAAGACCATATAAGAATTTTATAATATATACAACCACTCTTATCTGCGTAAGCAAATATAAACAAATGTTCCCATGCCTATTTTTAAACTCTGTACATTCCAGTTGTCGGAAAAAGTGATGAACAACAGTGACTTCCCTCCCAAAAAAGAAATCAAGGAGAGTATTAAATTTTTTTGAAAGCCAGACTTTAATTACCCAGGGCCATTTTATTGTAAGCTACATGCAAAGCAAGTTAGTTCTTCAGAAAACAATAAATAAATAAAAGAAATACATCATTTACGATACACTAAGACAAAAAGAAAACAACACCTATTGAATAAAGACGATAAAGATAAAACTGTGTTACTCAGAAAAATCTTACAATACTTATGAAATTATCAGAATATAAAACTTCAATTTCCCTAGAGTCAAAATTTTATTCAGAGGAGACTGTACGTTAGTTAATTGTTGGAAATTTATTTAAAAGGGTCCAAAACTGAAATACTTGCTTTATTCTTTGTTCCATAAATACTAAGTCACAAGATCTTTGAAGGTTTTATATAAAAGGACATGAAAACTTGCAAGCAGGAGCAGGGAAATGGGAGTGGAAGTTCAAGAATATGCTACTGAGAACAAACTGTACAAGTGACTTCACTTATGACACGTGGGTAGAAAGAGCAAACCAGCCTTCTTCGTTTTGCTTCTCAATCTGTTGAGCAAAGATGCAAAAAGGATGTAGAAAGTAATCAGAAACACGAGCCCAGTCCAGGTTTACAATTATTTAGACCAAGTACCCAGAATCATGTTATCTATGCCATCAAATGGTACTGAAAATTAAATTTTTATCCTCCAACAGAGAGACTCCCAAATAACTGATTCCCTAGTCAACAGATTCCCGTATTGAGGAAACCTAATTTTTAAATACAGGATAAATCCAGTGTTTTATACAAGTTATATGTAACAACTTCTTAAAATAACATAGTTATTTCATCTTAGTAAATTAAATTTGTTACTAAATTCCAGAAACTAAGGGCAAATTAGATAAGATAGTTTACTTTAAAACTTTTTTAGGATATAAGAAAGAACAAAGGACAAATCTTCTAGTGCTAAGCAACTGGGATACCTGAGCCTATCGGTTAATCTGGGCTATAAATACTCAGTGTTTACTGAAGCACTCACTACTTGGTCTAACCTAGAACAAATCAGAACACACGAAGAATACGCACGATGCTGAATCACCGTAACTTCTCTAACCAGTGGCACACTCAGACACGGCACGCTGGGGTAAAGGGACACGGAAAGTGGCCCCAGGGCCCTGGCTAGCCCAAGTCCCTCACGGCCACAGCGAACACTGAGGGAACCAGTATCTCGGCATCCCTACTACTTTCAGGCACACCTGTATGTCCTGCCACATAGGAAGGCTCTGCCTGAACCAGTAATTTCCAGTCTGTGTTGAAATCCTATGGAATTTCACTTTGTTCCTTAGCTACCCCAGAACACAAAAGAAACTGCATGGCTTCTTCGTCTTTTTCTAGCAAAGGTGAATTAGGAATTCTTCACTTCTGAGAATTTTATGTCACATTAAGAATGGAAATCACTAAATCGGCCACCTTCCACCCTCCCTCTCTGACCCCGACACGCATTTCACAATTACATTTTATCACATACCTTTGCTCTTGAATTAACAGGCGTGAAACGCCCACTTCCTGAGGTGGCGTTTAATGGAGAACAAGAATTACTAGTAGCCCCTGAAGATCTGTTTATGAGAAATAAAAGAGAGGGGAGAGAGATCTATCATCATCAACCTTCAATTACAGAAGAATGACAAATCTCAGTACTCGCGAGAGGTTGAAAAACAATGGCTAAGTTACGTCCAAATTACTTACAATCTATTTTTACCAACCTAAGTCTTCTTTTTTTTTTTTAGTAGTTTAGAGTAGTTTTACAGAAAGATTAAGTGTAAAGTACAGAGAGTTCCAAAATACCCTTCACCTCCCCTGTAGTTTCCCCTACTATTAACGCCTTGCACCATTTGCATCATTTATTACAACTGATACTATTGATACATTATTATTAATCAAATCCATAGCTTAAATTAGGGTTCACGCTTTTGTTATACATTCTATGGGTTTTGACAAATGTATAATGAGGGCATCCATCATGACAGTACCCTGAGATAACATTTTTATTATTAAAGGGGAAAAATGCAAGTGTATGAGCGGGCATGAGGGGGAAAAGGCCAGGTGGTGGAAGAGGAATGAGCCTTGGGTCGGCAGCACCGCGTCTGGTAAGCACGGAGGGTGCTGACAGAAGAGCCAGGTCTGTCCTCAGTGCCACCATTCACCAACCATGTGACCCATCTAGAAAAACCACCCACTTAGCTCTATGGGCTTCGGTTTCATTTAGTGTAAAGGAGAAAAACACTGCTGGTCAGTTTACTTACCCTGTCATACGTGAACTCCTAATCTCATATCCTATAAAGTACTCTATACATGTGCTGCTATCCTATTTTCGTTCTCAGTAACAACCCACACTGCTCTAATTAAGGCTCGTCCTCACTCTTTCTCCTCAGAAATTCTCTTTTCCAATAACTTTATTTTTCCCTACAAGACTGAGTCTGTCTGAAACTAAGTCAGATACTATGCACTTTCTTTTGCCCAAAAAGAATACACTTGCCACATTCTTGATTTTTTTTTAAGTAACTATTCACATTGTAACCTTACCTTCTTGAGTTTATCCCACTAGTAGGGGAGACAGTACTACATTTGGAGCCTTCTGGGGCTTCTGCTCCTGGAATAGATACTTCGATTGTCCTCTTTCCTCCTTCTAAAATATAAAAATAAATATTAGTTTCATTAACTTTCATTAAAATAAAAGTGAAAATTTAACTTGATTTCTATCTTACTGCAAAATTTCACGTTATAAATTTGGGGGTTCTTTCTATGTTTTCATTATGACCCACAGACACACTGGAAGAATTTTTTTCAAAATGAACTGTGAGACAAGAAACTTTAGTTACTAGTATCAATTCAGTAGCATGCCAGTTCATAGAAAGCCAGAATCTTCAGACAAGTGGTATCATGTCAGATCTGGAAGTGAAAAACAGAAATTAAGAGCTAGCCCTAAAAAACTTGTGACTTTTGTCAAAACAGCTTATCTAAAGTTTTCAAAAAAATAAAGAAGAAAAATTTCTGAAGTCATTCAATAAAACTTTAAATCTCCTAAATCTATTACATTATTAGATTCCCGAAGACAACTGAGGCAGGGAAAGGTGGCCGAGGAGATCCCATGGCCAATGGCAAGTACAGCTGTGCTCGTATCAATAGTTCACAAGAAGGTTATCAATTAACAACTAGTTACTAACTATCTACTAATGAGAGAATTAATGTTTACCCCACAGAGACTCCTGTGAATCACTACTGAACACCAGTGATTTCCAGGGCTTTCGTGGGTACTGAAGCCATATTTAATTGTACAACATATTCCTCCATTACTCTAGAAAACAAAAGAGGTTTTTGCATGGCATATGATTTATTTTTATCTTTATCATTATAGGACACGAAGGTTCTCATGAAACCAAGAATTTTACTTTAAGAAAGACTATGTTGGAGATATAACCACTGGGATGAAAAGAACATAGTTGCAAATTTACCAATTTGCTTTAGGACTTCAGATAAATCAGTTAACCTCTCTCTTTTGCCTCACTTTACTTATGTATCAAATAGCTATAGCACCAACTCTATCTACTCTCAGGATGTGTTGAGGACTAAAGATAATTAAATTATTTAATGAAATTATTTTAAACCTTAAGGAACTATTCAAACACAAGATGTCTAACGTAATTACACAATTATTCTTAAGAGTGACTTGCTTTATCTTTCTTCACTGCACTTAGCACTAACTAACAGGATCTATTTATTTGCTTATTTGTTTCCTGCCTGCTCCCCAACTTGAATGCTAGAGTAGTCAAGCTGGACAGGAATTTGTCCTGTGTGGAGCAGCTTCCCCAGGGCCCCAGAGCAGGGTGGCAGGTGGTAGGTGTTCAGATGTATTGAGTGATTCAATGTATTCATTCTAATCCGAAGTCACCTCTAGGCTTTACGACTACGGAGAACAGCAGACAAAGCTGTCATGTGAAGAAGCCTAGACTAAACAGAGAAACGGCCCCGGGGAAACAGATTATCCGTCATTTTCCAGGAATTTTCAAGAGTCTACTCTCTAGGTCTGAAGTTTCAAAAAAGAAATGATTTGTAACTGAAAGAAAAATTCTTTTTGGCAAAGAGGAGGTGGGTGGGAGGATGGGTCAAACAGGTAAATGGGATTAAGAGTACACTAACCAGCAGGGCGCCTGGTTAAGCATCTGATTCTTGGTTTTAGCTTAGGGCATGATCTCTCAAGGTTTGTCGGTTTGAGCCCCGAACTGGGCTCTGTGCTGACAGCTTGGAATTCTCTCTCTCCTTCTCTCTCTACCCCTCCCCACCTAGTTCTCTCTCTCTCTCAAAAAGAAATATTTTAAAAAAAGAGTACACTAAGCACTTGTGGTAAGCACTGAGTAATGCACAGAACTGCTGAATCACTGATACTGTACACCTGAAATGGTATGATAATTACACTGGAATAAAATTTTTTCTAAAAGTCTTATTTACAGACGCCTTAAAGATAACCTGCTTCAACCACCACAGGACATAGGAACCCCTCTGAAACACTGATGCTTGAGCACCTTAGGGAAAATATCACTTACTGATATAAAGATCTTCTATTCCTAACAATTAGAACCTTCTTTAATGCCGGGCCAAAATTAGTTTCTCTATAGTGTTCACACAGCTCTACCCTCTTAAGGGTCTTAGTAATTCAATTTTTGCCTAAAGAACAACTTGAGAAGCACTTTGTTTCACCAGTACTTTTTTGAATGTAAATATTATGAAAGCTAATTTTTTAGTTGCTATTCTATTATTTAGAACCCCTCTGGTTTTTCATATTCCTAAACGTAATGACAGAATGGAAAGTTTAATTTACAAATGGAAATGTTTTAATTGACTTTAACAAAATAACTGGTCATTTGTTGCTGATGAAATTCTAAATTATCACTTTGATGCTTAAGTTTTTTAGTTTATTTTTAAAATTTATTTTAGAGAGAGAGAGGGCACAAGCGGGGTGGGGAGGGGCAGAGAGAAAGAGAGAGAGAGAGAATCTCAAGCAGGCTCCACATTCAGTGTGGAGCCTGACATGGGACTCAATCCCACGATCCTGGGATCATGACCCGAGCTGAACTTAAGAGTCGGACACTTAATTGACTGAGACATCCAGGCACCCCAATGCTTACGTTTTATACTTAGCCACAGCAAATTATCCTAAGTGAATCATACACTTTAATGAATCCCATTTACACATAGGGCAACTTAGGAACTCAGACACCAAAGATTAACTACAGGCACCATGGAATAGCTTTCTACCAAGAGACTGGCCTTCTAGTCTTATTTCTGTCACTTATTCTGTGACTTCGGTCTTTTTCTTTCTATGTAAAGTTGAAGGGACTGAAATATATGCTATGAGATTTCTCTCAGCTCAAAATCAAGAAAGTGAAAACTCTCATTCTGTCTAGCTTTTAAATCATGAATTTGTGACCAACCAGTCCATGCTCTGAGGGGTGACGGAACAGGTGATACTGCTGGAGAGGAAAGATTCAAACCAATAAGTTTCTGCTGCTCTATTAACTGCAAGAGTTTTCCCCGAGCCTCCATACTCTGCCGATTCAATTCTGCAATCCGTTCCTCCATGCTACTTGGTGTTAAAGGCTGTGCTGTTGGAAAAATCTTTAAAAAAAAAAAAAAGGCACAAATTCCATATTAAAAATAATCCAAACAGTTTTGAATTTTTGTCAAAATAATCTCTTCCACTAAGAGCCAGCTAGTTAGTATTCACCACCTTTGCTATATGTAAACTTGAATAGTAGACAAAGGATAAAATCGACAAGTCATTTAACTGAAGAGCTAAATGGGGCACCTGGGTGGCTCAGCTGGTTAAGCTTCCGACTTCACCTCAGGTCATGATCTCACGGTTCATGAGTTTAAGCCCCGTGTCAGGCTCTGTGCTGACAGCTAAGGGCCTGGAGCCTGCTTCGGATTCTGTGCCTCCCTCTCTCTGTCTGCCCCTCCCCAGCTCACACTCTGTCTCCATCTCTGTCTCTCTCTCTCAAAAATAAACAAACATGACAAAAAAAAAAGAAAAATTGGGGCTAAAGGAAAGGGATACGAACCCTTCTGATACTGGAACCACATAGGCCCTCTACTCCCTCTGTCATGGGGAGTGCTGTGGGACAAAACTTCCCTGCGTCTCTGCATGTTTGCTGAGGTGCACCAAAGATCACATGAGCAAAGACAGTACTGTTAGTGACCTGGCTTCTAAATAACAGGTCTATTAACGACAGATCTGCGGTTTGAATCACAATATACAAAAGAGAATCTGCTGTACGTGAGAGACGCTTCTGTCACCCCAATCTTCAAACATGTACCATGAGTTATTTGGCAAAGATTTCTAGGAATCTTATCACTCTCCTTGACCACAGGGTCGGCCTCCCCAGGCCACGTTTGGCCTCGGAGGTCTTATTTGAGAAAGGTGGTGACTGGAAAGGAATATGAGAGGTAGAGTGAAAAAGCCACATACATATATATGTGGATTATAACTAAATTTAACATGAAAATTCCTGCGAGGAATATATGCATCATTCTTATTTCATTCAGTTAAATATGTCCCTTTGGGAAAAAAACAATTCCTAGTAGAAATCACTAATTTGTAGCTTATGCCCATGAGTAAAAAAGGAAATAAGCAAAATAATTTAAATTAAAGATCACTTTGTAATTCTGATTATGACAAAGAGGGTGGTAAGGACAGTAATACTAAATTGTGTCCACTAGCCTATCTGTATACTAATTAGAAAAGAAGGCAAGCTCGATTTTTAACTCTATTGCCTTTTTAAAACCGAGACTTAGTTACCTGTTTCGAAAAAGTCAAAACTCTGCAAGCATAGAAATGCTTTCAGTGACTCAAAATTAAGGCAATTTGTACTTATGTACATCTATACCGATGGCTGCTGCCCATTAATAATTTGTTTTTTGCCCAGGCTCCTCTTCTACTCGTCCCTTCTGACTATAACGCTGTGACTCCGTCCTCACAGTGTCTTTATTTCCCATGAGCCAGCGCTGACAGAGGTGGCCCTCAGCCCCCTAACCCCTTTCTAAACTTCCACATAGTTTAGATTAGTTAGATTGTTCCTCAGTCTAACACTGGCAAAGCTCTTTACAAAAGCAATCACCTCCGAACCCCTCTAATCCATAAAGCTGCCCAGCTCCTTCCCATGGCTAAAACACTATCCCGTCCCCTATCAGAACCCTGACAGGAGCCACTGTGGCTCATGAAGGGGTAAAAAGAAGTCTCCCCATCACTGGGACCAGCATGAGAACGTGTGTGTATAAACACTTACCAGTTGGAACTTAGAATCCCTTTTCTCCCACGAACAAGAAAATGAAGATTTAAGTTACCAGGTTAGCCTACATTTTATTTAACTTTCAAAACTCCTGCACTATAATAAGCAGACTTTTGTTACTCAAAGTATAATCCTTGGTGCGGCACCACCTGGGAACTAACTAGAAATGCACAGTAGCTATCTTAGAACTATTCAATCAGAAACTGCATTTTAGCAAGATCTTCAGATGACTCATACATACATTATACTCTCAACTTTAATAATCCTTTAAAACATCATTTCTATAGGAAAATGCATTCAGCATCCTAAAAAGTTAACTCCTTATGAGTTGAGGGCCAGCTACACATAATTCTCTTGTATGAGCCCCTATGAGAGTAAAAATGCTGGGGCGCCTGAGTGGCTCAGTTGGTTAAGCGGCCGACTTCGGCTCAGGTCATGATCTCACGGTCTGTGAGTTCGAGCCCCATGTCAGGCTCTGTGCCGATGGCTCAGATCCTGGAGCCTACTTCAGATTCTGTGTCTGCCTCTCTCTCTACCCTTCCCCTGCTCATGCTCTGTCTCTCAAAAATAAATAAACATTAAAAAAAATTAAAAGAAAAAAAAGAGTAAAAATGCTTTCGGGGCACCTGGGTAGCTCAGTTGATTAAGCATCTGACTTTACCTCAGGTCATGATCTCATGGTTCATGGGATTCAGCCCCACATTGGACTCTGTGCTGACAGCTCAGAGCCTGGAGCTTGCTTTACATTCTGTGTCTCCTGATCTCTCTGCCTCTCCCGGTTCATGCCCCCCAACTCTCAAAAATAAATAAACATTTAAAAAATTAAGAATAGAAATGCTTTCAACCAGGGGCACCTGGCTGGCCCAGTTGGTTAAGTGTCCGACTTCAGCTCAGATCATGATCTTACAGTTCATGAGTCTGAGCCCATGTTGGGGTTTGTGCTGACAGTTCAGAGCCTGGATCCTGCTTCAGATTCTGCATCTCCTTCTCTCTGCCCCTCCCCCACTCACACTCTGTCTCTCCCTCAAAAATAAAATAAACATTAAAAAATTTAAAAAAAAATAAATGCGTTTGATTAAAATGTAGTTGTGTGGTAGGCTTTCAGTTCATACTAATACTACATTTTATATTTATAACTTCATTCCCAGCTTAATTTTGGCTTCCTTACATATTTTACCTTTGTCCTATTTTCCTCATTCATTTTCCTCGTGTTCTATTTTATATTATCCTCTTTTACTGTATGTGTTAAATAAACTGACAAATAACTCTTCCTTACTCTGTGATGGGGACACGACTAAGCATAACCCTTCTAGTAGCAGCCTCAAAGATATTCAGGATCACTTCAGGAAAGAAGGCGCTGAAGATGCTCCATGATGTGGTTAAAGCCCTAACCGCCCCTAGTCAATCCGTCTGGTACTCACCGCAGCCACGTCGCTTGCATGACTGGTCTCTTGTTTGTTTAATTCCCGAAGTCCGTCCCCTTGCTCTCCTCCTGGCCCAATGATATTATTCAGATGTGCCTTGATAGCTGAGTTCTGCAGCGTCAACTCAGCAATCCGTGCCATGACGTCCTTTCTCTGTAACGCCTCATTTGTTCTAAGCTGTTGCCCGTCTCCCAGTACCGGGGGCTCTTCCGAGAACTCCGGGTCTCTGGCCTGCTGAGTGTGCAAATGGGAACTATAGAAGGGCTGTGAGAAGTTAACAAAAGGAGCCTGGGCTTTGTTCTCCAGACCTTCCCCCATGTGAGAGACCCTCCACCTCTGAGTGAAGAGGTGATTTTCTTCATTTGGGTTCTGACTGTCTGTGCCAGTAGGTAAGGTCTTCTTTTCCCAATTTTGTTCCTTCTCGATTATTTCCACAGGTAGAGGAATCCGTGGAGCAGGACGAGTTTGAACAGTCCTCCTCAACACTGTAGATAAAATATCAGAATAAACATGCACCATTTAGCCATATATTGGCACTATAATCAACTCATTACTCACCATGGTAGTTAGAGATGTATCTCAGAGAAGGGTTTGGCTTCTGAATGCCTAAATTATTTTATAAGGGAATTTTCCAGCAATGCCACCTCTAACAATCAAATCAGACAATTTCATATTCCTTAAGCCTTCATCAGTATCCTTGTAAAAAAAAAAAAAAAAAGTCTGCCAAGTTCACATTTTAATGTATTAAATCATACCTGGGAATCTTGGGGGTGGGGAGAGTATAAATACCTAATGTAAACTGAGGATGGTCAGGAAAGGCATCTCTGAAGAAGTAAAATTTAAAAATGGTTACATATGTGGCAGAAAGCAGAGCAAAGAATATTACAGGCAGAGAGAACAACGTATGTGAAGGCCCCAAAATAGGAAAGAGCAAAGAAATGAGGCCAGTTTAGCGCAGCACAGCAAGAAGGGAGAGCTGGAAAAATATGAGATTGGAGAGGGGTACAGAAACTCTTTCTTATAGAGCTTTTTAAGCCATGTTAGGAATTTTATAATTTAATCCAAGAGCAACGAAACCTGGAGGAGGTTTGGCAACAACAACTCAATTCTTATTTCTTACATGCTGTGGTTAATTGGAAGGTCCAGGAACGGAAGTAGGGAGACCAGCAAGCACAGTAGTCTAGGAGAAAGAAGACAGTAGCTCTGATGAAGGTATGTTGATTATAAAGACAAAAGAAGTGAATAAATTTGAGAAATATTTTGGCAACAGAACTAAGAGTGATGAACTGGAAGTGGGGAGCCAATCCAGATAGCAGGCACGGCTGAGTGCGTAGTGATACAATTTAGAGATGGAGAAGATAAGGGAACAGATTTGGGGGAAGCGAAGCTATCAAGAATTCCATTTTGGAAGCGCCTGGCTGGCTTAGTCAGTTAAGCGTCTGACTTCGGCTCAGGTCATGATCTCATGGTTCGTGAGTTTGAGCCCCGCATTGATCTCCGTGCCGTCAATGCTTTGGATCCTCTGTCCCCTTCTCGCTCTGCCTCTCCCCTGCTCACACTCTCTCTCCCTCTCTCAAAAATAAATAAAACATTAAAAAAAAAAAAAAAGAATTCCACTTTGAACAGGATAAGTTTAAAGTGTCTTATAATTTATCCCAATATTCATCCAAGCATATGGATTGTTCATGGGTCAGAAATTCAAGAGAGTCATCTAGGCTAAGATACAAAACTGGAAGTCACTAGCATATAGAAAGTATTGGAAGCCATGATTATCTAGAGAAAATGAATAGAGTGAGAAAAGAAACCAATACCAACATATAAGGAAGTCAACATTTAGAGATATATAAATGAGGGGAAGCTGGGGAAGCTAGCAAAGCAGACTGAAATGGAGCAGCCAGAAAGGGCAGAGAAATATTACAAGAATGTGGTATGAAGGAAATGAAGAGGGAGTGGTTAATCATATATAATGCTACTGTGAGACCTAGGACACAAGAAGAAAAATACACTGCAGTTATTAACCTGGAGGCCACGAGAGCTCTTAGCGAGAATAGTTTAGGTGAAATGACCTACTAGGGAGTGAACTGGAGAGACAGATGCTCCTAGTGCAACTCGATAGGCTTGCCTCCTTTCACTGACAAGTAAATGAAATTAAAAAAAAATTTGAAAACCGACATCAGTAAAGATAATGGACTAGGAAGAAAGTCATTAGCAAATGAAATACTTCGACATATTTCTGGAAGACTGAAAGTAGATGGGAAGTGTGTGAAAGAATGAAATTGAGCAGAAGACACAGTTCAGAACCAGTATATATTCTAAGGAAGCTACAGGTAAAAGCTAGTCTTTCTGGGGGAAGCCTAAAAAGGCCGTTAGCTCAAAGCTGACCGTACAGAGAGAGAAAGTGAGAAGTAGGAATGAAAACTGGAGAATAACTTGGAAGTTCATCTACTTTACGTCAGTCAGGCTGTGTTCACTACTAACCCACCCATCCTCGAAAGCAAAAAAACAGCATTGGGGAGAGCAAATGTGGCAGCCCCAGTAGAAGAGCTCAATCCGACTTGCATATTGCAGACCCTAACGGGAGGCCAGCAGGTAACAGAGCGTGTCCACATACACAAGCAACTGCTGATGGGAAAGCCTCCTGGGAAACCAGACCAAGACCCACAGATGATGGGATCTTGGTTTCTCATTACAGATGAAAAAATCTATGCCAGCCACTTCTAACATTCAGTCTAGTCATTTACACTTAACTATCATGGGCCATGAAGTATCACCAGACATAACAAGAAAACTAACAGCACAAAGAGAAAAACCAGGATAGGTAAACAGAACAACAGACTAAGAGGAAGAGAAAGAAAATCCAGGTACAGAAGATAATGTAACAAAATTCTAACTGGTGTACTCAGAAGAGAGTTTCTAGAAGATGATTCACTTGTAATAAGCATTAATAAAAATGGAACAATCAGACAATAAGAAAGGGCTTTGCTTAGAAATTTAAAAATATGATTTGGTGAATTAAAGACATCTAAAACACTTGGAGTGCCTGAGTGACTCAGTTGGCTAAGCGTCTAACTTCAGCTCAGGTCAGGATCTCACGGTTCGTGAGTTCCAGCCCCATGTCAGGCTCTGTGCTGACAGCTCAGAGCCTGGAGGCTGCTTCTGATTCTGTGTCTCCCTCTCTCTGCCCAGCCCCTGCTCACCCTCTGTCTCTCTCTCCTTCAAAAATAAATAAACATTAAAAAATAAAAGACAGGCTTGAGTACAAAATGAAAAAAAATCCTCCAGAATATAAGAAAGAAGATACGAGACTAGATACATAAGAAAATAGCCCAAAAGGTCAACATACAGTTTTCCAAAACTACAGAAAGTCATGTGTCTCAGTCCGAAAGATCTCACTGATGCCTCGTTGTACAATGAGGGAAAAAAAAAAAAACAAAAGCCATATCTAGACATACCTTATGCAAAGTAAGAATTATTATTTTGTTAACATGTTATTTATTTTTGAGAGACATAGAGACAGAGTATGAGCAGGGGAAGGGCAGAGAGAGAGGGAGACACATAATCTGAAGCAGGCTCCAGGCTCTGATGAGCCGTCAGCACAGAGCCCCGACGCGTGGCTCAAACTCACAGACAGTGAGATCATGACCTGAGCCGAAGTCAGCCACTTAACCAACTGAGCCACCCAGGTGCCCCACGCAATGTAAGAATTAAAAGAGAGGAACCCTAAAGCTTCCATAGAGAAAAAATAGGTCAAATACAAAGAAATAAAAGTTAGCTATGACACCAGACATCTCAACCACAACACCAGATACTAAAAATCAATGGAACGTTTCCCTTTGATTTCTCAGGGGAAAGGACCATGGACCTAGAATTCTGTATCTAGACAAATTATCAACCAAGTATAATAGAAAAGTAAAAATATTCTCAAATTTTTAAGAACTTAGGGTTTACCTTCTATATACCCACGCTGATGATTTCTGTCAAAAACCTGAGGCAGAAAACCAAAGAAGAAATGACATCCGGGAAACATTAGATGCAACCGAGGAGTGTAATGTTAGCAACTCCCAAGCTAAGAGGCGTGCAGCAGGCCCAGCGAGCAATCAGTCAAGACTGGACCAGAGGAGGAAGAGCGTCGGGAAAGTGTCTCTGGGATGAAAGTGGATTCCGTGCCACAGACAGTATAACTAAAGGACCAGAAGATATCATTCACGTGTAAAACACATTATTCTTGCGTAAACAAGAGAATGAAAGCAATTTGAAATTCTAGGTAGAACAAAAACTGAGCAAGAAAGTCACCATAAAAACACAGCAAACTTAAAGATTCTGAACAACTGATGAAGTGAAACAAAGAAATTCACAAACACACACACACACAGAAATTCACTTTGATCTTCTATCTTCCTAAGAACTTTCTCTTCCTGTGGCACAAAGTCTAACCAATGGATCACAAAACAAAAAATAATTGTCATTTGTTTTTAACTTTCAGTATCCATCTGTAGACAAGACACAGAAGACGTGAGTGTGATAATGGAACAACGTAAATGTTACCAAACGTGATCCTGTCAAAGGAAAGGCTGGCTGACTGCAGGTGGGAAGTGGAAGCACAGGAGAGCCGGAAAGGGGAGCCAGTATCCTTGTCTTACGGAGCGGAAAGCTGAGAGATACTGCCTAAAGTTAACCAAGAAGAAATAAAAAGTATTTGAAATCACAAAGTTCGACAACAGAAGAATGAAAAATTAAAATGTAATCATCCAAATTAGAGAAGGGACATAGGTGTTAATGTTATTAAACCCTCTTCTTCAATATGGGGCGGCTGGGTGGCTCAGTCGGTTAGGCGTCTGACTTCGGCTCAGTCACGATCTCACCTTCTGTGAGATGGAGCCCCACATCGGGCTCTGTGCCGACAGCTCAGTCCTTGAAGCCTGCTTCAGATTCTGGGTCTCCCTCCCTCTCTCTGCCCCTCCCTGGCTCGTGCTCTGTCTGCCTCAAAAATAAAATAAAAGGGGCGCCTGGGTGGCTCAGTCGGTTAAGCGTCCGACTTCGGCTCAGGTCATGATCTCACAGTCCGTGAGTTCGAGCCCCGGAACAGACTCTGTGCTGACAGCTCGGAGCCTGGAGCCTGCTTCAGATTCTGTGTCTCCCTCTCTCTCTGCCTCTCCCTCTCTGTCTCTGTCTCTCTCTCACTCTCTCAAAACTAAAGATTAAGAAAAAATAAATAAATAAAATAAAATAAAATAAAAACATAAAAAAAAGTAAACCCTCTTCTTTAATAAAGGAGAGTCTATAATTATTGTGTAAAGCTGACATCTAAGAAAAGAAATATGATTCCCTCTTAGGGCAGGCCTAAAGATGAAAGAGGAAGAGACCCTTGTATGTGTTTGTTTTTTCTTAAGCACATGGAAATATAAAATAGATTTAACACTTGAAAATGAAAAATGAATGGGAGATAAGAAAATGAAAACAGTATAATATACTACTCTTTCAAAGAGTGTGACTGTAAAACGAAGTAGAAGTCCACTAGTAGCTAAAGGAAAATATCTATGATGGGAAATTCTAGAGTGATCTGGTCCATTATGATAGCCTCTGGCCATAAGCAGCTATTCAAATTCAAATTCAAATTCAAATTAATTAATGTTAAATAAAATTAATAATAATAATAATAATAATAATTAATTCAGTTCTTCAGTAACATTAGCCACATTTCCAGTGCTTAACAGCCCCCTGAGGCTAGTGGCTACCGTACTGGAGAACATTTTCATCATTACAGAAAGCTCTACCAGACAGAGTTGTTCTAGAGCACACCTAAATGCAGATAAAGGGCCCCATGTATCTCCCACCTTTATCTACATGTTCAGTTTAACTGAACAACTCTTCACACGTGAGCATCTAAACAATATGAAAAATATGATTAAACTTGACCAACTAACAATACACAGTCAAAGGTTATTCTATCTGCACGCTGTAAAAGAAATGTATAGCATTATTTTCAGTTCAAACCTGCTAACAAAGTGTTGTCTATAACAGTACCCAAATAATTTGCTTTAGTAAACATTTAGTATTATTAGTAATCAGAGTAAAAATAGTTACTGTAATTATTTCTTTAAAAGAACTTCATCCCGAATAGCCAAAATAATACTGAAGAATAAAACCAAAGCGGGAGGCCTCACAATCCCAGATTTTAACCTCTACTACAAAGCGGCAGTCATCAAGACAGCATGGTACTGGCACAAGAAAAGACACATAGACCAATGGAATAGAACAGAGAACCCAAAAATGGACCCACAAGCATATGGCCATCTAATCTTTGACAAAGCAGGAAAGAGTATCCAATGGAAAAAAGACAGCCTCTTTAACAAATGGTGCTGGGAGAACTGGACAGCAACATGCAGAAGAATGAAACTAGACCACTTCCTTACACCACTCACAAAAATAAACTGTAAATGGATGAAGGACCTGAATGTGAGACAGGAAACCATCAAAATCCTAGAGGAGAAAGCAGGAAAAAACCTCTTTGACCTGAGCCGCAGCAATTTCCTACACGACGCATCTCCAAAGGCGAGGGAATTTAAAGCAAAAATGAACTATTGGGACCTCGTCAAGATAAAAACCTTCTGCACAGCAAAGGAAACAACCAACAAAACTAACAGACAACTGACAGAATGGGAAAGGATAACCGCAAATGACATATCAAATAAAGGACTAGTATCTAAAACCTATAAAGAACTTACCAAACTCCACACCCGAAAAACAAATAATCCAGTGAAGAAATGGGCTGAAGATATGAATAGACACTTCTCCAAAGAGGATATTCAGATGGCCAACAGACACATTAAATGATGCTCAATGTCACTCATCATCAGGGAAACACAAGTCAAAACCACACTGAGATACCACCTTACACCGGTTCGAGTGGCTAAAATGAATAAATCAGGAAACTATAGATGCTGGCGGGGATGTGGAGAAGCAGGCACCCTCCTACACTGTTGGTGGGAATGCAAACTGGTGCAGCCACTCTGGAAAACAGTGTGGAGGTTCCTCAAAAAGATGAAAATAGAGCTACCCTATGATCCAGCAATAGCACTGCTAGGAATCTACCCAAGAGACACAGGAATGCTGATACATAGGGGCACATGTACCCCAATGTTCATAGCAGCACTTTCAACAATAGCTAAATCATGGAAAGAGACCAAGTGCCCATCAGCTGACGAATGGATAAAGAAGATATGGTATATATATACAATGGACTACTACATGGCAATGAGAAAAAAATGAAATCTGGCCATGTGTAGCCACATGGATGGAACTGGAGGGTATTATGTTAAGTGAAATAAGTCAGTCAGAAAAAGACAGATACCATATGTTTCCATGCATAGGTGGATTTTGAGACTAAACAAAAACCAGGGGGGAGGGGAAGAAGGGAAAGGAAAAAAAGACACAGAGAGAGAGGGAGATAAAACATAAGAGACTCTCAAGGACTAAGAACAAACTGAGGGTGAGGGAGGTGAGGGGGGTGAGGGAGGGGGGAGAGAGGGTGACGGGCATTAAAGAGGGCACGTGTTGGGATGAACACTGGGTGTTATTATGTAAACCAATTTGAAAATAAACTATTAAAAAAAATTAAAAAATAAAAAAAAGAACTTCAAGCTATTTTACTATCACCAATGGAAAATAATTTATAATATCTCAAAAGAGATCATTAGACAAGCTTATTAATACTATGTAAACATTTGAAAGATTACTTTAAGAAATGAAAATCTAAACTGAACAGAAATCAGAATTGAAATCCTATGTCCTAAATCTAGCCAGAGTTAGTAACACTTTAGCCTTTAAAGAGGAAATACAGAATCACAGAATTATAGAGCTCGAGGAGCATTAAAGATAAAAGAAAAATCTTTTGTTTTAGAGCTAGGAAAATGAAATGCAGAAAAGGTTAGTATCTTAGCATGCCTCACAGCTAGTCATTGGCTGGGCCAAGACTCCAGCACTTCTGACTCTCAGCCTAGCACTATCTCCCTACGCCACAAAGATCTGACAGATTCTACAATCACATAATAAATGCCAAAACAAATTTTATAATGGTAAAGATTTGTCATTTTCTTTAACCTTTATGGTCTCTTCCTGTCCTTTATTGAAACGAAAAGTAGAGAAAATCTGACAAAATTTATAAGTCCCAGTGACAATAAAATCTATTATTGTGGGGCGCCTGGGTGGCTCAGACAGTTAGACGTCAGACTCCTGATTTCAGCTTAGGCCATGATCTCATGGTTCATGAGTTCGAGCCCTATGCTGGGCTCTGCATTGTCAACGCAGGAGGCCTCTCTCTCTGCCCCTCCCCTGCTCGTGCTCTCTCTCTCTCTCTCTCTGTGTCTCAAAATAAATACACTTTTAAAAAAAGTTATTTTTCTGTTCCCCTATTTAAGAATGTAAACCCTCTTTTTAAAGAAATAAAAATGTAGGCAAATCAGGACTGAATAGTATTTTCCTAAAAACACTGGAGGAGAGTCTAGGTACTTTTCTGGTTAAAGAACTGTTCTGAAAATGGGAAAAAAGGCTATAGTTCCAGAAAAATGCACAGGTGGACAAATAAATATAATTTTCCAAACAATGACGCACTCCATGGAACTTCTAAAGACCATCCATGAGCCCCTAACTTAAGAATCTCTGAGCTAAGGATTAACAACAAATTTAAAAATTTTTATTCTAAACTCTACATATGTCTGTAAAAAGTGGCTCGAAAGCTATTTTCATTACAATGTTTCATTATTTATGAAATAAATTTTCATTATTTATAATTTTCATTATAAAATTACCTCAACTGACTAATAAGCTAAAAACTTTCAATGAGAAAGAGGTTACTAACCACATCTGAATTACAAAATCCTTAAAGTCACAGCTCTTACCCTTCTTTGGTTTAGCTTTCATTACTCCCTGGAGTATAATTTCCTCTTGTTTCTTACCATTTCCTATGTTCCTAGACCGCGGGAAAAGAGAATTTCCCTTATTCCACATTTTAATGCTGAGCACTCTGATCCTTTAATCTGATTTAATATTTACCATGTCTAACAGAACAGATACATAATGAAATTCAACATGATATTTCACCCTTGATGTAACACACATGATATAAACAACCCTGAAAAATCCTCCTTCGGCTTAAAGGTTATGTGTGGCAATCAATAGCTTTCAAAATTCAGTTTATCGGACAACAGTGGACACAATACACTACGTGTTTAAGGCGTAAGAAAGCAACGGGCACCCCCTCTAGAGAAGCCTGCTCACCGTCCTGCAGGGGAGAGAATCCGGAGCTGCTCTTCTGCCTGGGCGGTGTTAACAACACAGCTGGCTCAAATGCGTGTGCTGGAAACCTGCTGGCCAGGTTCACGCCGTCCGGAGGGGCTGGCACCTGAGACAGTTTAACAGGCAAGTCTTCCTGTGCGAATGCAGCCACTTCCTCCCCTCGGAACACCGAGGGCACAGAGACATCAGCATTCACAGCAGGGCCCTCTGAAGAAGATGAGAGGCTATTAGCACTTCAGGAAACCACGGACACACTGCAGGTGTTTATACTTACACGCATTTCCATGAAAGGCAAAATCACATGGGCTCTAGAGCCTTCGCTTTCTAGGCCATAGCCTCCTTAGCTGTAACTCACAGGCAAGGCTTCTGAGGGGCCAGCACTGGGAAGAAGAGGCCATTTTTGAGAAAAGCACTGGCGGCCCCTAGCCCTTGAGACCTGTCCCTAGCCACTGAGTTTATCTCACGCAAGTTAAATTTTAGTCAATCATTTCTCAGACTCCCTCATGAGAAAACACTCCTAAATACATAAAACACTCCCCACACATAGACACTCATCAAGATATTACTTAGAAGCAAAAAACAAGCAAAAAGCCTAAATGTCCTATTCAGCCTATGGCATATATTGGCACAAGAAGTGAAGAAAGGCTTTCAAAACATCAGACTCTCTAAAACTCGGTATTTCTTTTCTTTCCGAGACCATCTTCTCTCCTCCTGAGCCTGGTGTGCACTGATGAAAAGTGCTGGCGTGAAAGCCCCACTGGTCTAGGAAGCAAGTTCTGCTACTTTCTAGTGTGTGATCTTGTGACGCTACCAATTCTCTCTCAGCCTCGGTTTTCTGATCGAGAAAATGGGGATAACAATGATACTTACCTCATAAGACTATTATCAGAAGTAAATGAGAGAACCCATGTGAAACACTCAAAAAGTCCTGGTATAGAGCAAATACCCAATAAATATTAGCTGAAAATAGTAGTGGCCGTTGTCCTAGTGACAATGCTGCATATGTACAAACAACCAACAACTCCACGTAAGTTTACAGTTTTGTTTACTCTATCCGTGTTTTAAGACCAACCGGGGATAATAAGACCACACTCACCTGGATTGTCTATAATTTTCCTACTCGTGGTTCCCCTTTCTGATGCCTGACTTTCTTCGTTGCTTTTTATCACAGGACAGTTCTTCATGGCATGTGTGAGCGATACGAGTTGCTCATCTGTTGTGACCATGTACTGCTGAAGTCTTGCCTAGAGAAAAAGAATGAAATTACATCATTGGCATATCAGACGTCAAATCATCACCTAGATATGTATAACCATATCATTATTTTAAATAGTCTAGGAACTTTGAACTTTCATTCAAACACTAAAATAGTGCCTTTGTAAGAACACATAATCATAAATATTTTTAAAAGTCCCATGATAGAAGAATGGTTAAACGTATCACAGAATATTATTAATTAATAAATACACTGCTACAATAATAAGGATTAACATTTCTATAGGGCTTTTGATATATAAAACCTCTTTACATAGATGGTATCAACTGGTTCCAGCTACCCTACGAAGCAGGTATATCAGGTGAAAGAAATTTAACAGACTATTTTACGGGCATTTAAACTGATACACGTGATCCTATAAGGGTTTATAGTAATTTACAGAAAATAATGTCAAGAGAAAATATATACACATTAAGTGAAAATATATTCAGAGATAAGAAATATTATACACACACAGATATATACATATATATCCAAGATGTAGAGACATTTGATAAAAATCAGAAATGGTCAGAAGCCAGAAGTATTACTAGTAGGACCTAGTAGGACTAGTGAATGAAGTCTACTAAACGCTTTCATTTCAGCCCCAATTATGTCCCAAAGTCCACACTCCCCTCCAATGGCCCACTCAGCATCTCCATCCAGAACTCATATAAGCTCAAACTTTACATGTACAAATCCAAATTCCCCCCTGAACAACCCCACCTCATCAACAGCACCTCCATCCTTCTAAATGTTCAGTCCATAACTCTGGAATCATCCTGACTCTTCTCTCACATCCTCTCCTTGGCCCCATATCAGCAAATCCTACCGTCTGCCTTCAAAATATATTCATAAGTTAGTCCCTTTTCACAACCTCTCCCACTTCCAACCTAGACCAGGCTGCCATGTCTCACCTGGATTATTTCACTAACTCCTGTCTAGAACATCCTGCCTCCCTGTCTGACCACCTGGAGTCTAGTTCTATACTGTTCCCCAAAAGGTTTGAAGCACTTTGGGGCACTAGAGTGAACTCTCAGGGGCACAGAACATCTTAAATTTTTGAGGAAAACACTGCTGCTCAACATCTGTCAGGCACCAGTGAACTACTAGCTTGAGGTGATTCACAGCTTCCACATTGGATCAAAATACATTCCTTTTGATGATGTCGTATCTTCACAAAGTTGAGTTGTCAGTAGCTGCTATCATAAAAAGCAACACTGCATAAAAATTCCTGTGGAATAGGAAATAAGAATGACAATATCCAAAATGATTCCAAGCCTTGAGAAGCTGTACAGTACCCAACAGGCAGACATATCCCATCAGTAAATAATTGTGGTTATTTAATCATGAATACAGATACAACTTTTTCTATCAATGCTTTGATAGTTTATGGATTTTTTCCAAACAGCATCTAAATTGTTAAGACATAAATAAATACTTGCTAACTAGTTTGACCCTAACTACTTAATAAAGGAAACTATTGGGTATTTCTTTTGGCCTACGGGTATCCTGAGATACTAAGGGCACCGTGAACTGAGAAAGGGGCGGTGATCTCTGATCTAGTCAGCCATCCCATCTTGATCCTACTGGCAAGAGCCAGTAGATAAGCTGGGTTATGGGGGCTTGCGGGCTGGGTAAGGATTTGGGCTTTTATGCTGGGTGAGAAGGGACACCACCGAAGGGTTTTGAGGAGAGAAGAGGTGTGATGTGAATGAGGTTTTATGAGGACCAAAGTGGCTGGAGTCGAGTGTGGGAAACGGAGGACTTTGGTCCTCATGCTTTTGAGCTCAACAGCCATGCTCTCACTTCAAGGCCTTCGCACCTGCTGTGCTTCTGTCTAGACTGCTCTTGTCTTAGCTATCTGCACACTCGCTCCCTCGCCTCCTTCAGGCCTTCCTCAGACAGACATGGCCTACCCCAATTACAATGTCCCACCCTAGCTACTTCCTCTGCCTCTTACCTGCTTTATTCTTCTTTGCACTAAATACCACCATCTAACTTATAATATACTTCACTTTTTTTTCAGGATTTACTTAGAATGTAAACTCCACAAGGGCAAAGATTTCTTCTTTGTTCACTACTGTACTTCCTACACCTAAAACAGTGCCAGACCCACAATAAAGATTTGTGGAGTCAATTACTGTATTTAAAAACCATTCATTTTCCCAAGAGAACTGAAGACCTATGTTCACGCAAATACTTGTACATGAATGTTCATAGCAGCATTATTCATTCACAATACACAAAAAGGTGGAAATAACTCGAAAATCCATCACTTGATGAATGGATGAGCATAACGTGGTATATCCATATAATGGAAGACTAGCAGACAATAAAAAGTAAGGAACTACTGACACATGCTACAACATAGATAAGCTCTGAAAACACGCAGAGTGAAAAAAATCAGACACAAAAGATCACAAATTGCATGATTCCATTTATATGAAATATCCACATTTGGCAAATCTATAGAAACAGAGTAGAGAGTAATATCCAAAGGATATCAAAAGGGCATAAATGAAGAATGCAGCATTGAGGCAGTAAGATTTCCTAGAAGAAATACTGTGTAACTTGATTTATTTCAAGTTTTTTGGTTTTGTTTTTTGTTTTTTGAGAGAGAGAGATAGCACACATGAGCAGGGGAGGAACAGAGAGAGAGAGGGAGAGAGAGAGAGAGAGAATCCAAGCAGGTGCTGTCAGTGCAGAGCCTGATGCAGGGTTCAATCTCACGACTGTGAGATCACAACCTGAGCCAAAATCAAGAGTCAGATGCTTCACTAACTGAGCCACCCGGGCTCCCCTTGTGCGTTTAAAAAAAAAAAAAAAAAATAGCAATTATCCAGACAAGCGACAAAGAGGACTTATGTAATAAATCTGAAGATACTGCAAACAATTTTAAATGGCACATGATTACCGGAAGCTTCCTCAAATGGTATCCTGTGCTGTTCTGAAATTAAGAGTAGCTATCATAACACCTTTTTATTTCACATTTTGGATAAACTACTATAATGTTGGTAGTTACCATTTAAATGTAGATTCTGTCTTCCCCACTAAATAGTATGTTTCTTAAAGACAGTAAACTTATTCTACATGTATTTAAAGTCTAAGTTTCTACTATAGTACCTCCAATATAATAAATGTTCAATAAAAGCTACCGCTGATGATAATAAAGAAGGGAGCAGTAGTCACATCAGCATAACAAAACCAAAGGCAACTAGAAGAGAATCTTACAGATTCTTAGATGTTTCATGCTACTAAACATGGAAAAGTCTGGGATCTCATCGAAGTACCTGTGTCGCAGTGTTTTCTTCTCTGAGAAGAAGTATCTCAGCTGTAAGAGCATCGATGAGCTCTCGATGATCACCCAACATTTGTTCCAGTTGCTGCCTTGTCTCTACTTCTTTACGCAGCTGGAGCTCACTCTACAACAAAAATCAACTTCCATCAAAACTCCCATCCACAAATAAACTCCCATCAACAGCACTAAATATTGAAAACTAAAGTTTGGGGGCACCTGGGTGGCTCAGTCGGTTGAGCGTCTGACGTTGGCTCAGGTCATGATCTCACAGTTCGTGGGTTCGAGCCCCGCATCGGGCTCTGTGCTGACAGCTCAGAGCCTGGAGCCTGCTTCGGATTCTGTGTCTCCCTCTCTCTCTGCCCTTCCCCTGCTAACGCTCTGCTCTGTCTCTCTCTCTCAAAAATGAATAAACATTAAAAAAAAAAAAAGAAAACTAAAGTTTCTACTCAAAGCTGTCAATAAAAGTACTTACAAATATATATTATGTGACAGTAATAAAAATGAAATATTTTTATTAAAAAGCTTATATTCATTAAAATGAAATGCTATATCCTTTTCCCTTCTTTAAATAGAAGACAATAAACAGAATGGTATGCAGAATTCAAGGACTACAATTTTTGCAAAATGGGAGGGGAAGTACATATACATATTGGTTAATACACACAGAGCATCTCTAGAAGGACACACGCACACCTGGTAATCAGAGCCAGCTCTGAGGAGGCAGACTCGTTAGACGGAAGTTAACAGTAAGAATCAGGGGACACGTGGGTGGCTCAGTCGATTAAGTGTCCGACTTTGGCTCAGGCCATGATCTCATGGCTTGTGGGTTTGAGCCCTGTGTCAGGCTCTGCGAAGACAGCTCAGAGCCTGGAGCCTGCTTCGGATTCTGTATCTCCCTCTCTGCCCCTCCCCTGCTTGCACTCTCTCTTTGTCTCAAAAATAAATAAGCATTTAAAAGAAGGGTGGGAATTAGAATTTTCATCTATATCTCTGTTTCTTTGAATTTCATACCATGTGAATGCATGACCAATTCAAAAATTAAGTTTGTTAAAATAAAATTAAAAATAAATAACAGGCTTAAATGGTTTAACTTCATAAAGCAAGGAATTAGCTAAAAAGTACATGCTTCTACACCTGTAATACTTTCAGAGAGCCAAAAGTACACTCCTGGAGATTCCTAACCTAAAGGTAGAAGAATGTGAAGACTTTTCTAAGTCTGAGTGTACAATAAATATTTCACTAAAAAGCAATTTTAGGACATCTCCAAAGAAACTGGAACATCTGAATTAGAGCGATGAATCAACAATTTTAATAAAATTTCCTTGAACACTGTTTGTTGTATTTGTTTAACAAATTTAAATGCATAAAAAATAACAGTTTAAATAGATTTTTTAAATGAAATGTATAGCTAACTGTAATCCCACAGCATTATGAAGACTGATTATCCACAAATGAACTAAAAAAAAAACAATTCCTGCTAGTTTTATAAATCATTTTCACAACAACAAAATATCTTCCACTTCAGACACTGATGCAAAGCCCAAGTTAGTCACACAGATAGCAGGAAGAACTTTCCCCATCTGAGTCTATAGATCACAGGTATTCTGCTCTCCAAACTCAACTGAAGTGGGAGTAGGAAGCAGAAAAACCATTAGGAGGATGCTCTGAGCAGTTCTATTGAATCTAATACTGCCAAACAATCATATTCAATATCAGCATAAGACATGATTTTATTCATAGCGGATTAACCCTTCTAATTATATTTTACTAAGGCTCATATTAACATCAACATCACTTAGCTGGCCATGTATCAGTGTACTAGATGATACACAAATCGGCATGCCGAGGAACATTAAGAAGATAAAACTTTGCTGCAGATAATCTAAAGCCAAGGTATTTTAAACAAAGCTATTCAAAGTTGACAATATTTCATTTGGAGATTGCAATAAATTAAGTGTAGAGCAAAAAAAAAATAAAACAAAAACACAAACAACCTAAAGCATGTCTACCAGCACTCTGGAGACTCTAATAACCTCTTGCTCTTACCTCTTTAAGGTACCGAACCAGGCGACAGAGGGAGCCCACCAGCGACAGAGTGAAGCCTGTAAGACCCTGACTACTCTGCAGTCCCTTGACCTCGCGTCCTGTACACCGTTCATATTCTTCCATTTCATGTTCCACTTCATTTATCATGTGTTTGAGGACATCCAGGCTGGAAGTATTGCTATTTGGTAAATCTGTGGAGGCTGTGCTAGCTGTTAGTATGTTCTTCTTCTGCTTGGAAGGAGCATGATAATCCAGTTTTCCTTTCACTGATAATGAGAGAAGTCATTCTATTATAAGACCAGGAAAAATTATACCAGAAAGCTACTAGAAAAACCTTTGACTGTTACTCACAATTCATAAAAGTTTTTTTTTTTTAGTTTATTTATTTTCAGAGAAAGAGACAGCACAAGTGGGGGAGAGGCAGAGAGGGAGAGAAGAGAGAGAGAATTCCAAGCAGCCTTTATGCTGTCAGCACAGAGACCAATGTGGGGCTTGACCTCACGAAACTGTGAGATCATCACCTGAGCCGAGATTAAAAGTTGGACACTTAACCAATTGAGCTACCCAGGAGCCTCTATAAAAGGTTTTTATAGAAGTTATCACCATTTTTTCATAAAAATCCATACAGGTTTACACTATCTATAATGAACACACTAGAGTCATCTTTCTACAGAGTTACGTGGCATAAAACATTTCTTAGCCACCATTCAACAAAGTCTTAATTAGTTGGCTCTGACTGGATGAGTATAAGGGAGAAAACTTTACTAAGAGATGACGGAGGCTGTATCAAGTTACGTGTTTACTAATTCATCTTTGCAAATTAAGGGACTGAACCTTGTTATTTAACAACTGTTTTTGCTTCCTTGAGTTCAGCACTTGTCCCACAACATAGCTTGAGTCTATAGTCTCAGTAGATTCTTCAGATTGAAGCCTGGTGTGGATTCTCTTGACGGCATTGGTAGCATTCAGAGCAGCTAAAAGAAAAGTATTTCCAAAAGAATCTCTAGTGAACAACAAAAAAGTTTTCAGCATTCCAATTAACAGATCTATCAGTATCTTTTATACTCAATTAGGTAAAGACAGTCAAGAGTAAATACCATTACTTTAAAAAATTACTACGTTTAAGAAAGAACACACTAAAACGAGTCACTATTCTGTGAAAAAGAAGACAATGTGGAAGCAAACCTTTTTGTTCCCCTGCTGGAGGAGCAGATGATGGCAGTTTCTAGGGGGGTTGTTACTTGTGACTGTGTTGTTATTTTTTGCTGAATATCAGTCCAGAGTTTATTAATTAACTCAGCATTATCTTCCTTTAGTTGGTGGAGAAACCTATAAATTATGGGACAAGCAGCTACATTAGAATTAATAAATGCTACCATTTAAACTCTTCAACTGCTTACATGTTTGATTGAACTTTTAATACTTCATAATCAAAGAAAAACTACATTTTCTGTAACTGATAAGACAGATGACTAAAATGTCAGTCTTCTTAGAGTTAGAAGAAATCATTCCATCTTCCTCCCAGTTTGCAACCTACACGGCTCCTAATCACAGGAGCAATTTGCCCTTTCTGGACTTCTGTGGCATGGGGCCCATCCTCCTCTCTTTCCCAGAGAGAGTACAGGGCGTGGTCTTTTCTGGTTTCTCTCTTTGGTGAAGGCTGTCCTCTGCTCACCACTGAAGTAAAGTGACTGCAGCAGCCTCTGCCCTGACTCTCTGGGAGCAGGGGGAAGGATGGGAAGAGCTGCAGGACAGGGAGTCAGAGAACTAAGCCTTTTGTTATAATGTCTTTATCATTGATAAGGCTGATATTTTAATCTCCAATCACCTGATTCCTTTGTCTTTTTCTCAGTTGGACTGAGGCTTAAAAGAGGCAGGAGATAAAAAAGTGGAAACAACCTGAATGTCCACCAACTGATAAGTAAAATGAACTACAACCACACAGTGGAGTATTAAGTAGCCATAAAAAGGAATGAAGCGAAGATACATGCTATAACATGGATGAATCTTGAAAACATGCTAAGTAAAAGACACCAGACACAAAAGACCACATAGTGAATGACTCTATATATATCGAATGTCCAGAATAGGCAAATATATAGAGATAGAAAATAGATTAAACTGATAGATTAGACGGGGCTGAAGGACTTGGGAGGAAATGGGGTTTGACTATTAAAGAATATAGGATTTCTTTAGGGTAATGAAAATCGTCTGATATTGACTATAGGTTGCACAATTCTGCATATACCAAAAAGCACTGAATATTATACTTTATGTGGGTAGATTATATGGTATATGAACTATAAATCAATAAACCTGTTATAAAAAAAAAGAGGAAAGGGAAATCTTACTAAGTGGCTCCACAAATCTCCACCTAAGGGAGTTGCCTTCGAGCAAATTATGCACAGCACATTGCACATTAGTTGCTACAAACATATTTAGCAAAAGGCCTATAACGCAATTCATTCAAGGGGGCTAGTTACCAGAGCATCAGAAAGACTTCTCTGTAAGACAGTGTTAGCCCTAAGTCCAACCTTCAGGATAAATCCTAAGAAAAGTGCTGTAAAGAGATTTCTGCACAAGTTAGGACAGTCCGAACCAGTCTGAACTCACTGTCTCTAATGTTTATCTTTTATAAGTCAGGTCATGGGAAATAATAACAGAAAAATGGCACAATGCTACTTATGGTAGGTGTAAGAATGGCCTCCCCAAAGATACAACTGAATTCCTAGAACCTATGCATGTAACCTTATCTGACTACAGGGGGCCTTTGTGGATGTGATTAAGTTAATAAGGATCTTGAGAAAGAGAGATGACCCTGGATTATCTGCCCTAAATGCAGTCAAGTGTATCCTTACAAGAGGCAGACACAGAGAGATTCTGACACACAGAGAAGGTAATGTGAAGACAGACGCACAGACAGGGGTATGTGGACTCAAGCCAAGAAGGCCAGTAGCCACCAGAAGCTGGAAGAGGCAAGGACTGAGTTTCTTCCTAGAGTATCCAGAGGGAATGTGGCCCTACCAACACCCTGATTTCAATTTAGTGAAACTGACTTCAGATTCAGGCCTCCGGAACTCTGAGAGAAAAAACTCCTGTTGTTTTAAGTCAAGTTTGTGGTAATTTGTTAAAGCGGCCACAGAAAACTAATATAGACTTTGGTACCTGGATATGAGGTGCTAGCATTACAAGATACTAAAAATGTGAAAGGAGCTCTGGAATTTGACAATGGGTGAGGCTGGAAGAATTTTTAAGTGAATGTCAGAAAACTCCTAGATTGCCTTAGGCTATTGGTAGAAATATGGACGTCAAAGACCCTCGCACTGAGGGCTCAGGAGGAAGTAAGGAACATAGTAGAGAAAGCCTCTATCATCATAACAGAATATTGGCAGAAACATGGCTATCAAAGACCCTTGCACTGAGGGTTCAGAAGGAAATGAGAAACACGTTATTGGAAACTGGAATAAAGGCAATCCTTATTATAAAATGGCAGAAAACTTAGCTGAGTTGTGTGGAAAGCAGAACTTGTAAGCAATGAACTTGGATATTTAGCTGTGGAGATTTCCAAGCAAAGAGTTGAAGGTGCAGTCTGCTTTCCTATTGCTACTTAGAATGAAATGCAGGAGGAAAGAGATACGTTGAGGGAAAAACTATTAAGCCAAAAGGAACCAGAATTTGATGATTTGAGAAATTTTCAGCCTGTCCAGAATGCAAAAGATGCTCAAATCAGGAGACACTATTAGGAAAGCATGCCCTGGACAGAAGGTCAAGAGTATGACTGGACATAGGCAAATTTCTGTTATTTTAGGCCACACAGGAACATATATTCACAGAAATTTTCAAACCAGAAGACACCTTAGAGATCATATGTTCTAACCCTCATATTTTATAAGTGAGGAAATAAAGACCTACAGATTATCTACCTATTAAATACCCAAGGCTTACTCTCCAGATTCCAAGTCTAATGCTTCTTCTGATACCTCATGTGTGATAGTTAACAAGTAACATTTTGAGATATTAGGTATTCAAAAATTGGAAACTGTCTATTCACACAACTGATGAGATAAAGCTAACCTTGCCCAACCAAATAAAAAACAATAATTTGATTCAAATGTAAAGAATAAAAGCAATTTTGTACAAGATTACTTGTATTTGTGTTCTGAAAGAAAAAACTGCCTAAAAGATGATACATGTTTCCGGGTGTCCTTAAGAAAACAGTGACCAGCTAAATTCGAATCACGCTACTCTAAAACCCACTGACAGGGCAACAGGAAGAGCAAAAACAGCACAGAACCCATACCTTCTACATTACTGGAAGACGGAGACCACTACTAATTTCAAATTACTTATAGGTAGAAAAACACACACAAAGTTCCAGCAAAGATATTTCTTGAGCTCTCGTCAGAAACTCTAGGTAGGAATGAGGGCAGTTCAAAATGACTGCACAAAGAAGAAAGCTGAGAGCCTAGTGGTGACACAACTACCTCCAGAAAGAAAAAGTCCGCTCTAGGTATGCAAATACAAAAAGAAAGGAAACACACACAGACAAAAACCCCAAACCTAAAGCAGTCACAATACTACCAAGAAGTGTGTAGAACACAAGGTGGTCGGTCTTGGAAGGGCATCACTTCTTGATGTGAACAGGAAGGAAGACGTGTTTTTAGGAGGCTGAGTGCTGAGGCCAAAAAGAAGTATATTATCTTAACACATTTAACTAGGGAGAACAGTTCAAGACAAAAAAGAACAACAGTATTGGAAGACAAACCAACTCTCATCTACTTATAGTTAAAAAAAAGGAAAAAGTATCCATTAAAATAACTGTGCCTCCCTCTGAGATAAGAATTACCCCAAACCCCCAACCCTCTCCACAAAATATACAAATTAAAATAGTACATCCATACAAAGACAATATAACAAAACAGAAAATTTAATTGAAATATTACAGCTAGTAAAAATTTCTCCCCTCCAAAGAAAATGCAGAAAATAAACTGTGACAGAACATCTTAAGTAGAATTAAATATACTTAAACAAGCATTTGGAGATACATACCTTTTAATCAGAAATTCCAACACTAAGACCAGATATGGAAAAAACCCAAGAAGAAACAAAATAAGAAGTGATTGAACTCAGGAAAGAATACAAAGAAAAAGAAAAACCCAGAAATAAAGATTAAATTACAATGTGTCCAATGGAGAATTGCTAAATAAACATTTAATAAGAAAGACTGAAGAATTATAGGAAAAAAAAATACAGAACAATAAATAAGGTTAGAGAGAAAGTACTAGAAATAGAAGACAAGAAACATCAGTTTTATGTATATAAAAGGAGCCTCTGAAAAAGAAAAAACAAAACAATGATATCGAACGATATTTGAAACTCCAATCCAAGGAAACTTTCCAAGAAAAAAAAAAGAAAGAAGGAAAAGAACTGACTCTATACACAAAAAACACAGCTGTGTTGGAAAAACTGACCTGAAAAGGTAAACACGGACACAGCTTAGCAATATTAAATTTTAAAGGTAAAAGAAATAAAATATAAATATAAAGGAAATTAAGTACCTACATAAAAATGCCAAATTATTTATAAGGGCAAGAAAATTATTCTAGCATCAGACCTGTCAAAGCAACGTTCAAAGCAAACTAAGAGTAGAGGAGCATTTTTAGGAAAATGAGGAAACTTAAGGAAACAACGGATCAATCAAAGATTTTCCATCCGGCCAAGTTGTCCCTCAAACTTTCAAGTTTTCAAGAACTCAAGGAATACTATATTCACAAACACTATAACATGAACTCTGTCTGACAGATCCAACCAAGAGTTAACTAGGGAAACATCAAAAAAGGACTGATGATGACCATTTAATATATTTAATTATAGGCTCCAAGACTAAAACGAAAATGACAATACATAGGGAAGAATAATATATAAATGTTTTTTATGTTCTGTTCAAGCAAAAAAAGGCAGTTAAAAGAGGAGAAGGCCAGAGAGAAAAGGGAAAGAATGAGAATATAAAATAATTTATTTGTGTACAGGAAGTATGTAGAAGTCAAAACATCATTTAAAGCCAACACACCAGACAATAAAAGATTAAAGAAAATAGGGGAATAAAGCGTCTATAAAAGGTATATATAAAGGCAACCAACCAGAACAAAATTACAAACTTCCTAGACACCAAGAGAAATTTTTAAGAGAACAGAGAAAACATCACACAGAGAAGGAAAACTGTAATTATAACACCATAGTACTATAAAATAATATGACAAATTGACATCAAACGCATCAACCATATTAATAAATATTACAAGCTTACTTTACCAATTAAAAAAAAAGATTCTCAAACTGGCTACCAAGGCAAGACCCAACTCTGAGTTGAAAATAAAAGACACACCTAATACACAACAATTTAGAAAGGCTAAAATAAAAGGATGAGCAAAGATGAAGCAGGTAATTAGAAACAAGAAGGCAGAGATTTCATTCCACATATCAACAAAGTAGAACTGAAGCCAAAAGGTATTAAATGTGAAAAAGTACACTTTATAATGCTAAACGCCATACTTCGACTTCACAATGAAGATACAATACTTATGGATATCCATGTACCAAAAAACGCAAAACTCACTCATACAAGGATGGAGGTATTTAACTACAAAGAGAATTAAATATACTTAAACATCAAATGCAAAGAAAAATAGAAACACTAACAGTCAGAGATTTTAATACACTACTCTCAATATAAGATAGTGGCAAAAATAAGAAAGGACACAGAAAAAGTAAACAACATACTCAATGAAGTAGATTTTATGGATATACATATAGAACTTTATACCTTGTTAATATAGAATATACCTTCTTCTCAAGCACACAAATGGAACATTCACAAAACTTTAATCATATATTAGGTCACAAAGAAAACATCATTAAGTTCTACAAGTAGAAATATTATAAACTGCCCTCTGAGTGTAATAAAACTAGAAACAAGAAAACCAAAAACAAAGAGCCTCCTCTATTTGGAAACATTTTTTAAAAACCTTCTATTAAACAACTCTTCGGTAAAAGAAAAAACATAAACTGAAATTACCTAATTTCTAAAATAACAAAACACCACATATTAGAATATATGTTACACATTTAAAGCAGTGACCAGAATAAAATTCAGACCTTAAATGTGCTTATCAAAGTATGAAAATAAATATATTAAATTACCAATTGCAAAAGAAAGCAAAGTAGAAAAAAGCAAAGTAAATGAAAGAAGGCTAAAAGAAGCAAAGATAAAAGTGAAAATTGATAAGAAGACATCAGAAAAGCAGAAACTCTAATTAATAAATCAAAATCCTGGTTCTTTGAAAATTTTACTAGACAAACCACTAATTAACCTAATTTTAAAAAGTGGGGGGAGGACAAAAAGAAATGAAGATAAGCACAAAAGCAAAAGGCATATTTTAGAAGTATAGAGATTATTTGCACGCCTCTATGGAAATATACTGATAAGTCTACAAAAAACTTCCTACGAAAATATAATTTACCAAAATTGACTTGAGGAGAAACAGAAAATTTAAATAATCCACTCTTCACGGAAGAAAAAAGTTTTATGACACTTTGCCACAAAAAAGTACCATGTTCAAACAGTTTCACAGGGGAATTCTACAAACATTTTGAAGAACTGAGGGTCTCAAAACTACATAAATTGTTTTAGGATTTAAACAATTAGAAAATGTTCCAGATGTTTCTCATGAAATCGAGTATAATATTGTTACCTCAATATATTATATATTTTAAAAATTATAGACAATATTATTTATGAATATTAATCCAAGAATACTAATAGTATATTAACAAACAATATCCAACACCACAATAATGAAAATAATACACCATGCCCAAGTAGAATTTATTTCAGGAATGCAAGAATAGTTCAATACTAGGAAATCCGCAATCTAATGCACCATATTAATAGATCTAAGCAGGAAACTCATATGATTATCTCTATAGATCTTGAAAAAGTCAACACTCATTTCCGATTTAAAAAAAAAAAACAAACCCATGGGTGATGGGCATTGAGGAGGGCACTTGCTGGGATGAGCACTGGGTGTTGTATGGAAACCAATTTGACAATAAATCGTATTAAAAAGAAAAAAAAGAAGTGGAATCATACAAAAAATAAAATAAAAAACCCAAAATAAGAACTGATAGATATTTCCCTAGCATTTTTAAAAAACAAAAATCAAAAAGAATAAAAACTTTGCTTCTAAAGCCAGCACCTTACTTAAGAGGAAACAAGAGTCACATTCACAGTTAGGACAACACATAGATGCTCACTATTTCCACTATTATTTAATGCTGTCCTATAGCTACAGTAATATACAAAAGAAACCAACTAGAGATCTAACACTTAGAAAATATATAAAACTATGTCTCTTTGCAGATGATGTGATAGAATACCTGGAAAATTCTAGATTTTGCTATGCTAAATGCTAAAACTAACTCAACCAAGATTCAATAAGGTAGCAGAAGATCAAGATAACACACTGAAATCAACAGCCTTCATAAACACAAACCACCAGTTAGAAGGTATAATGGAAGAGAAAAATCCCATTAAAAAGATTAAATAGGAATAAAACTAACAAAAAATGAGCAAAATCTATATAAGAAAAATATTAAAACACTGCAAAAACAAAAATGTAGGCTTCAACAAATGGAAAAATATACTTTGTTCTGGATAGTAAAACCCAACATAATAAAGATGTCAGTTCTGCCTAAATTATTTATTTTTTTATAATTTTTTTTAATCTTTATTTTTGAGAGAGAGAGCACACATAAGCAAGGGAGAGGCAGAGAGAAAGGGAAACACAGAATCCGAAGCAGGCTCCAAGTCTGAGCTGCCAGCCCAGAGTCTGATGCAGTGCTCGAACCCACAAACCACGAGATCATGACCTGAGCCGAAGTCAGAGGCTCAACCAGCTGAGCCACCCAGAGCCACTGCCTAGTTAATTTATTAACAGAACAAACATACCAATAACCTTTTCTTATGAAGCTGGATAAGGTGATACTAAAGTTCACATGGATAAATAAACATGTAAAAATCATTAAGAAAACTCCGAATTATAAAACAGCTATGAGGCAAGACTATTCGAAGACCACAAACTCTAATTAAAATAGTGTGGTATTAGAGCATAACTAGAGAGACAAGGCCAATGCACTAGAATAGTAAGTCCAGAAATAGATCCAAATATACATGGTAACTTATAAACACGGTAGAATCTCCAATCAGTGGGCAAGGACAATCTTTTTAATAAATGGTGTTGGGCAACTGGGTAGCCACTTAGAAAAATTGGATTCATACTTCATGCCAAACAATAAACTCTACCAAATACCAAAATAAACTCTAAATGGATCAGAGAACTAAATGTAAAAAATAAACTAGACCAGATATTAGAAGAAAACATGAGTGAATTCCTCTAAAACCAGTTTTACAAAAGAATTTCAGAATATGATTCAAGATCCACATGCAGAACAATGAAAAATATGTTAGACACACACACACACACACACACACACACACACATATATTCTAACCCGAAAATCTCCCTCCTACCAATTTACTCTAAATGTGAATCTCCAATAATACAAAAATACATATGCACAGGTTATTCACTACGGCATTTTTGTAACTGAAAAATATTGTAAACCACATAAAGGCTTATATGTGACATTGGGAAGCATGGAAAAGCACGCAGAGAAGATTGAAACTGGACCCCTATCTTATATCCCTCACAAATAGAGACTAGAACTAATGGATTAAAGACTTAACCAGAAGACCTGACATGGTAAAACTTCTAGAAGACAGCACAGGGGGGAAGCTCCTTCACATTGGTCTTGGCAACAATTTTTAGATCTGACACCAAAAGCACAAGCAATAAAAGCAAAAATAGGGGCGCCTGGGTGGCTCAGTCGGTTGAGCGGCCGACTTTGGCTCAGGTCATGATCTCTCGGTCTGTGAGTTCGAGCCCAGCGTCGGGCTCTGTGCTGACGGCTCAGAGCCTGGAGCCTGCTTTGGATTCTGTGTCTCCCTCTCTCTCTGCCCCTCCCCCACTCATGCTCTGTCTCTCTCTGTCTCAAAAATAAACATTAAAAAAATTTAAAAAAAAAAAGCAAAAATAAATAAGTGGGACCACTCAAACTAAAAAGCTTCTGCACAGCAAAAGAACCAATCAACAAAATAAAAAGGCAACCTACGGAATGGGAGACGATATTTACAAATCATATATCTGATAAGGGGTTAATATCCAAAATATACAAACAACTCAGATAACTCAATAGCAAAGAAAAAAAAAAACAATCCAATAAAAAGGGGGAAAAAGCAGAGGACATGAGGAGACATTTTTCCACAAGAGACAGACAGGTAGCCAACAGGTACATGAAAAGGTGTTTAACATTAACGATGAGGTATCATCTCACACCAGTTAGAATGGCTGTCATGAAAAAGTCAAGGGGAAGGGGCACCTGGGTGGCTCAGGTGGTTAAGCATCCCACTCTTGATTTCGGCTCAGGTCATGATTGACAGTTCATGGGATTGAGCTCTGCACTGGGCTCTGCGCTGACAGCTCAGAGCCTGCTTGGGATTTACTGACTCTCTCCCTCTCTCTCTCTCTCTCTCTCTCTCTGCCCCCCTCCCACTCGTGCACATGCATGTGTGAACATGTGCTCTCTCCCTCTTTCAAAATAAATAAATAAACTTAAAAAAAAGTCAAAGGAAATAGGTTGGCAAGAATGTGAAAAAATGGAACCCTTGCACATTGTTGGTGGGAACGTAAATTGGTACAGTCAGTATGGAAAACAGTGTGGAGATTTCTCAAAAAATTAATATAACTGCCATATGACTCAGCAATCTCACTTCTGTGTATAGAACTAAAGGAAATGAAAACAGGACCTCAAAAAGATATCTGTACTCCCATGTTCACTGCAGCACTATTCACAATAACCAACAGTGGGGAACAACCTAAGTATGTCAACAGAGAAATGAATAAAGAAGATATGGTATATAAACACACAACAGATTATTATTCAGCCATGAGAAAGACGGAAATTCTGTCGTTTGTGACAACATACATGCGCCTTGATGTCATTATGCTCAGTAAAATAAGTCGTATGGAGAAAGACAATAATTGCATAACGTCACTTAAATATGGAATCTAAAGAAGCCAAACTCATAGAAACAGAGAGTAAAGTGATGGTTACCAGAGTCTAGGGGGTGGGGGAAACGGGGAAATAGTACAAAGGTACCAACTTTCAGGTCACACTGCACTTCATATACAGCCTGGTGATTACAGCTAATAGTACTGTATTATATACCTGAAACTTGCTAAGTGAGCGGATCATAAATGTTCTCACTACAAAGAAAGAAATGGTAATTACATGATATGATGGAGGTATTAGCTAATGCTACGGTGGTAATCATCCAAGCGTATCAAATCAACACATTGTATACCTTAAACCTATACTATATTATATGCTAATATTATAATATGTCGATAGTATATGTCAATATATACAATATTATGTTATATCTCAATAAAGCTGGAAAACAAAAGAAGTAGCCTTGAAAGAAAGGGAAGCATTGTAGATATTTATGCCACCTATACATACCTGTCTACATTCGTATTTGATGGAGAGCTGAGAGAGTTATCCAACTCATTCTCACTTTCTCCAGACTGGCTGTTAACAGTTCCTTCTTCTTCATCATCATCTACTTCATTAAGAGCCTTTCTCAACATAACAATAAAAATAAAAACACAAGTTGGATATATATGCACTCATCCTTTCTTTTTGTCATAGTAATAGAGGTCCCTCCTTCTAAGGCTAACACCTCCACAAGTGCTCTAGAACCTAAACCCTCTCACCTCCACTCTACTCCATGACCTTCCATCTCCTGCCTCTCCAACCTCTCTGTCTGTACCGGCTTCATCTCATCCACATTTAAATGTGAGTAAGTCTCTCTCATCGTATCTTCTCTCTTTCACCACCAAACCTCTTGAAAGAGTCACCCCTCACTTCTCATTTACAATCTGTGCCCTACAACTTTGCTTTTGCCCTACCATTCCACTCAAATTACTTCTACAAGGTCAACATCCTCTTCTGAGTTGTTCCTTAATCAAACAGATATTTTTTTAGTCTTTGCCTTCCCTTACTTCGATTCATTAGACATTAATTACCGCTTTCTTTCCTTCAAGATCTTCTTGATACACTGTTCCTTTTAATTGGCATGATACCATATTTCCCTGGTTTTTTTCTATTCCCAATCTCCTTTACTGGCTCTTTTCTTTCTGCCATTTCTTATATCTGAAGAGACTCAAGGTCCTCCCTTTGGACCTTTTCTCCTCTCATCTGACTCCCTTTCTGAATGACTGTATCTAGTTCTAAAGCTGCAATTACAAGTAAGATGCTATGAATTCTCAAATTTCTACCTTTGCCGAGATTTCTCTGGAGTCCTAGACAATTATATCCAACTGCCTAAAAGATATCCCTAGTAGACATTCTACATACAAATAATAAACATGTCCCAATCTGATCATCTTCCTAAGTCTCTCCTATTATTTTTCCAGCCTTGCTCCTGCCATATTACCTAAGACCATGAACAGTATTACCATCTACTGAGATGTTCAAGCCAGCAAACTGGGAGTTTTCCTTCTTTCTCATCCATCACATGCAATCAGCTCCCAAATCCTGTCAATTCTATCACTTTTTAATTTCTCAAATGTATCCCTCTTCCCCTCTACCTCCTTCTCGACTGCTACTGCCTAGATTAGGCTCTCACTACTTCTCACTAAAATTCTATCCTAGGGTGCCTGGGTGACTCAGTCGGTTAAGCACCCAACTTCAGGTCAGGTTATGATCTCCCTCACAGTTCATGAGTTCGAGCCCCACAGCAGGCTCTCTGATGTCAGCGTGGAGCCTGTTTCAGGTCCTCTGTCCCGTCTCTCTGCCCCTTCCCTGCTCATACTCTCTCTCTCTCTCTCTCTCAAAAATAAACATACATACATACATACATACATACATACATAAATTCTATCCTGAGTCTTCTAATCAAATCCTCTCACCAGTCTTCTCCCTCCCAAACCCATCTTCCACTCTACAGTCGGTTTCATCATGATTATACTCTTCCTAAAATCCATTGGTGGCTCTACTCTTACTTTCTGGTTCCTTAGTCCTTCATTACCTAGCTCCTCCCCGTCTCTCCAATCTCAGCTCTTGCCAGTTCCCCATCCCCATAAAAGAACCCATGATGTCTGAAAGCTAACATTTTTAGTAAATGCCAAAACATAATAGCTTTTGGCTAGAGATACAGCTAGTGGGTGTTGACTATTTAAAACATGTATTATTCTACTTAACTGCCTATGTAAATAGAAAACAGGATACTTAACATGTTTTTTATGATTTTGGACCTTGTAATTCTCTAGGATCAACCCTCTAATTAATGATTCTCCTTTTTTCATAGGACATATACATAACTTAGGAAATTGCATTAAACAGGTATTGAGTCTTAGTTTCAAAACAATTCAAAGAAGTTGTTTTATTTTAGTATTAAATTATTCACATGCTTTTAAAAAATGTTCCCCATCTCGAAATTCTAAACATTTTGATTAATGAACAGTTTCAATTAGGTTAGGATACAGTTAATTAACATTTTACTACTAAAATAAATTCTCCCATGGAACTAGACAATAAATTCCAAGTTTCCTGGGTAGCTACTCTTTACTTTTTTAATTTATTTTTTTATTAATTTTTTTAAAAATTTACATCCAAGTTGGTTAGCATACAGCGCAACAATGATTTCAAGAGTAGATTCCTTAATGCCCCTTACCCATTTAACTCATCCCCCCTCCCATAAGCCCTCTCGTAACCCTCTGTTTGTTCTCCATATTTAAGAGTCTCTTTATGTTTTTATCCCCCTCCCTGTTTTTATATTATTTTTGCTTCCCTTCCCTTATGTTCATCTGCTTTGTATCTTAAACTCCTCATGTGAGTGAAGTCATATGATATTTGTCTTTCTCTGACTAACTAATTTCAATTAGCATGACACCCTCTAGTTTCATCCACGTAGTTGCAAATGGCAAGATTTTGTTCTTTTTGATTGCTGAGTAATACTCCATTGTATATATACACCATATCCTCTTTATCCATTCATCCATCGATGGACATTTGGGCTCTTTCCATACTTCGGCTATTGTTGATAGTGCTGCTATAAACATTGGGATGCATGTGTCCCTTCGAAACAGCACACCTGTATCCTGGGTAGCTACTTTTTAAACACACTATTAGAAGGGACTAATATTTATTGAAGAACTAGTATCTGGAATTATGCTAGGCATTTTACATAACTTATCTCAGCTGATCCTTACAACAATCATAGTAAGTATATTCTATTCCCATTTAACAGAAAAACCAAAAAAACACTCTTGAGCTGATTTAGGCACCTTAAGAAATCAACTCCAGATCAAAGAGCTAGTAAGTAATAGAATATAAACACAGATCCACCTGTCTCTAAAAGACTCCCCACCACTTCCATACTGGCAGATGGAGCCTAGCTTGAATGCCATCTCTGATGCCGACAAGCTATGTGATCTTGGATAAGGCACTTAGTTTTTCTGCACCTCAGTTTTTTCTTCTGCTAAATGGAGATAATAATAGTACCTACCCAGTAGGTAAGTATTCAATAAAAGGTAGCTATCATTATCTAGTCCTATCTTGTTTGGTACAAACATTACTCACAGAAAGTGCAATGTGCTTGAGTAAGAACAATTCTAGCAACCATAACTAGGTACTTGTTGATATTTAAGCTTTTGAAATGTTTACCACAACACCTACATAAGCTTATTTCCGCATAAGCATGATGGCTATGAGGACAGCGCATTACCTGAGGCTCTATGACAGATTCAAGAATGGCCTGGGTGACAGGGTCTTGATTGACCACGATGGGACCCTGAGAGGAATCAGGAGCCACTGTTATATTTGGAAACCCTGCAGAAGGAAAATAAGTCAGGATGGTTTTACTTCATTTAATTAAATTGACTTTACAAGCAATACACATTGCCATAGGTCTGTATTGTCATCATGAAAATCTTAAACAATAATAATAGCAGCTCACATTTATATAACGCTTACTATATGCCAGGTACTGTTCCAAATACTTTTACATATATTAAGTCATTTTACCCTCACAAAATCTGATGAGGTTGTTACTATGATTATTTTACAGACCAGTAAACTGAAACTCAGAGACATGAAGCAAATGGCCCAGAGTCATACTAATAAATGGTTAAGCCAAGATTCAAACTTTACACTAAAAACTAATGATCTGTTTTTAGGGATTAAAGTAAACAATCGATTATATACACATTAAAGTGAATAATGCTATGTATCTGACCAGAGGCAAAGTTCCTTTTAGAGAGAGACTGAAGTAGATTTAGACTTCAAATCAAGCTTTACTCAAGTTATACGCAAATACAAATACTTTATATGGTAACTTAATATTAATAAACTGGAAATTAACTCATTTTGAATGATAAAATCTTGTACATTGCATCATAAAATATCCTAGTAAATAATACCAATTTACCTTTGCTTAGCTCAGTAATTTGTAATAGTTAATATTCTTCACAAAAATAAATAAAAACCAATTATAACGAATCTATGCCTAACAACTCTTATATGCTATCCAGTCTAGAATACTTGTGCTATAAATAACGTGGTGCCCGAGGGGCACCTGGGTGGCCCAGTCGGTTAAGCCGATGACTCTTGGTTTCGGCTCAGGTCATAATCTCACGTCTTCGTGGATTCAAGCCCCACGCTGGGCTCTGCCCTGATGATGTAGAGCCTGCTTAGATTCTCTCTCTCCCTCTCTTTCTGCCCCTCCTCACTTGCATTGTCTCTGTTTCTCTCAAAAATAAGTAAACTTAAAAAATAACAATAATAATAATGTGGTGCCTGAAAAAAGATTTAAAATTCTTCCAAGTGCCAGCTGTGGGCTATGGTTAATAAGAAAAAGAAGTTTTTGTTTGAATTGAGTATGTTACCTGTGCGCCTACGAGGAAAATCAACAAACAGATCTTTTGCTTCAGCCATCAAATGATCGGATTTTTCCAAAACATCCTGCATCTGGTATTGATCAGAAAGAATCTAGATACATATTAATGATAAATACATTATTCAGAAAGAAATATACACATATACTTATGAAGTCACAAAGGAAAAGTCCATACAAAGGTACAGGGCATAAAAATAACTGAAGGCCTACCTGTCTAAAATCCTTCAGTGACAATATCCTTAAGTACCAGTAGATGGGGCTATTACAATAATTAGTAGATTTCATATGCTTGGCAATAATCCAAGTAAATACATTATTAAATTGGGACCCAGCACACATACCAATGTAAATGTATAACAAAATATAAGCTTCACTTAACCTTACTCCTTGAGAACCACTCTGAAATTTTCTTTTTAGTTCCTATTTCATTTTTTTAAATGATGGTTGCAACACACTAACTCAATTTCACAATCCACTAAAAAGCTGTGATCCAGAGTTTGAAAACACTGATTAAAGATATAAATCTTTGAGTCATAAACTCAGAGGTGTTTCAACCTTTAAAGTGTATTTCATAACCTACTATCGGATCATGATCAACAACTTAGAGAATATGAGCTAAGGTATGAGGTTTAGGGCATCAAACAAAAAAGTAAGCAAGATGGATTTTTATCCTGGAGGGATGAGAACTCAAAAAATATCATTACAGTAGTGCCTCTGATTAGGCACTTTCAGCTTAGGAACTTTCATAATTACAGGCAAAGACACGCAGACAAGTCAACTCTAGCCACCACCACCAGATGGCATTGTTAAATTGAAAGGAGTCACAAAATTGGAAACTACCCAGTTTCCAACACTGATTCAAAACAATAAAGCATCCGGCAACAAATGCCCTTACCAAAATCTCTCTAACCCATGGAAACAGCTATGTAACACAACCTTAGTTACTGTTTTAGGACACCGAGAAAAATAACAAGAATAAAATTCTATTTCCCCTTTTTCTCCTGCTGTGACCAACCAGGTTGGCTAGCTCAGTACATGAGAGTAAAGTCCTGAGTTTCTTCCCTCCACAAAGAGTAAGCTTTGGAATGGTATAAGGCAAAGAGCACATTTGGAGCCAGAAGACTGGGATCCTAGGCCTACTAAGCAAAATTCAACCTCTTTAAACTTATTTTGCTAATATGTAAATGAAGATACCACCACCTTCCCCAACCCCAAAGGGGTGTTATAAGGATGTGGACACACTGAAAATCTGTATCGTTCTAGAGATATTTGACAATGTTGTTACGACTTAAATTATATTATCCCATGAAACAAGTTTCTGTCCCTGGTTAGCAATTTGCAAGTACATGTAATACATGCAATTAGTTAGAGCTTAGGAAAGAGAGTAAATGGAACATCATAATCTATCATTTAAACTAGAAAAATTACACACAGAATATTTCCTAATAGCAGTTTGGGTTTACTATTTTTTTTTTAAATTTTTTTAATGTTTATTTATTTTTGAGAGACATAGAGATAGAGCATAAGCAGGAGAGAAGCAGAGAGAGGGAGACACAGAATCCGAAGCAGGCTCCAGGCTCTGAGCTGTCAGCACAGAGCTCGACCGGGGCTCAAACTCACAGACCGCGAGATCATGACCTGAGCTGAAGTTGGCCGCTTAACCGACTGAGCCACCCAGGCGCCCCTGGTTTACTATTAAAAAAAAAAAAAATCACTGACCTTCCATCAAAATAAAGAGATATAACTGACAGAGGCTGATTACAGAGGAATAATTTTACTGTATCAAGACCTGATATTAATCAAAATGAGGTCTCCAGTGAAGGTGCTGCCCTGTTGGACTCTGCCGATCTGCCCAGCCTTCTAGAGGCAGATGGTTTGAGAGACCGAGAGATCAGTGTATTGACTTTCTTTTGCTCTCTCTAGATTTACTTATCTCTCCTCTCGGATTAAACTCATCCTCCTGATAGGCAGGCCAATATCTGCAAGCCCCTCTGTATACATAACTTCCCCAGATGGGTTCACAGAGCACAAGGCCAAAGTTATGAATGGTGGTACACATCCTGGATTTGCAAAGGACTGGCCAAGGTCCCTTCAGAAACATTACAAAAAACTTCTCATCCTAGCACTTTTGTTCTCTGATACTAAAAACCGGATTGAAATAGGAAATTGCAGAGAGACTTGGGAAGTTATTATACTTTCAGAATTGATAAAATCTTTATCAAAGTCTCCCTCTCTCTGAATCTGGACCCTCATTTACTTGGTCCCCATGACATGAATGCATCCTACAGCAAATGCCAAAGAGTTTTTCTCTTAATTTTTGTTAATCCAGGAGTTCAGCCCTGGGGGATGGACTGGTAGCTCTTAATACACAATGACATGGCCTGCGTGAATATTCCCAAGGAGCCTTCTTCTTTTGATCCCATCCCATCCCTGAGCACAGACATTACAAATTTAACATTGAAATACCAGATACACATACCCTTTGACTCAGCAACTCTGACTTTAAGAATTTACCCTATATAGTTGTACATGTACTTAAAAACATTCAAGGATATTCACTGTATTATTTGTAGAGACAAGGCAGGTAATAATCTGTGGGTGACAGACATGCTACTTATCCACCAATCTCCTTTCTTTCCATTTCCTTTCAACAGCAGAACCCCCAAGTTTTAGCCAAGTACATAGCTAGATTTCCTAACCATCACTCCAGGGGAAAATGGTCATGGGATGAATTTCTGGACTATGGGATACAAGCCGGAATTTCTAGGTGGTATGTAAAGGGAGTAGCATGCATTCTCTTTCCCTTTTCATGCTGGCTGGAACACAGCGGAAGGATGCTGGAAGAGCTATTCTCTACTCAGAGATGGAAGCCCTGGAATAAAGGGCCCCAGAGCCCCGACCACCTACCAGTTACCTCTGAACTGTTGTATAAGAGAAACAGATATTTTTTTGGTTTAAACCACTGATTCTTGGGGTCAATTGTTCTTCCAGAAGCCAAAGTTTTACTCCAATACACTTCCTAAATGTCTACCAATAAACCAGTAGATAAATAAATTGTGGTACATCTGTATACTATCTGGCCAAAAAAAAAAAAAAAAGAAAGAAAAAAGAAAAGGTAGATTTCTAAATACTGACATGGAATAATCTCCAAAATATATTGTTAAATAGAAATGCCTGCCTCCTACTAACAGCAGAGGTTCTCGACCCTGGCAACATATTAAAATTACATAAAAACTGTCTAAAAAATACCTACATCACAGGTCCACTGAATCAGAGTATCCTTGCATGGCTCTATCTTGGTCCAAATGTAGTGATGTTTTTAACGGAAGTTCTCAACCCTGACTGATCTACTGTGCACTCAGTGTTGAGAACCAAGACACCAGAGCCTGAGGAAGGGCCCTGAAGGGAAGGCAGGGAGACTACTCACCCTCTGTCTCCACTCTTCCTCTGATCCCTACTTCTACCACACCCATTCCCTGTATAAAGCAATTCAGGACCGGAGCAGGAGCCATGAGAGATGGGACTAAGCCCAGAGCCACCTCAAAGGGGCTGCCTTTTTTCCTGGTCACTAAGAATTACCACGTAACGTTGAAATATGCATGGCTGGTCCAAGATCACCAAAAGATACGTATCTATAAAGAACCATATTCCCTCAATCCACTGTTCTTTTTTAAGTTCATGTAAACATTTATTTGGGAGGTAGAATTCTTCCCGATGATGTATAAGATCAAGACTTCCACATTTCAATGAGAAGCCTAATGGATTCCTCAAAAGACAGAGTGATTTAGAGCTGCAGTGAAAGGTCACCCAGACAGCCAAGTGCCACAAGCTTCAATAATGAACAAGCAGCAACACCACAAAGTATATTTCTTTTACAATGATTACAATGATACCATCCCAAATAAAAGGTTTCTTGCTGTGGTTTCCTCTTATTTGCCATATTGTTTATTCCTACACATCTGATTACTCATCCAAATACCCTACATCTGTCAAAAGATTAAGCCAAAGACAAGTGCTTACTAACTAACTTAGACAAGCGTACATTTTTTTTTAACGAAGTAATCAATTTAACATTACTTGTGTCAACTGAGAAAAATAATTATATATATGACACTAATTATGTGCCAAGGACTGCACTAATCCCTTTATTAGCACATATCACTGAAATCTCGTAACAATACAATCAGGCAAGTCACACTAACAGTAACTTGTACAGCAGGAATTCAAAGCTCCAAACTAGACTATCGTTGCCATGTTGGTTTTTTCAAAGTCCATGTGTAGATCACTGTATAAGGACGCAATCATTTCCTAGACCCTCTCCAATGTGAATCAAACTTGGAGGGAAAGAGAGAACCCCATTTATCACTTTCTTCTCTAACTCTAACGATGATGCAACTTAGCATTACCTCCTTCATGATAGACAATCTCCTTCTCTCAAGATGAGAGATTTCTGGTTTCTGCTTCTTCCATTTTCTCTTCAAAGCTTTTTCTTGCAGTTCCCAGTGTACTAATGCTCTATTCTTTGATTTGTGTATTTCATGACGACGCATCTGTACAGAAGAAAAAAAAATACAAAAGAATGTTTCAGGAACGAACATGCTGCCTATTCAGATGGTGGGACCACCTAATCTAACTCATCCTTTAAAAATATTTTTCTGGTCCAACATGTATATATTTATTCATACTCACAACAAAAATATTCACAGTCTTCTACATTTTCAAAAGTGATTTAAAAAAAGAAGTCTCTAGAACTAGTAGACCTAGCAAAAACACAAAATGAAAAAAAATATCAATTTCTACTTCCTTTGTACAAAACTATTCAATAAATTGCTATTTTTCAAACTGCAAGCTAGGACTCATTTAATGGGTGGTAAAATCAGTTCGTGGGTCAAACCAACATTTTTGAAATAAAATAGAATACAGAATAGAAAATATTAAGAGTACATCACAGGGGCGCCTGGGTGGCTCAGTCGGTTAGGTGGCCGACTTCGGCTCAGGTCATGATCTCATGGTCTGTGAGTTCAAGCCCCGCGTCGGGCTCTGTGCTGACAGCTCAGAGCCTGGAGCCTGCTTCAGATTCTGTGTCTCCCACTCTCTCTCTCTCTGCCTTTCCCCTGCTCATACTCTGTCTCTATGTCTCTCAAAAATAAATAAACATAAAAAAAAAAAAAAGAGTACATCACATATAACAAAGTTAAAAACTGTGTTTGGTTAAACTTTTCAGTTACATATGTGTGTACCTGTTCAATTACATATATATATACACGTACACTAAGTACAAAATAAAAGGCACAAAGCCCACTGAGTCATCTTTGGCAAAGGCACACCCATTTCCAAATACTCACGTCACTACCAAAAACTAACGATGTACTATATTTTAGAGCCCTGCAAAGGCTGCCTGTGGAAGTGGGTCGCTGGAAATTCAGAACTCCAAGAAAGTAGAATTCCTGGGGCGTCTGGGTGGCTCAGTCGGTTAAGCGGCCGACTTCAGCTCAGGTCATGATCTCACGGTCTGTGAGTTCGAGCCCCGCGTCAGGCTCTATGCTGACGGCTCAGAGCCTGGGAGCCTGCTTCAGATTCTGTATCTCCCTCTCCCTCTGCTCTTCCCTTGCTTACACTCTGTCTCTATGTCTCTCAAAAATAAAAAAAATAAAAAAGTTAAAAAAATTAAGAAAGTAGAATTCCTGAAGCAGAAGGAGAAGCAGAGATTTGAGCCACAACTTAAGAGTTACGGAGAGGAGTTCATGGAGCTGGCTAAGGAATAGGAGCAGACAGTGGCTTCGCAAGCACTCTAGTATTCAGAACTACGAAGAAAATCAAGACTTATATGGCACCTGATAAAATGTACTGCAACAACCAAATACTGTGTAAAGATTCTGAAGACAAAAAACAAATGAGGATGACATTTCTGAAACAACTGGGGAAATATGAATATGGACTGAGAATTAGGCAATACCGAAAAATTATTGTTACTTTTACTAGGTATGATAACAGCACTGTGGTTATATAAGAAAATGTCTGCATTTTTTTAAAATGCAAACTGAACACATTATGCTAGACACAAAAGGACACACGCTGTATTCCATTTAATAGGAAATGTCCAGAATAAGGAAATCCACAGAGACATAAAGTAGATTAGGTGTTGACAGGGACCGGAAGGAAGGGGGCCCTACAGAGTGACTGTTAATGGGTACTTCTTTTAGGAAGTCATGAGAATGTTTTAAAACTGGAAAATGATGATAGTTCTATAACTCTATGAATATACTGACAACCAATAGATCGTACACTTTAAAATGGTGGATTTTATGGCATGTGAATTGTATTGTAATAAAGCTGCTTTTTTTTAAATCTACAGTAAAAACGTTTTTAAAAGTAAGACTTGAACTAGGATAAGAAAGCAAAGTAAGATTTGGACATGCAGACAAAAAGATAGACAAACTGTTTCAAGTAAAGAATACAGCATGAATTGAGGCTTACATGTAGAAATATCCACGGCATATTCAAGGAATAAATTAGTACATTGACTAGACCAGTATGTTTGTAAAGGGAAGTAATAACAAATAAAACTAGAGATATCTATGATGTGTACAGAGCTATACTGACCAGAGAGATTTGAACTGTAAACCAAATCTATCTAATAAAATTTTAATATACGTTGTGACATTCCTATGTAAATTCAGGAAGTACAGAAGATATGCTTTTCAATTTTATATAGACATAAGATTAAATAAAACTAAACAACTTCCCGGAAGTGCCTCTGGTTTCTATTCTGAAGGTCAGAAACCAAATACCAAAGAAAACATTGAATAAATCTGAACTTTTGATATTAAACTTACTAGATCCTCAGGAGTTGCCCGATGAACAGTTAGATCATTCACAGTATTCTGCAAAAAAAAGGACTTTTCTTTAAAAAAAAAAAAAGATTTCTTGCAAAATATTAGTATATATTGGATTTTTTTTAAAATAGGATTTCAATGTTTATTCACTTTTTTTGGATAATTTTCTTGCAGGAAAAACTTTCTTTAGACTAGGTTAAAAAACATTTAAAATCAGTTTTAGTTTATTTTTGATAAATTCATTTTCCTATTTTTAAAAAAACCTTTTTATATTTTTTAACTTTTGCTTTTTTTTTTAAGTAATCCCTAAGCTCAATGTGGGGCTCAAATTCAGAACCCTGAGATCAATAGTTGAATGTTCTACTAAGTAAGTTAGGTACCCCTCAAAAATCTCCATTCCTTAGTTTAAGCTTTCTGTACCTTTTTTTCTCTTATGCCAGATGGGCCTCAGTTAAAAGATTATGTACTTAACCAAGCAAGCTAACCTCCAAGAAATCTTTCTTTGAAGAGTTAAGGGATTTGTCCGATCACCTCATTTTAGCTAGATAAAACTGCTATTTTAAACTGAAAGAGGGGCACCCGGTGGTTCAGTTGGTAGAGCTTCTAACTCTCAGTTTCGGCTTAGGTAATGACCCCAAGGGTCATGGGATCGAGCCCCATGTAGCCCCATGTCAGGCTCCAGGCTGACAAGGAGTCTGCTTAAGATTCTCTCTTCCTCCCTCTGCCTCTCTCCCCTGCTCACACTCTCTCTCTCTCAAGATAAACCAACAAAATTTTTTATATTTTTACATAATATATAAAACAAATGTGCTTATTTATATTAAAATAAAATGTTAATTTTATTATTCAAACTTCTTACCATATTTTTTCACATTCTCCAGAAAGTTATGTCACTTTTATTGTTCATTTATGTGTGGTTAGGTATGAGTAAGTACTGGATTTTAATGGCTGGAAACAACAGATTCAAACTCCTGGGACCAAAATGAATTCTGTCTAGGAACCAGTATCCTCAAGTTAAGCATTAATATGGATTATTGTTGGTTGTCTTGTTAAAAAATAACAGGCTATTTTTAGATGTCTTACAGAAAATAAGCAGTACATTTATCAAGCAAGCATACATTCCATTAAAACAATACATAAAACAGGGTAGTATATAATTCAAAATGAGTGAGTTTAACTAAAATTGCAGTTTTCAAACGCATTCTGGAATGAGACACCTCTCAAGATTCCTGAAAGATAAACTGTGATTACTACAGACGGGTTAAATTTGTATCCATGCAAACAACTTAAGCATAGAATCTGTCACACATAATAAAGGATAAAGTGTGAGGGATACAGTGTGAGGACACTGTGTAATTTCATAAAACGTGAAATAGTCACTTATGTAAAGAGGTACTAAACCTACACGGCAGGTCTACCACCCTGCACAACTCCGGGAACTCCCATTACTATCCTGGCCCATGTGAATAGTACCCCCTTGGAACTAAGCAGAGCACAGGCGACACAACTTTAAGTAGCTGCCCTACAATTTGGCCCTTTCCAAAATGACTTTAGCCATTTTGTTATACCGATTTGGTAAGGCAGGAAATGAAACAAATTAGAGCTCTACTTTTAACAGAAATAGAGAGAACTGGGTCTAGGGAAATGGCTTCTATTGGAAGACGGATATATTCAAAGACTTACCTTTTTGGCCAAAGCTCATATTTAACTCAAGGGTTTTCTATACTACAATTGCTATTCCCTTCATATAATTTAGAAAAGTACAGATAGGGCGCCTGCGTGGTTCAGTCAGTTGAGTATCTGATTCCTGGTTTCAGCTCAGGTCACGATCTTAAGGTTCATGGGTTCAAGCCCAGAGTCAGGCTCTGTGCTGACAGCAAGGAGCCTACTAGTGGTTCTCTCTCTCCTTCCCTCTCTCTCTGCCCCACCCCTGTTCATGCTGCATGCTCACTCTCAAAATAAAAATAAACTTAAAAAAAAAAAGAGTTTAGGGGCGCCTGGGTGGCTCAGTTGGTTAAGCGTCCAACTTCGGCTCAGGTCATGATCTCACCGTTCCCAAGTTCCAGCCCTGCGTCAGGCTCTGTGCTGACAGTTCAGAGCCTGGAGCCCGTTTCAGATTCTGTGTCTCCCTCTCTGTCTCTGCCCCTCCCCTGCTCGTGCTCTATCTACCTTTCTCTCTCAAAAATAAATAAACATTAAAATTAAAAAAAAAAAAAAGAGTTTAGGGATGCCTGGGTGGCTCAATCGGTTAAGCGTCCAACTTCAGCTTCAGGTCAAGATCTCACGATCTATGAGTTTGAGCCCCACATCGGGCCCTGTGCTGACAACTCAGAGCCTGGAGCCTGCTTCCGATTCTGTCTCCCTCTCTCTCTACCCCTCCCCCGCTCACACTCTGTCCCTCCCTCTGTCACTCAAAAACAAAGATTAAAAAAAAAGAGTTTAAAAAAAAGTACAAGATGTAACTATAAGATCTTGAGAATTATTTTTAATAATCATAATAAAATTCAGACATATAAGTTATATGCTTGGATTTAGTTCTCATGGGAGAAAATATAATTTCATTAATACTACTGTTGCTTAAAACTATTTTCTTTTGAAATTACCTTTAAATATAATTTATAAGCCATTTCGAAAAACATCTCGCTATTTTTAACAAAACAGTATTATGCAGTTTGATCTCTTCTATTTCATTCACCATTTACTCCAAGTGACTTAAAACTACTTTCAAGCTCAGTCTACAAAAAGCAGATTTTTCTGGCACTAGAGATAATAAAAAGCAAATGAGGAAAATTCTGAATGCAGTTTCAAATGGTGGGTTTCGATTACGTTTTGAGCAATAGCAGCATATCAGAATAAATACTAAACTTCCCAAAGTAACCACTCTGAACTGGACAACTTAAGTTATGACATGCATTTTTTCCTTTTAATCAGTTTCATTACCTTAGAATCACACCCTTATAATATCTTATAGCAAATCAGATGACAACAAAGTAATATAAACGCAGATAAGTCCCCCGGACCCACTTCGAAAAGGCTGTCAGTTTGCCCGGAAGTTTCCAAGTCCAAAGGAACCGCTGAGATCCAATGTAGTCCCTGACTAGTTGCTCTCCACAACAGAAAGTAAAGGAACCTAAAGTGTCATGGTCCAAACTAAAGTACCAAGCTGCAAAAAGATAAAGATTCCCTTGATAATACCAAATGGTTATCAGCGTGGGAGCCAAGGGTCCCATGTCCCAAGTACTTGAGATCTGTCTCGCATCTTAACAGAATCTTTCTACTGAAACTGACCAGCCTCTGGATGTGAAAAACAAACAAGTTAAGGAGTAAGAGAGTAAGAATCACCCATTTTATCAGCCAAAAGTGCCATCATATGATTATGATATCACTGGTTGCCATGGGCAAATCTCAAACAAGTACGGGGCGCCTGGGTGGCTCAGTCAGTTAAGCGTCTGACTTTGGCTCAGGTCATGATCTCACAGCTTGTGAGTTCCAGGCCCGCATCAGGCTCTGTGCTGACAGCTAGGAGCCTGGAGCCTGATTCAGATTCTGTGTCTCCCTCTCCCTCTGCTCTTCCCCTACTCACACTCTGTCTCTCTCTCTCAAAAACAAACAAACATTAAATTTTTTTTTAAGTACCAAAAAAATTCAGACTTCAGCGACACAGGTTAGCTACAGTTGCCTTAAAGCACTGAGATTTCAAAGTGCAGGAGGGGAGCCTTTTAAAAACATGCTCCCCACCCTCTTAAGATTCTCTCTTCAAAGGAGGTGGAGGTTATGATCCTAACATGTATATTCTTCAAAAATCCCCAAAGGATTCTGTCTTTAACACACCAGAAACCCATTCAACCCTATTACATTCAAAGCACTGTCTTGCGTGACTAAGGCCATGTCATCACATCTATTCCTCCAGAACAATCTTACAGGTTTATTATCCCGCCTAGACTTACATCCCATTCTTGCTTCACTGGAGTTTTCTTCTTCTTCACTTTCAGCGCTTTCCTTCCTCCTCCCCGGGGACCATAACGGTTCACTCTGACAAGTGACATCTAGAAGTAATAATCATACCACATTTTAAAATCTAAGAAAAAGTGGCAATTAGGTATTACCAGATGGGGACAAAGACATCTAAGAAAATAAACTTTAAAGTGTCCGAAGAAAAATTTAAGCATTATTAAAAAAAGTTTACCAAAAATACTTGATTCTTTTACTTCACAATTAGAAAGCTGTACAGATAACTACGATAAAACATGTTTCAAGTTAAGAACTTATGCATATTTGCTTAACAAAGAACTCCAGGAATACAAATTATGACCTAAAGCACAGAGCTACGACAGTAGTCACAAGCTTTGTCATCAGTTAAACTTCACAAGAGAGAAAATGTCAGTCAACATGCTAACGATCTAAAAGCAAAAGGAAAGAGGCAGAGTTGGAGTTCTTTGTTAAGCATTCTAGCATTCAAAACCACTACCAGATATGTGTTTACCTAAAACAAAGGAGGCTACCATTTAGAGAACAAATGAGTTATATCATTTCTAGTATATTTCCACATAATACTAAATGGGGGTGATTATTGATACTAAACTAGCATTTGGAAATTGCCAACATTTGCCTGGCACTCTTAAAATAGTAATGCTAGGGGCGCCTGGGTGGCTCAGTCAATTAAGCGGCCGACTTCAGCTCAGGTCATGATCTCACAGTCTGTGAGTTCAAGCCCCGCATCGGGCTCTGTGCTGACGGCTCAGAGCCTGGAGCCTGCTTCGGATTCTGTGTCTCCCTCTGCTCTTCCCCTGCTCACACTCTGTCATTATGTCTCTGAAAAATAAATAAAAATGTTAAAAAAAAATTTTAAATAGTAATGCTAAGGACACTGGACTAAACATTATACAAAATTCGAAAAAGACTCATAGTCTTCTTATACTGGGATTTTACAATACGTATATGTGACTTTTAACAACCAACACATATACATGACTCCCCTTCCAGAACTTCATTACACAGCTAAATCACTACAGAACTTTCCAGCTGACCCCCTTATTCCAAATTATCCTAAAACATAAAAATACTGTAGTATTTTCCTGATGTATATTTTTAAAAAATCATTCAGTCAACTGTAATAAAAACACCTAAATGCAAGTATGTTCATAGGCTTCTTTGTCCTTAGTACTTTGCATTCTGTCTTAATCAATCATATTCACTCTTCAAACATGTTATCTATTTTCAGGTTTTACAATCCAGCAAAAGTGAGAAGCCTGGTTTTTACAAGTTAGAGAATAACCTGTAAGTTGTGTTACAGTGAGAGTGCTGATGAATGATGAGGACAGTGAAGATGGTGATCATGACGGCAGTAGCTGCCTTTATTGTGTACTTTCTACAAGGTAACTGTTCCAAGTAAGCTCTTCCTACATAGTACTTCCTTTAATCCTAACAATAACTCCATTAAGTACTTACTATTTATCACTCATCTTATGGATGAGAAAGCTAAGGGACAAATAGTTAACCAACTGTGAAGGTCACACAGTAAGTGGCAGAACCATAAGTGCCATTTTAAAAATGTGGAATAGAACTAAAAGTCTACAACAAACCTTTACGTTTATAATCAGTATATTTTCAACAGAGGTGCCGAGAAATAATTCAACAGGGAAAGAACAGTCTTTTCAATAAATGGTGCTGGAACAAATGGAAATCCATACAAAAAAAGAATGAATTAAGACCTCTACCTCACGACGTATGTACAACTTAAATACCAACCTCAGTGTAAGAGCTAAAAGTACAAAGCTCCCAATAGAAAACATAAGCGTAAATCTTCATGAACCTTGGGCTAGGCAATAGTTTCTTAGATACAACACTAAATACAGAACCCCCCCCCAAAAAAAAAAAAAACAAAGAAAAAATAAAGTGGACTCCATCAAAATTTAAAACTTTTGTGCTTCAAAAGTCACCATCAAGAAACTGAAATGATGGGGCGCCTGGGTGGCTTAGTTGGTTGAGTGTCTGACTTCAGCTTAGGTCATGATCTCATGGTTTGTGGGTTCAAGCTCACATCAGGCTTGGCACTGACAGCATGGAGCTTGCTTCAGATTCTCTCTCTCCCTCTCTCTGCCCCTCTCCTGCTCATGCTCTCTCTGTCTCAAAAATAAACAAACAAACAAACATTAAAAAAAATAAAGCGAAACGACAACCAACAGAATGGGAGAAAATATTTGCAAATCATATCTGATAAGGAACCTGGATCCAAAATATATCATGAAAAACTTACAACTCAACAATAAAATCACAAATACTCCAATTTTTAAAAGACTAAGGGAAACATTTCTCCCAAGAAGATACTACAAATGGTCAATAAGTACATGAAAAATGATCATCATTAGTCATTAGGGAAATGCAAATCACAACCACAATGACGTACCATCTGACACCCACTAGAATTATAATCAAAAAGATGGAAATAACAAATAATGGCAAGAATGTAGAGAACCTGGAATACTCATGTATTGCTACTGGGAATGTAAAATGGCATGACTACTTGGGAAAAGTTTAGTAGTTTCTGAAAAAGTTAAACACGGTTACCACAATTCTAGTCCAGAATTGAAAACTTACGTCAATAAAAAAACTTACACATAAATGTTCATAGCAGCATAATCTTAATAGATAGAAAGTGGAAATATCCCAAATGTCTACCAGCTGGTGAATGGATAAATAAAATATGATGTATCCCATACAATGGAATATTACTCAGCAATAGAAGGAATAAAGCACTGATGTATGCTACAACATGAATGAACCTTGAGAATATTATGCTGAGAAAGAACCAGACACCAAAGGCCATATATTGTATGGTTCTATTTATACACAATGTCCAAGATAGGCTAATCCCTAGAGACATAAAATGAACAAGTTGTTGGCCGGGTTTGGAGAGAAAAAGGAATGGAGAATAAATGCTAATGGGTATGGAGTTTCTTTTTGAGGTGATGAAAATGTTCTGGAATGACTCAGTGGTAACGGATGCGCAACTCCACAAATACATTTAAAAGCTCTGAACTGTACACCTTTAAGGGCTAAATTTTATGGTATGTCAGTTATATCTTAATAAAGCTATTATAAAAAAAAGACATGAAAAATGTGAAGTTATTCAAAAAAGGTTTCTTTTTTTAAATATTTATTATTTATTTTTGAGAGAGAGACTGAGACAGAGTAGAAGCAGGGGAGGGGTAGAGAGACAGAAAGAGAGAGACACAGAATCCGAAGCAGGCTCCAGGCTCTGAGCTGTCAGCACAGAGCCCAACGCGGAGCTAGAACTCCACAAACCACAAGATCATGACCTGAGCCGAAGTTAGATGCTTAACCGACTTAGTCGGTGTCCCTCGAAAAAGGTTTCTAACGTACTTTACTCCTTAACCATTTTAGATCTTCAATTTATTCTGCAGAAATAAAGGAGAATCATAAAATGTCAGTAGATCTGTTTGATGAATTATACATCCATTAAAATTATATTAAGAAAAATATTCAATGACACAATACATAAAATTAAGTGTACAAAGTGCAATACAGAACTGCATGTATAGTATGTATTCTTAATGATGTTAAGATATATACCTTATTTTTTTTAACTCAAGCCATTTTATTTAAAAACAAGAATGATCACATACTTTGTATTTTGAAATGCTGTATTGTTTTATTAATTACGTGTTATGTGTGTCATAATTTATTGAATCAGTTATTTAGTTGTAAGATTTTTTTTTATTTAAGTTCAAGTTAAATAATATATAGTGTAGTACTGGTTTCAAAAGTTGAACCCAGTGATTCACAACATACATATAACACCCAGTGCTCATCCCCACAAGTGCCCTCCTTAGTGCCCATCACCCAGTTAGCCCATCCCCCCACCCACCTCCCCTCCAGCAACTCTCAGTTTGTTCTCTGTAGTTAAGAGTCTCTTATGGTTTGCCTCCCTCTCTGTTTTTATCTTATTTTGCCTTCCCTTCCCCTATGTTCATCTGTTGTGTTTCTTAAATTCCACATAGGAGTGAAATCATATGGTATTTCTTTCTCTGATTGACTTATTTCGCTTATCATAATACACTCTAGTTCCATCCATGTTATTGCAAATGGCAAGATTTTATTCTTTTTCATCACCAAGTAATATTCCATTGCGCATACACACATATATATAACACATATATATACACACACACACATATATATAGTATAATGAGACATACATACATTATTAATTAACTTTAGATTAATATACCTTATTAATAAGCACTTATTTATGCTAAGGACTTCACATTTAATCCCACAACCCTATGAGGCACATACTTTCTTGAGAGCCAATACAGCACAGTGGTTAAGAGTACAGTCTGAAACCAGAATGTCTGGGTTCACATCCCAACTTTGCCAGTGATTGTAAAATGGAACTAATTAAACATATAAGGTGCTTAGATCCCCTGCCTAGCACATACTAAGTTCTATTCAGGATTAATGACGATGATGTCAGTGGCAACTATTAACCATTTCCCAAGTGAGAAAACTGGGGCTTAGGGAGATTATGCATATTGTATTGCTCTAAATCGCAAATAATGGGCAGCTGGGAGGTGACACTCGACGCCAGGTCTAAATGTAATGCACCTCCTAGAAAACGGTACCAACACTCAGTAATCTCTGGTTGGTTCTATATTTTCCAAATTCTCCACAATGAACTCAGGTTACTCTTAAAATAATCCATTTCATGTTATATTATTTAAAATCCTATACTTATTCAGGGACTGAAATTCTATGAGCCTCAACTGTGAAAAACCAGGCATGAATCTGCAGTATGCAAAAACTTAGGCGCAGTCAAAAGGCCCAGGTAGGTACTTGTTTCTTTCATTTGTGAGGCCCTGAACATCACGATTTCAGAAACTTAGGAAAAGTAGTATTTTTTAAATCATAGCTATTTGTACACTAATGGTGACTCCTGATGATAAATATAATGTATCCAAACAGAACTTTTCTTAAGCAAAGAGATAAGAAAATTAATATAAACAACTGATCAAATGCCTGAGTATTATGTGTGGAAATGTCAATAGTTATCGACTTTAGCATAAGAAAATGTTATGTCCAAAAAAAACCCATATTCACTGACAAAAATAGTGGTGAAATGAAGGTATATGCTATGGTCTGAATGTTCCCTCAAAATTCAAGTTAAATCCTAACCCCCAAAAGTGATGGAATTGGGAGGTGGAGCCTTTGGGAAGTGGGGTGTTTGGGAGGCAGAGCCCTCATGAACGGGGCTAGTGCTGTCAGAAAAGAAGCTCCAGAGAGATCTCTAACCCCTTTCACCATGTAAGGACACAGCAAGGAGTGCTGGCTATGAACCAGGAAGAGGGCCCTTCCCAGAACATGACCACGCTGGAACCCTGATACTGGACTTCACAGCCTCCCAAACTATGAGGAAAAAATTCTCATTTATAAGCTACCTGGCCTCCGGTATTTTGCTATGGAAGCCTGAATGAACTGAGACACGACACAACTGTTATCTTTTTGTTGTTGTTGTTCACTTCAATTTAGCCTAGCAAAGCTCGCTGTGGTTACTCTAAGATGAGCCACAATGAATCATGCCATTGTATACTCCCTTACCCTGGAGTTTGGGCAGGATCCATGACTTCTTTGGTCCCCCCCGCCCCGTGATTTGTTTTATCCAATAAAACAAGACAAATGTGAGATGTCCTTCCTGTGATTACATTATGTTATAGAAGTCTCTGTCTTAGAGAGTAGAGCAAGAGAGTCTCTCCTGCTGGCCTTGAGGAAGCCAACTGCCACTGTGACTGTCTGTGAAAAAGGCCACATGGGGGGGATGCCTAGATGGCTCAGCTGGCTGAGGCCTGACTCTTGATCTCAGCTCAGGTCTTAACTTCAAGGTCAGGAGTTCAAGTCCCACCTTGGCTCCACAATGGGCATGAGCCTACTTAAAAAGGGGGGGAGGGCCCATATGGCAGGGAATTCAGACAACTGAGTTTCTGCAGCCCCCAGGAGAAAGTCAGTACGAACATCCCCCCACCCCCACGCCCATGCATACAGACACAGGGAAATGAATTCTGCCAGCAACCTAAGTGAGGAGAGCCTCAAGGAGGATCTTTCCAAGCTGGGTTCCAGACGAGAATGCAGACCACCACACCTTAATCACAACTTTGTGAGACCCTAAGCACAGTACCCTGTCCAAACTCTTGTCTCTCAGAAATTGAGAGATAATAAATGAGCATTGTTTCAAGTCACTAAGTTTGTGGTAATTAGTTATACAGCACAGGAGACTAATATACTGGCCAACTCTAAATTCAGCCTGTGTGTGCTAAGATCGCAAAGGCAGAACTAAGCTGCTATCCCACCTATAGACTTCCTCCACCAACAAACTTCATGAAGGAGAGAATATTTTGGTTAATATTTATTAACCCCCAGTTACACATCAAACTTTTGTTAACATGGGAACCACCTCTGCACTGAAAAGTGTTCTCCTGAACATCACCAATAAGGATGGCCATATTTTTCTTAACTCAGGATCTGACTTTATGGTCTGACAGAGAGATGTTTTGCTACTCAGAGAAATCAGATTTCATATGCGAGCTAGAGTTTATACGCTGAAATGTGAGACCGTAGAGGTATTCTTTTTTTTTTTTTTTTTAATGTTTATTTTTGAGACAGAGGGAGACAGAGCATGAGTGGGGAAGGGGCAGATAGAGAGGGAGACACAGAATCTGAAGGAGGCTCCAGGCTCTGAGCTGTCAGCACAGAGCCCGACGTGGGGCTCGAACTCACGAATTGCGAGATCATGACCTGAGCCGAAGTCAGATGCCCAACCGAGTGAGCCACCCAGGCGCCCCCCACAGAGGTATTCTGATGGTTTATCGTACTAAGGAATACAAAATCAGCACAGCCCAGAAAATCTAGGCCTGTTCAGAGAAGATCTAAAACACCAATAGCATCCTAATAGACAGAATTATTGGTGTCTTCTTACCTTTTAAGCCCTTTCCAACTCTACAGACTCCCACTCCTGGAAGTCCTCCCCTCCCTTGGTTTCCATGGCACTCTTTCTCCTGGTTTCTCTCCCATTCATCTCTCCTTTTCTTTGCAGGCTCTGTTGGCGCCTCCTCAGATACCACATAATCAAGAAGCTTCACCCAGTTCTAACCCAATCCTCTTGTCTTTCCGTTGGGACACCCTCTTTCTCCATCCAATAATTATTTTTGGATGACACTGGCGATAAAATAGTGAACAGATCTAATACGGTGCCAATTCTCACGGAGCCTGCTTTCTAGATCACCACCAGGCAGTTCACATCTTCCCTCGGTGATCTCACCCACGCCCTTAAGCAAAGCTACAAAGGCACTGGGCAAACAAGCACACTGTGAAAATGAGCCCCAAATCAAGGATCCACACCTTTCCTCAACACACCTCTTTCCAATTGCCTTCTGCGCACACCTTCCGAATATCTCACATACAATGTAGTCAGAATACAGCTTATCATCCATGCTCCTCCCTCCCTGCCAACCTCTAGTTCTTGATATATAATTGGCGTGCTCCGTTAATGTCTGAACTTACAGAATTGCCATCCTTTTAGTTGCTCCAGTTTAAAACCTTAGCACCATCTTCTGTTCCTTCTTGTCTCACAGCCAATCAGATACCAGAATCTATTCATTCTTTCCCTGAAACAGGTCTCTTCCCTGTCCAGTCTTCATTTCTACCACCCCTGTTTTTGTCCGAGATCTCATTCTCCTAATTGAACTTCCTTTCACCCATTTGCTCATTTCATTAAGCATTACTTCAACAAATATTTTGAAAGCACGTGCCAAGAGCCAGGCACCAGATACAAGAAAGTACAAGAGGCTGCACCCTCACAGAGCCTACAGTTTGTCAGAAGACCACAATTAAATGAGTAATTGCAATAAATAGTAAAACAGAAAGTAAATTCACTGTCATGGAAATACCTTACTCTACAAAATAAGAAAAGGCCACTACATTCCTCTAATTGCCTCCAAAATGTTTAAGCTGAGAGCTAATGTATGAATAAAGCCAGAAGCGGAGGAAAGAATGTTTCCCGTGGCAGAAAAGGCATTTGCAAAGGGTTTGAGAAGTTCAGTTTGACTAACGGATTTGAGAAGGTGAGAGGCTAAAATGAGAATAAAAGGAAAGGCGGAGGCCATATCATGGGTTTGTAAGCTACAGTAATTTGGACACTTTTCCTACGGAACCCATAGGAAGCCACTGGGGGATTTTAGGTAAGATGAATTACGATGAGATTTGACTTGTGGAAACTGATGAAAGGGAAACAACGACCTCTTTCCAAACACTATCCTTTCAATCCTTTACCCAGCTATAAGAATACAGTATAGGTCCCAGCCCTTTACCTTCTTCCCCAAAAGATTTTTAATAGCTCCCTCCTGCAGAAAGGAATCCAACTCAGCTAGGCACTCGGACCCTCTCCCCGCCTCGTGGCCCGGCTGATCTTTCTTTCGTCTTTTCTCCTCACATCTCCCACACATACAGCTCTCGTCTAAACAAGTAGTTCCACCGATTCCTCACTCTCCGCGTGGAACACCCTTTAGACTTTCACTCCCTTCTCTCCACACAGTTAACCCCCTTCGAGCGGCCCCTCCTGATATACTCTTTCCTGGCCATCAGTCGAGTTAAATGACCCTCCCAGTCCCCAAGCACCCTGGGTAGTTTGTCTCCTACTACACTGTAAACTCCTTAAAAGCTACAATAGGGCAGCCCCAACTCCCAAATCTGCGCACAAGTGCCCGACAGCGGTGCGCACACTCGGGGTTCGCCTGAGGGGAGCGCGCTAGACAGCAGTACACCCAGACACGCATCCTGACACGCACACACGCTTGCAAAACACAGAGTGCGCTTTCTGTAGTAAGGGTCCTCCACCCAGACGCCCGGAGCTCCAGGGAACAGAAGGGAGACGCCACCACCGTTCTCCCGCCCTGGAGCCCGGTCCCTAAGGCTCGGTGGGGCTGCAGGGTGGAGGCCTCCGCCGCGTCATCGCAACCTGCCTTGCAGTTTCCCGACGGCCGCCTCCACCGCCACTAAAACTTCAGGCTCCAGAACCGCCGGGCCCGCCACAGGTTAACGCAGCCCGCCACTTCCGGAATGTTGCCTAGGCTACACGAGCGCCGCCCCCCACTCCCCGGCGTATATCCGGCGAGGCCAGTGCGCAGGCGCTGTCCCAAGTCTGGCAGAGAGTGTGGCCTGCGGGGGCACTTGCTCCTCACTGTGCCCTGCGCAAAGTTCTGGGCGAAGCTTTGGAGGGGACGCATGTAGCATTAGCCAGTTTCTCGTGAATTCTGTAAGAGAAAGATATCGCTCTCCTCACGAAGTTTCACATATAATATTGACTTGATTTCATCTTTATTGTTTCCAAAAATATTTATTACCGCCTGCCAATGTGCCATCGACTATGCTAGGTCCTGCGGGATCTAAAAACAGGCAAGATCCCTGTCTTCAGGAAGCTTACTGCATAGTAGTTAACAGCTATCAACAGACACAAATGTGTAAAATTAGGACTGTGACAAGTGCTAGAAGATACTAACTAGATACTAAATTTATAGAAATATTTGTAGGAATTACTCAGGAAAGTTAAAAAAGCAGAGTCGGCTACTTGGGAAAAAATAAAACATTCCTGCAGAGGGAGTGCCATACACAAAGCTGTGGTGGCAAAGGCAAGAAACTGGGAGTTCAGTATATCTAGAGACCAGAAAGCAGTAGGAGCTTGGTGTAAGAGAAGCAGACTTAATAGGCTAGACCCAGGACAGGCGGAGCTGTGTAGACTATGTTAACGACTTTACAAAGCATTTTATTTGAAAATGGAGTTAATTTGCTCCAATAAGACAACTTCCTTTAGTCCTTGGTTTTCTACTGTTAAGACACATCCATACAGAGATCAGCAAATTCATATTCAACACCTTCTAGATGCAAAGAACTTCCTTGTAAGAGTTTCCAATCTGATTGGGGAAATTTGATGTACATATATTCACTGGTCAATCAATATAATCACCCCCTGCATACATCCTCAACTCCTGGCCCCTCTCTGAATTACTGTGATACTGGGCAAAACCACAATTCTGGCCATTGCAAAACTCCTCATTAAATGAAACTGGAAGGAGAAAAACACCCAACATACTGATTTTAAATTCATGATTACTAATTTTAAGTGTGCCCTTAAAGGTGCCTGAAGACCATATTAAAGTTCCCCAACCAGTGATTTCTCCCACCTTTCTACATGAAGCTTTTTTTTTTTTTTAATTTTAATGTTTATTTATTTTTGAGAGACAGACAGACAGAGCATGAGCGGGGGAGGGGCACAGACAGAGAGGGAGACACAGAATCCGAAACAGGCTCCAGGCTCTGAGCTGTCAGCACAGAGCCCGATGTGGGTCTCGAACTCAGAAACGGTGAGATCATGACCTGAGCTGAAGTTGGCCGCTTAACCAACTGAGCCACCCAGGTGCCCTACATGAAGCTTTATACCTTCTGTCAGGTCCAACATATCTGCCTCTATCCTCAGTCTCAGCCAGTGATCTTGCTTCCTACTTCACTGGCAACTTCAAGCAATCTGAAGAGAATTTCTACAATCTCCCGTTGCTAATTCAATCCTTCTATCACATTATTACCCACAAACCTGCCTTCCAGAAGCTCAACAAAACCTAAACACAAGAAAAATGAAGAACATTACATCAGGGTACATAATAATTAAATTGCTCAGAACCAGTAATAATTTAAAAAAATGTTTTAAGCAGCCAGAGAGAAACATTATAGAGAAATAAAAATAAGGATAACATTATATTTCTCTTTAGAACTTTGTAAGCGAGAAGACAGAATAGAGCATGTAAATGTATTGAAAGAAAAAAGCTGTCAACCTAGAATTCTATATTTATCAAAAAATATTTCTTAAATGAGAATGCTTCCACACATAACTGATAGAATTTATCACCAGCAGATCCTCACTATGAAAAATGTTAAAGTAAATACTTCAAGCAGAAGGAAAATAATACCAGGTAGAAATCTGAATCTTCATAATGAAGAGCACTAGAAATAACTTTAGGGGTTAATATATACAGTTATTTTTCTTCTTATTTTAATCTCTTTAAAAGTAATTAACTCCTTAAATATAATAAAAATGTGAGGTTTATAATATATGTAAAAGTAAAATGCACAGCAACAATTGCATAAAGGCCACAGGAGACCAATAGAAGTCTATTAGTATAAGGTTCATATATTATTCCTGATGTATATAATATTACTTGCAGGTAGACTGTAATAAGTTAAAGATATATATCATAAACCCTAAAGCCATCACGAAAATAATAAGAGATATTTATAAAAAGAGACATTATAAAAGAGATACTAAAAATTATTTGATTAATCTAGAAGTAAGCAGAAAAAGCACAAAAAAGGAAAACAAAGAATAGGCGAGAGAAATAGAAAATAAGTATCAAGATGATAGATTAATATCAATTATTATATTAAATGTAAATGGTCTAGGGGCATCGGGATGGCTCAGTCGGTTAGGCATCCAACTCTTGATTTCTGCTCAGGTCATGATCTCATGGTTTCTGAGAGTTCAAGCCCCGCTGAGTCAGGCTCTGTGCCAACATTGTGGAGCCTGCTTGGGATTCTCTCTTTTCCTCTCTCTGCCCCTCCCCAACTCACACTGTCTCTTTCTCAAAATAAATAAATAAACCTTAAAAATAAATAAACAATGTAAATGGTCTAAATGCCACTATTAAAAGGCAGAGATTTTTTTTAACTATGCCTATTAGAAGAAACACACATTAAATATGAAAACTGAAGTTTAAAGCACAAAGATGGAAAAACATATCATGCTAACACTAGTTAATTGAAAGTTGGAATGACTTTATCAGTATTAGATGAACTAGTTTGCAGAGCAAAAAACATTACCAGGGATAAAAAAGATGATTTCAGGGGCACCTTGGTGGCTCAGTCAATTAGGCAGCCAACTTCGGCTCAGGTCATTATCTCCCCGCCTGAGTTTGAGCTCTGTGTTGGGCTCTGTGCTGACAGCTCAGAGCCTGGAGCCTGCTTCAGATTCTGTTTCTCCCTCTCTCTCTGTCCCTCCCCCACTCGCTCTGTCTCTCTCTCTCTCTCTCTCTCTCTCTCCCAAAAATAAACATTAAAAAAAATTTTTTAAGATGATTTCACAGTGGCAAAGAGGACAATCAAAAATATACAAAAATCCTAAACATTTATTCATTTAATAAGAGAGCTTCAAAATAAATACAACAAAACTGATGGAACTGCAGTGTAAAATAAAATATTCACAATTATAGTCAGAAATTTCAATGCTCTGGGGCTCCTGGGTGGCTCAGTGGGTTTGGCGTCTGACTTCAGCTCAGATCATGGTCTCACAGTTCTTGGGTTCAAGTGCCAGGTGGGGCTTTGCATGCTGACAATGTGGAGTCTTTGCATTCTCCATCTCCCTCTCTGTCTCTGCCCATCCCCCATACAGGTGTGCACTCGCACGCTCTCTCTCTCTCTCTCTCTCTCTCTCAAAAATAAATAAATATTTTTTAAAAACACTTTTTTAAGGAATTTCAGTGCCCTTCACTGAATAATTTATAATACAGGTAGGCAGAAAACCAGCAAGGTTACAATAGGCTTTACAACACTATCAATCATTTTGACTTGATTGACATTTATAGAACACTACTTGGACAACCAGAAGAATACACATTCTGTTCATGTACACACAGAAATTTTAGCGTCATGGACAATAATCTGGACCATAAAACAAATTTCAATAAATTCAAAAATTTTCAAGTCATACCAGGAATGTTCTCTGACTGTAACGTAATTAAATTGGAAATCAGTAACATAATGATTCTTGTTAAATCCCTCCAAATTTGTGGAAAAAATAATATACTTCTTAAAAAGCCATTAGTCAAACAAGAAATCAAAACAGAATGTATTTTGAACTAAATGAAAATGAAAATACAGCATATCAAAATTTGTGAAATGTAACTCAAATAGTACTTCAAAAGAAACATATAGCACTAAACACCTATATTAGAAAAAGTCTCAAATCAATGACCTCGACTTTTACCTTCAGAAATTAGGTAAATAAAACAAATTAAATCCGAAGTAAGAAGAAAGAAAATAATAAACATTAAAACAGAATCAATAAAATAGAAAGGCAAAAAATAATAAAACTAATGACAGTGACCGTTGAATCTTTGAAAAGATTAATTAAATAGCTAAACCTCTAAACAAATTGATCAGGAAAATTACCTGTAAATTACCAATAACAGAAATGAGAAAGGTGAAATATTCTACAGACTAAAAGAATGTATATTGAACAACTGTATGGTAGTACAGTTGATAACATAGATAAAATGAACCACTTTCCTGAAAGACATAAATTACCAAACCTTTCTCAAGGAAACAATGGATAACCTGAGTAGATCTGTATCTATTAAAGAAATTTAAATTTCAGTTACAAAAAAAACCTTCCCACAAAGAAAGCTACAGGCCCAGATGGCTTTACTGATGAATTCTACCAAACATTTGGGGAAAAAAATATCACCAATTCTAAACAATCTCAAAAAAAATGGAAAAGGAGGGAATACTTCCAACTAACTCTCTGAGGCCACCATTACCCTGATACCTAAAATAGACCATAACAAAAACAAACAAAAAAACAAAATAACAAAACAAAACAAACAAAAACTACACACCAGTATCTCTTATAAATATAGATGTAAAAATTCTTAGAAAAATTTTAACAAAACTCTTCTAACAAAATAATCATGCTGAGTGAAAGAAATCAAACTAAAAAAGAGTATTTACTGTGTGGATTCATATAAGACTCTAGAAAATGCAAACTAATACAGTGACAGAAAACAGACCAATTGTCACTTGGGAATAGAAAGGAAGCAAGGGAAGAAGCAGAGAGAGATATAAAGGAGGAAGGAAACTTTAGAGGGTAATGGGTATGTAGATAATGGTTTCATGGATATGTATGTATATAACACAGGTGATATGTGTGCTTTAAGTATGTGAAGTTCATTGTCAGTTATACTTAAGAAAGCTGTTTATATAGCTTTCTCTGGGTGGTCCAAATGTTAACTAAATGTGTTCCCCGAACTATAAGATATCCTTCTTCTACTTAGCCTGCCTGCAGCTTCTCCCTTCCAACTTCTAATCAGTGTTTCTGAAGTCTTCCCTTTCTTTCATTATAAACCTTTTCCACTCCCTCCTGTCTTTGAGTCTCTGCCAAGTGCAAATGACTGAAATCCTCCCTGTATTAAGTTCTGAATAAATAGCCTGTTTATTCTCATGTCAGTTGACTTTGTTTCCACAACTGCTTATTTTTTTTAATGACATTGATTTTTTTAATATTGGCAAAATTTGTAATAATACCCGATAAGATCCCTTTCAGTGAGGTTCAAGAGCATTTTTTATAAAATATGTCTTCTGATAGATGAAATTTCCGGGTAATGGCCTAAAGAGACTGTTTTGGAAGTGTTGTGGGAAGCTGGGCTTAAGTTGCTTATGATAAGGACTGGGTATAGTACATGAGTCCCTTGCAATATTTTGCAACATATCCACACAGGAGAGAAGAGTCTGTTATCAGGCATATAATTTCTAAATGTATGGGCCTTCCTGTTAACAGTTCATAGGGACATAACCAATGTGTCTCTAAGGAATGGATCTTATGGTTATATGGGCTAGTGGGAGTATCTTTAGCTAAGGAAGCTCTGAAAGTTTTGCTAATTTTAATTAAAGGGCATCATTAGTTCTTTGGATTTTTCCAGAAGTTTGTAGGTGGTAAGGACAGCACAGTTTTTAAGAAGACGTAATGCCTTACAAAGTTCTTTTAAAAGGATTCATATAAATCGTGTCTTGGTCATTTAATATCAAAATTGATATCTCCTAGTTTAGAAACAAAATCAAGCAGCTTTTCAGAGACTGAGAAAAATTTCAACAAAGATTTTCAGCAAGAAAATGGTTTAACCCATCCTAAAAATAGACAAATCCTGTGGAAAGTGATTGCTGGATAAAGTTCATCTGAAGGTATTCTGAGCATCCTTGAGGCTTTGGTTCCTATCATGCGTCATCTTTACAGTTTTTCTAGGATATGTTGTCCACAACTAACAAATAACCCACCAATATTATCCACTGTCTTTTTAAAGTTCCCCCACCAACGTTGGTTTGAAAAGTAAGCAATTTGCCTTTATCCTGATAAGTAGCTTCATGGAGAAATTCAGCTAATATCCATTTGAAACCTTCTGGTGCCACCAAACGGCCATCTGGAGCGTGCCAAGGATTCTCTTAGTGAAGGATATGTTGCATTTCTCCCTTCTTCTGTTTCCACATCAGAGGCTAAATGTGAATATTTGATGATAGCCTCTTTGACTCAATCCAGAGGATACTTTGGGGTTTAGTTAGTATCATAAACTGGGTGAAGACAGCTTGTTGGCTTCTTGGCAAAATGATCTGCTAGAGCATGTCCTTTAACTTCCATATTATCTCTGTTAGCATGGGCCTCAATCTTTACAACAGCTATCTCACTAGGAGGTAGAAATGCGTCTAAAAATTCCTGAGCTCGTCATCCACTTTTGCTGGGGATTCCAGCAGAGGTGAGGAAATCTTTTTCTTCTAAAAGCATCATGTACTACTCCAGAAGCATACCTGTTATCTGCATATGTGTTTACTCTCTTGCCTTTGGCTGGTTGACAAGTTCTAAGTATTATAAACTCTGCCATATGGACTAACTTTATCTCAGATGGAGGACTGTCCTATAAAGGACACTTTTATTAGTGACAGCATTATAGATAGCTTGATAACTCCAGTTTCAATTTTGAAGAATGACCTATGAACAAATATTAGGTCAAGATTCTCAATGTGAGTTTCCAATAAAGCTAAGAAAAGTACAGAAAGTCCCATCGCTGAAGTAATACAGCTGTGGGCTTCCTCTTCATCAGAGCAGAAGAGTGGTAGGTTTCAGGGTGTTCCAGCAGTAGTAATGTAAGGCAGAGAGGGTCAACAGAAATTCATAAGAGGTTAATCAACTCACTGAAAGGTGTTGTGTGTTTTCAGTCAGTCATAAAGTCATTACTGCATGAGTAACCGACTAATAGGGAACCTAGAACTAATTCCCCAGAAGCATCGACAAGTTTTGCAGCAGCAATATTGCCCTGACACAAAGGGTATCAGCCTTCGCGACTAGGGTGAGGGTGAGGCTACAGCAAGTGATGGGTTTTTGATGGTTTCCATGAGGTTGAATTAAAACTCCAAGGCGTTAAGCCCCAGAACACCCATGCGCAAATAGGCAAAAGGGATGTTGTTAGGGATGTCTAGGGAAGCGGACCGTCGAAGAGCCTTCTTCAGGTTAAAGAAGGCTTGTGTAAAACCTGGGCTCCCGGAAGACAGTGATCTTACTGAAGGCTTAGCCATTTCATAAAGAGGTGTCACGGCATCAGAAAAACAATGCACCCATTGTCTGAAATATCCAGTGAGACCTAGATGTCATCTCAGCTGTAGTTTTGTGAAGGATCCAGGGTAGTCGTGGATCGTCTTCATCCTGTCATGAGAGAATGCTTTTCCCTCCTTAAAGTAGCTCCTACCCTAAATAATGTACAATGTTCTCACAAAGTTGTAATTTGTCTTTTTGAGACCTTATGCCTTTTTTCTGTTAAGACTGAGAGCTATAGATGTCTCTGAACAAAGTAGGAAAACATCTATGTATTATATCAGAAATAAACCTCAAGGAAAATTTGTACCTTTACGTTCTTGATTAAGGACCTAAGAAAATAGGAGGGGGCTTTCAAAAAACCCTTAGGGCCTGGCTATCCATGTGTATCACTGTCCTCTCAGATGAAAGCAAAAAGATATTGACTTTTCAGTGTAGGAATACACCCCGAAAAGGCAAGCAATGATCCACTACAGTGAGGGAGGTGGCTTGGGGAAGAATTGATGACAGGATGATATTTGGGTTAGGTACCAATGGGGAAGGAGAGATAACAATTGTATCGATGTGCTGAGATCTTGAATAAATCAATATATTTGTCCATATGGACGAAAAGTTACAAGAGTTAGTGCACGTTATGGAAAGGGTTCTCAATATAACGCCCTCAACTAAAAATTTGAGGCTTTCATTGCTCAGGTTTCTACCTTTGGGGATGTCTGGGTAACAGTTTGGTAATATCTATCTGAACTTTAATAGACTCTGCTCCAATTATTTTCTTTTATGGCAATGAAAATATTAGTCCATAGAGGGTCAAGTCCAATCTCAAAATCTATATCTGAAGTATACATTAAGTATAGTGGTGAAGGAAAGGTTTACATAGAACAGACACAAGTTGATCAGGAATTGACAAGTCCTCTGAAACCTCAAGAAATAGTCCCTCTGGTGTACTTTTAATATTACAGTTCTATTGCGAAGTATATCTTTCGCTAATAAATTTGTAGATAGGGTATCACAGAGCAGGAAGAGATGTTTTTTAGTTAAGACCCAAGAGTTATGGTTAAGGGCTGGGAGATAGGGACAAATCTGTGAGTTATCTGAAATAGTTACACTTGTGTTCTATGTTTACTCCAGGGAAGAGGTTAAGCAAAGATGGCAGGATTTAATGCAGAAAGATTAGTGCTGTTGGAGGGTATTTTCTATTTATCTCAAAATCTCCTGTAGTTTCATCTTTTTGTTTGCACAATTGAATTATGATGCAATCAACTTTTATTAAAAATGTTTCAGGTATGGCTTTTAGGAGACTTTGACTTATTTTTCTGGCTCTTTTTCTGATCTGAAGGCTTTTTGTGGAGGGAGGAATCCTGGAGGTCCCTCTCCAGGTTGGTCCAATCAGCTTTTGTTATCCAGGATTTAGTACCTGAGGTCTGATCAACATGCATTCAGGTTGATATAGGTCAGGCAACTCTGGGTTATGTGCACCCAAAGAATTACAGATTCTTCTATGAATCTTTGTTAGTCTTGCTTGGGATTAGGGAAATCTTTCTTAATTCATCTTGGGTCTAAGGTTTAAATTATACAGTCACCTGCATACCTGGCTTATGGGGGGGGATAGACCACTGGAGACAACTAGCATTTGGAGGTTTTAGAGAGTTGTTGGGAAAAGATAGAAGGACAAGGGGAAGAGGAAGGAGGAGGTGCAGAAGGAGGGATATTAGAGGGATGGGGGCCACAGGAAGGCAACTGGAGGACTAGGAGGGGGAGGATTTACTGTGGAAATGAATCTAGGTTATTGGTTCAGTTTGCCAAATTTTTCATTAGCTTTGACCAAAGAATATTTTAGTGAAGCAACTTTTGAACACAAAATTTCATTTGAAGGCCCCTGCAAACCAGTCAAAAACGTGGGGCCCATTGGATTCGAGAAAACTTTGTTCCTTTTCTTTTTTAAGACACCTGTCAAATGATTTTGTTCAAGTCCAGTGTCCCACAGAGTGGCCATTGAAGGACCAGGTCATCCTTGGTGAAGTTATGCCATTTGAAATGTAGGTGTAAGAATTAGAACTGTAGGGGGCCTGAGCGGCTCAGTTGAGTAAGTATCCAACTCTGGGTTTCAGCTCAGGTATGATCTCATGGCTTCACAGGTTTGAGCCCAGCATTGGGCTCTGTGCTGGCAGCACGGAACCTGCTTGGGATTTTCTCTCTCTCTCTCTCTCTCTCTCTCTCTCTCTCTCTCTCTGGCCCTCCCCTACTCGTGCTATCTCTGTTTCTCTCAAAATAAATAAATAGACTGGAAAAAAAAAAGAATTAGAACTGTAGTGAGTGGACACTCATTAGGAGCTTCTCCAAAAGAGAGGAATTAGACTGAGCTGAGCCTATAAGAGCTGGCAGCTGAAATCGATGCTTGGGCACTTTGAGTCTTGAGACCCTAACTTGAAGGTAGCTGCCTCCAAATGTAGACCCAACAACCTACACCTGCAGGCAGGTAGAAAAACAGAGAGAATGCTCTCTGTGTTGCGAAACCAAACTCTAAGAACAAAACAAGTGAAACAAAGGATAGCCTAGTGTTATAGCAATCCAAAGCAAAGTGTGTCCAAGAGAATGGTGGTCCAGTGTTCAATTCTGTGACAAACAATACTTTTAGACAACGTAGCACAAAACAGAAGCAGAAGAGAGAGTAAAAAGGGATGAAAAGGAATAGCCTGACTCCACCAAAGATGCCAAACAAATGGGAACCTATAACAAACCCCTACATATTGCACTGAGACTGGATAGCCAAATAACTCAAAAGCAAAGAAAGGGGAGCTCAGACACATAGCTCACTTACCATGTTAACACATATGCCACACTGTAAGCAGTAGGCACAGGGGCCTTGGTTTGTATCCCACCTGGTCAAAGGACAGAGCCCACAGTGACAAGCAGTGCAGACAACATCTCATTGGAACCTTCGGGAAAACTATGGAAATAAACAAAGACTACTCAAATGAAAACAGAGGCTATTTATTCAGAGCTTGCTATAGCAAGCCACCATCACTTGTGTTTAGCCAAGACTCAAAGGCAGGAAGGGGACTGGAAAAGCTTCACAATGAAAAAAAGGGAAGGGAAGTTTTCAGAAATACTCTGATTGAATATTGGTGGCGCAGAGAAGCTGCGAGCAGGCTAACTAGAAGTGGGCCATTTTGTGGTTTGTAGAGCACATCTAACTTCCTCTGATTGATCCCGAGTTGGAAGCAGAGGCAAAAATTGGGGAAGTTGACAAGTCACTGACCAAGTCCTGATTGGTCTGGGCCATTTGCTACAAAGATTGTGGTTTGTCTTTCAGGACCGGTTGCTGCAGAGGTTGGGGTCAGACGTCTATTTTCATATATGGTCTGGTCATCATCTGTTTGTATACTCAGCCCCTCACAGTGGAGGCTTGGGATTGTAGGTATTTTAAAAGCCTGGCTGATGGACCATATTTAACTTTTAACTGTTGAACTAGGAGTCATACAATAACAATATTGGGTCATACAACATTCTAAACTTTCTAATACAATTTCGAAAACATTCTTCTCCCCACCCCCTTATCCTTACGGCAATCTTGTGATCCTGGGAGGTTAATTACTTACGGTCATTCCGTGGAATGAGGATTAGATCATACTACAGAGTGATTTGTAATATATAATTCAAATTAGTATACATATTGTCTATAATGGCTTTAAAGTAAATATTTTGGGTTCTTTGCTAAGATAAAGGATCTCTTCTCATCACTTCTAATTTCATTACTTACAGTTAGGAGTATGGCTCCTTCAAATACCTACAAGGCTGTCATGTGGAAGAAGGATTAGGTTTATTCCTATGGCTCCAGAGAGCAGAATTCATGCCAGTGGGTGGAAGAGAGGCAGATTCCAATTTAGAATGTGAAATATCATTCTAATAACTAGCCACTCGCCTCCAAAAGGAGTTACCTTGTGAAAAAGGCAGTTTCTTATCTCTTGTGGTGTTTAGTAGAACTCCATGACCCCGTCCCTGTAGAGAGTGCCTGAACTGGCCAGGCCAGCTAAACTGGAAGAACTTTAGAAACTTCAAGTTTTTTTAAATCCAAATTAATTCAAGTTTTTTAAAATCCAAATTTTGTTAAATCCTAAAAAGAGCCATAGACGTTTGAAATACACCAGTTTAATATCATTCAAATTCTGATGAAATTATTATATTTCTCAAAACAATGAGCTGCACTTTAAACTTTATCCCTAAACTCCTCTTTGAATTAATATTTTTGTCCTTATGCCCATACATCTTCAAGAACGTATTTTTTAAAGAGAAAATTATCCTAATAAGGAGTCTCAAACTCAGTCTCCCATCAGCATTGTTTTCTGATTGCACAGTTATAAACCATTATGCCAAATGTTTGGAACTCATTTTTGATACTTTAATAAATTATAGGATTTCAATGAGGTTTTAAATTAGAAAAAAAAAAAAAACACCTCCCTAGGATTTTAACCTGTAACTTAACTCTTTGAACATGACCTTTTCTTCTTCGTGGCTTCTCTTTAAATGTTTCTTCAGGTTCGATGCAATTATGTTATTTTCTAGTTTACAAATAACTTGAAGATGAAATAAAACATTGAATCCTCTTCTAGACCTGATCTGTGATTGTTAGACATTCCACAAGGACTTCCAGGGGATCCTCTTCCCACCTCACTCTTTATCTGCCTCTTCAACTGTTTAAATCGAATCCTCTAAATTTTGCCAGAAGGGTATTTCCTTTTAATGATGGGTTGTGGTTTCTCTCATTTGAAAAACAATCCAGAATCCCAGGGAGTCTCCCAGAATCTAAGAAGTCATTGCAGAGGTAAAGTAGACAAGAACTTGGGGCGGGAAGCAATGCCCTCTGCATAAATCTTGCTGCTCTGAGTCGTCGTTGACAACTTCCGGGACCAGACTTCAGGCCGTGTTCGAAATTGTCTTCTTTACCTTATCTATTCATTGTTTTTATGACTGTACATATATAATGCATACAGCGAGGCAGAGGGAAAGCGATGATGTGAGGCCCTCCTCGAGAACAGAAGATGATAAGCAAATAAAACAGGTGCCTGGGAAGGGCTTATGTTAGAGAAGGAAGAACTGAGAGTTAATAACCATCATTCAGATAGGCAGGAGTTCTCTGCAGGTAGCAGACAGGAAAAGCGAACTCGTGCACCCTCTTTGGGGACAGGCTCTGTTGCTTTCTATTTCTTCTCTTGCAGCCAGGGTGCACATTTACTTGCAACAGACCGTATTTCCTGCTCGGTGGATGGTCAGGTTGACTCTTTAAGACTAGTGAATATTCCTTTCTAACGTATCTAATGCCTTTTTGTTTGTTTGTTTGTTTCCTTTTTTGAGGTAGACTAGGGAAGAGATCTGTTGAAATTCTAGTTGGCTAAGTGGGGGGTTCTCAGAAATGAGAAAGGGGGAAGGAAACGGACTTAGAAGCCGGAGAGCAGAGCAGCAGCCGCAGGCCCCCCTACCGCCCGCCCGCACTCCCCTCGGCCCGCAACCTCCCGCGGAGACCCCGGGCGGCTGCATCAATATTTGATCGGCCCTTCGCCCGCGCGCGCGTTGCGGGCACTCGCCGGTGGGGCTAGCCCGGCATCGCCCGCGCTGCGCTGTAGCGGGCGCCGGGGCCCGCAGGGGGCTCGGGAAGGACCGGCTCCGCGCTCGCCCCTCGCCAGCGCGGCTCTGCTCCGCGGCAGAAGCGCGGCGCCCACCATGCGCGGCTGCCCGCGGCTCGCGCCGCTCTGCGCGCTGCTGCCCTGGCTCCTGCGGGCGGCGGCGCCCCCGCGCCCCGCTCAACCCCCGGCGCGCGGAGACCCCCGCGACCCAGCCAGGGGCGCCGATTTCGATCGCGTCTACAGCGGGGTGGTGAGCCTCAGCACCGAGAATATCTACTCTTCAACTACACCAGCCAGCCTGGCCAGGTAAGACGCTCGCTCTCCTCGCTCGACTCCCAGGAACTTGCCAGATCTCAGAGCCCCGTCGCTGCGTTGGGTCCCCTGGGGATTGACCTTGGGAGCCCTTAGGGACCATAGGACCCTCGCTCCCTTTTCCCTTCAAAGCAATCACTGCCCTGCGGGAGCTGCCGCATCCCCCGCAACCGGCCTCCGGGACAACTCCGGTTCCTCTCGCACCTTCCCTGGCCTGGTCCCCTGGCATTTCGGGGCTTTGTAGAGGCGCAGGTTCCCTGCACCTTCCTTGGCTCCTCGCCCCCCGGTGGGCCTTTCTCTAAGAAATTCAAGGTGTCTAGGGGTGCGGAGGGAAAGGACCGCACCAATGCTTCTAATCCCCTGCGGAGAAGGAACCTCATTTCGTGTGGATGATTCTGCCAGACCCTTCTATTTCACAGCGCATGGGGAGGGAAAGCTGCTCAGAATCTAAAATAGGAATGTGTGAGAATGGACGCAAGCTGCCGAGCCTCTGTATGTGTTCAATAGTCATTTCCTGTGTTTCTGTACTACTGTCACACGTATGTGCTTCAGAGAAGCCACAAGACCCCGCCGGAGATGTCAGAACTGCAGCCAGCAGCTGATCTATAGAGGTTCTGATGTGAAATAAGGGTGGGAAATTATGTGAAAGTTCTAGACCTATTTCTGACAAGAACCGAGGTGACACAAGGGGAGGAAATGACTGTTCCAGTAACTATCCCTTTGACACAGATATTTTCTGATTATATAATGTAAAAAAATGCATAGTTAGGTCTTTCCTTCTAATACAGTACTCTCTAGGGCATAGGAGAAAAACCTCCCCAGTATACCTGCGTCTGGATTTTCCCACGCGAATGTGTATGTGTATCCCTTACCATGCCAGCGTTCCCTGCCCCCTTGGGGGAAATTCCAGAACCAGATGACTCGGAGACCACCATATGCCTCTCTAACTCTCACTTAGAATCGGAACTCAGAAGTCTGGTAGCTTGGAATTGCATTGGGCAGGATGTACCAGTGTGCCCATCACCGCTCCCAGACATCTCCCAACTGTGTGTATTGAGCAAGTGCCCCAGCCCCTGGCTGGCACCAACCCCTAAGATGCTGTTACCATGGCAGCACGGCCCTAACTCTGGCCTGTCCTCTGCTGACCTTCAGGTTGTATGTTCTGAAGTGAGCAGGGTGACTCTGTGCAGAACCATTCTAATGTGAACAAGTTGGGGGGGGGGGCGGGAGGGGGGAGGCAGCTTTTATCCCTCCAGTTCCATACAACTCCTCTCATCCTGTCCCATGTGCAGTATGGACCAGCTGACATGGCCCATGGGTTGTGTTCCTAGCCCTATAATTTGCTCAGAAAAAAATTCCATGATGTCTGGAGTACACTGTCAGTTTCCCCCTAAACCATCAGTAAGGAAACTCAAATGGTATATGCAAAGTTCTGACATCACGCTTTAGTACTTCTTGCACTTCTGCTTAGAAATAGGTTGACCATTGGGGGGAAAGGGTGGCGCCTGGGTGGCTCAGCTCAGTCGGTTAAGCATGGGACTCTTGATTTCGGCTCAGGTCATGATCTCACTGTTCATGGGACCAAGCCCCACATCAGGCTCTTTGCTGAAAGCAAGGAGCCTGATTTCTCCCTCTCCCTCTCTCTCTCTGCCCCTCCCTCACTCATTCTCTCTCTCTCAATAAATAAATAAATAAACATTAAAGAAAAGAAATAGATTGACTTTTTTACCCTTTGCTTGGCCTTTTCGCCTTAGTATTTGGTGAGTTTCTCTACCACAGCACAGGTGCACTGTTTGCTTGACTTTCCTGGAACAGTGTGAGAGATTGAGGACAGAGGCAGAGCCATGTTCGTCTCCGTATTCCAGTACCTAGCACAGTGCTTGGCACATGGGAGGTTTACTGATGTCTTTGAAAATGAATTAATAAATGAAGAAAGATTTAAGGAACCTGGAAGCTAAAATTAAATAAAATAGAATATATACTTTTTAATTGGTTCAAAGTATGAGACCATTCCAGATAAAAACATTTTTAGCAGTTGTTATGAAATTAGACCCTTTACATGTTGCCTGTCTACCTGTTTAAATACATTTTGATTAGTTTGTAAAATATCTTTGCATAATACAATAAAAAACTGACAACCCCCGCAGTCCCTACAAGTTCACTCGTCTGAGAAATGCATTTGAGAACCATTGGAACTGGCAGATAACTCAAGTTTTTATACTAGCAGTCCCACCTTACAATAACATGAATACAATGCTTTTGGATGTACCAGAATTTTATTGAAGGTTTGGAATAGCATAAGGGAATTACAGAACACCACAGGATAAATGACAGATTAAAGCAGAAATCTAGGCAATATTGTCATAACAATTTACCAGCTGTTTGTTCCCCACCAAGGGAAATTTCAAGATGGTGGCACTACTATTTAGGCTCTGGTTTATCACCATCTTATTGGCTACTACCTACCCCAAATGCTAGTCCCCCACTCTAAATTCTTTTTATTCATGAGAAGCAGTTTTGCCACCGTTACTGGAGGGCTCTGCTAAGTGCAGATCTATGAACTCAAGAGCAAAAGCTTGGTGGGGACCTTTTTACCTTTACTCTGACAAAGTGTTGGTCAGGGATCCCTTCCCTGTAGGGGTCAGTTCCCAACTGTCACTCTTCAGTGCCACAAATAATTTGTTTAGGAAAAAAAAAAAGTATAACTTTGTGAGTTTTAATCTTTTTTCCTTGTCTCTTCAAGCCATTGTTATGTTTGCCATTATTTTTTCTTCAGTTTGGAGGGGAAAGGCTATTCTCAGTTTAGGCTTTGGGGAGGAGAGGAAGCTGCTGTGGGAGGCTTTGCTCCTAATCTTTCCTGTCAGCCACTGCATCTCCCTTACCAAACACTGTCCCAAGGAACTATTTAGCCAAGCATTTGTCATGCTAATTAGCTGAGGTCGGCATCAGGAAAAATCTCACAGGCCTTCTAGGCAGAGTAATGTAAATAAGAAGCCACCATAAAAAAAAAAAAAATCACTGAGAGAATGGAGAGACTGCTTTAAAGAAGAAAATTGAAAATAAAGATCCAAGATACAGGTTAGGCAGGGTCATGGGTCATTTCATTTCCCTGGAGGGGAAGTATCTGGAGGCTCCTCTCCAGGGGAGTAGAGTTTTACTGTGGCAAACAGGGTGTTCTAGAACTACGGGGCTGGAACTAAACTAGAAGGAAATCACCTTGTCGAGAAAGTCACCAGGCATATGTTTAACTGGGACGGAGGGCACAAAAGCAGGTTTATTGAGAAATGAGAATACTCTTGTAGAGACAGGTGGTGGCAATAATCAAATGTTTATACTTGAGCGAGACGCTGATAAGGAGCTTTTAAATAAAAATCAAACTACCATGCGACAAGATGTCTTCTTTGGAGGCTTCCGGTAACAGAATTCATTGGTCACCGTTTAAATTTGAAATGTTTCCCTGGAAATAGTTCTTTTGTTTATTCAATGGAGACATTTATCTTTTAATGACATATACTTTTCTATGCCCAAGGAACAATTGTTGGCTTTATTCATATCAACCGGTAGTTGTACATCTAGAACCAGTTATACTGCCTCCTGGATCCAGATTCCAAAAGCTATCCAGTTCTCATGAACAATGAAATATATATCAGGACATTCCAGTGGTCACTTCTAACCACACATTACAGGTTACACAGAAGAATTAAAACCTTGGATGTGGTAGCCTCAGCTCCCCCAGTCTGGGATGTACTCTCCCTGTGTCCCTTACATACTAAGGCAGAGAAGCCTCCTCTGGTGGCCTCTTACTTCCTCTTACCGAACCGGACTCTTGTGCTTATTTGTGAGGAGGAAATCATCTTATTAGCACATTATCTCTGGCTGAACAGAATACTGGAGACTGGGTGGCTTAAAAAACAGACCTCATTTCCCACAATTCTGGAAGCTAGATAGTCCAAGATCACTGTGTCAGCAGATTCGGTGCCTGGTGACAGCTGGCTTCCTAGCTTGTAGACAGTGCCTTACAGCTGTGTCTTCCCATGGCCCAGGGAGCAGGGAGAGAAGCAAGCTCTCTCCTGTCACTCACTTTTCAGGGCACTAATCTCCTCATGAGGGCTTAACTTCATGATCTAATTCCCCTCCAAATACTGTCACATGGGGGATTAGGCTTCCACATGAATTTGGGGGCAGAGGGGGCCATAAACATTCAGTCCACAGCAGTCACCTCCCACATTTTCCTCTGTGGCTCTGAAAAAGCAGCATCGTTGTAGTATAAGGATGTTTAGGGGCTGACATTACTTCAGTTATAGGTCTGATTTCATGGAGAACCCGTCTTCTGCCTGCTTAGACCTGATAGTCATGTGGTAAGTTATATAATGGATTCTGTAAGTGTGTGATGTCCAGTATGGTAGCCACTATCCACAGGTGGCTATTGAGCACTCGAAATGTGGCCAGTCGCAAAATGAGATGTACTGTAAGTATAGAATACACACCAGATTTCAGACAGTATAAAAAGACATGAAATGTGTAATTAATATTTTTTATTGATTATATGCTTAAATGATAATATTTTGGATATATGAAGTTAAATCAAATATGTTAATAAAACTAACTTCACTTGTTTCTTTGTACTTTTTTTTAAAGTATTTTGAGAGAGAGAGATTGCACATGTGAGCAAGTGAGGGAGAGGGGGAGAGAGAGAAAATCCCAAGCAGAGGGACTAGTGCGGACTAGTCCTGACAGGACTAGTGCAGAGCCCGACAACAGGGCTTAATCTCACAAACCATGAGATGCTGACCTGAGCCAAAATCAAGACTCAGATGTTTAACCAACTGAGCCACTCAGGCACCCCTCTTTGTATTTTTTAAAGTAGGCACTAGGAAATTTAAAAACACATATGTGGGTCATATTATGTTTTCTTTGGACAGCACTGTTCCAAGTACTACAAGACCTTAGAGAAGTCATTCATCCCACAGATAGCTTTGTTGGAGGAAATGAAGCTTGGAAAGGTCATAATAGATAAGCAGAACTTGGCCTTTCAGATATGGAAATATAGTTCTGATTTCTTTTTTGACAATATTACATTGAGAGTGGTGGATATATTTGAGATATATACTGAGATATATATTGAGAGCGGGAAAGCAGGAGGCACATAATGCCTGTTGTCTCATTTTGTGATGATAGCTATCATTGGTCATAATTGCCTAGTTTCATGAATTCATTAGGAACAACAAGGTGATATATTTTTTTAATTTTTTAATGTTTTATTTATTTCTGAGAGGGAGAGAGACAGAGCGCCAGTGGGGGAGGGACAGAGAGAGAGGGAGTCACAGAATCGGAAGCAGCCTCCAGGCTCTGAGCCGGCAGCACAGGGCCTGACCCAGGGCTCAAACTCATGACTTGTGTGATCATGACCTGAGCAGAAGCTGGACGCGTAACCGACTGAGCCACCCAGGGGCCCCAATAAGATGGTAATATTTTAATTATTACTTATTTTTTCTTTTTTTTAAAGGGTGAGTCTTTTTAAAAATTATTTTAGAGAGAGAGTATGAGCAGGGGAAAGGGACAGAGGGAGGGAGAGAGAATCTTAAGCAGGATCCACCCTCAATTCAGAGCCCAACATGGGACAGGATCCCACTAGCTGAGCCGAAATCAAGAGCTTCAAGAGTGAGATGCTCAACCAACTGAGCCACCCAGGTGCCCTGTTTATGAGCTGGAATACTTCTTCTTTTTTTTTTTTAATATTTATTTATTTTGAGAGAGAGAGCGTGTGCATATGAGCGGGAAAGAGTCAAAGAGAGAGGGAGAGGAGAGAATCCCAAGGAGACTCCACATTGTCAAGGCAGAGCCCAACACCGGGTACATCTTACAAACCATGAGATCATGACCTAAGCAGAAGTCAAGAAGTCATGCTTAACTGACTGAGCCACCCAGGCTCCCCAAAGAGCTGGAATACTTCTATAATAAGAAACCTCTCCTCATCAGCTCTTTGGGCACCTTAGACTACTCTTTGTAAACAAACATGGGATAAAGTCTTCATTTTTTTACCTTTGTTTAGCAATTTTTAATGTAACGAGTTGGTCTCCTAGCATCCTATAATATATATATAATAATGATCTATGAGATTTCATTTAGCATAATCATGGGCTCATGAATTTACATCTAGCTGATGTGCTTCGACCCATTGCCGTTACTAACCTTATGTTCAAATTGTTCATTGGCCAGTGAAAGCCAATTTGAGTTGGATCCTGGGTTCTCTTAATAAAATCCAAGTGCTCTCTGAACTCTTCCTTGCTTTCTGGTATGAAAAGTTATTCCAGGTTCATCAGGTTCTGTTCTTTTTTTTTTTTTTTAATGTTTATTTATTTTGAGAGAGAGAAATAGAGTATGAACAGGGGAGGAGCAGAGATAGAAGGAGAGAGAGAGAATCCTAAGCAGCCTCCCTGTTGTCAGCGCAGAGCCCGATTTGGGGCTCAAACTCACCAACTGTGAGATCATGATCTGGACTGAAATCGGGAGTCAGACATTTAACCAACTTAGCCTCCCAGGCACCCCATCGTCAGGTTCACTTCTTGTCTCCAACACGGAATCAACCATTTTTCCAGAAAAGCAGATTCCTTTGAGCAACAAATAGAGACCACAGTATGAAAACTAGAGGCGTTGATTGCTAACGGATTGGTAAATTTTTCTAAATCTTTTCAACAGACGGAGCTAAAGGAGAGACTACATAGTGAGTTCATAACAGTACTTCTGATTCAGATTCAGGAATACAGAGTTTTTACTTAACCTCATCCATCGTACATATGTATATATTTCCTTTCTCCTGTGCCAAAACCCTATTTCTCAATGGTAACAACTTATTCATTTGCTTTAATATATACACAACAGTTTTAGATAACAATACTAACATTGCCACCAACAGTATGATTACTGGCAACAGTTAAAGCTTTATTTTTACGGTTCCTTTTTCCTTAGGGCATATTTCAAGATTGATGTGGAGACAAATTCCTGTTTTAAAGTAAGGTAGTAGGACAGTTATGTTATACTTCCAGGGCAGTTATGTTATCAACTCGTTAGGTTCATTTGTTTCCTTTTACGTTTGAATTTTGGGGATGCTTCTTAATTTTGTTTGAAAATTAACAAATAAAAATCTATAAAATATGATATATTCAAAGAAGTCCAGCTTCTACCTCTGTTCCCTGCACATCATTCCCTCTTTTCTTCTATAGGTAACCATTTAAAATTTTATGGCCTATAAAACAAAGCAGTTTTGGGGTGCCTGAGAGGCTCAGTTGGTTGAACATCTGACTCTTGATTTCAGCTCAGGTCATGATCCCAGAGTCTGCTAACAGTGCAAAGCCAGCTTGGGATTCTCTCTCTCCCTCTCTCTCTGCCCCTTCCCCACTCGAACTCTCTTAAGCGCATGCTTGCTCCTTCTCTCTCTCTCAAAATAAATAAAATTAAAAAAAAAACAAAGCAGTTTGTTGTTGTTGTTTCTCTGATAGTTTCCTCTTTACTAATATATTTTTATAATGCCATTAGCCTCTTCTAATTTCATCTCTTAGTTCTCTGTGATGAGCAACATTGAAATTAGCTGGTATCTTCTTCTCCATCTCTTTTTTTCAACCCCCAAATCTAAACCCCAGTAAATGCCTATAAAGAAATTATTGAACTTATTCTATTTTCATTTAATTTCATTATTTCCTTATTCTCCCCATTCTTGTCACATTTTTGGTTAGTGGTACTTACGACCAATATTTAGTTTTAGCTCTACAGGGAGTCCTATATTTAAAGTACACAATTCGTCCTCATGTTACTGTCCTCCAGCCATTTGTTGCCTAAAGCTTATTCTCTAGGACTTTCTACGATCCTTTCAGGTTCATAACACTTTGTCCAAAGCCTTTGTACTTACAGGACTGTTCGGCTGAATATAAAACCCTTGGCTCACAGTTTTTTTTCCTTGAGATTGAACCATATTATTCCTTTGACTTCTGGCAAAACTGATGATAAAAGGGATTCTTTCCTTGGCAAGTCATTTCATTTTTCTGCCTGGATTCCTGACTCCATCCTGCCTGGATTTCCTTTTTTCTTTGAAAGCCAATAGTTTTACCAGACTGTGGCTTGTAGCTCAGTCTTTCCCAGGTATGTGACATAATCTTTCAATATGTAACTTCAATAATTTTTTTAATTCAAGAAATTTTCTGTATAGTTTTTATTTTACTTATTTATTTATTCATTCATTCATTCATTTATGAGAGAGAGAGAGTGCACATACAAGTGAGCAAGGGGCAGAGAGAGAGAATCTCACAAGATGCAGAAGGAGGGAGCGAGTGCAGAGCCCAGAGTGGGGCTTGAGCTCACGCAAAGCAGGGCTGGAATTTACAACCAACTCATGACCGTGAGATCACGACCTGAGCTGAAGTTGGATGCTTAACTGACTGAGCCACCCAGGCAGCCTTCTTTACAGTTTTTAACTTTCGTTTATTCCAATGCTTGATTATCTTCTTTAGGAATTCCCTTTATACTTATGTTGGCCCTTCTTTATTGTTTGCTATGTCTATCCATTTTTCTAGAGTTGTTTTTTTATATCCTGCCCAGATTAAATTTTTTCTCCTTTCCATCTTCTATTTTCCTTATTTCCTTCATATTAAATATCCATTTATAACATAATTTTAAAATTTATTTCTAATCTTTTCCTGAGCTCTGTCATTTCTTTTTTTAAAACTTCATTTTCTCCAATCACCTCATTTCTGAATTTTTAAAATTCTGATTTATGGCTTTTTTCATAGGTTTTAAAATGTTCATAATTTAAAATTTGGAAATATTAGGCTATGCTTTCTATCTGTTTTATAGGTACAGCTTTCTGGCATGCCTTCACCATCTGAAATGGCATTTTCTGCTCCGTATTCTCTTGACTTGAAGTGACTGTGTGGAATTCAACTGCCATCCTTGTCTATTACTCATCTTTACTTTAGATGAGTTTCCCTATTTTATTTTTTTAATTATTTTTTATTTTTTTGTTTGAGGGAGAAAGAGAGAAAGAAAAAAACATGAGTAGGGCAGAGGGGCAGAGGGAGAGAGAGAGCAGGCTCCAATCTCAGTGCAGAGCCCAACTCAGGGCTCATCCCATGACCCGGGATGATAACCTGATCTGAAATAAAGAGTGAGACACCCAACCCACTGAGCCACCCAGGCACCCCGAGTTTTTCTTATTTTAGAAAGGGAAGATAGACCTGGATAGTTTTCCTAGCTTTTTTCTGTTATCTTTGTGAGGTGATCAAAACATGATTTTCTTTCTGAGAAAATTCACAGGTCCTCTCCCCCATTTTATGGAGACTTCCTCCTTCCTTTGTTCTTGCTTCATCGTGCTCCGTTTGGGTTCCACTCCCACAGCTTTTCCTCCCGCAGGGTTTTTTCTAGGAAGGGAGTTTTGATTAGTTTTGAGAATCCATGAGGCCCACACTATTCCAGAAGGCTCTGGATTTCCTGAAGTGTTCTTACACTTACTCTCAACTTGAAGCCTACAGAACTCCCTCCAGGTCCAACTACTGTTCTCAGGTTGGCCCTCCCATCTTTTTAAGGAGCACCTTTCGAAGGATTTTGGGTTCTATGATCCTCAGAACCATCAGAGCTCCATGCTTCCCCTCTGATTTTACCCACATAATTGCTGATACATGCACAGGTGCTGAGGCCGTTGGTAATTCTTTCCCGCCCAGTCACGTTTTGGACTTCGTGCAGGCTACCTTATCTTGGTAAATGTTCTCCATGAAATTTTGGTTCAGTTTTTCCAGTTGCCCTATTTTCACAGGGGACATTTGGAGATTCAAATTCCCTGCTCCTACTGACACCATCTCCTCAGAATCCTCTCTCCATTGTTTTCTGTAAGTTTTAATTTTGGAATAACTTCAAATATACAGAAAAGTGGAACCATATAAAGAACTCCAGTATGCCCTTCACTCATATTTCCCTATTGTTTTTGCCAAATTTGCTTTATCAGTCTCTCTCCCCATAAGCAAATTTTCTCCCCCAAAACACTTGAGACAAAGCTACAGATATGATGCTCCTTTGTCTCTAAATACTTCAGTGTATATTTTCTACGAACAAGAATATTTTCTTATGTAGGCATGGGATAATAATGAAAATCAGAAAATCAACATTAAATTAAGTTGAATTAAATTAATCTCTTTCACCTATTTTACCCATCCTCCCACCCCACTCCCCTCTGGCAACCACCAATTTGTTTCTGTAGTTAAGTGTCTGGGTTTTTTTTTTTACCTTATGGACCTCAATGTTTTTGAAGACTATAGCCAGTTATTTTATTTATTTATTTATTGAATGTTGGTCAATATTCTTTTCTTTTTTTTAAAGAGAGAGAAAGTACATAGGTTGGGGGTGAGTGGGAGGCGAACAGAGGGGAAGGGGCAGGGGGGGAAGAGAGAGAAACAGTCGTAAGCAGGCACTGTACTCAGCACAGAGCCCGATGCAGAGCTCCATCCCATGACGTGAGCTGAAATTAAGAGCCAGATGCTTAACCGACCGAGCCACCCTGGTGCCTCAGCCAGTTATTTTATAGATTGCCCCTCAGTTTGGATTTGTCTGATGCTTCCTCATGATTAGATGCAGGGTATACATTTTCAGCACATCATCACAGAAGTGATATTGTATCCTTAGGGCACCATATCAGAGACACATGAAATTAAGTTTTCCTATTGTTACTGTAGGTAATGTGAGTTACTTGGTGACGACGGTCTCCCCCAGGTTTCTCCACTGTGAAGTTACTAATTTCCTTTTGTAATCAAAAAAGTAGTTTGTGGCGCAATACCTTGAGACTATAAATATTCTATCCCTCAGCAAACTTTCCACCACCAGTTTTAGCATCCATTGATTATTCTTGCCTAAATCAGATATTACCGTAGTGGTTTCCAACTAGTCATTTCCTAATTCATCATTCCTCTACATTTATCAATTGATATTCTACTATAAAAGCTTTTCTTTCTCTCCCACTTATTTATTTATTCTTCTTAAAATTTTGTTATAACAGGTGATTTTTTTTTCCCCTTCAAGTCAGTTGTACTCCTGTCTGTAGTGGGCGTATTAAGGAATCTCTGTTTTAACCCCAACCGAGAAAGTAGGTTTCTTCTCTTTTTCTCTTTGCTCCTGTAATATCATGATTATAATAAGATATATATATATCTTTCCGTTTCTGGCACAGAGCTAAACTCTTGGAACTTTCTAAGTGATAAAGATGTCTTATCATTCAACCACATTTATGTTAGTAAAGTGATTTTTGGAAAAACCCTAAAGATGGGGTTGGTTGCCAGGGGAAACCAACCATATAATTGAAGGTTGGAACTTTCGGTCCCACCCTTTTGACATCCTAGGTGGGGAGGGGGCTGGAGATTGAATTGCCAATGGCCAATGATTTAATCAATCTTGACTATGTAATGAAGCCGCCATAGAAACCCTAAAGGATGGGGCTTGGAGAGCTTCTTGGTTTGGTGAGCGCGTGGAGATTCAGGGAGGGGTGTGTGCTCCCCAAGCATGGAAGCCCCCCACCCCTTCCCACGTACCTTGCTCTATATATCTCTTTCATCTGGCTGTTCCTGAGTTATGACCTTAGTAATAGTCAGGTTATCTAAGAAGTAAAAGGTTTCCCTGAGTTCTGTGGGTCACTCTAGTAAATTAATTGAACCCAAGGTGGGGGTTGTTGGAATCTTTAATCTATAGCCGGTCGGTCAGGTGACAACAACCAGGACTTTTTTTTTTTTTTCATTTGTTTGTTTAAGTAGTCTCCACACCCATCCTGGGCTCAAACTCACCACCCTGAGATCAGGAGTTGCATGTTCTTCTGACTAAGCTGGCCAGGCACCCCCAACCTGGACTTTGTGATTGGCAGCTGAAGGCAGGAAGAAGTGGAGAAGTAGTCTCGTAGAACTGAACTCTTAATCTGTGGGATCTGACGCTCTCTCCAAGTAGATAGTGTCAGAATTGAGTTAAATTGTAGAACGCCCAGCTCATGTCTGGGAATCATTTGGTGATATGAGAAAGACACATACTGTAACTGGGGGTGCAGAATTGTACTTCCTCATCACTAGCAAAATAATAATATTTCAGTGGCTTTTAGGGACTCACAAGGCAAGATGACATCATCAGTTATCATCATCTAGGGCATCTGTTGCCACCCATTATCCAGACTATCTGTTGAGTTCCAAGCAAATCTGTCTCTAGACCATTTAATAAGTATAGTAATCTTCAGTTTTGAATTTGCAGTTAAAAGGAGAGGCATATAATTATTTTTTTTACTCATGAGAAACTGAAAGCCAGAATAGTCAAACAAATTATATAAGCAATAACTGCAGCTAGAGTATCTGAGTGAATTCAGGTTCATAATTTTATCCATTTCGAGTCCTTGACTGTGGAGTTCTCAGTATATTTTTTTAAATGTAGGTTTTCGTTAGGGATTTCTGAAATATGATAAACTTTACATTGTCTCTTGGTGGTGAGATTATGGTGAATTTTAATGATCTTTTCTGTATTTTCTAAATATTTCACAAAAACATGTTTTACTCTCCAAACCACTGAGAGGCTGAGCAGTATTGGGGAAGAACACTGGGTGGGGCACCAGAAAATGTGTGTTTTTATCTCCTTAACAACCTGTGTGCCTCCAGCAAATCTTATCCCCTCTCTGAGCTTTGTTTTCGCCCACTGAGAAGAGGCAGAAATGTTATCTTTATTCAAGCACTAAAGTTCAGTGCTCTTGTTTTTTTTAACCATGTGTGAGACTGTAATTTTTTCTTTTTTTGTGTGTTTATTTATTTATTTATTTTGAAAGAGAGAGACTGAGAGTGTGTGCTCTTAGGAGAGGCAGAGACAGAGAGAGAGAGAAAGAGAGAGAGGGAATCCCAAGCAGGCTACCTGCTGTCAGCACAGAGTCCAATGCGGGCCTTGAACTCACAAACCATTAGATCATGACCTGAGCTGAAATCAAGAGTCAGACATTTGACTGACTGGACCGCCCAGGTGTCCCCCAGCCCCCCTTTTTTTAAATTCTTGCCTTTATTTTTTTTTTTATTATTTTATTCAAATCGAAGTTAGTTAACATATAGTGTAAGAATGGTTTTAGGAATAGAATGCAGTGATTCATCACTTACATACAATACCCAGTGCTCATCCCAACAAGTGCCCACCTTAGTGCCCATCACCCATTTAGTCCATTCTCCCCACCTCCCCTCCAGCAACCCTCAGTTTGTTCTTTGTATTTAACAGTCTCTGATGATTTGCCTCCCTCTCTGCTTTTATCTTATTTTTCCTTCCCTTCCCCTATGTTCATCTGTTGTGTTTCTTAAATTCCACATATGAGTGTAAAGAATGTCTTATACCTATATACAACTATTTTTTTTTTAAGTAAGCTCTCTGCCCAATGTGGGGAGCTTAAACTCACGACTCTGAGGTCACAAGTCGCATACTCTACCAACTGAGTCAGACAGACGTCCCTAATTTTTTTTCTTAACTATGGACATAAATTAGAAGTTTCTTGCCAGAAAGATCATTTCTAACTCCTTGTCTTATAAAAAAGCAAATAAATGAAAACTTTAAATTATTGTTTCTAAAAAACGACTGTTTTTTTGGTTGGTTGGTTTTCTTTCCTTTGAGAGGCTTCTCATAGGACTCTACCCCTTGGAAGTATTTTGTTTTGTCTACCTCTCTTCCCTCCACCTTTGCCACCCCTGCTGAGCTTGTATGAAAGTTCCATTTTGTTTCTCCCTCACATTCCTTTTGTTTCTTCCTGACTGCCATGTCAGTAGGCTCGCTCTAGCCTTGGAGTTCATTTTTTGATTGTTATTTTGTTTTGTTTTGATGACACTGATGTGTTGCCACTTCTGAAGGGGTATTTTAGGCATCTGATACAATATGTAGGGATTTTCAGTTTTCCTTCCTTTCCTGCTTTGGTTTCAACATGTTACCTGAAGTATCTCCTATGTCGTTTCTCCCTGTTGGCTTGAATGTAAAAGACCAAGGGACTTGATACTCGTGATACAGTGAAACTTCTTTGCCGCAAGAAGATGCCAGTAATTCTTTCTTCCTTTCAAACTGATTGATAATTAGTACAGGTTGCCACGCAGCAGCCAGAGTTTGTCAGCCAGCTCTCCCTACCTTGTTTAACTCTGGACCTAACCGAAGTTCCTCATCAACACACCAAGAAGGTGCATTAATGATTTAAAGGCTCGTCTAATGAGCTATTAGAATTGGGGCCTTACCATCCTTTCTGCTCGTTTGCTAAGTTAAATAGCAAACATATCATGATGCTGCTAGGCAATACGATCATAGTCCTTTTTGCTTTGCGAAAAAAAAGATACATTTTAAAACATTATTTTCTTTTCGTGGATATTGTGAAAATGGAAAATTTGAAGTTTTGTGTTTTTTTTGAGGTGTATTAGTTGCTATGCAAACCAAAACCAAAACCAAACCTAAGAACGTGTATTTTGCTTAAAATAAACTAACGTCAACAAGGGTGCCTGGCTGGCTCAGTCGGTTAAGCATTCGACTTCGGCTCAGGTCATGATCTCACTGTTTGTGGATTTGAGCCCTGTATCAGGCTCTATGCTGACGGCTCAGAGCCTTGTGCCTACTTCAGATCCTCTGTCTCCTTCGCTCTCTGCCTCTCCCCCACTCATGCTCTATCTATCAAAAATATAGACATTAAAAAATTAGAAAAAAAGCAAGCTCAGCAATAAGAACAACTGTCCGACTTAACACTTAAGTCGTCAGTCTGTGATCCTTCTCCTTTCATATATAATGAGTTTCTAAGAACATGTGTAAAAATTGTTTATACAGGAGAAGCAATTGATTTACCTGTCAAAAGATAGTCTCCATTCCTGGAGAGAGAAAAAGCAAAGCCGAGTGTCATATAGCAAGTATACATTACATATTAAATGTTATGAATAATAAATAATTGAAATTATTTGCTGTAGTAATTAATTACTTCAAATTCTCATTTGCCTTATCCCCTCAGTTTATTTGAAGTGACAATAATAGACAAATAAATTGATTTTGCTATTAGAAAGAAGGATAAAATATTGATTTTATACAAGAGTGAATGGGGGATTTTTCAATGTGTTGGATAAGAAGAATGAAACTGGTTTTATTTAAGGTATCTTATATTGAAAAATGTGTCCAAAGAAAGTTGAGTATGAGTCTTCTTTTCCAAAAAGAAAGCTGTAGGAATCCATTTCTCTGTCATAGCTCCCAAGAACTGGGAAATTTTCCCTCTGTCCCACTGAAAAGCTTTTCAAGAACTAATTCTCAGCCCATAATTTTAAGGAAGTTTATTTGGTACCCAGCCTTCTACAGTTGGTTCCACAGCCGGCCAGGGGTGTCTATATGTAATTATGACAGTACTGGCTTATTTAAAGGTATAGACTGCCCGTTTTGGTTAAACTCGTAAGTGTTTAAATAAAATATTTTATTTCTGAAAATGGTGGCCAAATTAAAGTTTATCTCACATCATCAAGTAGCCTGTAGTCCTCCGTAAAAGCACCCTCTTGGCTACCTGGAGTACTTACCATTGATTGGACCGTTAAAAGTGTAAATAAAATGGGGTGCCTGTGTTATGCCCAGAATTCGGGGACCCCAAAAACCACCAGGGAGCCAAGTCCGATGCAAGAACAAAGAGCCTTTATTCAAGCTCGATCGAGCTCAATCTACCGCACCGTCGCAGCGGTGGGTCAAGAGAGAGGGCGCGTTCCAAAAACACAATAGTTTTAAAGGGGTCTAGGGGCAGTGGGAGGGGTAGGGTCGTGACCCTAGCCGATTGGCTGAGAAAGGGTCAACAGTCCTGTTCCATAGGTCAAGCTTCTGCGCAGGCGCTTGGGACTCAAGGTGGAGGACACGGAACACAATGGAGTCAGTCCCAGTTTGCCCTTAAGCAAAAGGGAATCAGTCCCAATTTGGCTTACACCTGAGTGAGTGGCTCAGTCGGTTTAGCGTCTGACTCCTGATCTCCGCACAGGTCATGATCTCACGGTTTCTGGGTCCAAGCCCCATATTGGGCTCTGCGCTGACATTGAGGTGCCTGCTTGGGATTCTGTCTCTCCCTCTCTCTCTGCTCTCCTGCTTGTGCTCACTCTCTCTATCTCTCTCTCAAAAATAAATAAGTAAACTTGAAAAAAAATTTAATAAATAAAAATGTATTTAAATTTAAGAAAGTACTACTTACTTACCAATTTTTTTTTCACGAATCATGCCTTTGGTGTTGTATTTAAAAATTTGTCGCCAAGTCTAAGATCACCTGGATTTTTCTCCTGTGCTATCTTTTGAAAATTTTATAGCTTTGAATGTTACATTTAGGCCTGTGATGCATTTTAGGTTTACTTTGTGAAAGGCATAAGGTGTCTGTCTAGATTTTTTTTTTTTTTTTGGCATATGGCGTCTAATTGTTCTAGCACCATTTATTGAAAAGACTACCCTACGTTTTTAATATTACAGTGCTGTGTCTGTGTGTACATTTATAGCCCACCTTGGACCAAAGAGCTCGAAGCAGCTTCTTGCCTGGGGCTCATTGTTCTTATCATCCTTCCCAGCCTTCCATTCTGCTGCCACCACCTCTAATCGCTGCCATTCTCTTGTTGCTACTTTTTTCTATGTATCTCCTGTCTGTCTGTTTCTCCCATCCTTTTTGTCTTGCAGATCTTTTACAAACACTGTTGGTCCATCGAGGTTCTTTCTCTTCTCTGGCTGTTCCTCTTGTTTGAGGAATGGCAAAGACATTCCTTCTTCTTCATTTTGTTTTGTTCCTTACTTCCTGATTCAAAGCCATGGTGGATAATCTCCATTACTAGAGAGCTGGCCTCCTGATTTTTAAAGTTTTGCTGTAGAATTTTAGTAATACCAATAGTGGAGGGGCGCTTGGGTGGCTCAGTTGGTTAAGCATCTGACTTTGGCTCCGGTCATGATCTTGCGGTTCATGAGTTCCAGTCCCTCGTTTGGCTCTGTGCTGACAGCTCAGAGCCTGGAGCCTGCTTCAGATTCTGTGTCTCCCTCCCTCCTGGCCGCTCCCCTGCTCGCACTCTGCCTCCCTCCCTCTCTCTCTCTCTCTCTCTCTCAATCTCTCAAATAAATAAACATTAAAAAAAAATTTGGCCTGGGTGGCTCAGTTGGTTGAGCGTCCCATTTCAGCTCAGGTCATGGTCTCGCTCATGGGTTCGGGCCCCATGTCAGGCTCTGTGCCAACAGCTCAGAGCCTGGAGCTTGCTTCAGATTCTGTGTCTCCCTCTCTCTCTGCCCTTCCCCTGCTCATGCTCTGTCTCTCTTTCTCTCTCTTTCTCAAAATAAATAAATGCCAAAAAAAGAAAAATAAAAACGAAATTTTGTAATAGTACCAATAGTGGAGGATGAAGAACATATGCTGTTGTTCTTCAGGGAAGAACGATATATATCTGTTCAGTATGTATCAGTATATATCTGTGTTGACTTCATGTGCCATTGTTTCCTTTGTTTACATCAACAAGATTTTCTTGTCAAGTATTTTTAGCTACAGAAGTGTAATTAGGCTTGCATTTGAGCCTCTTCTTCTGTTCTTTTTTCTATCACTAAAAGAAACATATAAAATATCGCTTGAAACCATTGGGATGGAAAGGGTTAATTTAATTTAATTTAATTTTTAATGTTTATTTTTGAGAGAGAGAGAGAGAGAGTGGGGGAGGGGCAGAGAGAGAGGGAGACATAGAATCCGAAGCGGGCTCCAGTCTCTGTGCTGTCAGCGCAGGAAACTGTAGCAACAGTCACACTATAGAATGGTTGTGTCAAGATGCTCACTTTGGAACCACCACCTCCTCTACCATTAGATATGGTCACCCCTGGACCATGCTGCGGTGGGCTCTACTGATGTCTGCATTGCCAGGGAATTCTAAACCCTCCCTTCCTCTTTGTGTCATGTAATCACTATTGAATGTACCAAGTGGAAGCATCCAACTACCTAAGCATAGGTGATATACCTGGCCCCTTGGGCATCCATCAGCAGCCTTGCTTCCCACAAAACCCACACAGTTCAATAGGGTGGAGGAAGTTCCTCTCAAATATGCAAAGGATCTGGATGCTGGGTAGTCAACTCCACCGAAAGTTCTCATGGGGTCTTCTCAAGCAAGGGCATTCGTTCAAAGACAGCTATATGAATCCAGACATGGTCAGGGACCAAGATGTGGGAGGGAGAAAAAGGAGTGCTATAGCCTTCTATCTATGCCCATTAAAGAGGAACATCTAATCTGAGCATTAGAGAATTCAAGTAATATATAGCATCCCAGCCACCGTGTTCACTCCATGATTACAAATAGTCTCTTAAACATGGCCTTCCCTGAGGCCACTTCTGCTAATCTCAAGAAGTGTTGTTTTAGGATTTTGAAGAGGAAGATGTTTGCAGATGATTAGTCTTGCCTTGTTTAGAAAGCAGGGTGGCAATACTTATTTAAAATTATAAATGGTACTGATCTAGCAATAAATACTACTACAGGGGTGCCCGGGTGGCTCAGTTGGTTAAGCATCCAACTCGTGATTTTGGCCCAGGTCATGATCTCATAGTCATAAGATCAAGCCACACGTTGGGTTCCAAGCTGGGTATAGCACCTGCCTTGGATTTTCTCCCTCTCTTTCCTTCTCCCCCTCCCCTGCTCACATGCTCTCTCTCTCTCTCTCTCCCTCTAATAAATAAACATTTTAAACAAATAAAATAAATTAATGCCACAACAGAAAAAACTGCCGGTAAGTGTCAGATCATAACCCTGACAACCATAACAATAATTTTCTAGTGCCTTCCCATCTTCGGAGCGTTAATTAAGTAGGCCTCAGAATAGCTCTAGATGAAACTTGCCTGCAGTGCAATCACTCAGCATATAAATAAAATCTAAGGAGTGGATCCTTGAATTCTGCCTCAAACTGTACAATAATTATTTTTCGCCTCTCCAACCCTCTCCACTGGTACTCCAGGGTGAAGGAATTGTAAGAAGAGGGAGTTTAAGTGGGAGGTAGACAAAGACAGGAAAGGTAAGGAGGAGAAAAGGGATCACGCACAAGACAAGAGCGGATCCCGATACCTGAGAGGATGATGAACCATGTGCCCCCAGCTGTCTCCCAGGAACCAAGCCTGGAGATGCCTAAAGTCAGAGGAAGGTCACGGGACAGAGGAACTAATGCAAAGTCTATGAGAAACCCTGGAGAGACAGAAGACGGTTAGCTCTTAGAGTTAGAGGTAAATAAATGGCAGCCCATGATTTAAGAGGCCACTGGTGAGGACTAGGTTGAAGGAAAGGAAGTTTTTTTGTTGTGCTCTTTTGCCTCCCTCAGTTTGGCCTAAGTGGATTGCCGCCTGCCCTGCTTTATTGCCCTTGTGAGGGAGAAAACCGGCAGCCCCAGCCCCGGGCTGGCTGGGCTCCATGAGCTAAGGTCTGTGAGGGCCTGCCTGAGTGCAGTGGATAACCACTGTGGCTGCCCACCTGCTGTCTCCGAGCATTCCCTGCTTCCCCACCACCGCCTTCAAAGGGAAAGCCTGGCCTATTACGATGGGAGCAAGAACAGTGTGTGGATGGGGAGTAGAAGTAAAATTAGATGCGGGGGTAGGCAGACTGGACCACTGTGCGGAGGTAAAAAGGGGTGTGGTCAACTCAGAGACTGTCTACCCTAAGGGGGCTTTCCTTCCAGTCCCTCCTTCTATTCTGAACCCCTCTCATATTTAATACCTCCCCTCTGGGGTTCTCAGTACTATCCTGGGTAGCTGATGCCCCAGGGAATTCTAGCTCACAGCATAAAATAACAACAGATCTGCAGAAGGAAGCTACCTGAGAGAAGTTAAACTGGATGGCCTTTACCAGATGTAGCCGAATTAACAAGCGGAAAGAATAAGACTTTAAAATAAGCAAAGTGAATATCCTGAAAGAGATGGGGACAGAAGCGCTTTGTTAAAATAAAGCAGGTTACAGTTATAAAGAGGAGCCAACTGGATACCTCAGAGTTAAAAATAACACTTTTTTTTAAAGACCTCAGCAATGGGTTGGACATTAGAATGAACAGTGGATTAGAGAACTGGAGGGTCTACCTAAAGAGACATAGGATATCAACAGAAAAATTAAGAAATTGGGAGGACAGACCCAGTCATGACATCAACATAATAGAGGCCCCAGAGGAAGAAAACAAATAGGGAGAAAGAAATATTTGTAGAAATAATGCTGAAGAATTAATTACAGCTGCTTACCCAACACCTTGGGGGTGCTTTCTTAGGGTTTGTTGAAAGCTACAAGCTTAGCTGGACTATCTCCACTCACGTAAAAACAGGAAATTTTGGGGCGACTAGGTGGCTCAGTTGGTTGAGCGTCTGATTCGATTTCGGCTCAGGTCATGATCTCGTGGTTCATGAGATCGAGCCCCACTTCAGGCTCTGCGCTGACAACACATGGAGCCTGCTTGGTATTCTCTCTCTCCTTTTCTCTCTGTCCCTCCCCTACTCATGCTCTTTCTCTCTCTCAATATAAATAAATAAGCATTTTTTTAAAAGGTAAATATATGTAGTGTGTGTACTAAGTGTCAGATACATTGCTAGATCCCAAATATGTCACAGATAAAATCCTCTAGGAGAGACAAAACAAATGCACGGGAACAATGACCAAATATTATAAACATGGGAAAAAAATGATATAATTGAGTATAAAATTGGGTAATGCAGTCCATAAGTTTTATGAGTGTTAAATTTGTGGTGAGAGCAGGTTGAGTTAGGGTCTTTGGGATATACCTGACTTGACACCCATTCTTGTGAAGAAAATATATAGGACAGCAGTTCCCAAAGGGTGCCATATGGAACACTTGTATAGAATGGTCTCGGTTCCAAGCAAGTGTAGTGAAACTTGGCCATGTTTTGACTGCCTAACATCTAAGCGCCATTCCTATATGTTTGGAGAAATTCCTCATTTCAAGAGTCTATGCTGAAGCAAGAGCTGCTTCTTGTAGCTGCTCCATTGTACACAAATGGAAGAGCAGCACCTGCTTTCACACACACACACACACACACACACACACACACACACACACACCAAATTCAAGCACGGCCTGTGGCCTTGATACTATCAATCCAGACTTTGATTTGGGGGCCGATGAACAGGGAAGCAGCTGTTCAGCAACAACAGGGGCAACCTTGGTGTCCAGCAATGGCCATGGCAATGGGATGGTGGCACTTAAAACCTTCCACAGGCTTTCTGTTGCCCTTAGAGCAAAGCCCAACCTCTCCCACATGACTTTAAGACTCTTAAGGACTATAATGGTCCCTCACACACTGTCAGCTTCAGCCAAACTGATTTTCTCCTAATTTTTCAAACTTCCTTCTTGCCTTTTCTGCCTTCCTTCCTTCCCTCCCTCCTTCCTTATGCCTACTACACTGTTCCCTTTATTTGGACATTTCTCTTGTTCTGCCCTACATTTTTCTGGTTAATTCTTGCTCACCCGTTAGGAAAATATTCACCCGGAAAATCTATGTCATGTACTTGCACAGGAACTTGAATATTAATGTGATTCCTTAATTGGCATTCAATAGGCAAATCTGTGATCTCAGTGAGGGCAGACTATGTCTACATTGCCTAGTAATGTATCTCCTGTGCCAGAGTATTGCCTGGTACAGGACAGGGAGTCAAATATTTAGTGAATGAACAAAGTCCATTGCCAACCAGCTAGAATTTAGACTGTGTATTGTTCTGTACGCCTAGCCTGCCAATTGTTTAATGTGTTCTCATGTTTTTATTGGAATTGAAATGCTCAATATAAAATTTAAATCATAAGCCTAAAGAGGAAAGTTTATATAGATATATTTGTGTGTAGATTATTGTTGGCATAATGAAATTGGTGTGATGAGTTATGTAAAGCATGGTTCTTAGAAAAGTGTTTTGAGGGGTGCCTGGGTGGCTCAGGTGGTTAAGCGTCGGACTTTGGCTCAGGTCATTATCTCACAGTTCGTGAGTTCGAGCCCTGCATCAGGCTCTGTGCTGACAGCTCGGTGCCTGGAGCCTGCTTCAGATTCTGTGTCTCCCTCTCTCTCTGCTCCTCTCTGGCTCACGCTCTCTCTCTCAAAAAAAAAAAAAAAAAAAAGAAAAGAAAAACGGAAAAGAAAAAGTGCTTTGAATGCAAAATGCTGAGAATCTACAACTAGAGAGAACAAATCGCTCCCAAGGGTAAACTGCTCTTTTCAACAAGATGAATGTGCGGCGCCAGGAAAGCTGGAAGCCAAACGGTGAGAGGAAATTAATATCCTACGTGAGATGAACCGTATACGCTTCTCCTTTGCCAGGGGCGATTGGGCTTTTAAGTGTGTCTCCACACAGGAAAAACAAGACAGTCAACAACTGAGTGGGGAATCCATGGGAGTGGAAGAGCACTGCCCAACCCGAAGCCCCGGTGGGCCAGCTCTGCCTTCTGCTCGGCCTGGCGCCCTGCAGGTCACAGAACACTGTTGCCCATAGGCGAGGGAGGTGATAGGCTGGCTGTTACTGTTCCCATTCTACAGGTGAGGACACTGAGGCCCAGAGAATTTAAGTGATGTTCCAAGGTCACCCAGATAGTAGATGTTAGTGCCAGAAGTAAAAGCTAGGTCTATATATTTTTCTTTATTATGGTATAAATTTACAGAAGATGGTTTTCTAAGGCCAAATTGGGCAGAGGGAATTTTAAACATCACATCGATAACTATAGGAATTATTTTAATGCTATCTCTTTAAAGAAAAAGATGGTATAACTTGTGATTAAGGTAACTTCATTCCTTATAGTAGTTACGAAAATTTGGGGATGAAATGCTTAATTTAATAGGACTTTCTAGCCTCTAATAAGAAAGGGATTCAAGGGGTGCCCGGGGGGCTTAGTCAGTTGAACATCAGACTCTCATTTTCAGGTCAGGTCATGATGCCAGGGTCATGAGATCGAACCTCTCCCACTCAGTGTGGGAGAGATTCTTTCTCCCTTGGCTCCTGTCACCACCCCCCAGCCCCTCCTTCTTTCTCTCTCTCTCTCTCAAATTAATTAATTAGTTAAAAAAAGAAAGAAAGAGATTCAGGGGCGCCTGGGTGGCTCACTCAGTTGAGTGTCCGACTTCAGCTCAGGTCATGATCTCACAGTTTGTGAGTTTGAGCCCCGCGTCGGGCTCTGTGCTGACAGCTCAGAGCCTCGAGCCTGCTTCGGATTCTGTGTGTCTCTCTCTCTGCCCCACCCCTCCTCACTTTCTCTCTCTCTCTCTCTCTCTCAAAAATAAACATTAAAAAATAATAAATTAATTAATAAATAAATTTTAAAAACAAAGAGATTCAGAACTGCAAGGCCACTTTGCTTAGGGGCAGCTGTTTTCATACAGTAGTCCCATAATGGACCCTCCCAGCAGGCCTGCTCACTCAGCCCGAAGGGTCTTGGCAGGTGGGTACAAGTTGGAGATAGAGCGATGGTCAGGGAGAGACTCAGAGTCTTGGAGAATGACTTTATTGTTTAAAAATCCTTTAAATCTAATGTTGGGGTTGATTTATGTCCCCCTTGCCCCCACAAAATATATGTTGAAGTCCTAACCCCTGGAATCTATGAATGTGACCTTATTTGGAAGTAGGGTCTTTGCAGCTGTAATCAAGCGAAGATGAGGTCATTAAGGTGGACCCCGGGGGACAAAAATCACACTGGATTTTTTTAAAAAAGAGATAAGCATTAAAATAATTTCTATGGTTATTGATGTGACTGTTTAAAGTTCCTTCTGTCTGAATCGGCCTTCGAAGACCATCTTCTGTAAATTTATGCCATAATGAAGAAATATATGTAGAGCTAGATTTTATTTCTGGCACAAAGAAGAGGGAAATTTGGATACAGACATGCACAGAAAGGGCATCAGCGTGTGAAACAGAGACACACAGAGAGAACACCGTGTGACAAGAGGCAGACACCGTAGCGATATGGCTGCCAGCCAAGGAGGACTGAGGATTGACAGCCACCACCAAAAGGTACAAAGAGGCAAGAAAGGATTCTGTCCGGAGATTCAGAGGAACTGTGGCCAGGCCGACATTTTGAATTCAGACTTCTGGCCTCCAGAACTGTGAGAGAATACTTTCCTGTTGTTTCCAGCCACCCAATTTGTGGTACTCTGTTATAGCGGACCTAGGAAATTCATACACCTAGTACAGAATCTAGGCTAGCCACTTACTGTTCAGGGCAGTGCTAGCTTCATCTGGGGCCCTGACCATATTTCTTTTCCAGGGTAGAGCAGTGGGAAAATGAGCCACGTTATTTAGAGCAAAGACAGTGCAAAGTTCTGCAGCTAGCTGGGAGAGAGAGAGAGAGAGAGAAATCAGTGAAGTTAGCATAAGCAGGTCAAGCACTAAAATAAGGACAGACTATAACAAAATAAGCCAGAAGAGCAACAAGAATGCTTTGGTAACTGAGTGTTTGCTGCATCCCTGAACAACAAAGAGACTACACAAAATGAGGGTTGTCACTCAGAAATGGGCAAAAGATCATGGCTTCCTTTTTATTTGTACGATGAGATATTTTAGATATAGAAGCAAGCATTGAAAATAATGTAACACCTGTGTACCCACAACTGGGCTTAAGAAACAAAAAGACAATTAGAATTCTCTCTTTGCCCCCACCCTGGGCCATGCCTTTCCACAGGAACTTGAATGTTAATGCAGTTCCTTATTGGCATTCCACGTGTAATCTCCATGAGGGCAGACTATGTCTACATTGCCAGAACAATGCCTGGCACAGGACAGGGAGTCCAATATTTACTGAATGATCAAAGTTCATCCTAAAGTAACTAGATTCTAGACTGTCCTCGAATGTCCTTCATCCCCCAAAGTAATCCTCTTGGGGAGACAGTTCTTCATGGGACTCTTGATTTCTGCACATCTTACAGGGAGACACTGATTGAATTTTTTTCTATAATATCATCTCAAAGATATTTGTACAGCAAACAGCCTCAGAAGAGAGAGAATGTCGCTCTCTGGAGCAAAGGTGAGGCAGGTTTGCTGCCCGTTATAAAAGGTACGTGTTCCCTAAGCTCATGGCTCCTCTTGTGTTGTGCAGTCTGTCCGTCCGTATGTGGGCAGCCATCTGGGCCCATTCACATCGCCTCGGTGGTACTTGACGGCAAGAGGAACTGATGCCAATGTGCTGGTGCTCATGCTGCTTGCTGTGACAGAGGAATAAAGTCCTTTGTCCCTAACCCAGAAGTGTGTCTTCCATCAGTATCAATGAAACTGTGGCACTAGGGGTAAATAAAATCTCAGCTCCTTCAAAGCTTTTGAAAACAATTATCTTTTTTAAAGCTTATTTTTTTATTTTGAGAGAGAGAGAGCAAGCGAGCCAGGGAGGTGCACTGGGAGGGGAAGAGAGGGAATCCCAAGCAGGCTCCCCGCTGTCAGCACAGAGCATGTGGGGCTTGAACCCAAGAAACGTGAGATCATGACCTGAGCTGAAACCAAGGAGTCTGATGCTTAACTGACTGAGGCACCCAGGTGCTCCTTGAAAACAGTTATCTTAAATTTGGTGTTTATCACTTCTGTGTATGTATATTTTACTACAGACAGATGATAGGTAGATAGATGATAGATAAATAGATAGTATTGTTTTGCTTGTTTACAAAGTTTATGTAAACGAGATCACGCAGTATGTATCCTTCAGCAACCTGCTCTTTCTCTCAATTAATAGTCTTCAGAGTGACCCATACTGGTCCATGTCATAGTTTATTCATTTCATTCTTGTTCACAATTCCTTACGCTTATGTAAGAGCGTTCTTCTTGTGTATAAACTTAGTGGAAATTCTGAAATGCAATGTGAACCCATCTTCAGCTTTAGCAGAGATTGCCAACTTGCCCTCTGAAGTGGTTGTACTAAATAACATTTTCATAAGCAATATGCAAGAGTTCCTGTTTCTCTACATCCTTGCAAATGTGGTATCATACTTTTGAGGCTTTACCTTTCTGATGAGTGTAGAGGCTGAACATCTTTTCACATGTTCTTTGGTCATTCTACACCTTGCGGTTGCTCTTTATATATATATCCTTTACCTATTTTTCTAGTGAGTTGTTCTGTTTTTCTATGAGTTCTATATGTTCAAGATACTGATATTTTACCTGTTATATATGGTATATATGTCTGTTATAACATCTCCTATTCTATGGCTTGTCTCTTCATTCATGGTGTTTATAGTTTCTTGATTTCACAGTGAAACAGTAGGAGAAGACTGCATCCACAGTGGTGCCCAATGGAGTCAGGGATTCAAAATGGTGGTAATAGCATGATCTGACCAAACACTGTGCAGACTGGGATGCGAGAAGCTTAGGTTCCAGTCATGATTCTTCCATAGCTGAGTATCCTTGGGGAAGTCACAGCACTTCTACGTTTTGGGCTCCTTATTTGTAAATAATACCTTTGGACTAGATCATCTTCTTGAGCACCTTCCCAGATATAATAAGTTTCTCTAATGAGTCACGGTCATGTGCACCAAGCACACAATGACAGGACCTATGTGGACAAGTCCAACTTATCTACAGTTTGGGAAATGATGACCAGCTTTGTGCTGTTTTGCCTGGCTCCCCCACACAGGTAGCCACCTTGATCTTTGTGTACCCACAGTACATGCTCACATTGCTACCACAACATCATCACATTATGCTGTTGGTGATAACCTCATTTGTCTCTCTGACTAGATCAAGAGCTCCTTGAGGACACGATAGCCTTTAGTATGCCCGCAGCACATCCCAGCGCTCCTAACTCAGGGAATGTTTGATGAATGCTGGAGAGATCATGGAAGGGTAGCAGGAAAGGTTGGAAAGAAGGAGGGAAGGAAGGAAAGATCAAAGAACCTAAACACTCCCAAGATATACACCTTGTGAACATAACACACTTACTAAAACAATGCACATTAGGAAAAACAAATTCTATTTTAGCTATTTTATAAGTAGACTCGGTTTTTCAAGATCACACAGGAAAACAGGGCCATGCTTAATAATGGAAACCAATAATCTCTGATTTATAATCCGATGTTCCAACTAATAGAGCCTACAGCCTCACTAATGTCGCAACACAAACCAGATTTTAAATTAAACTCATTTTCATCGTCTTTATATAACAGAATTGTATTACTTATAATTTTGAACTTTTCCCTACTGACATGTTCCAAAAGATTAAAAAGGGAGTCTCGAAGCCTTCAGACCTTTCATAATTGTGATCTATATAATATCAGAAATGGGAGTACTTAAACCATTCTTCTCGCTTAGCTATAGCACAACCCCTTGCTTGGAATAAACATAGAAAGAAAATGAGATACATGTACAGTCATCCCCCCTTACCTATGGTTTCACTATCCACAATTTTGGTTACACATGCTCAGCCACAGTCCAGAAGCAGATGATCCTCCTCATGACGTATGGTCAGAAGGTCAATGGTAGCCTAACACTGTGTCATGATGCCCACGTCATTCACCTTGAGTAATCTCATCATATAAGAATTTTATTCCCTTACATCATCACAAGAAGGGTGTGTGCAATAGAGTAAGATATTTTGAGAGACAGACCACGTTCATATAACTTTTATCACAATTATCGTTATATTGTTCAATTTTATTATTAGGTATTGTTATTAATCCATCCTGTGCCTAATGTATAAACTTTATCATAAGTATGCATGTGTGGAAACAAGATGCCTTAATAGGGTTTGGTACTATCTGCAGTTTTAGCCATTCACTGGGGCTCTTGGAACATATCCCCCATGGGTAAGGGAGGGCACTAGTAGGTGCTCATGACAACAGAAAGAAGCAACAGGAGGGAAAGTCTTGGCTCTTAAGAATGGTCTGTTACGAGGTGTCATGATCCATTATGCATGGTCAACACTGTCCTTCATTCAGTTTTGCCTTTACATGGCTTATTTCACTACTGCAAATATCATCCAGTTTTCTCAGTTGCATGTTGGCCTCTGAAAAAGCAAAGTAAAATTTCAATAGGACTCTTTTTCCTTTCCTGGGGGTAATGTATTATCTATTTGTCTCAAAAAAAAGTTCTATCTCCTACTCTAATATATTTCTCTGCAATTTATTATGTCAGTATCTCTGAGTTTGTTTTTATTGTAATTAGTAAGATCATTATTAAATAATACAAAAGTAAGTGGATTACAAGAGCCAGACAAGGAATAAAATTAGGGTGTGGCAACGAGCAGTGAGTGGGGTAACCATGGTGGTGATACATCTGTTCTGCCTACAGACCTCCTTCCTTCCAGCCCAGTTTTAGCCCCAGAAGACACGAGCTTCCAGATATGCTAGTGACATTTGGTGGCCTTAGGGTTACGCATCTCATAATAATGGGCAGTGGGCAAGTTGCTGACAAATGGGGTCATCCACTAGATGGTTCCATTGGAACAGTACTTACCAAAGTGTAGGCTCCAAGCCATGTGGATCGGAGTCCCCCAACATGCTTGTTAAGCATGCATACTTTTAAGTCCTATTCTTGATCTGTTGAATCAGAAATGCTAGGGGTGGGCTCGATGGATTTGAATGTCAAAAAGCACACTGAAATTTGAGAACCGCTGTCTTAAAGTGTGAAAAAAAAAATGGAGGGAAATCCCTTCTGGTACTAAGTACCTAAAAAGGGAAGAGGAGGCTACATTTCTAGGTAAGGAAAATGGAACAGAGGCTAGAGATGAAGCTTGCCTAGTTCACAGCTTTCCTATGGTTTTATCTCAGTTCTGACTGCTGTAGATTTAAGCCAGACTAAAAGTGTGCTCTGAAATCATGTGCTGGATGCACAATGCTGGTGAGTGTTTGTATTAGGAACCACAAAAGTGAGCTTGCTTCTGAGCTAATTCATTTTGTCCACATTAAGGACACCAAAGATGAAGTTTGCAGCTTCCTAAAAGAGTCCACGTTGGATTTAGCTATCTCTGCCTTTCATAACTCCCCTATACATTCACGGACTGACCGATGTTGACCCACGGGTATGATCTTTATGCCCCTGTTCAGGAGGAAGAAGTTACAGAAGATGAGACCTTCTGCCTTCAGCAACCTTAAAGATTTAAGGGTCAAAATTGCTCAGGGAGGATAGGATGAGCCAGCATAAGGCAGGATGAGGGCAAAGCACAAGCAACACCCCCCCACACCCCCCATGGGATATGTGTAACATTCCTCAGGCACTTCTGGCTGCCCCAGAACAAAGGAAAGGGGAAAACAAATGATTAACTGATAGAGATCACAGTCATGCAGGACAGGAGTCTCCATCAATTTACAATATGTCTTAGGAAAGTACAAGAAAAGGTAATCGTATCAACAGTCTAATCTCGGGAAACCTAAAGACTCAACTGTCATGCTTTCCTCCATAGTGATGTGGGGAACAAAGAGGAGAATAAAATGTAAATAACATTAAATTTCCTTATAACCTGTAGCCCATGGACAAATACTGGAGACAGACACAAAGTATAACATTTCTCCAGGAACCCCCTCCTGTCTTACTTAATGTTAATGCCTTACTAAAGGGAAAACAACCTGAGCTTGGCAATAGCAAGGCCTCCAGTATCTTAGGAGTCCTCTTTAGCATATGAAAGTCCTTTTGGAGACCTCCCTTTTGCCTTTACCTCCCCCAACTCTATAGTAAATAACCATTATATAACCTCTTCACAACCCCAGTGCAGTGCCTATAGGTCCTGTCCCTGTGCTTTAATAAAATCACCTTTTTGCACAAAAAAAAAAAAAAAGAGCTAGGGAGGTAAACAGTTAGAATACCACATGGTTCACAAGGAGATACCACTCCACATCTACAAGGATGGTTATAATCAAGAAGATAGTAACAAGTGTTGGCAAGGACTGGAGAAAATGAAACACTTATATATTACTAGTAATGCAAATTGCTAGAATGTAAAATGATGAATCTCTTTGGAAAACTTTTTGGCAGCTCCTCAAAAAGTTAAACAGAGTCACCACATCATGAAACAATTCTACTCCTGGGTATACACTCAAAAGAATTAAAAACATATTCACACAAAAACTTGTATATAAATGTTCCTAGCAGTATTGTTTGTAATGACCAAAACAGCTAAAAGGTGGCAACGACCAAACTGTCCATAAACTAAAAAATATATGTAAACAAATGTGGGATATGCAAACAATGGAATATCATTTAGCAATAACAAAAATGAAGCATTGATACATGCTACGACATAGAAGAATCTTGAAAACATAGTGCTGTGTGAATTAAGTCAAATACGGAAGAGCATATAATATTCCCTAAGTCCAGAATAGGTAAATTCATAGAGACAAAAATCAGATTCGTGGTTAACAGGGATTAGGGGAAAGAGGGAGTGAGGAGTCATTGCAGTGAGTACAGGGATTCTTTTTGGAGTGATGAAAATATTCTAGAATTAAATAGTGGTGATGGTTGTATAGCTCTGTGAATATACTGAAAGCTACTGAATTGTACACCTTAAGAGTGGGTTGTGCAGTGTGAATTATATCTCGATTTTAAAAGTGATGGAAGAAGTGTTCAAGAAAAAAAATAATAAATTCCACTACATGAAAAAAAATGCTTTGCGGTTGTCTTATAGGGAAAACTCACTTCCATTGTCTTCTACTCACACTCAACACTTCTGATACCAAATGTATGGGTTTTTCACACATTAAGTAACACTGTGACACCAGCTGGGTGTCCTACAGTTTAGTTCAGGTCTAGCTGGTTTTAGCATCAGATCTCAGCGGTTAAGGGCTCAGTCCCACAAGGCTGCCCATCCCCTCATTTAAGATGTCAATCGCATGGCACCTGGGTTGCTCATTTGGTTAAGCATCTGACTCTAGATTTTAGCTCGGGTCATGATCTCACAGTTCATGAGATTGAGCCCTGTGTCGGGCTCTGCCCTGACAGTGTGGAGCCTGCTTGGGATTCTCTCTCTCTCTCTCTCTCTCTCTCTCTCTGCCCCTCCCCTGCTTGCACACACACTCATGCATGCACTTTCAAAATAAATAAACTTTAAAAAAAAAGATGCCAACTGCACATCCAGGTATTGGGGGAAAACTGAAAATTCCCAGAGCCACTAAAGGCCTTTTCATATAGGAGGATGCCAGGATGGAATTGCCATCTGAGGGAGCAGAGCCGTGGGGATAAGACTCGCTAAGGTAGTGTCAATGAAGAGAAAAACTACGAGAACTATCAGAGCATCATGGAGGGGACAGAGTCAGGATATGGACAGCACGAAGGAGGTAGAAGCAGTAGAACTGGATGACCTGTTGACTGAGAAAAGCTGTTTCAACATTAAAAAAGCAAATTGTTTTAATGAAGAATAATATAAGAGATCCAAATAGTAACATATGATATCCATGCAGTTCTGTTTGCTCTCAACTTCCATTTTTTTTAAGTTTATTTATTTATTTTGAGAGAGAAAGAGAGTGTGCACGGAAAGGGCAGAGACAAAGAGGGAGAGAGAGAAAATCCCAAGCAGGCTCTGCACAGTCAGCGCAGAGCCCAGTACAAGGCTCCATCTCACGAACCGTGAGGTCATGACCTGAGCCAAAACTAAGAGTCTGACGCTTAACCAACTGAGCCACCCAGGCGCCCCTCAGTTTCTGTTTTGAACGTGTACAGATCTTCAGGATTTAACCGCAAGATTTTCTTGTGTCATTTCTTCTCCCCAATAAAGAAGCTTTCAAGAGAACACTGAGGCTTTAATACAGCGGTGGGGGGGGGGGGGAGTCTCATGCGAAAGATCAAGTTTTACTTTTTCTTTCCTACCCTGTCTTTTTTCTATTTTGTTCTTTCCATTTAGCCTATGGTTTTATGAACACTGAAGGAAAATACCAAAACCATTAGATCCAGGACTACAGTTCAATTTTCTGTCTTTCAAACAGCATCTATAGTGTTAAATCCTTGGGTTGATACGCGTATTCAGAAGGAGCCATGGAGCCGCTGATGTAGAAAAGCATTTTGTCTCAGGGATTGATTTATGCCTTGGAGCAGGGCAAAGAGAAGAATGCTCAGCCCCTGTGGTATCTGTTGCTAGGTGAGCATCAGGCCATCTGCTAGGCTTGAATAAAACGTGGCAATAACATTTTGGATTGAAGCACGGAATGATTTTCCAAAAACAAAATTAAAGTTTGTCAGCAACTGAGGATCTTGTAGGTCTTTTTTTTTTTTTTTTAAATGTATTTGCATCCGTAGCATTTATATTCAAATAAGAAGAGAAGAACACCAACATCTTTCTTTTTCTCTTCTGGACTTCTTCTCCAAACCTTGTATTGACTGTCCAATTCCAACTACTCAGCCTGCCATTTGAAGCCTCCAGAATCTGGTTTCAACCAAGATAGTGTCAGGTGTCAGCTATGATTGTGTGTGTGTGTGTGTGTGTGTGTGCGCGCGCGCACGCGCGCACACGTGTGATTTACCTTACCCCTTTCTCTGCCCCGGCTCACAGGTGAATGCCGTGCGGGTATATGTGAACAGTTCCTCCGAGAACCTCGACTACCCAGTCCTCGTTGTGGTCCGCCAGCAGAAAGGGGTGCTGTCCTGGCAGGTTCCGCTGCTCTTCCAAGGCCTGTAAGTGGATCTTCTCTGGGACAATTTCAGTACATCTGGTTTCTTTCAATGACTTAGACCTTAATCAGCATTTTCCCTAGGAAAAGGACAAATCAGGCTTTTGGCGTAATAAGTGCAAATAATGATCATGGCACATAGCCCGACCATTTCGAGTGTGTTCACCTTCCATCCTCTTAGAATTCAGATAAACACTCTGCCTAGATTTGTAGCACCTGAAAGAGCCTTTAATTCCATCCAGAATATTCTGTAGTTCTTGGCTAGTGGATCATCCACTGAGGACAGAGTTAGGCTCAGCAGTCAATGTAAATGAGTAACACCTCCTCCATTCTTCAAAATGCCCACAGAGTATGCATTCTTCATTCCAGAGTATTTATTAAGCACTGCTAGGTGCTAGAAGCTAAGGAAACCGCAGTAGGGGCTGGGGAAGTGAAGAAAAACTTCATGCCTTCATGAAGTTTATATTTTTGCAGAGAAACTGTGTACTATGGCACTACTAAGACAAAAAGCCAGAAAACATTCAGACATATACACAGTATGGTGTTAAATCATTTTTAGTGGCTGAGTAATTTGAGGATCAAAATAGTCACTCTCGCAGCCTTGACTTGGTCTCTGGGGCTTTTTTTTATGTTCCATTCAGTGAAAGCTTGAGTAGAAATATGAAATCAATTGGTTGTTTTACCAAGACAGTTTTCCCTTCAAAATGTGGTATTTTTTCCTCATTGAATTAGAAACATCATTGAGTATAATGTAGACATGATCAAATCGAACTGGCCAGCACTGAAGAGTGCTTGAATCCTGTTATCACAACACACAAACTTATGCCAAAGACACCAGTTCTAAATCACTATCTGTAGGTCCGGTCTGAAATTCAAAACATAAGGACTCCAAAACAAGTTGGGAGAGAAATGAAATAAGATCGGCTTTTTTCCCTGCATGTTGACTGAGTCTCTCTCTTGTTCTTGCTGGTTTTTCCTTCCACCGGCTGCTACAGATACCAGAGGAGTTACAACTACCAGGAAGTGAGCCGCACCTTATGTCCCTCAGAAGCAACCAATGAAACAGGACCGCTGGAGCAACTGATATTTGTAGACGTAGCATCCATGGCACCCCTGGGGGCCCAGTACAAACTGCTGGTTACCAAGATCAAGCACTTCCAGCTACAGTAAGCAGGACTTATTGTGGCCTTTCTCTATTCATTTGTCTCCTGTTGCTGTCCACTTTCCAAGTCAGCACTCAAGAAGGAAATTATCCACTTGGCATATTGTCTAAGAACCTTCTGAACTCACCTACTCACCGCTGGGCAGCAGGCCCATAATCTGTGCAACAGGGAAGCAGTAGGCACCGGTGCAGGGGGGAACAGTGCTTGACAGCATGGATGTATCTGTTCTCTGGGGTCTGTAAGGACTCTGTCTGTCTGTAGTCTAAGCAAGAGGCCTGGTGACTGGGTACTTTTATATTATGCATCAATGCCACTCTCCTGAAGGATTTTCTTCTAAGGGAGACCTTAACCTATTTTGCTTGTCCTTACTGCTATTCCAGTTTTCTCCTTCCAGGTTAGGAATGTATACAGGTACAAAATAATGTTATGTGGCTTTGTCCTTTGTGCAAAAACTCATGCTGAGTTCCTCCTTCTCCTTGCACTACCATCCTTTGAAACTAAGTCTGTGGGATTCACCATCTCAAACTGTTCATCTTAGAATACATTCAGTTGTGGGAATTGTCTCAAGGGATCTGTTCTCTTCCAGAGAGATAATAGAATATTAAAATATTTTAATAAATAAATATTAAAATAAAATAATAAAATATTTCATAAAGCTGTGTGAAAATTTAAACAGAAAGGCTAAGGTCATTCCTTAATAAGGCCAGAAAGCTCCGGGACTTTTCTGCGTCATTCTCTTTTAAGACTAAGGCTTCTCAACGGTTCATACCATTTCCTCTTCTCTGTTTTAAATAAATTTTAAAAGAAAATATTGTTAAATTGATTTATTAAAATTAGAATTTTAGTCATCAAAATGTTTCACTAAGAGAACAAAAAGATAAATCATAGACTAAATGACAACACACATAACTGTAAAGTGTTATGAACCCTTTATACAGCAGAATACATAAAGAACTTCTGTAAATCAATAAGAAAAAACAGGCAAGCTCTTGGCTGCTGTCCCCATTATCACCCACCCTTCTGTGGATCTGGCTTCTTATAGGGAAGAATATTGGCACTGATAAGTCTGGGTACTGCTGAAGATGGAGACTGGGACCCAGGTGTGTTCAGACCTGTGTGCCCATAGGGCCAGACTCAGCTTCACTGGAACAAAAATGTTTTCTGAGAAAAAAATGAGGAGATCTCAGGAGCAGAAACTACACTTGAGAAAAAAAAAATCCTGTGACCTAGACCTCTCACTAGAACTTTGGACAGACAGTGAAGAGTCTCAGAAATTGAATCAATGTTTGTATTTACCCAATGAAAAAAATATATATAATATAAACACATTCAAATATGCCAATAAAAAGACTAAGAATGTCAATGAGATTTAGAAAAAAAAGGAAACTGTATGTGTTGCTTACAAGAGTACAATCTTAAATAAAAGAATATATAAATGTAAATAAAAGGATAGTGAAAGAAATAATACTAATACTAACCAAAAGAAAGTTGATGTAGTATATCATATTTATAATATATTCCTTAATGTAAGAAGCATTACGGGAGATAGAGGGATAGTTCATATTTCTAAAAGAATCAATTCTAAATTTGTATGCACCTAGTAACTTCACTTCATAATATACAAAGCAAAAATTTCGGAATGAAAAGAATTGACTAATTTGCAACCTTTGTGGAGATTTCTCTTTAGATAATAGAATAAATAGACCAAAACATAATTAGATAGAACAGGCATTGGCAATCTATGGCCCACAGACTGGCCGCTGGGTTTTGTAACTAAAGTTTTATAGGAACACAGCACTATCCATTCATTTACATATTGTCTCTGTCTGCTTTCATGCTACAATGGCAAAGGTGAGTAGTTGGTTTGGAGACATTATGGCCTATAAACCTAATATATTTACTATCTGGCCCTTTAAGATATAAAGAATAGATGAACATGAACAGCAAGCCTGAACGAATTAATGTATAGGCAATGTATCTTGAAATGACAGAATGCCTAACCTTTTCAAGTGCAATTGCAATATTTACCAATTGCCAAGCTCTAATGCATGTCTTGATAGATTTAAAAGAACCAAAATCCTGTATATGGAATTGAGGTAGAAATAACTACAAAATGATACCTATAAAAATCCCCAAATGTTTGTAAATTAAGTAGTTTACTTCTAAATAAATTATGAGTCAGAAGTAATTACCATGAAAATTAGAAAATATTTGAACAAATGATGATGAAAATATGACATATCCAAACTTCTGAGATGCAGCTAAGCACTGCTTAGAGGAAAATGTATAATTTCAAAGGTATATATTAGGAAAGAAGAATGGCTAAAAATCAGCATGGTAAGTATCCATTACAAGAAGTTAGAAAGTAAAACTCAAAGAAAGTAAAAGAAAATAATAAAATAAGAGCATAAAACAATGAAATAGAGAACAAATCAACAATGGACAAAATCAACCAAACCACAAGTCAATTATTTGAAATGACTAGTATTATTTTTATACCTGTCTTTAAAAATATAATAAAGCAAGCCCTACACTTACCAATTTCTATAATTTGAAAAGACTGATGATACAATTTCACTCCTACTTATTATAAATCCAACTCCTAAATATACAATTGTCCTATTCAGCCAATGGAATACTACACAATAATAAAAACGAACAAATGATTGCTGTACCTAGCAAGGTGATAACTCTCACAAATGCAATGTTAAGCAAAAGAAGCCAGACAAAGGGAATACATACTTTTTGGTTCCATTTATGTAAAGTTTAAAAACAGGCAAAACTATTCTGTAATATTAGAAGTCAGGATAGTGGTAACTTGGAAGAGGAAAGAGGAAGATTATGATTGGTTACCTGGTGAGAATTCATTCAGAGAGATATTTATGACTTGTGCTTTTTTCAGATGTGTATCATACTTCACTAAAAAGATTATTTTTTTGATGTCAGAATATTTACAAATAGTATATATGACTTTTTGTAGCTCATTTTTCTGATCAGAATGTTTTGCTCTATTATAAAGCTCACCTTAAATATTCTAAGGCAGTTTGTAAAGAAGTCTATAGCCAGGAGAGTTGCTAAGGAATCGAATATTTATCTTGGTCTTCTCTGCAGCTCTTGACAGTGTATGCCCATAGAAATGGATGGACAGATGGATGAATGAATGGTTAGAAGGATGGAGCAGTAGTCACAGCATTTTTTCCAAGTCTCTCCATTAATTTTGGTGTAGAAGAAAGTGACGTGGTAATTTTAAGAGCAAAAACCTCTCACTCCCACCCCATCCTCCCCAAAAAAGGCAGAGAAAGTTTCTCTGGTAGATAAAATCCACCCAGATCAACTAAGTCAGAGTTTCTAGGAGGGAGGTTTGAGCATTAGTATATATATTTTTAAAGTTCCCCAGGTGATTCTAATGTGTAACCAGAGTTGAGAACCACTACCTCTAAGCAATTTGTAAATATGGTGCTTACATTTAATTATTTTAATACTTAACTATTTATGATATTCAACAATATGGGAATTCATGGTGATACATTTGAAGGAGGTTGTAGCACATTACTTGACCAGAGTACAGTTTGAACTTCAAAGAAGCATCATAATCACTGATAGGGGTCTGTGTCTTTGACCTGTCACTGTCACCTGGTGGCAGTGTACTTGAATTCTGGGGCTGGTTCTAGGGCTGTGAGGCTAATTAGACCCTTGGGAGAACTGAATACTGTGAAACTGAAATCATAAGGTCACAGGTCTGCACAAGTGTTAATGAATGATATGCATGGAGATGGAACTGCAAATCTATTCCCTCGCATTGTTTTCTGTTTCCACCTCTTATCACGTGACTCGACCTCAGCAACCAGATGATCAGAGCATTTCAAGATGTACACAGTTATTAGGGTTTTTATGAGAATACGATAAGTCTGAAAAGAGATGGTAACCGAAATAATTATGTCTCATTCTCCTTGGCTCCGGTTTGTCCCACAAAAAAGAGCCAGAAATTCAAAGGATGATAATAACAGGCAAGAGCTGAGGATTGTAGTGAGATCTGAAGTCTAGGTATTGAGAGAAATGCTGAAAAATCACTCAAAATTCCCACCATGGTGGTTTCTGTTGCATGTTTTTGAGTGGCACACTAGAAGGTATATGAAACATGCTTCAGGATTTTTTTTCTAGTACCCTAAATTTTAATAATGAAAGGAACTTTTGAAATTGAATCTGCTCACCTCATTTTTACAGATGAGCGAACTGGTGCCCAGGGAGGTTAAGTGACTTATCCAAACACCTGGAAAGGAAAGGGTAAAATCAGGACTAGATGCTGCTTCTGACTCCCAGTTCTGAGCAATTGCCAGTATAATATGCTATTTCTACTTTGTGTTTAATGCTGTCTTTCCAATGTTTATGTTGCTCTAAATATGTTTCTCAATTCCATGAAGCATTTATTTCAATTGAGTCTTAAAAAGAAAATTCTGTCTTAAAGCACTGCCATCCAACTCTCCCTCACTCACCTACACACACACGCGCGCGTGCGTGCACACACACAGCTCTGCCAACCATTCGTTTTCCCAACTCCAATGCCTTGGTGTTTGGTGTTGCGGAGTGTGAAGTCGCAGACAGGGAAGAGCAGGAGGCTGTAGGAGTAGGCAGGCACCTGATCGTGGGGTGGAAGGAGCCCGGAAGGAGTGTGAAAAAATTTTGGCAGTCGTCTAAGTCGTAATGGTTGTGTGGAGGATTTGAAGGGGACAAAACTGGATGTGGAAGATTAGAAGGCTGATGCAGTAGTCAAGATAATAATAAGATGAACTGAAGAATTTAAAGATGACACTGACAAAACTTGATTGGTTATATGAGAAGTAAGGGAAACAAGAGAGTCACAGATGGCCTGCTACCTCATAAGTAGTCAAAACGGAAAAAGACATTGCGGAAGGAAGGGAGAGAGGATAAGTTCACTCTGGGACATGTTGAACTTGACGTACAGATGCTTGACAGAGTGTTGGATATATAGCAGCATGATGCTCAGAAGAAAGTTCTGGCTTACAGAGAGCAGACTCAGTAGAAGTGCTTCAGGGAGGCAGGCCCATAGTGTCTGAAGTGGAATAACAGGAAACAGGGTGGAGACACAGGTAGTAGTACCCAATCCTTGATCTTTGAGATCTTAAATGCTGCACTAAGGAGTTTAGACTTCACCTGTCAGGTTATAGGAGCCACTAAAGGATTTCAAGCAAAAGAATAAAATAAACACATCTGATTTTGGAGATGAATTTAGTGGTCATGTGGAAGATGAACTGAAGAGAGAAGAGGGTAGAGACATATAGGCAAATGAAAAGTTATTTGAGTAGAGAAGAATAAACAAGGATTAGGGACTGAGTATATCATAGCAGCAACAAAGTTGCCAGGGAGAAAAAGAGTTTAGTAATATACATAGGGATAATTCACAAATTCAAAAAAATACATGTGGCAGAATAAAAAATATATAGTCCCATATGAGTACCTGCAGCCCTTTGACCCTCCTCCAGTCTTCTAAGTAGGGATTTGAGTCTTTGTGTTGAGAGAGTTTCGAGTGAGATAGTTCAGCTAGCAAGCTGTGAAAATTGGTAGATTTTTTTTTGAGGAAATGGATGAGTGAAGAGGCTTTTAGACCATTTGGTCATGGGTCATACTAGGTAATCACCCTTAGGTATTTGGGGGTAGACCACAGTAATGATTCCATGACTTTTCCAATTGTTTTCTTAGCAAATGCTGTGTTGGGCAAAGATAGTGCTTCAGGTGGGTCTGGTGCTTCCCGGTTGCGTTTACACTAAGGGTAAGACTTGGCGATCAATCAGATGTAGAAGTCGATAAAAAGGGAGTCCACGATGACTCCAGCAATGATGTCACAAGTCTGGTGAGGTTTCCCACCAAAGAGACATAGTGGCTCAGGAAATGACAGCACGTTCCACTTTGATGACGTGGAATTTGAGGTGTTTGAGGGACAGCCACGTGCAGAAGCCCAGCGGATAATCACTCTTCCATGACTGGAGCTCAAGTGATAGCCCTGAGCTGGACACGGAGACTTGAGATTCACTGACATTTTTGTGGATTTTGTGGCAATTGAATATATATTTAACATATAATATTTAAATATAATGTTTACATTATATTAATGACAAAGTATTAAAATAGTATTTAGTATATAATATTTAATTGGAATAACATACATTATATAGTATATATACAATATATAGTATACTATAATAGTATATTGTATTATAGTATACTAGTGTATAGTATTATATACAATATATATTATATATAATATATAATATACAATATTATATTATACAATATATATATTATAATACAATATGTAGTGTATATTATACACTACATAGTATACAATGTATAGTATACATTATATATACACTGTATAGCATATAGTATATGTACAATATATAATATTATAATATACTAGTATATAGTATTATAGTATACTAGTATATAGTATTATATATATAGTATACAGTATTATACTGGTATATAGTATTTTATATATATATATAATGTAATGACTAAAGAAAATGAGGTCAAGAACAGGACTGTTTTATGTAAGGGATGTCCTGAGAAACAGGAACTATCAAAAGAAGTTGAGTAGCCACAGCCAAATGTGTGGGAGAAAACCCAGGAAAGCAAGTGTCACAGAGCCCAAGGGAAGAAAGAGTTTCAAGGCAGAGGGAGTGGTCATCAGAGTCAAATGTCACAGAGAGGTGAAGTTAAGGACCAAGTCACTGGCTTTAGCATTTAGGAGGTGACTTCCCCTCAGCAAAGGCAACTTCAGGGGGATCGTGGGAAAAGAATCCTGATGTCAGCGGGGAGAGGAAAGAACAAATGAGGGATGAGAGCAGAATACTATTTTAAGAAGCTAGTTTGTGAAGGAGAAGGAAGATATAGAATGACATCACAATAGCAAAATATAAGAAAAAGGGAGTCATTTTGTTGGGGTGCTTTTGTTTGCTATTTATTTTAAAAGTGGTTGGGATTAGAGTATAGTTATAAACCAAGGGTGTATAAAATTTATAGGACCGTTGAATTTTGTAGAAGCAGAGTCCCAGAGAAGGGAAGAAAGGATAGGATGTATCACATCCATTCAGAGTTTGTACTTCTACTTAGACCAGGGCGATGAGGTGGAGGGTTACACATGACCAGAGGGTGGGCGGAAGGGTTGGGTGAGCGAAGGGAGTTCATGACAGATGGCAGTAAGGAGATAACAGGGAATGATATTCTGAAGTCCATAGTCCAAATGAATAATAGGGCATAATTTCCTTCAACAAACAAAGTGGGGGTTTGCACACTCACTGGGCTCTGTGCCAGGGGCCGGCTCTCATAAGATGAAGATGTCGTGTATCACACAGTCCTCTCTGGTACCCCCTCAAAAACTACTTAGCTTTTGTCCCTGCTTCTCTTCTCACCTATCCTTTCTTCTCAACCCCTTTCCTCTTTTCTTCTGTTTTTTTTTCCCCCCTCTTTCCTGTATGTATCTCTCCTCTCTCTTCTATCTTCTCTCTTCCTCTTCATTTCCTGCCTCCCCTGTTTGCACACCCACCTCTCTTGACACCATCTGGTCTCTTTCTCTTCCTCCCTTCTTCAAACTAACCAAAACGGGAACAAACTCAGCTTTTAGTTTTTATTTTATTTGGTTTTATTTTAAGCCTTTGTTTCCTGTGTTTAATTTTTTTTAACAAATAAGTTGAAATGTGTATACTTCTTTCTCTAGAGGGGTAAAGAGTCTCAGTTAGCTTTGTTCTGTTAGTTAATGATTCTTGGTAAACTAAACCTCTCCCAGCCTGTCAGGGCCCACGGGGAAGGAAGCAAAATGTTTCATCTGCAACAGACATGATGTTTATTTAACACACGCTGTTGACTCTATGAGAAAGAGAAGACTTAAATGTGATAGTCTTAAAGAAAACCATGTTTTGGAAGTTTGCATGTGATTACATTGGTAAAGAAAACATAAAGAACAAAGGGAGAAAAATCATATTGATACCAACACTTTCAAAGTATAAAAAAGAAATTTCTGGCCAAAGAATACTGGTTGCATCTGGAAATCTCATGCTGTCTGTTGCTAGCCAAGAAAATCAGTGTCGTTTTCTTTCCTCTGACCTGGCAACGAACAGAATGGAAGGCCCCGTGTTGCCCTGGTAACAGCAGATGACACCACACTCACTACCCAGCCACACACGGCACCGGGGTTCCGACTCTGGTCATGGAATCTCAGGATCAAACACGCAACTGGATTTGACACTGACTTTGGCTTTGTTAGCTGACTTAGAGCCACAAGTTTTCCACTGGGCTTCAGCAGAACCAGTCCTTGGCACGGATAATTTCTGTTGAGAGCAAATACATACGCATTGCACCCATTGTTAAATTCCGAGCCCAGTCTGCCAACAGCCCAGAATCGTTGGTCGTTAAATTTAGAAACAGTGCTCAAGTTTTATGACTTGTAAACAACGCCTCCAATTATAAACTTCTTGTTAAATGTCTTGACATGTCCTTTATAAAGGAATCTTTAATAAAGTTTTTTAAACTGTTTTACTTTTTATAAAAGGAAAATAAGAGGTGGAGGGAAAGACTCGTTACAGCGCACCGAGGGATGAAAAAGTTTGGGCTCAGGTTCTCCAAAATTCAGGCCAAACAAAGTAGTTGCTTCCATAGGTAGGACTTCATGGGTATATAAAGACATAAAATTGATCCCCTCCCCAGTTTGATCATTCTTTTTTTTTTAAATTTTCTTGTAACATTTATTCATTTTTGAGAGACAGACAGAGCATGAGCAGGGGAAGGGCAGAGAGAGAGAGACAGACACAGAATCCGAAGCAGGCTCCAGGCTCTGAGCCATCAGCACAGAGCCCGACACGGGGCTCAAACTCACAGACTGTGAGATCATGACCTGAGCTGAAGTTGGCCGCTTAACCGACTGAGCCGCCCAGGCGCCCCCAGTTTGATCATTCGTGAGAGTGGAAACCAAGACCCCATGCAGTCACTTGGTCAGTCTGATGGGGCTAGAATTCCTTTCACAAAGGGTAAGGCTCTCCTTGCATCTAGTTTAGGATGGTTTTCTTTTACATAATAATTTTTACTTGCTAACTTAACTTTTCTCTCACTTTTCCCCCTTTTCTCTCTCCTGCTTACATTTCTCAGGACAAATGTTGCCTTTCACTTCACCGCCAGCCCCTCTCAACCTCAGGTAAGTGAAGCATTTCCAGGTTATCATGATTCTACCTGCTGACATTACCCGAAGCACCCATAGTAATAGGTAGAGTCAGCATGCAGTATTGCCCTTGACCTTTCACAACCTGAGATATATTCGTATTTTTGGAATGTCGTTCATATTGCTGGGATTTTTAGACACAACATTCAATCTTATCCCCTTAATTGCTGTGAAATGGGAGGCATGACATTTGTTTGCAGATGCCCCTTTGCTCAACTTTTAGCAAATTGTGCACCTATTATGCACCAAGGATGGTATTAGACTATACTAGGTGCTAGAAATATGCAGTGAAGAAGGAGATATAACTTCTGCCCTCATGGGCCTTATTATCAAAATGGGGACGGACAGGTCATGGGAGGCCAAACACAAAACAGATACACAAATAATTAATTGACTGAGAAATACAATAAAAATGAGACAGATTTTAATTTCTGGAGTGTTACGGGTAGAATAAATTAGTTTCTCCTGTCATAAAGAGAGAGCAGGAATGCCCACATTAGAAGAATGAGATATTTGCGTTGGACTCTTCGTTAAACCATAATCATAAGTAGAATAAATACATGAAAACTTTAAGCTGCTTTTCCATGGACACTTCTAGCTACCTTCCTTTTTCTTTCACAGCTTCTGAAACAGTTAAGTCTTTGCAATAGCAGGCTTATCACAGATTTATTTAATGTCCCGATATTTATTGTGAATCTTCTGCAGGCTGTAATACAGCTTAGGTCATGAATGGCTATTTAATTTTTGCATTGGATATATTAAAACTGGGATTAATGCAATACATGGCTATTGTTGTAAATCTATTACAAGCACATATGTGCTGGTAAATATTTAACCACCAGTTTCCAGAGAGAACTCCCTGATTTGTAGCATTTACCTATTTCTGTGGTATAAATTCCTCTATTATGGCCAGTCTTAAGTTGCCAACATGATGGCCTTGAAAACAGAGTTGGAATGAGATGCGCACAGTCAGCTCCCCAAACCTGTATGAGCCAACTCCCACGCATATTTTAAGACTTAAATTTCCCATCAACGAAAGCCTGCATAGTGCAAATATACTGCCACCCAGTGACAGAAGAAGACTACAGGCCCACATGGATTGCCCTCAACATTTATTGCCACTAAATTCATGAAATATGTGAAAGTGCTAGTTGCTAGGTGCAATGGGAGATATCCAAAAAGGGAGGGGAAAACTTATGTCCCAGCTACAGAAAGAGTATAACCTAATAGTGCCGTATGGAGCTATACTAAATACGTAACTAGGTGAATGCTGAAATGCATTCTCGGTTTGTAGAAAATCAGTGATATGGGGCACCTGGGTGGCTCCGTCGGTTAGCTCAGGTCATGATCTCACAGTTCACGAATTTGAGCCCCACATGGGCTCTGTGCTGACAGCTCAGAGCCTGGAGCCTGCTTCTGATTCTCCTTCTCTGTCTGTCCCTCCCCTACTCGCACTCTGTCTCTGTCTCAAAAATAAACATTAAAAAAATTAAAAATAAAGAAAATAAGCGATGATTATGTATTATGGCTTTCTCTTATTTTAAAAAAGGGTATGTAAATATGAAATTCTAAGTAGTTTGTATATAAATCTCAAACTAGAGTAAAACATACTTAGAACAAACTAATAAAAGATAGAAATTCATTCATACCTATGAAAATCTTACTTTACTATTAACTGTTCCCATTTTGACCTAGAATTTATAGCCTCTTCAACTGTAGAGAAGATTTTCCATTTATAGAAATTCACCCAAATGATTGCACATTCTCACAGAATCTTGGTCATCAGATAGAAGCGGGTTACAGAAACTGGGTAGGTAATGAAGACCCAAGATGGTGATTTGTGGCCTAAATTCCAGTCATTGCTTTGGGTACTTGTCATTTGCTTCTTTCTGATTAAAGTAGGTTCTCGAGGCAAGGGTCAAAAGTGTTTATTTGAGGTTTATGGTAATTTAGAAAGGTTGATAATATTTTGGCAAAAAGAGAAAGCTTCAGTAGATGTTTAATTTTTGCACAAAAACCAACTCCTATAATAAAAAGGAATAGATACGACACTCATTATTGCTACCAGTAATCATAGCAATGCTCTCAGGTTACAAAGTTTGGCTTCCCTAAGAACCAAGAACACTTCTTTGGAATTCCAGAGCATTTGCCTTTGGAAGAGCTCCGTATTATATGTATTGAATCAGGTTCCAAAATGAAAGGTCAAAATGAAGTGGATTCTTGGGAGTGTTGCCATCTGTGACAAGGTGTGAACAGATTTCCAGACAGCAGTGTTAATGACACTCCTTAATCTTGAGGTTATTTTTTTCCCCATCGGAAGTCTTTGGATTATTGAAAAACATTCTGTTTTTATTCTCTGGTTCTCAGAATAAGGTTATTAGTAAAGAGGATGTTAGAATTCAAAATTAAGTTTTAACATGTTTTGCCTCTCCTTTAAACTGATAGATTTGGGGCACCTGGGTGGCTCAGTCCGTTAAGCGTCCAACTTCGGCTCAGATCATGATCTCAAAGTTCTTGAGTTTGAGCCCCATACTGGCTCTTGCTGTCAACACAGAGCCTGCTTCAGATCCTCTGTGCCCCTCTCTCTTTGCTCCTCCCCCACTCTCTCTCTGTTTCTCTCTCTCTCTCTCAAAAACAAATAAACATTAAAAAAAATTGATAGACCTGTTACCACATTTATAATTATTGGACAAATTCTCCTTTCTTTCTTTATTAGCAACATGTTTAAAATATAGGGCTAATAAATAGTGGATTCATAATCGAATCTAGGTAAATGGTATAACTTCTTTCAGTTATAAATGTTTCCTGATTCTGATGATATCTGAGAAATTTACTTTTAAAGATATCTCGGCCTGCTCAAAATTGTGAACATATTTCAGGAGGCTAGATGTAGTGCTTGATCTTTCAGTGGAAATACTGTCTTTCTATATTCCAGCCAGGAAACAGATTCTTTGGCAAGAAGTTGAGGGCCCCAGTGGGTCTAGTGGTAATTCTCACCTATAGGAAGGTGGTTAAGAATCTTGAAGAACCAGCTTATCTGCTTTTCAAAGGGAGCTTCCTGTTTCAAAGTGATCCCATAGAAGTAAATCTTGGGTCAGGTTACATCTTGAATCTCCCTAGTTTAGGGGGTTGAAGGGATTTTCTTAAGCAGAAACTGGAATGAAGTACAGCCAACTTTCGTTGAGAAAGAAATGCTAACAAATGAAATGACAACATTATCTGAAATGGCTACCTTGTTTTGTTCACCACTGTGTCCCTAATAATCTGGCACAGAGCCTAAAGACCTGCACAGAGTAGTTGCTCAATATGTATGAGATGAATGGCTGATGGAATGAATGCAGATTTACACCTGAACTTTGTGCCTCGTATTAGAAAGGAAACAATCCTCTTCATGTAAAACTAGTTTTGAGTTCATAACTGTACACATTTCTTAATATTAACAAATCATGTCTTTCTTTTTTCTTATTCTCAGTATTTTCTGTACAAATTTCCTGAGGATGTGGACTCAGTGATTATTAAAGTGAGGTCTGAAATGGCTTATCCATGTTCTGTTGTCTCAGTCCAGAATATCATGGTGAGTTTTAATAACTTGTCAGGCTTTCAAGATGGAGCATTATGTTTTCACAGGGTAAATGAAAGAGAAGGGTAGGGACTATGTTATCCTCTTACTGTGTATCTCTTGCAAAACTGTTAAATAATAAAAAAAACAGTATCTCGTGCACACAAGTGGATTGTCTGTTTGGAGACATTGGGGAGATAGAGAATAGTTGACTCCCCACCAAAATAAACAAAGGAAAGAAGGGATTATGACAAAGAATACGGAAGACCAAATTATGGGCTACGCAAGAAGTATAGAAATCTATCATTTATTCTATGCTTTAAAAGTCTTACTCTAGCAATGGGCCCTTTCTGTCTCAAATGGGTTAATAAAAAAATGCAAAAGGTGTTGTGTACTGGAAGACCATCTTTTCAGTTCTTTTTTTATATAAAGTGACCTTTAGAGGACTTTAGAAGACAAGGCACCAAGCTTTAGGAGGACTGTTTCATGACTTTCCTTGGAGAAAACTTTTCATGGCTTAGTAGGGAACCCCTTGCTCTGTGATCCTCCAGGTGGAATGTGTGTTGTATGTAGTATGGCTTTAGTGATGCTTTCCTTTTTATCCTTCATGCATGTTATAGTGCCCAGTATATGATCTTGACCACAATGTGGAATTTAATGGTGTCTATCAGTCCATGACCAAGAAAGCTGCCATCACCCTACAGGTGAGCTATCACTTTGGTGGTCACTGTTGTCAAAGACAATGCACAGTTTATAGTCAGGTTACCTGCTGGACAGTCATTCTAAAGTCTTGTCATTCACTGTGTACCTTGGATCTCTTTCCTTTATGATTGGCTTTAAAACAAAGATTCCTACTCCTGAAATCAGAGACCAGGCCATGGCGGACAATACTGCTCTGCCAGGGGCCCCGTTTCCCTCGGGAAGTCTTGGGAACCGATGATACGTTGGGACATATATCTGACAGATTGCTTAGAGAGGGAAGATTAGATGCCAACGTACTTATTGGGGGATGCCGATTTAGTATAAAGTTTATCTGATCCATTTAAAGCAATTAAACATATTCTAATACTCTGTATATCTGTAACAATATCCAAAAAAGGACTTTGACTCTGGACAGAATGGATTGGTTCAAAGGAATATGGACCTCATGTGTATAGCTGCTTGCCCTTTTGTCATCTGTAATTAAATTATTATTTCAATGGCAGTTTTATGGCAAATATTGACCTATAACACGTCAGTAGATTTTTCAAAGAGATTCTGTCCCTGCCTTTAAAGTGGTATTTACTTAAGGCACCTACAACTTCATCTGTTCTCTAAGGTAAGGTGACACTGTTTACTGAAGGACAAAGAATGGGGGCTCCTGGGTGGCTCAGTCACTTCAGCTTCTGACTCTTGGTGTCTGCTCTGGTGATGATCTCTCGATTTGTGGGATCAAGCCCTGCATTAGGTTCCATTCTGTCAGTGTGGAGCCTGCTTCGGATTGTCTCTCTCCCTCCCTTTCTGCCCCTCCCTTGCTCAGGCTCTTGGTCTCTCAAAATAAACAAGTAAACATTAAAAAAAAAAAAAAGAACATAGAATGAGAAGAGGATAATTATGATTTAGCTATCAAATATAAAAACTTCTATTAGGCTTTAATTTCCTAGTGCCTCAGTTTTGATAATCTGCTCTTGTTCACTCTTGAATAAGGACACTGGGACACAGAGGAGCATGCTTGGAGAAAGTCAAAGCCAGGACTATAATGCAGGTCTCCTCACTTAAATCTTTGCATCCCTAACCTAAATTATTTGACTCTGACTGTGTGACTTTTAGGAAAGCCATGTATCATTGGATTTTCAAATAACAAAACTGAACAGAGTGAACCTAAAACATATAAAAAGAAAGTATGCTAATTTTAAAAACATAAAATACGAGTATTATTATTAAACATAGGCTGTTTACATATTTTTTACATGGGGCCTATTACAGTTCTCAGCACCTAAGAGGGCACAAGATAGATTAAAGTTAGAATTGAGTATCTGTGTAATTTTTTGTATTTAACAATTATTTTATTGTGGATAAAATCTGGAGTAGATCATAGGTATCTGCAAGTTCTTTCTCAGAAACTAGGGGCAGGCCTGAACTTTACTTTTCTTCTCTTTCGTCTCTTTCTGATCCCACCCCCACCGCCATGGACTTTCTCCCCTCTTGCTATTCTTTCTTGCTATCATAAGTTGTTATGTCTTATGCAGAAGAAGGATTTTCCAGGCGAGCAGTTCTTCGTGGTATTTGTGATAAAGCCTGAAGATTATGCCTGCGGAGGATCTTTCTTCGTCCAGGGTAAGAGAGAGTGAGGAACGTTTGCTACATAGAAAAACCTAACGAAATGGGAGAGAAGGGAAGCCAAGAGCTCCCCTTGGCCCCTGACTACCATCTCTAGTTCTCACCACGTCATCAGCGGGACATTCCGAGGCAGTCTGAGAGATCTCTGAGGGAAAAAAAAACATAGGGAAGAAAATGACAAATCTAAAAGTATTATTGATGCTACAAAATGTCATTTAGTGTACTACATCTTTTCAAAGTCTTGGGCTCCATCAGACCACGCGAGGTATATTCACTCAGTTGGCCTTTTACCCAAAAATATTTGCTGCCATGAAATAAGGATTTTATGTAGCATATCAAGGTCCACTTTCTAAGATCAGTTTGGTAGCCAGCAGTAATGGAGCCACTTATGTTGATCAGTAGTCTTCATTTCCACAGGGACATATAAGGAAATTTTTGAGTTCTCAATTTCAGTTGCCAAAATTATACCTTGCAAGATGGTAAGAGAGGAAAGCATTATTCCAATGAGAGGGACTGTGTGTACTACTCTTAGACATAGTATAAATGGTTATGGGTAACTACCCAGGCACTACTGTGGGAATGCAAGAGGCTGTTGATTGAAAACACAGACCCCCCGCAGCTGATGAGCCACACGTGATCAGAGGGTGTTTACTGTTCAATATAATATGGTTCTCTTGCCATTAAGGTGAAATGTATTCTCCATGTATTCTTTTCTCTCTTGATTACCTAGCCCTAGAGTTTTGCCAGGGTCCAATGTTCTTTGGCAAACTACAAGGCATATTATGACTCTGTAACGAAAAAACAAATTTTTACTGGCTAGAATAATGCAAACCAAAATATGAGACAGCTTTCTATTTTTGTGGCTGTTTTCTTCAGATGTCTGTGGCATATTGGGCCACAGGGATATCAAGGGATGAGTCAAGCTTTCTTCACTCAGGAAGATAGGCTACAGTCTCACTTCTTCAATACTACCAAAATGCAACCAGGGAAGGACCAAATTGAAAGTTTAGCCAAAAGGGGTATTGGATGGTTTACAGACTCAGAAGCTAGGTTTTCTTCTAGTTCTTGCTAAAAGAGAATTCAACAACCAGAGTTAGTTGTGAATAGTTTTTGAACAACTGTTCAGATGAGAGGCCAAGAACCAAGTATCTGATCTATTGTGCCTTGGTTTTTTTGTTTTGTTTTGTTTTTTGTTTTACCAGAAAAGGAGAACCAAACCTGGAATCTACACCGAGCAAAGAACCTTAAAGTGACCATTGTTCCTTCCATTAAAGGTCAGTATTGGCTCTAGGATTCCATGGAAAGATTTCTATGTCAGGAAGTCAGTACTAATGTCAGCCTTCCAGAGAAACATCATAAGAAAACTAATATTTACCTTAGAGATAGAAGAGAGAATCAAAGCATGTTGTTAAATCTCTTCCAGAAAGTAAGAGAACTCAATTGCGAAGTTGTATACAGGAAGTCCTTTCCTGGCTTCCATTGGGAAGTCATCACTGCGAAAGGTAGCCATTTATGAAGAATGTCTGGGTGACCTCCAGTAGCTTTGCCGTTTGAATGGAAATATATTAGGACTTAAGAGTTGGTGTGATGGAGATGAGCCCTTGAAGCTGTCCTGTCCCAAACATGGTTCTGTTTTTTCCTGAGGACACCCTGACCAAAGTTGTTTCTCTTCCCTTAGAAACTGTTTATGTGAAATCCATCCTTCTCAGTTTCCTCATCTTCTTCTCCTTCTACTTGGGATGCCTGCTTATTGCATTTATTCATTATATCAGGTAGGTCAAGAGTATCAAGAAATGTTAACCCCCTCTGCCTGTCTCTGCATGGTGGTTAGAGCATTAGGCTTTAGAGCCATAGTAACCAGATTCAGCTCTACCTCAACCACTAACCGTGTGACCTTGGGGTAGTCACTTAACCTCTCTGTGCTTCAGTTTCCTCCTCCTCAGAATGAGATGATAATTTATATCATAGAATTGTATAGCTGCAATGTTTATGTCAATGTGCTGCACAGAGCGAGTGCTGTTTAGAGTCTTAGTTATTTTCATAGTTAATAAAACTTCAACAGAGAGACACCTTGGGTCTTTTTTGGACCAGGAAATACTGTAAATCCTATGAAGTGTAGGAAATGAGGAGTTCTTCCTTATATGAGGATTTAGGAACAGCTTAAAATATTCCATCAACAAGTAAAATTAATGTCTAAAATAAATCCTGAGGTGTAATAAGTAGCAGGAATGATGTGCTTTGATATGGTATTACCAGGTGCTTTCTTACTATTAGAGCACCAATTTTCCAGTACAATGTCCCTTGAGGAAAAGAAAAAAAAAGGAAATGATTATACTGTAATTTGACTAAGACAATTTCCCTTCCCAAGAGATAGGATCTCCTAATAAAAGGAGCTCCAGTTGCTTCTGGTGTCTCTGAGCGGGCCCAAACACTGAGAATTCTGTACTTTGTTGTGGTCTCTGTGAAGCAACTACAAAAGAGTGGCAGAAGGCCTACAATAAACAAGTGTTCTTTCCCCTCTTGAACATTTGAAGAAAACAAAGCCAGCACAGAGTTTTCAGACTATTTGGCAAGTTAACAGCACCAGTAGAAAAAAATAATTCTCCTTGTGACTTTTACAAAGCTTTTCAGTTGAGAAACTGAATTTTAAAACCCTGGGACTACCACTGACCATATCTAGAACAATTTGAGCATCAAAATACTTAAGGAGAATAATGAATTACAAATCATTGAGAAAAGTAGAAATTCATGAATTCATATTGATGAAGAAAGGAAGGAAAGGAGAAAGGAAGGAAAGAAGGACCTAAATATCTCCAGATACAAATCCAGTCACTGAAACAGGTACACGCTGGGGAAGGGAGCCATTGGCAAATGCCCACCATATAAGGGAGGGCTCTTGCCTACATAAGAATGCCAAAAGCTGATTGGAAAATATGGAGGGAGTGCTGGAATTGGAAAATCCTCATCTTGCATTGATCAAGTTAAGAATAATCACTGGATACTAAAACTAAGAGGAAAATCTGATGAGAATCAAAATATGTACATGGCTGTAAAGTGTATCCCCACAAGTTGCTTAGTTATTCTAAGGGAAAACATAGTAACTACACAATGGAGAACTCAGACAAGGATTGATTGGGTGATCAAAATTAATGTGAGCGAGGGGAGGATGAGACATTGTGTGTCTCCACGTGTGACAGTCTAAGGACATAGCACCACTCATGCAGTGTTCCAGCCAGAAATACATATTTTGAATATAATCATGAGGAAAAACTGAACTAACCCCAAATGACAAGCATTCTGTTAAAATGTGTCTTGAAAGACAAAGGAAGCCTGTGGAAATGATCTAGATTGACGGAGACTAAAGAGAGATGGGCAACTAAAGACAACACCTGGTCTCAGATCGGATTTTTTATTAGAATAATATACTATAAAGGACATTATTGGGTCAATTGACAAAATCGTAATACAGATTAGATAAGAGTACCTTATCGATGTTAGATTTGCTAAATTTGACAACTATATTGTGGTTAGGTACAAGAATATCTTTCTTCTTTGCAAATATTTAGGGCACCTGGCTGGCTCAGTCAGTAGAGCGTGTGACTCTTGATCTTGGGGTTGTGCATTGAGACCCACATTGGGCATAGAGCTTACTTTTTAAAAATGGAAATATTTAAGGATAAAAGTTCATGACATATGCAACTTACTTTCAAATGGTCCAAAAAACACTATATGTGTGTGTGTGTATATATATGTATATATATAAAACATGTATATATATAAAACATGTATATATTTATATACATATATTATACACACAATGATAAAGCAAATGGGGAAACATGCTAACAAGTGAATCTAGATAAAGAGTATATGAGTGTTCTATATTTTATTCTTATTCTTACAACTTCTCTGTATATTTGAAGTTATTTTCTAATTTAAAACAAAAATCCCAGTTTATAGGCAACTATATCTGGAAAGTATATACATTAACTATATCTGGAAAGTATATACATTAATTATATACATTACATTATAACCTACTTAATTTATTAGATCATAATCACTGACATTTAATAGGCACTGTGCTGAACCCTCTGAGCAGATTATCTCAATTAATGCCCTACAACAAATACTAGTATAATCACCATTTGACAGTTAAGGAAATTGAGGCACAGAGAGGTGAAGCAGTTTGACAAAAGTTCACAGCTAGTAAATGAGGGAGCTGGGATTTCCCTGGATTTCCAGGCAGTGTGGCTCCAGAGCCTTCCCTCTGAAGCAGGCTGGTCAGTACAGGTCTGGAGTGGTAAGGGCATGGGAGGCATGGCAGTCCTGATCAAGGAGGCCATTTCAAAAGCCTGGTACCCCCGCATGGATTCAAATGGCAAAGGATCCAAAAAGCTGTCAGTTTTGACTCTGATAACTCCAAGATCATGGAAAAACAAGTTCATCTCCTCTGCCTCTCATAGGAAGACTGTCTCTACTCCTGATGTGTTAGATCTTAGAAAATAGGATTTCACCTCTTTATTATTTTTTTTAATGTTTATTTATTTTTGAGAGACAGAGAGACAGCGCATGAGCAGGGGAAGGGCAGAGAGAGAGGCAGACACAGAATCTGAAACAGGCTCCAGGCTCTGAGCTGTCAGCACAGAGCCCGACGCAGGGCTCAAACTTACATACCGTAAGATCATGACCTGAGCTGAAGTTGGCCGCTTAACTGACTGAGCCACCCAGGTGCCCTGGATTTTACCTCTTTAGTTAGCTAGCATGCATCATCAACAAACGGACAAAAAATGTAGGGCTGGATATCAATGTCCCTGACGTTCGCATGCCGTGACAGCAGGGAGCGCAGGTTTTGAAAGCTGTGGTATAAGGTCCTGTTGAAACCTCTGGCTGCCAGATTATTTTGCCATAGTCAATCGCACAAGCATAGATTCTTTCCGAAAGTAGAGTAAGTGAAAATTGAAATCTGGAGACATAAGAATTATTTGGCATTCTAACTAAAATAAGACTGAGGAAAAATGATAACAGAACTCTTTCTTATTGAACTAAGCAGACAACAAAGTTTTCTACAAAACTAAATGAAACTAGTCTTGGAGCAGAATGCCATTTGCTTGCTAAGTTCTTTGTACTTTATTTATTATTAATACTATGGCGTTGGTAGTACATGCTATGAAATCAGGATGCAAATATGGATAAGAGACATGACCGCTGCTCTTAGGAAGCTAAGAATCCAAAGTATTAGCTGCGCTGGCCTGAACCTAAACACCATCCCCCTCCCATTGCCAGACACGATGCATTCAGAAAGTATGTAAAGAGTCACTACAATAAATGTGCAGGCCCTGGGCCAAACACCGGATAGATGTGCTCTTCTTGTTTCTCTCACCCGCCCTACCAGACATTGAGTTCAAACCGCACAACCCTGAGTACTCAAGCCTCCCTTGATTCTTGCATTAGTTATCTGTGGCCGCAATAATTCTGCATAAAAACCAACCACGAAAGCTCCAGTGGCACACAGCAGTAAGTAGTTCAGTTTACTCACAAATCTCTGGTCAGCAGGACGACATTGCTAATCCAGACCAGGCTCGGAGGTCGCAGTTGGGTGTGGCTGCAGAGTGCAATCACCTGGCAGGTGAGCTAGGTGCTGGCTCTTCTAGCCCAGCCCCAGCTGCACATGGGCTCCCAAACTCCAGCAGGCTAGCCCTTGTTTGTTGTATCTCCAAGAGAGAAAGCAGGAGACTTTAAGGCCTCCTTAAGACGTAAGTTCAGAAGTGGCATGATACCACTTCTCCTTTCTATTGGCCCCAACAAGTATAAGGCCAGTCCAGATTCAAGAGGTGAAGACACTGGCTCCACCTTCTGATTTAAGGAGCTGAATGCAAGATAAGGTGTAGCCATTTTGCAATCAACCTAGCATAGTCCTCATTTACTACTTTCTCCTTTGCTCACTGGATACAGCCTGCCTCAGCCTAGCTTTCGAAATTGTTTAACTCCTCTCCTGAAGAAACTTATCAGCTCCAAAACCTACAGCAAATGTGGGTAAAGCCTGTTAGTACAAACACATCATCTTTTCTTTTAATGTTTTATTTATTTTTGAGAGAGTGCAAGTGGAGAGAGAGAGAGGAGGACAGAAGATCTGAAGCAGGCTCTTCCCTGATAGAAGTGAGCCCGATGTGGGGTTTGAACTCACAAACCGCAAGATCATAACCTGAGCCAGAGTTAGACGCTCAACCAACTGAGCCCCCAAACACATCACCTTTTATGAGTCCACATAATTGCTTGCCACTTAATATCACTAGGATTGTTTTAAAAAGGGATTTCAACAGGTATTGGTGAGGATGTGGAGAAAAAAGGATCCTCAAGCACTATTGGTGGGAATGCCAACTGGTACAGCCACTGTGGAAAACAGTAGAAGTTCCTCAAAAAGTTAAAAATAGAACTACTCTACAACCTAGCAATTGCACTACTAGGTATTTACCCAAAAAGTACAAAAGCACTACTTAAAGAGTATTAAGCTAAAAAAAAGAAAATGACAGGACAATATCCCTGATGAATCTGGCTGCAAAATTCTCAAGATACTAACAAATCAAATTCAACAGTACATTAAAAAAATTATTCACCATGATCAAGCAGGATTCATTCCTGGGCTACAGGGATGGTTCAATATCCACAAATCAATCAGCATAATACATCACATCAATAGAAGAAAGGATAAGAACCATATGATCCTGTCAATAGATGTAGAAAAAGCATTTGACAAAATACAGTATTCTTTCCTAATAAAAACCCTCAAGGAAGTCAGGATAGAAGGAACATACCTTAACATCATAAAAGCCATGTATGAAAGACCCACAGCTAATATCACCCTGCAAGCTTTCTGCCTGAGATCAGGAAAGCAGTGGGGATGTCTACTGTCACCACTGTTGTTCAATGTAGCATTGGAAGTCCTAGCCTCAGCAATCAGACAACAAAACTAAATAAAAGGCCTCCAAATTGGCAAAGAAGAAGTCAAACTTTCACTCTTCGCAGGTGACATGATGCTCTACACGGAAAACCCAAAAGACTCCACCAAAAAACTGCTAGAGCTGATACATGAATTCGGCAAAGTTGCAGGATATAAAAGCAATGTACAGAAATCAGTTGCATTTCTATACACCAAAAATGAAGCAATAGGAAGAGATATCAAGGAATTGATCCAATTTACAGTTGCACCAAAAACCATAAAATACCCAGGAATAAACCTAGCCAAAGAGATAAAAGATCTGTATGCTGAAAACAATAGAAAACATAAAAAAATTTGAAGAAGACACAAAGAAATGGAAAAACATTCCATGCACATGGATTGGAAGAACAAATATTGTTAAAATACTACCCAAAGCAATCCACACATTCAATGTAATACCTATCAAAATGGCACCAGCATTCTTCACAAGGTAGAATAAGCAATCCTAAAATTTATATGGAGCCACAAAGTACCCTGAATAGCCAAAGTAATGTTGAAGAAGAAAACCAAAACAGGAGGCATCACAATCCCAGACTTTAGCCTGTACTGCAAAGCTGTAGTCATCAAGACCATATGGTATTGGCACAAAAACAGACACATAGATCAATGGAATAGAATAGAGAACCCAGAAATGGACTCACAAATATATGGCCAACTAACCTTCAACAAAGCAGGAAAGAATATCCAATGGAAAAAAGACAGTCGTTTTAGCAAATGGTGCTGAGAGAACTGGACAGCAACAAGCAAAAGAATGAATCTGGACCACTTTCTTATACCATACACAAAAATAAATTCAAAATGGATGAAAGACCTAAATGTGAGACAGGAAACCATCAAAATCCTGAGAGAAAACAGGCAGCCACCTCTTTGACCTCAGCTGTTCTTACTTGACATGTCTCCAGAGGCAAAGGAAATAAAAGCAAAAATGAACTATTGGAACCTCATCAAGATAAAAAGTTTCTACAAAGCAAAGGAAACAATTGACAAAACTAAAAGGCAACTAATGGAATGGGAAAAATATTTGCAAATGACATAGCGGATAAAGAGTTAGTATCCAAAATCTTTAAAGAACTTACCAAACTCAACACCCCAAAAAACAAATAATCTAGTGAATAAATGGGCAGAAGACATAAATAGACACTTTTCCAAAGAAGACATCCAGATGGCTGACAGACACATGAAAAGATGCTCAATATCACTCACCATCAGGGAACTACAAATCAAAACTACAATGAGATACCACCTCACACCAATCAGAATGACTAAAATTAATAACTCAGGAAACAATAGATATTAGCAAGGATACAGAGAAAGGGGAGCCCTCTTATACTGTTGGTGGGAATGCAAACTGGTGCAGCTACACTGGAAAATGGTGTGGAGGTTCCTCAAAAAATTAAAAATAGAACTACCCTATGACCCAGCAATAGCACTACTAGGAATTTATCCAAAGAATTTAAAAAATGCTGATTAGAAGGGATACATGCACCCAATGTTTATAACGGCGCTATCAACAATAATCAAATTATGGAAAGAACCCAAATGCCCATCAACTGATGAATGGAATAAGAAGATGTGGTTTATATATACAATGGAATACTACTTGGCCATGGAAAATAAGGAGATCTTGCCATTTGCAACAACATGAATGAAACTGGAAGGTATTATGCTAAGCGAAATGAGTCAGAGAAAGACAGATATCATATGATTTCATTCATATGTGGAATTTGAGAAACTTAACAGATGAACATAGGGGAAGGGAAGGAAAAATAAGATAAAAACTGAGGAGACAAACCATAAGAGATTCTTAAATACAGAGAACAAATAGACTTGATGGGAGTGGTGGGCTGGGTTAAATGGGTGACTGGCATTAAGGAGGGCACCTTTCAAGATGAGCACTGGGTGTCATATGTAAGAGAAGAATCACTGAGTTCTACTCCTGAAGCCAAGACTACACTCTATGTTAACTAATTTGAGAATAAAAAAATAAGTTTTTTTTTTAAAAGAATATTATGCTAAGTGAAATAAGTCAGTCAGAGAAAGACTTATACCATATGATTTCACTCATGTGTGGAATTTAAAAAACAAAACAAGTGAGCAAAGAGGGAAGAAACAAGAGAGAGAGAAACCAAGAAATAGACTCTTAACTATAGGGAACAAACTGGTGGTTACCAGAGGGGAGGCAGGAAGGGGGATGGGTAAAATAGGTGCAGGGAATTAAGAGTACACTTCTCGTGATGAGCACTGAGTTATGTACAGAATTGTTGAATCACTATATTGTACACCTGAAACTACTATAACACTGTATGCTAACTATACTGGAATTAAATTTAAAACTTAATTTTTACAAAAAGGGACTTCACCAGAGCCTCATTTGCCAGCTAGAACAGTCAGGCCAAATTGTAACTGTTCTTCTTAATAATCTGCCTTGCTCGGTCAACAAATATTTAGTTATCATTTTCTATGTGCCAAGCTCTGTCCTAGCGTTCAGGGATACAGTGGCGAACAAGACAGTCCAGATTTCTGCTCTAATAGAGTTTATGTTGTACAGAGGGGAAACATATAAGCAAGCAAGCAAGCAATAAAACAAATACTTTCAGCTAAGGGCAGGAGGGAAAAAAACACTGAATTGTGAGAGGAAATGGTTGGATTGGGGAATCTACTTTAGATTTGATTTGTTCAGCGAGGAAGATATTTCAGAAGCAAGACTAATAGGAAGAAGGAGCTAGCCATGCGAGGATCTGGGGAGAGAGTGGCCCAGGGAGAGAACAAGAGCAAAGGCCCTGGGATGCCTGGGTGGCTCAGTCAGTCAAGCATTTGACTTAGGCTCAGGTCTCCATCTCACTGCTGGTGGGTCTGCTCTGCGTTGGGTTCTGCGCTGACAGCTCAGAGTCTGGAGCCTGCTCCGTATTCTGTGTCTCCCTCTCTCTCTGCCCCTCTACCACTTGCACTCTATCTCTCTCTCAAAAATAAATTTTTAAAAACATTTAAAGAAAGAAAAAGAGCAAAGGCCTGAGGCAGAGATGAGTTTGCTGTGTCTAGGAACAAAAGAGGTATAAAGAGAAGTTCTTCCACCACACATACCAGGATTAGGGATGTGTAATTTCTAGAGTCGCTGTCCGGAAGGAAGGAAGAGCATGTACCAAAGCACAAACACATCTAATCCCTAGCTTTCCTTCTCCGTAACTCCAACCTCACATCCAAAAGGGAGGCTCATTTTGTGAGAAGATGGTAATTCACATTTTTGATAGATGTTCCCAAATGATATACCTGACTTTTTTTAGTAATAGCTTTATTGAGATATAATTCATAGACCATAAAAGTCAATCTTTTAAAGTATACAGTTCAATGGGTTTTAGTATATTCACAGTTGCATAACCATCACCACTATCTAATTTTAATCACCTCCAAAAAGAAACCCTGAGTTCATCAAGATTACAGGACACAAGACCAATATACAAAAACCAGTCTTATTTCTATACACTGGCCATGACCGATCCAAGCATGAAATTAAGGAAACAATTCCATTTACAGTAGGATCAAAAATAATAAAATACTTAAGAATAAATTTAACAAATTAAATATAAGATTTATATATTGAAAATGATCAAACATCCTTGAAAGAAATTAAAGAGGAACTAAGTAAATAGAAAGACATCCAATGTTCATGGTTTGAAAGACTTAATATTGTTAAGATGGCATAGTACAGTAATGGCCCCCAAAGGTGTCCATATTCTAATATGCAGAACCTGTGAATATGCTACTTTACATGGCAAAAGAGATTTTACAGATGTGATAAAGTTATGGACATTGCTTTGGATTCCATGTGGATATAATCTAATCATAAGGGTCACTGTTAGAGGGAGGCAAGAGGGTGGAGGGCAGAAGGAGGAGATGTGATGATGCAAGCAGGGCCGGAGCAATACACTTTGAGGACAGAGGAAAGGGCCATGAGTCCAGGAATGCAGGCAGTCTCCAGGAGGTAGAAAAGCAAGGGAAATTCCTAGAAGGAATACAGCCTGGCTTTATACCTTAATTTTAGCCACAGAAGATGCATTTTGGAATTCTGACATCCAAAACTATAAGAATAATAATATTTGTATTGTTCTGGGCCACTATGCTTGTGATAATTTGTTACAGCAACAATAGAAACTAAAACACACAGCAACATTCCCCAAATGGATCTATTGATTCAAAACAATCCCTGTCAAATTCCCAGGTGACTTTCCTACAGAAACTGACAAACGGATTCTAAAATTCATATGGAAGTGCAAGGTGGGGAGACCCAGAATAGGTAAATAGTCTTGAAGAAAAAAAAAAAAAAAGAACAAAGCTGGAGGTCTTACACTTTCTGATATCAAAACTTAGTACAAAGCTACATGATTCAAACTCTGGCACTGACATACAGAAAGATGTATAAATCAATGGACTAGAATTGAGAGTTCAGAAATAAACCCTTACATTTATGATCAGTATATTTTGACGAGGGTACTGAGACAATTCAACAGAGAAAGGATATTCTTTTCAACAAATGTGTCGAGACAACTGGGTATCGACCTGAAAAAAATGAAGTTTTACCCCTACCTCACATCATATGAAAATATTAACTCAGAACAGATCAAAGATCTAAATATAAAAGCTAAAACTCTGAGAAGCTATAAAACTCTGAGAAGAAAACTTGGGTGTAAATCTTTGTGACCTTGAATTAGGCAACAGTTTCTTAGATATGACACCAGAAGGACATGTAACAAAAGGGAAAAAAGATAGATAAACTGGACTTCATCAAAATTAAAATTTTTACACCTTTAAAGGATACTATCAAGGAAGTGAAAATACAACACACAAAATTGGCGAAAATGTTTGCAACTCCTATATGTAGTAAAAGTCTAGCATCCACACCAAATAAAGAATTCTTACAAGCCAATGATGAAAATAAAAACAAATAAAATGGGTAAAGAGTTTGAAGAAATATTTATCCAAAGAAGATCTACAAGTAGCCAATAAACATATGAAACGATGTTCAGCATCATTAGCTATTAGGGAAATGAAGATTGAAAAAACAATGAGCTTTCACTTCTTATCCACTAGGCTAGCTATAATATTTTTTTAATGGAAAACAACAAGAGTTGGTAATGATGTGGAGAAATTGAAACCCCATACATTGCTAATAGGAATATAAAATAATTCCTGCTATAAAGCAGCTGTGGAATGGTTTGAGAGGGAAAAAAAAACACAAAACAGAATTACCTCATACTAAGCACTCTGTACCTAGGTGTACACCCAAGACAATTTAATACACACATATATATATACATATATATATATATATATATATACCCAGAAAAACTTGTACATAAATGTTCATAGCAGTGTTATTCACGATAGCCAAAAAGCGGAAATAATCAAATGTCCACCAAATGTAAACAAATAAACACGGTGTATGCATACAGACACAGAAAGTAGATTCGTGGTTGTCAGAAACTGTAGGAGTGGGGAATGGGGAGTGACTGCTAATGGATTTTAAGTTTCTTTGTGGGGGGTGGTGACGTAAATGTTCTGGTTGCACACTTTTGTGAACGTATTAAAATGCATTGAAATGCGCACATTAGAGGATGAATTTTATGATATATGAATTATCTGAAAATAAATGAATCATAAAATAAGTAAATGAATTTCTGTGTGTACGTACATGCCTAGGAGTGGAATTGCTGGGTCGGAGGCTAAGTCTGTGTTTAACTTTGGAGTTTTTCAAAGTGGCCGTACCATGTTACAATCCTGCCAGCAACATATCAGTGTTCCAACTTCTCCACATGCACAGGCTTGTTTTTAAGAGATCCTAGCATACAAACCTGCAGCAAAGTCTACAGGGATCGAATGGAAAATGCTGAAGTTTTCACGGTCTTAGGAGCATGTGTATGTGCTTGTTTACAGATTTCAAAGAAAATCCATCGAAGGAAGCTTTGGTTCCAGTGATGGTAAGAAAAGTCCCTGGTAAGAAAAGTCAATTCAAACAGTACAGAGTGTGTGGCAACATTCCGTTTGGTACTTCTTTTGTCTCTCTGCCTTTCATAATTTCCAAACCCTCCCTTCATTCCTATGCCACAGACTAATCTAATATACAGTCTTTCCAGAGAAAGCAGAGCTAGTGAGAACCAGTTTTCAGAGTTGCTGAGTACTGACATATGGAGCTCATACTAAGAACCTTTGCTTAGAGTGTCCATAGCTCGTTTATTAGCCATTCGTCTTCTTTAAAAGTTTAATCTTTTATAGGATGTAAATTGTTCACACCTATTTCATCCCAAAGCCGACTTGTGAACAATAATAATTTATTGTCTCAACTCTAATACAGAGTTCAATTTTCCCAAATTGAAATAGAGGCTTTTTGTTGTTGTTGTTCAAGTAGCTAAGAACCTGAAATATTTGAAACTAACAAGTGTAGTAACTTTGGGAAATCCAGAATAATTGATTATTTGACCATTGTAATATGCCCTTTTCTCCACTCTGATAATTTGAACAAAGAAACTCAATCACCTGATCTTTTTATAAAAATTTTAAAAAATTAAATGTCCTCATTTTTTAAAATCAAGAAATAATTGACATGTAACATTGTTTAAGTTTCAAGTGTACAACACAATGCTGCAGTATTTGTATATATTGCAAAACGATTTTCACAATTATGTCTGGTTAACATCCATCACCACACATAGCTACAAATTTTTTCTTGTGATGAGAACTTTTAATATCTATTCTCTTGGGCGGGGGGGTGCCTGGGTGGCTCAGTGGGTTAAGCATCCGACTTTGGCTCAGGTCATGATCTCGTGGTTTGTGGGTTTAAGCCCCATGTCAGGCTCTGCTCTGACAGCTCAGAGCCTAGAGCCTGCCTCAGATTCTGTGTCTCCCTCTCTCTCTGTCCCTCCCCCACTTGCACTCTTTGCATCTCTCTCTCTCTCAAAAATAAACATTAAAAAAATAATAATAAAAAAAGATTTACTCTCTTAGGAACTTCCAAATATACAATATAGTGACCAGGCTGTACCTTATATCCCCAGGACTTAGTTATTTTATAACTGGCGGTTTACACCTTTTGTAAATATCCTCATTGTAAAAAAATCTAAGTCAGCGTGAGTTAGTTACCGTAAGTTATTTGGCACAGAGTGACGGTTTAGAAAAGCAACGATGAAATGAGACTTGATTTTTAAGTCACATGCAGCAGATGTTTGGTTCTGTGTTTTCTGTACTTAACTGAGCCCACAGAATCTTAGAAAGACACAAATCGATCCCCTACCCACCCACCAGGAGCATTTCTCACTCTGCTTCTCCTGCCTTCCTTGGACTTTTGTCTTCCTCAATGTCAGCATGTTTATTTTTCCAGTCGCCCAGGCAACTGGTTTTGATAACATTTGACTAGCAATATGAAAGACTATCAGAGGACGCCTGCTCTGGGGTCTTTAAAAATACTAAGCACTACTTTCTCTTTTATTCATAAAATGTTTCAATAAATTTGTCTTCTCTCTGGATCTCATCCTTTTTCTTCCAGTTCTCTCCAAGTTTTGCTCTTATTTTAGGTCCCAGTTGAACTTAGAAAGCCTGATTAGTTCGACCCCGTTGGTGTTCTGTGAAAGGGTGGTCTGTTATTTTTATTGTATCAATGAAGTCTTTTTATTTATGTATTGATAATTAAAAGAATTTCCATGTTCAGGAGAGTTTCTTGAACAGTGAAGTGTAGGTAGACAGAGCTGAGACTTTAGCTCAGATCATTATCCAAGACCAAGAAAGCTCTGAAAATTACCTATGAGCTACAGGGACCCTTCAGATGGTGAGCAGAAGTGAATGAACGACATGAAAGAAAAAGAAAGAAAGAAAAAAAAGAAAGAAAGAAAGGACAGAAGGAAATAAGGAAGGAAGGAAGGAAGGAGAAAAGAAAAGGGAGGAAGGAAGGAGAAAAGAAAAGGGAGGAAGGAAGGGAGGGAGGAAGGAAAGGGGGAAGGAAGAAAGGGAGAGAGAGAGATGAAGGGAGGGAGGGAAGAAGGGAGAGAGGAAGGGAGAGAAAGGGAAGGGAAAGAAAAGAAAAGATGGAAAGGAAGGAGAGAGGGAGGGAAGGAAAGACAGTAAGAGTAAAGATGCATCAGTTAGGATTCACATAGCTACAAATAACCACGAATTATATCTCAAACCACGCTAAAAAATATAGATGCTCCTCTCCCTGGAAGTTGAACAGAAGGGTGCACTTCAGGACTGACTGAGTCTGGTGGCCCTGGTGCTTTTCCCTGCCATTCCCTTGGCTCTGCTTTACTTCCAGCACCAGCGGTGAGATGAATCACACTGACACCCTCACCTGACAGTGTCCAAAGCACCCAGCAACTGCTCATGCTTCATTGGCCTAGAGCGGATCACTTGCTTATTGTTAAACCAGTCACGGCAAAGGAATAGACTTACCTACAGATCAATCAAGCCTGCTTACGGAACTAGGATGAGATCATCTTCCTCTAAGACTGGTGTTTCTCAAACTCAACATTATTGATATTACAGGCCAGATAATTATTTGTTAGTGGGGGCTGTCCTGTACACTGTAGGATGTCTAACCGCATTCTTCACCTCTACCTACTAGAAACCAGTCATACATTCCCTCCTTGTGACAACTAAAAATGTCCCTAGACATCGCCAAATGTCCTCTTGGGGGCAAAGTGGTCCCCCCACCCCTACCCCCCAATTGGGAATCACTGACTTAAACACACGACTGTCTGATGAGGATACCTGAACAAAACCCCAGCTAAGTTAGGAAGTGGAGAATAGGAGTGTTCACCCCAAAGGACTCTGAAGTAGGGAGGAAATAAGGAACCTTTGTTATGCAGACAGGCTATAGGGAGACAAGGCACATGACAAGTGAGAAGAGACCTAGATGCGGGAAACAAGAGCAGAGAAGACACACTCTGCTCTAGGAAAGAACCTCAGCATATCCAGGGGAGCATTGAGAAACCAGCCTAGAGCAAGAGACACCAGCAACTGAGGGACACTGAAACTAATGTGAGACATTCAGGGGAGGAAGCTTTGCAGAGAAGCAAGGATATAGAAATGTCTTTCTCGGGGCGTCTGGGTGGCTCAGTGGGTTGAACGTCCAACTCTTGATTTCGGCTCAGGTCATGAACCTGGGGTCGTGAGATTGAGCCCCTGCATCAGACTCCATGCTGAGCATGGAGCCTGCTTAAGATTCTCTCTCTCTCTTTCCCCTTCTCTGTCTGCCTCTCTCCCCTGCTTGTACATGCTATCTCTCTCAAGATAAAAATAAAAGTAAAAAGTTAAAAAATACTTATCTTTCTCTCCTAAGGGCCAGGATCAGTGTGACTGTGGGGGCTACAGGAAGTCCAGTGGAGCTCAGAGCTACAGGAAATGCCCTGGGGGGCTGCTAATCAGAGAAAATGCTAGGAGCAGTGTCTGAAAGGGAAGGAGGATCCCATTAGACTTGACATGGTGTCCGCCCAGATCAGTGCGGACCTAGGCCTCTGAGGACCTGGGGCTGATGCTTTCACCTTACCTGTGCTCCAGGTAGAAGACACGGAACCAGGTCCCTACAGGCTGTCAAATTGGTGGCAGCCCTGTTTCAGTTACCTAACAAAAGGAAGGCTGCATTTGGAACAGCTGTCACCTCCTCTGTATTTGTTTTTCTTTCATTTGCCTGCCATTCTTTAAGTTCTATTTGAAAAATATTGACATTGGCTCCAATTGTGCTCTAAAACAAAGATCCCTTTCACACTTCATGGGATCAAGATGGAGATAAGTTCCCAGAGCCAGGCGAAATGCAAATAGTGTTTGTAAAGAGTTTCCTGAGGCCACAAAGGGATTTTTTACTGGATTCCCCACTCCTCACTTAGTACTGAAGACAGGGGCCTCTGGTGTAGTCTGAGGGGTCCTAGGAAAGGCTCTGTGCTCTAAAACCTTTTCCTCTAGTGGCCCCGTCAGTGAAAAAAATCCCACATTTCACATCATTGTTAAAGAGCCTGTATGAAATTCAGTCAAAACTGGAGAGAAAAGTGAATGAAGGTGGCTCCCAGGCTTCTGGGACCACATGAGGTGTCAGCACAGAACCCAATGATAAGAGAGGGCTACTTTCTCGACCGAGAGAGTTTAACAAACCTGACAAGTTGTTAAATTTAAGAACCCAAGGGCCAATCGAATCCTTCCCTGGATAGAGCCATTCCCAAAGAAGCCTCTTGGCAAAGAGCAGGGTGCAGAGGGAGTACAGACGAGCAGTGTGAGTTTGGAGGAGTCAGGAAGCATAGGCCACCGTCGGGTTCTGTGGCAACGGGTCTCAAACTCTAGTCCTGACTCTTCTTTTTCCAAATTTCCTTGGCTTTTCTTGCCACTTTTCCTTTGAGAGAAATTTTATTTTGGGGTGGTTTTCTTCATTCTCTGAACTTAAAAAAAACAAACAAACAAAAACCTCCAGATTTACTCTGTTTTATCTTAGCCTACTGCATGTGCCATGGTGACCCCGAGAAGGGGAAAGGCGAATGCTGCCACAACAAGAAAACGAGGCAGGGGAAATTCTTGCAAGAGAGAAAGCCCACTTCGTCGAGCCCAGTGGGACGGTGGAGGAAGATGGCAGTTAGGTGGGGGTTATGAGAAAGTGACCAGCTGAACATGACTTGTATTTCTTCCTTTCCATGCTGGAATCTGGATTGTGGCCACAGAGTACCGATAGGTTAAAAGGAATGCCAAAAACAGAGGAGATTTTACCCAACTTGCCACTGGGAACTCGAGGTGCCTGTCCTTCCCCATTCCCCTTCCGAAACATTCTCTTTAATAGATATGCTTAACAATGGTGCCAATTTTACCAGAGTAGAAAAGGGTTCACTGTATATGTTTTATATTTATATAAGTTTATTCATCTTTCTGAAGAGAGAACTTCTAAAACTAATGTGCACTGAGGAGGCGGGCCAGCTATGACACCTGGGCCGTGCTCTCCTGTGCACTACCCAGGTGGAGGGACACCACGAACTGAGGCCCTTGCCAGCCCCTCCCAGCAGAGAGAGTTCCAGTAGCTCTCCCACCATTCGGTGGAATTTGAAGGCTGGATCTTTTACATTCTAGCTGCCCTTTCATTTTTTATTTTTTAAAAGTGTTTCTATTTATTGATTTTGAGAGAGACAATGCATGTGTGCATGTGAACAGGGGAGGGGCAGAGAGGGAGAGAGAGAATCCCATGCAGCCTCTGAGCTGTCAGTGCAGAGCCCAACTCAGGCTTGAATCCACGAACCATGAGATCATGACCTGAGCCAAGACCAAGAGTCAGATGCCCAACCAAATGAGCTGCCCAGACACCCTAGTTGCTCTTTGAAACTGTGACTTTTGTCGGCGCCCCAAGGTAGACAGATCTGTTCTTGGTCCCTCCCACTGTAGTTCCCATAATCCCCTTCCTTACCATGTCTTTGTTTTTCTTGCTGTTTTATCTTTATTTGCGCAGAAGCTACTCAGGCAGCCCTCGGTTCTTCAGAAGGAATTGCTTTATAAATGGGTGTAGATTTGGTGTGTCTGTGGAGGAGGTGAGCTCAATGTCTTCCCATGTCGCCATCTTGGACTGAAACTCCCTCCTCAACTGTTGAGACTAGTGGGGATAGGTAGCCTATTGGCATAAAACTGGAATTTTCCAGTAGCTAATTCACATCATTACTGACTCCCTCTTCATCTTCCAACCTCCTGAGTCCAGAGACAGAAAAAGGCAGGACAATTATAAATATGAAATCACTGAAAGATCCAAACATACTCAAAAAAGTGAAGTTTTTCTCCTCACGTTGAGGATTTAATATTAGACGCCAGCATGGGAGCGTATCATATGCAGTGTAAGTAAACAGATGGCAAAGGCCTCGTGCTCAGAGAAAAACATGCTGGAATAACTCTCTTCATTAAGATGAGCTCATTCACAACTTTATATGTTTACTTTTCCCAGCCAGAACATTTTGGTCTGTCCTCTAAACTGATATTTTGTGTTTAATTCTTTCTAAATACCATACAGTTAAGTATAAATATAACTTGCCTTCTGGGAGCGCACTTGGAGTTTGGGAGCCAATGTTCTGGGTTTTGGTTTTTTTTTGTTGTTTATTTTTGTTTTGTTTTTTTTGCATTCTGAGAAGGTCTTAGACCTTGGGAAAATTAACAGAATACTGTTTTGTTTGTTTGTTTTTAAATTTTTTTAAATATTTATTAATTTTTGAGAGAGAGAGAGAGAGAGTGTGCGCCTGAGTGGGGGAAGGGCAGAGAGAGAGGGAGACACAGAATCCAAAGCAGGCTCCAGGCTCTGAGCCGTCAGCACAGAACCCCACACGGGGCTCGAACTCACGAAGAGATCATGACCTGAGCCGAAGTCGGATGCTTAACCGACTGAGCCGCCCAGGCACCCCCAGAATACTGTTATCCAGGGATGACCAATCTCATATTTAAGTCGTGCCTAGAAAAGTCCACAGAGTTAAAACCTCTTTATGTGCTGGCGGTTGTGTTGCCCGTGAAAATCTTGGTGCTCTTGCCCATCCTAGAATCAGTGACGTCGCAGATGCCTCAGAGTGAAAACGGCTCGCGACCCCATCGAAATCACAGCTTGCTCAATCACAAGCCAGAGCTGAGCACAGAACTCAGGGACACATCCAAGTCTAAACGGACCCACACAGCTGGCTTTTGCTTTTTAATGAAGTTTCACCTAAAAAAACAGCGATTGTTTTCGTTTGCTTGCTCACTTTGATTTTAGCTCTTGTGGTTTTTTTCTCCTTTGTTTACACCCACAAAAATATTGCCTCCCACAAACCATTTCAACCTCCTGCCACAACCAAACTCAAGCGTTTTCCTATGCACACTTCTGCTTCTCGTGGTAGAGGGCTTCTCGGCAACACCAAAATGCCAAAAATTCTGGGTTTTATGATTTTAGTGTCACTCTTCACTTATATTTACACATTTAATAATTTTAAAATTATATCTTTACAAAAGGACACAAGTTAATGGCAGAACTTATATGTAATGTAGGTCCTGTATCTACAGATTTAATCCCTATCAAAATACCAACAGTAGTTTTCATAGAATTGGAACAAATAATCCTAAAATTTGTACAAAACCACAAAAGACCAAAAAGCCAAAGCAATAGTGAGAACAAAGAATAAAACCGGAGGTATCACAATCCCAGATTTCAAAATACAAAGATATAGTAATCAGAGGCACCTGGGTAGCTCAGCTGGTTAAGCATCCAATGCTGGATTTCAGCTCAGGTCACAGGTCATGATCTCACGGTTCATGAGTTCAAGCCCCATGTGGGGCTCTGCATTGACTGTGAGGAGCCTGCTTGGAATTCTCTCTTTCCCTCTCTCTCTCCCTCTGCCCTTCCCTTACTTGCACTCTGTCTCTCTTTCTCTCTCTGAAAAACAAATAAACTTTTTTTAAAAAATGCCAAAGATGTGGTAATCAGAACAGTATGGTACAGTACCGGCATAAAAATAGACACATCGATCAATGTGACAGGATAGAAAGCCCAGAAATAAGCCCACACTTTTATGGTCAATTAATCTACAGGAAAGGAGGCAAGCATAGACCATGGGGAAAAGTCTCTTTAGCAAATGGTGTTGGGAAATCTGGACAGTCACATGCAAAACAATGGAACTGGGCCATTTTCTTACACCGTACACAAAAATAAACTCAGAATAGATTCAAGACCTAAATGTGTGACCTGAAACCCTAACATTTCTCGAAGAAAACATAGGCAGTAATCACTTTCACATCAGCCTTAGCAACATTAGTTATGTCTTCTCAGGCAAGGGAAACAAAAGCAAAAATAAACTATTGAGACTACACCAAAATAAAAAGTTTCTGCACACCAAAGGAAACCATCAACAAAACAAAAAGACAACTTATTGAATGGGAGAAGATACTTGCAAATGACATATCCAGTAAGGAATTAACACCCAAAATATATAAAGAACCTATATGGCTGAACACCAAAAAAACCCAAATAATCCCATTTAAAAATGGACAGAGGACATGAACAGACATTTCTCCAGTGAAGCCATCCAGATGGCCAACAAGTACATGAAAAGATGCTCAACACCACTCATCCTCAGGGAAATGCAAATCACAACCACAATGAGATATCACCTCACACCTGTCAGAATGGCTAAAATCAAAAAGGCAAGAAATAACAAGTGTTGGTGAGGATATGGAGAAAAAGGAACCCTCATGCTCTGTTGGTGGGAATACAAACTGGTGCTGGCACTGTGGAAAACAGTATGGAGGTGCCTCAAAAATTTTAAAAGTTGGGACACCTGGGTGGCTCAATCAATTGAACTTCCAAACTCGGCCCAAGTCATGATCTCACGGTTCGTGGGTTCAAGCCCCACATCAGGCTCTAAGCTGTCCGTGCAGAGTCGGCTTCAGATCCTCTGTCTCCCTCTCTCTCTGTCCCTCCTCCGGTTGTACTTGCGCTGTCTCTCTCTCAAAAGTAAATAAACAAAAAAAAAATAGGGGCACCTGGATGACTCACTTGATTAAGTGCCTGATTTTGGCTCAGGTCATGAGCCCATGGTTCATGAGTTCGAGCCCTGCATCGGGCTTTGTGCTGACAGCTCAGACCCTGGAGCCTGCTTCGGATTCTGTGTCTCCCTCTCTCTCTGTCCCTCCCCTGCTCACACTCTGTCTCTCTCTCTCTCTTTCTCAAAAATAAATAAACATTAAAAATTTTTTTTAACTTAAAAATAGAATTACCATATAATCCAGTAATTCCGCTACTGGGTATTCACCCAAAGAAAACATTAACACTAATTCAAAAAGATATAGGCACCCCTATGTTTCTTGCAGCATTATTTACAATCACCAAATTAAGGAAGCAGCCCAAGTTTCCATCAGTAGATGAATGGATGAAGAAGATATGGTGTGTGTGTGTGTGTGTGTGTGTGTGTGTGTGTGTGTGTGTAATAGAATGTTACTCAGCCATAAAAAAGAATGAACTCTTGCTATTTGCAACAATATGGATGGGCCTAGAGGGTATAATGCTAAGTGAAATAAGTCAATCAGAGAAAGATAAGTACCATATGATTTCACTCATAGGTGGGATATAAGAAACAAAACAAATGAACAAAGAAAAAAAAGCCAAATTAAAAAAATCCAGACTTTTAAATACAGAAAACAAACTGGTAGCTGCCAGAGAGGAGGTGGGTGGGGTTATGGGTGAAATAGGTGACAGTGATTAGCACTGAGGAATGTACAGAATTGTTGAATCATGTGGTATACCTGAAACTAATATAACGCTGTATGTTAATTACACTTGAATTAAAAACATTAAAAAGAAGGAGCTTAAGCTTGAAAAGAGACCCATGTGGAAGACACTGAGGGAAATGACCCAATAGGAAATGATTGGTAAGCAGCAGCAGGCAACCTAAAAAGCAAATGTTGCCCTTAGATACTTCTTTAAAATATCTGCTTATTATAGTGGAGATGCAAGTAAGACTTAACCCCCTTTCTCTTTTGAAAGATATTCTTGAACATTCCATGAAAGTAACATGCTTGCTGCCAGTTATTCATATTTTGGAAGAAGATCCCTGTATTATTTTTTAATTAAGAAGACAAGTTTTGGAATATCTGCATGGCTCAGTTAGTTAAGTGTTCTTGGTTTCTGCTCAGGGCATGCATGATCTCAGTGTTTGCGGGTTCGAGCCCCACGTCGGGCTCTGTGTTGACAGCACAGAGGCTGCTTGAGATTCTCCCTCTTTCTCTCTCTCTGTCTCACTCTCTGCCCCTCCCACACTCATGCTCTCTCTCTCTCAAAATAAATAAAAAGTAAACATTAAAAAACAATGATACATAAATGAATAAAAAAAAGAAAGTAAGTTTTAACTGAAACTAATACAACGAACCACTCTCAAATCCACTACCTGAAGGACTCTGGGCTAATTACTCAATCTCTCAGTGCCTCTCTTTCGTTATTCTAAAATGGTGATAATAGTACCCACCTCACTGGGCTATTGAAAAATTAAAAGAGTAAATTCTCACAAAGAACTTAAAAGGGTGTCTGACATGCAGTAAGTTCTCAATAAACATTAACTAGGAGTAGTAGTATAGTAGTAGTAGTAGTAGTAGCAGCAGCGGCAACTAGAGCAGTAGCAATAGCAATGGGAGCATTAGTTATGATAGTAGTACTAGTAGTGGTGGTCAAAGCAGGTAGTCAATAGTAGCAGCAGCAAGCTGTGTGCTGCAACTACGGCCAAATCTGTCCTAGGACGAAGAGTCAGTCAAATTGTATACCTCTCCACACACCATTATTATCGTGCACAAAATATTTAATACCTCGTACTACTTAAGAGTCTGAAAAGAACCTGTTTCCTTGCCTTGAAGTTGGATGAAAAGCAAAGATGGTGCTGAAACCATGTTCCATATTAATGGGTGAGCCCAAGAAAGGCCAAGGAACATCTACTTTCTTGAAGTGACAAGAAATCCATCCAGGAATCTCCAGGCCTAGGAACAGTGCCAGGGAGTCTGCACTCTGAGGGCCTGGGAACAACCTCGCCTGCCAGGAGAGAAGACCTTGCTGTCCAGCTGAGCCAGCTCTTGGCTAAGCTACCAAAAGGAGGAAGGAAGTTGAGTCTCCGAGGCCATCTCTCATCACCTGGATAAATATTTTGAACTCAGGATTTAAATATTTTTCTTTCTTTTTTTTTAAATTTATTTATTTTGAGAGAGAGCAAGAGTGCAAGCAGGGGAGGGGCAGAAAGAGGAGAGAGAATCCCAAGCACACATGAGGCTCGAACTTATGAACCCATGAGAGCATGACCTGAGCCGAAATCAAGAGTCAGATGCTTAACCAACTGAGCCACCCAGGCACCCCTTAAATCTTTTTCTTCATGAAGTGAATGGACATGAAACGTAAAAAATAGGGTAAAGCCTACAAATTGACTTGCAAAACTGTGAATGATTTTACTGCCCACCCGTGGAGGGAAGTGTGATAGCTGGATGAGGACAGTTGGTGGTGACAAACGATGAACCGTTTGAGGCTTTTGGTTCCGTTGCGCATGTTACGTACTGCAGCGCGAAAGCAAGAGGTAACAAACTGTATTTTCAAGGACGAAAATATTTACAGTGAGGGTATCATAGAATATCCTCAGGTATGTCTTCACTGAAAATATATTTTTCTGCAACGTATACGAGACTGACCAGGTAACACACAGAGCTTTCTGCCTGTAATGTGATAGAAGCAATCTCACCTCAGAAGGAGGATCCTATATTGAAATGCCCCCCAGCCTGATGATATCCCAGATCCTGGACAAAGCTCAGGAGGCAGTACAGAAACATTCCCAAGCATCTCTGCAGATGAGTGTGGTTCCTGGAAATACGGTAGCATAAAGTCGGAGTCCGAGAAACTGCCTAGATACCCTGCTTATTTGTGGCTTCTCCTCTCCTTGTTCAGCTCCACCTAATCCTCAGAGGTGGATAAACTCAATAATAACATCTTACCTAATAACCAAGGAGAAGGCTGGGAGATATTTTCCTCTGATACTGGTGGTGGCATGGCTCCAGACGACAGTGCCAGAAGGAGGGATGAGTTCACTCCCTGTGCTACAAGGAGTGCTTCCATGGAAAAGTTTGAGGAACATCATCTTATTCTATTTTTCTCTCACTGCCAACAAACATTTGGCAACAGATACAGAAATCTCTCTCAAGACAATTCATGATCTCCCAGATCCTTAGTTCAGTTTTCACCATTTATTGCTCCAAGGAGGGCAGTAATTTCCTCCCTATCTGGACTTATCCTGCCAATAGTTAAGGTACTGCTAAATGCTATTTTAAAAACTTCCAAATTAGAGTGGTTTAATGATGGACGTATACTTCTGTGTTTCTGTTCAGTAGTGGCCTTCCTCAACGTGATTTCAGGACCTGTGTTCCTTTGTTCTTGTGATTCTGCGATACTTTCAGGCAGGAACCAGAAGATTTTTTTCTCCGCAGAGTGCCAAATAGCAAATATGTTAGACTTCGCAGGGCCGTATCGTCTCTGTCACAACTGCTCAACTCTGCCACTATAGCCAAAAGCAGCCACAGACATACCCAAATGGCTGTGGCTGCGTTTCAATAGGACTTTAGGTATGAATACTGAAATTAGAATTTCATGTAATTTTTACGTGTCATGAAATCTTTTGATTTCTTTCCCCAACCATTTAAAATGTTTATCTATTTAATCTTCTTTCCAAGATTTTACCTAAATTTAGGTGAGTTAACATATACTGTAGTATTGGTTTCAGGAGTAGAATTCAGTGATTCATCACCTGCATATAACACCCAGGGCTCATCCCAACAAGTGCCCTCCCTAATGTCCATCACCCATCTAGCCCATCCTCTGCCCACCTCCCCTCCAGTTAAGAGGGTTTGTTCTCTAGTTAAGAGACTCTTATGGTTTGCCTCCCTTTCTGTTTTTATCTTATTTTATTTTTTCTTCCCTTATGTTCATCCGTTTTGTTTCTTAAATTCCACATATGAATGAAATCATATGGTATTTGATACACTCTAGTTCCATCCACATCATTGCAAATGGCTAGATTTCATTCTTTTTGATAGCTGAGTAATATTCCATTGTGTGTGTGTGTGTGTGTGTGTGTGTGTGTGTGTGTGTGTGTGTGTGTGTGTGTACATATATACATATACACCACATCTTCTTTGTCCATTCACCGGTTGATGGACATTTGGGCTGTCTCCGTAATTTAGCTATTTTTAATGCTGCTATAAAACATTGGGTTGTATGTGCCCTTTCAATCAGTATTTTTGTATCCTTTGGATAAATACCTAGTAGTTCAATTACAGGGTCATAGGGTAGTTCTATCTTTAACTTTCTGAAGAACCCCCACTCTGTTTTCCAAAGTGGCTGCACTAGTTTGCATTCCCACCAACAGTGTGGAGAGGGTTCCCCTTTCTCCACATCCTCACCAACCCCCATTGTTTCCCGAGTTGTTAATTTTAGCCATTCTGACAGGTGTGAAGAGATATCTCATTGTGGTTTTGATTTGTATTTCCCTGATGTTGAGTGATGTTGAGCATATTTTCATGTGTCTGTTCGCCATTTGTATGTCTTCTGGACATTTCTTAACTGGATTATTTATTTATTTGGTATTGAGTTTGATCAATTCTTTATAGATTTTGGATACTAGCCCTTTATCCAATATGTCATTTGCAAATATCGTCTCCCATTCTGTAGGTTACCTTTTAGTTTTGTGCAGAAGCTTTTTGTCTGGATGAAGTCCTAATAGATAATTTTTGCTTTTGTTTCTCTTGCTTCCAGAGACATGTCTAGTTAAAAGTTGCTACAGCTGAGGTCAAAGAGGTTGTTGCCTGTATTCTCCTCTAGGATTTCGATGGTTTTCTGTCTCACATTTTAAAACCATTCTTAGTTCAAGGGCTATACAAAAATTGGTAGCAGGCTAGATTTTGCCTGTAGGTCAGTTTAGTGAGTCTTGTAGTAAAAAGAAAACCGACTTTAAAATGCTGTGGATTGATGGTTCAAGTTACTTAGAATTATACTGTTTTGTTTTAGCAACTGGACACGAAATGTTTGCTTTTCTTTTTAACAGGCTCTGGAAATATGGCGGTGTCACATCCCATTGCTGCCAGCACCCCTGAAGGAAGCAATTATGGGGCAATAGGTATTTCCTTCCATGAGTCCACTCATTGAAGTATTTCCTAATTCTCCAGAGAATAGGATAAAAAGGGCCCTCCAGCCACTATTAACGGTGCGAGTGGGCAAGGCAGTCATCGTATAAGATTGTCTTCTCTTTATTAAGAGGAATCGGTTGGAAGATCTGGAAGGCCCCTTCCAGCTCTAACCTTCTCCAGTTTGTTATCCTGAGCTAGCCACACTTGAGCAGAATTCCCTACCATGGTTGCCATCAACTCCCAAAGTCCCTGTGGTGATTTTTTATACCCGGCCTGAGTTTGGGGCATGAACAGTGTGTCAGAGTTGGCGTCAGGGAGCCCGAAATCAATTGACGAGCTCTTTCATCCTCAGGTTTCAGTGGAGTAAGGGCGATCAGAAGACTAAGGCTGTGCTGCAGGTGAACATGGCTGTAGCCTGGCAATCGTTCATTTTGGCTAACTTCATAATTGAACCTAGTCATTCACATGGCACCCCCTCAGTGTTCATTGCGTGGCCTGAAAGAGACAGAATTCCTGCGAGTCTGTGAATGGTTCGCTTAAAATGTCAGGGAGAGGGGCCGGAGTCCTTCTTCCTGCTCTGGTGTACTGTAACTTTGAGAAGCATGTGGGCTTCATGCAGGCTACTTATTTCTGGCTCTGCAAGAACAGAATTGTTTTGGGTTGTTTTTTTTTTTTTTTTAACTAACTGAACAGAAGAAATAAAGTGGAAGGTAGGCTCAGCTCATGTGCTCATTAAGCTGCACAAATTCCCATCTGCTCTGGGAAACATTCATGAGAACACAAGGATTCTTCTTCCTGAGAGTGTTGTTCTCATTATATAATCATCGATGCGGCATGTGGGGGGGTTCGGTGTACAAACACTTTACCCACGAGCAACGTATAGCTGCTGGGTATGTGTGTGCTTACACGGTAGATGCTATTCATGACTGTGCATGCGTATGTTTATATATTTATGTTCATATTTTAAAATATGAAACATGACATATAAGCATAATCTTAGTTTTTGCATCCAAATAGTTAACAGAGCAGATGCCTTTATGTTCTTGATATGTATTCAGCCCTAGAAATAGACAATTTCAATATAAAAATAGGAGAAGAGGCAAAGTAGAAGTCCATTGAGGAGGACTTGAGAGAAAGAACATGTGTCGTGGGTAAGGAGTGCGTTTTTACCAACACAACATCTTCAAGAATGAGTCGGCACCGCTTTTTGCAGAGAGGAATGGGCTGCATGGGTCCTTCCTGGCTTTGGAAGGCAGCTGAGTTTTCTCCCTTTCAGAGGAGTCGTGCTCCAGTCCCGGCAGGCAGATGTCCTCCTCTGACGGTGGGCAGCCCTGCCAGTCGGACACGGACAGCTCTGTGGAGGAGAGTGACTTCGACACCATGCCAGACATTGAGAGTGATAAGAACGTCATCCGGACCAAGGTACCTGTGCCTGGCCATACTCTTGGCAAGGGCAGAGCGTTCAACAGTCAAATACGCCTTCAGCGAAGTCTCAGTTTCCTTTATTTTTTTCCCTTCAAGGGAAACCATATTTCCCTGAGGGCTTTTTAGAGAAAACATAACTACAGACTAAAAGCAATACCCTGCTAATTAGCGCTTCTTCTGGAGGAAGAAAGTGAGAGCATTAAGGAGAATAGTGCATTAAAACACTCAGAGTTTGGGGGCGCCTGGGGGACTCAGTCAGTAACACGTGTCACTCTTGGTCTCTGGGTTGTAAATTCAAGCCCCACGTTGGGCGTAGAGATCACTTAAATAAAACTTAAAAAAAAAATTACTCAGAGTCTGAAGTGGGTCCACCAGATGAAACAAAAGATTCACTGAGGGGTATACCTGGGAGAACTCCCTGGTTCTGTACCTATCATCCCTCAGGAATAAAGCTCATTTCTTTTCGGCATATATTTATTGTACTGCGTTGTATCCAGTAAGAGATATGAAAGTGGACTGCACGGTTTCAATCCTATAATTTGAGAACCACACAGCAGACATTTCTGAAAACAGTGAAACCAGTTCCTGAGATATAAGAAGCAGTTGAGACTCCCAATGGGTTTTTCCATATCAGCCAGTCTTACTATTTCAGAGAAAATACTAGGATTTGTATTAAGGTATCCGGGGAAAAACAAAATTGAAAGAAAAGCTTTAGTAAATAATTTTAATCTCTAGTGATGGATTGGATTGAGAATTTGTAAAGTTTTCCTTTGTGTCTTCCGCAAAAAAAGCCAAGTACACTTTTGCATTCTTTTTTTATTTGATATCTTAGATGTTCCTTTACCTGTCAGATCTGTCCAGGAAGGACCGGAGGATTGTCAGCAAAAAATATAAGATTTATTTCTGGTGAGTAGATGACCACTAGGACCATGGTTCCCTTAAGCAAAATGAAAATTTTCTAAGTAAAAGCTGCGATCACTTATGGCATACCTTTCTCCTTAATGAGGCAAAGGTATAGATGCTTCAAGGATTCATGCCACATTCTATAAGAAAACCAAAAATAAACTACAAAAGGCAGCCAGCCCCAAATCAAATACATACAAAGTAAAAATAAGACTGGTGGCAGAGTGGGGGGATGGGCGTTAAGGAGGGCACTTGCTGGGATGAGCACCGGGTGCGATATATAAGTGATGAATCTCTAAATTATACTCCTGAAATCATTATAACACCATATGTTAACTAACTTAAAAATTAAAAAATAAAATTTTAAAATTAAAAATAATAATAATAAACATGAAAAAAAGTGTTTATAGTGATTTTAAAAATCAGAAGAATAGTAGTAGAATCCCATATGTTTAGGGAACATACTCAATCCATTTCCAGAAAGGCAACCTAACAATAACATGCACTACCTTCCATGGGACATGCTACACTGAAGCCATTCCCTCTTCTCACCTGGCCTTGCTCTTACGAGAGCCAGTGATTTCAGGGACTAGATGTCGACAGCTTCTCAGAGTAACTGGGAACCACACTGAGAGGAAATGATACCACAGCCAGTGGTAGACAGACCCTCGGTCATCAAGCCACCAGATGCAGCCTCTCTCGAAGCCAAGAGGCTGAGCTGCCTGGCAGGGGACCCCTCTCCCCTCAGAAATCCCAGGCTGATGCTGTGATAGCTCTTTGCGTTTTTTTTCTCTGGAAGAACACCCTTTTACTTTGATATGGATATTCGAGGGAAGCAAGGGACAGTGGGGGCCCCATGGAATTTCATAGTGGGACTAAGAGGTATCTAAGAGAGCCACATCCTTTCGTGTGACCCATCTCCCATTACATGCACTCCGATCAGTTTTAATCTAAAACATCCTAAAGAAATAGGCCCTCAATAATTGGGTTAAAACAGAAGCAAGTTTACAGTTTTACCAATGTTTGTAGGAGTGGGAGGCTGGAGAAACAGTTTTGCATAATCAGTTTTTAATTACTTTTGCAAGTTAACTAGAGAGTTATGGAGTGGAAGGATTCTTATATTAAAAAATTGAGGGGCACCGGGGTGGCTCAGTTGGTTAAGCGGCCAACTTCAGCTCGGGTCATGGTCTTACAGTCTGTGGGTTCGAGCCCTGCATCGGGCTCTGTGTTGACAGCTCAGTACCTGGAGCCTGATTCTGTGTCTCCCTCTCTCTCTCTGCCCTTCCCCTGCTCACGCTCTCCCTGTCTCTCAAAAAAAAAAAAAAAAAAAAAAAAAGTTAAAAATATTGAGCAAAAATTCCATTGCTAATTTGGAAATAATTATTTCTGGTTCTTTCTGCCTGCTTAGGAACATCATCACCATTGCTGTGTTTTATGCCCTGCCTGTGATCCAGCTGGTTATCACCTACCAGACAGTGAGTACCGTCCAGAGCCCCAGAACCCCAGCTTTCATACTGCAGAGAGAGGTCTTTGCTATGACTTACAGAGAAAGATATATATAACTTGATCTCAGTCCAAGAATTAACTTCCAATTTTGTCTTCGAATTGGACTTCTCCATTGCTGCATCTTTCATGAACCTTGAAGTCTAGTTCCCGATTGATTTATCACAGAGAGGCCTGGGACCTCATATTATTTTGTATACCAATCTGAAGTTATTACCTTAAGCTCATTCAGTCATAGTATCTATCAACTGTATCTCTTATTTACCAGTCTGAACTTCTGATTATCAAGGGATAATGAGGAAAGTTCCAGCCAAAACAAACAAACCTAGTATCTAATTTAGCCTGTGCCCTCTCGTTGAGGGTATTTTTTATAAAACTAAAAACAGCCTTACAAAACTAATAAGGTAATAAAATTAAGAAAATATAAAAAATAAGAACTGAAATGAAGTAAAAACAAGCAAAGATAATAATTAAAACACCTTGAGAATCCCCATTGCGCCTTCATAGAACCTTGGGGTCCAGTTCACATAATGACTTTCTTTTTTTTTTTTTAACATTTATTTATTTTTGAGAGACCTAGGGACAGAGTATGAGCAGGGGAAGGGCAGAGAGAGAGGGAGACACAGAATCCAAAGCAGGCTCCAGGCTCCAAGGTGTCAGCACAGAGCCTGACGCGGGGCTCGAACTCACAGACCATGAGATCATGACCTGAGCTGAAGTCGGCCGCCTAACCAACTGAGCCGCCCAGGCACCCCACCTAATGAGTTTCTTTAACCTTTATTATACACAAGAAAGCCTACTTAGAAAGCACAAGGGGCTGATAGTGTTTCTAATGCAGGGATTCTCACACTTAGCTGTGCATTAAAATCACCTGGGGAGTTTTGAAATCCCGGTGTCCAGGCTATACCCTACACCAAATTAGATCCAAGTCCCTGAGAGTAGAACCAAGCATCAGTACTGATTAGACCCCAATGATTCTAATGTAGAATCAGGTTCGAAAGCCATTGGTCTAATATTTTAGTCAGTTCCCTACTTACTATGTGATGAGGACAAGGACTTTTACGAGGTTTGGGCACCACTGCTTATACTCCAGGGCCCTGTCAGAAGATACAATGCGCTATGGTCTAGGAAGGTTCTTATTGATAGAGATAGTGAGAAAAATGGAAAATTGAACACATACTTCCTCCAGTCCACCTGCCCTGGGGTTATCACTCCCACGCAGAAAGTGGGACAGCTCCATACCCTCCCACATGCATCTAGAAAATAGAACATATCATGGCAGTCCCAGTTAGCCTGTGCTGTGTAAAGGTGGCAGACAATGACCTGCTCCCTGCTGAGAAGGAACACTGGTTATGTGGTAAATCACTGTGAGCAGTGCCTGCCTTCTGTGGTTTCAGGCTGGGCTCACTCAGTAGATGGAGAAAAACTGCATCTCCTCTTCTCATTCTTGATTTTGCAGGTGGTGAATGTCACTGGCAACCAGGACATCTGCTATTACAACTTCCTCTGTGCTCACCCGTTGGGCGTCCTGAGGTGAGCCCTGTCCTCTGGTTGCCCATGAGGCATGTAGAGATTCCTTTCTGTGTGATGTGATTTCAGTTGTTAGAGACACTAAACACAGGGGCGCCTGGGTGGCTCAGTCTGTTAATTGTTCGACTCTTGGTTTCAGCTCAGGTCATGATCTCACAGTTCTGGAGTTTAAGCCCCGTGTTGGGCTCTGCACTGACAGCTTCAGAGCCTGCTTGGGATTCTGTCTCCCTCTCTCTCTGCCCCTCCCCCACATGCTCTCTCTATCTCTCTCTCTCTCAGAGTAAATAAATAAACATTAAAAAAATATCAAAACCAACCATGGATAACTACCCCAGTCAAGGGTAAGGAGGGACGAAATCTAGAAGTTGAGACCAGATATCTTCCTCTCATTCCTGAATAGGGAGGGGCCTCAGGAAACATTCTTAAGAATAACAGCTGAGAAGAAGGCAGGGACGTTTTTGAAAACATCAGGTCCTAGCTGTGATGACATTCATCCATGGGCATGAGCTGCTCATATGTTAATCCCATGAGCAACCTCACGAAATAGGTAGGATTAGCATTACTCCCATCTTCGGATGAAGACACTAAGGCTTAGAAAGGAACTTGCCGATGTCCCTCAACTATTAGTGATGCCAGGACTTGAATCCAGGCCTGCTGCCTCCAAGGCCATGGTCTAGCCACCAGAACATGGTGTGGAAAGAACAGGCCTCTTATTGCAGAACTGAACCAGCCTCAGTTTCCTGAAATAAAGCAGCTGGCTGTGACCAGCTGACACTTCACTGTTACAGAGCTGAGTGTTGACACGCATAACATGGGTCTATCTATGAGAGTTCCCTCTCACGGTGTAGCTGAAACACTTGGCCAAACTGCCCATCTTCGGAGCAGCTCTGTTTCCTGGGATTCATTCCATGCCAATGCCGTCAGGATAAGAGAGGATTGGGTGGGTGTCAGGAAGCCACACAGGCATCCCAGGGAAGAAATGGACATGTGAGTACAGCTTGGGCATCCTAAAATAAAAGAGTAAGGCTAAAGATAATCTCTGATGATTTGCCAGTCCTAAAATCTTATGAAAAGTCCAGGCAGAAAATATAGAGTGCTGAGAATACTCACTCATTCAGCTGTTCATCCATTCTCTTGGATCACCTTGACTCTCTCACGGTTTCCTTCTCATCCCCTAGTGCCTTCAACAACATTCTTAGTAACCTGGGCCACGTGCTCCTGGGCTTCCTCTTCCTGCTGATAGTCTTGCGCCGAGACGTTCTCCATCGCAGAGCCCTGGAAGCCAAGGACATCTTCGCTGTGGTGAGGAGCGGGAGGGTCGACTGGATGTGGGCGCTTGGAACGGTCATGGCTCCAAGCCGGATCTGCAAAGGGGAGGGACATCCGGCTTGATGGTGTGGTGACGGGTTATGGGCAATGAACTACAGGAGACCAGAAGCTTGGGTTTCCAGATGAGATTCTGGGGCTGCGTCACCAGGGGTATCTTCCCATTGACCACACTCTCTCTTTTTCAGGAGTATGGGATTCCTAAACACTTTGGTGTTTTCTATGCTATGGGCATCGCATTGATGATGGAAGGAGTGCTCAGTGCTTGTTACCATGTCTGCCCTAATTACTCCAACTTCCAATTTGGTAATTAGAATTTGCATCAACCACACAGATTTGAGTTATGGGAGTCTCATGCTGGGACCCCACAAAATGCCAAGGTCATGCATGCAAGAATTAAATGATATTTTATGTGAGCTAAAGTGATTCGAGGGCACTTCCCCACAGGGCATGGTTTCTACGTGTTGTACCATTTTTTTTCTCTCCGACCACCCTTCAGACTAGAAAAGACTCAACAGTGAATGATGATCCCATGGCTAGATCTGCGGGTGGGCAATGGGCTAAGCATCAGCAGCAGGGCAGATATAATCCGCCAACAGACACCTGGAAAGTTCCTTCAGTATGATTTGGCCTAACTTAGTAATTAGACTGCTTTGAATTGAAAATAACAGAAAGCCCAATTTACCTGGATTAAATAATAAGGACGATTATCAGCTCACCTTCTGAAAGTCCAAAGGTGGGAAGAGCTCGCAATTGATTTATCTGGTAGCTCTGACTCCAATTCTCCGTAATCTCTTGGGTTGTGCCCAGCCTAGAGGCTGATTTTATCCTCGAGCTATCAGGAAATCATGATAACAAAAATAGCTACGGCAGGTCCTGGTCTCCTGCCTATCTACCCCATGATGCCTGGTGGATGCGGCAGGCTGGTTTCCAGGAGCCTTCAGTTAAGAGCAAGGAAACTTCTTTGCCAAAACCCCCCAGATAACATTCTTCCACCCCTCAATAGTTTAAATAGTCATGAGCCCATTCCAGAATTATTCCCTACATGCTGGTTAGTTCAAGCCTGGGTTGGAACATCAATCATGGTAGCAAAGGAGAGGGATTGCCTTTAGACCAGTGAGAACCATCCGTGGAACCACAGGCGGTGTTAGCTTTGCTGAAACCAATAGGCTAAAAAGGCATGCATTTCTTAATTGAAAATGGGGCTGAGGTAGTTGAGTTACTGCTAATATGCTGTCAGGAAGGAGAAAGGGAAGAATTGATGCCAGTAGTAAGCAATTAACCGTGACCTCCACACTCAAGGATAAGAATTTTAAAAAGTCATTTTTATGTTTGTACTCTAGCCTCTGTCTATGAGCCCAGAACACTATAGAAATTCTTTGCCACATTTAATTTATTTTCATTAGAAACATTTTAATAGAGAAAACTACAGAGAACAATGACATTCACCACTCAGAATGAACAAATGCCAACATTTTAAAATATCTGCCTTAAATCTACCTTTTAAGAAGTAAAATGTTGTGGAGCGCCTGGCTGGCTCAGTTGGTAGAGCATGCAACAGTTGATGTCAGGGTTGTGAGTTCAAGCCTCATGTTGGGCATGGAGACTACTTAATTTAGAAAAAAAAAGAAGAAATAAAGAAAATGTGAGAAAGTTGAGTCCCTTGAACTGCTTTCCCCTCTTCCTGCCCCAGAGGCCACAGCTTGACTAACCTGATATTTATCAGTCCAGTTTTTATGACTTTACTACATTTGTAGTAAATTAATATTTATTTATTGAACTATGTTCTGCGACATTTTTTCATGAAACAATGTTTTCAAGATTTATGAATATTAAATCAGGGACATCCAGTTCATTTATTTTCAAGGACCATCATCTTCTGTAATAAAAATATGTATACTACATTTGTCAATTTCTCTACCGAACAACATTTAGATGTTGCCAATATGTTGCTAATGTAGACAGTGCTGCAGTGAACACCCTTACATACTTCTCTTTGTGCACATGTGAGAAAGCTTCCCTGGGACACCTAGAAGTAGAATTTTGGAATCACCTGGTTTTACCAGTCACCATTTTACCAAGAACTTCAACTTTCCCCAGAGTATTAATTCCTACTCCCATTTCCCTATATCATCACTAACATGTTATCCTCAGACATTTAAATGTTTTGCTACATTCTTGAGTAACATGGAACACTGCCTCTTTGTTTCCATTTGCATTTCCATAACGGTCATGCAGCTAAGCCACATTTAATTTCTAGCTGTTTTCCGTGCCTACACTATAAAGCTATATATGAGCAATCAATTATATGAGCTATATATTGAGTAATCAATGTGGTTATATTTCAGGACGTGAATAAAGACCTTCCACAACCACCTAGCATTCTTTCTATGGTCACAGTGCCCTAACCATCACCAGTATGGACTCTTGCTATTGCTGTTGAACACCAGCATTTAAATGCAAAAACCCTTGCAAGTGGGGATAGTCAGTTATTTATCCTGTCATCAGATACTTTTCTTCTGTGAATTAGGAATAGCCTTGGAAGGGTTTAAAAGTGGAGTATGTGGGTTCTGGCTAGAGAATGTGCCAGCGGAGGCTGCCATGTTGGAGGTCTCCACACAGACTGAGGGCAGCAAATATTCTAAGGCCTGAAGGCAGGAGGGTTTCCAAGACTGAAGAGGAATTGTCTATCGCCTACCGGATCCTGATTGTTTCGGCTCCTCCTGTGCGCCCTCAGATACCTCCTTCATGTACATGATCGCTGGTCTCTGCATGCTGAAGCTCTACCAGACCCGCCACCCAGACATCAATGCCAGCGCTTACGCTGCCTACGCTTCCTTCGCGGTGGTCATCACGCTCACCGTCCTCGGAGTGGTGCGTCCCTCCCCATGGCCTTCCGCCGCCCGGCTTTCCAAACCCTGCCCCCTAGGGAGGTTTTTTGCTGTTTGTTTGACGGACCTCAGGGAAACAGGTTTGAATTAATGACAGTCCTCGGTTCCTGCCACACGGCCATCATGGGTCAATTCATGGCATTTTATTGAGTTACTTAGCTATTTATCTCTAATAATGTAATAGGCACCTGTAAAACCACCCCTGGACAGTTTCACTATAAAGCTGGGACCTGACTCGTGTGAGAATGGAATAGAGAGGTTCAAGCTGATGAGAGAGACAGACTTAAAAGAGCAGAAGCGACTTTCCAAATGTGCAGGGACACGTGTCCGTTATCTGCAGTCATTGGAAGAGCATTAGCCACCAGCTCTAGACCTACCGCCCCTTCACTGTGGCTGTCCGATGCCTCGCCCATTTCCTCCTTCCGTTTTCGCTTGGCCAGGTGGCCATTCTTTTTTGTGCAGTATGATCCCTGTGAGCTCACCGAAGTTGGGGGAGGGGAGGACCAAAATGCATGCACAGCTCATTTTTTGACTCCTTATGCATACACGAGAGAATGATTTTCATGAGTTCTGCGGGGAAAGCCCCGGATGAAGGTAACCTCCATCTTTACTCCTAGGTGTTTGGAAAAAACGACCTGTGGTTCTGGGTCATCTTCTCTGCGATCCATATCCTGGCGTCTCTGGCCCTTAGCACTCAGATCTACTACATGGGTCGTTTCAAGATAGGTGAGTCGCCTGTTACTCTATTACACACTGTTACACGCTGAGTCACTCACCTCAAGCAAGCAGTGTCTTTGCTCACCCTCCACGGAAGTGTCGCTGGTCACCACGAATACGTGCGCTGAATTCCGGTGTTTAATAACGTCCTCTCCTGTATAGGATTACAATGAGCTGTTGCCACTAGTTCCGTTTCCAGCGGAGAAACTAAGCTGGCCATGCGCAGACCCGAGGCCGGCCTCCAGAGCCACGTCCGGCGCTTTACAGCTCACACAACTTTGGACGTGTGTCTGAAGAACGGTTGGTCAGCACTCCACCCGTTCCACCTAGAAAAATCGTTTTCAGTTTGTAGCATACAAAAGAGCGTCTCTCTCAGCAGGCTACATGGTCGTCAAGAATGCATTTTGTATTGTTTTCAAATTCTGGGCCTGGAATGTTTTGAGACTTAGGAATCACACGTAACAGGCGGGACACCTGCCGAACCACCCCCAACGGTGGGGACGTACCGCAGCAGAGCAGAGTGCTCCGCAGAAACCAGCCTCTGCCCTGCGGCCGTCAGTCAGCATTCACGGGACACTTAGGCTTAAGTCATGTTAGAGTTTAAATATCCCCAGTCTGTTTAAGGTCCAGGAAGTCAGACTTAAATATCCTTTTGTATATTTCAAGAAAAATAATTCTATGTAGTATTTGCAGAGCCCAAAGCAAGATTGTAAATAAAAGCCCACTAAAATTTTTAAGTTGTAAAGCAGACACAAAAAAAACCCGACAACTATTAAATACATAGATAGAAGGGAAGGAGGGAGGGAGGAAGGCATGCAGGCCAACAAACCGATAAATATAATATGCCTTCATTACAACCTAGAAGGTCCAGGTTCAAATTTAAGATCGTCGGTTCCTCTGAAGAACACTCCAGAACATAGCTGCATCGGAGGGCTGGTCCCCAGCCCCTGCCCCTCTTTTCTTCCCACACTGGCTCTGTCCTGCATCTTAAGGGGTCTCACAGGTGTGTATATGGATATTTTGCCCAGCATTCAGCTGGCCCCTCCTTGCCCCTAGAGGTGCCCGCTCCAGGGATACCATCTGCCCTTAGGAAGGTAGACTAAGGAAGGGGGCTATGCGGGTTCTGCGAGGGGACTCTGGTCCATCTGGGGCAGGGAATTCTGGGGTCCGGGAATTGAGAACGTGGCCCAGAAGGAGTGTTCCCTTGCCCGGCAGACCCCTCACTCACCAGGGAGTGAGGGCCTTTAAGATACAGCCAGGTCTAAGAGTGATTCTACATAAACAAGTAACTTTCAGATTAGAAAGCCAAATGAAACAATTTCTCATTTCGGCAGCTTAGTTTTCCGCTATGGCACAGTTAGTAGATTTGCCCTTGGCAATAACAGAGCCAGTATGCCTTCAAATGGCCCAGCGGAAGCATCGTTAACTGGTTTCGTAGAGTATTTGTCTTGATGCTCTGGTCATGCCCCCATCTTCCAGATCAAAGGTGAGTGAAGGCATACGAGGTCAACTTTGAAAAGGAAAATAATTCGGATCATGGTTGTTCTTGTTGCTCCTGAGCTGGAAAAATAAACTTGAATACAGATGTATGTAACGGTGGTGACCATTAGTAATACATAGAGGAGTTTTTAATGTATCCATACCACTTTTGCCCCATACAATCTTGCAATACCGTATTAGTTTACCTTCTTAAAAAGGAGAAATGTAATGTATTATATTATGACCACGTAATAGTCTGTAGGGTCTCAACAGGAAAAAGATGTCACACACAAAGATGAAGAATTTAGTCACAAAGGGACTATTTGTAAGATAAGGTCAAGGTAGAGGAGAATGAAAGGGGTAGTCTGGCAACCTGGGGTAAGTAGCGGAAAAGCTTTCATATCCATTCGTCCAAAGGACAGGAAGGAAGTAGTTGCCAAAACGTGGAAGGAGAGGAAGTCACTTTGAAAGACATGGCCAGTCTAAGGCAACCACACAGCGAAGGCAGACGGTGGATAAGTACTCTGAGCTCGCTCTCCTGCCTGTGTCCCTCCAGTCCAAATCCATAGAGAGTGAGCAAATCCATTTATCTGATCCTATAGTCAGCCTCCTGGGCCTGGTGCAGAACGGAGATGCAGCAAATGCCTCTGCAAGGGTAAGCGGAGGACAGCCAGTGCACAGCGCGACTAGTATTTTCAACTTCTCTACCCAGGGAGGCTTTCCCCGGTGGTCACAGATCTACCAGAGTCAAAAGGAAAAGGTCCCGTTCTCTGGTGACAATGATTGCATGTAAATTTAGTCTGAAGGCAGGAAGTTGGGTTAGCGGACAGTGGTTCAGCCAACACCAGCCTCTCTGCCCATTTCGCCAGCTGCCTCTGCTTTCTGAAATGACATCCACCCTTCTCCGGGGCCCTCAGGCCGCACCTGCAGACGAACGTGGACACAGGAAAGGCGGCAGCGACGGGGCAGAGCATCTCATGAGAACAGAAAACCAGAGAGCTACTTGCCCAGATCATGACTGTGCTGCCAGCGCCCGAGAAGAGGGTGGCAGGGATCGCTCCTGAGAGAGGGTGGATTGCAAAATGCCAGTGGTGCATAAAGGAGATAGGGAGAGAGAGAATCTGATTCGCTCTGTGAGGAACAGGAAACATCTGAACGTTTGAGACAGGCAGGAAGATTCTGTGTTCTTTACGATGAGCAAACATCACTTTTTCCTAATTGGAAAATAAAATTAAAGTCATCGTTTTGAGAGAAAAATAAAATGACCAGTGGTTTACCTGTTTGGCTGCCATCTTATATCATTTTCTTCTCTCATTTCTTCTCTGCTTCCCACCGATTCAGATGTGTCTGACACAGGTAATGTTCAGCCACCCTTCCCAGAGCTCTAGATTATTTTCTTAACAAAGCAGCCTGCCTGGCTGTCCTGCCACCTTGGCTCTCCGAACACCCCTTCCAGGTGGGGCAGCATCCGCTCATGGGGAGGGGGCAGAGAGAGGCTCAGAGGAAGGGACACGCTCCAACCCAGCCTGCCCTGCGCCCTTCTGGGCTGTCGCACGGACCCGTCCCATCCCTTCGCTCCCTCAGTACATCTGGTCTAGTGAAGTCGGGTGAAATTGATCCCAGGGGTAGATGTGAGGAGAAGTGGCATTCACACCCCAGCGGGGGGCCACTCTCGCTGAAATGCTTGCTTTGAGCAGACCTCAGCCTTACCTATGGTGTCTACAAGTGTAAATGCTTCACAGAAAGACAGCTCCACCTGTGACCCTCACTCTGTTCACAGAACAATTGTAACACACACCGTGCTGTTTCATACTATGCTTCTGAAGGATCGCATTTAAAAGTTCTGCCCCATCTTTTCTCTCTAGCTTAGCTTACGTTCCTTTGACTACTGTTGCAGTATAAGTTGAGACTCTGAACGTGCTTCGTAGACTTCAGTATCCCTTGGCTCAATTCTTACTGACTTATAACCGCATGGAGTAATACAGATTCGAATTTTTACAAGCTAAGTTTTCCCATCCTCTAGAGAGAACAGATGTTTTAAGGTACTTGGAGGGGCTCTGTAACGTCTCTGCTATAAAGGAAACACCCCTGGAATAGACTGTTGTAGACAAAGGGAAACTCAGTGGACAGAGACAATAGAGGCGCTGGCCGGCCACCCAAACCCATGTCCACCTCATTTGCCTTTTTCGGCAGTATGATGCCTGGATACGGCACACCTTACATGACAGCACGGGAATGTACAGGGAGAGGGGCAGAGGTGGGGGGAGACAGAGGATCCAAAGTGGGCCCTGCACTGACAGCAGCAAGCCTGACTCGGGGCTCAAACTCACAAACCGTGAGGTCACGACCTGAGCGAAAGTTGGACACTTAACCGACTGAGCCACCCGGGCACCCCACAGGCACCATGTTTTAAAGCAAACGTTCGTTGCTGACTTAGTAAGTACAACGTACCATTTTTATAAGGTGAAGACGATAGCATCTTGGCCCTAAAATCTTGGGCCGTATGGGAGTATTCTGTAGTATCTCTGACTAAGCCTTACCATGCAATTGTGTCATCGGCAGATCTGGGGATTTTCCGACGGGCTGCTATGGTGTTCTACACGGACTTCGTCCAGCAGTGCAGCCGGCCTCTGTATATGGTATGTGTGTGCTCGTGTGTGCCTTGGCCTTGTCCCAGACAGAAGGGGAACAGTACAAGGGGCGGGCTCGGGACACTCAGGTTCCCTACATGGAGAGGGCCAGATGGCCCAGGGTGGCTGAGTTCCAAGTAGGGGGAAGAACCATGTTCCTTACTCTTGTTCTCGCTCAGAAAAAACAGACTGGGATTGATCCATTTTTATACATGAAATATTGCCAGTGTAGAAAGAAGAAATCTGTGTATACATACAAAACTATGAACAGTGACGGTTGCTGTGAGGAAGGAGCAAGGGAGGGTGTCATCAAAAGAGATATGATTATTTCACTTGCGGAGGTGCGGAGGACACTTGCTCGATAATTGTACCATGACAGCAGGCATAAACCAGGCTTGTCCCAGGCAAACTGGGCATCTGTCACTCCCCTTGCTTTCATCCAGAACTTAACACTTTCAGAGGCTCCTGGGTGGCTCCGTCAGTTAAGCATCTGACTTCAGCTCGGGTCATGATCTCGCAGTTCACGAGTTCGAGCCCCGTGTCAGTCTCTGTGCTGACAGCTCAGAGCCTGGAGCCTGTTTCGGATTCTGTGTCTCTCTCTCTCTCTGGCCCTACCACGCTCATGCTCTCTCTCTCTCTCTCTCTCTCTCAGAAATAAATAAACATTAAAAAAAATTTTTAAAAAGAACTTAACACTTTTCACATTATACGTTTGTTTGATTTTTGTACATTGTTTGATTTTTACAGGGAGCAAGGATATTTTCTTCAAAATTGTGGTTATTACTGGTCAAAATACAAGTTCTTTTTTTTTTATTTTATTTTCAAGAGACATAGAGACATAGTGTGAGCAGGGGAAGGGCAGAGAGAGAGAGGGAGACACAGAATCCGAAACAGGCTCCAGGCTCCGAGCTGTCAGCACAGAGCCCGACGCAGGGCTCGAACTCACAGACTGTGAGATCATGACCTGAGCCGAAATCAGCCGCTCAACCAACTGAGCCACCCAGGCGCCCCAAAATACAAGTTCTAAAAATTCTCCATCACTGTTTTCAGTATATCATACATTTCTATACTAAGCACAGGGATTTGGACCCTAGTCCCAGCTATATCTTGGCTCACTGGCCAGTGAGTGACCTTAGGAAGGCCACATACGTGCTGGGAGCCACTGCTCCAACCTTTCTGTGGCACTGTGGCCAGAACTCGCGATACTGTTTGGGCCTGACACACAGGAGTTCACTAAGTACCTGCTAATAATTTATCATCAAATAGGTTATGATCGCATGGACATAAAGGAATATCAGAATCTTTTCACCTTCCAGAGCTTGGGCAGGAGCTATAGGCACTGAAAATTGAGGGGACTGAGGCTGAGGGGCTTTATTTACATGAGAACTTAAAAACCCAGTAGGAATGGGGCTCCTGGTTGGCTCAGTCGGTTAAACGTCTGACCGGCTCAGGTCATGATCTCGTGGTTTGTGGGTTCCAGTCCCACATCAGACTCTGTGCTGACAGTTCAGAGCCTGGAGCCTGCTTCAGATTCTTCCTCTCTCTGCTCCTACCCCGCTTATGCTCTCTCTCTCTCTCTCAAAGAATAAATAAATATTAAAAAAAAATTTAACAAAAACCAGTGGGACATGTGAGCATTTTGAGAGTTAAGCCTGCCTTAGCTGTGAGCCATGAGGAGCTCACATTAATATTTTATTAATAATATCAATATTATTAATATTTTGTTAATATTTTGTTTGCTTGCTCACATTAAGTGATACAGGCAGTCTCTTTTTCTAGCAGACTATTCTTTAGAGCAGTTTTTTAAGTTCACAAAATAATCGAGCAGAAAATACAGAGATTTCCCATCAATGCCTTCTCCCATACATGCACAGCCTCGCCCATCATCGACACTCCCACCAGAGCGGTACATTTGTTACAATTGGCGAACCTGCACTAACACATCATAATCCCGGGGCCTGGGTGGCTCAGTGCGTTAAGCGTCTGACTCTCGATTTTGGCTCAGGTCACGATCTCACAGTTTGCGGGATCGAGCGCCATGTTGGGCTCAGTGCTGAGCTGGAGTCTGCTTAAGATCCTCTCCCCCTCCCCGCTCCTTTGCCTCTCCCACCCACAAAAAAACCTTAAAAAAACACATCATAATCATTCCAAGTCAGGAGTTTACAATTCATGCTTGCTGTTGCACATCCCATGGTTTTGACAGGTGTATGACCTGGACCCACCATCACAGTTTTATGCAGAGTAGTTTCCCTGCCCCAAAAATTCTGGATATTACACCTGTTCATTTCCCCCTCCTCTCCAACCCCTGGCAACCACTGATCTTGTTACTGTCGCCATAGTCTTGCCTTTTCCAGAATGTCATAGAGTTGGAATAATATAGAATATAGCCTTTTAGATTGGCTTCTTTCACTTAGTAATATGCATTTAAGGTGTCTCCATGTCTTTTCATGGCTTGGTAACTCACTGGCTTTTAGCACCGAGTCCTATTCCATCGTCTGGAGGCACTACATTTTGTTTGTCCGTTCGCCATAATTTGGCAATTATAAATAAAGCTGCAGGTTTTTGTGGGGGTGTATGTTCTAAACCCCTTTGCTTAAATTCTAAGGAGTGCGGTTCCCGGATCATATGGCAAAAGTATGGTTAATTTTCTAAGAAACTGCCAAACTGTTTCAAAGCGGCTGCACCATTTTGTGTTCTCATCAGCCACGAATGAGAGCTCTCGTGGCTCCACAGTCTCGCTGACATCGGGTGTCATCAGTGTTTTAGCCTTCCTAATCTATGAGCTAATTTTGAAACAAATTTTTAATGTGTATTTTTATTTTTGAGAGAGACAGAGTGTGAGCAGGGAAGGGCAGAGAGAGAGAGGGAGGCACAGAATCTGAACCAGGCTGTAGGCTGTGAGGTATCAGCACACAGCCCGATGCAGGGCTTGAACCCACGAACCATGACATCACGACCTGAGCCGAAGTCGGACGCTTACCCAACTGAACCACCCAGGCGCCCCAGAGCTAACTTTTTTAAGGAAGATATTTCCTCCAAACTAGATGGATCACCCACAAAGACAGAGAATCCGCACTTTTAAATAGTCCATGAGGCCATGCAAATTAATGTATAATCAGATGCCACCGAAAAGGTTTACGGTGTATACAAAGGAGGAAGACCAGGTTGTGAATTAATCTCTATCAGAGTAATCTGTATCAGATCTGTGAGATGGACCTTTCCTGTTTTCCCCACCACCAGTATCTTTAGTGTTAAGGCTGTGTGTTTAGAGACTGGGAGCAGAATTCTTTTAACCGAGTCATCTGCACACACCACCAACGTTCTCTTTAGGCCACCCTAAACACCGGTGGGGGAGACAGTAAGAGCCCTGCTTCACTCCCCACGTTTTCTTTAACAGACACGGAGTCACCTCTGTTCACGGTCCGAGGCCTCGCCGTTTGTTCCCACAGGAGGTTAGCGTCCGGCTAGGCGCAACTCCCTTCGAGCCGTGGAAACTCCTTTCACCAGGCAATCGTTTCCCCATAACTGACGCCTCCCCTGCAGTAGGGCAAAAGAAACGCGACGTGTGCTGCCTCTCATTGGATGCTTTCTTTCCAGGACAGAATGGTGCTGCTCATCGTGGGGAATCTGGTTAACTGGTCCTTGTAAGTAGTCTTAGGAAGACACGCTTTCCTCTTTTTTTTTTTTAAATTTTCGATGTTTTTTCATTTTTGAGAAACAGAGAGAGACAGAGTGTGAGCAGGGAGGGGCAGAGACAGAGGGAGACACAGAATTCGAAGCAGGCTCCAGGCTCTGAGCTGTCAGCACAGAGCTGGATGTAGGGCTCGAACTCATGAAACGTGAGATCATGACCTGAGGTGAAGTCAGACGCTTAACTGACTGAGCCACCCGGGCGCCCCCACGTTTTCCTCTTTATTGATGTCTGTAACACTGTGGTGTAGCTTTCCTTGGCTGTCGTTTTTATAAAGGAATATGAAATGAAGGAGAGTGTAGGACTGTGTGTACCCTTGGGACTTGCAAAGAACACACTAGGAAGGCTTGTGTACCAACGGCGGTCTCTTTTAAAGCTTCGAGTTCAGCACCTCGGTGCATTGAGTTCATCTGCTCCACAAGACCAACCTCAAGTCTGCTGTCTATGTGGATAGACTACGTACATAGTTAGATGATAGAGGTTATGCCGGAAGTTGCAAACATGAAGCACAGTTTAAACTCCTTCAGAGCTTTCCATCAAGGCTACCCAGCAGACGTTTCCCTTCTTACTAAATGTGTGTGTTTGCGTGTGTGTGCACGTGTGTACACGTCTCTTTCCTATTTATTGCCCTGTTGTTCTCAGTCTTCCTACCGCACCAATATGCTGCGGCTTCTTTTCCCTCATTATCACCCTTTTCCGTCCGATGGTTTCAAAATAGAACAGTACAGCAGACCTGTATTTTCGCTCTCTGTAACTTTTATACAGCCTATTCTCAACTTTAAAATGTGAATAAGTGAGCTGTTTCATTAATCCCTCCCAATCGGTAAGTTTAGTTGCTTTTATTAGAGGTTCTTAGCTGATGTGCTAAAAAGGTCAGTGACCTTTGATAGAAAGATGACTCCTGCCCCCCTTTAAGACAAGAAAGGATTGAAGAAAGAGGCATACCTTCAGGGGAAGCCAGAATCTGGTTCTGAGAATTCAAATCTTATTTGGGGCATATGCTTGTGGAAGAAACGTCAGCATTATGTTGTCACCTGGAGATTACCTCGGGGGAAGCTCCGTGCCTGTGAAGGACCTTTCCTTTATGGAGAGACACGCTGAGATGGGTGATTCTTGGCAGTGGTCCCGGTGGTGTTCTTCTCGGCCTCTCTCTTAGGGCAGATCCCGGAGTCCCGATGACCTTGTAGGACAGGGTGCAGGGTGCCCGTGGGAGAAAAGGGACCAATTGCTTGATAATGAGCGACTGGGCTCACGAACACCTGTCTTGTCCCCGCCCCTCCCATGACCAAAACCAAACTCACAATCTGCTCACGAGACGAGGCGAATGGCCCCTCTTTTCTTACACAGGAGCTCTTTGGGCAGCAAGGGCAGCAGGGTTGGATGGGGCGTACGACACACCAACACTATGGGAAACTGGTGGAGGGTTAGCTTCCTCTTTGTTTCTCCGTCCTCAGTTTCCCGTGGACACTACAAGACGGGGAGTGATTTCATATGAACCCTGAATGTTATTTTAAAAGGAATCACACTCATACAGTCATACAGAAGAATGGTGTGTCTGTACATGGAAAGAGATGTATGTACATAAACACACAAAATGAGAGAGAGAATGATAAACCAAATGCGGTAAATGCTAATAACTGAGGAATCTGAGTGTAAAGTATACAAGAGTTTTTGGTATATTGAAGAACCCCAAATCTGGGAGGAGGAAATTTCCTATATTACACAGAACAAAGTTAGTTGGAATCCAAAGGGAACAAAAAGAGTCCATTAATAACAGCTTTCCACTTGAAATACTTAGGAATAAACTTTGAGAGACAGGAGGGATCTTTCTGCAGAAAATCTAATTACTTGGGGCGCCAGGGTGGCTCTGTGAGTTAAGTGTCCAACTTCGGCTCAGGTCATGATCTCACAGCTTGTGAATTCGAGCCCCACGTCGGGCTCTGTGCTGACAGCTCAGAGCCTCGAACCTGCTTCAGATTCTGTGTCTCCCTCTCTCTCTGCCCTTCCCCCGCTCATATTCGGTCTCTCTCTCCTTCAAAAATAAATAAACATTAAAAAAATTAATTAACTTATTAGGAGACATCAAGGAAAACTTAACTGAAGGAAGAGAGATGTCATGTCCTGGGTAGAAAGATTAAGTATTTTAAAGATATTAGTTCTCAAGGCAATGCATAAATTTCAACTTAGAATTGGAATTAAGTTAATAGGATTTTATTCTGAAATAATTTTCCTACTTTGGCGAAATTTCCAAAGGTCTCTGGAAAAAAAAAAAAAGGTTAACAGAAAGAAGGAGAGGCAGGGGAGTATAGTGACTAGCCCAGCATTATCCAATAGAACTTTCTGGAATGATATAATTGTTCTACACCACATTGTCCAATATGGTACCTAGTAGCCAAATATGGTTATCGAACATTTGAAGTGTGGCTAGTGTGACTGAGGAACTGAATTTTCAATTTTATTTAATTTTCATTAATTTGAATTTAAGCGACCACGTGTAGATCCCATATTGGGTAATACGAACTAGCCTAACCAGATAATCTAGCATGTTCTAAAACAATAACACGGTGATCCAAAATTAGAAATTAGAAACAAATTAGTGAATCAGAATGGAGAGGATAGAAACCCAGCTACATATATGTGTGTGAGCCTGTATATCTATTTATTAAAAACAAGCTTTTCAAAACAAGGACGTAGAAAGGAAGAGCTATATAATAAAGAGTTTATTGTAACTGAATAGAAATTTGGGGAAAAAAGTAATGCTAAACTCCAATCAAAATAAACTTCAGTATTAATGTAAAAACCATAAGGGCTTCCTGGGAGGCTCAGTCGGTTGAGCTTCCAACTCTTGATTTCAGCTCAAGTCATAGGATCGAGCCCTGAGTCTAGCTCCTTGCTGGGTGTGAAGCCTGCTTGGGATTCTGTCTCTCTCCCTCTCTCTCTGCCCCTCCCCTGCTCTCGCTGTCTCTCTTTCTCTCTCTCTCTCTCAAAAATAAATATTTTAAATAAATAGATAAATAAATAATAAAAACCACAGCAAAATTTGATAATGTGTGTCGAGCCAATTTTGAGATAATTCCACTTCTAGTAATCTAGTCTAATGAATTAATCTTAAATGCAAAAAAAGAGAAAAGCATAATATGTCTGAAGGCAGTGATTTATTCATTGCAGTGTTCTTATAATAATGAAAAGCTGCAAGGCAAAGGGAAACCTCATTCAACTAGAGAGGAAAGAGGATTGCGGTACGTCCACTTATGGGGACCTTACGGTCCTCAAAAGGCAAGGTCTGAAGGAGGTGTTGTGATTTACTTACATTAGAGTTTTTTACTTCCCTTCCTCCCCAAAATGGAGGTGGGGAGTGAAAGAGCCAACAATGTTACAAACCCACCTTGATGCCTACATAGTCATTCCTCCCTGCACCCAGCGCCCTCTTTGGGCTGATCTATCGACCCCGGGACTTCGCTTCCTACATGCTGGGGATCTTCATCTGTAACCTGCTGCTCTACTTGGCCTTTTACATCATCATGAAGGTGAGAGTGGGTGCCGGGGAGGGGGCCCTGGCCGTCCCGGGTCTGTCCAGGCAGCGAGCTGCATCTGCTTTCCATCCACAGCTCCGCAGCTCGGAGAAGCTGCTCCCCATCCCCCTCTTCTGCATCGTGGCCACGGCTGTGGTGTGGGCCGCCGCTCTGTACTTTTTCTTCCAGAATCTCAGCAGCTGGGAGGTAAGAGGGCAGTTTTCTTTTCAGAGGACGTGTTCTCCCTCCATCTGGCCTTTCTGACCTTTCTACTTCCCTCTCTTCGTGTGCTTGTTGCTGCTTGTCTTCGAAATGAAAGCTTCCTCTAAAAGGGATGGTGTTTAATGTCCACACAGAAATGGCATGCCGTCGTCATTGTCGGGGTACGTCTCGTCTAGGTGTGAGCCCTACGAACACGGCAGATGGGGTCCTCATTACGTGTTGTATTATGACCCGCTTGCCGATGCATGTTTAACGTGTGCGGAACCTTCATTAGTGTATCTTCTCGTAATCCCCATCCATAAACAAATACCCAGCTGCAGGTGTTTACAAATCCATTGCATAGATGGGAAAACTGAGGCCTAGGAAATAAGTGATACCTTGAGTAGCAGAAAGGAAGCCTTAGCTCTCCATCACTGCAATCGATTTTAGAACATCTGTTATCACTCCAGAAAGAAAGCCAGTCCATTGGCAGTCACCCTCATTTCTCCCTAAACCCCCAGCATAGGCAACCACGAATCTATCTTTTGTCTCCATAGACCTGCCGGTTCTGGACATCTCGTATACATGGAATCATACAACACATGGTCTTGAGGTCTAGCTTATCCGCTCATCCATGTGGCAGCATGTATCAGTACTTCATGCCTTTTTATTGCTGAATAATTTTCCATCATATGCATACAGCACATTTTATCTATCATCAGTTGAGGAACATTTAGATTGTTTCCACTCTGGCTCTTATGAATGTTGCCACCGTGAACAATGTGTACAAGTTTTTGTGCGGCCTGATGTTATCTTGGAAGCAAACTTTTTAAGGCGGGCATCTAATAGCATTTTTGTAGCTTTCGGAACGCTCGGCCCCCAAACGGTCGAATTGTAGGAATGCTCACCCACGGCCTGCCTCACCTTCCTCCAGGGAACCCCAGCTGAGTCCCGGGAGAAGAACCGGGAGTGTATCCTGCTCGATTTCTTTGATGACCATGACATCTGGCACTTCCTCTCTGCCACCGCCCTGTTTTTCTCATTCTTGGTGAGTTTATAATACCTGTTTGTCAATTTCTTCTCTCTTCGCATCCTGTGTTTTTCCCCCACCTTCCTTACTTTTTTGTCTTTCTCTCTAACTTCTTTTTCCAAGTCCTCGTTGTAATTTGATGTACAGATTCTTTTATTTCCTTTTTCACATTGTATCCTTCGGTTAGATCTTTATTTTCATTTTCCTTTTGCTCTCCAATATCTTAAGATACAGAGTAACAACATGATTTTCCTTAAATGGCGCAACATTTGGACTGAATTGTTTCTTAGAACTCCCATGCCCAGAATCACCCCAGGAGTCACTTCTGGCATTCACTCAAATTTCAATAACATTCAATTCTTTCTTCTTGTGCTACACTCACATTCCTCCTCCTCTTCCAATCTCATCGAACATCTTACAAATATTTTACAAATTTCTGGAGCGGCTCGGAATAGCAGCCAGGTTTCTTGCTTCTAACCAGTCTGTCCGAGATCCCTCCTGTAATCCTTCCATTTCTTGTGGCCCAAACACCTTTCCGAAAGCTATGCATATCCTAACAATCTTGGATGATCACTCCTGGCTTCCTTTCATCCTAATTTAGACTTTTCCAAATTAAAAGTCCGGGCCGTACAGGGATTCAGCTGGCAAGTAACAACACTGGGAGACACGTGCTCCCAGCAGTGCCCACCGTGGGTGAGCGGGGGCTCTGCCCCATACAGCCTCGAGAGTGGAGCGGGGCTGCCCCCTCGTGGCCAGCAGGGGAAGTTCAACAATCTGCATAAACCTCATTCCTGGTGACTTGCATTTTTGATAAACATCTTGATGAGAGAGACAGAGACAACAAAAGTAGAGTGAAAGTTTCCATGTGAAGAGAGTGGTGGTAGAGGGAACTAAAACTGGAGGAGGAGTGCACATTGCTTGTATAGCTGTACTCAGTGCAACAGGATTTCCTTTCCTCTAGATCTCCTTTTGAGTAATGACTTCCCTGGCCACCCTATCAGCACTTTTTTAACCTTTCCCATACTTCCTATACTCCCTCCATAGTTTAATTTTTATTACTATTTTTATTACATATTATCATCTGGTACACTGGACTTAGCATGCATCACTAACATGCTATATGGAAGCTCTCTCAAATGTAAGCTCCAGGAGGGTAGGGAGTTTTGTCTCTGGCCTCTAGAATAGCCTTGATAAACATTTGAACAATTGCCCGTGTAGAGCGTGACATTGCAGAAGGTGCAGAGGACAGAAAGGCAAGTCAGGGCGCTCGTGCTGTCGTCTGTCAGCCCATGTGAGTCTCAGAGAGGAAGTCGGGCTTACCGTGACTGTGACCGTGAACCGCTTTAATTTCTCTGCCCCTCCCATTGCAGGTTTTGTTAACCCTGGATGATGACCTGGATGTGGTTCGGAGGGACCAGATCCCTGTCTTCTGAGCCGTCAGCACTAAGGGAGAGGAAGGGGGAGCAATCGATCTCGGTGCTGTTTCATGAAAATACAGGGACCGCAGCGAAGTCACCGCTGCCAAATGCTCCGCTCACCCTGTCAGGTCAACTCTGTGTGCGCTCGCACAGGGAGGAGAGGGGCTGGAGGGAGATTCAAGCCTGCAAGAACGGAGGCAGAGGGGAAGCCAGGGGTCTGGACAGAGGCAAGCTCCGAGGAGTCTAAAGACACCCATCCCCTTCTGTTTCCAGCTCTGAACTAGACGTGGCTGCAAGCTGCATCCAAGTCAACTCTCTGTCTTGGGACCCCTCCCACCCTTCCGAGACTCGAGACTCGCCAGCAAGGGCAGAGCCATGCTGCCCTCTTCCGCCCAGCTGCCTCCGGGCCCAGAGAGGCCAGCAGTTCAGATCTCCCACCCAGACACTTTAGATGGGCCCCCTCTACACCCCCACAATATGTGCTGCTCGACACATCCCAGGGTCCCGGGATGATACAGAGTCTGGTGGAGGGCTGAACCCAAGCCCTAGGGTTTGGTAGGACCAGCTAGTCACATCCTTGGAAGGAGTGCTGTATGTGTCCTCCAGGTTCCCGGCCCCATTGGAAGGGCTCTGGATTGGGCTTTGTCACACACTCGTCCTAAAGGCTAACTGTCTCCAGGACCACGGCTTTGGTGCTTACCTACTTCTTAGTGTCTTCATCTCGCTGCTGTGTGTTGATCCCCCCAAGTCAGGCCCTACTTTCTTGAGAAGGCCCTGTTACCTGACCAGCTCCGAGGTAGAAGGGGAAACAGGAAGAACTCTTCTAGCACCAGGGAGGAGTGAGAGAAATGACCGACAGGGCCAAGAGACTGGTGACATCAGCATCCTGCAAACACCTCACCCTGAGGATGTGGGCTCCTAGAGCTCATGCAGCAGAGACAAAATGGCTTCCTCGAGCGTCCGCTTCCAACAGCTCAATTCTGTGCCCATGTCACCTGTAGGGAATAAATGATCATTCTAGCCAGGGGCACTGCCCTGGGGGGCCTCTGCCACCCACCAAGCCCCTGACCTGTCACTTTAGGCAGGTGAGGGGCTCCAGATTTTGTCCCTGAGGTTCTCTAGAAGTAACTCTCGGGATGAACACTTTTACTCCTCCTCTCGAGTTGCAAACAGCAAGCCAGTTGAGGATTGTCCCTCGGTTGCACCAGATTCTCGTTCTCTCTCCAGTAAGATGCTGCGAAGCCCACTTCACTGCCGCCGTCTAGCGGCTCTGCCCCTGCCACGCCCCATTTGGACCAAGCGCCCTTGTTACCTGGAGGAAGATGTAATCAGAAGAGGGACATACGAATGTGCACCCTATATATATTTGCCTGTGAAATCGAAGTCACCTGTCACCTCTGCTTTCCTGATCATTCATTAGGGAAATGGATTAGGCATCCTTTTTATTAAAAAAAAAAAAAAAAAGTATTATTCTGTCCCTAAGATATTTGCACAATGTTCAAAGTCACATTTTGGAAGTTTGAATAGCAAACTTTCCCGGATGTTAAAAACACAAAGATGCTTTTAATGAAACTTTTTGTGGTTTTCTTTTCTAAAATGTCCCCAAAGTTATAATTGCTTTTCTGTTGTTCTTCATTCCTTAAAAACCGTTGGCTTCCACAGGTTATATAAAGGTCACTTACGAAATGGTTGTGATAGTCTCACATCTAAAACGAATTTTGAATCCGTTTAGTAATGGCTTATTTGGCCTAATTCTTTTATTTTAATGCACTGATGGCTTCAAGTCCAAAAAAAAAAAAAAAAGTGCACTAAGGAAATGGGGACAAAGTCTGCTCAAATGGCCCTGGCCCGAAGTGAATAAATTGTGAGATGCATTACCTGTTCAGCATTGCTCGGGAATGGATCTGTGGGAACGGGAGCGGGGGGGGGGGGGGGGCGGGGCCTAAACTGCGTTGCGCTGCCGTGTGCTTGACCGTTTACTCCCAGCATGTCTGTATTATGTCGTAAACTCACACACTGTGGTCAGTTCTCTTCTCTGCAGCAGGACTAAACACCCAGACCAAGCCTGCCACAACTATCAATTCTAAATGTAGTTGTCGCTCCTTCTCCCTACAGTACCAATGTCGTGGCCGGAGGACATGAGAAAGTTGTCCGACTGCATCCGAGATTGACGGGAACGCTGGGATGGAGGGGGGCAACCTCCTGGCTCCATGGTCCCTTGTCCCTGTGTAGAACAATGCCCACGCAACTTGCGCCTGTGCTCGTGGACTTCGATCTTTAAAGAGAAAGGAAGGTTACTCTGAAAGCCAAGTTCAGCCAGAGGGTAACCGGAGAAAACAGCCACTGTGAGGAGGCTTTTGGCAGATGAGGCACAGAAGTAATAGGAGCAGGTCAGCTGGAGCAGGACCGAGTCGCGGCAGCCAGGGGAGCAAAGCCGTGCCCATAGAAAAATGACCCCTTCACACCTCTGACGAATGCTGGAGAGGCAAGCCCACCTGTTGATGTTGGATGGTTGAGGGATTAGCCTGATTTTATTTTAGCAGCAAGAGAAGCCAGTGGAAAACCAGAGTCTATCTGGGGAAGGGACTTTCCATGACTGAAGGAGATCACCAAGCCAGCTCCTGGGGCAAAGAAAGTGGCAGCTGCTTCCTTTATAGCTCCAAGCAGCCACCAGAATGTTCGGTGGGGTCACAAAATGCGCATCGGTAAATCAAATAACATCCAAATCTTTCTCATTCTGGGAGATAGTGTCTCTGTGTAAAACTTGGGAGAAAGGGAGAAACAGAGATAAACAGTGTTCACAGAAGGAACAGTGGAAACCTGGAAAGATTCTTGAGTCAGATTTTCATCCAAATATGTTCATGTGCTCGCTATGTGACCTCGGGCGAGTTGCTGGAACACTCTGATCCTTGCCTATCACACCCACTTGACGGTACATGAGGGGACAAAAGTGGAGATGCACATGGCACCAGGAGTGGTGCCAGGACAGGAAGATTGTCACCCTGTCCCTCTTGAATCCCACAGGGAGGCAGGGCAAGAGTGGGTCTCTCCACGGGGCTGGCCTCTCTCTCCTCTAGGGGCTCTCCATTGAAACCTGCTGTCCTGTTTCCTCGGCTCCAGGAGGCCCTGAAGGGGTTGGGAGGCCCCTTCACCTCTCATGGCCCAGAGTTCTCAAACCTCCTAGCCCCAGTGCCCCCCCACCCCACCCTTTATGGCTGCAAGTCACTCTCTCTGGCCCTTAATACTCTTACTCCAACCCAGATGAAAAATCACCACCAACTCGAGGGCCAAGTGGAAAATCTGGCTGTGGTGGTCACACCTCATTACCGCCATCTCTGCCCTGGGAATCTCAAGGAAAACCTGAATTTTCTCCCTTTCTCGAGTAGCTGTTACCACTGTGGTTCGGCGAAAGCCACAGCAAATGTTACCCCGACCCTCCCCACCCCTCCCAAATATTCTGGAGAGAAAGCCTGGATGTTCAGCCTGTATAAAGATGGGAAACAAAACTGGCTCCAGAAAGACACAGGGGAAGGTCCCTCAGGTTTTGAAATGACTAATATCCCTGGTGAAACTAAGGAAAGGCATTATGAGCAGAGATACGATCTGCCTCTGCCTGAAGCAATGGAAAACCCTTGTGTAGCATGAGTCTGCCCAGTTTATGGTAGGTTTTTTGTTGTTGTAACGCTATTTGGTGGAGACAAGATGTGTTGTGCGACTGGGTTTTAACGTCCCCTCAATATTAAAGCACCATTGTCAATGAGGTAAATGCCTGTTGACTCTTAGGCCCTAACACACATGATTCAAAAAAAAGCTTCACAAGAGTCACAGATCAGCCTCCACCATGAGTTTCTGAAAGGCCACAGTAAAAGGTTTGCTTGGATGGGACTCCTCTGTAAGAAGAGACTCCTCCTCTATGAACTCCAAGGTGGGACTTTTTAGTTTTCCTTGACGTGTGATCTTGCTATTCTCATTGAAACGCAAGGAAGGCTAAGTGGTTATGGTTGTTCACGTAGAATTACTCTTTGCTCCCCCAAACTTAGGGAAATGGACTCTACCCTCTTCCTAACTATCCCTGGATTAGGAGATTTCATAATTGTCCCTGAACTTCAAATTTTAAAAAAATTCCTCAGCTTTACCCTACATCCCTTTCATTGCCTTAATGTTCCTGTCATCTCAGGATTTACCCATTTCGCTGGAGATGAACAATAATTAGCCACCATATTTTGACACAGAAGAGCCTTGAAGTCGTATCACACCTCAGCCAAGGGCTAAATAAAGTCTAGGTGTTTTATCTCTTGTTCAGCAGTATAGTTTTGATTTAGAAAATAGATTTAAACAGTGAAAGATGTTCAAGTTAGGACAAGAGAAGTCTGACACCCAATCATAATATGCCTCTCTCCTGGGCTCCTCATCTACCCTGTCTTCCTACATTTGTCATGAATTAGGTCTCTAAGTCATTTCAACAGAAGATCATCCAATACTTCAAAGGCGCTCTATTTTCCGGGGCTATAACATTGCCATCACAGAAAAGAGCTGATCTGCATTGTATGGTTTTTACCATGTCACCTATCTGAGCCTTTCATAAGGCTCTGTACCCAGTCCTAGGTGGGCCCCTTAGGAGGAAGAGGACAAATTCAGATCTGAGGCTGACTCTGCTTCTCTCTCAATTTAGGATTCTTGATAAAGTAACCTACTTTTTTAGGGGAGCCACTCCCTTTTAACCTCTCCTTCCTCACCACTTCTCTGTCCACTTACATAGAATCAGAAATACGGCTTCAGCTAATGGTTAATCAAGAAATATTTGGTCCAGGCTCCACGAGGAGCGGGACCCAGCAACGGGCAAAAGACGCACAATTTCTTCCATCATGGGATCTGCGGTCCGAACGGGAAGATGGATGTGAATCGCATCATCATAATTTATTCATTTTTAGGGGCCAAAGAGCTCCAAGAAGAGAGTAGCTTTCTGAGAATCTTATCATTAGGTGCAGAGCAGAAAAAAGTCCCAATAGGGACCAGCAATTTTTGTCCCCAGGTGTGAAGTCCTAGACTTGCTACTAATACAACATAGCATCTCTCTCGCAAGCAAATTCTTAGAAAGGATATTTGCTGGGTCTCCAGGAGAGATGTTCTCAGAGAAGTGCAGGCTTTCTCCCTCTCTGGTTCCCAGTCCTACTACACAGACAAATAAAATAATTAAAGGAGACTTGCTCAGGATCAGAGAGGCGGGTGACCTTGAAGGAAGAGGCTTATGGCTAAAACTACGCCAAAGATGTCTGAGAATTCCAAATTGGCTTTCGAGTGCTAGAACAATGTAATGCCATAGGTATGTGGAGCACTAAAGAGAAGGGAAACTGAGGATGAGGCAGGAATACGATGTGTAAACGTGGAAGATCCAACTGAGAGTCCAGTCAAAGGTCAGGTTCAAGCTGTCGTGTTCTCTGAAAGCGGAAGTGGAAGGCAACAGATGACAGCCTGAACCATCCCTAAAAGCAATATATGGGGATATACAAGAGGCTTTACACAACGGGTAAATTGAGGCTTGGTTGGGATGTGGAGGGGAAGATAGCTGCTTCGAGTCATGAAGAAAGAGAAAGTTGTTCAACTGGTAATGGTGGTGGTGGCTCACCTGACTGATAGAGCCTACTGGACCATCATTTTAGTGAAGACCTTGTGAGAAGGGTTGGAGAAGGACTGGGCCCAAGTAGGAGGGACAAGTTTTGATGTGGTGCATCTGTGGGGTTTGATGTCGTTTGCTTATTTTCAGGCCGACTGAAAGCAAAATGAAAGAGATCCCTGGGCTCCATTGAGTTGAGACTACAGAACGGGACAATATTTGAAAATATCACACTTGGACTGAGAGGGAAGCTCACAGCCCATTGGACTCTCATAGCCTGCCCCATCACGCCCAGCAGAGGAGAATAATTGTGCCTTTCCCAGATAAAAGGAGAGAAGTCAGAAAAATTGAGAGGTACCTTGGTGACCACCTCCAATTTTTCAGAAGAAAAATGAAAGTCCCAATTTTGATCTTAGCAGAGAACAGAGATCCAGAAAGAGAGAGCGAGTTGGGGTGGGAGTCATCCCAGTCCATCCTTGAAGAAACAAAAACTGCTCCAACTCCCCAGTTCTGAGGAATTGCAACAACCCGTCCCTGCTGGAGGACAAACAGGGGACTGAGCTTTTCGATCTGCCCTTTTAGTAGGGTCTTCCTGTTGGAAACTATTGTCCTCAGTTCCCGTCTCTAACCCGGAGGAACATTTAAGTCGGCAGAACTGATCATCAAAACAGCAAACATTTGTCGTCAGATATTCTGTCAAGGGTTTTATATGCATCACCGTATTTAATCTTGAACCACCCACCCCCGTGAAGTAGGCACTGTTATCGCATTTGCCACATGGAGAATCTGACACTTAGAGAAGTCACTGTTCACTAGATGAAGTGACTACTGCGGAAACCTGGATTGACAGTCAGAAAGGAGTAGCCTAGGTAACGAGACTGGAGAAAAGGAAGACAGATTGTGTTGTCAGGAAGGGTCGGCTCTTATTTATGCATGTATCTATATATGCAAAACAGAGCCTGGAATTATATGACTATTGAACACATTAACAAAAATAGAAGGTTTCAGCAAAATTCAGAAGATATGTGTCTGTTATATAAACATGAATAACAATGAAACTGATAAAACCATAACTTTGGATCACATCGGCTCTATAAAACTGAAACAGCTGAATTCATGTGAAGACTGGTTCTTCAGTCTCTGAGCTTGTAAAAGTTAAGAACCAGAGTCCTTTTTATAAATTCAGTGATTGTCCTTGGCAAAGGGTACAGGTCCAAAGGTTCATTTTAAATTAAAATAAAATATATGTAGCATAAGGTATCAGGTTTCCACTGGGAGCCTGCTGGTCCAGAAACAGAATTAACAATGGAGAGAAAATACAGGAATATAATCCTAGGGCTTTATTTCCTAAAAAACATTCACAGACTCGGAGTGCCTGGGTAGTTCAGTCGGTTAAGTGTCTGACTTCGGCTCAGGTCATGATCTCACGGTTCATGGGTTTGAGCCCGGCATTGGGTTCCATGCTGACAGCTCAGAGCCTGGAGCCTGCTTCAGATTCTGTGTCTCCCTCTCTCTCTGCCCCTCCCCTGCTTGCGCTCTATCTTTCTCAAAAATAAATAAACATTAAAAAAATTCACAGATTCAAAAAACTGTCAGGGCAGAAATTCTTCCAAAGCTACCTCTAAGACTAATCTCTGCTGGTCCAATAGATCAGGCAGAATCTACCACTGTTCTCAATGGCTGACCCATCTCCATCCTCAGTGACTGGGCCCAGCTCTCCCCTCCTGTAAGGGAGTGATTTCATCTTGCCAAACTGAGGCAGAGGAATTAGCCTGCATTGAACTGGGGAACTATAATTCTCCATTTGAAATATAATGATAATAATGGTAAATGTTTTTAAATGTGTCCAGACAAAAAAAGAACATGACTTGGTTTGAAACACTGATATACTAACCAATTTTCTTCTCCTATACTGAGCTTTCTGTTGGGCTTTTATATGTATATTACATATATTGTGTGTATTATAATATATATTTTATATATATATACATATATTTATATTTAATGTGTATTTGCACATTTGCCACTCAGCAGCATTAAAAATAATAATAAGAAGATTTAATCTAATTGAACCATGAGTTCCCAGAAAACTTCCCTGAAGCCGTAAGTTCTCCACCACTACAATTTGGCTTCAGCCTCTTTCCAAACCGCAGATCTGAATATGATTAAGCAATGTACAAAAACAAAACCAGACCTGCCCAGCACAAACTTAGTTAAAAGTTGGATTTTCATATCTCCCCCAAAATCTGCAGCTTACTTGATCATGTGAAAATTTAAGTGGCACATTGATACCAGTTTAACCAACCTACCAGACTTCCGAACTCATGTAGGCAGCAGATCAACATTATCTCCTTAATTTCCAACAGAAAGAAGAAGAGGTCAAAGGGCCTGTTGACATCGACCAAGAAACTATTCTAGTGTTCCCTGCATTTCAGTCTCCTGGGTAGGGGTGACGGAAATAAGGATTGTCATAAAAAAATAATTGCCACTTTACATTCAAATGTATCTTTGCAATTGTGTGAAAATTCTTTCAAATATCAAACCTCATTTGTCCCTCCTGTTGGCCCGGTGAGGCAAGATAGATAATGTTCCAACAAATAAACGAGGATGCAAAGAAGTTATACGACTCGCCCAAAGTCGCACAGTCAGGCAACAGGAGCCTGACACAAAATAGTGCCGTTGCTTTTTCTTTTTCTAAAGAATGACAGTAAAATAGCTTTTAGATTTTACCAATTTGAGATATGTATCAAGAGAAAACTAACATCAGTTCAGACTTCCATAGATAGTTTCTTCTTAACCTTTTTATTTAGGCACGTATAAAATATATTCAGTAATGCATGTATGTACACACATACGCATAACACCAATGTAAACACCACCCACACTGAGATAGAAACCATAACCTTGTACCTGTCCCAAGTGAAATCCCCGCCCCAGAGATAACTACTGTTCTGGCTTTGCTCCTTATAGATGAATTTTGCCTGTTCTCGAACTTCGGATACATGGCATTATGCAGTATATATTCCTTTTTCTCTGGTCTCTCATTCAACATAATAGCTCTGAGATTCATCCATGTGGATTAGTACCTTCTTTTTATGACTACCCAGCATTTCTTTACCCATTCCCCTATTGATGGATGTTTGGGTCATTTCTAGTTGTTGGCTACTGTTAAAAAACAAAGCTTCTGTGAACATTTTTATACATGTCCTTTGTGAACTTACACAAACTTTATTTCCAGGCTATATACAGAGTGTACATGGAATTGCTGAGTCATAGGGTAAGTAAGGTGGTTTTTTTTAATGTTTTATTTATTTTTTTGAGAGACAGCAAGCACGAGCATGTGAGCATGCAAGCATGGGAGGGGCAGACAGAGAGGGGGACAGAAGATCCTAAGCAGGCTCCACGCTGACAGCAGTAAACCCATGTGGGGCTCACTCGCGAACCATGAGATCATGACCTGAGCTGAAGTCAGAGGCTTAATCCACTGAGCCACGGAGGCGCCCTGGGATTGATAAGTCTTTAGTTGTTGTTGTTGTTTTTTCTTAAGTTTATCTATTTTTTTAGTAATCTCTACACCCGACACAGGGCCCAAACTTACCACCCCGAAATGAAGACTTGCACACCATCAACTGAGCCAGCCAGGCGCCCCTGGTAAATCTTTAATTTTACAGGATAGTGCCAACAGTTTTCCAAGACGGTTATACCAATTGACGCCTTCATCGACAGCATAGGAAAGTTCCAATTATTCCGTATCTTTGCCAACACTTGGCATTTGTCAGTTCTTTCCATGTTTCCCTCCTGTGTGAGGAGTAACAGTATCTCATTGTATTTTATTTTGCATTTCTCCCATGGTGAATGAAGTTGAGCACCTTTTCATAAGCTTCCTGGTCATTTATGTGAAGGTTTTTTTCAAATTCTTTGCCGACGTTTCCAATCAGCTTATGAGTCTTTTTTTTTTTATATATAATCTTTACCAGTGTGTGATTTGCTGACAAAAAATTCTCAATTTTAATGAAGTCTCAAGTAATAATTTTTTAGGATATGGCCAGACAGTATTTCCTATGGTTTCTTTTAGAACATTAGTTCTCAAATTTTGTGGTCTCAGGACCTAGGCACTCCTATAGATTATTGAGGACCCCAAAGAGGTTTTATTTATGAGTTACACCTATCAATATTTGCCATTATAGAAATAAAAATGGAAAATTTAAAACAGGTAACAATAAGCTCATTACATGACACAAAGAACATGTTTTATGAAAAATAACTATATCTTTCAAAACAACAACAACAAAAATGCTTGTGAGAAGAGTAGCGTGTTCTACATCTTTGTAAATCTATTTAATGTCTGGCTGCCTAGAAGACTGCTGGATTCTCATAATAATTTCCACCTTCGCTCTGCTGAAGTATGTGTTTTGTTTGAAGTATGTAAAGGAAATCTAGACTTACAGAAATATTAGTTAGAAAAGGGAGTAGTCTTTCCAGACAATTGTAGATATTCTTTTATACTCCACCCAAACTCAACAAATGGTAGTTTCCCAAAGATTAATTGCAATGTGGAATTTGAAGCTACATCTGTGAACTTTTCATGTATTGCAACAGGAAAATCTATTGTTCCAGTTTGCAATTAAAAAAATTTTTTAATGTTTATTTATTTTTGAGATATAGAGAGAAACAGAGCACAAGTGGGGAAGGGGCAGAGAGAGAGAGGAGACAGAATCCAAAGCAGGCTCCAGGTTCTGAGTTGCCAGCACAGAGCCCGACGCGGAGTTTGAACTCACAAACTGCAAGGTCATGACCTGAGCCGAAGTCAGTCAATTAACCAATTGAGCCACCCAGGTCCCCCAGTCTAGCCTGCAATTTGAATGGATCTTTTTATCCATGCACAGTTTTGTAACAGCATGCTTTGGTCGTTTGGAAAATCTTGGTTCACTGAATCGTGGAAATCTTCCAAAAATTTGCACATTTAATTATGTGTAGATAGATAAAATATATATATTGGGGCACCTGGGTGGCTCAGTTGGTTAAGCATCTGTCTCTTGATTTCAGATCAGATAAAAAAAAATATATATAATATATAGTTATATATATATACACACACATATATATAATAATTCATTGATACTACCACTGACTTGATCAGAAAGTCCTTGATGGAAACCCTTCAAGCTCACAGTACTGGATATAGCAATGAGCTCATTTGTTTCATTTTTGAGAATGCCAAGTAACCATAGATTAGTAATTCTTTCAGGTAAAACTAGTATTCCATGAAGAAAGCCACTATTTTATTCCATAATCCACACACTAGTGCCCTTTTCCAACAACCACCATCATACTTTGGTTTGCAGCAGCAGTGAGTTATGTTTGCTTTCCATGTGCTCACAGAATACGACATATTAATGCAAAATTTAAAAAGAATATTAAGAGGAAGTGTACTCAGGAGCCAAGATTTAACAAAAGTATTAATCTGTACTGCTTAATCAAGAATATTCTAAAGTGAAACTGGATTTTTTTTTAACTGTGAGTTTATGATGATTAAAAATACAATGACTCAATATAATCCCTATCAAAATATCAACAGTATTTTTTACAGAACCAGAGCAAATAATACTAAAATTTGTACAGAACCACAAAAGACCCTGAACAGCCAAAGCAATCTTGAAAAAGAAGAACAAAGCTAAAGGTATCACAATTCCAGATTTCAAGAAATACTACAAATTTCCAAACTACGGGGGCACCTGGGTGGCTCTGTCGGTTGAGCATCTAACTTCAGCTCAGGTCATGATCTCTTGGCTCATGAGCTCGAGCCCCGCTCAGGACTCCGTGCTGACAGCTCAGAGCCTAGAGCCTGCTTCCGATTCTGTGTCTCCCTCTCTCTCTGCCCCTCCCCCACTCACGCTCTGTCTCTCTTTTCTCTCTCAAAACCGAATAAACATTTTAAAAAAAAACCAGCTTTATTGAGATATGGGAATAAATGATCTCTAACATCCTCATTTTACCCACTTTAATATTAGAATGCAGTTTATTCATTCATAAAACAAAATCTCCTGGTGTAAATAGACAAACACCTGAGTAACTACTATTCATTCTGTTCAATGGAACATACCAGTGCTTTTGAAGTACCCATCCTTGATACAATCCCCCTCCCTCTTTTCCTTAGAAGTATCTGTTATGTTGAACTTTGGGTTTATCATTTCCTTAATTTATAATTTTTATCATGTCTTTAGGTATGGCTAAACAATAAACTATTTCATTTATAGGCATGTAAACTTCTATCGCTTTGTCTGTTCAAGCTCCCCTGCAACTTGTTTTTCCCCCTCAAACTTCATGGTTGTAAGATATAACCAAGTTGATGTGGGAAGCTATAACCAAAGACCCATTTCTGGTTCCAAAGTTCTGTGCGTCAGTTTCCTCCACTATAGAGAGTTTAACTGAATCATCTCTGGAAACTCTTCCAGATCTGAGATTCGAATTTTACTTTTCACAATAAGTACAGAGGTGTATAGTTTCCTTTAACAGTGTAGCACTGGTCTGATTTATTTGAGGTTGACTCTTTGATCGGAAACACAGTCCCCATGGGAAATGTGTCATGGTGTCATTTTCAGACATTGTGGTAATATTGGAAGATTCCTTGAACAGAAAACTTTGGTATACAAGACAAGTTGTTGTAATACCAGGTTTGAGGTGGTACACGGCAACGATCAGAAAAGACAGAATTCACAATGCAAAAATGCAAAGTTTATTTTCTTAAATAAAATACTATATTCATATCTATACAAATAATTATTACAACCATTAAAATGTTACATTTACCAATAAAAATTTCAAAACTTTAAACAAGAGCATGGTTCAGAATATTCACACCCTAATACAATGCATTTGTAAAAAGATGTCAAAATAAACAGGACCTATTCTTATTTACAACTGTAGGACAATCCTGATCGTAGTATACATATCTGCTCTGGATTCCATTACAAAACAAATCAGCTCCCATTAGAATTATAAACCAGGTGATTTACAGTAATAGGACACAGTACACAGCAGACATTGCTGGCATGGGAATAGATACAAATATTACACCATTGAAAGACTACAGTTAGGTTTTTTTCCGGCGACTGCCCTACAGTAAGCCTCTCACCCAGTGTATCTCTAAATAATTTGTGAAGGTAATTATGTTCTCCAATTTTCCACCTATTTTTACCAAAATGAATATATATATATATGGCCTGCTGAAAGTGGAAGCAAATCTTTTCTTCACAGTAACACGACTGCAGCATCTTAAGCAACACTGTCTGGTCCCTTTCTTCTTGGAAGATCAACAGTTTAACTCCCTTAAAGGTTACCAATAGAGTCAAGTCCAGTGCCTCAACGACCTCACAGATGAAAATGGTTTTAAGACTTGAGGGATGGGGGTAAAGGGATCCAGAGAAGTGAAGAAGGAGTTAGATGGAGCAAGCTCTAAGTACGTTCCTATGACATCGTTCCTATGACATCGTATGGTGTAGAGCTGTATATACAACTGAGCCAAAAAAATAAATAAATAAAACCCCACAACTTATGATCATCTTTTTTAAAAGTATTAAATTACAAATGAAGAGTTATCGTCTATGTCTCATGAGATACATAATTATGCAGATTATCATCCAAAAGAACACCAATTTTAATATTATATCCACTTTCAACCCAACTTGGCTCATGTTTATGAAGCATCTGAACACGTGCTTGCACCAGAGCGCTGCAGTGGATAGTGTTTGTGCAAATACAGAAACGAGGATGTTGAATGACCACCACCTACAAGCTCTGGGTTTAAAAGGAGGTTTGCTTCTAACTAGTACATTTTTACAAGATCAGCATCAAAGATGGCTCAGAGAATGATAAGGCAACAGTGAGAAACATCAGCTGTTCTTGTCTGCTAGGCGTTTGATTACACGGCATGCACCATTCCGACTGGTCCTTTGCTATATAACACAGGAGTGGGTGAGTAATATGCTCCAACAGCTAGTCTGAGGACCAGAGGCACAGTTTCAAGTAAAGTGCAGTACCAGGATAGAGGCATGTGGACAGAGCTAGAAGCTCTGTGTCCAAGAAGGGCCTCAAGCTAGACTGCCCCAATCTGAACTTGGTGTCCCCCACAGACTCTGGTAAAAACACTGTCCAGCTCGCAGAGGAAGGTGTAGAATGCAGACAAAATACGATCAATTTAAAAAAAAAAAAAAAAAGGACTCTTTTCTGTTGGTAGCATTTAGCCAAAGATGGTAGTTCAAGAAGGAACGAGTTTCTGGCCTTTAATTTGCATATAGATATTATGAAATCATCACTCACGGATTTACTTCACACTAGTTTATTTGGCTATTATTATTGCCCTCTGGATACACACAGCCATAGACAATTATCTCCAGGCAAAGGCAGAATTTATACAGACAACAGAATTACGACCTCCAGGTTCCTAAAGATACCAACCCAAAGCCATCTTGGGTACCATCTTTGAGCTTTCTCAACTCCTCCATGGGGAAAAAAAAAAACAAAAACAAGTTCATCAAAACAAGGAAGAGAACTGTATGGCACATTCAGTATCTTAAATTCATTCTGAACTTTGTTTCAAGAAACTCTTGTTGCCTCTTGACAGAATAGGAGATACAGTGGTTCCCAAAGCCAGGAACTGGGCCTCACTCACTGATTTAGGAGCGTGACTCACTGTCACACAATGATCCAATAGATGGGTGGGCCCAAAAAACATTTCAAGGCAGAGAAGTAATCACCCTAAGGAAATGAGCAGGTTCCCTGTACCTGTTTGACTGGGAGCAGATGCAAGAAAAGAGGAGACTAGGTACCTATCTATCAAAGGGAGGACAAAGCTGAGAAGATGCTTCTCAGTGAGTCTTTACCCTTTCTCAAATTTTTAAAACCTGACTCCCATTAAAATGGAGTTTAAATTTTAGCCTTTCCATGACATGGATAATGTTAGAAGGCAAGAGCAAGGCAAATGAATTATCTTTAAAATGTAAATAAATAAAATAACTTTGTATTTTAAGAAGGCTGATTTTTAAAAACGGATCTTTATTGCAGTTCACCCTGATATGTAAATGGAAATTGCTGCAAAAGAATATTCCCTCCTCAATCTTTTCCTTCCACAGTTCTAATATGTTAAATTTTATAAAGCATGATCACTGTGGAATATCGCTCCCTTACTTAAGGAAAAGATGGCATCGCTGGTCCCATCAATTACGATATAAACAAAAATAAATTTCCTGAAATAGTATAAAATATCCCCAAAAGAGAAATGACATCAAACTTGATTTCTTTTATCCATGATTGACATATTAAAAGTTTACACAGGATGAGGAATCTGAAATTTTTCACCTCAATAGAAGTTACTGTGTTAAATGGTCAGAGTCAACTACTTTCTCTAATTGATTCTATGTGATTGGTAACACTAAAAGAGAGAGAAATAATTTAATTAATGATTCATAGGTTTGTATATGTTCGTGTATTTTTATATATTACAAAATTATCTGTGGAGATGGCTTTACATCCTACAGTCATATATGAGCAAGCCAAGAATAACATTAAAGTCTACTATAACCAAAATTGACTGTTTTCTACCAAACCTTTGCCAAAAATTATATCCAGAGATTGCTAGATATTAAATAAAATACCTCCCTCAAATCATTTAGCTCTAATTATCAAATACTTAATATACCACTGGTAAATATCGTACACTCGTGCTTTTAAATCAAATAAGATTACTATTCTCTGAACGCTTTCAGAACTGAGCCCATATACACGATGATCTCTTACATATATATGCAAATGTCTGTAAGATAATTAGAGCTACAGGTAAGCAGGAGCCAAATTACACGCAGTCAGTCTTTCTTCAGAGGTCAAAGAAACCTTACTTAAGGGTGGCGGTTCATTTCAGATCAATTACATGCTTGGAATGAAAGCTCTGAAAAATGTAAATACTATCTCTGAACAAGGCTGAGCAGAAAAATAAAATCTATGCAACAGAGAAATATCTGAAAGTGCCAGGCTTCGAGGCCTTTCTATTGCAATGTTCAAATTGATTTCCTTAGCCTGTTACCTTAGTTCTAATTATATCTAGCAGTGCCCAGTTCTTCAGAACTCCATAGCCACCACGCTGTGCGTGTGTGTGTGTGTGCGCGTGTCAGAGAGAGAGAGAGAGAGACAGAGAGAGGGAGGAAGGGAGAATAGATAGCCAAACATATTGAATACTACCTTTCTTGAAATCTGCAGGCTGGACCTTTCAAGTACAGAGAAAAACTTGAATGTTACAACTTAAAACTCAGTTAATTAAAAAGCAAGCCATAAATCTCACTTTTTCCCCTCAACTACAAGTTTTAACTACGGTGTTTATCTGCTGTCTTATTGAAGTAACTCCTATTCTTCATGAGCATTTTGAAGGAGAAAATACAGAAGCTTTTCTTGTTTACACTTTTTTTTCTTGCCCCCAGGAGGCTGCTTCAGTCGGCAGCAGGAGGAGGGAGGAAAGTTTGGTAAGAACAGTTCAAGAGGCACACATGACCCTTCTACTGAGTCTTCATGAGAGGTATTCGCCAGTTAACGGCTCTGACTCAGCCTGAGGAGGCATTTTTAAGGAGGAAAAAATAAAATGCTGGTCCTTGGGTTTACTTTATTAACAGAGCAGACAGAACCATTTATATGTATCTCTCCCACTCGATCCTATATTTGGCAGACTATAACAACAAAAAGTATGAATATAGATGGTTGTTTTCATAGGTTTTTTTTTTTAGTTCTCGAAATTCAATATATGAGTGTGTGTGTGTGTATGCGTGTGTGTGCGCGCGCGCATGTGTGTTTGTGTGTGTGTGTACATAATTAACTTCTGTGGGGCTTTTAAAAACCCTTACATCAAGTTTTCCAATACTTCAGCAGGTCTCAGGTCTCAATTCCCATTTCCAGATGGCAGGCCCAATTTTTAAGGATCCGTTTATATTTTAAAATCTATGTCTGTGTACCACCCCCCGCCCACACACACACTCACACACACAGACATATACAGAGACAATTTTTTGAAGCACCATTTCACATCTACCATCCGGAAAAGTAATGAACAAATTCATCTTCTCGTTACAATTCTACTATGAGGGATAATAATGTAACACAGAATGTCATCTTCAAATATAAATACCAATAAATGAAAACACTGACAGAGCTTAAGACTCTGCTCAGAAATATTTAAAAAGTAAGGCTCGAATAACTGTAGATTCCAAACACACTATTTACTGAGCAGTCCCTAATGATTAACAAATATAAAAGAAAGTATTTCGAGCTCAAATAAATAGATGGAGAGAATGTTGAAAACAAAGTTCAACTGATGAAGCAACAATCTTTGCCTAAACACATGCGAAATTCCACAATACAACTGCTTATATCCTTTAGGACCTGATGCAAAATGCAAGCACAAAATGGAGAAAGTCTATGTACTTCGCTTCTCAGATTGCTATTTTTAAGGCTAAGTAAGGAAGACCTTTGCTTTCCAGGATCTTGGCACGCTGAAAGATAACATGGTTCCCTAATTTGAAGAATAAGACATTAAATTCAGATAACTTATGAATTGTTATCATTAAAAAAGAAGCCTCTACCTACACCAAACCTTGGGAATAAAAGCTGATCGAACAACTCATTTATTTGCTATCTGCTTGATTTGAACCATGGACATTCATTCTATAATAAATTCAATACCCGCCAAGGGTAAGAAACTGTTCTAGATGCCGCCATCAGCCAAGCACACGGTGATGAGCCACTGCGTTCTATCAGAGTGTCTGTATTTTTGGAGAGCAACTCAACGGCCTCAAGTATCTATTTTACAAATGATCAGCAATCAAATTTAAAACCTAGGTTCTTTCCTACTACCCTGCACACGCCAAAGGGATTTCCCTCCAACTTCCAACTGGTAAGTATTTAGGGAATATAAAATTACAAAGCAAACTTGAAAATGCAACTCCACTTGGGAAACTTAAAAAGCACACCGTGCAGTTAAAAAGGAAAGATAGTTTGTCGTTGACAACCCAGTATTCGCATCATCTGTGACGTGGCTTCCTACATTCGGAAGATGACTGGAAACCGATTACACAAACACAGAGACAGACACACACACACCACCTCCCTCCCCATGTGCGTTATGTGTGCATGCACACACACATATGCTTGTGACCTCACCCGACACAATTACACTTAGTCTATCAGTATTTAAACAGCTGAACTGCAGTCATGACCTAAAATATGGCTTATGTTGTGGGCAGGTCTGTTTGAGGATTGCTTGGAAGAGTCGGAGGCAGAGGAGTTTGCTATCGTAAGCAAAGGTGACATTGCCGAGCCATCAGGAAGAGCGGTAGCTATTTCTGGAAACAAAGATGTCATATTAAAGTTAGACAAGTGAGAGTTGGTCATGTGCATTGGCGGCATGTCAGGGAGCAGAGGAAAACTTGGTTGAGCAAAACCAACAGGTCTAGGTGGAGATAGAATTGATCCAAATCGGTTATTTAAGCTTCCACTGTTCACTTTCTCAGTGCTAGGATTTGAGAACATTTGATTAGAAAAATAGGGGATGGAAATATCATTGGACAGTGTTGGATGAGCAGGGGAGTAGGGGGGATAGAAGGAGGGCAGAGTATTTTGGGGGTCTACAGGGATAAGGGCTGGCGTTCGAGTGGCACTAGGCTGAGTAACCTGTGGAATGAAAGAAGTATTAGCATTTATCGGTGGATTCATGCCACCCTCAGGAATAAAAGGAAAACCGAAATTTTGTGATAGTGTATGCTGGTCAGGTGCTGAGTTATCATTAGGTACTTGTGGGCTATCGGGCATGAAACGAACAATACTTCCTCTCTTCTCTGAAGCGGCTTGTTGGCGTCCAAGAATCATACTGCCGCTAGTGGACAGAGGAAGATGGGGAAGACTTGGGTCAAAGACATTACTATGTCTTTGGTTTCCAGAACGATTCCTTTCAGGCTGACGAATTTTGGAACCACTGCTGTCTTGCAAGGGATGCCTTGATCGCTGGGGAACTGAAGGGTTAGTTGGACGTACAGGAGGCCCTTGTTCGGCATTTCCGTGAGACACAGACGGATGGGGCAGAGCTGGCCTTGCAACCCCATGCATGTTGGTTGTGACCGGAGGGTTCATGTGGCCCTTGGTCCCATGACTATCTGTTATCCTCATGGGATTGGACTTCTGGACAGAAACATTGGGACTTGTGTTTCGACCCTGAATATCTCCTGAAGAAGAAGAGCTTGAAAAAGGAATATTCAAGGTGCTGTTCCTGGTGTTAATCGCACCTAGGGACATGTCACAACTTTCCCTGTTCTGACTCTCACTCTCTCTTCTAATATGGACACTTTCATGGGTTGGGGGACAATTATAGTCAATTGCAGAGGATGGACCACACTGTGTGTTCCTCTGATGTTCTGAGAGTGATCTCTGGCTTCCAAGGACCTGATCACCAAGGTGAGGGGCAAGCAGACTCTGCATGAAACTCTGGTGGCATGTGTTCTCACTGTCCCTTGGTGGGATGGCATTTCCTGTCGGGATACTCTGAACTGGTGGATAAGATAATCTCTTTTGGCGGTCAATTGGTGGCGGACCAGGGTTTTGACTAATTCGAAAAGCCTGGGACTGCATACTCCTCAATGATGATACAGGGTTCCCTATTTCACTATTTCTTGAAGACTGTACTTCAAAATTACTCTGGGGCTGCTGACTGGCTCCACTTGGTTTAAATGTCTGACAGTCAGAAAGGCGGATATCCGAGGCAACAGTATGGTCCACTCGAGCCTGCATATTGTGAACGGCCAAACTCTTATTTCTGGGAACATCAAGATAGCTTCTCATTTCAAGCTGATCTGAAACTCTGGAACCCTGAAGCGACATGCCCAGCCTCTGCTCTGAGTTAGAAGATGGCTTTCCAATAAGTGCCTCGGCAGAATAACTTGAAACTCTGTTTCTCTCCGGCCTGTGCGGAGTACAGGGCATGTCTGAAGGCCTCGTCACGATGCTGGGCTGGGACACCATTTGCTGCTCTATGCCTCTTGAAGTCAAAAGCCTCTGCATTGGATTGTGCCCAGACACATGTTCAGAAGAAACCCCCGAACCTGGCTGCCTGCTTCCAACATCCTGCTGCTGGTGCATCATATCTTGACTGAGATGGTTCTGGGGATGGTTATGGTGGCTCCGGCTGGTCGAAGGGTTTTCACAACTCTTCTCTGGCTGGGAACTTCCGAAATGTTGCTGCATCTGTTGCTGCATCTGCTGATGGTGGGGATGTGGCTGACCACTCTTGGGGCGGGACTGGTCAGTTCCGTGGTGCTTTGGTTGTAAGGAAAGCTGAGAGGCCTGAGTGCCCTGAACAAGATTCCTCTTTTTCTGCATCTGGACTTCCTGCTGGAGAGTTCTCTGTTGGTGGACGTTGTGGGGCTGAGAGTGGACAGAGCTCTCTGCATGAGGTGCGTGACGCTGCAGTTGGTACAAGTGATGCCTCTCTCTTAACTGCCCTGCTTGCTGCTGCTGCTGCTGTTGCTGCTGCTTTAAGTAGAGGTGGTTACCGTGCAGGTGCGATACCCCTTGGGCCGGAACGTGCTGTTGCAGGGCCTGGAGATGTTGACTGGCCTGGGTTTGCTGCTGCTCGGTAACTGAATTCTGAGAACTGCACTGAACTTCTGTTTGCCTCAATGCAGGGGCCCCAAAATTGTTGCTCGGCGGAAATAATCGTGTGAGGCCATCTCCATGTGCTGGGTTGCTAATAGGCACGACGGAGTTTGCAGAGTTGGGAGGGAGCTGACTGACCATCATCTGAGTCTGATCAGAAATGCTGTCCGGAGTGCGGCTCATCAGCGACATGGCTTCAAGCCTCAGTGGGGCTGGCTGACAATGCTTTTGACGTTTAGCCGAAGACAATAAAAGGTCGTCCTGGACAGCACGCTTGGCAGAGTCTTTGCGGCTTTCCTGACTTGGCTTTAAGAGTGGCTCTTGAACCTGTGGATTTGGTATGGTGCCAGTAATGGTGTTTAGCTGTTCTTGGGAATATTCGGTCATCAGAGCTGGCCCGGGAGGCTGACCGCCGTAGGAACTAGATGCAACGGTCAGATTAACCGTTGCGGGAACAGGTGCTTGCTCTGCGGTTTGGGATAAGCCAGCACAACTGACCAGAGGATGGCTGATGGTGCTCTGGTGAATAAGATTATTGACACTTAAACTGGTGATGCTCGGTGGCTGAGAAGCCGAAACCTGTAAGGAGGCATTTGACGCCTTGATTCCTACAGAACAACTTGGTTTTCCGAGGGATCGATCCACAGTTGCTTCGATCGAGTCCTGAGAATTAAATTCATTTGGTGTTGCTTCTGCCTGTCCTGGGCCACTCTCTTTAGACATCTGTGTTTTGAAAGGCTGGTCTCCCTCTAAAGGTGAGGTTTCAGAAGGCTTTGAAGTAACGTCCCTCATATCAGCCTGGGTGCCAGCTCTTCCCTTCTCAAGGTTCTCCTGGTCAAAAATAGCTCTTGCTGCAAGAGCAACTATATCAGTTTGCTCCACAAAGGTACAGCTGTCACAGGTATTCGTTGTTGCACTGCTGGTGACATCCTCTCTCGTCGTTTCAGGAAGCATGGACGCAACTGAGAAACTACGACTACTGCCAGAGCTGGTGGACATGGGAGAGTCCGCCTGCCTGCTGACAAGCAAGGAGCCATTAATAACCTCCTGGTCGGGGACGCAGGAGTGGTGTTGCCCTGGACCTCTGTCATCACTGTTCATCAGTAACAGCTCCTGTTTGGGATGCAAATCGACACTTGAATCCGCTAGTTTGGAATTTTCTGAAGGAAAGTCAGGATGGTCCACCGGGACTGAAAGAGACAATTTCTGAGGGTCTTTTTCTTTAGCAAGACCAGACAGCAATGCAGTCAAACCTTGCCCCTTTAACAGACCTGTCGTTTGCATCGTATCTGACGAATCTTGCTCCACCCTGCAAGGTTCAGCAATGATTTCTACCTCAGAAACACAGTCAGTGCTTGTAGTGCTAGTGGTGGATGACAGCCCAGAAACCTGAGAAACCAAAAGGTGGGGATCATTTGGAGATGGAATCAGCACATTGGCTGAAGTGCAGGATTTGGCAGCATCTGACAACGCCAGACTAGCTGGTGGCTTATCCTGAGATGCCTCTCGTTGCAGAATGGGGGCAGAATCTTTGGATTTTGCTGGGGCCATTACAAAATGTTCACTTGTTACAGATTCTTGGGAGGGTGAGCTAGACTCTTCTGCTGACTTAGATTTGGATACAGATTCAGGTATCACAGATTCAGAATTCAGAACATCCAAAGAATGTGAACCAGAAACACTCACGCTATTTGCCTGGGACACGGTGACAGACGGTAACACGACAGGGAGGCTTTCCAGCAGTCCATCACTACATGATGGCTCTGCTGTGGCTTCGGTGCTGGGGCAGGCTATCTTGCCCACCTCTCTGACTGGATTCGGGGGGCAGGCGGACTTGTGAGCTGCTAAGTGTTTCTTGGCACCTGGCTTCTTAAACCTTTTTGACTTCACATTAGGTAAACAAGCTACAGTGTTCACTGAGGGAGTAGTTACTAGATTATAAGTACTGGGTAGTGTGGCTGAATTATCGGTTGTCATGGGAGACGCTACCGTTGTTAATGAGACACCGTTAACTGGGGTGGTTTGACTACTTGCAGCAGTTGGAGGATTGGCAGGCTGACTAATAGACAACTGTACGCAGCTCTGCCCAGCCATCTGTGATATGCTTTGATTGAGGCTGGCCAAAGCTCCAAATGTATTCAGGGCAACATTGGTGTTTGGATCTTCGCTGGTGGTGGGTTGGATAATTTGCATAGGGGTTTGATTTGTAGTTCCTGATGAGGACATCACAGGCTGCAAAGCAAAGAGCTGTCCATTTAAAGAAATGGTTTGAGGCTGTTGTTGGTTTGACATGGTAACAGAAAAAGTTTGTGTTGAAGTAGATGTTGATAAAGATGAAGGTCTTGGTAATATATGGACAAGATGCTTTCCTCCAAAAGTCTGGGGGGTCGAAACATTTTGCACTAAATTATTAGACCCTAGTAGAGCATTGGCTCCATTGACAGGGAGTCGAACAGAACCAGGAGATGGAGCCGAGAGGAGCGGCAAAGGGTTCTGATTAGCTGCCTGTATGATCACTATCTGCTGACCTACTGTTTGGTTGGGAACCTCTGCTCTCATCACTGTTGGGCAAGGGGTGGTGCTGGGGGGCTGAAGAATGATAACGTTTTGATTAGCAGGAGCCGCATTCACAGCCGACCCAACTGGCTGAGCCATCTGAATCACTTGCATTGCTGAATTCAATGGAAGGATATTTTTTGGAGGCTGAGATTTAACTTGTGGCTGGGCAATTAGTGGCTGCATAGGTAAAGATGGACAAGAAGGCAAGGTGACAACTACTTGCTCAACTGGCTGCCCATCTGTGGGAAAGGAATTATTCACATTGATGCTCGTAGCGACGTGTCTACTGTGGTTGGTCGTGGGAGGGCTGCTACCAGACTCATTTGATACCGGAGTCACTGAAGAAGAAGGTGTCTGGCTTAAGGGCTGAATAGTGTTTCCCGCCAGTTGCAAAGTAGTCCACGTCGTCTGTGTGTTTCCAGAGGAGGAAATTCGGGTAAGGCTATTAATGTTTTTCAAGTCCGAAGCACTAACACTGGAAGAAGGCAAAGAACAAGAAAGAGTCCAACTATTGTCCAAAGGGTTTACAGAAAGAGTGCTTACAGGAGTGGTGGTCTTCCCTCCTGCAGGGGCAGAAGGGGCCACCGCTGCGGTAACACTTGCCGAGTCTGCGCCCTTGCTGATGCTCACTGGACAAGAATCAGCTGCAGATCTGGGAGGCTGGGAGCAGACTGTGGTGGTAACGGAGACAACAAAGGTGGTTTGAAAATCATTTCTGAAATCCTGGGTGCTCAGGCAGGACTGGCTTCCGTGGTGCGCTTTAGTGACAGTTGCTGAGGAAGTGGTGGAGATGCCTGTGGCACAAGGGACTGTTTTCTTCAATACTTTGGGGCTCTCTTGCCCATTCTTATTTTCAAGAGAATTTTGATCACTTAGACATGTGTGCACAGAACGATGTTGGTGAGGTTCAGGCCCAATGGGAACTGCAATCAGTGGGCCATTGGTGGCACCAAGCACACTCGAGTCGCTTTCGGAGGTGGAAAGCTCGAGAATATTTTGAGCAGAAATGGTAGCCGGAAGACAAAGAGGAACAGGCTGGTTGGCAGCCAATGCAGAAACTGTGGTCTGATGCCATGGCTTGTTTTCAGAAGGGTAAACTCCAGAAATAGACACAGGAGTCACAAGATTACAAGTCCTCTGTACTGGCACCACATTGGCGGTTTGCTTCTGTAAATTATGACCGACATTAAAGGTTATCCCCTGAACAGCTGTTCCCTGGCTATTTCCACCAGGCTGACTCCCGTTGGAATAAACGATGATATTTTTTTGAACCTGATCACTGGGAATAACAACAGAGACCTTTGAGTTTTTAAGATTTCCTTTCCAGTGGATTGTAGGGTCGTCATATAGGCATATGTCATTTGCTTTCAGTAACTCGATATACCGGCCATTTTCTTTTTGAATTTCTTCCAGTTGTTTACGTAGCTTTTTAATTTCTTCAGCTAAATATTAAAAATAAAAATGAAATAATTACCTGGTAGTGCCAGTACTTACAGTAACTTAAGAAAAAACTGTGTGCTAACTACCGAAATCTAATTCTAGCATTTCGAAATACCTCACCTGAGAACCTTCAGTTCTTTTCTAATGCAAGTTCTTTCTCCTTTTTACACTGGTATATCAAGTCTCTATCCTATCCTTTTAAAAGTAAGTATCTTTAAGGGTCAACAACCCAAAGGTCAGGAATTACTCATAATGTAGAAATTTCAAAATTCCCAATTCAAAAATTCCCAATGGGGCAGCTACAAAGGTAAAAGAAGAGAAGACATACTGATATCGTGGCCACATGCTAGGAAAATAACACTGAATATCAATATAAAAGCATTTAAATGCTGTAACAGCTAACATTACTTGTGGTGGTAATAGTCTCTTTTATAAATATCTTTAAACTCACTTCTATTTTACTCTTTGAAATGACAGAGACAGTGGAACGGGTTAAAAGTAGTAGAGCACCAAAGAAAGCATCAATAATAGAACTTGAATCTCCCTTGGTAGGGCCAATGTACACACACTACTGTCACGGCCCTACTCTTTTCTAAGGGAGAGAACTTCACCCACGGGTCCTACTACTGGGGCAGCCTTCGTTGTTGGTATTTATGCTCTGTGACCCCAGGCAGCCCACCTGTCTTGCCACAGTGGTAGATACTCTCCCCTTTCCGTCCACCAAAGGCAGCCAATCTTCAAAGCCAATGCCCTATGAAGTGGCCTGAAATAAAAAGTTGTGTTCTGACAAGGATGAGCTGAGACTAGCAGATTATTTTTCTCAGATATTTTTAAAAAAGAGACACAGAAGAAAGATGCCAATGTGCCATGGACATCAGACACTCAAGGATAATTTTTATGGACCAAATAATAATGATGATTGTCCTCACTGATTACACACTTACTACGTGCCTTGCACTTTTCATTCATTGTCTCATTTCATAATAATAACAACAATGACGATGGTAACAGGTAACATTTACTATGTGCCAGCTTACTCAAAGTACTTTACCTGCATTATTTCTTTTAATCCTCATAACAACCATGAGATGGGAACTACCTACTCTCATCAGTATTTTAAGATGTGAGAAACACACTCAGAGTAATTACATAAATTTGTCTAAAGTCAACCAGATACGTGCTATGATTATCCTCATTTTAAGATGGGGAAACTGAGACTTGGAGAGTGAAGTAAATAGCCACAGGTACTGAGTGCGCAAGTGAAGAAGAGACTCAACCCAGGTGGGCCTGACTCCCAAGGCCGCTGCTCGGACCATGGCCCAACCTGTCACGCGGACAGTGGGTATGTGGGGAAGTTTCTGGGAGAAGAGAAGAGAAGAGAAGAGAGCAGAAGCACAAAAAAGAATGAAAGGATGGCGACAGAGATGACAATGTAGTGAGACCTAAGCTGCCTCAGCTGCTGCCCCAAGTCCCGGCCCACCTGCTCGGCCTTTCCTGAGCCCCATGAAACTTCCATTTTTCCAAAAGATTCCCTTTCCCAAATGTAACTCGACTGCCTCAGCCTCTGGGCTGTGAAACCAAAGGAGCTCTCCTTAGAAAAGTCTACACATCATTCCAGTCTTACTATCTCTTCTGTGGGGTGCCTCGGAGTGGTTACCAAACATGTATTACGAATCTAACTACCTAACGGCATTATAAAACAGGGCCCGGACTGTAAGCGACAGCCGACGAAGGGGAGGGAGTAAGCTATCATCTACCTTAAGGCAAGCAACGAGAATTCAGAATGCTGACCTTCGGGATATGCAATCGACACAGCCCAACACTGCCCCCACCTCAGCAAATTCTACCTTTGTTCCTCTCCTTTTAAGGTGACCTACTGAGTTGTCCCAGGAAATTCTTTCTCCGTTTTTTGTCAGAGCCATAAATAAAGGACAATTCAAACTACCTAATGCTCTGAGCTTTACACTTGCCTCGCATATTTTTCTTTTCAGCTCTTACAAGGAAATCTCTCTAGTGCAAATGGAAAAACAGAACTTACACAGCATAAAAAAGTCACTTCTAATTAAAAATCAGGGGCACCTGGGTGGCTCAGTTGGTTAAGTGGCCGACTTTGGCTCAGGTCATGATCTCACAGTCTGTGAGTTCGAGCCCCGTGTCGGGCTCTGTGCTGACGGCTCAGAGCCTGGAGCCTGCTTCGGATTCTGTATCTCCCTCTCTCTCTGCTCTTCCCCTGCTCATACTCTGTCTCTATGTCTCTCAAAAATAAATAAACGTTAAAAAAAAATAAAAAAAAATAATTAAAAATCAAATTTCAGTACACCTGAAGCTAATATAACATTATGCACTAACTGTACTAGAATTAGAAAAAAAAACTCAATAAAAGTTTTAATGTAATTATCTAAAAAATAATAATAAAAATCAAATTTCATTAAACGATCAGGCAGTCTGACACACACATTACATGCGGTATAAATGATTAGGAATGGAATGTGTTGACCTTTTGAGTTAATTCACAGTTAAGTCTTGGCCCAGGCAGATCTTTGTTTTGTTTTTAAGTTACACTGAACGGGACTCTCCCCTACGTCCTCTCACGGGATTCCCCTAGCTGGAAGATCCAAGTGGAATAAAAGCGATCCGGCATTATTTGTCTCGCGAGTTAAGCAAACATGAAGTACATGAAAGAGTCCAAAATCAAAATTACATGTGCCCACAAGATTAGAGTTGCTCACAGAAGAGAGAAAAGAGGAAAAACGAAGATGAATTTATTTGCCACACCATTCTCTGAGACCCACCGAGCACGCAGCACGATCTTAATATTTCTGGTCAAAAAAAGCCTGTGTGGCCTCATATAAGTTGCCCTATGACACAAATGCCTGAACACTGAAAAAAACAACAACAAGGAAGAATCTTAAAATCTTTACCTTGTTCATTATTTCCTCCGTTAAGCAGGAGTTCATCATTTTGCCTTTTCAGTTCTGTTATATATTTAAAGGCTTGGTCCAGGATCATATTCTTGCTCTGCCAAAGAGAATTAACCATTTAAAAGGTCCAATGAAGAGTTAGAACTTGCCAGAAGAAACTTAAAGCTTTGGTTTTATCACATATTTGGGATATGTATCTTTTCAAATTTAAAATGGGCACCATATTCAAATGCTTCTACTGTCCACTTTTCATTTACTAAGTATTTATTGAACGCCAACTATGCGTCAGGCTCTGTTCTAGGCACTGGGATGTAATAAACAAAATGGAGAAAATTCCTGATATTCTTCTATATATACAGCTGGGTGGGGCTAAGTGCTAGGAAGAAAAAAAAAAACAAAAAACAGGGTAAAGAGGGGGCCAGAGGAACGGCGGAGGTTACTCTGTCCTATGAACTGAATGAGTGTGTCCCCCTATAATTCGTGTCGAAACCCTGATCCCTGATAAGATGTATTTGGAGAAGGCCTTTGGGAGGTAATTAGGTCATGAGGGTGGATCCCTCACAAATGACATCAGTGCCCTTAGAAGAAAAGACATGAGAGAGGTGACTGCGCTCCCTGGCCTGTGAGGATGTAATCAGGAAAGGAGCAGACACCAGGAACTGAACCAGCTGGCACCTGGATCTTGGGCTTCCCAGCCTCCAGAACTGTGAGCAATAAATTTCTGTTGTTGAAACCACCCAGTCTACGATATTTTTCTTATAGGAGCCCAAACTGAGACACTGTACTGTAATCTATCTTGCAGAGAGGCTGGAGAAGGCTCTCTGTGAGGCAAAGCAAAAACCTGAAGGAAGTAAGCCCCGCGGATAGCTGGCGGAAGAGGGTCCAGGTAGCAGGATCCGCAAGGGCAGAAGCGCTCCCTCAGGCAGGGCTGTGTTCGCACATTGGAGGGGCCACGGGGAGGTGAGCAGAACTAGAGTAAGGTTTATAGGGGAAGATAGGGGCAGAGTGGGAGGGGAAGAGGCCAGAGAGGGCCTTCAAGGCCCTGTAAAGATTTTAGACTGTAATATTATTCTATACCCCATGAACAACTGTTGAATATAAAAACATAAGTGACATTCCTTTTGGCTTTAGCTCTCTAGACCTTTTTCCAGAGGTAACCTTCATAGCTATTTGTGTATCCTCCCAGAAATATTCTATGCTGATATATGGATCTATCTTTAAAAAAAACAAAAATAAAAATAAAAATAAAACAGAAGGATACTATAAGCAGTGCGCTACATTGTTCTTTTCTATTTACAAATGTATCTTGGAGATACTTCCATATATGGTTTAGATATCTATGTTATACTTTCTAAAGGCTGTATTTATTTTATTTTCTAGTCTATTATAGATAAGTGTTTAAGCTGTATAAGAGGCATTTTAGTTTTTCATTCTTCAGCTATTAAAAATATTGCAGTGAATGTTTAACTTCTATTCCAGTACGCTTATTATTAAATATCCCCAGTACTTTATCTGATAGTTCTTCTCGGGTAGGAATCAGGGATCTAGGGCTTTGGTTCACAAAATTACAATTCTGGGTGTCTTCGACTGAGTCCCAACAGAGACCCAATATAATCTAGGAAACATTTTACTCTAGAGAGAAAACATAGTTATTGCCTTTTAAAAAGGTTCATTATTTATTTATTTATTTACTTACTTACTTACTTATTTTTAAAGAAGAGAGCATGAGCAGGGGAAAAGGGCAGAAGGAGAGGGAGAGAGAGGGAGAGGGAGAGAGAGTGAGAGAGGGAGAGGGAGAGAGAGGGAGAGGGAGAGAGATGGAGAGGGAGAGGAAGGGAGAGGGAGAGAGAGGGAGAGGGAGGGAGGGAGAGAGAGGGAGAGAGAGGGAGAGAGAGGGAGAGGGAGGGAGAGGGAGGGAGAGGGAGAGGGACAGAGAGAGACTCTTAAGCAGGTTCCATGCTCAGTGCAGACCCAACACAGGGCTCTATCCCATGAGCCTGGGATAATCACCTGAGCCTAAATCAAGAGTCATTGCTCAACTGACTGAGCCGCCTAAGTGCCCTGATATTGTCCTTTCTTAAAGCAAGAATTGAGACAAAGGCAGAACCTAATAATGCCCATCTACAGCCTCCCTACTGCAAATGGGGCTGAGGACACGTAGCAAGAGTGAAGAAAATCTTAATCTATTCAGCTCTGGGAGCAAATACTGACTTCCACTGAACACTCTGGGACACCAAGGAAGTGAAATGATTATAGTTTCTTTTCAGAGAAACTTGGAGGAATGACAGCCAAAAGCAGGAAAATAAGATTTTACTGGGCAAACACCAATATTTCCTGAGAAGCTACTGTACATTGAAATGTGGAGAAAAAAAAAATCAGAAGACATAGTCCCTGCCCTTAAGTTTGCTATGATGTTAAGGAAACAAAGTACATTAAAACATATATGTGTATATATATATATATATATATATATACATATATGTTTATGTGAGACTAAGTACCATCCTGCAGAAGGAACTGATCTAGCCATCTGAAAGCCTGGAGAGGTTTAGGACTGGGAAGCTCCAGCTACCACAAAAGGTGGGGTGAGGAATGCGGTTAAAATTGAGAGGACTGGTGGAAAGACTTTTCTTATGCAGAAATAAAACTATCCCCCTCCCTCACCACACACGTATCCTATGCAACTGGGTGACTTCTCATTCCCGCCCCAACCATAAGAGACAAGTTTATTTTCTGTGAAATTGGGACCAGAGAATTTCAGCCTCAGGGATGCTTGGCACAGAAGTGGACAAATGAGACTCCTCAGTGAAGACAGTCAAATAAAATTCTCCTTCTAAAGCATGAGACTCTCCAGCACTCCTTCCCTGACCCAGCTTCCAGAATATGGCAGCCATCTTTATACTCTTTCCCACTCCTAGATCGGGGGTTGAAGGATTCTTCTGTGGAAAGTAAAAGTTAACAGCTATCCCCCAAATAAAAAAAAAACCTCACCAATACTGATATTTTTTTAGTTCCGCAAAAACAACCACACTAGCTTACCACCTAATTATTCAATAGTTAGGTCACCAAAAATCAACCCTATTCAATCAGCTTTTAAATTTTAATGCCTCATTCTCAAATATGAGAAAACAGTTAAGTATCACCAAGCATTTAAGGAAAGTCTCCAAAATGAAACATAAAACCTCAAAACAAAGAGGAAAAAGGAAAATCAGAAGAAAGAAAGACAATGTGGAAAGCAGAAGAAAAATTATTCTAAAAAACCTATATAACATTCTCAGAGATTAGATGGTATTGTATTCACAAAACAAACATGTGACATGAAAAAGAACAAAGAGAATAAGAAAGAGATTCTTGGAAATTAAACGTATGAGAGCTGAAATTAAAAACAGAAGAGTTAGAGGGGGCCTGGGTGGCTCAGCTGGTTAAGCATCTGACTCTTGATCTCAGCTTAAGTCTTGATCTCAGGGTCATGAGGTGGAGCCCTGCCCTGGGCTCTGTGCTGGGCATGAAGCCTACTTAAAAAGAAAAAAAAAAAGAAAACAGAAGAGTTGCAAAAGACCAGCCAATTGAGATTGAAGAAGGGCAGAGGATTCTAGAAGGAAAGTCTCAAAGGAAAAAAAAAGAAAATGGAAATCTTTTGGTATACTTGAGTATGTAGAAACTACTAAAGGACTGTTAAAAGTGTGGAAAGAAATAAAGATAGGTATAGAGAGATGGACCTGGCATGTGACTCTTGACCTCAGGGTCATGAGTTCAAGTCCTACACTGGGTGTAGAGCTTACATAAAAATAAAAAATAAAACATAAATTTAAAAACTCTAAAGTAAATAAATAAATAAAAAAGTAGGTATATAGAAAATGAAAAATAATGATCCAATTATCAACCCCCCAACCCCCCTTCAAAAGTTTCATATGAAACAAAACATAATAATAGTACTCCTTGGCTTATCATAAACAATATTTACAGTCTTATTAACATAAGAACTGAATACCAACTTAATCAAAAGGTATGGTGGAATTATATGGGAGGATTCGACAAGGGGAAGTCAATAGATAAAATCTAAAATAGAAAAAGTATGATCTAATAAATAAGCATAATTTTCAAAATATAAAGGTGGATACCAGAAGAAACAGTTGAGAATGGATACCTTTAAGTTGCTGTATTGGAGGTGGGAGGCAGGCAGGCCAGAGACTAATGTTGTTTTAAGTTTTTTAGTACTATTTGATATGTTTACATATTAACTTAATTAACAAGTAACCAAAAAAGGCTAACACAAATTATGATATCCCACTATCATGAAACACTATATAATCATCAAAGAAAGGAGATCATATGAGAAAAAGGTATCTATGACCAGAAGTCTACTATGTACCACTGAGTGAAAATGACAAGGCAGGTTATAAAACATGTCTTATAAATATACATACATATATTTATAAAGCAATGTCCAAAGAGATGTGTAACATTTGTAATAGTAGTCATAACCTAGGAGTAGGATGTCAATTTATTTTTCAAACTTTTTATGACTTCCATATTGTTTCCATTTTGTTTTGTTTTCAGTAAGCACACTTTATCCTCAATATCGGAAAAAACAAAAAGCTATCTTCATGGGGAAAAACTAATAAGCTGAGATTTTAGTAACGGTGGAGGCTGACAGGGCACGGAAAATAAAATAGAGATCCTTGGAAGAGTCTAGGTAAGAATTTAAAGGTAATAAAAAATATGATTGGCAGAAAATAAAAGAAATGCCTGGTAAATACTGTAGCATGTAAATGAAGGTAATCATGGGACTGAATAATTCAAGATCTTAAAGATCTAGAAATTACATGGTCGATTTGATCATGTAGAACACTCTACTAGAAGACTGTTACAAGTATGGGAAAAATTAAAGATAGGTATATAGAAAATTAAGCAAATGAAGAACAATGAGGCAATTATTAACTCCAAAAACCAAAAATGACAGGAAGCAAAAAAAAATCACTCTGAACAAAGAAACAACTTAGGGAATATCTGTTTACAAGTAATGAATGAAAATATGAGTGAGTGGACTTCTTACCTGCTTCAGAGCAGGGGAACATGGGATCAGCTCTCCTATCCTGTTTATTCCAGCATTGATTTTCTTCTTTCTATGCCTCTCCACTAGATAGGGGAAAAATCCATTTATCAAATCTTATGGTACCACTGCCATAGTTCACTGTTCTCCCTGGGTAAAGAAATTTTAGGTAAAGAAATCCCTAACAAAACTTTATTAAACAGTATCTACAGAAGACAATTTCTTCTACAAGACGATTTCTAAGAATGCTGTATTTTAAGTCTAGTATTATGGGAGCTGAAATAAACAGTACTTCTATTAGCATTTTAAAAATGTGATCTATAATAATTAAATTCAAATTATAAACAGAAGTTGCTAATATTACTTTACCATTAGACCATTATTATGTTTCAAGTAATTACTGGAGATTTTAGTGATAACTAAATTTTAAGAACCCACTAACAAGCTAAGTTAGTAGAAAGCTCCCTTTTTATAGCAAATAGGCAAGTGAGACCGATTTAGACAGATTATAGAACCTTAAAACATCTTTGAGGATGACTAGAAGGCATTTTTGAAATAGAGCGGCTATCAGTAATGACTTAAAATTTCTAGGAGTCTAGTCTATTCATTCTGGCCATATAGGATTTTTTCCCATCTAAGAAACTGGGCAACCGACAACATCTCACCCAAATTGAGAAATATTCCAGGCTTACATGCCACAACTTTAAAGATCGTATGGAAAGGGTGAAAGGGTACGAGATGATCTCAATAATTTCAATAAGACACTGTAAGTTGAAACATTAGTCTTGGCTATTTTCTGTCAGAAGGGTTTCTAAAACCTTCCTTTCTAAAAAAGATTCCAGTGATCTTTCAGATTGACCATAAGCAGGTCTTGTTTTGCAAAATACATGCTCTTTACTTCACAATCTATCAGTAAAGACATATTTTGAATGACATCTAATTACTCTCTCATAATACTATACTATCAAGACATATTTATGACACCATGTGAGTTGGTTCCAATAAAAATATTCAGTTCCTGGGGCACCTGGGTGGCTCAGTCGGTTAAGCGGCCAACTTCGGCTCAGGTCATGATCTCATGGTCTGTAGGTTCGAGCCCCGCGTCGGGCTCTGTGCTGACGGCTCAGAGCCTGGAGCCTGCTTCAGATTCTGTATCTCCCTCTCTCTCTGCCCTTCCCCTGCTCATACTCTGTCTCTATGTCTCTCAAAAATAAATAAGTGTTAAAAAAAAAAAATTCAGTTCCTAAAGCCAAAAAAGATTAGATTTAATTCATCTGGCCAAAGAAGGCAAAACAATAAAGTATGATATCTCCTTTTTTCTAAATTCTCTAATAACAGTATTTGTTGTTACGTAGAAGTGGATTTTTTCAGGTGCAGAGGTGGAAAAAACCAACACCGAGAGCCACAGTGATAAAGGGGAATTCACAGGCAGGAAATTCTCATTCCGGGGAACAGAAATATTCCACCAGTGTTCACATCTTCCCATAGACAAAAATTCCCCCAGGGTCCTTTCCTTAGGGAAAGGAAGATACCATTTATAGACTGATAGACGTTAACTTTTAAAATATTTTGTTTTAGATCCGACTGTAGTCCCTGGAAGATAAAATGTTATAAAATGTACCAAACTGTAAAAATAGGCACAATTACTTCTATAAATGTTCATCTGGCTTTGGCCTATGATTGTGACGTTTGAGATAAAATCAAATGTTTATTTTCTACATTTCTTCCTGTAATTGAGGACTCCACAGCTTCATTTAAGACTGTTCCCGTTTCAGGGGCGCCTGCATGGCTCAGTCAGTTAAGCGGCAGACTTCAGCTCAGGTCATGATCTCGCGGTCTGTGAGTTCGAGCCCCGCGTCAGGCCCTGTGCTGCCGGCTCAGAGCCTGGAGCTTGCTTCAGATTCTGTGTCTCCCTCTCTCTGCCCTTCCCTTGCTCATGCTCTGTCTCTATGTCTCTCAAAAATAAAATAAAATCGCTAAAAAAAAAAAGAAAAGCTTTTAAGACTGTTCCGGTTTCAACGACTTTTAAGCTCTACAGCGTGCTGCCAGTCTCCCCTCTACTCCTCTAGGAGCCGGCTCCCTCGCCAATTTCTGCAAAGACACATACTCTTTATCCCATTTGGGAGAACTAGAGCTGAATTTCCTCCGTGGGTGAAATCACTTAAAACACTAGTTCCAGAGGCGTATAATCCTTAAATTACCTAAACAGACAATGAATCAGAAGATGATGAACTAACCACCTTCATGAGACTCGAGGGGTGTTTTGTCAATTGAACCATAAAGGAACAAACATAGTAAAGGAACATTTTCCTAAAACAAGGAATAATGATACTATGCTTGTAACATAAAAACTTACAAACAACTACCATATAATTTCATTGTGAATGCAAAAAATGCTAATAAATACAACTGAAATTGTTGTTTCTACCTGCATTGTGTGTCTCCCGGTTTTTCTTTCTGAAACAAAAAGTACAGATAAAAGGAACATGAAAATAACAGGAAGACATTTTTCTCCACTTTATATTTTGAGAACCATAAAAATAAATTTTATGAATTTGTATTTGTTGCATCAGTAAGAAACCATCTTATTACGGCATGAAAACATAACTGCAGATACAGCAATATAAATTTAGAATCTACAATTTCCAAAAGTATCTACAATTCTCTTCCATACCCAAAGTCATTGGTTGGAAAGTAAATCAATCACTGAAAACTTCGACTATTTGAAAAATGTAATTAAAGAGCTAGTCAACTCTCAAAGTGATGTACCAAGTAGATGACTTCTGATGTTTGCCCTGGCACCTGACAAGGAGTGCGGTGAGTGTGTCAGGGGTAAAAGCAACAGTAGAAAGGAACTTTTTATTCCCCAGGGGGGAAACCATGCCAGCCACCAGCACCCACGCACGAACAATTGGCATTTGAGCCATCTTTGGCATTTGTGTGCCTGAGCTTATCCAAACTCTTAGTTTTTCTTAAAAGTTAATTTACTAAAACTGTTGATTTTCCTTTTATGTACCATTACTCAATACATTAGCAATCCCTAATAGTTATTTGGTAAGGAAGAGAATGGGGATTTTAATATTAATGAAAGCACCGGCCATGCAATTCTAAGCAGAAACAGTGCCCCAAATGCTAGAAATCCAGAAGGGGGCTTATACAAAGAACCCGAAGAAATACTGTACTGATGTGCATATTGTAATGTCATAGAATTGTAATGTCACAACATATCTATTCAAACTGACTTCGGCCTCAATGAACCTAATGAGCTACAAAGACTGTGACACTGTGTGCAAGTAAAAGTTTCAGGAGAAACTAAACATTTGGCATAGATTTGGTATTATACGATTTTAATTACTCATTGTCATTCTTGTTACACTGTCCATAAAAGAAGGAGGACAAAAGATAAATTTTAACCATGTACTCCTTTCTGTAAATCTGTATTTATTTACCTGCACATTTTTCTGAAGAGTAATGGTCTTCCAGGCATCCAGATAAAGGTTCCCTCAGGGCTGCCTATTTAGCAAGTGGGGACTAATTCTGCTGCTCATCTATCCAAGCGATATTATGTTTAGACCAGGGCTACATACCTGTGCTGCTTTTTTGTAGGAGTCTCATTCTCTGTCATTTCTGGCATGGTTACAATGAGAGGAACCTACACAGCATGGAAGAACACACCAGAAAGTTCAAAGTTATTCTAGTATGTTAGAGAAATTAATAGCACTTTGGTTTGAATGCCAAAATGCTAAAAAACTAAGTGACACCATGAAAAAGCACTGGATTAGCTGCTGCGGATAGAAAACGGTGTAAGAGAACAGGACAAAAAATATTCTAACTAGCAGATGGAGAGCATGGTGGATGTCAAATGTGAGGTGTTGCCAGAAAGTGCTGGAGAAGACTGGAGTAGAGAGAGATCGTTATCAGCGTAGAAATCTAGAAAGGCTTAAAAAGGGGGTGTGGATTTGAGCAAGACCTGGAAAGACAGGTAAAACATACTTGAGTTGGGAGAGTATGTTCTTTGTTCATACTGTTTGCAGTACTGTTCTACAAACTTTAAACTAGAACACTGGTCCTCGTCTCTGAACACAGAAAAAAACAAGTGACGAGCATACCGACATGTCATATTCCATACGTGGAAGCAAACTCATTCACTCACTCACTTGCTATCCTTCTCTCGAACTGCTAGAAGTCTTACATCATCACTTGAGACTCATTAAAATCTGGATAGGAGTAGGAAAATTCTACTTGTATTTAAAATATCAGGATACTGGGGCACGTGAGTGGCTCGTTGCTTGGGCAGCTGACTTCAGCTCAGCTCATGATCTCATGGTTCAGGAGTTCTGCACTGACAGTGCGGAGCCTGCTTGGGCTTCTCTCTCTCCCTCTCTCTCTCTGTACCTCCCTAATTTGTATGCAGGCACGCTTTCTCTCAAAATAAATAAATAAAGTTTCAAAAAAATAATAAAATATCAGGATTCTAAAGAATACATATATACTATAGGAAAATATATTCATATGCCAAAAAAACCTGAAAGCAAATATATGAAGATATGTCATAGTTATGTAAGGTTACCAATATTATAGGTGGTTTCTTTCTCTTCTCTGATTTTTAAAAATTTTATAATGAAAACTTTAATGCTTTTAGATCTCAGGGACTAACGGCCTTTCAAAACTGGTCTGTCCAGCTGGGATATGTCTTCTGGTACACTGGAGAAGGTGCAAGTGCAGTTCCCCGTTTTCTGAGTATGGAATCAGAAATCAGAAAGCATGAGTTTAGGGGCACCAGGGTGGCTCAATCGGTTAAGCGTCCGACTTTGGCTCAGGTCATGATCTCATGGTTCAAGGGTTCAAGCCCATATTGGGCTCTGTGCTGACAGCTCAGAGCCTGGAACCTGCTTCAGATTCTGTGTCTCTGTCTCTCTCTGACCCTTCCCTACCTACTCGCTCTCTCTCTCTCTCTCAAAAATAAATAAACATTAAAAATTTTTTTTAATGAAAAAAAAAGAAAGAAAGAAAACAGGAGTTCAAAATCTGGTTCTGCCATTTCTTAGCTGTGAGGTTCTGGGCAAGCTATATAACCTCTTGGAACCTCAGATGTTTCATCTACAAAATGGATCATAATTGCAGCGTCTGACCATTTGGGTTGTTTTGAGAAGGGAATGAAAAATGCAGGGAAAGCACTGCAGCACGGTGCAAAAAGAATTCAACAAATGTTAGCTATGAATAATAATGAAGGCATTTCAGATTGGGCTCTAGACCTGGAAACGTGGAGGAAGGGTCCTGGGGAGTGAGTAGAAGTGAATGTCCATTCAGATGGCCAACAGACACATGAAACGATGCTCAAAGTCACTCATCATCAGGGAAACACAAATCAAAACTACACTGAGATACCACCTTACACCGGTTCAAGTGGCTAAAATGAATAAATCAGGAAACTATAGATGCTGGCGGGGATGTGGAGAAGCAGGCACCCTCCTACACTGTTGGTGGGAATGCAAACTGGTGCAGCCACTCTGGAAAACGGTGTGGAGGTTCCTCAAAAAAATGAAAATAGAGCTACCCTATGACCCAGCAATTGCACTGCTAGGAATCTACCCAAGAGACACAGGAATGCTGATGCATAGGGCCACGTCTACCCCGATGTTCATAGCAGCACTTTCGACAATAGCCAAATCATGGAAAGAGACCAAGTGTCCATCAGCTGACGAATGGATAAAGAAGATGTGGTACATATATACAATGAACTACTACGTGGCAATGAGAAAAAATGAAATCTGACCACGTGTAGCAACATGGATGGAACTGGAGGGTATTATGTTAAGTGAAATAAGTCAGTCAGAAAAAGACAGATACCATATGTTTCCATGAATAGGTGGACTTTGTGAGACTAAGCAAAAACCAGGGGGAGGGGAAGAGGGGAAAGAAAAAAAAGACACAGAGAGGGAGGGAGATAAAACATAGGAGACTCTCAAAGACTAAGAACAAACAGAGGGTAAGGGGAGTGAGGGAGGGGGGAGAGGGGGTGACGGGCATTAAAGAGGGCACGTGTTGGGATGAACACTGGGTGTTACATGTAAACCAATTTGAAAATAAACTATAATAAAAAAAATAAAAAATAAACATTAAAAAAAATATTTAAAAAGAAAAGAAGTGAATGCCCACAAGGCAATGACAGGAAGTACTGACTGAAGCAGGCTGAGGAGAAACGTGCACTCAACACCCATTTCCAGCAGCTTATTCCACTCTCTCCCTCACATGTGCGATGGCACACATCAGCCCGAAAGCGACACACTCACATGAGGTTACTCAATAATGACAATACGGGACATATGAGTAAATACGTAAGTCCGTGTCACCTTTATCACCCAAGGGCTTGCAGAAGTTCTTCACTTTTGATTCCTGGCTTCCAGCGCCTCCCGTTTCTGATCCAAATCTATCATCTTCTGCCAGAAGATGGTCTATAAGTTATGTTTTCTTCTTACTACACAAGAGAAAAATCAATGAATATTTATAGTAGCACGTAAAACAACTGGCAACTGAGGGGACGCAGGCAGATTTTCAGTGGCAGACACAATGACCCTGAATTCTTCTCACCATTTGAAAGCTAATGAATGTAGTTGCTTTAAAAAGTCACTCTCCAATGGGGCTGCCCATGCTCCAACCCAGACAAAAATGGTAGCAAATCCTGTAGCCACTGGACAGACCCGAGGAGATCCTCTCCTTTCTCTCAGGCATGCTCACTGTCCCTCAAGTTCTTCTTGCCCTCCACTTATGTCTTACACTAAGGTCTGCCCTCAATTCTAAAATTACCTTCCTTCAATCTCCCACTTTCCTCTTCTTACTTGTGAGAGTGCCTGAAAACTTACTCAAGGATCTTCCACAAAGGCAGCGACACTAGGAAGACAGCCTTCAGAACTCTGCATTGCATATACTCTAAAAAATGCAGATTTGGGGGCACCTGGGTGGCCCAGTCGGTTGAGTGTCTGACTTAGGCTCAAGTCATGACCTTGCAGTTTGTGAGTTTGAGCCCCATATTGGGCTCGCTGCTGTCAGCAAAGGGCCCGCTTCAGATCCTCTGTCCCCTCTCTCTGCCCCTCCCTGGCTTGCGCTCTCTCAAAACAATAAATAAAAACATTACAAAAAATGTAGATTTGGGGGCTCCGTCCCAGACAAATGAGAAGCACTGGGAAGGGCCCAGGAATCTGTATTTTCAACAAGATACTAGTCAAAAAATCCAAACTGTCAGCCCACTGTCAGCCCAACCCACCGAAATCAGTCTCTAAGGGAGGAATTCCAATCTTTAAGGGAGGAGCCTGAAATTTAATGAGTGCCCCCAGGGGATTCTTATCAGGAAAATTTAGAAACACAGGCAGGTATCTTTAGTTGGTGGAATTTTAGGCGTCTGACCAACACCCTACTAGAGCAGAGATTATTTGGGATGTGGCATGACAGGTGAACACATCATTCACCTATAAACTGGTAAGGTCAGATTTCCCCGTGCAGTGAGTCAGCATTTGGTCGCTAATGTTACAGTTTCAGTTTTGAAACTGTAACACTTGTGAGCTCTTCTGAAAGTGTGCAGATTTGTGTTACAACTAGGATATGTGACATAAACGCTGCAAACTTCTGAACATCTAGAATCTTAAAGTCAGTGATGCTAGATGTCTATCACGTAAGTAAACACACTCATCGCATGGGGGTGAGAGGCAGGAGTTTAATTGAAAGAGGTACATTGCCCCGTTTACCAAATGTCACTGCAAGTATCCATCTCAAAGCACATTTTAACCAATTCGATTACATCTATCAGCGTACAACTGTTTCCATATGCTATTCCTCCTGATATTATAAGCTTGCATTCCTCACATTCAAAAAGAACACTTATTAAAAAAAAAAGAACACTTACTGAAACAATGAACTATATAATATTCTCACAAAGCCTTGTCCACTGACTCATTAACCTACTATTAGGAAATGTTACTTTTAATACAATATTTATATAACTAAATACAAATATACCCTTTAAAATATTTAAAGTGCCATGAATTTTTAAAGAAAAAACTCAAAATGTTATATGAATTACTATATTTTATGGTAAGAAAGATTTCTGAAGTTAGTCAAATCCAATGGTTCTTAAAGTATGGTTTTGAGATCACTTGTATCAAAATCACAACTTTTAAAACTGCCTTCTCCCCTGGCAGTAAAGCGTATGTATAGTAAAATGCACAAATCTTAAGTGTAACATTCAGTGAGTTTTGACTAATGCACACACCTGTGTGACGCACCCCTGTCAAGGTACAGAGCATAATTACCACCAGAGAAAGTTCTCTCACGACCCTTCCTAGTCAATACCTTTCCCTACTCCCACAGAGGCAACTAGTGTTCTCATTTTTTTCACTACTGAACTTTACAAGCATTAACTGAGAATTCTGTTGTGTCAAGCTTTCACTCAGCGTAATATTTCTGAAATTTCATCCAGTAGTTTGTTCCTTTCGATTGCTGAATATGAATGTACAACCGTGTGTGAGTTTATAACCTAGCTTGTTTATTTTCCATTGACGAATACCTGACTGTTCCTGTGTTTTGGCGACTGTGAAGAAAAGCCGCTCCCCATGACCCTTCTTGGGTAACATTTTTCATGGGTATAGTCTTTCTTTCTTTTGAGGAAATACCCAGGAGTAGAAATGCTTACTATACATCCTGCAGTTCCACTCCAAAGTATCTACCCAAGAGAAATTTAAAAAAGCATATCCACAAAAAGACTTATATAAGAACATTTGTCACACTTTCCTCAGAGTGAGAGTACCATTTTGCATTCCCACCCAAAATGTAAGAGTTCTGGTTGTTCCATATCCTTCCAACATTGGGCTTTGTCTGCTTATTAATTTCAACCATTCTGGTGGTTAAATAGTGGAATCTCACTATAGTTTAATTTTCATGTCCTAGATGATTGATAATATTGAATAACTTTTTATGTGTATATGAAGACCATTTGTAGGGGGTCCCTGGGTGGCTCAGTCAGTTAAGCATCTGACTTTGACTCAGGGCATGATCTCACAGTGAGTTCGAGCCCCACATCAGGCTGTGAGCCTGGAGCCTGCTTCGAGTTCTGTGCCTCCCTCTCTTTCTGCCCCTCCCCTTCCCCTGCTCACACACTCTCTCTCTCTTTCTCTCTCAAAAACAAACATTAAAAAATATTAAGACCATTTGTAGATCTTCTTTTGTCTGCTCATATCTTTTGGCCAGTTTTTGGTTTTTTTTTAACGTTTATTTACGTTTGAGAGACATAGAGACAGAGTATCAGCAGGGGAAGGGCAGAGAGAAAGGGAGATATAGAATCTGAAGCAGGCTCCAGGCTCTGAGCTGTCAGCACAGAGCCCGACGCGGGGCTCGAACTCACAGACCATGAGATCATGACCTGAGCCAAAGTCAGCCGCTTAACCAACTGAGCCACCCAGGCGCCCCCCTTTTTTTTTTAATGTTTATTTATTTTTGAGAGAAAGGGAGAGAGAGCATGAGTGGGGGAGAGGCAGAGAGACAGGGAGATACAGGATCCTAAGCAGGCTCCAGGCTCTGAGCTGTCAGCACAGAGCCCGACGCGGGGCTCAAACTCACAAACTGTGATATCATGACCTGAGCCACAAGTCAGACACTTAACCGACTGACCTACCCAGGCAGCACAACTTTTTGCCACTTTTTTAATTGGATTGTTCGTTTTATTATTGACTTATAGAAAATCTTCATATATTCTGAGTTACTTACATCTTCAGCATGCTTGTCATTTGTCTGAGATATATTTTGCAAATATTGTCTCCCACTATGTAGTCTACCTATGCATTTTCTTAATTGTGCCTTTTTTTTGGTTCTTGATGAAGTATAACTTGGCAATTTTTAATTTATTATTATTTCTTTTTGTGGCCTGTCCAAGAAACCTTTACTCATCCCCACAATAGTCTATTATGATTGCTTCTACATGGTTTATGATATTGTCATATTTAGATCAATGATCCGTATGGTAGGAGGTAGGCATTAAAGTTCATCTTTTTTCCATATGGATATTTAGTTGTTCCAACATAATTTGTTGAAAAGATTTCCTTTCTTCAATGGTGTCTTTGTTAAAAATCAAGTGTCCATATTAGTGCAGTTCCACTTCTAGGCTCTCTGTTCTGTTGCTCTCTTCCAAGCTATCCTTCTGTTATGACCACACATACTGACTAAGCATACGTTTAAAATATTGATTCCGGGGCACCTGGGTGGTTCAGTCGGTTAAGCGGCCGACTTCAGCTCAGGTCATGATCTCACGGTCTGTGAGTTCGAGCCCCGCGTCGGGCTCTGTGCTGACGGCTCAGAGCCTGGAGCCTGCTTCACATTCTGTGTCTCCCTCTCTCTCTGCCCTTCCCTTGCTCACACTCTGTCTCTATGCCTCTCAAAAATAAAATAAAAACATTTAAAATATTGATTCCTATGCTCTATACCAGACCTACTGAATCAAAATCCTATGAAAGACAAGTCCAGAAATACAAACTTCCTAGCTGACTTTTCTGTACCCTAAAATCTGAGATGTGTGTTATTTTAACACTGCTCCTTTCTCTAAAACTGATAAAAATCAATGAGCTCACAAGCCAGTGAGTACATTTGGAAAGAACAGTAAACCTGGAACTGGGAAAATGAGCTCTAATTCTAGATTTGCTACTGAAAAGCTAGCTATCATTTTATTTATCATGACTTAGGGCCCAAATTTCTTCACATGTAAAACAAGAGGGTAGGACTAGACTCAATCATTCAGGTATGGATTGAGTGCCCTCACTGTCTAGGAATTAAAGATATAAAGATGGAAAAGGCAAGTCTTCTCTCAAGAAGACCACAGTCTAGATCAGGGCTATCCAAAAGAACTTTGTGCAATGGAAATATTCTATATCTGCGTTGTCTGGATGGTCGCCATTAGTCACATGTGCATCTTAAATGCTTGAAATGTGGCTAGCGAGACCATGGAACTAACTTTTAATTTTATGTAATTTTAAGTAATGTAAATAGTTACATGTGGCTAGTGGTTACCATATTGGGCAGCATAGATAATTTAAAAAATAATTGAAAAGAAGATGAATTTAAAAATTGGTCACTGAATGTCAACTTCCTACTTATGTTGTTGTCCTACAGCTACATGTTTCTACTCCAGGAAACTGGGTGAGCAGTACATGGATTCACTGTAGTATTTTTGTAACTTCTTTTCAGTCTCTAATTCTTTTAAAATAAAAAGGTTTCAGGTGGCTCAGTCAGTTAAGCGTCCAATTTTGGCTCAAGTCATGATCTCGTGGTTTGTGAGTTCGAGCCCCGCGTTGGGCTCTGTGCTGACAGCTCAGGGCCTGGAGCCTGCTTCAGATCTGTGTCTCCATCTCTCTCAGTCCCTCCCCCACTCACCCCTGTCTGTGTCTCTTTCTCTCTCATAAAATGAATAAATATTAAAAAAATATTTTTAATAAAGTAAAATAAAATAAAAAGGTTTTAAAAGTGAATTTAAAAATTGGTAAATATTGTCTCAAAGATTTGTTAATAAAATTCTATGAAAGAACACAGAATCGGGCATGTTTCTTGTGGGACTCAAAGAAAGCTAGGTTTTAAAGAATACATAGTATTTTTGTCAGTCAAGATGGAGAGGAGAAAGGATACGAGTTAGCAGAAGAGCAACTGCAATGGTAGTGAAACATTAAAAAAGTCTTGTCAGTCTGAGGACTGCAGTAGCAATACAAAAAATATGGGAGAGAGGAAAGGAAGCAGGAGGCGTGGCCAGCAAGAGAACTTGGACTAGACTGTGAAGGAATTTTCTGTGCCTGTAAGGTTGTTCAGATTTCATCTCTGAAACAAAGTTCCCTGGGTCTACTTTAAAATGATAAAAAGTACAAATGAAGTGAGGATTTTTTTTCTTTTTTATTGACATATAACTTATACACAATAAGTCACTAATTTAAGTTCACTACTCAATGAATTTATATATGTGAATGTGCCCATGTAACCACCACTAAGATCAAGATACAGAATATTACCTCAAAAGGCTTTCTCGAGGTCCCTGCCACTTAATCAATCCCTTGAAATTTCTTTCAAAAATACTTATTCAAAGAAGAATATATATTTCCAAAGAAGACATAAAAATGACCAAAAAGTACATAAAAAGATGTTCAACATCATTAATCATCAGGGGAATGCAAATCAAAACCATAATGAGATCTTACCTCACACCTGTTAGAAGAGTTATTATCAAAAAGTGGGGGCCCTGTGTGGCTCAGTTGGTTAAGTGTCTGACTCTTGGTTTCAGGTAGGTCATGATCCCATGGTTCATGGATTCAAGCCCCACATTGGGCTCTGTGCTAACAGCATGCTGTCTCCCCCCTCCCTCTCTCAAAATAAATAAACATTTTTTTTAAGTCAAAAGATAACAAGTGTTGGTGAAGATACAGAGAAAAGGAAACCCTTGTACACAACAGATGGGAATGTAAATTGGTGCAGCCATTATGGAAAACAGTATGGAGGCTCCTCAAAATTAAAAACAGAAATACCATATGATCCAACAATCATACTTCTAGCTATGTATCCAAAGGAAATGTAAACACTATCTGTCCACTGATGGGTGAATGGGTAAAGAAAATGTGATACACTTACATATATATAAAATGAAATATGTATATATTGAGATATATACACATTATATATTTTATAGACACTTATACGTACATAATGGGATATTATTCAGCCTTTAAAAAGAAGGAAATCTTGATATCTGTGACAACATGAATCAAATAAGCCAGATACAGAAAGACAAATATTGCATATCACACTTATATGTGGAAACTAAGAAAGTTGAACTCATGGTACTAGAGTGCATAATGGTAGTTACCAGTAGCTAGGAGACAGGGGAAATGGGAGAGGTTGATCAAAGGGTACAGACATTCAGTTACAAAGATGAGTAGGTTCTGGAGACTTAATGAACAGTACGATGACTATAGTTAATCATAATTTACTGCATACTTGCAATGTGCTAAGAGAGAAGATCTTAAAATCTTTTGCTCTTACCACAAAAAGTAACTATGTGAGTGGGTGGATATGTTAATTGGGTCGGCTGTGGTAATCATTTCACGATGTATACATATATCAAAATATCATGTTGTATACCTTAAGTACATACAATATCTATTTGTCAATCATACCTTAGTAAAGTCAGAAAAAATATATGTCTATCAAAAGTGTGCTATTACCTCATACATTGCTGGTGGGAATGTAAAATGGTATAGTCACTTGGGAAAACCGTTTGGCAGTTCCTCAAATAGTTAAAACACAGAGTCACTCCATGATCCAGCAATGCCACCTAGGTATACACCCAAAAGAACTGAAAACACATGTTCACACAAAAACTTGTGCATGTATATCTGTGGTAGAAATATTCATAACAGCTAATGAGTTGAAATAAGCCAAAGGTCCATGCGAATGATGAATGGATAAGTAAAATCTGCTATATCCACACAAAGGAATGTTATCCAGCAATAAAAAGAGGGAGTAATGATACATGCTACAGCATGGTAATCCTTGAAAACATGGGGAGTGAAAGAAGTCTGACACAAAAGATCACATATTTCACTTACATGAAATGTCCACAACAGGCAAATCCACAGAGACAGAAAATAGATTAGTGGTTCCCAGGAGTGGGGAAAGGAAGTGAAGAGTGATGGCTAATGGGTACAGGTTTCTTGGGAGATGATATTCTTGTATGGAGGTGACCATACAACTTTGTAAATATGTGAAGAAGCCCTGAATTCTAAACTTTAAAAGGGTGAGTCTTGTGACATGTGAATTATATCTTAATAAAAAATATAAACAAAAGATGAAGGCAAAAGAAAAAATTGTGCTCTGAATATAAAATGTTTGATATCTCCAGATTTAATCATTGCTCTGTTGGTAAACATTAAAAAAATTTTTTTTAATGTTTTGAAAGAGAGAGAGAGATCAAGCAGGGGAGGGGCAGAGAGAGGGAGAGAGAATCCCAAGCAGGTTATGCACTGTTAGCACAGAGCCCAATGCAGGGCTTGACAACACACTAGATGGTGACCTGAGCCGAAATCAAGAGTTGGACGTTTAAGTGACTGAGCCACCCAGGTGCCCCATGTTGGTAAACACTTCTTAAAAATCATTTTAAGACAAATAATTATATAACTATTTGTACACATCATAAAACTATTTTATACAGTCTCATCTGATATTCACTAATTTATAAAGTAAGCGGCATTAAAATAATTTGGTAATTTGTCCACAGTCACACAGCTAATAAACAGTGAGGCAGGATTCTAACTTAATACTATCTGATTCCAGATTCCAAGTCTTTAAACTATTTTCATAGTGCTTTCCCACCTCTGCCACGCCCTGGGGGAAAAAAAGAAAGCAAACACATGATGGTACATTTTAGCAAAACCATGTCTTCAACTATTATATTCCTTACATTTCAATATATAGCTTATTGTCCTGGACATATGTAGGTGGTAATATTGAGCCCAGAAAACTTATTTTCTCATATGGCTCCTGCTCACAAAAAAACAAAAACATCGATCAGAAGCCATATGCAAATAAAAAGCAACTGGATTCATAGTTTTGTCATAAAACAAAATATTCAAATAATCTGCTTTAGACAAGTGCTAAATGTTTAAAGTGGAAACCTACTGTCAGCACTATTTAGAAAGACTGAAAAGAATAAAAAGAGCTCACAATTTTAAAAATTACTACAAAGCTACACTAAGCAAGACAGTGTGGTACTGGCATAAAGAAAGACACACAGATCAATGGAATTGAATTAAGAGCCCAGGAATAAACCCTTACATTTGTGGCCAACTGGTTTTTGACAAGGATGGCAAAACCATTCGCTGGGGGAGAGAATAGTCTTCTCAACAAATGATGCCAGGGCAATGGGCTACTCATATGCAAATGAATGAAGTTAGACCCCTATCTCATAACACATACAAAAACTCAGAGAGAATCATATCACAGATCAACACTCTAGCTAACACTTTAAAATTCTTAGTTACAAACCAAAAGTACAAGTAGCAAAAGAAAAGTATAGATATATTAGATTTCAAAATTAAAAATGTTTGTAGTCAGAGAATACCATCAAGAAAGTGAAAAGATAACCCACAGAATGGGAAAAAATATTTACAAATATCTAATAAGGGAACTGTAAATAGAATATGCAAATAACTCTTACAATTCAATAATTAAAAGACAACTCAATTTAAAAATGGGGGAGGGGTGCCTGTGCAGCTCGACTCTTGGTTTGGGCTAAGGTCATGATTTCACAATTCGTGAGATGGAGCCCTGCATCGGGCACCTAGCTAACAGCACAGATGCTTGGGATTCTCTCTCTGCCCCTCCCCTACTCACGCTTTCTCTCTTTCTCAAAATAAATAAACCTTTTTAAAAAAATGGACAAAGCATCTGAGTAGACATTTCTCCAAGGAAGATATACAAATGTCCAATAAACACATGAAAAGATGTTCAACATCATTAGCTATTAGGAAAACATAAATAAAAATCATGTGAGATATGATCTCATACCTGCTAGGATGGCTAAAATAAAAGAGATACTCAATAACAAGTGTTGGTGAGGATGTGGAGAAATTAAAGCCCTCATATGTGGCTGGTGGGACTAAAAAAATGGTACGGCCACTTTGGAACAATTTGGCAGTTCCTCAAAATGTTACACATAGAGTTACTATATGACCAAGCATTTCTACTCCTAAGGGATATACTCAAGAGAACTCAAAACAAGCATTCACGCACAAAAACTTGCATGTGAATGTTCACAGCAGGAGAATTCATAATAGCCAAAAAAGGAAAACAACCCAAATGTGTATCAACTAAAAAGGGATAAATTGTCATGTATTCACACAACAGAATATAGTTCAGCAATAAAAAGGAATGAAGTACTGATACATGCTACAACATGGATGAACTTTGAAAACATTACACAATGTGAAAGAAGCCAGTCACAGGACTGCATATTATATGATCCCATCTACTTTAAGTTCTGGAACACGAAAATGTATAGAGACTGAAAGTAAATTGGTGGTTGACGGGGGCTGAGGAAAATGAGGGGGTTTGGGGAGGGGTGTGTTCTTCGGAGAATGGTGAATGTTCTAATATTAGATTATGGTCATCTTTGCACAAATCTGCAAATATACCAAAAGCCACTGAATTTCACTTTAAATATGTAAACTTTATGGTATGTGAATTATATCTCAACCATCCTTGAAAAAAAAAGAAACCTTTTGATGTAAGTCTCTTTGGGTAATTTGAAATTCTCTATCCATTCATCTTTTTCATCAGTTTATACATCTGTTTTCTTTTAACATAAAATTCTCTTTAGCTACCAATCATCCCTAATTTTCCTAATACAGAGAAAATGCGATGCTATCAAAAATAAGTACTGGCACTTATTTTTTTAAAAAACCAGGTCTAGAGCATTTAAAAAATGCCTGGGTGGCTCAGTCAGTTAAGCATCCAACTCTTGGTTTCAGCTCAAGTCATGATTTCATGGTTGGTGAGATCGAGCATGGGCTCCATGCTGACAGTGGGGAGCCTGCTTGAGATTCTCTCTCTCCCTTTCTTTCTGTCCCTCCCCCTTTTCTCAAAATAAATAAAATAAAATAAAATGAACTTCAAAATAAAATTAAAAAACAAAACAAAACAAAAAAAAACTAGGTCTCACTGTTCAGGGGCAAATTGTGTTTTCTTTCCACCAAGAAGCAAATTAACGGTAAAGATTAACTTAAATTGTGCTTTGGGGCACCCAGGTGGCTCACCTGGTTAAGTGTCCAACTCTTGGTTTTGGCTTAGATCATAACCTCACAGTTCGTGTGTTCGAGCCCCACATCGGGCTCTGCACTGACAGTACAAAACCTGCTTGAGTTTCTCTCTCTTTCTCCATCTCTCTCTGCCTCTCCCCTGCTCATAAGTATTCTCTCTCCCTCTCTCAAAATAAATAAATAAACTTAAAAAAAAATTTTAAACAAAATCAAATGAATTGTGTCTTTAGATATCAGGAAAAGAAAAACCTAATTCTTATCATCAAATTTTCAAATTAGAATTAAAATGTCTTAGTGGAAAACATTTTATGGCACATTGCTTGAACATAATTTGTCCATGATTTGAGGAAAATCTTTTCAACCTCTACACTTAATTCTGTTTTCTTGCTGCTTAATGCATACCTAAGTATTTTACAATGATTCAAGATATTTTATGGAAGATAAACAAAGATTGGCAGTTTTTTAAACGTCTTCCATGTCTTCATCTGAGACCTCTAGTAAATCCTTACTTCTTGCCAATCAAAATGCTTTAACTCACTGAACTAGAGTATGAACCATGGAAATAATGACACAACTAAGCTTAAATCCCCGGTCTGGATTGCAGCCATTTATACCATTAATATAAGTATAATAAATACCATTTTATCCTGCTTCCTTAACAGTTTATAACAGGTTTTCCATATAGTAAAAGCAACATATACCTAGAAAAGCCAGACATAAAGAAAAAAAATGAAACTACTCTCAATCACACCACTCAACCAGAATACACAAGAATCATCATTGACATTCTTATGGATTTCTTAGGAATTTTTTTTCTATACGCACCTGTTTTTTTTACAAATGTTAGACCATAAGTAACTTTGTATTCTGCATTTTACTTAAGGTGAGCATTTCTCTGTCATTAAATATACAAAACTCTGATTATAGCTTTTATGTTTAAATTCGTGGATGTGTATGTTCTAATTTCTATCATCTTATTTAATGCTTTAGGCATCTTCGCTCTCTGTATTTTGCTATATGAATCATTATGTGCATTTGTCATCTTTACTGTATTTTAGGTGAATAATCCTCTACCTAGAATGTCATATTACTGGTCTATCTGGTTCAACTCATTAAATCATGAAATCTGGCACATCTGTATTCAGGCACAGTTTTGGCTCAACTATAGTTCAGGGATAGCACAGGGGTGCTCTTCATAGCCCAAACAATCCTTCCTTGTAACGTTTGGGTTTAGCAGCAGCTTTCCATCATGGCGGGCACTTGAGGACTTATTTATGAGTGTGTTGTGCTGTCTTCTGCTTTGCATAACTGCTATCGGAAGTCCTACTTTCCTTTGACATTCCAGAAATCTTACATCCTTTAACGACATTGCTGGCTCCTTCCTGTCAATCGCATCATCATCGTGCTTGGTGCTATCAGGTAGGGCGGTTCCTAAATGCCAACCCGGAGATATTACAACATGTATACGGAAAGGAAATTAATGAAGTCTTGCCACTGGAGCTTTCCCTGTGAAGTTGAGTCAAACTGTATCTCAAGAAAAAGAAATAAGCCAAATGTTTTAAATTTTTATTTACAAACTACACAAGTAACCAATTTGCATAAAAATTATTTTCAAAAAATACCAAAATATATAAAGTTAAATGGAAATGTTCCTCAGCTCTACAATCGTGCTTGCCAGGAATACCCACTGTGGACAGTTTGGAATTTGTTAGATCCTTACCCTTTCTTTGCTCTTCCCATACAAGCTATAAATACTCTTGGTTAAAAAGTGGTAGCTAAATTCCATTATTAAGTTTTTAAAAATTCAATTGCAGATATAATTCTTGGTCTTTGTAAAAATTTTAAACAGCAGAGATGTGTATGAAGTACCAATGCCCCTCTGCTTTTAACAGTCTGGTGGTATCAATTCCAGACATTTTCCCTATGTAAGTCCAAGCAATTACCTATGTACATATTAGTAACTATTATGCTAACGGAGTAGGACACACAAAATGCAAGTAGTACAAAATCTCCTCCGTGAGGTGATCCTCCTCCTTGGATAAAATTTAGGGTAGATCCCATGACTTAATGATCATGACTATATAATACAAATCCTATAATCATTTTTAGTCACAATCCATTGAGAACATCTCAGTACAGTTCCTCTGAGGCAGGTAATGCCTTTCCCCACACTGTCTCTCATGTTCTCTCCCCCAACCTCAACTTCTGCCTCTGTCCTTAGGGCCCCAGTCTTTCTGCTGAGGTAGCCCTGCCTGTGATAGAAAGCCTATGGCAGAGTGCCCAGGCCAGCTCCTCCTGACACACTGTAGACCCACATATGGTCCACAGAAATACATGCCTCTCCGATGTAATAACTCCTACAAATTTACCCTACAAGTCATATTCATGTATGTGCAAAAGGATGTTTATTCAAGGGTATTCATTTCAAAATTGTTACAAGTAGCAAAGGACAAGGAAACACCCTAAAGGCTCATCAAAAGAATAATTTTAAAAAAATGAATGATTAAATATGTTACAGTATTATGTTGAATCATCTGAGGTTGCCCATATTTGACTTTTTCTGCTTCTAGAAACTATAATTTCAGATGGTTCAATCTAAAACAGATTGAGGCACACCTGGGTGGCTTAGTTGGTTAGGTGTCCGATTCCTGGTTTCGGCTCAGGTCATGATATCACAGCCCGTGGGTTCGAGTCCCACATTGGGCTCCACGCTCTAACAGCACAGGATTCTCTTCCTCCACTCATGCTCACTTGTGCACACATGCGCTCTCTCTCAATATAAATAAATTTAATAAAATTAAATAAAAGATCGAATCATAATACCTAAATATTCGATTTTAATATACGTATATGTGTGTACATATATGTATAATATAAATATATGTATATATGTATAATATACACGCATGTATGTGTGTATATATATATAATTATAAAATGGGCTGTATTGTGTCTCCCCCAAATTCATATATGTTGAAGTCCTAACCCCCAGTACTCTGGAATGTGACTGTATTTAGAGATAAGGCCTTTAAAAATGTAATTAAGTTAAAATGGGTCATTAAAGGGGCACCTGTGTGGCTTAGTCGGTTAAGCATCCAACTTCAGCTCAAGTCATGATCTAATGGTTTGTGGGTTAGAGCCCCACATCAGACTCTGTGCTGACAGCTAGAAGCCCAGAGCTTGGTTCAGATTCTGTGTCTCCCTTTCTCTCTGCTCCTCCCCTGTTTACACACTCTCTCTTTCTCAAAAATAATAAATATTAAAAAAAATTTTTTTAATATGTCATTAGGATAGGCCCTAATCTGATTGGTGTCTTTCTTTTTTAAAATGTTTATTTCTTTTTGAGGAGCGCCTGGGTGGCTCAGTCGGTTAAGCGGCCGACTTCAGCTCGGGTCATGATCTCGCGGTGTGTGAGTTCAAGCCCTGCGTCGGGCTCTGTGCTGATGGCTCAGAGCCTGGAGCCTGCTTTGGATTCTGTGTCCCCCTCTCTCTTTGCCTTTCCCTTGCTTACACTCTGTCTCTGTGTCTCTCAAAAATAAAATTAAAAAAGATATAAATAAATACTCAAATTTATTAAAAAAATAAAAAAATAAAAATAAAATAAAATGTTTCTTTTTGAGAGAGAGAGAGAGAGTTGGGAAGGGGCAGCGAGAGAGGGAGACACAGAATCCAAAGCAGGCTCCAAGCTCTGAGCCATCAGCACAGAGCCTGACACGGGGCTCGAACCCACAAACTGTGAGATCATGACCTGAGCCGAAGTCAGACAGTGAACCGACTGAGCCACCCAGGTGCCCCTGGTGTCCTTTTTTAAAAAAATATACTTATTTATGGGGGAGAAGGGAAAGTGGGTGATGGGCATTGAGAAGGGCACTTGCTGGGATGAGCACTGGGTGTTGTATGGAAACCAATTTGAAAATAAACTTTATTAAAAAATAAAAAATAAATAAATTTATTTATTTTAAGAAAGAGAGCATAAGCAGGGGCAGTGCAGAGAGAGAGTGAGACAGAATCCCAAGCAGGCTCCTCACTGTCAGCGTGGAACCCGATGCAGGACTCGAACTCATGAAGTGTGAAATCATGACCTGAGCTGAAATCAAGAGTCGGATGCTTAACCAACTGAGCCACCCGGGCACCCCTGCCTGGTGTCCTTATGAGGAAAGGAGATTAAAACACAGACCACAAAGACATGAGAGCTACCACATGAGGACACCACAAGAAGGCAACCATCTACAAGCCAAGATGAGAGGCCTCAGAAATCAAACCTGACACCTTGATCTTGGACTTCTAGATTCCAGAGCTGTAATAAAATAAATATTTCTTGTTTAAACCACCCAGTCTGTGGGTATTTTATGGCAGCCCTGGCAAGCCATATATATATGTGTATACACACACACACACACACACACACACATATGTATGTACACACACATATGTATATATGTACGGTAAATGTAAATATGCATACATATAAATGTACACATGTGTATACTTACATAGTATATGTATATTTTTTAATTTAAAAAGTTACAAACATGTAATATCTATCCTTTGGGATGGGGAGAAGAACATAAATGTGTATGTTAACAAATGCACAGGATTTGTTCTGTGGGAATGGGGAAAAGAGCACAAGAAATACTGTATATCCTCTCCTTATAGAGAATTTTAATCTTTTGCTACTCGAATGTTTTTTCTCTTTTACAATATGAATTAACTTTTCAGTCTTTCTAATAAATGTATTTAAGACTATAATATTTCCTCAAGGTACGACTTTGTCAACAGTCCATAGATTTTAATATGCAATATTTTCAAAAGTCATTAATAAATAGTATGTAGTTTCAGTTAAATTTTAAATTATTTTTAAAATTACTATACTGAGGGGTGCCTGAGTGGCTCAGGCAGTTAAGTGCTCAGACTCTTGATTTCAGCTCAGGTCATAACCCCAGGGTTGTGGGATCAAAGCCCCACATTGGGTTTGGTGCTGAATATGGAGGCTGCTTAAGATTCTCTCTCTTTCTCCCTCTGCCCTTCTCCCCCACTCATGTGCTCTCTAAAATAAAATTTAAAAAAATAAAAAAATAAAATGCTATACTGAAAGACAAAAAAGTAAATATTACCCATAACTACATCCCTTTTTTGGGGGGAGAAAAATTAGAGTCCTCACTATCATCTATTCGGTTTTACTCTCCCCTATTTGGGAATCCATTTGATATAAATTTTTTTAATCTTTCTACAGAGTTATTATATATACATATATTTTACATATATATTTGTCATATTATCACAAGTACATAAATTTTTATAAAAGTGAAATCATGCTATATAAGTCACTCTGAAACATGCTTTCTTTTACCTAGAAATATATTAAGGACATCTTTCCAGACAAGTACATGTCAATTTACCTTATTCTTTTAATACCGACATCATATTATGCAGCACGGAGCCATAATTTATTTAGCTGTTCCCCATTGATCAATAGTCATTTTTTTCTCTCTTTCCCTTTTACTATTTTTGCTACTAAATACTATCTTAAAGAAAGACTGTAATCAACTTCTTTTAAGCTTTTCTCAGTTCAAAAGGCAACAAAAGATATATTGCTTAACTTGCATCTCCGTGATACCTCATGAGGCTGAATACCCTTTCACGTTATGAATCATTGATATTTCTTTTTCTGTGATTTGCTTTTCATTACCTTAACTTTTTCTTCTTGTAATTTCAACTTTTGTAACCTCTAACTTAAGTTGAAATAAAGAGCTTTCTAAGTAGTTACATTTCATTTTTGTTTCCCATTTTGTTAATTTGTGTGTGTGTGTGTGTGTGTGTGTGTGTGTGTGTGCGCACGCGCATGCAGTTTCCCTGCATTACGATTGGCAATAAATAATATCTAATATTTAGGGGCGCCTGGTTGGCTCAGTCGGTTAGGTGTCTGACTTTGGCCCAGGTCATGATCTCAGAGCCCGTGTTGGGCTCTGTGCTGACGGTTCAGAGCCTGAAGCCTGCCTCAGATTCTGTCTCTTTCTCTCCCTGCCACCCCCCGGCTCATGCGCTCTCTCTCAAAAATAAACATTAAAAAAAATTTTTTTTTAATTAATAAAATTTTCTTAAAGTGTCAAATTTTTAGAATTTGGAATTATTTTATAGCCCTCTTACATGATACATATTTGTTAAATGTTACATGAATATTTTTTTAAGTAAAAAAAACGCTGACAGGCAGCAAGCCCAATGTGGAGCTCGAACTCCCCAATCCTGAGATTATGTAACCTGAGCCAAAGTTGGATCCTCAGTAAAGACTGAGCCACCCAGGCACCTCTACTCTTTTTAAATGAGTATTTAAGAAGAATCTGTATTACTACCTACTTAGGTATAACGTTATATTAAGTAGTTTTAAAAGAACATATTTGCACTTTGAAATAAACTTTGATAACAAATTTCTACGTAGGCATTTTCCTCTACTCAGTAATTGCCTGGGGTATTTTATTTTTAAGCTATCTACATTATTTTGTTTTATGTTTGTCTGACATAACACAAGTCTGGAGATTTGGTTCTACACAATCTAAGAGTAGAACCTTTAAAAAAAAAAAAAGAAAAAAAAAGAGAGAGTATTTATTCCAGTCATATTTATTGTAAATATTGTCCCATGTGGTCATATTCTCTTCTCTCTCTCCTCCCGCCTACACTTTTTTACTTTTCCTTGCCTGATTTTTTTTTTCTTATTTTCCTCAACACCTCTTTTCCTCTTTTATCTGTTCAACTTATGAATTACCCTAAAAATTTTAAGGAACACACTATGGACATTTGATATCTTCTCGCCACTTCATGGAACTCGCCGATTTTCACTGAGGTACGTACCCCTATACCAGTCCTTGTGTTTCAGTGGCAGACCTTGGCAGGTCTTGGCAAATGACTTTTTTCTGGGCACAGTGACTGGTCTCAGACTGGTCCAAATACGGCAAACTCAGGACTTTTCCTTGATGGCATGGGTACCTATGCTCTTTCCTTTTCCAACTTAAAGAGAAAGCATATAATTCCAAATATGGACATTACAGACATGATGCTAAAGAAAGAAGCCAGTTTGAAGATGAAAGTGACAAAGAACAGCAGAGCTGAGAGAAAAGGAATTGCTTATTGATAATCTAACCTATCGTCATATTAAAATTTAAATATATTTTCTTCCTCTTAAAAAGAGTATCTACGGTCTCCTCCCCTCTCATTACAAAAGGGTTTCTTATGTTTCTTTTATTTTTTATTTTTGAGAGAGAGCGCGTGCACATGCAAGAGGAGGAGGGGCAGAGAGAGACAGGGGGATGGAGGATCTGAAGCGGGCTCTGCACTGAGAGCAGAGAGCCTGACGCAGGGCTCAAACTCGCCGACTGTGAGATCATGACCTGAGCCAAAATCAAATGCTCAACCAACTGAGCCATTCAGGCGCCCCATTACAAAAGTTTCAAAATACTCTATTTCTTACCCACCAACTGCCCACTGCCCATCTCCCATGCCAAGCTTACTGAAATTGTGCAGAATTTTGGCTCAAGTGGTTAGTTCTCCTCCTTGATTTATCTTGCATGTCCAACAGCTCATAATTTTCTTCTTTGTCTTTTTGTACCATATTTTCTAAATATATTTTCTTCATTTTTGGGAGAGTGCAAGTGGGGGAGGGGCAGAGAGAGGGGGACAGAGTATCCAAAGTGGCCTCTATGCTGACAGGAGCGAGCCCCATGTGGGGCTCAAACTCACGAACCATGAGATCATGATCTGAGCCAAAGTTGACGTTCAAGTGACTGAGCCACCCAGGTACCCCACACCATATTTTAGAAGAATTCCTTGGTTTGTTTATCTAGTTCATTAGTTATCTATTACAACCATGTTGCTATTCAGCCTGCGATTGAAGTTTTTCTTTCAGAAAACATGTTTCTAATTTCCAAAAACTTTCTTGTTCTTTTTCATAGTACCCATTGCTATTTTATGGAAATCATATGCTGTCAAATTTTTTAGGATATTTTTTAACAAATATGTTATCTTTTCTCCATTACATTCGATTTGTTTTCTCAAAGATCAGTTCCTCTTTTTGTTCAGCTTGATGTCACTCTCTCATCCTATTGGTTTTCCTTAAATATTTAGTGAGAATTCGTTAACTGAGTTGGCCGATGAAGTTCGTTTCCCTAGCACAGTAGTTTTCAATTTTGAATCCACTGTAGAAATCATCTTTTTAAAGAAAGCTCCCTAGGTGATTTTAATGGGCTTCTACCACTAAGAACCAATGTTTTACTATATGTGAAAATCACTCTTCTCCCTGCCATGAATGTGCATGCTAATCATAAAAGTTCTGGCTATCAAAAGTATCACACACGGATGGAGGAGGTGAACAGCTAGATGGGTGGCTTCTGAAGGAAGGAGCTCCACACTCACAATGACAACTGGAAGTTCTCTAAATTATAGCCCTGATTCTCTCTCTGGTCCTAAAGCCCGTGATGGAGATACCCTCAATTTATATAAATATGTTCTACTAGTTTAGCCTGTGAGGAAACACTGTAATTAGGTATACTTTTTTTTTTTTAACATTTTTTTAAATTTATTTTTGAAGGACAGAGCATGAGCAGGGTAGGGGCAGAGAGAGGAAGACACAGAATCTGAAGCAGGCTCCAGGCTCTGAGCTGTCAGCACAGAGCCCAATGCGGGGCTCGAACTCAGGAACGGTGAGATCATGACCTGAGCTGAAGTCAGATGCTCAACTGACTGAGCCACCCAGGCGCCCCTGTAATTAGGGGTGCCTAATTACAATCAGAATAAATTGGTCCTGTTACAGCTGTTCTGAAGTCTGCTAATTAATTACCTTTGGCCACTTCTATGGTCTGAATGTGTCCTCTCCCAAATTCTTATGTTGAAATCCTAAATCCCAAGGTGATGGTATTAGGAGGTAGGACCTCTGGGAAATGATTAGATCATGGGGGCAAAGCCTACATGAATGGGAATTTGCCCTTATGAAAGATGGCCCAGAGAGCTTGCTTACCCCTTCCACCATGTGAGGGGGTACAGCATGAAGTATGTAGACCACAGCCTGGAAGAAGGCCTTCAGTAGAATCCAACTACGCTGGCTCCATGATTTGGACTTTTAGCTCCATGATTTGGACTCTCCAAAACTGTGAGAAATAAATTTCTGTTGTTTACAAGCCACCCAATCTATATTTTGTTATGGCAGCCTGAATGGATGAACCAACCTCAAGCACCTCTTTTCAAAGTCTCTACGCTTTGGGATTTTCCAGAATTGCAGTGGGAAAACTCACTTTCCTACGGTTTCCCTTTAAAGTCTGTAATGGGTTGCAATTTCTCCAAACTGTATAGTTTTGCCATCAACGCGATCCCATATGCTTTGCATTTTTCATAAATTCCTCAGTGTTTTTGCTCTTTAAATGATACTCTTCCCAGCTTTTCAATGTTAATAAAGATGTATCCTTATTTTCTTATTTTTAATTCTTTTTGTCACTTAACTAGATTTTTTCTCTATACAAATAAAACATCCTTATATATAATTACTTAGGTAATACTGAAGGATTTAAGTCATAAAAGATGCAGTCTTTCACACCGACTTTCCTCCTCAAATTTCCTGTTAAGATGACTCAAGTAATTACTGCTATGTTACTATTTTTCCCTTCCCATACTCTCGTCTTTGGAAGACTAGAGTCTAACCCATACTCAAGGAGAGGGGCATTAATCTCCATCTATTAGAGAAGGGAATATCTAAATATATTTTTAAAAATTATTCTGCAAAGAAGATTTGTCACTGCTCCTCTAATTTATTTATTCAATAATTTATTTATATCAGTATGGTCTCAAAGAAATATTTTACCCTTTGGGTTAAAATATAATGCTATAGTTATTTTATTTTAGAAATTATTCAAGCTTTGGCCATTGGGCACTCTTTTGGGCGAGTTCCTGTGTCCTTTTCACAAGCCCTCATCTCCCGCCCACCTCCGTATGATGCTATATGATGTTCTGGGCTCATCTTGTGATATATATTCTATTGGTTCCGTTTCTCTGGAGAACCGTAACATAGTAGGTTATCAGTAAGTATGTTGGTGGGGCGCCTGGGTGGCCTAGTCAGTTAAGTGTCTGACTTCAGCCCAGGTCATGATCTCACGATTCGTAAGTTCGAACCCCACGTCAGGCTCTGCGCTGACAGATTCTCTCTCTCTCTCTCCCTCTCCCTCTGTCTCTGCCCTTCCCCCACTCACTTTCTCTAAATGAATGAATGAATGAATGAATAAAACTTAAAGAAAAAGTGTGTTGGTGAAGGAATGAATGACTGGTGCAGGGTGTAGGAATGTTTTTAGGCCCCAAAAGTGATTCTGAAGCACAGCCACTACAATCACTAACACCCCATACATCCGTCACCTTGAATCAATGAATGAATGGCAGAGGAGAATGAGACAAGTCTTTGATATCAGACGCAGAATCAAAAAGCTGACATTTGCTAGCTACTTGGTTTTAAAATAAGTATTCCTTGGGGTGGCTGGCTGACTCTTGAACTTGGGAGTTGTAGCTTCAAGCCCCACATTGGGTTTAGAGATTACTTAAAAAAATAATAAAGGGGCGCCTGGGTGGCTCAGTCGGTTAAGCATTAGATTCTTGATCTCAGCTTAGGTCTTGATCTCAGGGTCATGAGTTCAAACCCCATGTTGGGCTCTACACTGAGGTAAAGCCTACTTAAATAAAGTTTTTGGCTCAGTTGGTTAAGCGTCCAGCTACCCTTCAAGTCATGATCCGCGGTTAATGGGTTCGAGCCCCGTGTCACGCTCTCCACTGACAGTGCAGAGCCTGGTTCGCGTCCTTTCTCTCCCTCTCTCTCTCTGCCCCTCCCTTGCTTATGCTCTTTCTTTCTCTCAAAACTAAATAAACATTTAAAAAATAGTAGTAAAACAAAATAAAATATATATACATATTTTTTTTAAGTCCCAGGGGTTCCTGCATGGCTCAGTTGGTTAAGCGTCCAACTCTTGGTTTCAGCTCGGGTCATGATCTCATGGTTTGTGAGATGGAACCCTGCATCCAGCTCTGTGCTGGTGGCACAAAGCCTGCTTGGGATTCTCTCTCTCCCCGCCTCTCTCTGCCCTTCCCCCATTCATGCTTTCCCTCTCTGTCTCAAAAGAAATAAACTTTAAAAAAAGTTCCTCCATGAAAAAATAAAATAGGTCATGATCTCACTGTCTATGGGATTGAACCCCACGTCAGGCTCTGTGCTAACAGTGTGGAGCCTGCTTGGGATTCTCTCTCTTTCTCTGCCTCTCTCATCTTACGCATACTTACGTACGAGAGTGCGTCCACACGCACACACACACGCATGTGCGCGCTCTCGCTCTCTCTCTCGCTGTCTCTCAAAAATAAATAAATTTTAAAAACTTTAAAATAAAATAAGTATTCCTTGAAGTCTTGGCATCATCACATTTAAAACTGAGAGACTGTCACCAACTTCTGGGAGGACAGTTATGATTTTATATGATAACACATTTAACGGATCAAGCAATGTGTCTGTTACATGGCAAGAGCTCAGTACACGATAATTGCCTTTTTTTCCATTTCCCCCCTAATTCACTGGGAAGACGGAGGTCATCCGGTAAGATTTCCTTCACTCCATCCTACATATACCATAACAGACTTCTGCCCACGCATCCTTTCAGCTCTCCAGAATGCCCAAAGATAACTCTTCCATCTATGGAAAGGGACTCTTTACTTGATTCCTTTCTCTCTAGCACTTTATTTCCTCCTTAACCATTTTCTCTTTTGCTTCCAAAATATGGAAGTTATTAAACAAAAATTTACTACCTTTTATATCATTCCATTTCTTTTTTCTCTTACTTTTTTTTGTGATCTTTATTTATTTTTGAGAGAGAGACAGAGTGCGAGCAGGGGAGGAACAGAGAGAGGGGGAGACACAGAATCCGAAGCAGGCTCCAGGCTCTGAGCTGTCAGCACAGAGCCTGACGCGGGGCTCCAACTCACGAACGGTGAGATTATGACCTGAGCTGAAGTCTGATGCTTAACCGACCGCTTAACCAACTGAGCCACCCAGGTACCCCTCTATCATTCCATTTCTTTCCTACTACTCCTCTGAAACTTCTGTCTTTCCTGCATTGTCCAATCCCTCCTAAACCCGTGGCAGCAGTCTTCTGATTGTCCCCGCCCCCCGAAACTGCTTCCTTAGAGATCTGGACTACTCTTCCCCACACCAGAGGTCTTTTCTCTGCCTTCCCTTTCCTCCCTGCAGGGTTACAGGGTGCTGCTGTCTCCTTTTCTGGGTGGTTTCTCTCCAAATTTGTCTTCCTATTCCCCAATTATGCATTTTCCTTCTCTAACACGAATCCTTGTCTCACTTTGACTTCCGAGACCCAATACTGTTTTCTATTTGCTTTCTCTCTACAAGTTTCAAACTCTTTCTGTGTAAAAGGCATTATGTTTTGTTTTATAATAAAGCCAACTTTCAGCACAAATCTTGCCCCAAACCTTTGGTGAGGTAAATCCTCTTCAGAATATTTCATTTCAAAACCAATTAACAGGTTTTTGCAACTGTGTTGAATAGCCTTGCCTCTTAAGAGACCTACTTCCAATTTCTCCATTTTTTAAAAATTTTTGTTTAATGTTTATTTATTTTTGAGACAGAGAGAGACAGAGCATGAGTGGGGGAGGGGCAGAGAGAGAGGAGACACAGAATCCGAAGCAGGCTCCAGGCTCTGAGCTGTTAGCACAGAGCCGGATGCAGGGCTCGAACTCACAGACTGCAAGATCATGACCTGAGCCAAAGTCGGACGCTCAACCGACTGAGCCACCCAGGCGCCCCCAATTTCTCCATTTTTAGCAGTGACATCAAAACTTTACCCAGGTTCTAAACCCAAAATTAATCTTCAAAATTTCTCACCAAATCCTATCAATTCTTTTCACAATGTTCATCTCCTCCTGTGTATTCCTACGATCTCAGATTAGGCCCTGTTTTACACATCTGGGGTTTTTTTCTTTTCTTTTTTAAATTTTTATTTATTTACCTACCTATTTTAAAGTAGGCTTCATGCCCAACACAGGGCTTGAACTCACAACCTGGGATCAAGACCTGAGCTATGATCAAGAGTCGGACACTCAACCAACTGAGCCACCCAGGCGCCCCACATGTATGTCTCTTAATAGTCTTTTTAGCTCCCAGTCTTTCCTCTATTCTTCAAAGGGTTTATATTCCAGTGTCTCAGCAATCTTTCCAATTTACGGTACTCTGACTGTGCCTCTCCTGCTCCAGAATCCACAAGACTACTTCCCAGGATCTACTGTATCAAATCCAAACTCTTGGCTCCTAGCTCTCATGGCTCTCCCTAACACCATTTTCTTCACTGGCCAGTCTCATGCACCCACCTCCACTTAATACGACACACACATAGGAGAAGGGCTATCAAGCTAATCGTGTCATCTACCCTTCCCTCCAATCCAGACAAGGTTCTTCCCTACGCTCCTTATCAGCTAGTTCATTTTTTTTTTTGCTAAATCTATGCTATTTGCCCACTGAAGTGACCTTTCCACTTTGCTCTGCTTATTCAAATACTATTAACCCTTTAAAGCAAGTCTGTCCTCCTAAAACCTTCCCTAATATTTCTAGCTAACACAAAACTCTCTACCTTGGTTATGGATTCTATCATTCTTACTTCTTAGTAATCTTATTATGTAATATCTCTTCTCTCTCATATATTATTAATCTCTCCCCTTCTGTTAGTGCTTTTCCACTTAAATATATCCTTATTCAATTTTTTTTTTCATTTAAAAGGCAAGAAAAGTTTTTTTTCTGATCCTGTAACTCCTTCTATGTGGTCTCATTCTTTCTCCCTCCCAACCATCAGGCTTCTTCAACAGTAGTTTATACTCACTGTCCCTTCCTCCTCACTTCCCATGCACTCTTTACCATTACCTAGCTTTTATTCAATAAACTGCTTGCAAAGATCTCCACACTATCAATCCAGTGACCTCTGTAGGAAATATCTTTTGGATTTGGCTTTCTGGCAACAATAGCTTACTTTTCCTTTGGAGAGCTTCTCTGACTGATTTCTAAGGTTTGACAGGACCATCAAACAAGGGCTTTTCTCCGAGGTGGGCACAGGGCTGACCAATAAGACCACACAAGGAGGAAAGGAGGCTGGGGCTCAGTTAGCCCTATGGGCCAATGGGATCCTGGAAGATGCTGTTCCCAGGCCTTCCTGTGGCTTGATTATTCTGCCTTCCTTCACTTCTGGGAGCTTAGCCAATATCTATCCCTAAATCTATCCATACATTTTCTGCTTAAGTTAGCCAAAGGCAATTTCTATTGCTCATTACCAGAGAGAAATTAGAGTAGAGGTAGAAGTGGTACCTCTCATTGTTATACCACAAATTCCTTCTCCCTGTCCCCTTCACTGTGGCTTCTGCTGTTTAAGAAATTACAGTAGCTAAAGTGAGGATCCTTTCACCAGAGGACCCAATAACGGCTTCATTAACTGTGAGGAAAGGCTATCTTGGGCTCCACACGCAGCCAGGCAATAGTTAAAAGGGAAGGTACAGGGGCATAGATGGAAACCAGAGAATCCTGGGGCACCTCTTTGTATTAACACTAGCAGTGAAGTTACCCATAGATTACTGCTACCCTACACGGGCAAGACCTGCAAGGGGCTTTTATTCCTGCTGTCAGGAATCGAAGTCTCCAAACCACATATCTGACTCCAAGGTTCATGCTCTTTCACATACCAGTTTCTACTGATACCAATCTACTTGCAGCTCCTTACTCAAGAAACGATCCCTCTCATGTCCATGCTTTTGTACCTGTTAGTTCATCTGGAATGTTCATATCAACCTTCCAAATGAAAAACCCTAACTTATCCGCTTTGAAACTTTCTCTGATCCCTACAAGTTAGTCCCAAACATCCTGACATAATACTTCACAGTGTCTTAACATGAAACACACTCTATATGCTTCCTGGTTTTTCCCACTGGCCTGTAAGGCTTCTAAATGGTAGAAACAACATGTTTTGTATTTGTATCCTCAACAATTAGTACTCGGTATATGGGAGTAATAAATTCTACTGAAAGAATATCTGGCCTTTCTTAATTTTCCATAGTATTAATCCATGCATCTTAGATTTAGGGTATTTGTGTTTAAATTTGCATCTAATGAATACCATGGTTCAGTCCCTTAATTATTTGAAATGGTGTTCCCCAATCCTTCCAATAAGTCTAAAAACGTAAGAGCTGAGTCCCCACTGTTTACTATTTCTGTATTCTCTTTAGCACCGATGAGTATTAGGCACATGGTAAGCACTCAATAAATACTTGATGACCTGAATTTAAAACACAGTATTAGCACATTAATAGGAGCAACTTATCATGCTCTACTGATCTAATTAAAAGATCTGGCCTTCTGAAGTAGTACAATTGTACTCATATGGAAAATTTAATGAGAAAAAGAAAAATTATCCAACTGGACAGTTAAAAGCTTTTCTCTTGGTGAGAGTTCCGCAAATATTTTATGGATAACAAGAGTGAAACTGTAGAGCTCAGAGTAAAAGACTCAAGATATATATATATATCCCCATGCATACTGGAAGAAAGATTACATGTTTAAGGGATCTGCCACAACCATAATTACTTAAATTCCAATAGCCCTTACCAAATCCATAACAGAAACATAAGACAAAAAAATATTTAAGAGCAAATCAATCCATGTCAAATCAACCTATGCTAAAGACATATAGGACTATCTCTGCATAATATATAACATGGCAGTCACTTACTCACTCAACAAACATTTATTTAGTCCCTACTAATGACAATTGCTATGTTAGGTCCTAAAATTACAAAGATAGGGGTATCTGGCTGGCTCAGTTGGTAAAGCATGTGACTCTTGATCTTGGAGTTATAAATCTAAGCCCCATATTGGGTGTAGAGATTACTTAAAAATAAAATCTTTAGGGGCGCCTGGGTAGCTCAGTTGGTTGAGTGTCAGACTCTTAGTTTTAGCTCAGGTCATGATCTCACAGTCCATGGGATTGAGCAGCATGGAGCCTGCTTGGGATTCTTTCTCCCTCTCTCTCTCTCTCTCTCTCTGCCCCTCCCCTGCTCGCACCTGTGTGCACTCTCTCTCTCTTGAAATAAATAAATAAACTTTAAAATAAAATAAAATCTTTAAAAGATAAAAAAATAAATAAAAATTACAATGATGAAGAGAACACACTTCCCACGTTGGGGGGTTCTAACTTTGCCAGGCTGCAGTGGTATTAGGAATACAACAGGAAACATACCTCCTAGAGTTGCTCAACATGGAGGCTCTAGATAGCAGTCTGGTAGAGAAGGTAGATAAACACATACTATGGCAACGTGATTAGCATTATCCCAGAAATAAGTACAAGATGTTATGGGGCCACGGAGGAGAAAATAACCAACCTACTGAAGAAATCGGGAAAAGATATGGAAGACACTGACATCCATAGGTGAATGCGGTGCAAGTTAAGGTGTGAGAAAGTTACCACAACAGAAACATCTGGGACAGAATCAAACCTGAAACTAGGGGCGCAAGCAGTGTCAGAAGGACTCCAAAGCAAACCAATCCAAGTCATGGCAAATTACTGTAGAAGAGCCAAAAAGTAAAACACTCCTTGCTGTGCTGCTTGAGAGCAATGAAACACATATAGAATTAAATCACCACATGGTATAAGCATAAAGGGAGTCTTTTAAACAACATGTGGCATAAAAGTTCAAAGGGAGCAATCGCTAAGAGTTAGAGAGAGCTTTTAGGAAAACCTTCATAAAAGTAGAGTTAGAACTACTGTTGGTGGGGAGAAGGAGCATGAGGAGGGCTGCCCACATGCTGAGAATGACCAATGCTGTTAACTAAAGCAGAGATGTGAACTACACAGTTGTGGGACCATGAGGAGGTCCAAAGGTTTGGAAGTACTGGGTAAACACTTGGACACAATGGGGGCACCTGGGTGGCTCAGTCGGTTGAGCTGCCGACTTCAGCTCCAGTCATGATCTCCCGGTCTGTGAGTTTGAGCCCCCCGTCGGGCTCTGTGCTGACAGCTCAGAGCCTGGAGCCTGCTTCGGATTCTCTGACTCCCTCTCTCTCTGCCCTTCTCCTGTTCACGCTCTGTCTCTATGTCTCAAAAATAAATAAACGTCAAAATTTAAAAAAAAAAAAACTGGACACAATGAATTAAGGCCTGATTCAGCAGAGCCAGGAACACAAACCTAGCACCTCGGACATTGTTCTAGACTCAGAAGTTATCAACCATGACTGCTACACAGAAACACGCAGGGAACTTTAAAAATTATATCTCTGGCTAGGCCTCACCCTGTATCAAAAGTAAGAGAAGGGGGGCGCCTGGGTGACTCAGTCGGTTAAGTATCCGACTTTGGCTCAGGTCAGGATCTCATGGTTCATCAGTTCAAGCCCCGCGTTGGGCTGTGTGCTGACAGCTCGGAGCCTGGAGCCTGCTTCAAATTCTGTGTCTCTCTCTGCCTCTACCCTGCTCATACTCTGTCTCTCTCTCTCTCCTCTCTCTCTCTAAAATAAATAAACATTTAAAAAGCAATTAAAAAAAAAAAGTAAGAGGGGCACCCGAGTGGCTTAGTCAGTTAAGTGTCCAACTTCGGCTCAAGTCATGATCTCTCAGTCTGAGTTCGAGCCCTGTGTTGGACTCTGTGTTGACAGCGCCATGCCTGAAGCTTGCTTCAGATTCTATGGTCCCCTCTCTCTCTGCCCCTCTCCCACTCATGCTCTGTGTGTGTCTCTCTCTCAAAAATAAACATTAAGGGGTGCCTGGGTGGCTAAGTTGGTTGGGCGTCCGACTTCGGCTCAGGTCATGATCTCACTGCTTGAGAGTTTGAGTCCCGCATCGGGCTCTGTGCTGACAGCGCAGAGCCTGGAGCCTGCTTCAGATTATGTGTTTCCCTCTTCCGCTCACACTCTGTCTCTTTCTCTCAAATAGAAATAAACTTTAAAAAAATAAAAATAAAAATAAATAAACATTAAAACAATTAAAAAAAGAAAAAAGGTAAGAGAATCTTTGGAGGAAGCGGCATGGAAAAGCATACAAGGTGATTCTATTCTACAGTGCAGATTCAGAACCACTGGACTTGAGGCTAGAAAAGTAAGGGATGACAGATACAGTTAAGACCTAAGCTTGATTTCAGTCCCTATTTATAAGTAACAATTCTGAGCTGATTACCTGTTGAAGCTTATCTTTAACCTCAGTTAAACATTCTGGTTTCTTAGTGTTTCTTTTCTCTCGTTGACAATGTAACTCATCAATTTCTCTTACATGACTGACTCACATTTCCATGATGTCTTACAGACAACTAACTTAGAGAATAAATATTTCAATCCTATGCTGCCCTTATATCCCTGCAATGAAGTGCTTTCATATTAAGGAATGTTCTAAGCTGCAATCACGTTTGGATTTTATGAAATTCCTCTTTTAAATATAGATAGAATATAATACCTACATACACAAGAGCCATATTACTTAGACTAGATCAAAATGTGAGATTAAGTATTCATTCTTGTAGTATCTGGAGACATTATACTATTCCTGGTTACAGACATGCAATGATTACAAAGTACTTTGCTTCAGAATCCTTTACAAATAAAGGGAAAGAAATGTATCCCATACAGTAACTCTGTACTACATTAAAAAGTATCCCATGTGAGAGGAAAAAATCATCAAGATGATTAGAGTGTAGGGCAGCCTGTTGATCCTTCAAAAAGCCGGCTGGTTTGTTTGCTCACTTGTTTTTAAAGAAAGAGCAAAGGTAGGGATATGCTTTAGGGTCTGTGTTACTCACTGAAGTGTTTATTCAAGAAATCTTTACTTTGTCTTTAGGTAAGCAACCTTCTTCTTTATGCAAACTTAAGTTAGCCACAACTGTCTTATTTTTGGTGGCGTTAGGTCAGTATACCTACTTAATGGTAAAAAACGGTATGAGAACGTTAAGTTGGAAGCTCTTAGCTGGGATTCCGCACACACACACACAGGTTTGTGTAGTCTCTTATTTTCAGACAAAGTTAACAAACTCGAACGACCATATCCCAACGTAACCGTAGGGCGGGAAGGGGGCAGTGAGTATTGGAAAGCCCAATGATCAAAACGTGAAACACGAAAAAAGAGTCCAGAAATATTTCTTCAGAAATATGGAGCCAGACTTCAAGAGTTGGCCATTTGCTGGTACCGATCCTAATAAGAAAGGCAAAGAAAGGCTTCTAAAATAAAAACGCAAGCCTAACTCTCTGACTGTAGGGGTGAGACTTAACAAGCAAGTCTCAGGAGGCGGACCAGTGGGTCCGAAGAAATTCAGAGAGCAAGGAATAAAGTGGGGATGAAGGAGACAGGAAAAGGTGAAGGAGGCAGGCAAAGGCCATCCGGTGTGAACCTTGATGCCCGGCTCTTTATGCACCCAGGGCAGCGTGGAGCCTCTCTCGCCCCGCGCGCCTCTGGGGGCCGGGCCGCAGCGTAAGTCCCTCACCGGCCCGGCACCAGGGGGCGCGGGGCACCGGAGATCGGGGAGAAGAGGGGTAGGTGCACCGCCCACGCTCGCACCCCACCGGGCTCCGCACTCACGGGTCCCCAGGAAGGAGACACACTCCGCGCAGCCCCAGACTCCGGGACCGGGAGGGGTGGGTGGAGCAGAGCCCGGAGCCGCCCCCCGGAGCCGCCCCCGCAGCCCCGGCCCCCGCCCCCCGCCCGGGCTGTCAGCGGCCCCCTCCCGCAGTCACTCACCCGCGGGCTGCGCGGTCTCGGCCGCGGCGGCAGCGGCGGCGGCGACCCCCGCCTGGGTCATGATCCCAGGCGGGTACGGCAGGGGTGTCCGGCCGCCCGGGCGAATCTCTCCGTCCGCGGCCGCCGCCTGCTCCTCTGGGGCTGGGGGAGCGCGGGCCCAGGCCCTCCTCTCCCCCCGCCCCCGCCGCCTCTTCTTGCGGCCACCGCCGCCGCTGCGAGCCCAAGCCCTCAAGGCCGGAGACCCGGCGGCAGCACGGCCTCAACTTTCCCAGCCCCCCTCCCCCCGCCCCTCCCCGCCCCTCCCGCGGCCGCCGCTCGGCAAGCGAACAGCCTACCCTTGGTGCGCCGCGCTCCCGCCCCTGCCACTCAGCTCACCAATCCGGCCCCGGGGAGGTTGCCGCGGTGGCCAATCAGAACCTGGGACACCGTTGCGCTAGGCTAGAGGGCGGGAGGAGATGGAGGGAAAACCGAAGAGTGAACGGGCCTCGGGCGGCCCAATGAGGAGGGCCGGGGGGGCGGAGGTGTGCAAGTTAGGTTGAAGGAACAGGAAATATTCTTAAAGGTAGAGTGATGGGCAGCAAGAAAAGCCAGTAGGTGAATGGGAGAGAGGTGGGCCTGGTTCCTTAAAGGGGACGCCTTGAGAACCTAGAAAAGAAGGTGTTTTTGAGAAACTTCTTTGTATCTTGTTCTCTGTGTTGCTTGTCACGTCTTTCAGTAGTTTGGAAGTGGAAAAACTAAAAAGGAAGAGGGCATGGAAGGCTTTCAAGAACGATTAGAGAGCTCCTCTTAGCCCAGAGGGTAGGAAGGGAAATGATACCTCTGTCACAAGAAGTGGGGGAGAAAGACGAGAATCTAGACGTCTCAGACTGCCCTTTCCCTGGAAGATCATTGCCAACTGACGCCGCTCAAATGTGCAGGTTGCGGTCATCTGTCATCCTGCGTTGACAACAAAGCACGGATTCCTTTGAGCTGGAGATGATCGTGTTCACAAATGTCCTGGCGGCCTCCCAGCTGGGGGGAAACAGTATGTGGCATTGGGGGATGGGGTTTGGAACCTCAAGCTTGCGTTCCTGGAGATGTAGATCTGAGAGGTGTAGAGCCGCGGATCATGAATGGAGACCTGAGGGTCCCCTAATTGCAAATGGGCTTGGAGCCCTGGAACCATGGTCATAACTCCCTTTCCCTCCTTTCGCTTCATATTTCACAACTCTTCCTCTCCTGAAACAGGTGTCCTCCACCTAGTGGTGGTGAAAGATTCCCAAGCGCTTCTACAACCAGGTTTGGAAATGTCCCAGATAATAGATGCCCATGGGCCAGGCCAGGTAACTTCCAGAAGGTGCACACAGGGCATGGTATAGTGAGAATTACTGAAGCTTGTGTACAGAAGGCGCTGACCTCGTATTGAGAAAAAGTGTAGAGTTAAACAGTAACTGCATCTTAATGTTTAAAAGGTGTGATGAAACAGAAAGCCTTCAACGTTGCCTGTAAACTGTGGCACCACAAACAGACTGGATATTTTCTTTAATAAGGTCACCCAGGCCTATGAAATTCTATTTAGCCTCTGGCTAGAGGTGGATTTGGGTGTCTACCCAAATCAAAGCTGCAGATGAGGAAGACTGTACAATTCAGAACCTAATAGTAATGCTAATAGCACCTTCATGAAATTGTATAGTATTAATGTGTCCAGCTGTAGGAAACCATTTCCATTATGATTAGAATATATTCTTGTTAAGAAGCTATTCTGGCTAGGGGCGCCTGGCTGGCTCAGTGGGTGGAGCATTGGACTCTTGATTTCCAGGTGGTGAGTTCCAACACCACATTAGGCATGGAGCCTACTTAAGAAAAAAAAAGAAAGAAATTATTCTGGTTAATAAAAATCATTATCTAGGGTGTGTAGGATTTTCTAAACAACTACAATTTATTAAGTCTAAAATAACACAGCTTGGGTGGTTCAGAAAACAGAATTTAAGAGTTTCTTTGGACCACTGTTTAAAATAACACATTTAAAAAGCCACAGGGAGGGAGACAAAACATAAGAGACTATTAAATACTAAGAACAAACCGAGGTTGAGAGGGGTATGAGAGTGGGGAGAGAAGGTGATGGGCACTGAGGAGGGCACTTGTTGGGATGAGCACTGGGTGTTGTATGGAAACCAATTTGACAATAGAGTGATAAAAAATAAAAAAATAAAATAAAATAAAATAACACATTAACACCTTCTGGCACAAATTAGAAGTATTAACTAGAGAAATTTCTGTTTGATCAAAGATCTGAATGTTAGCTTTTTAATTTTATCCTCATTCCTGACTGAAGCTGAAATTCTAATCATCGGTCTTTCTGTTGGCTTTTGCCAATTCAGCACTGGTTTACTACACTGGATATGAGAGGATACCTCAAATAATAGCCCCCGTCCAAGTTTCGGGCTAGCCGGCATGTGTTCGCAGTTCCTAAACTAGTGATAAAAGGTGGCGGCCAAGTGAAACCGCCCTCCCTGCCTCCAGGCCAAGTCCATTTTTCACACAGCGGATGTGAATCTGGTTTTCACTCACGTACTTAAAATCCTGCAGTGGTTCTGAAAGACTATTTGCATGACCTACAAGCTCCTGGCTTACATCTTCAATTTCATTTCCGAACACCTCCCTTTTTCTCTATTGGTGGGGAGGTGAGAGTAAGAAAGGAGGGTGCTGATGGCCAGGCCTGAGGTCATGGAGGGGATGGAGGGGAGGTTCCGCAGGACTGCTGCGGGCTCTGCTCCACCTACCGACTTGAAGTCCCCAGAGGTAGGGGCCGTGTGCTACGTTCCTCCTTCCTGGGAAGGAGTACAGAGCCTGGCGGAGTGCGAACGCAGCCGGTGTGCTAGTCCTCTTGTCCCAGACCTCTGGGCGCCCCGAGCCTCCTGGTGCCAGGCGCGTGGGTTCTCCCACCGCCGCGATCCCTGATCTATGCGCTGGGCAAGAGGGGCTCCAAGCCGGCGTTTTCATTTTAGAAGGATTCAGAAATAAATGGCAGAGATGCAAGCAAATAGTCATCTCTTGAAATCTTCGTTTTTTTTCCCGTGGAAAGTGCCCAATTGTTTTCCAGGGTGGTTGCAAGATTTCGTATTTTCAACAGCTATATGTGCAGATTCCAGCGATTCCACGTCGTCTCCAACCCTTGATATTGTCAGTCTTTTTAATTTTAGCCATTATAATGGGTGTGACGTGGTTTCTCCTGATTTTAATTTGCATTTCTCTAATTACTAGTGATGTTGAGAATATTTTTGTGTGTTTATTGGCCAGTTGCTTCTATGGTAAAGTGTGCAAATCTTTAGCCCACTTTTAAATCAGTATGTTCTGGATAAAAGTCCTTTCTCGGATATGTGTTGTAAATATCTGCACCCATCTGAGACTTTACAAATTAAAAACAAAATAGCTTGAGGCTCAAGGGTGGCTTAGTCAAGCGCCTGACTCTTGATGTCAGCTCAGGTCATGATCTCACCAATTGGTGAGTTCCAGCCCCTGGAATCTATTTTGACATGAAAAATAAATAAATACATAAATGTGCAACAATGTAAGTCTGACATATGTAAATGCCTTTGCAAACATCTCCACCATCAAAAATAAGATATCTATCCTGCCCTCAAATTTCCTCCTTCTCCTTATTAATTCCTTCCTCTTGCCCTCATTTGTTCTCCAGGCAACCATTAAACTGCTTTTTGCTACCATAATTCACTTTCAATTTCTAGAATTTTATGTGAATGGTAAGCATTCAGTATATACTTTTTTTTTGTCTGTCTTCTTTCATTCAGCATACTTTTTTTTTTATTTGAGATTTATCCACTTGGTTGTGTGTAAAAAAAACCTAATTTATTAGGTTTTGTTGCTAAGCAGTATTCCATTGTAGGATACTCAGGAAGGAGAGCAGTTGGACTGTTTGCAGGTTTTGACTATTACAAATAAAGACGCCAGAACATTTGTGCACAAATCTTTTCAGGGACATTTGCTTTCATTTTCTTTAGCTAATACCCAGTGGAATGGCTGAATTAGATGGTAAGTGTATCTTTAAAAAAAAAACAAGCCAAATTTAGTCATAAACTTAGTCTTGCTATTTGCAACAACATGGAGGGACTTAGAGGGAATTATGCTAAGTAAAATAAGTCAGAGAAAGACAAATACCGTATGATTTCATTTAAATGTGTAATCTAAAACACAAATCAAGTGAACAAATGACAATAACCACAAAAACCAGGAAAAGACTCAAAAATACAGAGAACAAACTGGTTGTTGCCACAGGGGAGGTAGGTGGGTGAATGGGAGAAATAGGTGAAGGGGGATTAAAAGGTACAAACTTCCAGTTATAAATAAATCAAAGGGATGTAAACTACAGCATAAGGAATATAGTCAATAATAAAGTAATAACTTTTTTATGGTGACAGGTGGTACTACACTTATTGTGGTGAGCATTCTTAATATATATAAATGTCAAATCACTATGTTGTTCACTTGAAACTACTATAATATTGTATGTCACCTATATTTCAATAAAAATAATTTTAAAATGCATACATACATAAATACTGCCAGTTTTTCAAAGTTGTACCATTTATGTCCCCGCCAATAGAATATGCAGGTTTGAAATCTGAATGGTACCATATTCTTGTCAACACTTAATATAGTGATTCTTTTCAAATTTTAGTCATTCTGATAGGTGTGTAGTGGTATGTCATTGTGACTATAATTTGCATTTCCCCAATGACTGATATACTGAGCATCTTTTCATGTACTTACTAGCCATTTGTGTATTTTTGTGAACTATTGTTCAGATCTTTGGCCGTTTTTATTGAGTTTTTTGTTACTTATTGAGTTTCAAGAGGCTTTTTTTTTTATGTTTTAATTTAAGTAATGTCTACAAGCCCTCTGGGCTCAAACGCATGACCCTGAGATCAAGAGTCACATGCTCTACTGACTGAGCCAGCCAGGCACCCCAAGAGTTCTTTATATATTCTGGATCATAGTCCTTTTTTTTTTTTTTAAGTTTATTTATTTTGAGAGAGAGAAAGTGAGAGAGAGAATCCCAAGAAGGTTCTGTGCTGTCAGCACCAAGCCTGATGCAAGGCTCGATCCCACCAACCCCGGGATCCTGACTTGAGCTGAAATCAAGAGTCAGTTGCTCAATCGACTGAGCCACCCAAGTACCCTTGGGCTACATATTCTTTATCAGATATGTGATATGCAATATAACCCACTAGTTCCTGGTTGGTTTTTCATGCTCTTAACAGTATTTTTCAAATAGTAATTTAATTCCAATTTATCAATTACTTCTTTTATGGATCATACTTACTTTCTTAGATACTTACATACCTAAGAAATCTTTAGCCAGTACAAGGTCACATAGATTTTTTCCTGTTTTTTACTAGAAGTTTTATGTTTTATATTTAGATCCATGGTGTATTTTAAATTAATTGTATAGTGTGGAAGTATGGGTCAAAGTTTATGTTTTTGCATTGGGAAATCAAATTTTTCTAGCACCAATTATAAAGACCATCGTTCCTCTATTGAGTTGCCTTTCTACCTTGGACAAAAATCTATTGATCATATATGTATGTTTGTATTCTTGAACTCTTTTTTGTTCCATCGATCTATTTGTCAGTCTTACCACCAATATAAAACTGTGTTGATCACTGCAGCTTGAAGTCAAGTAGTATAAGTCCTTGAATTTTCTTGTTCCTTTAAAAATTGCTGTGACTGTTCTAGGTCCTTTGCATTTCCATATAGACTTAAGTTTGTCAAGTTAAAAAAAAAAGTCTGCTAAAATTTCGATAGGGGGATGTATAATTCAATTTGGGAAGAAGTTGTAACTTAATATTTATTGACTCTTTGAATTCATGAAGATGTTACCTTTCTCCATTTATTTGAATCTTTCAAGTTTTTCTTAGCATATTATAGCTTTCTGTATACAGGTCTAGCATATATTTTATTAAACTTATCCTTGAATATCTCATATTTTATGCTACCGTATGTGTTATCTTTTATTTACTTTTTTAAATGCTATTTTTTCAATTTCAATTTCTAATTGTTTTAGTTGAAAATACAATTGATATGTATATCCTGTGACCTTCTTACACTCACTTATTAGTTCTAGTAGCTTTTTAAAAAAAGTTATAGGGGTGCCTGGGTGGCTCAGTTGGTTAAGCGGCCGACTTCAGCTCAGGTCATGATCTCACGGTCTGTGAGTTCGAGCCCCGCGTCGGGCTCTGTGCTGATGGCTCAGAGCCTGGAGCCTGCTTCAGAATGTGTATCTCCCTCTCTCTCTCTGCCCTTCCCTTGCTCATACTCTGTCTCTATGTGTCTCAAAAATAAATAAACATTAAAAAAAATTAAAAAAAAATTAAAAAATAAAAAAAGTTATAGCAGGAATGCCTGGGTGGCTCAATTGGGTGAGCCCCAGACTTCAGCTTAGGTCATGATCTCATGTTTCATGAGTTCAAACCCTGCATCAGGGCTCTCAGCTGTCAGGGTGGAGCCTGCCTTGGATCCTCTGTCCCCTCTCTTTTCACCTCCCCTACTTATGTACACTCTCTCTCTCAAAAACAAACATCAAAAAAAAAAAAATTATAGCATATCTGCTTCATCATCTCATCTGCAAATAAAGACCATTTTCTTTCTATCCAACTTGCAATCTTGTTTTTTTCTTTTTCTTGTTTTACTGGACTGGCTGGGGCTTCCACTGCAATACTGTATAGAAGTGGTTAGAATAGTCGTCCTGCTTTCTTCCCAAAGGCGTAAGATCCAGTTTTTCACTGTTAAGTGTGATGGTAGCTGTAGGCTTTTTACTGATGCCCTAATTAAGTTCCTTTTTATTCCTTTGTCATTGAAAGTTTTTATCATGAATGCGTGTTGAATTTTGTCAAATACTTTTTTCTGCATCTATAGAGATAATCACATTTTTCCTTTAAATTTGTTAATATGATGAATAACACCAAGTGATTTTCAACTGTTAAATAAACTTTTTAATCCTGGGACTAATCTTATTTGATAATGATATAACCTTTTAATAAATTGCTGGATTTGATTTGCTGATTTTTTTTTTTCAAGAATTTTCCCGTCTTGATGAGGAATATTAGTCTCTGGTTTTCTTATACGATTTTACAAGTTTTCTTGTAATGGTATACTGATACCAATACTGCTGTAATGCTGTTCTCATAAAATCAGTTAGGCAATATAACTCTACTGCTTTCTTGAAAAGGGTAGAATTGTTATTATTTCTTCCTTAAATATTTGATAGAATTCACAAGATCAGCTATCTGGGCCTGAACTTTTCTTTGTAAGGATTTTAACTACAACTTCTTTCAAACATATGACTATTCAAGTTACTAATTTAAAAAACTTTGAAGGGCACCTGGGTGGCTCAGTTGGTTAAGCTTCCGACTTTGGCCCAGGTCATGATCTTGCAGTTTGTGGGGTCAAGCCCTGTACTGGGCTCTGTTCTGACAGCTTGGTGCCTGGAGCCTGCTTCGGATTCTGTCTCACCCTCTCTCTGCCCCTTCCCTGTTCATACTTTCTCTCTCTCAAAAATAAATGAAAAAAATTTTAAATTTAATACATCTATAGTATATACAAATTTATCTATCTATATTGGTAGCAGCTTGAGTTATAATTCATAATTTACCCATTGTGACTGAATAACATTCCATTGTAAGGATATGGTACATTTTGTTTATTCATTCAACAGTTAATAGCCACTTGGGTTTCATCTACTTTTTGGCTACTATGAATAACAACACTGCTATAAACATTCATGTAGTTTTGGTAGACACGTTTTCAATTCCCTTAGGTATATACATAGGAATGGAATTGCTGAGTCATCTGGTAACCCTGTATCTAACCTTTTAGAGAACTGCGAGACTCTCTTTCTTCTTGAGTGACCTGATTTGTCTTTCAAAAAATTTGTCCATGTCATCTAAGTTGTTCAATTTATGAATAAAGTAGTTTGCAATATCCCTACATTATCCTTTTATTGTTAAGTTTTGTAGTGATATGCCCTTTCTTCCCATCTTGGTTTTCTATTAGTCCCATCTATTCTTCCTTGTGTACAACTTTGTATGTTGCCTTCTTCCACTTTAATATTATTTTTAAAAGCTAGGTAATACTGACATCCTTACCCTTATTATTCAGCATTTTGTTTACTCCCAGTTATTCATTGTGTACATTATTATCTAGGTGGCTTCCCCCAACTGGGTAATTATATCAGTAAGATTTATTTCTCCAAACTGAAACAGTGAGTGGTTATGGCTTGGGCTCTGGAGTCACAAAACATGGACCCTAATCCCAGCTTAGCTCCTTAACTAGTTATGACCTTGAGAAAGTTACCTTGTCTAAGCCTGTTTCTGAAACTGTAAGATGAAGTTAATGAAAGTTCCTACCACCAGAGATTGCTGGAGCACTGATCAGTGCCTGATACATGTTCAACTTTCAGTAAGTGTTAGAGCAATGAATGAATCCAGTGCAAACGAGTAGGTTAAGCCTGGCAGGACATAAATGTTTTCAAATTCTCAGCATTAGGTAAAATAAAGCCATAGTTTTATAAAGTGCCTATTTATTAGAATTCCCTTTTCCATCATTAATTATATATATATATATATTTTTTTTTATTTTTAAAAATGTTTAGTTTTGAGAGACAGAAGGGGGGGAGGGGCAGAGAGGGAGACAGAATCTGAAGCAGGCTCCAGGCTCTGTGCTGACAGCACAGAGCCCAACATGAGGCTCAAACCCATGAACCGTGAGATCATGACCTGAGCTGAAGTCAGACTGAGCCACCAGGGCACCCCAGTTATATTTCCTTTGTGATAATTTCCTCTGTAAATTGCTTCGATCAAGATCTCAATGTTTTTTCTTAGATATGAGCTCTTTAAATAGAGTAAGTTCTTAACTAATACATTTTCCAGTCTTTTTTTTATTACATACATTTGTAATTGTTTAAATATGACCATATTTAAAATTTTTTTAAATGTTTATTGTTGAGAACCAGCGAGTTGAGTGGGGAAAGGCAGAGAGAGGGAGACAGAGGATGTGGAGCAGAGAGCCCGATGCAGGGTCTGAACCCGCAAAATTGTGACTTGAGCCAAAGTCACTCAAGTGACTGAGCCACCTAGCTGCCCCACTCTGAACATATTTTTAAAAACTTTGTTATTTCTGGAATTTTTCTGAATAGAGGCACTTTCTTTACATCCATGAATATGGTATATACCATCACTTTTTCTTCCATGAATTCTCAGTAAGTTCCAAAGAACTTCATGTCTTGTATATATACAACTCATCGTTTTTACTAATTTACTTCTTTGTGATAGTTTTCCATTTTCTAGCTGGTGAGTGCAGGCAGAATGCTGCTGCTATTTGTATCTAGCTTTTATTAAACTTAGTTGGTTCTGTATTGAAATGTTTAAGATATCTTGGGTTTTTCAATTCCAAAGCATTATAACATTTACGGTGTTATGTGCAAAAAGAACAATATTAACAATAATTATTCATCTTGTATTGAGAACCAATGTCAAATTGTCTTAAATGGTTTCCCTCAAATTCTAGAAAATGCACTATACCTGCCATTCCAACATACTACCTCATGGCAGCTGAAACGTTTGTTCCCTACCACACTGTTAAAGAGTATGAGGGTGAGGGTCATGCCCCTTTCTTACTGCTCTATTGTTAGTGCCTGACCCATTGTGTACTTTCCTTGACCAAATCTCATATAAGGCAGTGTAGTTTAGTCCTACACGTAAAAAAGAGCAATTTTTTAAAACTTTAAAGACACAATAATCCAGAAACCATGCCCTAAATTTGCCCCAGGTTACATATTAGCTGAATTTTAATTTAAAGCGAAGAGACCCTAGACAATTCTATCTATGTAGATAGCAGAAAGGATTTGGCAAGAAAAGAGGAAGCCAGTAAGTATGGGATAGTTGTGGTAGTTACAACTGCAGGAGTTAACAGTGTTGTAATCAAAACCAAGTATGTAAGACAAGGTATGAGGAATCTTGCACAAAACATAAACGAAGGCCATGTAGATTTGCTTATATGTAAAATAAATGAATCGAATCAAGTTTCCAATAGGTGATCATTCCTAGCATCAGTCATCAAGGGAAGAAGTCTGTGTTAAGGCTGAGAAACTAAATGATGAAGGAAGACCCAGGGATACAGAAGCTCACACTTTGGATTCTGGTCCAAAAGGTCAGTTGTGTGGAAAGTCATTCCTAATGTGGCTGGTAGTATGATCTCCAGCTAAGATGTCAGTTTGGGCTAGTCTGCTGTTTTTAAATTGTGGCTCCCTCCAGGAAGTTGAGACTGGAATAGGCTGAGTCCAGGTAGACAAGCAGAACCTCTACAATGTAAATTAGATGGTTTCTGTTGCATATTCCTAACTTGCACTCCTCATACTTTTAGACTTTTGCCCTCCCTCTCATACTTTTAGTCTCAGCTCTGCTATGGGAATCAGTTTTTTTTTTTCTTTTTACTTAATTATTATTATGAGAATGCAAGTCAGTTTAAGGAAATATTCCTCTCCAAGTTCCTTGCAAAGTTAAGGTAAAGTCAATATCCTCGGAGGCTCTGATCATTATTTTAGTAAAGAGGCCTTTACTTAGACATGTTTCAAATAATTAGAATTTTACTTCCTTTTAAAGAGGCCCCGACTCTTTATCTACCTAGCTCACTGACATATTCCTAGAGCTTACAATAGTAGGTGCTCAATAAATTAGTAGGAACAATATATAACTTTTTTTTTTATCAGCAAAAGACAGATAACTTTCTCACCGAGAAGATGGTAAGGATGAAGAATGTTGTGAAACTGTTTTGAGGGTGCTATAATAAAGCCCTCGCCTTACTGGATTTTTTTTGTTATATATAATAATTATTTCAAGTTGTGTATTCAAATTCCACCTAAGTATGTGGTACCTAAGAGTTTCAGTATACTTTAGGAAACTGCAAGTGACAAATAGGATTTGAATGATTGCTCAGATCTTTATAGAAAACTTTGTGGTAAATTAGTTTCAGTAAATCAAGAGTATCAAAGTTCACAAACTGCAAAGTATTTCCTCCTGATGGGTAGCTTCCCAAATGGTAGATTTAAGCTTTCATCAGAAATTAATAGAAAACAGGCCATTAATTCTTCGAGATCCAACTTCTATGCTGGGGGCGCCAGGCTGGCTTGATAGAGCATGCAACTAACTCTGAACTCTGGGTTCTAACCTTGAGCCTCACGTTGGATCTAGAGATTACTTTTTTAAAATTTTTATTTATTTTTGAGAGACAGAGAGAGACAGAGCATGAGTGGGGGAGGGGCAGAGAGAGGGAGACACAGAATCCCAAGCAGGCTCCAGGCTCTGAGCTGTGAGCACAGAGCCTGATGCGGGGCTCGAACTCACGAACCGTGAGATCATGACCTGAACCAAAGTCGGACGCTCAACTGACTGAGCCACCCAGGCGCCTCTAGAGATTACTTTAAAAAAAAAAAAAAAAAAAAGGTAATTTCTCTGTCGCTTAGGTAGTGACTACTTCATAATAACTTTTTGCTCCCAAATATTCCTGGAGTAGGCTTTGATTCTAGATAAACAATTTTTACCTAAGAAATCAAGTGTTTTGGAGAATTGGAAAGGTTGAGAATTTCTCCACAATAACAGATTTTCTGGCTTCACATTTCCCAATGTTCTATTAAGATAACTACATCAACATTTAAAAAGCTGACTCAAGCCCTTTTTTCCCCCATATGGCTGTTACTTGGTTGTATCATAAACTAGGACCTTAATTCCTACAGTACAGCCTTTTAAGGGATATCCAATTGAGAACCCTCTGCCATGATTTATTCCCTGAAAATGCTTGTAGGCTCACCACTCCTTATCACTGCTGCACCCAACTTTCAGGAATGTTCGTCACCCAGCTAGAAAAGCACACTCTAAGATTACATTGTGGCCCCCTCCTCCCGCCAGCCCCCACCAAATTCGACCATAACAGAATTTTTAGGCCGACTTGCTATTTTTTTTAATACTCTGAATGGTCAACTACAGTACTTTCTAACCCCTATTTAGGAAACTAAAACCTTCAGAGACTAAGAACAGCAGCTTTCCAACTACCTTGCCTTGGTTGTCAACAAAGCCCAGTATTTTCTCCAAGCAGAATGTGGTTGGGGGGTCCACATGGATCCCCACCTTCCTGCTAATGATATCCTTGTGTATTCCCCTCCCATACTGTAGCAGGATGGTACAATGGTTGGTCTGTGTGACTGACAGAATGTGGCAGAAGTAAATGATATGTTGCTTCTGAAGATAGGTCATACAAGAGTATGGTGTCTATTTACTTTCTTGAATCATTTGCTCTAGAAGTCAGATACCACCTGTCACCCAGGCAGCCTTATGGACACCCATACAGTGAAAAACCTGAGTCTCTTCAGGGACACAGTGGAGCAAGTTATGTTGGACGTTGTTCCTCCGGCCTTAGTCAAGTCTTCAATGATGTGACCCTGGCTGAGTTCCACTGCAACCTGATGACACCTCAAGCCAGAATCACCCACCTAAGATGCTGTTGGATTACTGACTTAAAAACTGTGGGTGACTATACACGTTAGTGATTAGGCTGCTAAATTTTGGGATGATGTGCTACACAATAACTGTGACACATGGGACAAAGATCACCCACTGTTTCCTGAATAAGCAAAATTCTAATTATAACACTTCTAAGACAATGGATTAATATTGGTATAGACAAAATTTTAAATTCATGTTTCATATTCAGAAAAAATTTAAGCAATTCCCAAAACTCACTGACTAAACTCCTTCGTAATCAAAAAATTTTTTGAATATCCATTAGCTGTAGTCAATGCACACTACTGATCAGACCATAACTTAAAAGTGTCATTTGTTTTTAACAACTGCATTTAAGACTTCACAGCTTAAGTAAGACCTCTACTTGGATCTTATTTTTTTCTCTTACTGAGACAGAACTGCAGAAACTAAACAGTATTGCTAGCAAGTTCCAAAACGTCTGAATTAGGAGACCTTGATTGCACTTGGCCTATTTTAATGTTTTAAGTTAGATCTTAAACATATGTGAAAGTAAATAAAACAGTATGGCCAAGAGTAAACAATGACTACACAGAACTGCTGGTCTCAGCATTCAACACAGTGCAGGGTTTTCTTTGACATTTATCAGACATCACAGATTACTACCAGAACATCACATAAGTTTATTTCAGATGTAACAGCAATGTTAAAATCAACAAGTTTAATTTTTAACTGCACCAAGTAAACTTAGCCATTTAAGTATTTTTAAAGTTATTCCCTCCAAAAAACTGAGGGAGCTTTTCTTTTCCACCCACAAACAACGGTTTCCCAATAGTTCTATTTTTGGAGGACTTTCAATTGATGAATAAACTGCTTTGGGGATATTTTAGAACTTCCTTCCCCAAATTAAAACTGATCTGGACAAATTATATATTGCATAGATTTCTCTGCAGATTCTTTTCTTTAGAACCTAAATGCAATTACAATACAGGATAATTTTTACCTATTTGCCCCACAGTAAAAACTATCTGTCCTAAAAAATATGGATATATTCTCTGATCTTCCAGTTAATAGAATTGTTTTACCTCAATTTTTATGTTCCAAAATAACCAACTCAACACGGGACATCATCTGGGTCTTTACCGACTCACAGGCACACGAACTAGTGCCCAGCTTCTACTCTTCTACATCCTCCTCTTCCTTAAATGGATGGAATTACTTAATACAAGTTTGACGTAGGACAATTAACCCTTTTCAAACAATTACAATTTAGGTAAAGTCATTGTCTAGTGGGAAAAAGAAAGTATAATGATAAGGAGCCTACATACTCAATTCAAAATGTAATTTTTTCCCCTCCTTAAATAACATGTACTTAATAGTCATGAGGCAGCTATTCAGTTTTCAATAACCACATTTAGGGATACATTCATAGGACTGATTAGATAGTCCAGGTGAAATGGTTATAGAAATAGAGGCAGTGTCATCTCAGAAAACTCATTTATATATCAAAATCTATTTTGATATCTGGAAGTTTACAAAAAGGCTGAATTCTTCAAACTAAGTATGCCTTCCGTAACTCAAGCACTCTTCTCTTGGCAAGAGCAAGCTGAAGCTTATCCATGAAGGTAAAGGTGCTTAATGCTAACTTTTTTCCTAAGCTTATATTTGGACCGCTTAAGAAACTGACACCCAAGAAACCAGCATGGTCTTTCTACATTTTTACTATCTTAAGATTAGAATTCTATAAACTCATTCAACTATCTTCCTTTACTCTATTACTCTTGGCACTCAATTAAGACCATTGAAGTCAACTGTACTTTTTACTTTCACATTCTCAAATAAGAACTTAAGATTACAAAATGTGCATAAACGTGTAAAATAATTGTCATTTAATATATCTGGAGAGATGAGACTTCTATTATCAGAATTTACATGAGGATAAATATTATGAATCAAACTTTCTTTTAAAGTCAAATGACAAGAAAATTCAAGTCCTGTGCATTGTTTTAAAGTCTAATGAGAACATTTCATGGGCGACCAGTATTGGCAATCTAGAGAATTTTAAATATTGGATATGGGACAATAGAGGAAAACATGAAAATTTCAGATGTCTCCTATCTTACAAAAAGTTATCAACCCGTCCAAGCCACTCCCTATGTGCCAGAAAATGATCTGGCATAAACCAGTCACGTCAATAGAGGAGGTCACAGTGAAATTTGTGTTATTAACACTTCTAAACTTCTACTTTTCCAAGAATAGAAGCAATTTGTTTAACAATTCCCTCTCCCCCAAATCCTTAAACTCAGTATCATAGGCACAGAAAATAAGCAAATCTGGGATGTTCTCCAACAGATAAGCAATAGCACAGATATGTTATTCTCAAAAATACTGTCTAGATATTCTCTCCTATATAATCAAATGCTCAGTGGCCACACTTTTAAGTCCGCATTAGCTGACATTGAATGCATTTATTATGCCACAAATCCATCCAAGCTTCCTTTTAGGTGTTTTTTAATATGTCCAAGAGATGATACCTGCTTCAGATTTATTTAGGGGTATTGACCTATAAGGACATCAACTCCCATTTTTAAGGTTAGACTAACTATTGTGGGTGTACTGAAGAAAAAGGACAGGAAAAAAAGTAAATCACAACAAACCTCTTTAGGTCAGTTAAAGGCCATATCTCTAGCTGGGATATTAAAAAAAATTAATCTCACCAGCCCCACACTCTAAAAGTTAATGCCACTAATAACAATCAACAGCAGGAAAAATTAACCTGCCAACAACCAGCCCACTCATGTAACTCAAATACTGAGACCAAAGAAAAACACTACCTACCCACGAACTGTCCCACCCACCCTCAGCAAGGAAGAAAGAAATAATTGCTTAAAAAACAAAATAAGCTCAGTATTTCTTACAAGGATAACAATGGTCCAACTCCTGAGATAACACTCAGAAGGACAAAAGGTGGAGTGAAGGCAATGTCTAGGGATTAAAATCCCACAGTCTTGAAAAACCCTAAGTACCACAAACACACTAAACTTGTCTTTGAATTAGAGAACAAGATATTGCTGCTATTTCTTTTTGTCTTTTGATATATACAACATTTTGTAGGCTCTGCCCTTCAATGTGAAAGCAGGACATTAAAAAAAAAATTGACACTGACACCCAAATTTTTGGGACCATATATATCTTAACTATGAAACCAAGCAGATCTATACCTCCTCCTTCTACAATCAAACCACCTCACAAAAATAAGAAAACTAAAACAATCCAAACATGATTAATTTTGAAAGTCCTTGGAAGTATTAAACCTTTTAGAGGAAAGAAAAAGAAAGAAAGGAGAATAAACAAGAACAAGGTAGGAGGGGGAAAGAAAGAGGGGGTAAAAAAATCAATGGGCCTCTCTTTTATTTGGCGACAAGCAAGTGCAAGAAAGTTCATTTCTAATTTGTTCAGTTGTCTGTCTTTTGCACATCTGCATTCTGGCCAGAAGGGACTTTGAGGTTTTTCTGCAGCACATGAGCATCTGCGGGCTCTATCCTCTTATAGTAGTTCTTCTTTGTCTCAATAATTTCAAAGCCAAACTTCCTGTAGAAGTCAATTGCCGACTCATTGCTGATCTGGACATGCCTGAGAAATTAGAGGATATCAGAAAAAAAATTTTAAGGTTTCATCAGCTTTTGAGTATTCCGCAAATAGCTTCATATTGGTTGGAGCTGGAATACTGCAGACATCTGTTAGATTCTCTTCACAATTACTAGTAATCAACAAAGACAAGGTATTCATTTCAGAAAAACTTAGATGACAAATTACACTTTTAACCTGTTACATTTGCAAGACAGCTGGCTGAAGTTAGGAGACTCAGAAATAGGGTTTACTCTTACAATCAACAAAGGGTAAAGTACCCTAGCTAGCATAACATTTTTCATTGCAAGGAGAGAAAGGATTACTGGAATTATAAATGGGTAAATAACCACAGGGATGATTCAAAGACCATATTAACACACGCAGAAAAAAATGACAGAAAAATATTCTATTGGCTCAAATACCTGATTATGCTCTCTTTCTGGTTATAAAAATATGTGCTATATTTTAAAAATAATTTGAGCTTTGTCAGTTACTCCTCAAAACAGCATGACACAATTTAATCTCTCCCAGTGCCAAAGTTAAAATAGGAATAAACTTAATATCAGTATTACCTAGATACTGATACTCTCTGATTGTGATTATTAAACTCTACTACTAATGAGCATGTCACTGAGAACCTTAAACAAAACCCAGAGAGCGAAACAGATGGCATGAGAAACATAGTATTAACAATACTAATTCTTCAATTCTTAAGACTTTGGTTTTAATCTTGGTTTCATCCTTGTGACTTTGGAGCTCCCACCCCAACATAATAAAGCAAAATGAGAATGTTTTATCTCGGGTTCCTGATCTATTACTGAAACAAAACAAAAACTTCATAACCACTACTTCCGTGGTTTTTCCAAAAGGCAATGAAATAGGTAACCAGATTTTAAAGTTTCCAGTAAAGATTTCCATTTTCAACTTGTTAAATTCTTTAGATAAGAACATTAAATATCATTTTACTTACAGATAGATGTTGTCAAAAGTGCCATCTTTTTCACAGATGTTTAAGACATGATTTAACATTTTCGTTCCTATTAACAAGACAGACAACAAATAAGTAATCTTAGAAAAATCAATCTTTACATTACATCTAAATGCCATCTTAACATTTATTGAGTCCTAAAAGAATTTATGAGGTAAACACTACACAACCTGATTTTTGAAAATTTTGTTTTCTCCCTACTATCTACATATGTTGAAAACTGCTAGTAGAAAAGCAGCCTTTACATATAAGCCCTTCCAGAAAAAAGGAAAACAGAAAAAGCAAAAGGGACATTGATGACAAATCTATATAGGGCTTCCAGTTGAATTATGTTAAATAAAGTTATTTTCCACCTTATATAATTCAGTAACTGTTTCCCAACACTCCCAAAAGAAATGGTTTGACTCACTGGGTCAGAAACAGTAATGATGTATTTATGCTTCTTTATACAAATAAAAAACAAAAATAATTTTACCTATTCCTAGTCTTCGGTATGGTGCCAGACATCCTAGTGTCATGATGTAAAGTCTCTTCTGATTCTGTGAATGATCCACCCTACAGCACACTGCACCTACTGCAATATCATTGAAATACGCTGCCATGGAAAATATAAAAATATAAAGTTCAAAAACAGAATAACACATTTTATTGAATCTTCCTCCCCTTCTATAAAGGGCTAAATTATTGTTATCAGCATTAAATTTTATCAGCTACTCTGAATAGCAAAAGCCTCAAAAATTTCCCACATCTTTTTAGGGGTTTAAGCATCCTCTAAATTATGTGAAAATGCACAGACACATACTAAGTAAGAGAAAAGGTATTTAGCATTTTCTTTTAAAATTCAAATATTTTGTCTTCATTTCTTTGATATCTTTCTCAAAACACCTAGATCACTCCCATTTTCTCCCTTGTAAAATAAGGAGATTAAATTAGTTAACTCTGGTCTAATATTAAAAACTAGGGGTCAAGAACACCAACAAAACAAATGAAGGGAGGAGGAAAAAACCGTATCATACCAAGTTTGGCTAGCTCGCCAACCTCCAGCACATCCTTGTAGAACTTGTCATTGTAGCTGACTGGAAAGATGACCTGGTTTAATCTCTTCAACTGTTTAATATTGTGTGGTGTCACATCTCCCAGCTCGATCCGGCTACTGGAACAAACCAAAATGTACTCAATAAAATATAATTAGCTTCATTTGTTCAGATAAACATACGATACCAAGTCTTTTTCACATGATCAATAGATAAATCCAATCTTTCAGAGTGACTTTATATTCCTACAAGGATTACCATTTATAAGATTCTGCCAGTCATTCTATCCAGATTCCATTTGTTGCATTTGTACAATTATATATTTAGAGACAAATGTGGTAAACTACAAATACTCAGAAGGCCAGAGTAATAATCTATATAAATGTCAAAATCTTCCTTGTAGTTTACAGTTTTTAGACTTCTATTACTGACACGAAGGACTGATGATACCAAATATTGGCAAGGGGGTGGCAAATGGCATTCTTAAACACTGCTAGTGAAAATGTCAATAGTATCTCGGGAACACAATCTAGAACTATATATCAAAAAGCCTAAAAGGTACATCTTCTTTGTCCAAGTAATTCTATTCTAGAAATTTATTCTGAGAAAATAATCCAAATGGACAAAAACTATATATGTTGAACTAGGAACCACCACATGGGGGTGGCGTTCAAAATCCAGGTTCCTGGACCTCACACCCTACACTTTCGGAGGCAGAATCTCTGGCAATGGAACAAAGGAATCCACATGGGGGGGACCTATTTGAAAACCAGTTATCAAGAATGCAACAGTAGCATTTCTGAAAAACCATATGTAATCAAAACAATTGGTTCCATGGGAAAAGGAATTAAAGCTAAAATGATTCAGACTCATAGTAACGAAGTTGTTTTGCCTATAATGCTGTCAACAAAAGGATTTTTTTAATAGCTCAAGTCCATTTCTCCACCATAAGCTAAAGGTTGATCAAATGTGACAAGACAAACCTGAACAGCATCTACACATATTTTTCTTCCTATTTCCACTAGCACTATCATTAGTAGAGTTGCTTACATACATTATTGGCCTTCTTAAAAATCACAACAGTAGATGATAAAATCCTTTAAAGAAAAGAAGATCAAACTGAAAAATGAGTTGAAAAATAAGACAATCTGATGTCAACCAAGCAGCTGATAATGTGGGTCCTACTCACTGAGTGCTAGTTCCATATCCCAATGGCATTAGTCAATAGCAGGGAAATACAGACAATGCACCCTGAGTAATTACTTGCATCGTACATACATAGGTTTTGAAAACTGTTGGGAGAAATGACTAAATGAGAATATTAATCTTCCCACTTTTAAAATGTTAAAAAAAAAAAATCTAAGTGTCCTCAGTAGAGAACTGCCTAAATAAAGCATGCATGGTATGTTTTTCTTATTATCACAAAAACAGTGATATACTGTTTTGTGGGGCGGAGGGAGGAAAACACAATCTAAATATATATAACATATAATACACAAAATAGCTTTTGTTAATATACACAAAAAGCTTCAGAGCACATACAAAAAATGTGTAGTCAGAATTGTGAGGGGCACCTGGGTGGCTCAGTGGGTAGAGCATGCACTCTTGATCTTGAGGTTGTAAGTTCAAGCCCCATGTTGGGTAGAGATTATACTCATACAATCTTTACAAAAATAATTGTGGGTAATTTAAAAACCACTATTCTCTGAAATATTACAATTCAGATTATTAGAAAATATGAATAAATTATAGTTCTTAGTAAAACAAAAACTTTATTACATACCATTATACTCATTTGGAACTTCAGCCTTCCTGCCTCAATTATTTCATTTTTATTATTTACTGTGACCAACCACTCTCGCATATCTTGGATGTTTTCTTAAAATCTGAGTATGCAGTTTCTTTTTTTTTTTTTTTTTTTTAAATTTTTTAATGTTTATTTATTTTTGAGAGACATAGAGGCACAGCATGAACAGGGGAAGGGCAGAGAGAGAAGGAGACACAGAATCGGAAGCAGGCTCCAGGCTCTGAGCCATCAGCTCAGAGCCCAACGCGGGGCTCGAACTCACAGACTGTGAGAACATGACCTGAGCTGAAGTCGGCCGCCCAACTGACTGAGCCACCCAGGCGCCCCTGAGTATGCAGTTTCTTAGTGACCACACAAATTGTTGAGATGCAAACACCACAGTAAAAAAAATAGAGATTTCTCTGTTACGCCCTTTTCTAATTTTTAGACATATAAATAAATATGGGTAAATATGGCCTCTCCTAAGTATTTTACAACTAAAATGAATTCCCTTTGTGAGATTCAGGTGTTCTTTAATTAGGTTTGATCTCCCTAGGAACAACTCCCCTCCGCACCCTGGCTTTGTCTTCTACAACGCTGAAGGAAATAACATTTTACCCCAAGTCTTTTTCTGATCAAAACCTACTTATTAGTCTCACTTACCCACCATCTACCACTCACAGGTTTTTTTATTGGTAGATACTGCTATGCTGTAAAGTATAGAATCATTAAAATACAGGGATCACATCTTACCTACACCATTCTTTTTTAGAAAAAGGATTTCTCCCATAGTTAATACATTATCTCACATATCTATTTTCTTCTTTTTTCTTTGGTAAAAACATTTAAGTTCTACTCTCAGCAAGTTTCAATTATACACACAGTGGTATCAACTATACTCAACCTGTTATATGTTCGATCCTCAGACTTTATTCATTTACAGCTGAAAGTCTACACCTTTCTAACAACCTCTTCCTATTCCCCCCACCCTGGCAACCTCTCATCATCTACTCTGTTTCTACAACTTTTTTTTTTTTTTTTTTTCTTTCAGATTTCACATATAAACGATACCACTGTCTGTCTGTCTGGCTTAATTTCACTTAGCAGAATGCTACTCTTTCACTGAGTATAGCACCCCAAATTGAGTATAGTAATTATCCACTGGAATCAAAGAGTCAGTCTCCTTATTTTAAAACAATCATTGAAAAACAACATTATGAAGTCTAATAGTAAACAATAAAGAAAAACTTAACCTAGGAAGCCAAACTCCTAAATTATAAGTGAAAGAACACAAATTTTTAAAAGTTTAAGAATGATTTCTAGGTGGGGCGCCTGGCTGGCTCAGTCGGCAGAGTATGCAACTCTTGATCTTGGAGTTGTGAGTTTGAGCCCCACATTGTGTGCAGAGATTACTTAAAATACATACATACCTAAATACTTAAAAGAAAAAAAAAGAATGATTTCCAGGTAATCACCACACTTCAAGTATCTTTATAATTTTTAAAATAATAAAAACCAGGTATTTCTTGATTTCATACAAAAGGAAAAGGTGTTTAGGTACAATGTGCTAGAATTAAGCTAAATAAAAGTTAACTACTAAAAAAGTTTCCAGTAGACTAGGCAGAACAAGCCTAAATACAGAACACTGTATTAAATCACTAGGAAATAGGCAGCTTAATCTTTCCCTCCCTAATCGAAAAATAAATAAATAAAATACATGTCTTGATTAAAAAAAAAAAAGTCCATCACCATAGAAATTACTTAGGAGGGGCGCCTGGGTGGCTCAGTTGGTTAAGTGGCCGACTTCGGTTCAGGTCAGGATCTCATGGTCTGTGAGTTCGAGCCCCGCATCAGGCTCTGTGCTGTCAGCTCAGAGCCTGGAGCCTGCTTCAGATTCTGTGTCTCCCTCTCTCTTTCTGACCCTCCCCCACTCATGCTCTGTCTCTCCTGCTCTCAAAAATAAAGCATAAAAAAAATTAAAAAAAAAAAATTACTTAGCAAGTAAAAATCCTGTAAGACTACTACCAGAAATAAGGTTCATGTATATAGTCTCCCTATATTTTTCTGTGTGTATGTTTTCAAAACAGAATTGGTATACCATGAATATTGTTTGGTAGTCGTTTAAGAAGTATCTATTAAATATAGCTTTGTCGGCAAAATTCACCTTCAAACATAGTTTAACTTTCACGAATATGATATGTCTGACTGAAATGGAATACTTCTGTAATCTTGATCACTTAGCTCTGAATTATTTTAAGATGTGTATATTCTTAATATATCAGAGTAATAGGAACTTGTAAATATAATTTAGCAAAGAAGGTGTAGTATCAAAAGCATAGAATGCTATGCAGAAATGTTAAGTGAGAACATGAATGTAAACAATAAGCTTTAGAAGTTAAAAGAACTTCTAAAGTAAGTCAAAAGGAATTCCAAAGACTCTATTAGAAAATTAAACAGAGTTTCCATGAATTCTGTGAATTTGAAATTTTCTGAAGTTTTAATGAACATAATAGTTGCCTATTCAAAGCATGTACCAGGTCTATTTCAATAAATATTTGAACACCTATGGGCTAAAACCTGGAATGCAAAGGAGTTTATACCTAGTAGGAAATACAGGTGTGTGTATATATTTATCACACATATTAATACACATTACACATAAACGCATATATTACACATATATACATAATTAGGTATATATACAAAATACAGTATCTTAATAATAGCACTTGCACAGAGAATACAAAAGTAATACTAGAATGAAAGTGATCCTGGTAACAGATGTGAAGGGTGACTAAGACTTTGTTCTGTGGGAAGGTAAGAAACGAATTCTAAGGAGAATGTAGAACATGAACAAAATAGCAACGATGTATTCCCCAAACCACAGGCAGTCTGATTTGGTAAAGCAAAGCGGACTGTGTGATGGTCTTCCTCACTACTACACTGCCTGCAGAAATGGCAGCCATCTCCTATTTGGCATCATGGCCACTCATAGACCTTTGGTGAAGCCCAAGATGGTTAAAAAGTGGACTGAGAAGTTCATCTGGCACCAGACAGACTGATGTGTCAAAATTAAACACAGCTGGCGGGAACTCAGAAGCACTGATAATAGGGTGCAAGGGCCAGATCTTGCTGCCCAACACTGGTTATGGGAGCAACAAGAAAACAGAGCACATGCTGCCCAGTGGCTTCTGGAAGTTCCTAGTTCACAATGTCAAGGAGCTGGAAGTGCTGTTGATGGGCAACAAATCTTATTGTGCAGAGATTGCTTACAATGTGTCCTCCAAGAACTACAAAGTCATTGTGGAAAGAGTAGCCAGCTGGCCATCAGAGCCACCAATCCCGATGCCAGGCTGTGCAGCAATGAAAATGAATAGGCAGCTTATGTGCATGTCACATTTGTATTAATAAAACCACAAAACTACAAAAAAAAGAGGGGGGAGATTCTGGGTGGATCAGTCAGGTAAGTGTCTGACTTTTGACTTCAGCTCAGGTTATGATCTCCAGGTTTGGGAGATTGAGTTCTGTGTCAGGCACTGCGTTGACAGCGTGGAGCCTGCTTGTGATTCCTTCTCCCTCTCTCTGCCCCTCCTTCACTCATGCTCGCTCTCTCTCAAATAAATAAACTTAAAAAAAAAAAAAGTGTGCTTTGTGCAAATATGGAAGCTGGGATTGGAGAGGAGGAGAACCCATTTTATGAGGGGCTCGCACATCAAGATGGTACTTGCCGGTCTTCTCTACCTACACTTGTTCTCTAGATTGACCTAAATACCATAATATTATGGCTTTAATGCTGCCATCTTCCAAATCTCTCTCTGGCTTAGAGGTCACTTCTGAACTCCAAAGCATCTGTAGCAGACAACTCAAATTAAACATATCCAAAACCAGACCTCTGATCTTCCTTCCCAAATCTGCATCACCTGCAGCTTTCTCTGTTGATAGCCTCTTTATCCTTGGCTGCAGGTAACTCTCTTCCCTCCTTTAAATCTTTATTTAAATGAACCCCCCCCCCAAAGCTTATTCTGACAAACCTGTTTTTATTTCTTTATAATATTCCGGATAGGCTTTCTTATCAATCAGGATTATGTTTAGCCTCGAACAAAGTTTCAAAGTATTCCTTCTTACTCTTCAGTTCTGTCAATGTTTGCTTCATGTATTTTCAAGTTATATATTAACAGCATAAATACATGGGACTGTTATGAGTTGATGAATTGCTCCCTCCCTGTCTTGAAGTCTGCTTTGTTCATTAACACAGACATACTGCTTTCTTCTAATCATTGTGGCGTCATGTATCTTTACCATCTTTTACTTTCAACCTCTCTGTATCCTTATATTTAAAGTCTCTTTTGTGAACAGCATATACTTTAGAGCATTGTTCCTCTAATTTGACAACTGGAGTATTTTGTGTTGCTATGCAATTCTTTAAATATTATGCAATGTGTATGTATTACTTTTACTTATTAAAATAGCATGAAAGAAAAAAAGGGAAAATGTTACCACATTTAGTCATGCTAATCCTCTTCTGTATCGTTCCAGTTTTAGTGTATGTGCTGCCGAAGCAAGCACTTGGCAACTGGAGTATTTGGTCTGTCCAGATTTAATATAATTAGTGATGTAATCTATTCAAGTCCACCAGCTTGCAAATTTTCTGTATGTATCTACTCTTAGTGTTCTTTATTTTTCAAGACTTCTGGGGGGATCAATTTTCATTTTTAGCTTTTAAAAAGAGTTTTAGGGGCCCCTGGATGGCTCAGTCAGTTAAGTCTCTGTCTGACTCTTGTTTTTACAAACATGTTATAATGATAGTTTTCAAGATACAGATACATCACCCCAAAAATCTCTCTCATGACACTCTAGGTAACCATTAGTGTTTTCTGTTCCCCCTATCTTTGCCTTTTCAAGAATATCACTTAAATGGAATCACATAATACATAGCCATTTGCTTGCCTTTCTTCATTCAACATAATGCTTTTGACATTTACCACAGTTTTATCGACAGTTCATTCCTTATTATTGCTGAATAGTATTCCATAGTATGGATACACTGTGGTTTATACTTTTGTTGAAAGACATTTAGGTTTATAGTTATTGGAGATTATGAATAAAGTTGTTATACACATTTCTCTATAGGTTCTTGTGTGAACATAAATTTTTAATTGCTTTTGAATAAATACCAAAAAGAGGTAATGCTGGATTATAAATGGACCAGAGTTCCAGTTGTTCTGCATCCAGAATTTGGCCCTATCAAACCTTTAAAAATTTCACTCTTCTAATAGGTGTATAGTAACATTTCATTGTGGTTTTAATTTGCAGATCTCTGAACAACAAACGATCTCAAGCATGTTTTCATGTATTTCTTTGCCACTGATAGAACCTCTTTGGTAAAAGAGCTGCTCAAATCTTTTGCCTGTTAAAAAAAAATTGGGTTTTGTGTATTATGAACACAAGTCTTTTGTAAGTTAGTATACTGCAAATAATCTGAGGCCCATTCCCCACCTTCTACATCTTTCTCATTAATTTTTCTCATATTTTTTCTTTTTTACTGTTTATTTTTGAGAGAGACAGAGTGCAAGTGGGAGAGGGGCAGAAAGAGAGGGAGACACAAATTTGAAGCAGGCTCCACGCTGTCAGCACAGAGCCCGATGTGGGGCTTAAACTCACCAACAGGAAGATCATGACCCAAGCTGAAGCAGGACACGTAACCTATTGAACCACCCAGGCGCCCCTATTTTTCTCTTAAACAGCCTCGAGGTATAACTTATATATCATAAAATTCATGTTTTTTTCTCCTTAGAGTTTATTTAGAGAGAGCGAGAGCATGAATGGGGAAGGGGCAGAGAAATAGAATCCCAAGCAGGTGCCATGCTGTCAGTGTGAAGCCCAACACAGAGTTCAAATTCACGAACCCTGAGATTGTGACTTGAGCCAAAACCAAGAGTTGGATGCTTAACCAACTGAGCCACCCAGGCACCCCTAAAATCCATATTTTAAGAGTACGATTCAATGATTTTTAGACTATTTCCAGATCTGTGCAACCATCACCTCAATTCAGCTTTAGAACATTCACATCACACCCCCAAAATCCCTTGCGCAAATCTGAAGCAAATGTCCTTTCCTACCCAATGTCAGCCACTAAATCTACTTTCTTTCTATAGATTTGTCTTTTCTTGACATTTCGTATAAATGGAATCACACAATAAACCCGATCTTTTGCACTGCACTTCTTTCATGTAACATGTTTCTGAGGTTCATCCATGATATAATGTGTCAGCAGTTGAACAATATTCCATTGTATGGATATACCACATTTTGCTTAAGCTTTCACCACTTAATGGCCATTTTAATAATCTTTACTTCATGGCCATTATAAATAATGCTGTTATGAATATTGTGTACAAGTCTGTGTGTGGACATAGCTTTAGTTTCTCTCTGGTAGAAACGTAAAAATGAGATTGCTGGGCTGTATGGCAAATATGCTTAATTTTTTAAAGAAACTGCCTGTGATAGGTAGAATAATGACCTCCAAAATATGTCCATGTTCCAATCCTAGGAATCTTTAATACATTATTTTACATGGAAAACATACTTTGCAGAGGTGACTAATACCTTGAGATGGGAAGATTAACCATGGCTATCTGGGTGTGCCCAATGTAATCACAGAGGTCCTTAAAGGTATAAGCTAACAGAAGCAAAAGCAAGAGATTTCAAGATACTACACTGCTGGCTTTGAAGATGGAGGGCCACAAAACGACAAATGCAGGTGGCCTACAGAAGTTGAAAAAGGCAAGGAAATAGGTTCTTCTCTAGAACAGCTATAAGAAATACAATGTTGTATTAATTTCCTAAAGTCGCCTTAACGAATTATCACTTGGTGGCTTAAAACGGAAATTTATTCTCTGAAAGTTACAGAATCTGGAAATCCAACATCAGGCCAGCAGGGCCATGCTCTCTGGATTTGGACTAGAATCCTTCCTTGCCTCTGCCGGCTCCCGGTGGCCTCAGATGTTTCCTGGCTTGTGGCAATAACAATTAATGCATGCCTCCAACTTCACATGGCGTTCTGTGTGTGTATCCCCTTCCCCTCCCTTTAAGGACAATGGCCATTGAATTTATGGCCTACCCTAATCGAGTATGACCATCTTAATTACATTTGCAAAGACCCTATTTCTAAATAAGGTAATGTGTCAAGGTTCCAAGTAGACATGAATTTGGGGGGGGGGGTACTATCTAAAATTACCATTCATACTAACACCTTGATTTTAAGCTCAGTAAAATCCATTCAGATTTTGACCTCAAGAACTAAGGTAACATATTTTTTTTAATTTTTTAATTTTTATTTTTGAGAGAGACAGAGTGAGTGGGAGAAAGGCAGAGAAAGAGAGGGAGACGCAGAATCTGAAGCAGGATCCAGACTCTGATCTATAAGCACAGAGCCTGACACGGGGCTCAAACTCACAAGCCGGGAGAAAATGCCCTGAGCTGAAGCTGGACACTCAACCAACTGAGCCACCCAGGTGCCCCCAGATTCGTGTTGTTAAGCCATTAAGTTTGTAGTAATGTGTTATAGTAGTAACGGAAAACAATGCTAAACTGTTTTCTAAAGTGGCTGCATCATTTCCATTCTACCAATAACAGCTTCTCCGCATCCTCACCAACACTTTTTATTCTCTTTATAGCCATTCTTTTAGTGTGAAGTGATAATCTCATTGGATTTGCATTTCTCTAAGGACTAATACTGTAGAACATCCTTCTTTATGGTTATTAGCCATTTGTGTATCTTCTTTGGTGAAATGTCTATTTATGCATTTTTGTCTCTGGTCCAGGCCTGAGAAGAAACCTATAATTTTAACATTAATTAATAAAAGAATTCCCATTTTTATATTGGATTACCTATCTTACTGAGTCGTAAGAGTTCTTTGTATACCATATTATATATATAAATTTATATATTTACATATTCTGAGGACAAGCCCTTTATCAGATATATAATTTGCAACGATTTTTGCTCAAATTTTGGCTTATCTTTTCATTCTAACAGTGTGCCATGTTAATATAAACTGTTACTAATAGGAGGAACTGGGAATTCTCTGCACCATCTTCACAAATGTAAAGCTAAAAACTATTCTAAAGTAATTTTGTTTTTTAAAAAAGAAGAAGGAACTATCAGATTAAGAGATGATGAGGGGGTGCTTGGGTGGCTCAGTTGGTTAAGCATCTAACTTTGGCTCAGGTCATGATCTTGCAGTCCATGAGATACAGTCCCATGTCAAGCTCTGTGCTGACCGCTCGGAGCCTGGAGTCTGCTTTGGATTCTGTGTGTCTCTCTCTCTGCACCTTCCCCACTTGAACTCTCTTTTTCAAAAATATATAAATATTAAAAAATGAAAAAAATGATGAGATATTTCAGTCAATGAAAATGTGTGGACCTGTTTGGATTTTGATTTGAAAACGTCATTTATAAGACAAATGAGAAAAAGCAAATACAGACTGGGTGTCAGATCATAAGATGATATTAGATATAACAATATAGAAGAATTACTTTTTTAAAAAAGTCCTTCCATGATAAAGATTCATACTATAGTATTTACAGACAGAATGGAATAGTATGTCAAGAATTTCCTTTGAAGTACTTTAGCAAAAAAGGAAAAAAGGAAAGTATTAATCAAAGATGAAAGAACATGAGAATTAATACTATATATTGGAATTAAATGCATTGAGGGCTCAACACACTATTTACTTTTGTAGAGGTTTGAAAATTTCCGCAACAAAAAATAAAACAAACATACATTACTTATTACATAAGGAACTATAAGCTGTAGTATTTTGCATTTATGTTGTGTTGTAGCCAATTTTGTCCAAGAAAGAACAAAGATTTTTGATACTAAAACTCATAGTAGAAAGCATTTGGCGCTTTATTCTCTACTACTTAAAAGGAGTAAAAGGCAAGAATTTCAAACCTTTAACAAACCACGACCCCTCGATTTCCAGCCGTACCAAGCCTTCAGTGTGCAGAAAAGAAGCTGAATGAGAGCTGGATGAAAATGAGCCTTCCATTCTGGTGTAGGCTTCCTCTTCTAAATTCCTAAGTCTCAGGATAGCCTGTTGTACTTTCTTGCTTTTGGTGTAAAATGGCCTACATGTTCTGACATTTTTTTCCCCATTAAAACTACTGTCAAACATTTTTTTGGTGAGATGCATCATTGAAAAATTATTTACATAATGTATTAAAAATGTTTTTTATGTTTATTTTTGAGAGGTGGGGAGGGGCAAAGAGAGAGAGGGATACACAGAATCTGAAACAGGCTCCATCTGAGCAGTCAGCACAGAGCCCCATGCAGGGCTCTAACTCACGGCTGTGAGATCATGTCTTGAGCAAAAGTCGGGCACTTAACCAATGAAGCCACCAGGCTCCCCTGTAAATGAAAATGTAGTTTAAATGCTACCTAATGTGATTACAAGCAATGTTGGTGTTAAGCAGATAAAAACAGATAGTAGAGGGAATGCACCCGGAGTTCTTCCATTAATTTAATTCATAAAGAAAAGTTCCCTCTTGTAACACATCACTTTGAGAGTTATTTCCTGAAATAAAAATACTGCATAATATAAATCCTCTGATTATGTGAACATTATCACATTACCAAGAATATCACAGTGAGGGGTGCTTAGGTGGTTCACTAGGTTAAGCGTCTGGCTCTCAATTTCAGCTCAGGTCATGATCTCAAGGTTCATGAGATAGAGCCCTACACTGACAACAAGGAACCTGCTTCAGATTCTGTCTCTCCCTCTCTCTGCACCTCTCCTGCTCACGCACGTTTTCTCTCTCTTCCTCAAAAAAAAGTATCGTAGTGAATTAGAACATCTAAAAACACAACTACTAAAAGAAACGCTTGAATTTTAGGGTAAGTGAATAGGAGCCCATAAAGAAGTCTGAGAAACAATTTTCAAGACAGGAGGGATAAAGTCTGGAGAAGCAGTGTCACAAAATCCGAGAATGCATTCCAAACCTGGCTGTATACCAGAATCACCTTGCCAGTTAAAAACTCAGATTTCCACATCCCACCATGGACTCTTTAATAATTAAAGCTCCTTATGTTAACCACACAAATTTAACACCCACCTAAATTAATAAACTTCCTACTGCAGGTGTGTACATTTCCATATCCAAGAATTCCAGTGAGGGAAAAAGAGGCTAAATATGGTCACAGAGAAGTGGATTTCACATAAAATGTGGAATCATTTTCCTTATGTAAACAGCATATTACACTATAGCTAGTATCAAGAGCTAGTCTCAAATCCAAATCAGCCTGACTCTTGAAACCTGTTTTTTAATCACTATACTGTTTACTTTGGGTAAGAGTTCAATGTAATTTAACAACAGAAACTAACTTATCAGTTTAGGACTTCTATTCTGCAGATAAGCCTCAAATTCCTAGACTGAAAGTCAAATCTGCTACATCTAGTAGACTCAATAGTTTCTTGTTTTTAAGTTGGTTGCTAATATTTAAATCAGAAGTGTTTACATAAAGCCTACATTTCTTGTCTTTTTTTACTCATTTACCTTATCTGACTATTCCTGCTGGCACTAGTTTATAACCCTAACTGTATAAAATTGAATACAGTAGTAATTAAACAAACTGAATTATTCTGTTGGCTCAAAAAAATCATGTGACATGTTATTTTTTGTTTGTTTGTTTTTCAAATCCGTAACAAACCCCAGTGTTTCTTCATAACAAAAATTTTAGAATAAGGATCTAAAAAGGGGGGGTATGTGTGAATGATATAGCAAAGGGGCCCTTGTATATCAAGTCCCTAGATTTGGAACACAGTTACTGGCCTCCTACTTTATACAGCCCATTAGTTATTTATTTGTATCAACCCCACAAGATGAATCTGTTACTCTGTCAAATCTTATACCATCTTTGCCCTTAAAATATGGTAGCAGAAAACCTTTTAAAAAAAAAATTTATTTTGAGACAGAAAGAAAGAGAAAGCATAAGCAGGGGAGAGGCAGCGAGAGAGGGAGATAGTGAACCTGAAGCAGGCCCCACACAGTCAGTGTAGAGCCCAACAGGAGGCTTGAACTCACGAACTGGGAGAGCATGAACTGAACCGAAAGTCAAACGCTTAACTGACTGAGCCACCCAGGCGCCCCTATGGTAGCAGCAAAACTTTACCTGTGGCTTAAAACAAACACTGTGCCACAATGAGATAATGCATATTAATTATTTAGCACAGCAATATCAGATAATAAATACTCAAACGTTTTTAAGCTATTAAAAGTAATGCCAATTATGTCCATAATTATAAAACCAAAATTTAGTGGCAATATTCTGGAGGACCACAAGATGGAGATATGACTACACAAAAGTAGGCCTTTCTCTACAAAGTCTGACTTTTTAAGTTACATTGCAGAAAAAAAGTGAAGAACTGTATACAGAAAGCTTAAAGCCTAACCATTTATATTTTAAATGAGTACTGAGTACACTGTAGCACAAAATTGTAACTGCTTGGTCATTTTTTGTGCAGAGTGTTTGATCTAGAAGGGAACTTAGAAGCCACTGGGTCCATTCCCTTTTACATCAGATGATGGAACTGAAGCCCAGAGACAGATTACCTGTAGTTTATACAACTAATTATCAATAAAGCCAGAACCAGGCCTATGTCTACACATTACCATCATAGTGCAAGTTCGGCCACCCAAATGACTCCCCTCAACGGAGTCCTCTTTACCCCTCAAGGTTGAGAGAGAGAAATACCAAACCTGGGAACACTTACCTAAGGTGTACTGATAAAAGGGTTTGGCATAAAACCTGGGCTGACGGTAGGGTCTTAGCTAGCATTAATCTAGTTCTAAACTCTTGCCTTCAAGTAAACTAGATGAAAGATAAATTCCTTTAACTTACAAGTCCACTGAGCATTTATCAAAGCAGGGCTTAAATAGGAATTGCTCATGAGGTCTCAACCTATCATCCTGCTGAGATTTTCACCTCGTCTGAACTATATGATACTGTTTGTACCCTTCCAAGGCACAGTACCTCTGTACTGCTCTAAACGTTTATTTTTATACCTTACCTCTTCTACTGAACTATAAGACTTAGGGCAAGACCTCAAATATTTCAAGGAATTGATTAATTACTTCCAGTAAGTCCAAGAATCTCCAGGCCCTTAATGTAACTGATGTGCTCTTTCTCATCTAGATTTTAGAGCAGTTTCTCAATCTTAGTACTGCTGATATTCTTTCTGGGCCGGATAAATCTTTGTTACGAGGGGCTTTGCAGAGCACTGTAGGATATTCAGCATCATCTCTAGCCTCTACCCACTAAATTTTCCACCCCATTGTGACAACCCAAAATGTCTCCAGCCATTACCAGATACCAGGGGTAGAAGGTTGGATCCTGGATGAGACTCACTGTTCTAGAGGTTTCGCAGGTATCAAAAAAGTGGTGGTGGGTGGATTAGGTCTGTGAGCAAGAAAGAAATGTGAACGCAAGAATCAAATGTACAAAAATCTCAGCAATTATTTGCTGGAATACTAGAAGTGCTAAACACACATCAGAAGTGCTAAACACACACCTACTTAAACAACCTGAAATAAAGTAACTTAAATAACCTGAAAATAACCAAATTACCCTTTGAAAAAATTTTCCATGACCATTCATCCATACATTCAATTAGGAGAGCTCCTTTCCAGCTATGGCTCTTCCTTTACTACCTCCTAAATGTTTTTACTTCCAAATCTCTGAATCCAAGCACATATTTCCAACTGCTTACTAGTTATCTCTACAGGAATCTCAAATTCAGCACATTGAAAACTGAACTCATCGTTCTCTATATGAAATTAGAACACATATCTCTATCCTCTATTTTTCAGAATAGTCCCATCACCCATCCAACGTAAAAAACTTAGTTTTAGATGTACTCTTACATCCCATTTTGATCCCTGTTAATTCTGCTCCCCAAATATTTCATATCCTGTTTCTACCTATACCCCTTCTCTAGGCAGTATGCTTCAGAGTATTATTTTGACACAAATTCAAATAACCTAATGAAGGGAAATAAGACTATAATGAAGGAGACAAAGTCACCACAATGCAGTCAGAATAATCTTTTGAAAATACAAATATGATCACTTTATTTTTAAAAGATCTTTTAATAGCTGCATATAACCTGCCACATAAAATTTGAATAGCACTGCATTTAAAGCCCTCATCACCTAGCTATGGCCACTGGCCTCCCCCTCCCTCTCTCCCACCATTTTTTGGCCATATAAAACTACCCAAAAATTCCAGAACCCACCAAGCTTCCTTTTCTTCTTGGTTCACCTCTGTAATGGTTTTTTTTCATTAGTAAACTAAAAACACTATACTTATAAATATATTAGTAGACTACGGAAATTGTCTTAGAGCTATTGTGAGGATTGAGAATCTATGGTCTGGTATTGGGTACCTATTAAAAAAAAAAAAAAAAAAAAAAAGTAAAAGTGCCATGAGGGAGAGGGATGAGAGAGCAGGTCTCAAAGGGCAGACATAAGAGCAAAATGAAGAAAGCAACTTAAAAGAGAACAGTTTAAATATGACCCATGATTCCAAAATTTTGTTTCTTGGTATCATAGAAAGAGCTGATAAGAGACCAGGGATGGCAAACAAGTGACACACATGCCATACCAGTCATGGTAGATATTAATAGTCAATGACATCACTTTTTTTTTTGGCAATCTGGAAATTCATCAAAGCTATCAGCAGATTCAATACTGATAAATACTATCAACAGATTAGAAGGGGCACATGAATTTCAACCTTTGGTTGTTCCTGTTCAGGTTCAAGCTGTTCTTTTTAAAGACAAAGAAACCAACCAAGTGCCAGAGGTCAAAAAACCTACTAGTGACCCTACTACTAACTATTGTTAGTGGCGCACTGAACTATGAAACACGGTTGCTTTTAGTTCAATGCTTGTTGCATTAAAGTATGTCTCCTTTATGAGAAGAAATTATGCTATGAACAGTAATCTATACAGATTGGAGGGAATCCAAGTATATCTTTAAATATTTTTTAGTTTTTTGGAAAGAGAAATAAGAAATGTTTATTTTTATTATTTTTTTTTAAAGAAATGTTTAAAATACTGCTAAGTACAATTCTCTTGCTTACACTAGTTTAACAAGCTCTGTAAAAAATTTCTTCTCATATTCTACGTGCTAAACTCTTATCATTCTGACAATATTTACTAATTTGAATGTCTGAAACCCATTTTCTAAAGAATACTATGTTTGACTGTTTTGTAATTTGAAGTCAAAACACAATCAATATCCAGATTAAGAACTGATAAGCTATACAAGTAACAGGTAAGTCACAAAGATATACAAATGGCCAGTAAAAGTGGATAATGTCCAACTTGACTAAGTAATCAAAATTAGCAGTAACAAAAAAAGATGGGGAGAGAAATAACATTTATCTAATTAGCAAAGTAAAACTAGAGTTAAGGCTATTATGTGAATATGTCCCCAAATCCAACTTGTAAAGAAATTCTTATTTCTATCATTTTACAAATGCTCAATGCCACTCATTCCAGAAGAAGGTAATTTAATTTATACCACCGATGGATGAAACGTCCTCCTCCGTTTCCTTAAGTTTTCTGCAAGTGCCCCTCCCCTTCCCCATTAGCCCTCGGAGAAGAAAAGGGCACTCTCACACACTGTTGGCAGTATGAATTGCCACTATCTTTCTAGAGGTCAGTTGGCAACAAGTATCAGAGATTTAAAAATGCCAGCACCTTCTGATCCAAAAAAATCACTTCTAGGGAATTATCCAAAAGAAGTAAGAATGTGTATCAAGTAGTTTTATAAACAAGCATTTACTGCCGTACTATCGAGGACTCAGAAAGCCTCTGGACTTCAAAAACAAGGGTCTTCCACTAACAGCTTCAGCCAAGATAGAGGCAGAATTACAGGTCACCCTAGCTCAGGAAAGGCAAATGCATACTTTCAATTATCCCTTCTCCATCCATGGCAGACAAAGTAACTGGATTATAATATTTTAATCTAAAACCAAGAGTGGCCTCAGAATCCTTCACCAGAGGCATAACCAGTCATACGCTATCTGTTGGCCCACAAAACTGCCCACTTACTGTTTAGAAACTCCATCTGAAAACTGGATCCTAAGGAAAGAGATCATGTTTTACACAATTTTTTTTTCAGAGTCTAGCCCAGCACTGTCCAAAATAAACACAATTAGTGTCACGGATGTAATTTAAAAATTTCTAGTACCTACATGAAACCAATTCAACGTGTAATCAAAATAAAAATTATTAATTTCCCTTTTTAAAAAAATCTTTTTTTATACTAAGTCTTTTACACTGTGCATCTCAATTTAGATGCTAATTTTCCTCTCAAATATTTTATCTATATTTACATTTCACAAAATTTATAGTAGATTCACATATCCAGGTTGTTTCAAACATACCTAAAACTTGCCCAACAACTGACTTTGAGTATCAGTTTTTAAATTTAAAATTCTAATTAAAATTTAAAATTTAGTTTCTCAGTAACACAAGGCACATTTCAACTGCTCAACAGCCAAATGGAGCTAGTCACTACTGTATTAGATACAGGACTAACATTTTCCCAGTAAGTTAGGCAGTGAATGCATATAGAAACTGACAGAAGATATCAGATGAAGAGAAAGCAATGTTCGTGATAGGACTATTACATAATTTTGTAGTTTAAACTGTAATACAATTTTCATTTCTATGATGAAAAGAAAGTTTCTATCAGTTGCAACTGGTATTTTAATGGTTTCTGTAGGCTGTGCTTAAAAAAAGAAAAAGGACAACCAATTAAATAAAGAATTGAGTAGTTTTATCTTTTTAGATGGCGCAAAGCTGGAAGTCATAGCTAATACCTGGAAGAGAAAAATCAGAAGTCAAAAGATTTCCACAGGCCAAAATGGAAAACGTAAGCAAAGTGAAAGTTAATATAGATATTACTTTGGTCTGGCAAAAGCACTATCTTTGAAAGATAATGCTTTATATGGATAACCGTTAAAAATCTTTTTCAACCACGAAATTCTTGATTATTCTTTGTTCAGAACTTTACCAACAACTGTCCACAATTTTGGGAAAAAAATCAATCACAACACTGATGTCAACACAGCATTAGTCACCAGTGCACACATCTGTACTGGTAACAGATCTACTTTTTAAATTATATAATCATTCTATTTAAAGACAGATGCAAACATCTAATCTTATGACTTATGATGTAGTTGTACCTGGTCATTTACACATTGAAAAAGAAATATTTTCCTTTTATTTCTCCCTTATATTGGTTAGGACATTATATTGATTTTCTAAAACAAATTGCAGTACAGGTAGGTTATATTTTATGTGAATTCATCTCAATACAGCAAGAGAACATTGCGAAATATTTTAAAATCCAGTATCTCAATCCACATCCCACAAATTATTGGCTTCACAGAAGCTTGGGAATAAAAATTGGAAGGTTTACAAAGGTTCCTGAATTCCTTCAGCCTCACTGCCTGTCCCCCAACAAAAACAGCAATACAACCTTTAAAAAAAAACCTGTTTTACTGAAGTATAGAATTTGTATGGTAAAGAGCACAAATCTTGTTCACAGTTCAATGATTTTTCAAATATACGTACACATCCATGCAATTGATATCCGAGGTAAAGATAGAGAATATTTCTAGCACTTCAGAAAATTCTCTGTGCTCCTATCAGAGATAATCATTATTCTGAGTTCTTCAACATAGATTCTTTTGACTGCAGAATCTTTAATTTTAATATTTTAATTAGTAAACTACACTGTTCTGTATACTATACTTATATCATTGTCATCTACTTTCCCAACTTTACTTTGCACATACTCACATCTTGTTAAAGACATTTTTATTAGAACTATTACCTCTCTGCTACAATCGAAAGGTAAATGAATTTGGTTTTACTTTCTACTATGCTGACTAATTATACTGCCATCTCAATTACGGCTGTGACTTCTTGCTTAAATATCACCTTCCATAGAGAGGAAGGATAGATAAAAATTATCAGCTGACCATCCACTAATTCAAACTACAACATTTCCGGTCCATAAAAACTAGCAGCCTCAGTACAAAGTAAACATCTTGTAATAAATCTCAAATTTCTAGACCATACATATAAATACATGCAGTAATCAAAAACTGGAAATTTATTTACTTTCCTATGGAAGAAAGGCAAATATATGCCGACACAATGGAACGCCTTACTACTCCTACTAATAAAAAAAACTAAGTAAAAACATGAAGAAAAATCAGATAAAAAAGTAACTTTAAAAAGTTTGAAGATGAAAGTGAACATAGGTGACAATATAAAACATTTAAATTGTAGATTGATTCAGAATGAGAAGTTCTTCAAGAGTTGGGACTGTAATGCTGACCACATTGTGCATAATGAGACAAATTTTTGAACTCAAGGACCTTATAAATAATGTCTATTATCTTCATTTGTTCAGTGCCTTAAGTCAAGACTTAGAGAAGTGTAAAATATTTTAAAATCCCATCTTACCTGGGAGTTAGTTGACCTGGGATGCTAAAGGGACTATTCCTGTGAAATCATCTTAAAATTTTACCATTAGGAGAAACACAAGTTTAAGCTCCCAATCACAAGTGATACGAACTTCCTAGACTTAAGGAGTCTTCATTTTGGAGACAGTTGCTGGATTACGGTACCGATTCAAGAACTATAAATTTCCTCTAAATTTGGCCAGTTACTCCTTTCTGGGGATTTGTCACCATCATGTTGTTACACATATCAAATACGATTTTAAATAAAGAAGTAATTGCCTCATGAGTATATTAGCTGAAGGAAGATTGTGAATATTATTATTGTTTGACCCCATTTCTATTGCCAAGTTAGGTATCAGAAAGAACATTATACCCTAGCAAGACAGGGTTAGACCAAGGATTTTGGCTCTAAACACCCAGAATAATTTCTTGGAGGCCTTCCTTTATAAATCCGTGCAGAGTCTCAACCGTGGGAACTATTCAGCCTCATTTTTAGTACTCCTAACAGAACAAAAGAAGAAGTATTGTGCGCTGATGAGAATACAAAAATGAGCAAGAGACAGCGTCCATACTAAAGGGGAAAAAAGAAAAATCTCACTAAATTATATTGAATCATAGACAAAATAGCCAACCTTCCTAGTTCATGATTCAAATACTACAAATACTTCCCATATCTCAATTAGTATCCTGATTGGAACTCTAGAATTTGACGCGAAATAGTGCAAGTATTATGAAAACTTCACTATTCCTAAACTTTAATGTAAAACATAGAATTAAGCATTACAATGAATTTCCAATATTTAAAGCAAAATCAGAGCAGGGAATCATATTACAGACCTAAGGCCAAATTAAACTTCGATCCCACACACATACACACCAAGATAAAATTTAGAGCCTTGTTTTAGGCAGCATGAGGTTATTTCAAAGACTGACTTTAATTTCATCCTCAAAGGCTAAACAGTTTGGACGGCTTCACTAACTCAAAACACAGTTACAATTCTTTGACTACCTATAATAGAAAAAAATCTCAGCTTTGAAAACTGATAAAAGGCAAGCTCCGAAACGGCTTAGATTTAGGAAATATTTTCAAACACTGTTATGTAATTAATATTTTAACAGTATGTAATTTGATAGTAAGGTGACATCATCCAAATGAAAAGAGTTGAACCAATATAAACCCTAATTTTACCCAAGAGGGAAACTGTGAAAGAATATTAATTTTTCTAATCACCTGAAAAAAGCTTCCTAGGAGGAACTAAGAACCCCCTCACAGCACAGGGGCAATAGTGAACTACTGGAGCAATAGCTCCACCTACTGATCAACAATACTTCCTTAAACATTTTGGCACCCCAAGACTATAGAGCTCACGCTCGCTCCCCCTCCTCCACTCGCTCTGACCCAACCCAAATCCAGTTGAGTCACTAGCTCTTAATACTCATCCCCATGCTCTTTATTCCAACTCCTTCTCCCTCCAGAAGGTTCTGCCCAGTTCCCAAGTGTAAATAAGACTAAAAGGTGTCAAGGACCACAGTTCCTAGGGCTGAGCCTGGATCTGAAGAGGACAACCAGATCACTCCACTTGGAGTGGCGGGCCGGGGGTGGCTCAGTCGTCCGCTCCCAGGTAGGAGGCCCAAAGAGCCTCACAAGAGCTTTTTCCCTGTTGCCCCACTCGGCTGCTAGTCTCCGCTCAACCCATACTTGTCCTCCGACCCGAAATCCTAGGTTCCCCGGGTTTTGCCCCTGCTGGCCCTTCAGCCCGCCAAGAGCCCGCGCCGAGCATCCGCCTCCTCAGCTGAGCAGAGAGAAGCCTAGAAATCTCCCTCCGCCGGGTCTTCGCCCGGAGTCTCTCCCCTCCTTCGCAGCCCCTCTTCCCCGCCGGCCGGGCCCTGCCCGGCTGCCCTTCTCACCCTTTCATCTTCCCCGCCTGCTGAGGCCGTTGTTACCACCGATATCAACGCCGTTGTCGTCACCGCCCTGAGCTCTCCGCGCCCTCAGTTCGGGCCACTCAACCCCCACAAGCCGGCCTCCCCGCCTAGGGCAGGGAGCTGAGCGGGTGACGGAGGCCGCGAGAGTCGAGCGCAGCCCTGCGTCTCCAAAGGGGGCGGGGGTGTCTCCCGCCGCCGCGCTGTGCCGCCGCTTCTCCACACGTGCACACCGGGCAATCGACTCCCGCCCGCGGCCGCCGCCACCCAGACCCGCCGCCGCGCCGTGACCTTTCACCCCGCCCCTTCTGCGCGCCGGCGCGCCGGCCGCCTCGCGCGCAGCCGCACTGCTGTTCTGCGTGCACCCTTCCCCCTCCACCTCAGGACCTCCATTTTCCTACTGGGCTGTGGCTTCTGGCGTCATCTTTCTCCTCCCATCCCTTACGACACTACTTGCGGGGCTTGCCCGGTAGGCCCTGGCGGTAAAATCCGGATTTTTCCACCCCTCCCTCTCTTCTCCCACTTTAGCAAGATAAATCTTCCCCGACCCTGTTCTTCCAGTTGGTAGCCTCCAGAATGACCTTCAAACACTACTGTCTCCTAATAGGATTTTATAAAGATGGTTCTTCTAAATGTAAAGAAATCTGTGATAGACTCAAACTAATGAGATATTTTTAACACTAGCGTAATTAACAATTGGCCGGATAATTTGGCTCCCGTCCAGCACGATCCAAGTTTTGGGGTCACGTGACTGCCTGGGATTAAGCCTAGGATTTCACCCGCCAGCCACTGTGGGACAGAACGCCGTCGCCATTTCCGGTCCCTAGATCGTAGCATAAACGTCACTTCCTTAGCAATGCACCTTAAACTATTTCACGCACTCCTTGTACATTACATTTTACGACATAGTCTTTGTGAATTTTTTTTGTTTTTTTTTCTTCTCTAATTTAATCGCGAGATTAATGTTCGAACGATTCGCAAAAATATAGCCCCCCAAGATGCATCACGACCGCCGGGGACGGCAGGGCGGAGCTTGCGGTCACGTGACTATCTAGGCCCGCCTCTCTCTGCAGCTGAAGATTTCCCCTCCCGCAGTGACAGAGCCTCTGGTCCGCGATCGGTACTGCTTCTGCACCTCGCGCCCGGGCAGGTGAGCGACGAACGGTAACCGATGACTGGTGGGGATAGGACAAGGGGTGAGAAGAGGGAGAGAAGGGAAAGTGTTAACGGAGGCCTCAGTTGTCCAGGGCTTCCTCCCCGCTGTCATCCTGTACTGGCTAGGAGCTCTTTTCTCCAGTTCTCTTGACCCTCGCTTCCCCTACCTTGGTCGCCCCCGCAACCTAGGAGTGAGATGTCCACCTTTCCTGGGATTAGGGGTGAGTGCGGCCATTATGCTTCCCTGTTTGGAGTCAGGGGCTTACGGTAGTCGGTTTGGTTCAGCCATTTCTCGGGGTCTGCAGTAGTCTCCAGGTCCTATTTCCCAAAGCCCATTCTTCGGCAGAGGCCCTACTCCGTCTGTATCTTCAGCCGCCGGCTGGGGAGCGGGGAGGTAGGAAAAACCCTGGAGGCAGAGGCGTATCCGATGAGACAGGCTTGGGAGAGAATGTCACTGATGTGGCCCTCACTGCGGAGTCACTGTACAGCTTGCTTCCCAATGTGCTTTCTCAGTAATTTTGAGGTTTTTATCTGACATCCCTGCGAGAGGCGTTTTGTAGATGTTCACATACTTTGGTAGGGCCTAGCAGGGCCTTTTACCTTGCTCTTTTCCGATGTTACGGCGCAGGAAGGGAGAAAACAGTTGAAAGAATAAAGATACACTAGCTTCAAAACAGGAGGTGTTGGTAATGCGACAGTCTCACTTGAATGGGGAGGCGTTGAAAGATGATGGTGTTGCGGCTTCTTGCTCTACGGGAGACCCAGACCAGCTTGTGAAAAAGTGACTAGGTTTCCCCGAAAGGGAAGTAATTCTTAAGAAACTGATGGACTGGAAATATAATTAAACCAAATGTATTTGACCTGAAACTTAAAGATAGGGGAGGTTAAGTCGAGATATTGTTTACTTCATATTTTCAGCCTTTGATATTCTTTTTGGCCATTTCTCCCTAAAATACTACTTTAATCGCTGCTCCCAATCAATTCCTTGACCAGTAGTAACTTTACATTAAGTCGCACTTGTATTCCTTCTTAGCTTTCCCTGTTTGTATAACTTCAAGGGACTTCTTCAGATTTTGATGAGTAGTGTTTTGTGAAAATACAGAAATTATTTTGCTCAACCCAATGTACTCTCATTTCGTATGTAATGTAGTAACCAGTGTTTTGACCCCAAATAGTGTGATTTAGGGAAGAGTGTTTTTCAAGTTGGGGTTTAGCTCTTTTATTTACACGTCAAACTCAGGAAGTCTTCTGGTTCTTTTAAATTGAAAGGCCTTACAAAAATGACAAATTTGATTTTGAAAATTTAAATTACACTTTTTTAAAATCTGAAAAGTCATATTCTCTATTAAGTCTTGTAGTTCTCTAGTCAGTGTAATAGAAGAATCCATTAAAAAGATAGCTGAAAAGTGAGGAGGATGGAATCTGTCTTTGAGTAGTGGATGTGACTGATTTTGGCTTTTCGTATCATCCAAATTCTCTACAATAAACTGATTTTGTTAAGGGGAACAAAAGGCTAAAATTCTAGCCTAAAATTAATTTAACAAGTAATTTTATAGTGATTTCAAAATTAAAAAACTGACCTATGGATGCTTTTTGTTAGAAAACCTAACTCTAAAAATGTTTTTTTTGCTTTCCCTAAGTAATAAAGACCACTATCCTGATTTACAGGTTCAACATTTTGTGCTATTGTCCTAATCTAATGGTATGTTTATGTAGCTCTGCCTGCTACCAATATACATATTGTTTCATCCATTAACTTGCTCCAGACTGAAGTTCTGTGATCTCTGGAGGGGAGAATAACATAAGCAGTGTTGCTTCATTGACCAGGTGACATTCCACCAAATACGACACATTTTTTAAGAGCCCTGGAAGTCCAAACCAGTCCTGTCTGGGTGAGACCAAAGTAGGAAAGAGAAAACCAGCTAAAGAACATTGAGTACCAGAGGGGAAAATGTCAATATGAAAGAGGTTGTGAATGAGTCTGCAATTTTACTTCACAATTTCCCCAATTTTAGGGAACTATGAAAGCAGTAGCTTAGACCCCTAATGAAATTGGAAGCAGGAATTGCTGACTAAATTGCTACTCAAGTTGAATGTGAAAAAGAGCTTTAACATTATGCATAATTCACACAGAAACAAACAAGTGGTTTGAAGCTAGGAAGCCATTTCTGAAACTAGCTTTATCAGTTTGTGAATATTACATGGAGAAGCCTTAACATTCATTAGGGAATTGTGCTGAAGTCCAACAGTAAATGACCTACAAGAGTTTGTGTGTTAAGGTCTCTGACACTGCTTAGGTGCTTACTCTGAGGTCTTATATTTCACTGTCTTTATAGATTATCACCGCCACCAAGAATGCTGCTCCCCACCCATTGGCAGAACTAGACATTCAGGCCTATAGACTATTACACAATATTTTCTAATCAATTTTCACTTCTAGCACATTGTATTTGATTATTCTTGGCCGGGCTGTTTGTTAGTAAACCATAAATCTCCTAGGAGTTCAAGGATAGTGTCTGTACAGTTGTGTCCTTAGAACCAGGATGCTGAAGTACCCCATGGGTCCTTAGTAAATTGTTTATTGAATGAGTGAGAATTCAACAGGAAGATTAAACTATTTTTAAACCTCTTGCAAATCATAGCTCCTTCTAAGGTTGTACACTAGATATTAGTTTTCAGATATAAATTGGTAATAATAACCATCCAAATCATGGTCAGAGGAATAGACATAAACTTCAGGTAGACCTGATTAATGCAGTGACCAACTTATTTTCATAGCATAGGATTACTGATAAGTATGGTTATCATTCAAGTATGAAAGGTAAGGGGAGAACAGCAAGTTGTACTTAAAAATGTGGCTTTCTGTATAGGCTACAAGTGATGTAGCACTAGAGTGAAAAGCAGAAGATCATTCAGCCCTACCACTTCAGTTACATGCTTTTTTAAATGAAGTTGGGAGTAAGGGCTTAGGATTTGATATTTGATACTTAGAAATTCTCCTCTCAAGGGAATTGTGAGTTCAAGTGAGATAAACCCTAGATAATCTATGTGAAAGTATTTAAAGAAACTAAGTGGTATTTAAATGTAAAGCAATATAGTGTAGACTTTATGAGAATAGATTTCCCAGTCATACAGACCTAGGTTCAGGTTCTGACCCTACCACCACTTTAGGCTGTGTGACCTTGGACAGTTTACTTAATTTAAGCTTAAGTTTTCTATAGATGTATATATTTTTAAGTTTATGTGTTTATTTTGAGAGAGAAAGGTAGAAGAAGAGAGAATCCCAAGCAAGTTCCTCACTGCCAGCACAGAGCCCGATGTGGGGCTCGAACCCACAAACTGTGAGATCATGACCTGAGTTGAAATCAAGAGTCAGATGCTCAACTGACTGAGCCACCTAGGAGCCCCTAAGCTTAAGTTTTCATATGTTTATCTCATAAGTCCATTAAATTAGATCATGAATGCAGAAAGCCTAGTACATACTTTGTAAATTTTTGTTAACTTTACTTATATCTGGCTTGAATTTTTAAAGGAGACTTAAGACATCCTATAAAATTGAGGAACAGGTTTGGGGGGAAGAGAAACGAGTAGAATTTGAAATGATGCTATTACCAAAAAATAGAGGAGCAAGAAAAATGTACTTATAGCAAAGATTCAAAAACAAATTTATCAATAGAAGCTGAGAAATATCAACATAAGTCTCATTATTTTGGCAACTGCAGTGACTTAATATTTATATAGATTTTCCAAAGCTTATGATTATTAGTATGTGGAAATAATTTAAGAAAGTAGTTCCTCTGTTTCTAAATTTTTATTTTTATTTCTATAACATAGAACTTCTATGTTATAGAAATATATTAAAAGAGCTAATGGGGCGCCTGTGTGTCTCAGTCAGTTGAGCGTCCAACTTGATTTCTGCTTAGGTTGTGATCCAGGGGTTGTGGGATCAAGTCCCTTATAGGGCTCCACACTGAGCATGGAGCCTGGTTAAGATTCCCCTCTCTTTCTCTCTCTGTCCCCTTCCCCAGCTTGCATACTTGTTCTCTCTCTCTCTCTCTAAAATTAAAAAAAAATTTTTTTTTGTAAAGAGCTATAGAGCAGGGACTCTGAATTTATGCTTATGTTTAAAAATTTTGGCTTTTACTTTACATGTTTTTATATCTTATTTTTATCCTCAGATGAAGTAGACAAGGGTATATACAAAATATAATAGAGACATGACCTGAAATAAAATATTCTTCCTTCTAAATTGATGATTCACAAAGATTAGTGGTTTTATGTTAGAAAATATGAGTAAGTTAAACAATAATTGAAGTATAGTTATCATGAGTTTATGTTTCACCTTAATCCTGAAAATTTATTACTCATTTGTTCTAAGGAAATATTTTGTTAAGAGATATTTACAGTTCTGTTTTTTCCTGTTGTGAAATGGAATTGACTCTAGTTTGTGTAAGTGTATTCTTTTATGTATATAGTACATACATTTTATCTATAGTGTAAATAAATATATACATATTTTTGTGAGGTTGTATTTATAAAGATAGCTAGAATGAATGTATATTTTTGTAGTATAGATTCTTCTTTGATAGTATAGAAATTATCAAAGCCATTTTTAAAATTAGTTAACTACTGTGAATGAAATGAATGATTAATTTATTTGAAACTCCTTTTTATATTTGTAGTTATCTGTAGTTAATGAATTTCACAACTGTGATTAGAATGTTTTTAAAGTTGGTATTCGAAGGTATTTTCAGATTTAACCTGTGATTTTTTTTTGTTATTGCTTTTTATTGGTATCAATATAACTAGCTTCCAGCAATAATATTTTCAGTTTTAAATCTTTTTTTTTTTTAATAGTTTATTGTCAAATTGGTTTCTATACAACACCCAGTGCTCAATCCAACGAGCGCCCTCCTCTGTGCCCGTCACCCACTCTCCCCCCTCCCACACCCATCTCTCCCCTCAGTTCTTTCTTATTCTTTGAGAGTCTCTCATGTCATGTCTTCCTTCCTCTCTGTGGCTTTTTGTTGTTTTTTTTCCCCTCCTTCCCCTTCAGTTTTAAATCTTAATGCTGTCTATAAAAACTATTGTTCTTTTGGATGGCCCAGTCAGTTAAGCGTCTGATTCTTGGTTTCTGCTCAGGTCATGATCTCATGGTTCATGAGTTCAGTCAAGCCCCGTGTCAGGCTCCATGCTGACAGTGTGGAGCCTGTTTGGGATTCTCTGTCCCCCTCTCTCTCTGCCCTTCTCCCACTTGCGCTATCTCTGTCTCTCTCAAAATAAATAAATAAACCTTAAAAAAACTATCGTTTTGGTGATAAACCTTTTTAAAAAAATGGTATGATGCAGAAGAGCTCCAGATATGTTTGAACACTGAAAAGCAACAAGACTTTATGTTTTGTTTTAGTTATTTCTTAGTTTAATTTTTTAAAAAGGAGTGTTATTTTATAATTTTTTAATTTTATCTTTTTTATTTGAAAAGAGAGACTGGGGCAGGTGGGGGGTGAAGAGAGAATTCCAAGCAGTCTCCATGCTCACCACAACCCTGGGATCATGACCTGAGCCAAAATCAAGAGTTGGACACTCAACCTGACTAAGCCACCCGGGGTGCCCCAAAGGAGTGTTATTTTAAAAGTAAAATAGAGAAGGCTAATTAAATTGGAAAATATTTGTAAAATTGAAGAAAGAGCTTGATTAAAAAAAGAACTATGTAGTAGTAATTGTATATACTTATTGGAAAAACTGGAAGAAAATACATCAAAATAAGTGATTATCTCTGGATTAGGAGATTAAAGAAAGATTTAGAATTTATTACTCTACTTTTGTATATTTGAATTTCTACAATCAGTATTCATTGCTTTGGGCTCTATTGTTTTTTTTTTTAATTTGATATGGAGAATTAATACATTTAAATAATGATTTCTTTTTAATTATCTGAATATCTTAAATGAAAATGTTTCAACTTACCCAGATAACTAAATAAGTTTTTTAATTTTTTAGGTCCAGACATATTTTTAGGCTTATATAAACACAGCAAAATTTTAAAAGCAGGACTAAATCCCAGCAAATAAAGCAATTTAATACCTGAGAAAGTGATATTTCAACCCAACAGGAGAAAATGGGCACATATATAGTAAAGGTAACTGATGCAACTTGACTGTCTAGAAGAAAATAAAATTGTGCCACTGCTTTGCAGCACACACACAAAACAGTTTCGGAGGGATTAAAAGCTTAAGTGTAAACAATAAAATATTTAGAATATTAATCTCCTGAATTTTTTTAAAGTTATTAAATGTTTTATTTATTCTTGAGAGAGAGAGAGAAAGAGAGAGAGATCAAGCAGGAGAGGAGCAGAGTGAGAGAAGGACACAGAATCCAAAGCAGGCTCCAGGCTCTGAGCTGTCAGCACAGAGCCCGAAGCAGGGCTTGAACTCACAAGCCGTGAGATCATGACGTGAGCCGAAGTAGGACGCTTTACCAACTGAGACACCCAGGTGCCCCCTCCTGAATTTTCTTTATACACACAGTCTAGATGTGGTAGTTTTCAGTGGCAAAGATAAAGGACAAAAGACAGATTGAAAAAAATGTTTGAAATATGCGTAACAGAAAGAGTTCTATCTATTTATAAGATCTATTGGATATTAAGTAAAAGTCCATAGCATAGAAGCATGGGTAAACATATGATCAAAACTTCATAGAAGAGAAATCCAAACTTTCAACATACTTATAAAAAGACATATAACTTCACTAGTATTTGACATACAATGAAATATTCTTTTATGACTAGCAAAAATTATGGAGTAAACCTACTGCTAGTAGTGTTCTGAGGTAACGGATTTTCTCCTAAGATGCTAGTGCAGATGTGAATTGTTATAGGTTTTTCTCATAAACAATTAGGGCAATATTTGTTAATATTGAAAATATATACTCTTCCATTCAGCATTCCCACTCCATGGAATCTTTTCCTTAGAAATATAAACACCAGGGGTGTCTGTGTGGCTCACGTGGTTGAGCATCCAACTTCAGCTCAGGTCATGATCTCATGGTTTATGAGTTTGACTCCTCATCAGGCCACTGCTGTCAGCACAGAGCCCACTTCCGATCCTCTGTACCCCTCTCTCTCAAAAATAAAAAAATAAAGAGTAATAAAAACACCAGTAACCAAGCACTCATTTACGTGAATGTTGATTGCAGCAATGTTTTGTAGTAGCAAAAGTTGGGAATAAAGAGAATGCCTGTCAATAGGGTATTGTATAAATCATGCTACAGGCATATCATGGAATATTTTTGGAGTTATTAAAAAATGGGAGTTAAATCTATACTGAGGAGTTGAAAGGATCTCCATCACGTATCTTTTTTTTTTTTTAATGTTTTTTAACATTTTTATTTATTTTTGAGAGACAGAGACAGAGTATGAGCAGGGGAAGGGCAGAGAAAGAGGGAGACAAAGAATCCGAAGCAGGCTCCAGGCTCTGAGCCATCAGCACAGAGCCCGACGCAGGGCTCGAACTCACAGACCAACTCACAGACCGTGAGATCATGACCTGAGCTGAAGCCAGCCACTTAACCAACTGAACCACCCCGGCGCCCCATCCATCATGTATCTTAAGTAACAAAGTCAGAGTTAGAGAAATGTATATAATGAGATCGATTTTTATAGAACAGTTGAAAAACACTTTGAGTTTTGTAAATACTTGTACAGTTGTTAACATTGGAGGGAGGAAATAAGCAAAAGAAAAAAGAAGGAAAGAAAAAAGGGTATCCATAATAACATATGTATGTGAAACTACCGTTTGTGTGTCTGTACAGGATGAATTGCAGGAAAAGATAGTCACCAAAATGTTTAGTGGCCATCTCAGAGTGGTTGGATGGGCATTTCAGGTGATTTTACTTTCTTCTTTACTCTTTTATATATTATGTGTTTTTGTTTTTACAACAAACATGTAGTTATTTAGAAAACATGTATGTTATTAGAAAAAACAGAACAACATTTTAAAAAATAAACGTTTTGATAGGTCAAAGAAGGAATTAATGAGGGGAAAAACACCACTTGAAATGACCAGAAATGGCAATTATCTGAAATGTTTTTTGCTTTAATTAGTCTGATGTCTGAGGTGAAAGTGTGTAACTTAACCCTGGTAACTGCATAAATTCTCCTTTATTTTGTATATGTGGTAACCATTGGGTACCCAATTAGAAATTGTCATTAAAAATGTGCAGGAAAATGATAGGCATTATCAGATCGGGTTGCAAATAAACATTTTATTTTTGGTGTGGATATTGTTTTCCAGAAATGTTTTATGCCTGAGAGATACAGAGCATATTGCTCAAGTTAATGGTGTTCACCTGACTTAATCATATGGCAGAATCAGAATAAGGAAAAGTCCACATTTGAGTTTTAGTTAATTAAAAAAAAAAAAAAAAACTAGATACAGGAGTAATTCTCTTTACAAAAGCTTCAAATAAGAATATCTTTTTAAAAGTAAGCTCTACTGCTAATGTGGGGCTTGAACTCATGACCCTGAGATCAGAAGTCACATGCTCTACCCTCTGAGCCAGCCAGGTGCCCCTCAAATAAGAATGCCTTTAAAGAGGCAGAATTAAAAGTATTTATAATTATTTATTACCTTTTTTTAGTCCTTTTAAGAGGCTGAACTTAATACATCATTCAGCTGTAATATAACATGGCAGCTGCTTTAGAGTTGGATTTGTTGCACATTTAAAGCATCTGTGTTTCTTTTTTTTTTTTTTTTAATGTTTATTCATTTTTGAGAGAGAAAGACAGAGCAGAGCATGAGCAGGGGAGGGGCAGAGAGAGAGAGGGAGACACAGAATCCGAAGCAGGCTCCAGGCTCTGAGCCATCAGCACAGAGCCCGATGCGGGGCTTGAACTCACGAACCGTGAGATCATGACCTGAGCCGAAGTTGGACGCTCAACCGACTGAGCCACCCAGGCGCCCCTATGTTTGTTTCTTATGTTGATCCTTTTTGTTTTCCTCTTTTCATTACCAATATTATTAGCTTGATTAGCTTGATTGTATATATGATGGTCTTTATTGCAAACTGTACAAATTCTTTTTGAAAAGAATTGGGATATATGTAAATAAAAAGTAATTTTCAAGTAGTATTGAAAGGCAATATAGCAAGGAGGTTAAGGACCTAAGTACTGGAGACAGACTGGGTCACATCCTGGCTCTGCTGCTTTCTAACAGTGTGACTTTGGGGAAGTTACTTTTATCTTTCTGCATTTTTCTCAGCTTTAAAATAAAGACAGTAAGAGGATTTACTTCATTAAGTGCTGTGAGGATCAAAGTAATAATATAAGAAAAATGACTAGGCCTATTGGCACGTAATAAGATCTATATAAATATCTGTCATTATTATTTAGTTACTGTGCTCTTTGCTCAGTTAGGTATATACAGTATAGTTTTATTACTTGTCTTAATTGTTCTGGCACTCATTGAATCAACAATTTTTTTAATCAAGTTGGATGGATAGTACATATACAAAAGAGTGAAATTTATGTATTTATAGGCGTGCATTTTCGCTTTCTCTCCCAGTCCTTATTCTTCTCTTGCATGTATTTGTTCACAAATACATATTCTGGACCTTACGTTTTTCACTTAACAGTGTTGTCTTAGATCTTTCCACATTCATACAAGTAAAGCTGCATCATTCTTTTAAATCGTACTGTGTCTTCATCATCATCTGTAACATTTATTGAGAGCCTATTACCGATCCAGGCACTTAATATTTGAGTTATAGTAATTCATGGAAACCTCACGACAAAAGTATGTGTGTGATAGGTGTTGTATTTTCCCCATTTAACAAATGAAGCAAATTAGGGATGGGGTAGTTAAATGCCCAACAGTGTCACACAGCTCGTAAGTAATAGGACTCAGGATTTTAACCGAGGGAGCCTCTTTCCAGAAATTCTATCTTGATACTACTGAGTATTCCAGCCTCTTTTACTACCACAGGTTATGTAGTCTCCACATTAGTGGACATTTCTAATCTTTTGTTGTAAGAAACAGTGCTATGATGAATATTTTGTTAATAGAACATTTTGTACACATAATTTCTAGAAATAGAAGAGCTGGGTCAAAGGATAATGTACATTTCAAGTTTTGGTGTGTATGGCCAAATTACTCTCCAATTGAGCAATTCACAGAAGTTCACATTTGTCTTCGGTATTGTGCTGAAATCTGCCAAAGCATTTAGCTTGAGTCTTTGGGAAGCCGAATAGCTAAAGGCCTTCACATTTCTAGCATCCCTGAATTATGAGTGATCTTCCGTCTTGTGATAGCATGGGTAATGTAACCCATCATGTGTAATAAGTTTAACAGTGTCAGTATGAAACCAAGGTATGACCTTTGGACTTCCTGTTTCTTTCAAATAATGGTAAGTATTCTGGATATAAATTGAAATACTGTTTATGTGACTTACAGATTGAAGTGCTGTAAATTGAAGTTTGAATGCATATCATTGAAAGCAAAATCCTACAATCATCAATGTATATTACTAAAAGGATAAAATGTATTTTCTTGTGAAATTGGGTTTTTAGTAATCTGTAAGTCCTAGTCTTAGATTTTTGCAGAATTAGGGAATGGGGGGCTTTAGTCAGTTAAGTTACAAAATCCACAGATTTTAAAAAAAGGTTTTTTAATGTCTGTTTATTTTAAGCCAGAGAGACAGAGCATGAGCAGGGGAGGGGCAGAGAAAGAGGGAAACCCAGAATCTGAAGCAGGCTCCAGGCTCTGAGCTGTCAGCACAGAGCCCAATGTGGGGCTTGAACCCATGAACCATGAGATCACGACCTGAGCCAAAGTCAGACGCTTAACCAACTGAGTCACCCAGGCACCCCCACAAATTGTTTTAAATAAATATACTTCTTCTCAGTGTCCTCTACCTCATTTGTTTCAAGAAAGGGAAAAAATTATTATTAATCCAAAAAGCAGTCTGACTGACACCAAATTCTTTAATGTGATCCAAAGAAGATACTTAAAATACAGAATCTGCTCAGGTTTTAGCTTAGTGTATCTGTCTGTAGTGCTCGATTGTACCTACAGTGCTTGAATACAGATTTATAGTACTTGCTATTGTTCATTGGGGTGTGTGTATGTATTTGTGGGTTTTAAATATGATCTCATCCTCACCCAAAGATACTGTTGGATAAGGAGGTGGGGGAAATACCTATAAAGAGGCAGAGATAAACAGGCTGTCAGTACTTGTGAACTATTTCTACTTTGAATTAGAACAGTATAACAATAGACAATAACTCTCTCTTTACCTTTACCCTCCAGGTGAGTCATTAAACCATAGCAACTTTGATATTCAAAATATTAGAGCTTATCCTGCATCTTGGAAGACAAACCTTTCTATACTTCATATTTCAAAAGTTCATTCAAGCTAATGTTAAGATTTTCCCAAATCCTCACCCAACATATTGCAGTTTAGCCCTGTTCTGAAGACATAGATGAATAAGTACTTTAAAGGCATATCTGACTTCTGTACTCCTGAGCTGTTAAGGATTCCCAGGATTTGCTGAGCTTAATATACTGAAGTGTGCTCATATAGTACATCCTTATGAGGACCCACATAAATTCATTCTAAACAGACAAAAACCCATTTGGCTGTTTTCAACAGTTCCCCCTGTGATGCTCCTTGGGTTGGGGTTAAGGTTCTCTTATGAGATTCATAAGCCATATAGTCTTTCATAACTATTAGTTGACAAGGAAAAACAAATGAATGTGATGTATATTGTGTAAGTAGTTATGCCCTATGGAAGTCATAGTGCTAATTATTTGTGCTTTTTAAAATTGTTTTGATGTATAATTGACATACTTGCACATATTTAAAGTGTACAGTTTGATGTTTTGATGTATGTATACACCTGTGAAGCCATGGCTGCAATCAGTATTGTGAACATGTCACCTCCAAAAGGTTTTTCCTCATGCTTCCTTGTAATCCCTTCCATACCTCCCCACTACCCATTCCAAGCACCACTAATCTGTTTTCTACCACTATAGATTAGTTTGCATTTTCTAGAATTTTGCCTAAATAGAACCATTTTTTTTCCTGCCTGCCCTTAGCATAATTATTGTGGGGTTCTTTTAAGTACGGTGATACCATGATTGGTTTATCCATTCATCTGTTGATGGATATTAGTGTTGTCTTTCCACTTTTTGGCTATTATGAATAAAACTACAAAGAACATCCATATAAAAGTTTTTTTTTTAGATATAAGCTTTCATTTCTTTTTTTTTTAAAGCATTTATTTACTTATTAAAGTTTTATTTATTTATTTATTTAACGTTTTTATTTTATTTTTGAGAGACAGAGACAGAGCATGAGCAAGGAAAGGGCAGGGAGATAGGGAGATACAGAATCCGAAGCAGACCCCAGGCTCTAAGCCGTCAGCACAGGGCCCGACGCGGGGCTTGAACTCACAGACCGTGAGATCATGACCTGAGCCGACCAACTGAGCTACCCAGGCGCCCCTAAAGTTTTGTTTATTTTGAGAGAGAGAGAGAGCTTGCGTATGAGCGGGGGAGGGGCAGAGAGAGGGAGAGACAGAATCCCAAGCAGGCTCCACAGTGTTAGCAGCAGAGCCCTGCACGGGGCTCACACCCACAAACTGAGATCATGATCATGACCTGAGCTGAGATCAAGAGTCGGATGCTTTAACCGACTGAGCCATCCAGGCGTACCTGTAAGTATTTTTTTTAACATTTTATTATTTGTAAGTAATCTCTACGCCCTACATGGAGCTCGAACTTACAACCCCAAGATCAGAGTCTCTACCAACTGAGCCAGCCAGTTGCCCCCATAATCTTTCGTTTCTTATGGGTAAGTACTGAGTAGAATGGTCAGATCATATGTGTGTGTATGTTTAACTTTTTAAGAAACTGCCAAATTTTTTCCAAAGTGGTTATGTCATTTTGCATTCCAGCAGTATATGATAGTTCTAGTTCTGTATCTTTACCAACATTTCCTATGGTGAGTCTTTTTAATTTTAGCCATTCTATTATGTATAGAGTACCTTTTATTGTGGTTTTAATATTTGTCTTTCTAATGATGTTAGGAATCTTTTATGTAGTTACTTACCATCCATATATTCTCTTTGGTGAAGTATATGTTCAAACTCTTTGCCCATCATTTTAATTGTGTTTTTTAAGTCCAGTTTTAGCAAGTTTTAAGATATATTCTTGATATATCCTCCATTACATTTATGCTTTGCAAGTTTTTTCACCCAGTCTGGAACTTGGCTTTTTGTTATAAAAATATTATGAAAAGCAAAAAAGTTTTTAATGTCCATGAAGTACAGTTTATCAATTTGTTCTCTTATGGGTTGTATTTTCAGTATTGTGTATAATCTACCTAGTCCAAGATCACAAAGCAAGGTTTTACATTTAGGTCTGCCATCTGTGTTTAGCTTATTTTTTAAATAAGGTACAAGGTATAGGTTGAAGTACTTTTTTTAATGTTTATTTTATTTTTGAGAGAGAGAGCAAGTGGGGAGGGGCAGAAAGAGAAGGAGACAGAGAATCCCAAGCAGGCTCCACGCTATCAGCACAGAGCCTGAAGTTGGGCTCGAACCCACAAACAGTGAGATCATGATCTGCGCAGAAATCAAGAGTCGGATGCTTAACTGACTGGGCCACCCACGTGTCCCTTGAAGTACCTGTTTTTTTGCATTTGCATATAGACTTCCTCCACTACCATTTATTAAAAACTATACTCTCTCCACTGAATTGCTCTTGTGCTTTTGTCAAAAGTCAGTTGTCTGTTTATGTCCGTGTTATATAGCCTTTTTGAGCTAATAAATGTTTATAGGATTTTAAGTAATAATACCAGACAGAACAGTAGAGATTTTATCTGTTCTTTGTAGAATAATTTGGTATTCTAGCATTCATAATATTAAATAAAGTAACTACTAACATTATAACATTTTTAACTTCTAACAAAAGTTTTTATATTAGAAGATCATTCTATGATGATGATATCTGGTTTCAGCTTTAGCTTCAGCTCAATATTGTTGTTTTAGATGTTGGCCATTGAGCATTATGCCAAAATGTGTGTTTAGTGCCCTTCATAGGAGTTGTATCAATTTTCATCAGTGAATGAGCATGCGTATTTCCCATACACCTTTTGCCAGTATTGTCACTGAGCAGTGTTGAGTAATTGCCTACTCTGTGTCAGGATGCTTTACTATGCAGTTGGGGTTACTCAATGAATAAAGCAGGTGTGGTCCTTATTTCCCTGGCGTTTACAGTCTGGCAGTGGAGACAGACATTGAACAGCCCTGTTCACAGATTTTTAATTATAGCAGTAGCAAGAATGACAAAGGAGCAATATTGAAGGCTGTGAGCACATATCGGGAGGAACTAGAAGTTAATTCCTTAGCAAACTATACTTTTGAAAATCTCTATCTGTGATTAAGTCCTTTTCTCCCCACAGGCAATTTAGTTAAATAAACTCTAGTTGTTATTAATCATGGAATACTAGGCAAGTCATTAGAAATGCCTATTTCTTACCCTCTGAGTTGGAAATGTCTGTGAACTTTTGACTAAAGTCATATCTTTAAATCCATGTTGTGGAGTGTTTTCCACCTATACTAGGCAGCATTCTTTTCCACTTCTGTGCACACTTTATCCTTTGGGTCATATTTTCATTGCAGAGATTTTGTGAATTCCTGAGTTGAAAGTGAACATGTTTATGGTAATGCTTCTTATAAACACTAGCTTAATGTGCCTTTGCACAGTTTGTGAACCTTCTATCCCTTCTAGTCAATTCATGAAGTAAATGACAAGACGGATCCGTTTGAATACATAAACATCATTTCATAACACAAACGTAATAGCATTTTCACTGCAGCACTGTTGGTGCCAACTCTTATATGTACATCTTTCTCAAATACATATATTGTTTATAGTTGGCCAGTTTGGCTGTCGGTGATATGTTTTCCTGGCAAAGCAATCCAGAAAATGTCTTGTTAATTAAAATTTAAAAGAATGATATGGCAATTGTAGTCAGTTTTGAAGAGAAGTTTCTAAGTATTTTGAGCAATAGCGTTTTGTTTTGTTTTTTTAAGTGGTTGCAAAATTTCTAGGTTGACTACTTTTGAGGGGGACAATTCTCACACATGACTGATATTTTTTTTTAATTGGTAAAGTCACTTCATCGGCAGTTTATGTGAGACAACCTATCTAGAATGCTCAGAGACCATGAAGGTTAAGGATCCTCTCAGAAGAGAATTTGCTAAGGACAGTCCTGGTACTGTGAACTTGGACTTGCAGACTATTTAACACAAGAAACTTCATTATCATTATTAAATACATTAGGGATTGGGGGAAGACTGTGGGATTTCAGATAAACTAATACTTCATTTTGTTGTTAGATTTTAAAGGTAGTTCTAGTTTTTCACTTCACAGCATTAAATACATATGGAAATAAATACTTATCCATGTGTCAAATGTATTCCCAGAAGTATAATTTATAATCAAAGGATTCGAACATATTTAAGGGCCTGTTGCAGTTGCCAAATTGCTTCCCATATGTTTTAGAAAATAATGAACCAAAATTGGGCATTGTTTGATGGTTGTAGGTCATTTTTTTTTTCTTTTTTACTTTTTTTCTTTTTTTGAATTAGAGAGAGAGAGAGAGAGCACATGCATGGGGAAGGGGCAGAGAGAGAAAATCCCAAGCAAGCTCCACACCCAGCATGGAGCCTGAGGTAGGGGCTCAGTCCCACAATCCTGGGATCATGACCTGAGCCGAAATCAAGAGTGAGTGGAACGTTCAGCCAGCTGAGCCACCCAAGCACCTTGGTTATAGGTCATCCCTATGACCATTAATCAACTCATAGTCTCATTCTTTACCTACTTTCTATTTATTCTTGGAGTGTAGCCCTGTAGTAATGTGGTATTTTCTTGGTTTAAATCTGCAATTATCTAAAATATTAGGTAATAATTTTTAATTGTCCATAATTGAGTCCATAAGACAATATGAGGGTTTCTTGAGATATGTAGAAACTTAAAGGCTCTCGTTTTAGCAATTTAGAAATCTGTGTTTTTTTTTATTTCTTAGTCTTTATTCTAATGAGGGTTGGTAAATCTGACCTATCTAAACATTATTAAACTGTATTTAGTTCTAATGCCATATATTATTGTTTCTAGGAAATACTTTCTCCCCCAGATTTTAACATCTGTGAAATTAAGTCTATACTACAGTTTCTGGAGTGTAATAAAAGAGTATGTTACAATTGATGTTAACTTAGATTAGATGAAATATGGTATTACTTCTAAGTAGGAGTACGTGTGTGCGACAATTGCTCTTAGGAGATATCACCATAAAGAGTATTCTTTTGGACCTTTAGTTGGTTGCCTTACCTTGACTTCCCCTAGTCAGTAAGTTAAAATCAGTAGTATACTAGCAAACTGTAAAAAATAAAAATAGCAAAAAATGGGAAGCCATCTAGGTACCCAGTACGGAGAATTATTAGGTAAGCTATGGTATCCGTTTAATAAAATATACAGTTTAAGATGATACTTATAAATAACAGTATATGAAAATGTATTACAGTATTTATTACAGTTTTTGTCAAAACTTGTTTATGAGGAAATACGTCAATAATATTTAAGTGATGAGAATTTCCCTTGAATATTTATAAAAATTGTAAGCATCTTACTTTGAATATAAATTTTAAAGAAAAGTTTAAGTATTAAAGGCTTATTTTCTTTACTATTTATGTCATTTGGCTCTCGGATGTTTACATCTTAGGTAAATTAGGATATAAATCAATGGACTTACTTCTCGAACTCATTTTTTTTAACCTGAAATTGAGAAAATGGTCTAAAAATTCACAAAAAGTCAAATGGGATATTATTAGCCTCGCTAGAGCTTTTTACATTCCAGTTTAAGAAATAAGAAAAATAAGAGAATTTCTTACTCAGGTGCTATATAGGTAGCTTCATTTTTCCAAATTTATGACAGTCTATTAACCAGCAAGTTTATACTACTATTCCCTGCTTTTAACAGTAGCAAAATTGGGTCTGTTTTCATTAATATTCTTATTTGCTCCAAAGATGCTAATTTTCCTCTTGGATATGCCCATATATCTTGCAGTCCATTAATATTTACTTTTTTTTCCTGCTATTAAAACCAGTTAGGTTTGTGTTATGAAGCTAAGTGTTAATAAAATACGGCATTATGTACCATTCTTTAAAAATCTTAATTTTGGGGGGCGCCTGGGTGGCTCAGTCGGTTAAGCGGCCGACTTCGGCTCAGGTCATGATCTCGCGGTCTGTGAGTTCGAGCCCCGCATCGGGCTCTGTGCTGATGGCTCGGAGCCTGGAGCCTGCTTCGGATTCTGTGTCTCCCTCTCTCTGCCCTCCTCCTGCTCACGCTGTCTCTATGTCTCAAAAATAAATATATGTTAAAAAGATTTAAAAAAAAAACTTAATTTTTGGAAGATGGATATTTTAGGAGCAGTCAATTCTGGGTTGTTGTACTACTTACTCTTTAATTTGTGAATGATCTGTCACCTTTTTTTCATCTCCTTTTGCATGAATGTTAACCTTTATAATTCTAACATAGACTTAGTTACTAATGGAAAATATGCACCCGTGGTTTTAAAATGAGAGGTAATAGGGGTGCCTGGGTGGCTCAGTCAGTTGGACATCTGGCTCTTGATTTTTGCTGAGGTCATGATCTCACGGTTTGTGGGTTCGAGCCCCGCTGCACTGTGTGCTGACAGCATGGAGGATGCTTGGAATTCTCTCTCCCTCTCTGTCCCTTCCCTGCTTGAATGCTCTCTCTCTCAAAAATAAACATTTAAAAAAATAATAAAAAAGAGGTAATAAAGGTTGAAGCTGTTGGTAAAATAAGGTTTTTGGAATTATTTGTTATAAAATGCCTAGGTGTTAAAATCGGACTAAATCTGTGCTTCGCCAATTTATAGCACTGTTGTCTTGAGTGGATCTCAAAACCTATTTCCTAAGCAAACAATACCAACATCATAGGATTTGTTAAGTGTTAAATGAGATGTGCCCATTTTTTAACAATGCCTGGAGTGCTTAATGAATAGTAGTTGAATTATCTGTTTTTAATTTCAGACATTTTATCAAGTTACTGCTGTGCAAGGCACTTTGATGTTTGGAGGGAAGGGTAAGAAAATGATAAATTAGCTCTTTGAAGGCAGGAATACTCAAGTATGTTCATGTTATGACTTATCATTTATCATAGGCTTCTAGCCTATAAATTCATACCATACAACTTATACAGTCAATACAGTATTTTGTGTTTTTTTAAATTTTTAACAGTGTGTTTGAGAAAGAGAGCACATGCATGCATAAGTGGGGGAGGGGCAGAGAGAGAGAGAGAGAGAAAGAGAATCCCAAGCAGGCTTCGTGCTGTCAGTGCAGAGCCTGATGTGGGGCTCCATCTCACAAACTGTGAGATCATGACCTGAGCCGAAATCAAGAGTCGATGCTTAACTGACGAGCCACTCAGGCGCCGCCAGTATTTTGGGTTTTTGTAGCTAAAACTTTCGACCTATTACACTTAATATAGTACAGTTTTATTTCTGAAAATTTCAAGTGAAAGGAATCTAATTGTTTATTTCTAGAAATCCTATAAAAATTGTTGACAAGCCTGTCAACAAACCAAAAGTGTAGCTGATACAGTTTGAATTCTATTCTCCACCGAAGTGTCCACCCTAGCTTTTATCTTTACTTCTTCCTTTATAGGAATGCCTTTAGTTTGATAAGTGGAGGGGTCTGTGTGTGGATATCCTCAAAAAGTTTTATTCCTGTTCTGTTAGTCCAGTTTGCCATCTGTAATTTTTTGTACTTCTCTACTCTTTGGTTCCCACTTTTGTCTGCACATTTCCTTATTGTCCATCTCAGTAATTTTTGTAAACTATGTGAGTAATGACATATGTTTGCCTTTATTCTTAACCCTTGGTCTGTTCATCGTTCTTTTTTTTAAATAGCAATATGAAATATGTGTAACATATAAAAATATTTATTCTTGAAATTCTTTCTTCTAATGATGATTAATTTAGTAGACCAGTAAAAGCAACAAAGACCCAGATGCCACATTGGGTCTGCTTAGATGGGCTCCCTACAAGTTTCCAGGTTTACTCATGTCCCGTCCAGGTGAACACATCCCAAGTGAAAAATGTTTCTCATGGCCTGTATCTTTTAAAGAGCAGGGGCGCCTGGGTGGCTCAGTAGGTTAAGCATCCGACTTCGGCTCAGGTCATGATCTCACAGTTCATGAGTTCAAGGCCCACGTTGGGCTCTGTGCTGACAGCTCAGAGCCTGGAGCCTGCTTTCAGATTATGTGTCTCCCTCTCTTTCTGCCCCTCCCCGCTCGTGTTCTGTCTCTCACTCTCAAAAATAAATAAACATTAAAAAAAAAATTTAAAAAGCAAAGAAATAATTTCCACAAGCTTTTCAACAGACTTGGCCTTACCTCTTATTAGTCAAAGCATCATTACACACTCATTTCCAAACCAATCATTTGTAAAGGAACTGGAATTACCTTCATAGATTACCAAAATTTGAACCAATTTAAGGGTTTTATTCGCAAGATACAAATGGAAACCTAGTTATGCATAGTCATCTGCTGCATAAGCCTTTCTGATGGACGGCATAAGCCGTCTGATGGGATGGGTTGCTGAAGTAAAATGAGTAAGAAAGTGTTTCACAAAATGATTTAGCACTGTACTCCATAAATACAAGGTAATGTCATTAGCTTATTACTATTATTATGTTACTGTTATATTAATGTTATTAGCTTATTACTGTTACTATGTTATTACATCTTCTGTAACTTTTTGACCAAGCATGAGAATATCAACCAGATTTATGCTGCCTTTCTCTAAGAAGGTAAACTGTATACAAAATTAAATATTAAGTGTCTCAGGATTTTATATGTAAATAACATTGTCTTGGAACCTTGGTATTTACCCCTTACATAACACCTCATACCTGCCCCCACTGGCCCCCAGTATTTCTGGAATGATGAAATTACCAGGGATAATGCCTCAATTAGTAGAAATTTAGAGAGAACTTTGTAAAATGGAAGAAACAGAAGTGGGCCTCTGGTGTTGTGATTTGCCACTGCAGTGTTCTGCGGTGTGGAGGAGAGGCTGATGACTCATTAGATCAGATGGTTGCCTGTACTAACTTACTGGATTTTTTCCCTTCTATAGCAGGATTTGGTTTTGTTTTTAAGTTTTTACAAATACGGGTAGAAAATCCTATAATTTGTGACTATAGGAATCTTAGTTGTAAATTGCATTTACTTTTTAATCCTTAAAGTAGGAATCAAGAATGTAAAGGCAAGGTTTGTATGTAATCATTGAGTTGATTTCTCTGAGTGCAGCTATGTATGCTGTATTGTTTTAATGAAAGAAATTGTTTTTAAAGTAGGTATCATGCTTTTATTTATCTTTTTAAAATGTTTATTTTGGAGGGGGAGAGAGAGAGTACATGTGCACATGTGCCCACGAGCAGAGAAGGGTCAGAGAGGGGAACAGAGGAACTGAAGTGGGCTCTGTGCTGACAACGGAGAGCTTGATATGGGGGCCTGAACTCACAAATGGTGAGATCATGACCTGAGTTAAAGTCTGACACTTAACCGACTGAGCCACCTGGGTGCGCCCCTATACCTTTATTTTTTAAATGATGGAAAGCAACAAGAAGAGCTGTATTTTGTAATAGGGAGGAGTTATTAAATAGCATGTAAAACTTAATGTAGCATGAAATCATATCATGTTATTTTGGACATTATGGAGATTTGGGATAAGATTAACTTTCAGTGTAATGTAACTTGCAATATAATTTGCTTATTTCGAGTTACAATGTTGTCTTTTTTTAAAATGTTTATTTTTGAGAGAGAAAGAGTATAAGCAGGGGAAGGGCATAGAGAGAGGGAGACACAGAATCCAAAACAGGCTTCAGGCTCTGAGCTGTCAGCACAAGAGCCTGACACAGGGCTCAAACTCACAAACCATGAGATCACGACCTGAGCCAAAATCTGCTTAACCAACTGAGCCATCCAGGCGCCCCCAAAATGTTGTCTTAAACATCTTTAAGCAAAAGCACTAAATAATGAAACAGAAGATTTTAGTATGGGGTATTTTTTTTTAACCTACTTACTTAAATTTAAGTTTGTTTTCATACAGTGCAGTATGGGTTTCAGGAGTAGAACCCAGTGATTCATCAGTTGTGTATAACACCTAGTGCTCATTCCAACAAGTATCCTCCTTAATGCCCATCACCTATTTAACCCATCCCCTCACCCAACACCCCTCCAGCAGCCCTCAACCGTTTATTCTCTGTATTTAACGGTCTCTTATGGTTTGCTTTTCTCTTTGTTTGTATCTTATTTTTCCTTTCTTTTCCCTGTGTTCATCTGTTGTGTTTCTTCAATTCCACATTTGAGTGCAATCATATATTATCTTTCTCTGACTGACTTATTTAGCTTAGGATAATACACTCTAGTTCTATCCATGTTGTTGCAAATGGCAAGGTTTCATTCTTCTTGATCATAATATTCTATTGTACATATATGTACCACATCTTATTTATCCATTCATTAGTTGATGGACATTTGGGCTCTTTTCATAATTTGGCTATTTTTGATAGTACTGCTATAAACATTGGGTGCATGTTCCCCTTTGAATCAGCATTTTTGTATCCTTTGGATAAATACCTAGTAGTGCAATTGCTGGGTCGTAGGGTAGTTCTATTTTTAATTTTTTTAAGACCCTCCATACTATTTTCCAGAATAGCTGCCCAGTTTGCATTCCTACCAACAGTGCAAAAGTATTCCCCTTTCTCCATATCCTCACCAACATCTATTGTTTCCTGAGTTACTAATTTTAGCCAGTCTGACAGGCATGAGGTGGTATCTCACTGTGGTTTTAATTTGTATTTCCCTGATGATGAGTGATGTTGATCATCTTTTCATGCATTTATTAGCCATCTGGATGTCTTCTTTGGAAAAGTGTCTATTCATGTCTTCTGCCCACTTCTTTACTGGATTATTTGTTTTTTTGGGTGTTGAGTTTGGTAAGTTCTTTACAGATTTTAGATACTAACCCTTTATCTGATATATCATTTGCAAATATCTTCTCCCATTCCATCAGTTGCCTTTTAGTTTTAATGGTAGTTTCCTTTCCTGTGCAGAAGCTTTTTATCTTGATGCGGTCCCAATAGTTCATTTTTGCTTTTATTTCCCTTGCCTCCGGAGACATGTCTAGTAAGAAGTTGGCTGTGACTGAGGTCAAAGAGATCGCTGTTTTCTCTTGTAGGGTTTTGTGCATGGTATGTGAAAGTGGTCCAGTTTCATTCTTCTGCATATTGCTGTCTAGTTTTCCCAACACCATTTGCTGAAGAGACCGTTTTTTTTCATTGGATACTGAGGTATTTTTATTTTCACTGTTTTCATAGATAACAATGAAGGGTGATTAATGGATACGAAGTAGTATTTTGTTATGACTATACTTACTGAACTGCTATGTGCTTAGCCCTATTCAGTGGTTAAGTCAATATAATATGCCTATCTAATAAATAAATTTTATTTTAGTTGTGGGAAGGAAGCAATTTCTTATTTATCTTATAAAGTAGATATTGTATATGATAGAGTACAAAATAAGAATAAGAGAATATACAAGAGCATACAAAGAAATTTCCCTGCTTACAGTAAACTTTTACAACATTCTGTTGTCTCTCAGGACTGGGATGAGGTAGGGGGGTATTTTTTCACTCTTCACTTTTCTCTTATTGGGATGCTTTGGTGAAAAAACTTTAGAAGTACAATGGGAACCCTTATTTCAGTGCTGTGGGAATTGAAAATTTCATTTTCAAAAGAACCCGTTACTTTGGACCAGTCCTTGGAAGTTTTCAAAGTGTTTAAATGTTAAGAAGTTGGAGCTAAAAACTTCTGGACATGGAGAACATATTTTCCAACTCTATTAGAAAATAGTACTTTAGGGGCGCCTGCGTGGCTCAATCGGTTGAGCGTCCGACTTCGGCTCAGGTCATGATCTTGCGGTCTGTGGGTTCGAGCCCCGCGTCGGGCTCTGTGCTGACAGCTCAGAGCCTGGAGCCTGCTTTGGATTCTGTGTCTCCATCTTTTTCTGCCCCTCCCCCACTCATGCTCTGTCTCTCTCTGTCTCAAAAATAAATAAACATTAAAAAAATTAAAGAAAAAAGAAAATAGTACTTTAGAAGTTAAATAAACTCTTAATTGGGACTTCTTTTCCTCTGACTACTGATGATGGGTTCTATCTAAGTTTATGTTGAAGGACAAAAAGCAAGTTCCTTGTAGAAACTAAGGCTTTGGTTGTAAGGGGACCTGACCTCTATGTCAGTTGCTCGACTTAGCCCAAACATTGCCCTTACTGCTCTGCTTTCTAAAGCCATTTTTGTATTTCTCTTCCTCTTTCACAGAATAACTAGTTACAAGATAACTAAGAAAACAGGCCAGAGATCTTTGTGGTTCAAGTGCGAGTCTAAGTTTCAGTTATCCAGGGGGTAATTATTTACTTTATTCGTTATTTGAGCATTTTGGGTTCTCTGGAATCAGATGCCGAGAGTCTATTGTGTGAGATGTTTGTTAGGGATCCACACATGTGAAAGGAAGGGAACAGACTCCGAGTTGGGCAGAGAAGAAGTTGAAATGCAATTCAAGCCTAGAAAAGTCTTAGCTGACCCCTGGGGACATCTGGAGTGAATATTACTTCTGAGAGAATCCCACATCTGGTTGACATGGCTGGGTCTTTATACCTCCGTTTTGCTCGGTCACCAGGTGCAGGTTGCCCTGTGAAGGTGTGAACGTGGGCAAGGCAGCTCTGCCACTGAGGCAGACCCCCAAGGGTTGACTGGCAGCTGTTGGCTATCCACTGATGACATTCCCCTGTCCTTTCTTGAAGGGGGATCTGGATGTTGCATCTCTAAGTTTTTAAAAAAATGTTTATTTATTTATTTTGAGTAAGAGCATGAGTGGGGAAAGGAAGGGCAGAGAAAGAGAGAGGGAGAGAGAATCCCAAGCAGGTAACACGGGGCTTTGCTTGATCCCATGAGCAAAGGATCACAACCAAAATCAAGAGTCTGGTACTCAACTGACTGTGAGCCACCCAAGCGCCCCCTGTTTAATTTGATAAAACTGTTGCCTTGAGGCAGAGACTGTTGTCCTTCCTACCATAGAAGATTGTTTAGATGCATGCAATAGAAACCAGCCTTGTTAATTTAGGAGGCAGAGGGCACAGGGCTTAAAGGCCCAGAGTCATTGGAGTCAGATTGCCAAGATTCAAATCCCACCTTTACTTCTTTCTCATTTTGTGATCTTGGGCAAACTTACTTAAATCTCCATTCCTTAGGTTTCCCATTTGTAAATTGGAGTTGGCATCGGTGGGTGTGAAGTTACTAAATATTCACTGAGTGCTTCTTTTCTTTGCCCAGGCACTATTTTCTGTGCCTTTGTGAAACTTGCATTCTAGCGAGTGATACAGATAGTAAAAGAGTGAACTAAAAAAGAAAAATTATATCCTTTCAGGTAGTTAGTTGATAAGTGCTGTGAAGAAAAACTGGTACGAGCATTGAGACTGACAGTGGGAACAAGGAGACTGTTCATGGGACTGAGAAAACACATTCCGGGCCGCAGCACAGCAGGCGTAAAGGTCTAAGTTGCTGGAGGCAAGATTAAAATTTAACTATGTTAAAACATCAAAAATGGACAGAAGTGCTGGGAATTCCTGCATTTATACTTCAAAAACTGATGTTTTTGTAATTTTCTTATCCTGAAAGATGTGTTAAAAGCTGCAGATATATTTGCAACCACTTCTGTGCATATAACTCAGGGGAATAGAAAAAGCTAAGTTACTCATAATTGTTATCATATTTTTCTCCTCTTAACACTGACTTTTTAAAAAGTAGAATCATCTTGGTTTGCTATATAAAAATATTAATCAGATGAATACAGATTTGTGGATCTAGTGAAAGCATATCTAAGTAAATTTATAGAATTATTATTTAGGCTCTTAATTCTCTGATGTTACTGTTTCTAATGTCTGCTGTCTTTGTTATAATTTGAATAATGTATGCCTAGAAATAAAAAAGTTAAAATTTATAGAAACACTAGTTTCCATGGTGGCTAGGATTATTCAGCTAAGTGATAAACCCACAAGGCAGCTGAATCATGAATAAACCCTCTGATTTCCACTAATCATTGCTCATACACTTGGAGGCTCTCACTGTTGTTTTAAAGGGAACATACATAAATATTTATTTGAAAAAATCAGAACAGATACCATTATTGCCTTATGAAGTCCCCAGAATATGTTGGTAAAGCCAGGAAGTCTGTGAAGAAGCTTTACCGTATACTCTAGTGTCTCCTTGTTCATCCTTCAGGCCTCATCCTAGCCTCTTCTAAGTCCTGCCCATCCTGCCCAGGTCTAGGTGCCATGCCTTTGATTTTGCTCTCCCAGATCAGCCCGCACAACTCCTGTGACAGCACATGTGTCATTTATTGTAACTACCTGCTTGACTTTATATCCACACTACCAGGCCAGAAGCTCTTTGGAGAAGAGATTGTGTCTTATCACTCCATTCTATTTTCAACCAGTAACACACAACACCTGGCACATCATCGATGCTTAAAATCCATTTTGTTTTAAAAAATAAAGTTATGGTAAAATATACATAATAGCTAAGAAAAAACTAGCCAAGTGATTAGATTTGGGTCAAGTGACTAGATTGGTTCAAGTAACAAGAAGGTAAGAATACACTAGATGCTATTTATTTATTAACACTAGGTACTTTTTTAGGAAGTTAGGCAAGATTAGCTTGCATTAACAGAATAAAGTTGGTAGTCATCACTATTTCTTTTTTTTTTTTTTTCAGTTTTATTTATTTGAGAGAGACCAAGACAGTGTGAGTAGGGGAGGGGCTGAGAGAGGGAGAGAGAATCCCAGGCAGGTTCTGCGCTGCCAGCACAGAGCCTGACACAGGGCTTGAACTCACGAAACCATGAGATCATGACCTGAGCCGAAACTAAAAGTCCTGCACTTAACCAAGTGAGCCACCTAGGCGCCCCATCACTATTACTTTTCTGTTAGGCTTACTGTTAGGTGCCTTGCAACAACCCCATTAGATTTTACAGATGAAACTGAGGCTCAAAAGGTTGAAAGAATGTGATTTGCCCAAGGACGCAACTTAAAAATTCAGACTCGATCGGTCTGACTCAAAGCCTTGGTCTCTGTCTCAATAAAAAGAAGCAGCCAGCACACATGAAGTGGTATTCTTCAGTACTTACTCATAGAACATTCAGAATACTGTTTTTGTTTGTTTGTTTGTTTGTTTTTGTTTTTGTTTTTGCTCTGCTTTAAAAGAAAAGAATAGTCTTTGGAGAGAAAAATTCAACAAATTTGTAATTCAGCCACATCTATGGGTTAGGTAGTAGTAGAATTTTTCCTGCTTTTCAAAAGAAGAAATGAAGAGATTTTGATTTGTTCAGATCCTCCTGTAGCATGTCCCTGGTAGAACCAGAAAGTGTCTGAAGTCTTCTGACTCAAGATTTCATTCTATTTCCACTTCAATAAGCAAGTGACCAAGTATCATGCAAGCTATGTTGGAAATACTTGTATTTGGGGGAGGAAGTTAGACTCTGATTATCAAGTTCTTTTCTGACTTTGAAATTTCTTATTTTCTGGAGATTTAAATTTGACTTCATTTGTTTGTTCACTACTTCCTTGAAGACTTAGCCCAACCCATTTCCCAAACAAATGATTGTGTTTAAACTTTGTTTTTTTCCTTATTATCTAAGTAGTTTCTAGAAAAGGTTCTGTCTTTTTTATATTCTGGTCTTTTGCAGTTTCATACCTGATTACTTAACAGCCCCTTCTACTGCATCTTTAGGAAGTTGGAAAATCCTAATAAGCCAATTTCCCCTTTTCATTACTTCCTCCCTCAACTGCCCTTCTTCCAATTTAATTTTCTTATTGAGAACACAGAAATCTTTGTCTCTTTTATTGTGACATTTGTGACTGTGGTATCTGGTTTATTTTTTTCTTTCTAATTCACTTCCATTGTTTCCAGTGGGTATAAGTATAACCTACCTTTATCAATAAATTACCAGCCCGATGATAGTCTCTACCTTATCACTGCCATCTTCAATTTCTTGGTATCTTTCTTACCCCTATGATCATATTCTTCTCACTTGTAAGGTCTCTCATATCTCCGTGTGGTTTTCATTGTTGTTTTCACTCATATTTGTTTCTTTAATTACTCAGTTCTTCCTTCTTAGCCCTATCCACTGTTACCCTTCTGAAGCCACAAAGTGTATCCAACAGAACTCCACTGTTAATGACTTCAGTGCTATACTCTCCTCCCCAGTTCTTTGATATCTTGGTTAATGGCTTACAAATTGTGTCCCATGGAGTATATGGTTCTATAGTGATCCTTCAGTGGCTCCAGAAAGACAAAAACACAACTCAACCGTGTCTGAATTAATCCCCAAAGCCCAAGGTTTGTTTTTCCTTTCTCTTTCAGTATTCTTTCCAGATACCTGTTCCCCCTACCTCATCTGCATTGGTTTGCACTTCTCCCAGATCTGAATCAGTTTCTTCTCTGCTCCCAGGGTGTTGTCATTTTGTGCACTAAAGTCATTTTGCTCATGTGTGAGTGGGGGAGGGGCAGAGAGAGAGGGACAGAGGATCCGGATCCGGAAGCTGGCTCTGCACTCACAGCAGAGGGCCAGATATGCGGGGCTCAAACTCACCAACTATGAGAGAGCTGAAGTCAGACGCTCAACTGACTGAGCCACCCAGGCATCCCTATTTCTTGCAATTTTAGATAGATAGGCAGAGAAGCCCCTCAGAGATGGCAAAATTTGAGTAAAGACCTGAAGGAGATCTATAGGAGTGGTATCTGGAAGAAGAGTACTCCAGGCAGGAGGACAACATGTGCAAAGACCCTGGAGCAGAATGTATGTATTGTTGAGAAATGGCAAAATTCAGCATATATATATATATATGCTGTGTGTATATATGTATATATACACAGAATGATTAAGTGGAAGAGTAGTTGGAAAGGTCAGAGTGGTAACGGCAGGGAGGACAAGATGTTGTAGGGCCACGTAAGCCACTGGAAAGACTCCGCATTGTTTATTATACTCTTTGGTATTTTCTATGGAGTACTTTGCATAGGAATATATAATTCTGAATTTTAATAATAACTGTAGACCATCGAGGAATGAGGTACTTTCAAGCAAATTTTAAGAACTTTATATTTTACTCCAAAGAAGTGGTAATAACTCAAGAATTCTGATAATGTGGGTTGGCTAATATTAGTTCTTTTGCTTTATGGTTTGTAATTAAAATTGTTTTTCTTTAACCATAGGTAAATTAACATGATGGATTTCTCCAAGCTACCAAAAATACTTGATGAAGATAAAGAAAGCACATTTGGTTATGTTCATGGGGTCTCAGGACCTGGTAAGTAATATGTAATAATCCTAATAGTAAAGATTCCTAACTTCAATTAATGTCTTCTCAAGGCATTTTAGGTAAAATATACAAGTTTCTGTTCACTCATAGAAGTTCTGTTTGTCGCTAAAAGATTTCATAGTTGCAATTAAGACTGAGGTAATACCTCCAACATAAGAGCTCCTCTAGGATTCATTACCTTTTTTTTATTATTAAGTTTATTATTTATTTTGAGAGAAAGTGTGTGTGCAAGTGAGCAGGAGGACAGACAGAGAGAGAGGAATAGAAGGGGGGTGAGAGAATCCCAAGCAGCGTGCAGAGCCTGATATGGGGCTTGATCTCATGAGCCATGAGTTCATGACTTGAGCTGAAACCAAAGTCTGACACTTAACTGATTCACCCAGGCACCCCTTTTGCATTCATTATCCTAATTTGATAATTATTGGGCATTAATTTGTGATATCCTATTTATTATGTAAGTGTAATTGTCGTTCAGAGTTTTAGATATGTCTTAATTTTTTTGTTAAATCTGAGGTGAGATAAGGCTATATAATATAAAATTTATAGCTTTTAGCTGGTAATAACTTGCAAATAATAGGCATTGAGTAAATGTATGTTAATGTGGTTTGAACTTCAGTAATTTTTTTCAGAGCATTTCTCAACAATGTCAACCGTGGCTCTTTGCATATATAAATTTTTCTGAACATTTATTTCACATTTTCACTTAACTAGGTATCTGTGGGAAAGTAGTTTTATGACATGAGAATGATAATAGAAAGCAATTAAAAACCTTCTACAAAACTTGGGGTTCTGCATTTTAAATAATAAATCTCATTCTAGTATTCATTCACTTTACTCCAACTATAAAATATGATTCATAGTTTCCATGGTAAAACCCACTCATTGATTTATAATCCTTAGTGCCACAGATATTTGTTTTTCCTTATGTCTCTTTCTCTCTCTTTTTTTTTTTTTTAATTTTTTATTTGCAAGAGAGTGTGTGTACACAAGCAGGGGAGAGGGACAAAGGGAGAGAGAGATAGAAAGAATCTTAAGCAGGCCCATGCTCAGCACAGAGCCCAACGCAGGGCTTGATCTCACGACCCTGGCATTATGACCTGAGCCAAAATCAAGACTCAAACACTTAACTGACTGAGCCACCCTGGTGCCCCTCCTTATGTCTTTTATAAACCTCATGCTATAGTCTTTTTGTTCTAATCACAGTAGAGGTGATGACCCTTTTCTGGTGTTTATGCAAATGAACTCAGTAAGTCACAGTGTTTATTTCTCCCTAAGAAGCTTCTACAGCTTAGAACTTAGTGTTTGAGCTTGAAGTCATTGGCAAAAATACATTTCACTGTTTTCAATTTCTTTTGCCTTTCCAAGAAACAATTTTCCCCTCGATGACCAAAAGGGTCTTTAGGAAAGGCAGGCTATATTCAAGAACTTTTACAGAAAAGGCAAAAAAGGATACCATCAAAAGAGTTTAGCTAAAAATATTTGTCTGAAACTTGTAGTAAACTGCTCCTAGAACTTATTTCTAATTCTTAAGTACTTAATAAAATGATAGAAAAATGGCATACTTTTGGGTTTATGAAATAGGATTTAAAATTTTAGTTATCTCTGACATTTCAGTGCATCTTAGCTCTGATATAGTAGGAATAGAGGTAAATATGAAATTAACAAAGCTTCATTGTTCTAACCCAAGTTAATTAAATATTAGTACTTTAATAGTTTCCACTTGAATATTAATACATAGTTCTAATTAATTGAATCAGGAGGCTAAATATCAAAAATAGAGTTATTCCGGGTTGTTAAGCATCTGAGTTCAGCTCAGGTCATGATCTCGTGGTTCGTGAGTTTGAGCTCTGCATCAGGTTCTGCACTGACTGTGCCCTGACAGCGCAGAGCCTGCTTCAGATTCTCTGTCCCGCCCCCGCCGTCTCTCCCTCACTTGTGTGCACACATGGGCACATGCTCTCTCTCTCCCTCAAAAATAAATAAATAAATAAAAATAAAAATGAAGTTATTCCTACACAGATCTGAAAACATACAACTTTCCCTGCCTGCCAGAAAAATAACTTTTACTTACTATACAATGGGATCTAAAATAGTAAGTATAAATTCTGGTTCAGTTTTTATAAGAAATAGGAATTCTTAATTAGGACTTCACCCAGTGGTGATGACTAATTCTAAACATACTTATGGCCTATGAAAAAAAAATTTTTTTTAGGTAATCTGTACACCCAGCATGGGGGTCAAACTCATAACGCCGAGATCAGGAGTCACATGCTCTATTGACCGTGCCATCCAGGAACCCCTGAAAAAAATTTTTTAGATGCACGTGTGAGTTTTTCTAGGTAGAACTGTCATTAGTTTATCAAAGAGGTCCTAGTCTCAGAAAAGTTTTAAGAACCACTAATGTGAAGTGTTAAACATGAAAGTAAAGATGCTGTTTTAAATATTACTTCTCAAAGGAGTGGTGACAACACAGCAGACTGATACTCGTGTGCCATTCCACTGTGCAGCTCTTGTTCCAGTTTTAGTTTAAACCTTTTTTTTATTCCCAAATCCATCATTCCATGTATTATAGCAACCTGGGTTGATCAAAGTGTGTCTCGATGCTGCTTGGTAAGAGTTTGCCAAATAGAACTTAGGACTTTTTGAAAATAATTTTCATGTGTATTATGTAAATGAATAAACTGTAGCCTAACAAAGTCATTTTGTTTACCTCTATGTTGTATGCTAAAAATGCGTATTCTTGTGAAACTGTATGTATGTTTATTTTTCTAATGATTATGTGAGAGAGTTGTATTATTGGGTTAACTGGATATTTTAATTATCTGTAACTATTCACAGAATCTTAAGTTATCAAAACCCTCATTTATTCTTTTCAGTGGTTACAGCCTGTGACATGGCAGGTGCAGCCATGTATGAGCTGGTGAGAGTGGGCCACAGTGAGTTGGTTGGAGAGATTATCCGACTGGAGGGCGACATGGCTACCATCCAGGTGTATGAAGAAACCTGTATCCTTTTGGGTCCAATTTCTTGCTACTTTCTACAAGTCAAAATTTAGGGATTTATAGCAAAGGTGGAAGCACAACAACTAATAATACCAGTTGCATGAAATGCAGGAGTTATAAAGAAACCTGATATTTACAGGAATTTTGAGGAAAGGTACTAGGAATTAATAATCTCATTTTAAGAAATTAATATTACCTTCCGAACTTTCATTGCTCTTTATGTTTTGGTAGTTGGCAAACTTTAGGGGAAACCAATTAAAATTTTTCTTAAGAGTGACACATTGTAGAAGAAAGCATAAACAGAATCAACAGTATTAATTTATATGGTTAAAATTCTCTGATCATGATTTCTGTTTAAAATAGTAAATTCATAAATCAGTCATTACTTTCTGTCTTTATTCTAATAAATAATGCTGGATGACGTGTTACATTATAGCATTAGCACTAGGAAATCTTTACTGCTTGTTTGGTTATCATAATTTTGGCTTTTAGGCAGAGTATTTATTTTCAGTTTTCTATGAAAAAGAGCTAATGTGTTAAACTTTATGAAGAGAAACTACTTTTTTTTAAAACTTAATTTATGTGTATGGGGCACCTGGCTGGCTCAGTCGGCTAAGCATCCAACTTTGGCTCAGGTCACCATCTCACGGTTCATGAGTTTGAGCCCCACTTCGGGCTCTGTGCTGACAGCTCGGAGCCTGGAGCCTGGTTCAGATTCTGTGCCTCCCTCTCTCTCTGCCCTTCCCCTGCTCACACTCTACTCTGTCTCTCAAAAATAAATAAACATTAAAAAAAATATATGTGTTTTACTTAAATTGATTGTTAAGGTCAGTATTAATTCTCATTATTTTTTTAAATTTTTTTGTTGAAGTATAGTTGACATACAATATTATATTAGTTTCAGGTGTATAACATAGGGATTTGACAGTTATATAGTTTATGGAATGCTTACCATTGTAAGTATAGCTACCCTCTTACCAAAGTTATTGCAATATTACTAACTATATACTATATGCTATACCTTTATATCCCTATGATCAACTTATTTTATAACTGGAAGTTTGTACCTCTAAATCTCCTTCATCTGTTTTGCCCATCCACCCAACTCTCACCCCTCTGGCAACCACTGGTTGTTTGTATTTATGAATCTGTACTTGTTTTTGTTTGTTCATTTGTTTTATTTTTTAGATTCTACATATACATTGAAATCATATGGTGTTTATTTTTCTCTATTTTTTTCTGACTTATTTCATGTAGCATAATATCTTCTGGGTCCGCCTATGTTGTCACAAATGGCAAGATTTCATTCTTTTTTATGGCTGAGTAATATTCTATTGTGTAATATACACATATGCGCATGTTACAATGTTCTATGTATATATGCCCACAGGTATGCTACATCATTTTTATCCATCAATCTATCAATACACACTTAGGTTGCTTCCATATCTTGGCTATTGTAAATAATGCTGCAGTAAACATGGGGGCAGCATTAGTTTTTTGATTACTTTATTAAGATTTATTTGGTACAGCTTTTTTGCCATACTAAAATACATTTTTTCACTCTCTGTGTGAATACTGGTGTACTAAATCAAAATAAAGTCATCTGAAAATTTAAATAAAATTAGAAGTCTTTGTAGCTATGAAATCATAACTAATCAAAAGGACATTTTTTAAAGGACTTTTTTCTGTTGTTAGCTTTATCTTTTATTCAGTCTTTTATGTGGTTTGAAGATTGAAGATAAAAACAAATGAATGTATATACAGTGACAACCCTCTTCACATTGTCATCCTGTATTTGGCCAGTTTTCAGAACACGCATGCATGCAGCCATTTTTATTAATTCTTTTTATTTTATACCCTTCTAGGTTGTTAATTGCATATATGAACCAATATAAATATGTTATCTTTCTCCCTTTATTCCCCCAAAAGACAGCAGACTATATGCACTGTTCTGTACCCTGCTTTTTTTATGGCAGATAGTTAGGTATGTGATAAGTAAGATAGTTAGGTATGTGATAAGTATAGGAAAATGTTAGTGGTAGGATCTAAGTGGTAGATATGAGAGTTCACTGTAAAATTTTTTCAGCTTTGCTCTAGGTTTGAAAAGTTTCATAATAGAAACAAAAATATATTTTGGATATCTTTCTAGAGCAATTTATAGAAGCTCCTCTTCTTTTTTACAGCCACATAGAATTCCACCATATGACTATATATAATTTATTAATCTCTTTAATGATAGAAATTTTGGTTGTATCTAATATATATGTGTTATAAACCGTGTTATAGTGTAACTATAGTATGAATTCACAGAAGTTGGATTCTTGGGTCAAGATTTATGCATTTTAAATTTTGATAGATTTTGCTGAATTGCTGTCAGTGAAAGTTGCACTGATTTTACTCTTGTCAAGTATGTGAGAACAGCATGGTTTCAGTGTGCTTACTTGCAGATTTTATTGTTTTGGTTTTCAAAACCACTTCTTCTTAAGATTTTAAGTTTTTGTCCAAGTACTAGTATCCTTTCTAGGGGACTGATATTCCTCAGTAGTGTAGTTGAAATCATGTATTAAGAAGAGTTGAAACAATGTATTGACCATACATTGCTTCTGTTTTTAGCTCTTTGGTTCCCAGACTCTGCAGAAGGCACACTGGGCAGCAGCGGCAAACTCATGTGATACCCTAGGATGTTTAAAAGTTTTGAGGTTACACAGGAATATTAGACATGTTGTCAGACATCATGTGAACCAGTAGCTTCAGTTAGCAGACACTTTCATTATCCGGCCACACTATATTCTTGTCAATGATGTCATATCTTTGGGAAGCTGAGTTGTGATTATTAAGCTGAAAAGCAAGTATCAGACAAAAATGTATGTGGAACCAGTATTCAATTTGATTCCAAAGTTTGAAAATGGTACAATGCCCAGGAAGCCCTTACATCCCATTTGTAAGAGTTGATGTTATTTAAAAATGAAGCTAAAGTATATTTTCTTTCAGTCTGTATATTTTTCCCTCAGTGCCACTCAGTGGTTAGGACATACATATTTATTAAGTTGTTTGTATAGAAATGTTTAATAAGTGGAACTATTAGATATATCTTTTGTCATGGGTCACTGTGAAAAAAATGGAACACTAAGGATGTTGTGAACTGAGAAAGTTTGAGAATTTCTGTTTTAGCTTCTTAAGTATTGTTTTCTGTTAAACTCTGGTACTTCCTTTTTATAGTGTCCCTAAACTTTCATAGTTTTCCTCAACTACTGTTTGTAGCTGGTGTGTCTGTTGGAGATCCTGTCCTCCGCACTGGTAAACCCCTCTCAGTAGAGCTTGGGCCTGGCATCATGGGAGCTATTTTTGATGGTATTCAGAGACCTTTGTCAGATATCAGCAGTCAAACACAAAGTATCTACATTCCCCGAGGAGTGAATGTGTCTGCTCTTAGTAGAGATGTCAAATGGGATTTTACACCTTGCAAAAACCTACGGGTATGTCTTCATAACCAAGATTTCTAACGTCGGTGAAAGAATGTGAAATGGATGTTTGATGAATTATTTTGTACTCCTTAGTCAAATAAAAATAGACCACAGAAGTATAGTTTAATTTTTTCATTAAATCTTCTAGAAGAATTATAGAACTAATGTTTTATTGATAAATGAAGCAAATGATTTAAATAATAGCAGCAAGGATAAATCTTGACATTTATTTGAACATTAAACAGCCAATGCTTTTGTTCTCTAGGTTGGTAGTCACATCACTGGTGGAGATATTTATGGAATTGTCAATGAGAACTCACTCATCAAACATAAAATCATGTTACCCCCACGAAACAGAGGAACTGTAACTTACATTGCTCCACCTGGCAATTACGATACCTCAGTAAGTAGTATATAAACTTTATCTCATAGTGTGGCCCTAACTGGTAGTCCCAAGAATACCCATTTTAGTGTCCTAAATAGTCATAGAACTGATACTAAATGTGCAGGTTTTAAATAACTCCCGTAATTTTTTTTACCATGGTGATTTAATGCCCTTATTTATTACAAAATGATTACCACATAGGGTTAGTTAGCATTTCCATCAAAACACTTTACATACTTGTTTGTGTGCAGTGAGAACATTTAAGATCTACTCTTAAGCAAATTCCAAGTATGTAGTACTGTACTGTCATGTACAGTCATCATGTTGTACAATAGATCCCTTATTCATTTTTTTTTCAAGTTTTTATTTAAATTCCAGTTAGTGGGGCACCTGGGTGGCTCAGTCGGTTGAGCATCCGACTTCAGCTCAGGTCATGATCTCATGACCCCCGTGGATTTGCGCCCCATGTCAGGCTCTGTGCTGACAGCTCAGAGCCTGGAGCCTGCTTCAGATTCTGTCTCCCACTCTCTGTCTCTGTCTGCCCCTCCCCTGCTCATGCTCTGTCTCTCTCTGTCTCAAAAATAAACATTAAAAAAAAATTAAAAAGAAAAAAAAATTCCAGTTAGTTATGTAGTGATGCATTACTTACATACAACACCCAGTGCTCATCACGGTAAGTGCCCTCAATACCGATCATCCATTTATAACACCTCCTGCCCACCTCCCCTCCAATAACCCTCAGTTTGTTCTCTATAGTTAAGTGTCTGTTTTCTGGTTTGCCTCTCTTTTTTTTGCCCCATGTTCATCTATTTTGTTTCTTAAATTCCACATATGAGTGAAATCACATGGTATTTGTCTTTCTCTGACTTGTTTTCTCTTTTAGCATAATACTCTGTAGTTAGCTCTATCCACATTATTGTAAATGGCAAGATTTCATTTTTCATGGCTGAGTAATATTCCTGTGTGTGTGTGTGTGTGTGTGTGTGTGTGTGTGTGTGTGTGTGTACACACATCAGTCGATGGACATTTGGGCACTTTCCATAATTCGGCTATTGTTAATAATCCTGCTATAAACATTGGGGTGCATGCATCCCTTAGAATCAGTATTTTTGTATACTTTGGGTAAATACCTAGTAATGCAATTCCTGAATCCTAGGATAGGTCTATTTTTAACTTTCTGGGGAACCTTTACACTGTTTTTTCACAGTGGCTGCACCAGTTTGCATTCCCACCAGCAGTGCAAGAGGGTTCCCCTCTCTCTATATTCTTTTCAACATCTGTTTCCTGTAAATAACTGCTATAATTATTTTTTATATAAGATTTTGTTTTTAAAACTTGGGCTTGGGAATACAAAAAGCAGAACATACTAAGTTGTTTTTTGTTTTTGTTTTTTTATATCTAGTATAACATTTTCCTTAATTTATGCTCATTTTAAAGCTCTGATTCTTTAGCCATAGAGCAGACTGATTTTAACTGTTAATCTGCATTTGCATAATTCATTGTATAATGGATTATATGAATTCTAACTCTGGGTAGGCTGTTTAAAACTTAGTCCTTTAATGTTATTGGTAGTCAAATACAATAGACTCATAATAGTCTTCGTGGGTATGAAGATAACTTTATTAAGAAGATGATTGTAACAATCTGTTCTAAATAAAATGTGATAAAAAAACAATTTTCTAGTCATTTCTCAAGAGTAAGTCTGTGCTCTATAAAATATAGAGAACAAAAGAGTTAAGATTGGGATTCAGAGCAGTCAGCTAGCCATTCTAGCTTAAAGACTCACACACATGGAAGGAACCCTCCGAGGTAGACAGTTCAAATTCATGTAGAAATACAATTACAGCTTGCTATAAGTCTGTGGACATTGGGATTGTTTGTGAGTAGTTAAAACAATCTTAGTGTTCATAAATGTTAGAGTATTACTCATTACCTTTTTGCATTTGTATTTAACTTTATTAGGTATTTTAGAGTTTTTAAGTATTTTTCATTAAATCAGTATAAGAACATTATAATAAAGTAAACAAATGAAAGAATACAAAGTAAATTGTGAAAGCTTTCATTTCTCCCTCAGTCCCAAGAATATCTTTTGTATCTTTTAATACCTGTCCCTGTGCATATCCATATGATTTTTTAACTATTCTTCTATTATTTGAAATATGTCTTCTCAACTCCAATTTTTTAAGCGTTAAAACACTAATAAATACACCTGATTAAAAAAAATTAGAACTGTATATAAAGATTTGCAGGGCACCTGGGTGGCTCAGTCAGTTGATTGTCTGACTCTTGGTTTCGTCTGAGGTCATGATCTCACAGTTCGTGAGATTGAGTCCTGTGTTGGGCTCTGCACTGACAGCATGGGGCCTCCTTGGGATTCTCTCCCTCCCTTTCTCTCTGCCCCTCCCCTGCTCACACACATTCCCTCTCAAAATAAATAAACATATATATAACAAAAAGATTTGCAATAAGAAGTATAAATTTCCTCCATTTCCACATACTACCTTTCTACCTCCAAGAAGAATCTGGGGTTACTTTAATATTAGAAGAAGAACTGTTCATAAATTTGACTGTACTTAATGTCCTGCTGAATTTCTATAGGATGTTGTCTTGGAACTTGAATTCGAAGGTATAAAGGAAAAGTTTAGCATGGTCCAAGTATGGCCTGTACGTCAAGTCCGACCTGTCACTGAGAAGCTGCCGGCTAATCATCCCTTGTTGACTGGCCAGAGAGTCCTTGATGCCCTTTTTCCGTAAGATTGAGTTATGTCCGGTGGTTTTTCCTCAGAAGATTATATGTGCTTATTGTTTCACTGCCTTATAGATGTCTTACCTGCTAATGCTATAATAAATTTTATCTAGAGAAATAATAGTGAATTAGTTAAATATGTTCATGTATTGTCAGTGCTTATTATGAAGTCAAATCATTGAAGATTTGTTTCATAGTTGCAAAAAGAGCATTATTTCTTTTTTTTTTAATAATTTATTGTCAAATTGGTTTCCATACAACACCCAGTGCTCATCCCAACAAGTGCCCTCCTCTGTGCCTGTCACCCACTCTCCCCCCTCCCACACCTTCCTTACCCCTCAGTTCTTAGTCTTTGAGAATAAGAGCATTATTTCTAACACTTTTGGAAAAAATAGAATTTCCAGCAAATCTGTGCCCAAACAATATAGTTGTCTTTATTTGGCTATCCTGGAATTAGCAGATAGGTGTCACTATAAGCATAGTTTCTAAAACCAACCAGGCTCTCTGTGCTGCCCAGAAACCTTTCGTAATTTACAGTCGTTCTTTGTCGTTTTCTTCATCAACTACTTAAAAACCCCAAATCTCAGACTTCACCATACTCTCCTTTCTACAAAAGACTTCATCATTTAATTTACAGAAAAGACAGAAGCCATGATACAATAGCTCCCTCAGCTTCTGATCACCAACCCACATATGTCCCACTTAAACCTTTCAAACCTGCCCTCTGAGTTATTCTCACTATTTCTCACAAGATCTTCGATCCTGTGACTTTATTAGTCAGCACCTTCTGTTTCCGTATCTTTCAGGAACCAGCTCAAGCTTAATAGCCTGTCACTCTTGTGGATACTGGCCAGTATACTTTATTTTCCTGTTCCTTTGTTTTCTGTCACACCCACCCGGCAAAGTCCCACTGAATCAGTCCAGCCACCTCCTGCTCCCAAGTCTACACACAGGCTACTGAGACATTCAGATAGTCAGTGCAAGGTGGGTCCCAAATCCTAGTGCATTTCTCTGTTTACCATTCTCCTGCTCTCCTCAGCAGCTGTTTCAGATCTCTGCATCTGCCTCAGGTCCTCAGCTCTGCTCTTCCTTCTTCATTAGCAACAAATGATCATACTAGAACCTTCACATGTGAAACTCCTTCCGTTAATGTATGCTTCCATTTGTCCCTCCTTCCTTTCCTCTTTCTGGACCTTATCCCACCTCAGGTCTCCTCAGAAACCTCCCTCTGTAGGTTATCTTCCCTTTATTTCCCATTTCATGAAAAAATATCTATCTTCTATCCTTTTCTCCTTTCTACCTTCCACCGCTTGGCTCCTTATCTTCATAGCCAGACCCCTTGAAAAAATAGCCGTCTCCACTTTTCCCTCTCTAATTCACAGTGCCCGCCCAGCCAGCGTGCCCCCCCATTTGAAACTACTGTCACTAATCTTCACATTCATTCCCATATTAATAATTCAGTAAATAGGGGCGCCTGGGTGGCTCAGTCGGTTGGGCGGCCGACTTCGGCTCGGGTCATGATCTTGCGGTCTGTGAGTTCGAGCCCTGCGTCGGGCTCTGTGCTGACGGCTCAGAGCCTGGAGCCTGCTTCCGATTCTGTGTCTCATTCTCTCTCTGCCCTTCCCCTGTTCACGCTGTGCCTCTATGTTTCTCAAAAATAAATAAACATTAAAAAAAAATTCAGTAAATAAGTTTTAGTATTTTCTTAATTTCTATAACTTTGAATACTGCTTCTGACTCCTACCTCCTTGAAATACCCTCTTTTTTTCATTCTTCCTGTTAGCTTCTATACACAAGTTCTTATTCTCTTTAGCAACTTCCTTCTCCTTTAATTTTGATATTTCTTAGAGTTTTTCCCTCTTCTGGGGCCTCTTACCCTGTGTGGATGGCTTTGTCCACTCTCATGACTTAAATCTTCCTCTACATATGATGACTTCCAAATCGGGTTCTTCCCCCAGATCTTGTGTGAGTTCCAGGCTCACCTGTTCACTTCTGATCATGCCTCTCCTTTTGAACATCGTACAGATGCCTCTAAGTATGTTCAGAGCTAAAATTGTCATCTTTTTTTTTTTTTAATTTTTTTTAACGTTTTTATTTTATTTTTGAGAGACATAGAGACAGAGCATGAGCAAGGGAAGGGCAGAGAGAGAGGGAGATACAGAATCGGAAGCAGGCTCCAAGCTCTGAGCCGTCAGCACAGAGCCCAATGTGGGGCTCGAACTCACAGACCGTGAGATCATGACCTGAGCTGAAGTTGGCCGCTTAACCGACTGAGCCACCCAGGCGCCCCTAAAATTGTCATCTTAATCATCACTCTCTTCCTTGAAACTTGCTCATCTTCTTTTGTTGCTTCTTTCAACGGCTATCATTATCCATCCAGTGAATGCTGAATCTAAAATCTGTGACTCTCTCAAGGATCATTCTTAACTGCTCACATCTAATTACTGAACAGTGCTTTTATATTCTGTGACCTAGGTATTTTTTATCTACATCTTTCATCCCTACTCCATGACTTTAATTAAGGATCTTGCCCTAATTCCTGCCATAATCACATTAGACTTCTTCTCCTTACTCTTACATTCTAAGTGATTGTTCATATTACATAACGATGCATCTAAAACGCATATCTGGTCCTGCACTGTTCTGCTTGAAACCCCAAAGTGCTTTTCATTGCTTTTAAAACAAGTCCTCCTGCGGTGCCTGGGTGGCTCAGTTGGTTGAGTGTCCAACTTCGGCTCAGGTCATGATTCACGGCTCATGGGTTCGAGCCCCATGTTGGGCTCTGTGTTGATGGCTCAGAGCCTGGAACCTGCTTCAGATTCTGTGTCCTGCTTTCTCTCGGCTTCTCCCCCACTCATGCTCTGTGTTTCTCTCATAAATAAACCTAAAAAAAAAAAAAATACTCCTTAACTCTTTATAAAACCATCTGGTCTGTGATCTGGCTGTTGCTTACCTTCCAGTATCAGGTCAGCCACTTAACTCCTTAGCTTCCTTATAAATCACCTTCCAGGCATCCCGAAGGACTAGCAATGCTCCCACTTTCCCCTGGACCTTTGGAGATGCTGTTTCCTCTGCTTGGAATGTTATTTCCCTTTGGCTAATTTCAGTTTCCTTTCAGGTGTTAGCTACTGTCAGAAGGATTTCCTAGCCCCACTCCAATCCAGTGTCAGACTTTGCACCCCTTCCTGTGTTTTCCCATAGCACTTTGGATATTCTGTTGATGACACTTTTCACATTGGTTTGCTGAACTTCCAAACTGGGGCACAACCAGCCCTGCCTCCCTATCCAAGTTAAAAGTGATTTGAGGGAGGTATACAAAGCCATAGGATGAATGGACATGCCCTCTTGGTTTATGAAAGTCAATAGAAGGTTTGAAGAAAAGGGGCACCAGGGTGGCTCGGTCAGTTGAGCATCCAACTTTGGCTCTGGTATGATCTCACAGTTTGTGAGTTCAAGCTCTACATCGGGCTCACTTCTGTCAGCGTATCAGCGCACAGCCCACTTCAGATCCTCTGTCCCCCTCTGTCTCTCACTTGTGCTCTCCCTCAAAATAAATGAATCTGAAAAAAAAAAAAAAAAGGTTTGTAGGAGAAAAAATTCTAATGTGTAGTAGTTTTATATTGAAGAAGTCTATCATTATTATTAAGATCATAATGTTTCTGTCAATTTTATAATAAAACACAATATTGCAAAGAAATTTCCCTTAGCATTAAATTTCATTTTCCTGCTCACACCCTCCTGCCCTGCATGCGCACTTGGAGTGTGAACACAACACAGACACATACCACACCATTCACTTTGCTCTGCCCTTAAGGATATTTCCCTCTCCGTTGCCACTTCTTGGGGAAAGTTTGAATGTAGCTGCTAAATGGCGCTATAATCACCAGCTGACTCTTTGGCTTACCCCACTGGAGTGTGAGCTCTGTGAGCACAGAAACATGGCTTTCTTATTTGCTGGTGTCTCTCCAGCATCTCCAAGCAGTGTTTAGTGCCTAGGAAGTACTTCATAAATAGTTATTCAGTGTATATTAGGAGATGAATAACACCTTAACAAAATTCTTTGTTCATTAACCTTTATAGCAAGATACGATTTTCTTAGGTCTTATTTTTTGCCTCAAGACAACTGAGAAAAGTTGTTTAAATTATTCTTTTACCTGTAATTTCTATATTGTGCTTATATGAACTAATTTATATAAACATTCCAAGTATCATTAGTACTATTTTATTTGCATATTCCTTTTCACCAGGTTCTTTATAGCATATACCCTTACTATCCAGCTATTAAAGATGGTAGAGATGATTAATGATAATAAAAACATACACCGTTATAGGTACCAGCTGGGGGAGCAATTATTGTATCTGTGTATCTATCTATGTATTAGATACAGATGAAAATATTTCAAAGTGCTTTCTTTCTTCAGCTTGTATTTCTTTGTCACTTACCTACTTTATTTACTAGTAGTAATTAGCAAGTAAAGTAATCCATACTTGTTTTCTCCGTTCAGATGTGTACAAGGAGGAACTACTGCAATCCCGGGGGCTTTCGGCTGTGGAAAGACCGTGATATCGCAGTCTCTGTCCAAGTATTCCAACAGTGATGTGATCATCTATGTAGGATGTGGTGAACGAGGAAATGAGATGTCTGAAGTCCTCCGGGACTTCCCAGAGGTCTGTACGTCTAGAGCTTCAGATATTTTTCCAGAGAAAATACCACTAACCAACTTCTGTTGGCAATTAATAAAGCTTTGTGTTGGACCTAGAGCAATGCTCTCATTTGTCAAAAATCTCTTAAGGAATTTTCTGATATATTTGTGATTCAATTTGTATATTCCAGGAAAGGAAATGAAAATGGAAATAGTGCACAGTGGGGCAGAGAGGAGAGGTTGGAGTGATGAGGGCTATTACTTTGGGAAAACTGATTATAAGAGGGATTAAATATGAGTAAGTTGTAAAAGGGGGACTAAAATGTTCTGTGTGGAAATGGGAGGATCATAATAGATTGTTTGCCTCTAGCTCACAATGGAAGTTGATGGGAAGGTGGAATCCATTATGAAGAGGACAGCTTTGGTAGCCAATACCTCTAATATGCCTGTTGCTGCTAGAGAAGCTTCTATTTATACTGGTGAGTATATGAATCGAAACAAAAGGGGGCGCCTGGGTGGCTCAGTCGGTTGAGCGTCCGACTTCAGCTCAGGTCATGATCTCACGGTCTGTGAGTTCGAGCCCCGCGTCAGGCTCTGTGCCGACGGATCAGAGTCTGGAGCCTGCTTTGGATTCTGTGCCTCCCTCTCTCTCTGCCCTTCCCCTGCTCAAGCTCTGTCTCTATGTCTCTCAAAAATAAATAAACGCTAAAAAAACAAAATTTAAAAAAAACAAAATTAAAAAAAAAAAGAAACAAAAGCAGTTTACATCTGTTTTAAGTTTAAAGCTAGCACCAAACTTTTTCTTTTTCCAAAGAAGTTTTCTTTCATTCTAAAATACTTTGGGGGCGCCTGGGTGGCTCAGTTGGTTAAGCGGCCGACTTCGGCTCAGGTCATGATCTAATGGTCTGTGAGTTCGAGCCCCGCATCGGGCTCTGTGCTGGCGGCTCAGAGCCTGAAGCCTGCTTCAGATTCTGTGTCTCTCTCTCTCTCTGCCCTTCCCCTGCTCATACTCTGTCTCTATGTCTCTCAGAAATAAATAAATGTTAAAAAAATTAAAAATAAATAAAATAAATAAAATAAAATACTTTGTATGTACAACTATATTTCTAGCTTTTAAAAAATGCCTTACAGGGGCGCCTGGGTGGCTCAGTCGGTTGAGCGTCCGACTTCGGCTCAGGTCATCATCTCGCGGTCCGTGAGTTCAAGCCCCGCGTAGGGCTCTGTGCTGACAGCTCAGAGCCTGGAACTTGCTTCAGATTCTGTGTCTCCCTCTCTCTCTGCCCCTCCCCCACTCATGCTCTGTCTCTCTCTGTCTCAAAAATAAACATTAAAAAAAAAAAAAGCCTTACAAAAATGAATAAATAAATAAGTAAAAATAAAAAACACTTTACGTACTATGTCTTGAGGATATGTCAGTATAAGATATTTATAGAATTGTCTCAATCTTGTTAATAACCATAAAACAATGCTATCTTCTACTACTGTTTTTTTTCATTACATGTTTTGCCATTGCTCTAAACTCCAAATATACCTGTATCTCTATAACTTTAATTGTCAGCTTTGGATTATTATGTTTTGATGGCTGGATATAAAAGATAAGAAAATCAGTGCGTTTATGTGTTACCTCCCATATTTGGTCCCACTTCTATCCCTGCTTTTTGGTACTTTTATTTCTACATTTTGAGATTTATGATAATCACATTCTATTGTGTCAATTGTGTAATTCTGCAAACAATATTCGTATTAGCCTTTAACCTAGAGTACAGTGGAGTCAGTCCTCATATGCAGTCTTTTGGCTATAATTTCTCCATTTACTTCACAGTTGTCTTAAATCTGACTTTTGAAAGTTTCCTCAAGAAAGGCTCAGGGAAACTACATTCTGTGAATTCTTATTTCTTCGTAAGTTTGTTTTTTTCTACTGCCTTTAAATTTTCTTTTTTTTTTTTAATGTTTATTTTTTGAGAGAGAGACAGAGTGTGAGCAGGGGAGGGGCAGTGAGATGAGGAGACACAGATTCTGAAGCAGGCTCCAGGCTCAGAGCTGTCAGTACACAGCCTGACGCGGGGCTCTAACTCAACAAGCCATGAGATGTCCTGAGCCGAAGTCGGATGCTTAACCAGCTGAGCCACCCAGGCACCCCTGTGTTTTTTTTTTGTATGTTTGTTTTGTTCTGTTTTTGTTTGTTTACTTAGTTTTAAGTAATCTCTACCCCCAGGATGGGGCTCAAACTCATGACTCTGAGATCAAGGGTTGCACGCTCTTCCGACTGAGCCAGCCAGGCGCCCCTCTACTGCCTTTAAATTTTAATAGTAGTTTGGTTGAGTATAAAATATTTTGGATCAATGTTTGTTTCCTTGAGAACTTTTATTGTAGCATTAAATGCTAGAGAGGGATCTGAAGCTGACCTGCTTTTTTCCATAATTTTATAGAAGATTTTTTTATTGTCCAAAGGAATTTCTCTTTAAATTTAAAGTTTTATAACTTTGAGGCGCCTGAGTGGCTCAGTTGCTTAAGCGTCCGACTTGTGCTCAGGTCATGATTCCATAGTTTTTGAGTTCAAGCCCTACATCAGGCTCTGTGCTGACAGCTCAGAACCTGGAGCCTGCTTCAGATTCTTTGTATCCCTCTCTCTCTGCTCCTCCTCCATTCATGTACTGTCTCTCTCTGTCTCCAAAAATAAACAAACATTAAAATTAAAAAAAAATAAAGTTTTATAACGTTATTAAGATATATGCCAGTATTGATAGTTTTGGTAAATTTTTCCTGAGATGTAGTTACCTTTTCAGCTTATGAACATGTCTTTTAATTTGGAAAGTTTTCAAGAATAGTTTCTCAAACTTTTTTCTTCTGCTATGGTTATCTTCTTCCAACTGGACATATTCAGTCTCCTTTATCTGTTTTCCTTATGTACCTTTTCCTTTCTAATCCTTTTTATTTAGCATTTTGTTCGTTTGCTCATAGGATAATCAGTGGTATTCTTTGCTTTGCTTCTAATGAAACTTTCATTTCTGTAATGGCTTTATTTTTTCTTCCAGCTCTTTGTCGAGATCTGCTGGCTCTGCTGGCTCATAAAATCTCTTTTCTGACCTTACTGTGTGTTCTTTGAGGTTTTGTTGTGTGATAGACGCATTATTAACAGTTTCTTCATTAATCAGTCGTGGTCACAGTTTTCACCTATTCTTCAGTAGGTTCTTTGACCATCATTTTATTTGCTCTTCTGTCTTTTTTCTTTTATTTTGTGTAGTTCCCATACTGATATGTATTGTTACTGTTACTCATCTCTGCAGGAGATGGGAGTGGAGACATTACTTCATGGCAGTCTGTGGAGTTTGTTATGGCCTGGAGTTGTGTAGGTTACTTTGATCTCCTGCCAATAGAAATCTACTGCCACAAGGCCACTTAAAGTGAATTCTTTCTCTTCCACCCTGCCTCACCCACTTTTTCCTCACTGTAAAAGAGTGCCTACCTGCATTTTGTTTGTCCCCATCACCCTGCTTCTCCTTGATGCCGTACTGGACCCAAGGAAGTTCTGCCAGCACCCAGTCTCCCTGGGGCAGTGCTCCAAACAAAGGATTCTTGGCTTCGCCCCAGTTTTACAGAAGCGTAATCTGAGATGTGCGGCTGCAGGTGAATTCTCGGTGTCTTCCCACATCCGCGTTTGGGTTTTACCCATTTAGGTGGCTTTCCTCATTATTTTGTTATGGCGCTAAACATGTCCCCTAGTTTTTGGCAATAGAGTTTATATATTTTATATTTCTTGTTCTTCTTGTTTGGTGATTACTTTTATGAGAAAGGAAAAGGGACATATTCATCTACTATTTAAGACAAGAAATCTACCTACTTCTTTTAAATGGCTGTCCAGTATCCCTTCTGTATGGCTGTGTCATAATCTGTTTAGCCAGCATCTTTCTGGTAGACACTTAAATCATTGACAGATTTTGTTTTTTCGTATTTGGTTTTTTTTGTGTGTTTTTTTTGTTTGTTTGTTTTTTGCTATCACAAACCTTGATTCACTAAAACATCCTTATGTGTGTTTTTTACAGTTTCTTTTCATGTTTTGTGCATGTGTTTCTTTGTACATTTTTGTGAGGTAAGTTTATAAAATTGCGAAGCATACAACTATTAATGTAGATTTTAGATTTTGGTAGCCCTTAAAAAGGATAACAGTGAACAAAGGTTCTGTTTCTCCACATCTTCACTAATGCTAGGTTTTGTAACGCTTATTAATGATAGTTATCAAACACACAGTGAACACTGATGTACTCAGCACCTAGATTTAACAACTAGCATTTTACTATCCCTGCTTTATTAGATACTTATTCAGTCTGCGGTGTCTCTCTCTCAAAAATAAATTTTAGAAAACATTAAAAAATATGTATAAAAAAAAAAAGCCGGGGAGCACCTGGGTGGCTCAGTCGGTTAAGCACTCAACTTCTGCTCAGGTCATGATCACGAGGTTCACAGGTTTGAGGCCTGTGTCGGGCTCTGTGCTGACACTTAAGAGCTTGGACCCTGCTTCAAATTCTGTGTCTCCGTCTCTCTCTGCCCCTCCCCTGCTCATGCTGTGTGTGTGTCTCTCTCTCAAAAATAAATTTAAAAACACTAAAAAAAAAAAGATACCTATTCAGCCTGTATTTCATTCATCATCTTTCCTATCTATATTAACCATTTGAAAGCTGCTTTATGTCCATTTTGCTTTTGGATAGGAGTTCTTTTTCATACTGATTTATAAAAGCTCTTTGAAATTAGTCTTTTATCTGTCATGAGTTGCTAGTGTTTTCCCAGTTTGTTCATCTTTCAATTTTGTCTGAGGTTTTTTTGTTTTGTTTTGTTTTGTTTTAACTAGTAGACCCTGAAAACTCTTTAAAGTTTGCTCATGTGTCTGTTTCTTCCATCAAGTCTCTCTAATACATACACACAAGCATTAGTGAGTATTATCACAGTCTTAAGGTGCAGCTATGTATGCTTATATAAGTCACGATCTGATCTTATTATCAAATTGAAATATGTGATAACTGTTGTTTTCTTAAGGCTTTTTAAATGTTTATTTCTTTATTTTTAAGAGAGTGTGAGCAGGGGAAAGGCAGAAAGAGAGGCAGAGAGAGGATCCCAAGCAGGTTACACTCAGCGCTCAGGGTTCTTGTATCTTATAAAGCCTGAGATCATGACGTGAGTCAAAATCAAGAGTGGGTCACTTAACCAACTGAGCCACCCAGGCGCCCCTTTTAATAATGAGAGGCAATATTTTTCAAAGACTTTGTGGAATCATTTTTTAGAAGCCTCAGATATCAGTATTTCTTATTCTGAAAGTATAATACGATAAATAGTAAAGTGCTGAATTTTCAAGCACTGTTTTGTTTTACTGTATAAGATTCTGTTTCTTTACTAGTAAAATAAAGGGATCAGGACATTAGATTTTGGGACAGTTATAATTTGGCAACATTTGTGAGTTTCTGATATCTTAGAGTTGCATAGTACTTGGTACTCTAAGAGGGCATTTATACATATCATTTCATCTGATATGTACAAGTAGAGAGAACAAGAGCTTTTCCATTTCGGCAGATTAGGAAACCACACTGGGAAATGAAGTTAGTTTGCGGAGATTAATCACAGAACAGGAACTGGAACCCGGGACTTCTTTCTTTCTATTAGCTTCTTCTGAATGGTTTACTATAATGATTTAGCAGAACAGAACCTGATACACACAGCAGAGTTATCTGGATAATTAAGATATTACTTGTGTTAACATTTGTTACTTTTGAAAAATAAGCAAATAAACTAATTAGTTGATGGTTTTTGGTGTGTATATGTGTGTTATGTAGACAAAAGCTGCAATGGAAATTAGTTTCAAACTTGTCTCAACGAAGAATAGAGAAAGAAAAAAGTCTTTTCCTACTTTTTAAAATGTACAGTATTGGGGCGCTTGGGTGGCCCAGTCAAGTTAAGTTTCTGACTTCGGCTCAGGTCATGATCTCACGGTTTGTGGGTTCAAGCTCCTTGTCGAGCTCTGTGCTGATAGCTCAGAGCCTGGAGCCTGCTTCAGATTCTGTATCTCCCACTCTCTCTGCCCCTCCACCACTCATGCTCTGTCTCTCTCAAAAATAAACAATCATAACAAAATTAAATGTACAATATTAGAATAGATATGGCAACAAATAAACCCAAACTTGTCATTGCTCAGGATAACAGATTTTTTTCAAGTGGTCAGGGGGACTCTTCTTCATTTTGTCATTCTGGGCTGGGACCTAGGCTGAAAAGTATTCTTTCATTTTCAACTCCTGACTTCCAGGGCTGCTGGGAGTCCTGTCCATCTCAGTGAGCCACAAAGAATAGAGAGCATGGAAAGGATGTGTGGCATGCCTGATGATGGAACTCATTACTTCGACTTTCATTCTGTTAGCTAGAGGTCAGTTACCTACCTAGAGGCTAGGAAATATAATTCCGCTGTATGCACAAAAGAAGAGGGATTTTGGTGAACAGCTAACAGTCTGCCTCATGTATTTATTGCTTTAAAGTTTTCTTAATGGTGACAAAGTCAGGATTCTACATTATAGAATTATAACTTGTAATATTCTCCCCAATTTAGGAATTACACTGTCAGAATATTTCCGTGACATGGGTTATCACGTCAGTATGATGGCTGACTCTACCTCTAGATGGGCGGAGGCCCTTAGAGAAATCTCTGGTCGCTTAGCTGAAATGCCTGCAGGTAAGTCTTTGGGTTCTTTATTATATTAAAAGGCTTATAGGGGTTTAGAACCTCTCTTTAATTTCTTTTCACGGGGCACCTGAGTGGCTCAGTTAGTTGAGCGTCCAACTTCACTCAGGCCATGATCTCACTGTTCGTGAGTTCGAGCCCTATGTCAGGCTCTGTGCTGACTGTGGGGCCTGGAGCCTGCTTCGGATTCTGTGTCTCCCTCTCTTTCTGCCCTTCCTCTGCTCACTCTCTGTCTCTCTCTCTCAAAAATAAACATTAAAGGAAAATTTTTTTTAATAAAAAATTTTCTTTTCACTTTTCAGATAGTGGATATCCTGCATACCTTGGTGCCCGTCTGGCCTCTTTCTATGAGCGAGCAGGCAGGGTGAAATGTCTTGGAAATCCTGAAAGAGAAGGAAGTGTCAGCATTGTAGGAGCGTAAGCACCTAAAGTATTTGCTTTTCAAAAGAAAAATAAAAAGTCATATATTTTAGAGAGAAAATACTCAGCTTCCTCTGAGGATCATGGTTCTTAACCAAGATTGCACTACAAGGTCACCCGAGGAACTCTTTACGATGTGCACGTTTAGGTTGTCTCTGTATATTCTGGTTATTTGACCTAATGATTTATTATATTCAAGTTACAATATCTTAAGAGTAACTTAGAAAATTATAGACATGTTTAGGTAAGATTGTAGGGAAAAACAAGTAAAGATCCATGATCACTATGTAAAGCCACACATTGTTCTTAGAGTTTTTTTCTTCCTTTCTGCTTCGTCTATTTGATTAGAATCACGAAACTGATTATATCACTCATTTCTCTCACTTAAAGCATTCAATAGTTACCATTCTTATTTGCAACTTAGTATTGATTTTTATTAATATTTGTATGTAAGAGTTTCTTTTCAATGTTAGTTCTAAAGTTATTTACATTAAAATTACCTTCCAAAAAAACTTTTACTTTCATATACCAGCTATTTTTTCTTAAGCTTTTCTAATGACTTTTTTCTTTTAAATTTAGGGTTTCTCCGCCTGGTGGTGATTTTTCTGATCCAGTTACATCCGCTACTCTTGGTATTGTTCAGGTATATCTTTTCCTAGTGTAGTCAACTTCTGAGGTTTCCCACTCCTGCCCTAATGGTACCTAAATCATCGTGAAGTATTAAAGTTACTCATTAAAGAGTAGGCAATAGGAAAGTCTGTTTTAGGAACATTCTTGTCACTGACAGTTTTTATCCTGTCCATTCTTTCTTAGCTCTTTGCCTAATATTTATAAAATTTAATTTCTGTAAGTAGAAAATATATCCAGAATGGCAAAGTTTTATTAATGTTGACATAATACTCCCCTTTAAGTGAGAGTAACCCTAGTTGTAGAAACAGATACACCTAAAAATGCATAATGACAAAAACCCAGTAGAAGTTTCTTTTTACTCATAGTATGGTCTGAAGCAGATGATCCTATCAAAGGGCAGCTTTTTTCCATTCACTAGTAATTCAGAGAACAGGGTTCCTTCCAGCTTGGGCTCCACCATCACCTAGACAGTTAACCATCTGCATCTCGCTGCCACAAGGGGAAACTGTGGAGAAGGCACGCCCACTCAGTGAATTTTGGGCTCCAATGCAGTCTCCCCACTCACTCTGTTAGCCACCCCCAGATGAAAGCAAAGCTGGAAAGTGAAGTTTCTGGCTATGCAGCCGCCTTCCAGTGACCTGACATAAATTGTAGTGGATAGCTAGCCAACTTGGCCATTAAGAGAAGCCTAAATCAAAGATGTATAACAAATCAGGCCTATAGTAAAAAAAAATAAATGTCGTATATTCATGTTATTCATGTGAGAAAAAGAGAATATTTTCTTATGTTTCTGTCAGCGTCTGATAAAAAGAAATGTCAGGCTAAATTTCCAGCTCTCAAGGTGTTTAACCTTTACTAACATTTTGAGTTTAAATTGCAGGGAAAGGAGGAGCAAAGTTACGAATGTATAAAATATAGGGGAGCCTGGGTGGCTCAGTCAGTGAAGCATCTGACTTTGGCTCAGGTCATGATTTCACACCTCGTGAGTTCAAACCCCGCATGGGGCTCTGTGCTGACAGCTCAGAGCCTGGAGCTGGTTCAGCTTATGTCTCCCTCTCTCTCTGCCCTTTCCCCACTCACACTCTGTCTCTCTCAAAAATAAACAACATAAAAAAAAGAAAAAAAAAAACTAGGGCACCTGCGTGGCTCAGCTGGTTAAGCAGCCAACTTCGGCTCAGGTCATGATCTCCTGGCTTGTGGGTTCGATCCCCACATGTGCTGACAGCTCAGTGGCTGGAGCCTGCTTCAGATTCCATGTCTCTCTCTCTCTCTTCTTCTCCCCCACTCGAGTTCTGTCTCTCCCTCAAAAATAAACATTAAAAAAAAAAGAAATAGAAAACTCTTTAAAAAATGTCTAAAATATACATGAACATTTGGTATTTGAAAAATGATTGTTAGACTTATTGGGTTGACCCTTCATGATAGGGAATCAAAGTTAATCAGAATGTTTCCAGGTTTTTAATCAAAGGGAAGAATTTGTTCTTTTTCTATAGACATTTTCTGGTTCCTCTGTTTATATTATACCATAATAAATCTTCAAAAGTGTCAATTTCTTTTTTTACTATAAGATTTGCCATACTATCGAGGAAATTCAGATACAATTTGAATTTGATTATATAGAAAATATCAATCTTGAAACTGAAAGGAATATATTTTTTAATTATACAGTTTATTCTATTTCAGTTATACATGGTATATACTAAAAAGATAATTTGACCAAAAAATTACACAATTGCATATTTAGGACAAACAAATATACTTCAAGGCTTTTTAAATTTAATTTTATTTTTTTTAAGAAAAATCATTGAATTTGTTTTTTGTTTTTGTTTTTTTTTTTTTTACGTTAGGTGTTTTGGGGCTTAGATAAGAAACTAGCTCAACGTAAGCATTTCCCTTCCGTCAACTGGCTAATCAGCTATAGCAAGTACATGCGTGCATTGGATGAGTACTATGACAAACACTTCACAGAATTTGTTCCTCTGAGGACCAAAGCTAAGGAGATTCTTCAGGAAGAAGAAGATCTGGCAGAAATTGTACAACTTGTGGGGAAGGTGAGTGGTTAAGTCCCATGGAGGACAGATCCATGAGTTCTACTGGTGTGTCGTAAGGACAGAGAGAACTGTGGATATGCAGATTCCTGCCTAGCAAAATGGGTCCTTATTAAATATTTTTTAAACTAATAGACTTTATCTAGTAGATATTTGAGGGTCCTATTTATGTTATGGAAGGTAGAAAGATGATTATTGTTTTGATTATCTACTGTTGAGTAACAAACCTCTCCAATATTTAGTGGTTTGAATGGTGTTATACTGCTTGTAGTTTCGGGGCTGATGGACTGTTGGACATTCTTGCTTGGGCCCCTCATACAGTTGCAGTCACATGGTGGTTGAGGCTGGAGTCATCTGAAAGTTTCTTCCCTCATAGGTTCAGTGCCTGGGCTGGGATGGCTAGAATGGCTAGGGGTTAGCTGACATTTCTCTCTCCATGTAGTGTCTCCGCATGGCAGTTTAGGGCTCTCAGAGAGAGTGTATAAGAAGAGAGGAAGTGGAAACCAACAGCCTCTTAAGCTGGGGCCCCCAAACTCTAGTATATTACTTGTCTTACGTTCTGGTCAAAGCAGGCACAGAGCTTCCCTAGATTAAAGAAGAGGAGCTTGTGCTTCAAAATGGTCAATCAGAAGGAGTAATTAAATTGTTAAGGCCTTTATATTCTTTTTGATCCTCGATAGTATTTAGCATGGTCCTAGTTGTATCATAGATGAGAAAGAAACACTGGATTTATTTTTATTTCTTGAAATAGAATATACCCATCACCAACCAAATTAGAAGTGGCATGCTTTGGGTCTATTATATTTTTGTAGGAGCACCGAGGCTAGGAATCAGAAGGATTGGATGCTAGTTTTCTTTAATAATAGCTGTGCGACTTTAAACAAGTGACTTATATTCTTGTGTCTGTGTCTTGATGTTTCAAAGGAGGATGGTATAATTAAATTTAGCCGCATTAAATTCCAGAACTGAATGACTTCTCAGATGGTATGCAGCGCTAGTCAGGATGTCAGAGTTCTCTATCTGGCTCTGTTATTTTTTTTATTTTTATTTTTTTTAATTTAAAATAGTTTATTTTCAAATTGGTTTACATAAAACACCCAGTGTTCATCCCAACATGTGCCCTTTTTTAATGCCCATCACCCCCTCTTCTCCCCCCCATCTCCCTCACCCTCAGTTTGTTCTTAGTCTTTGAGAGTCTCTTATGTTTTATCTCCCTCCCTCTCTGTGTCTTTTTTTTCTTTCCCCTCTTCCCCTCCCCCTGGTTTTTGCTTAGTCTCACCAAGTCCACCTATTCGTGGAAACATATGGTATCTGTCTTTTTCTGACTGACTTATTTCACTTAACATAATACGCTCCAGTTCCATCCATGTTGCTACGCATGGCCAGATTTCATTTTTTCTCATTGCCACATAGTAGTCCATTGTATATATGTACCACATCTTCTTTATCCACTCGTCAGTTGATGGGCACTTAGTTTCTTTCCATGTTTTGGCTATTGTCGAAAGTGCTGCTGTAAACATTGGGGTACACGTGCTCCTATGCATCAGCAATCCTGTGTCTCTTGGGTAGATTCCTAGCAGGGCTATTGCTGGATCATAGGGTAGCTCTATTTTCATTTTTTTGAGGAACCTCCACACCGTTTTCCAGAGTGGCTGCACCAGTTTGCATTCCCACCAACAATGTAGGAGGGTGCCTACTTCTCCACATCCTCGCCAGCATCTATAGTTTCCTGATTTGTTCATTTTAGCCACTCTGACTGGTGTGAGGTGGTATCTCAGTGTGGTTTTGATTTGTATTTCCCTGATGATGAGTGACATTGAACATCGTTTCAAGTGTCTATTTGCCATCTGAATGTCCTCTTTGGAGAAGTGTCTATTCATATCTTCCGCCCATTTCTTCACTGGGTTGTTTGTTTTTCGGGTGTGGAGTTTGGTAAGTTCTTTATAGATTTTAGATATTAGTCCTTTATCCAATATGTCATTTGCGATGATCTTTTCCCATTCCGTTGGTTGCCTATTCGTTTTGTTGGTTGTTTCTTTTGCTGTGCAGAAGCTTTTTATCTTGATGAAGTCCCAGTAGTTCATCTTTGCTTTTAATTCCCTTGCCTTTGGAGACGTGTCAAGTAAGAAATTGGTGCGTCTTAGGTCAAAGAGGCTTTTCCCTGCTTTTTCCTCTAGGATTTTGACGGTTTCCTGCCTCACATTCAGATCTTTTATCCATTTAGAATTTATTTTTGTGAGTGGTGTAAGAAAGTGGTCTAGTTTCATTCTTTTGCAAGTTGCTGTCCAATTCTCCCAGCACCATTTATTAAAGAGGCTGTCTTTTTTCCATTGAATACATTTTCCCGCTTTGTCAAAGATTAGTTGGCCATATACTTGCGGGTCCATTTCTGAGTTTTCTATTCTATTCCATTGGTCTATGTGTCTGTTTTTGTGCCAATACCATACAGTCTTGATGACCACCGCTTTGTAGTAGAGGTTAAAGTCTGGGATTGTGATGCCTCCCGCCTTGGTTTTATTCTTCAGTATTATTTTGGCTATTCGAGGTCTTTTGTGGTTCCATACAAATTTTAGGATTGTTTGCTCTAGCTTTGAGAAGAATGCTGGTGCAATTTTGATTGGGATTGTATTGAATGTGTAGATTGCTTTGGGTAGTATTGCCATTTTAACGATATTTATTCTTCCAATCCATGAGCATGGGATGTTTTTCCATTTCCTTGTGTCTTCCTCAATTTCCTTCATAAGTTTTTTATAGTTTTCAGTGTAGAGGTCTTTCACATCTTTGGTTAGGTTTATTCCTAGGTATTTTATGGTTTTTGGTGCAATTATGAAAGGGATTAGCTTCTTTATTTCTCTTTCTGCTGCTTCATTGTTGGTGTATAGAAATGCCACCGATTTCTGTACATTGATTTTGTATCCTGCAACTTTGCTGAAATCACGGATCAGTTCTAGTAGGCTTTTGGTAGATTCCGTCGGGTTTTCCATGTAAAGTATCATGTCATCTGCAAAAAGTGAAAGTTTGACTTCCTCCTTGCCAATCTTGATGCCTTTTATTTTGTTTTGTTGTCTGATTGCTGATGCTAAGACTTCCAAGACTATGTTAAATAGCAGTGATGAGAGTGGACACCCCTGTCGTGTTCCTGATCTCAGGGGGAAGGCTTTCAGTTTTTCCCCATTGAGGATGATATTAGCTGTTCTGTTATTTTTATTATATGTTATAAAGTCATCTCCTAATTTCTTTTCTACAAATGATAGTATTATTAGCTAGCTAGCACATGTTAAATACTTATTTTTTATAAATGAGTACTATGGCCCTGGTTAAGAGGAAGTAGAAATAGAAGACCTCCAGAACCAGACAAAGACAATATAAGAAAAGAAAATTACAGGGGCATTTTCTTTGTGACTATAGGTATCAAATTCTTAAATTAAATATTACTATTTACTAGATTCTGTAGGGTGTTAAAAAAGAATAAAATAACACATAATGAACAAGTAAAATTTATCTCAGGAATGCAAATTTAATTCAACACAAAATCTATTATTGTAACTCACCAATTAATGTAATGAAAAAAGGATATCTCAACCAATGTGGAAAAAGTATTTGAAGTTCATTACTTATTTATAGTTTTTAAAAATCTTTTAGTAAGCAAGGAATAGAAGAGAACTTCCTTAGTTTGTTAAAGGTAATATACTAAAACCCAGGGAAAACATTTTACTTAATGGAAAAATTTCGGATGCATTCTGTTTAAATATCAGGATTAAGACAAGAATGCTTACTATCACTGCTTATGCTCAAATATCAGAAGACCTAACCAATGATGTAAGAGAAAACTTGTAAAGAAAGAGATTAAAATATCATTATTTGGTAGATAATGTGCTTGTATAACAAGAAAAATAACAATTAACAGAGAGATGATTAGAACTGATAAAAGTTTGGTGAGGGTTTCAAGATAAACATAAAAAAATCAAGAAAATGTTTCTATATTAGCTATAGCAGTTAGAAAATAAAACTAAAAATAAAGTGTCCACAATAGTAACAAAAACTAGAATGTAGGAACTAATCAAAAATACATTTCTTCTGTGGAAAACATTTTGAAACATTTAAAACAAAATCTGAAGACCTAGGGAGACAGTCCAAACTCTTAGATAGACTAATTAGGAAGACAGCACTTTAATCTATAAATTTGTTGTGATGCCAGTCAAATTCCTGGTTACGTCTACTGTACAAATTAGTAATCATTCAAAAATTCCTTTGCTATCACAAATACTATTCTTTAAAAAAGAATAATAAAAAGGGAGCTTTTATTCTATTGGATATCAATACAAAACATTGTAATAAGAACATGTGTTATTGGTGAAATAATAAATAGATCAGTGAAAGAAAACAGAAATGTACTCATGTATATATAGACTTCTCATATTGCAAAGATAGTGTCACAATTTGAATGCAGGGAGGATGGATTGTTTTAGTCAGTGATGATGGAAAACTGTTTAATTGGAGAAAAATAAAAATGCATCATACTTAATTCCACACACAAAAATAGGCTCCAGATTAGCAGTTTAAGTATGAAAGATGAGACTTTCAAGTTAATAGACAACAAACGTTAAGAGACTATCTCTGTGATCAGTGTTTGGAAAAGGGCTTTTTAAACAACCCCCCATGCATATGCAAGCAATTAAAAAAAATAAAAAGATTTGATTGCATCAAATGCAGGGATTTTTTTTTGTTCAACAAAGGCCTACCATGGATAGAGGTAACAAAGCAGATGACTGATTGGGAGGGAGTTTACATCATCTAAAGCTGATGAACTATTTTCTAACGGATAAGTTAACAAGAAGACTAGAACTCCCAACAGACATATGGGCAAAAGAAGGAGCAGACAGATTATGGAAGAGGAAACACAAAAGATTAAGAAGCCTGTGGAGAAATGCTCAAATAATAATGAAATGTCATACCAGTTAAAATGGCAAATATCAGAAAGCTGGATAACGCCAAGTGGTGTGAGGATAGAGGAACGGTATACTCTTGGTGGGAGTGTCATCTGGTGCTGGCATTGTGGAGAGCAGTGACAGTATACCCTGTGACTTAGCGGTTCTTTTTCTGGATATTTATCTCAAAAGAATTTCCCAAACAGGTCCTTAAATGGACACGCTTGTGGTGGCAGGGAGTAAGAGGAAATCTCAGTGCCCTTCACTGGGGGCAAAGATGGAAAATAAAAATAGGGAAGTTGCATACCATGGAAAATGAGGTATGCAAGAGCTAGAAGCAGACTGTGTGACACACAGCAACATGGATGGATCTGAAAAAGTCCCGAAGACACAAATATAACTGCCTTACATAATTAAAACTACTATTACAAAATAGAATACCCATTTCACATGAATTTATGCACATAAAAGGATACACATAAAACATTTTAATACTTGCCTGTGGTTGAAGAGGGGATTAGGGGTAAAAGAGATTTAAAAAACAGGAGGAAGAAAACAGAAGACCTGAACCTTACCTCTGAGGTTGTAAAAAGATGACAAAGGACTACAGTTAAGGGACGCCTGGCTGGCTCAGTCAGAAGAGCATGCGACCCTTAATCAGGGTTGAGAGTTTGAGCCCCCATTTGATGTAGAGATTACTTAAATAAATAAAACTTAAAAAAAATGTGCTGCATTCCAGTCATTTAAAAAAAAAAAAAGACTGTTTAACTTATTGAGCCTGTCCCTTTCCCACAATTCCCAAGAAATCTTTACTTGTCAGTCTGATTAGGGTGATTGCAAAAGTTAAAGCTTTTGAGGCAGTGACATTTAAAGAAGCTCTAACAGCTATTCCAATAAAATAGCGCTGACATAAATAAGTACATGCTCACTATACTTTGCATTTATATAGCTATAAACACCATTTAATATTTTTTAAAAAGTAACCGTTTATGGAATGTATAGATTTTGAAACAAACTTAAGACTCCAAATTCAAATAATTAAGCTAGGAAGCCAGGATGTGAAGAAGAAAGTATTTAAAAAAAAAAAAAGAAGAAAATCAGTTTATTTGTATACATACTGTGTTCATCGTAGCACCTATTCACAGTAGCTAAGAGGTGGAAACAACCCACTGTCCTTTGAGGGATAGATAAACAAAATGTGGTGCATATATTTAATGGAATATTATCCAGCCTTAAAAAGGAAGGGAAATTCCAGCACGTGGTACAACATGGATCAACCTTGAGAACATTATGTAAAGTGGAACAGGTAGTCACAGAAACACAAATACTGTATGATTCCATCTAAAGCAGTCACATTGACAGAAACAGAAGGTAGAATGGTGTTACCGGGGTCTGGGAGAGGGGGAGAAGAGAGTTGCTATTTAATGGGTATAGAGATTCAGATTTGTAAGATGACCAGTTATGGTAATCTGTTTCACAACAATGTGGATATACTTAACACCACTGAACTACACTTAAAAATGGTTAAGATGGAAAATTTTATGTTACATGGTTTTTACCACAATAAAAAAACCAAGCAGTTATAAAGTGAATTTATTGATGATAGGTGATTGTGTATTGATTATAAAGTTTTTGTTTGCTAAATGATTATAACCACTGATCCCACATTATGGAAGTAAATTTCTTTCTTTCTTTTTTTTTTTAAATGTTTTTATTTATTTTTGAGAGACATAGAGACAGAGTGTGAGCTGGGGAAGAGCAGAGAGAGTGGGAGACACAGAATATGAAGCAGGCTCCAGGCTCTGAGCCATCGGCACAGAGCCTGACGCGGGGCTCGAACTCACAGACCGTGAGATCATGACCTGAGCTGAAGTCGGCTGTTTAACCAACTGAGCCACCCAGGCGCCCCGGAAGTAAATTTCTAAAAGTATATTTTTTTCTCTTTTAGGCTTCTCTAGCAGAAACAGATAAAATCACTCTAGAAGTAGCAAAACTTATCAAAGATGATTTCTTACAACAAAACGGGTATACTCCTTATGACAGGTAAGCTATCCTGATTTTCTTTTTTATTCGAGCATTTTCTTTTGGGTTTTGAAGAAAGAGAAAGAAATTCTCCACATTAGATTTTTTTTCCCCCCAAATACAGACACAACTCTGACTCAATATATGTTTCTTTGGATTGTTATGGCAAACATCTAACGATCTAATATGTCCTCTTGTCTTGATTTTGCTCATTTGTGCATTTATGACAGTGTTTTCACTCATTACCCAGCCCTCTCTAATTAAATTGTGGCATAGTGTGCAGAATGAGGGGATCATTGCCCCCTTCAGAAGCTTTTCTCACTACCTCTTACAACTGCCCATGCCTCTTCTACTCTTTTCCTAAATAAGTATGTCCTACTTTTCTGCTTTATTTCCCAGTAGACCTACTCTCTTTCTTTCTGCCAGTCTCTGTTAGATGTCCCATTTGTCTCTGCTTCTTCTGTGGCTTATTTAAATTCTCCATTTCTTTCATTTATTTAAAAAAATTTTTTTTAATGTTTGTTTATTTTTGAGAGAGAGAGACAGGCCATGTGAGCAGAGGAGGGGCAGAGAGAGAAGGAGGCAAAGAATCCAAAGCAGGCTCCAGGCTCTGAGCTGTCAGCACAGAGCCCAACAACCGGCCTCAGACTCATGAACTGTGAGATCATGATCTGAGCCAGTCGGATGCTTAACTGACTGAGCCACCCAGGTACCCAAGTCTCCATTTCTTTTGAACTTTGGTAATTTTGAGCCCTTTCATCATAGGCTAGCTTTTCTCCCTCATATCACATTTGGACTGAAGAAGGAACTGAACAAATAGGAAGATTACGAGAATGTAGGACAAGCAGAAAATATGGTAATATTAACAGTAAGCCTCAAAAATCTGTATCAGGGGCGCCTGGGTGGCTCAGTCGGTTAAGCGGCCGACTTCGGCTCAGGTCACGATCTCACGGTCTGTGGGTTCGAGCCCCACATCGGGCTCTGTGCTGATGGCTCATCAGAGCCTGGAGCCTGCTTCGGATTCTGTGTCTCCCTCTCTCTCTGCCCTTCCCCTGCTCATGCTCTATCTCTATGTCTCTCAAAAATAAATAAACGTTAAAAAAAAAAATTTTTAAAGAAAAAAAAAATCTGTATCAGGAACTCAAACAGTTCTGGCCACCCATACAAAAATAACTCAACCAGGGGAAAATTCTTTGGAAAGCGTAATACAGAAGGTGCATGAAATTGTGTATGTAAGTGTGTTTAAACATGTCAGGAAGTTGATAAGAATGCATGTGATCCAAGCTGAATATTAACTTTTGTGTCCTCGTTATTAAAAGGTATGGGTAAGTGCAAATGAACACATTAATGGGGCAACGGGCTACTGTTCGTTTTAGGAAATTGCAGATTTCTGTTTTTCTGTTATTCATTAAACCTTCACCCCACTATCACAAGAGAGTCTTTGCAACTCAGCTATTTTACTATTTGGGTTACTCTAACTGCACTGTACAGAAACAAACCCTCAGAGTCATTAGATTATAGTAGTACCGTTTAAGTGTTCTTCCTCTTTAGTTATTTCAATAGATAAAAAAAGAACATCGCTCTTAAATAAATGAATATATCTCCATCTATCCGTTTGTGCCATCTCCCATCTCTACCCAAAAACTCTGGATATGTAGTTGTTAGTCTTTTCCACTTTTATTTTTCATTACTTATTATCTAATAAATATAAGTAGTCTGCATATTTAAATAAAGAAGCTAATGCTCTGGTATTTTGTAGATAAAGTATGAGCCTGCTTTGGATTTTATTTTGTTAATTATTTTGGCTTTCGTCTTTGCCCTAGGTTCTGCCCGTTCTACAAGACAGTAGGGATGCTGTCCAACATGATTGCGTTTTATGATATGGCCCGTAGAGCTGTTGAAACCACTGCGCAGAGTGACAATAAGATCACATGGTCCATCATCCGTGAGCACATGGGGGAGATCCTCTATAAACTTTCCTCCATGAAATTCAAGGTATCTTTTGTTTCTACTTAGCTTTTTTAGTAGGAAATGTTTCTTTTTAATTTTTTGACTATTTACAGACAACCTATTTCTCCACAGACCTGATGTGTGAAACTGAGGTTTATCATTTTCACACATGTTCAGGACCAGAACAGACCTTAATGTTAAGAATTCTAGTGATAAAAATTACAGTGTGTCATGTCTAAAATAAATGCTGACACGTTTTCCCTTTTGTCTTAACTCCGGGCAATTTAGAGCTAAAATCATGGCTGGACAGCAATTACTTTACCTCAAGTACCTATTACCAGTTTACCCCCATGCTCACCTGAAGTGACTTCTGCTGTTTACTTCTAAGTATCCTATACACATCATTTTAAACTTTTAGGCGGATTCTTTTTTTTTTTTAATCTAGACATAAATAGATAATCAAATGAGATTATCAGTAGAAATCCAAATGTGTAAGATTGTTTTTAAAATATTGACCAGTTGAGTTGTGCTTAATTATTGCTTATGACATCCAAGTATATTTACTAATCACCTTTTGAGAAATAGAGAACGATTCTCTGACAGTGTGTTATATATATATAGTGTTTGTTTACACTATAGATTGAAAGTAAACTTGTAAAATAGATAGTCACTGTATCAAGAATTTTAAAATACTCATACTCTTCGAGTCCTGTAGCTTCAATTCAAAACATATAACCCAGTAATCAGATTTCTTTTTTTTTTTAATTTTTTTAATGTTTATTTATTTTTGAAAGAGAGAGACAGAGCGGGGGAGGGGCAGAGAGCGAGAGAGGGAGACAAGGAATCCGAAGCAGGCTCCATGAGCACAGAGCCCAACATGGGGCTCAAATCCATGAACCGTGAGATCATGACCTGAGCCAAAGTCGGATGCGTAACCGACTGAAGCACCCAGGTGCCCCTCAGATTTCTTTTTAAATGAAGTATAGTTGACACACAATAAGCAGAAAAAAAATTTTTTTAAACAATTTTGTTAATGTTTGTTTATTTTTAAGAGAGTGAAAGCAGGGGAGGGCACAGAGAAGGGACTGATGATCTGAAGCAGGCTCCACGCTGACAGCAGTGAGCCTGATTAGGGCTCGAACTCATGAACCACGAGATCATGACCTAAGCCAAGTCAGACGCTCGCCCAACTGAGCCACCCAGGTGCTCCCCCAAATTTTTTTTAATATGTGTTTTTTTTGGTTTTTTTTTTTTTTTGAGAGAGAGAGAAGGAGCATATGAGCCGGGGAGAGGCAAAGAAAGAGGAAGAGAGAGAGACTCTCAAGCAGGCTCCTCACTGATAGCAGAGAGCCCAACACAGGGCTCCATCTCACAAACCGTGAGATCATAGGACCTGAGCCAAAATCAAGAGCCAGACACTTAATTGACTGAGCCACCCAGGTGCACATAATCAGAGACTTTTTATATGAATATATGTAAAAGATTGTTTATTAAACTTGTTAAATGTCATTGAGAGTAAACAGGGTCAGCAGTACATTATGGCATATACATTATAGCAAGAATATTATAAAGACATTAGTATCATTTTTTCAAAGAATTTCTACAGATCTGAGCAAATGTTTATGGTATAATGAGTGAAAAAAATCAGGTTGCAAAAAAATTCCATATGTAATTTGATCCAAATTTTATTTTTAAAAATTATACATTCATATGGATAAAGAAAATGTGATACACAGACACGTTGACACATGTACAGTGAAATGTTAATCAACCATAAAAAGGTGAAATCTTGCCACTTGTAACCTGGATGGATCGAGAGAGTATAATTTAAGTGAAGTCATTTAGAGGAAGGCAAATACCATATGATTTCGCTCATATGTGGAATTTAAGAAACAAAACAGACAGGAAAAAAGAGGCAAACCAAAAAACAGACTCCTATAGAGAACAAGTTGGTGGTTGTCAGAGGGGAGATGGGTTGGGGGAATGGGTGAAATAGGTGAAGGGGATCAAGAATACACTGTTATGTTGGGATGAACACTGGGTGTTATATGTAAACCAATTTGAAAATAAACTATTAAAAAAAAAAAAGAATACACTGTTAGCATGATGAGTTCTGAGTAATGTATAGAAGTGTTGAATCACTATAATTGTATACTTAAAACTTATGTGATGCCATATATTAATTATACTTTACATAAATAAATGAGATTATACATTCATAGGAAGAGGATAAAAAATATATGCAATAAGGGATACCTGGGAGGCTCATTTGGTTGAGCGACCAACTCTTAGTTTTGGCTCAGGTCACGATCTCACAGTTTGTGAGTTCAAGCCCCACGTCAGGCTCTGCACTGACAACATGGAGCCTACTTGAGAGTATACATCTCTCTCTGGCCCTCCCCTGCTTGCTCGTGCTCTCTCTGTCTCTCCCAAGATAAATAGATGAACTTAAAAAACTTGTAAGTAAATATATATACACACATATATATATGCAACAATATATATAAATATAAACTATATATATGTATATGAGTATAGACATATATATAAATATATACACACATATATATATGCAACAATAAATAATACAGTGATGATTTCTGGTAGTGTGATTCAAGGTGATACCTTTTTTCCATTTACATGCACATTGTATCAAATAATATCTCAGTAATTTTTTATGTCATTAAATATTCTTCTGTAGCATTATTTTCTGGCTGGAGAGTAATATTTGCCTATTGTTAGGTATATAGGAAATTTCCAATTGTTGGTATGGACAACTTTGTTTATGTTGTTGGTTTTGTGTATTTTACTGTTATAGCTTCCCAGAAATGAAGTGATCGAGTCAGGGCTTAAATATTTTAAAGGTCTCTTTTATACATACTGCTCAGTTAAATATACATATATATGTGTGTGTGTGTGTGTGTGTGTGTGTGTGTGTATGCAACAAAAAGGATTTTCCATGAGGATTTAAAATATGCATTTTAAGATTGTTTTAGAAATTTTACTTCCCTTATCCCAATGTGATACTATGAGACCTTGAACAGTAAATTATGTTTTGACTAAATTAATTCCAACTATCATATACATGCTATAGAATGAGTCTAATATGTGATACTGAATAATTTTCCCACATTTTGTGTATTGTTGAGAATAAATCATCTGTTGGTCGTTGAATACAGTTAGCAGGCACACTACAAAACCAAAATTTTGTCTTTCTGTTAGGTTGGAGTATTACTCCATTTATGCATTTCTATTCTTACAGGAGAATAAGAATAATTTTGACTCCTGCTTGTGTTTTACCAGTTTACCACACTTAACCTAATACTCAAAATATACTAAACATAGGTGACTTACTACCTGTTCTGAAAATTCTTTTCCAAAGGTAAACTGAATTCTGTAATGTCTTTTTTCAGGATCCAGTGAAAGACGGTGAGGCAAAGATCAAGGCTGACTATGCACAACTTCTTGAAGACATGCAGAACGCATTTCGTAGCCTTGAAGATTAGAACTGTGATTTCTTTCCTTCCTTTCCTCAGCAGTCTCTCATCTGTGTATATTTTCCTAAATTTCTCATCTCCAAACCCTTTGCTTCTTTGTTGTGCAGCTTTGAGACTAGTGCCTATGTGTGTGATCACTTGTTCCCCTGTTTATCTGGTGGGTCTTCTATAAAACAAACATTCCTTTGTTCCAGTGTTTGAAGGACCTCCCTGATCCTTTTTCCGAAGTGGTGAATGTAGTAAATATGATATATAATGGCTACACTACTGTAAACTTGTATGTAGGGTGACATCCCTCCTTGTCCTAGGTTTGCCCTTTCCTCATCACCATCAAATTGTGAATGGGGCTACTGCATGTACTCTCTTTGCAATAGAGTTGAGGTGGAGGGGCAGATTTCTGTACATTTTGACAGGTACTTTGTGAAATGACTCCATATCTATGTGGTAAGGTTATTTGCAGCTTAGCATTTTGCTAAGTAACTGCTTAGCAGGATATAATTGCTTTTTTAAAAACATGAATGATTAATGTTCCAATTATGCATTGTTTCCCCCAGTATAAATCAGGAATGTTTATAGGAAACTGTTGGGAACTCTACTGTTTTTAAAACAGGCATTTGTGCGACTCAGCACAGTATATGAATCAGTACCTTCTAAAAAAAGTGGAAAAGGAGCCAGGTGGTCAAACTTAAACATCATCTTGTTAAAGCATATTTTATTTCAGTATGGAAAATTCAGTATCAAGTACTACACTACTACATTACTAGGAAAGTCTTTTTAAAATCACATTTAAAACAATCACTGGGAACTTGATCCACATCACACCCTTTTTCTTTTCCTCAAACATCTTAGAAGCCTAAGCTTCTAAGAATCATGTGGCAGTGTGACGGGCAGTGAAATGCCACAGAGAAGATACTCAGTAGTGGTTACAGGCTGTTTGCACCATTAAGGACCAGCTGGACTGTAGTGATTCTTGGGGCCAGAGCGGCAGTGCGTTGTTACGCGGTCACGGTGTGTGTCACGTGTGCGTGTTTGTTTGCTCACTGAACTTTTGAACAACCAGTTTACCAGCTTATTCGCTCAAAAGACTTCTCAGAATGTCTGTAACAATAGCAGAGCAGTTTCCATCCTGTTTAAGAGGGGTGAAATTCATTCTTTTATCTGCTGATAACAGAATCTGGGTCATGTGGAAAAAAAGATCATTTCATCCTGTCTTTTAAGTAGATGTTTTAAAATAATAATTTCTGTCTTTGTGTAAGGCACACTGCAGAACAGCTCTGAGAGGGACAGTCTCTCCTTAACTCTTTCTGACCAATAGTGCTGGCACCATTGCTTCCTCTTTGGGAAGAGGAAAGGGTATGTGAACCTGCCTAACGATCTCAGATACCCAAATGTAATAGCATAAATAAAGTATTTATTTTATGCCTCAGGATATTATTATTTAAATGTTTAGGTAATGTGTTTCTTTTTGTCCCGTCAAGGAAAGTAGAGAATTCAGCGTTAGTTTGTTTCAGTCCTTGCAGACTGCATGTTTTTATAGCGGCTTGGCTCGCTGTTCAGGATAGATACTCTTCCATATGCAGCTTTTTTTCTTTTTAACTTTTCCAAATATTGGAAGATATAAAAATTATGCAATGATTTGTTGAGATGTGGACTTAAAGGTGCTGCTTAATCAGTTTGCTTCCAATGCGGCCTCCCACCCAGAGGCCCTAAGACCAGTGGAATTGAAAAGGATTTCAAAAATGTTCTATTCCTACCTTATACCTACCAGCAAACCAGGATTGTGATAGTAATGAATGATATGATGAAAGTTTGACCAAGTTTGTTTTTTGTCGTTCTGAATTTGCAATGTAATTCTTACTCCCTTTTAAGAATGCTGATGTGTGGGTGTGAGGATGCTAGAGACAGGAGATGCTCTGATACTCATCGTAAGTGTCCCTTCACCTGTATGTTGTAGGATTTCAAAGTGGTCACTGATCATATTTCTTTAGTAAGGACGTGTTAAAATTACAGCAATCTTTTAAAAAGGTGAGGCAGTTCTATATTTATTGTGCTATGCCTGGTCCTAAGTGGAGCCAGTCAAACAAGTTTCATATGTATTTTTCCAGTGTTAAATCTCACACATTGTACCCTTTGGAAATTTCCTTCCATCCCGAGGAATGAATAGAAGAGGCCATATATATTGCCTCCTTATCCTTGAGATTTCACTATCTTTATGTTAAAAGTTGTGTATAATTGTTAAAATCTATGAAAAAATAAAAAGTGGATTTAAATTAACGCGTGCGTGTGTGTGTCTGTGTGTGTGTGTGTGTGTGTGCCCGTCTCTGAGTGTCTGTGGCAGGATCTGCTAGAAAACATACCACCTGTGTCTTTACTTATTTTCAGTATGAACTTTTTTTTTTTAATTTTTTTATCTTTGAGAGACATAGAGTGTGAGCAGGGGAAGGGCAGAGAGAGAGGGAGACACAGAATCAGAAGCAGGCTTCAGGCTCTGAGCCATCAGCACAGAGCCCGACGCAGGACTCGAACTCACAACCGAGAGATCATGACCTGAGCCGAAGTCGGCCATTTAACTGACTGAGCCACCCAGGCGCCCCAGTATGAACTTTTAAATTTATTGTTTCTCCCTTTCTTTATAGATTGATCATGAAATTGAATTGGGGCCCTCACTATAGACTACAAAGAGTCCTATAATCATAACCAGTAAGATTCGGGAATGTAGTACACAGAATCTCATGCCATTCTGGGTATTACTTTAAATTGAAAAAGTGAATCATTTCTAAAAATGCACTTATAAATTAAAGGAGATCAGTGGTACTCATTTCTATTTTTGACAAATGACTAAAACCTTGTTATTCATGATTTTGCAAGCTAAATCAAGATACAATGTAACAACATGTTACTTGGGGCATATTTCTTTATTTTTTTTCACTTTTTGTAATGTTTATTTATATTTGAGAGAGAGAAAGAGCTTGCATGGGGGAGGGGCAGAGAGAGAGAGGGAGACCCAGAATCTGATGCAGGCTCCAGGCTCTGAATTGTCAGCACAGAGCCCAATGCGGGGCTTGAACCCACAAGCAGTGAGATCATGACCTGAGCCAAAGTTGAATGCTTAACCCACCGAGCCACCCAGGGACCCCCTATTTTATTTCTTAAAATGCATTTTTAACAACTTCCAAGGGAGTAAAAAAGCAGTGTGAAATGAACAACTCTGTATTACTATCAAGTGTCAAGTTTATATAGAGAGATACTTAAAAATCCATAGGAAATCATATTCATTATAGAATGTTTGGATAATTTTTAGTGCACTCGGTAATATCCTAATATCTTTGGGTTATTCTTTTAATGTATTGCTACCATATAAGAGCAGAAAGAAGAAAAGCAACTTTCCCGAGTGCACTGTGATAAAATGCCACTGAAGTTGTTTTAAGGGCCTCCCTTTCATTTGCGTTACCCCAGAAGTTGACTCTGAGACAAGTAGTTGAGTGCAGGGAGTTTTTTGGGATGTGATCTCAGGACACACCATAGTAGAAAATTCAGACAAAATTGAAAGAAGCCAATAAAAATTCATTACCAAGCCAGCCAACACGTAGGAATGTTAAGCACAGTGCTGCTGGGGAGTTCTGTGAGCAGGGAAGAACGTGCACCTCAGTTGTCCCACCTGTGGTACCAAAGAACTAGAGTACTTTCATCAGTCAGTGATTGATAGCCAGCTCCTGTCAGTTGTCCAGTGGAGGCTGTTCCCACAGAGACTGGGAGAGGCCGTGCCCAGCACTGGCATGTAGGTAGATCAGGCCCTGGTAGCTGCAGAAACCCCTGCAAAGAGATTTGGGTGCAGGTAGTTGGGGGAGGTTGGGCTGGCAGTGCACTGAAATGGTAGTCCTGGCCAAGGAGATTTAGATGGAGCACTACTAGCAACTGCTTCGGGCTTAAGAACCCCGTGGGGGAGAAGATCATTCAATTAGTCACTGAAGAGCCATTGTTCTCCAAAATAAGGAAGCACCCAGTAAAAAGATCCAGACGCACTTCCAATCCAGGCAGCCTGATTCCAGAGAGCATACCCTTAATCACCACACTATATTCTGCCTCTGTATTTGAAGAGTTTTTTAAAGAGAAGATTTTTTTAAAGAGCAAATAGTATACACATAATGGTTATAAATAGATGTGGGGTTTAAAGCAGCTTCTTGGGTTAATGAGGATGTTGGTCATTTATTCCAACCCTCTCATTAATACAAAAGAGGAAATTGAAGTCCAGAGAGGTTAACTGATTTGCCCAATGTCACACTGCTACTTAATAAAAGAATTCAGGCCTCCTGATTTCTAGTGTCTATACTAAATCATACCGTATATCTTTTTCCTTACGTATATACGTTTCATTCAGAACCGGGAAGTTGGTATGAATAAATGTGAGCCATAAAGACAGATAAACCAGAAGAAAAGTAGGGAGAAATGACTAGCCCAACAAGGTGGTCACAGTGTGGTGACTCACTTACTTTATGAAGGAAAATGTGACTGAGAAAGGGGAGTCTGGAATTAGATAACCATATTAATCAAAATTAGAAGAAGTCATCAAAGTGCAGAGGAACAAGAATATAAACAATTAATGACAAATATTTTACAAAGCACTTGTATCCAGAATACATAAAGAACTATAAATAAAAAAAAAAGTGACAGATCTTAATAGATAAATGGGTAAAAGACTTAAACAGGCACCTCGTGAAATGGCCCATTGGTACATGAAAAAGATGCTCAACTTCTAGTCACCAGGGAAATGTAAAAATTACAGCGTGATACCATTTCATACCCACCCAAAGGACTGAAATGGAAAGAAGAGAGAATACAAGTGTTGGTGAGGATGTGGAACCAGCACTGTCATACATGTGGGAACATAAATCCGTGCGATCGTTTTGGTAGTATCTACAAAGTTGAATTAGGAACACCTAATAACACAGACATCCCATCCGTAGGTCTGTACGCAACAGAAATTAATACATGTATATTCATCAAAAGGACATGTACCAAAATGTTCATAGCAGCACTATTTGTATTAGCCCCAAACTGAAAACTACCTAAATGGTAGCTTGGAAGAATGGATGAGTAAATTGCATGTTCACACAATGAAATTCTCTATAGATAACGAGGGTTAATGCAACAACGTGCATGAATCTCAAAAATACAATGCTTAAAGAAGCCAAACAAAAGAACATATACTATATGATTCCATTTATGTAGAATTAGAAAGCATAAAAGCAGTACATGGCGTTTGAAGTCAGGATAGCAGTTACATATGGTAAGGAAGAGGAAGTTACAACAGGAGGCGAGCACGTGGGGGAATTCTGGGGAAAATACACTCTGATTTTTGTGGGTCCTGATTACATGGGGTATTCATTTTGTAAAAATTTACACACATGATTCAAGGACTTTTCTGTATATGTGTCCTACGTAATAAGTCAACCAAAAGAAAAAAGCTTACGCTGAAGGATTTCTATTTATCTTTTTTAATTTTTTTTAATGTTTTATTTATTTTTGAGAGCAGGAGAGACAAAGCATGAGCAAGGGAGGGGCAGAGAGAAGGAGACAAAATTCGAAGCAGGCTCCAGGCTCCGGGCTGTCAGCACAGAGCCCGATGCGGGGCTTGTACTCACAGACTGTGAGATCATGACCTGAGCTGAAGTCGGACACTTAACCGACTGAGCCACCCGGGCGCCCCAAAAGATTTCTATTTAAAGTAGTTTTGCTCTAAGATAATATGGTGGGTTTAAAATGCTTTGGAGTGCCTGGGTAGCTGTCGGTTGTGTCTGACTTCGACTCAGATCATGATCTCACGGTTCATGAGTTTGAGCCCCACGTCAGGCTCTTAGTGCTGACAGCTCAGAGCCTGGAGCCTGCTTCGGATTCTGTGTCTCCATCTCTCTCTGCCCCTCCCCTGCTCATGGTCTGTCTCTCTCTCAAAAAGTGAGTAAAGATTAGAAAAAAATATTATAATAAAAAAATCCACTAAGACAATTTTTTTAGTTTGATTTTTCAAACATCATCTGAACAGCTCTTATCCTGTTATAACTCCCAAATAGCTAAGAACGTCTAGCCTTTACTAGATGACTTAAAATTGCACTAAGAGTTTTGGATACCATGTATAAAAGCCAAATTACCTTCAATCACATAAAATCATATTCAAGGCCTTTATTTTTAAATCGCATGCTTAAGAGTCATTAGAAAGACCTTTGATACTTGCCCTAAAAGCACCATGTAGGACAGTATCTCCTGTAGCATGGTGTGCAGGTTGGATTCTTTGGAAACCTGCTGAGATGGGAGAGCGGGGTGCAAGTCGTTTCTTTGGAATCAACATTGAGAAAAGAAGGGGCTAAACAGGGTGTGCATAGTGGAAATCAAAAGACAAAAGCAGGCCGAACAAAGCCTTGGCCACTCCTGCAGGGAAGGTCTGGAGGAAATGTTGCCTATCAGAGTTGACCTGCATCTGGCTGACATGGCCGAGCCTTATTAGTCCTGCCTCACTTGTACTCCAGGCTGAGGCTGCCCTGTGAGGACATGACCTCAGGTGAGGTGGCATCTGCAGACCTGACTCAGAAGGAGCTAACAGCAGGAGACTGTCTGCTGAACCCTCCCGGCAGCTGAGCGACATGTCACACGTCTTTCCTTGAAGGGATATCTGCACAGCATGGCTTTGCGCCCATGACATGGCTTTCAGAGAGAGACATGAGTAGTATACATCTTAATGTATAAGAGGCAAACATTTAATACTTCATATTCAACGTTTCAAGGATTTTAATAGGGAGGAAGCCAAACGAGTAAATTTTAGGTGAGTTTTTAAAAAATAATTATGTTTTTGAGAGAGAAAATCCCAAGCAGGCTCCGCACTTTCAACACAGAACCTGACGTGGGGCTTGATCTCACAAACCATGAAATCATGACTTGAGCTGAAATCAAGAGTCAGATGCTGAACTGACAGACATCTAGGCACCCCAAGTGAGTTATTTAAAAAAAAAAAAAGTATAGAAAGTTATAGATAGTAAAAAGGTACAACCAAATCATGAAGGTAGACTTTAAACTAGAAACTTCAGCAACACTGCCCATAAGCAAAAAACCAGACTGATTGTTTTAGTCCCTGTTAAAATGTAAGTGCTTGCCAAATACTTTTTTTCCTACATTAAAAAAAAAATTATTTGTTTTTGAGAGACAGAGAGAAACAGAGTGTGAGCTGGGGAGGGGCAGAGAGACAGGGAGACACAGAATCTGAAGCAGGCTTCAGACTCTGAGCTGTCAGCACAGAGCCTGACACAGGGCTCACACTTGCGAGATCATGACCTGAGCCGAAGTAGGACACTCAACCGACTGAACCACCGAGTCGCCCAAAATTCCTGTTATTTCAGATTGCTCAAGTAAGAAGTAACGCAATGTACTTCTGAAGCTGCTTTTTTCTGGAGGCATCTCTTGGGCTTTCCCATGGAAATTTTGGATGTGCCACATTGCCTGTATTTTATCCCAAATTCAGTGATCAATTTATTTGAGCCCTCCATTTATTAGATAATTTTATTCACAATTCTTCGCCCATCAAAAAAAATGGCCTATGTAGAATCATTATATTGTAAACCTGAAACTAATGCTGTATGTTAATTAATTATACTTGAATAAAATTTTTAATGGCCTATATATAGTAAGAGTCAGTTTACCATATCCTCAAAACATATTTTCCTTTTTTTAAAAAAAAAATTCTAAATGCTTTTATTTGTTTTTGAGAGAGAGAGAGAGAGAGAAAGCATGAGCATGGGAAGGGTAGAGAGAGAGAGAGAAAGAGAGACAGAATCTGAAACAGGCTCTAGGCTCTGAGCTGTCAGCACAGAGCCTGACATGGGGCTCAAACTCATGAACGGCAAGATCATGACCTGAACCATCAGATACTTAACTGATTGAGCCACCAAGGTGCCCCTCAAAACTCATTTTCATGAGATTAAACTGATCCCTAGAAACTGTAAAATTAAACACAGGCTATAGAGTCTATATATTGAGCAGAAAGGGAGAGATGCACCTTGATTTTACAGCAAATTGGGTTAAAGCGTAAGTGATAGCACAAACATGACAAGAACAATGGGCTTACTCTCTTGAAAAAAAGAATTCCTGAATTATAATTATATAATATGTTTAACTAAATGTATGTACATGTGTATTTCTTACTAGAGCTTTAAAACAGCTGTCTCCTTACCGTCCTCATCATCTCCTGAGAACTTCATTAAAAAAAAAATTAAAAAAAAAAAAACAAAAACAAAATGACAAGTACTCTAGTACTCCACTGATGTGAGGTTCTTGCAACAGCCAGATTAGTAGGAAGTGTAGTGGTGGTTGCCAGGAGCTTGGGGAAAGAGGTACGGGTGTCATCGTTTAATGGCTGTGGAATTTCAGTTTGGGAAGATGAAAGTAGTTCTATGGATGGTCCCACACAATGTGAATGTATTCAGTGCCACTGAATTGTATACTCTACTTAAAAATAGTTAAAATGCTAAGGGGTGTCTGACTGGCTCAGTTCGTAGAACATGTGACTCTTGACCTCAGGGTCATGAGTTCAAGCCCCATGTTGGACGTAGAGCTTACATTTTAAAAAAGTAAAAAAAAAAAAAAGTTAATAGTTAAGTTTTATGGTATATAAAACCACAACAAAATAAAAAAAAAAACAACCTCAAAACTCTAGCATAAGGTATACTCCACAAAAGTACTTTTTTTGTTAATACTTCTGGAAATTTTCCATATACACACATACATACTTTAAAACACTCAGGGGGCGCCTGGGTGGCTCAGTCGGTTAAGCGTCCAACCTCGGCTCGGGTCATGATCTCGCAGTCTGTGATTTCGAGCCCCATGTCGGGCTCTGTGCTGACAGCTTGGAGCCTGGAGCCTGCTTCAGATTCTGTATCTCCCTCTCTCTCTCCGACCGTCCCCCACTCATGCTTTGTCTCTCCTGCTCTCAAAAGTAAATAAAAATATTTTAAAAATTTAAAAAAATAAAACACTCAGAAGCATAACACACATGTTATTATATATCATGTCTCTTTTTTACCTAATAATACATGTCGGAGAGCTAACCATTTGTTTGCATAAACTTCTATATCATTGTTTATGAAGGCCAAGTGATGTTCTGTTGCATGGCTATGTCATTCTTTATTTTATTTTTACTTACTTTTAATCTTAATTTTAAATTAAACTTTCTTTTAGATAATTGTAGATTTACATGCACTCCTAAGAAATAATACAGAAAAACATGTATCCTTTATTCAGTTTCCGTAAATGGGAACTTCTTGCAAAACTGTAGTATAATCATCACAACCAGGTTAATATCGTTGATACAATTCACCAGTTTCCCTAGGTTTCCTTCTTTTGATGGGTGTGTGTATATGTGTGTGTGTGTGTGTGTGTGTGTGTGCGCACGTGGGTGTGTGTATTTAGTTCCGTGCAATTTGATGACATATGTAGGTTCATGTATCTATCACTAGTCAAGATACAGAACAGTTCGAACCCCACAAGGACCCCTGCTGCTGACCCTTTGTAACCACACCTCCCTCCCTCCTACCATCCCTTTGCTCTCCAACCCCTCCCTAACCACAGCACTTCATTTTTATAAAATTTTTATCATGAAAAATTTCAAAGATACAAAAATTGGAGATAATGGTATAATATCTTAATATTAGCTAATACACAGAGGGTATTTACATTTCCCCAGTTGTTTTTAAATAAACTTTTTATATATATTTTCTTCAAATGCACCGGCTAACTAAGTTGAATAATTATTAACATTTTGCCGCATTTTATTTATTATTTTTGCTGAACTATTTTGAAGCAAACTATACCCATTATGACATTTCTCCACATAATATTTCAAAACCCATCCTCAAAACTTAAGGGTTTTTTTTAACATAATCACAGTAACTGACACATAACCACATAACCACAACTATCATGCTTGACAAAAATAATTTCTTAATATTAGCTAATACACAGATGGTATTTACATTTCCCCAGTTGTTTTTAAATAAACTTTTTATATATATTTTCTTCAAATCGGAATCTAAATGAGATCCACACATCACATTTGGTTCTTATGCCTCTTAAGGTTTTTTATTTTTTATTTTATTTTTTTTAATTTTTTTTAATGTTTTATTTTATTTTTGAGACAGAGAGAGACAGAGCATGAGTGGGGGAGGGGCAGAGAGATGGAGACACAGAATCCAAAGCAGGCTCCAGGCTCTGAGCTGCCAGCACAGAGCCCGACGCAGGGCTCGAACTCACAGACCGCGAGATCATGACCTGAGCCAAAGTCGGACGCTCAACCGACTGAGCCACCCAGGCGCCCCTTAAGGTTTTTTAAATCAAAAGTAGACCTTGGGTGCCTGGGGGGCACAGTCAGCTGAAATTCCAACTCACGGTTTCAGCCCAGGTCATGATCCCACGGTTCATGGGTTCGAGCCCCACATCAGACTCTGCACTCACAGTGCAGAGCCTGCTTGGGATTCTCTCTTTCCTTCTCTCTCTGCCCCTCCCCGCTCACTCTCTCTCCTCAAAATAAATAAAAAATATATATACATATATATTTTAAAAACCTGTCATGGGGTTTACATGTTGTCAAACAATCCATTGTCTTTAACATCCTTGTATTTCACCCAATGATCTTAGCAGCCATCGATGATTATTGCCTTGATCGAGACTGCCCAGTAGAACTATCAGTTGATGTGAATGTTCTAAATCTGTCCTGTCAGTATGGGAGCTAGTCAACTGAGCACTTGAAATGCAGTAACGTGACTGAGGAACTGAATTTTAATATTAACTTAAATTTAAATAGCAAATTGTGGTTAGTGGTTACTACATTGGAGATCACCAATCCAGGTTCATTATTTCAACTTGTGATATCCAATTTTATCATCCCTTCTATACTTATTAGCTGAGATTCTCCTAGAATAAAAGGACATCCAGGATGGCTTTAAATTAAATTCACAGGTTGAAGTTTCTTTGGACTACTAGGACATACAGATATGGTCTGCAAAGCAGAATAATGGTTGGTTTATAATTACAAACTTCCAGGTATGTGCTCCCCAACTACCTTCTAATTTCTTATAGGTAAGAACACGGGATGGATTTTCTTTAAGTTCATTCCCAGCTTTGTGGGAAGGTGGTTCCCGTTAGACTCTCCACGCTGGGATTTTATCTTCTGTCATTCTCCTCCCTCGTTGGGGTCCTCGGATCGTCCCTCCCCCAAAGACCACGAGACACGTATGCAAAGGCAAGAGCGTTTATTGAGATTCCAGCATCCTGAGGTCAGCCACTCCGTAAAATGGCGACGATGAGAGGAGCTCGCAGGCTCCTTTTAAGCACATTTAGGCGTGAATTCCAGGGCAGGAAACAGGTGTCTCTATTTGGGGGTTACGGGTGCTCTAAGGATTGGTCCAAGCTGGTCTGGTGAGGGGTGGAACCTGATTGATTGGTCCATCTTCTACTTCCCAGTCTTTTGGAGCAGGAAGTGTTTTAGGGCTGCCCCTTGCCCCTTAGGTCCGGGACCTCTCACTTGGACCTTGAAAACTGAATCTTTGGGTCTGGCCAGGTCCAGGGCAAAAGCAGCTTCATTACTTGACTCATTTTTCTGTGTTCCTTAGACATTGGCTTGATAACTCTTACTACCTTGTCAGCTCTCATGATTTACGGATTTCTGAAAATATTTTATGAAGTATTTTTAGTTATGCTTAGTGGGAAGATTGGGCCAACGATGTGGCCCGCTCTATTTCCAAAGCTAGAAATGGAACTCTCTCCTGTATTCCTTAAACCTCGCACAGCTCTAAGGAGGGGTTACTATTATTCCTCTTTTTTCCCAGATAAAGAAGCAGATGAGGCACATCAAAGAAACTTGCACACAATCACACAGTTAGTGGACATCAGAGCCAGAATTTAAATCCACTTCTATTTTACTCAAGCCTTTTCCCTTAACCACCCAACTATAGGCCTTATTCAGATCGAAGGCTTTAAGTGGCCTTTACGAAAAGTAATTTAACTTTTCTTATTTTGCTTATTTACATTATGAGTTAACAATGAACCCAAATGATAGATAAAACGGTGTTTAAATATTAAATCCAGTTTTATTTTTAATGTATTAATGGCTAGAGTTAAAATATGCAACTGAAGAAATCGATGAGGGGTTAGGATAAAGGGAAAAAGAACACAAATAAAAATAGTACCTGTAGTTGTCCCTGTTGGTGAACTGGCTGTAGCTCCCTTACCAGACCGACTGGGTGTCAGCTGCTAAGAACTCACAGAACATTTGTACTGAAACTTGCCCTCAACCCACAGCAGGTGTCACGTCTGGCAATACCTAGAAAGTTAAGCACTCTGTGTCTGGCCCACCCCCCCAATCCCACACCCAGTGGTCACAAACCAATATGAGGTATCAAAGACCAATCCTCAGGGGCGCCTAGGTGTCTCTGACTTTGGTTCAGGTCACGATCTTGTGGTGGTTCATGAGTTTGAGCCACCGTTGGGCTCCCTGCTGTCAGTGCAGAGCCTGCTTCAGATCCTCCGTCTCCCTCTCTTTCTGCCTCTCCCCTGCTTGCACTTTCTCCCTCTCTCTCAAAAATAAATGAATCATTTCGGGGCGCCTGGGTGGCTCAGTTGGTTGAAGTGTCCGTTTTGGCTCAGGTTATGATCTCACACTTTGTGAGTTCGAGCCTCGAGTAAGGCTCTGTGCTGACAGCTCACAGCCTGGAGCCTGCTTTGGATTCTGTGTCTCCCTCTTTCTCTGCTCCTCCCCTGCTCCCACTTTCTCTCTCTCTCAAAAATAAATAAACATTAAAAAATTAAAATAAATAAAACATTTTAATAATAATAATAATAATTTAAAAAAAGAACAATCCTCTTGTGTTCAAAGAGACCCAAGTCTGTGATGACATTCACTCTCTAGGGCTGCCTGTAGGATCAGGCTAAATTACATCTCTCATCCATGTCTCCACTCCATTTCTGCTTTCCTCATTCCCCTAACATTTCTCCAGAGCAGGACTCCCTTCAGTAGGTCACTCCCAGGATGCTCCCCAAGCTCAATTTCCAGGGAACTGAACTAACCGCATTACCTTTGTTTCTTCCCACTGCTCCATTTTCTCTCCCACAGAGATTCTCACAGAATAGATATAACTACATACTCTGAATTTTCCAGCCATGTTGAATATGGTCAGGCAAGCATCTTGCTCTGAGATTTTTTTCACTAAAAGAAGGTCTTCACCCTGTAGCCTTCATGTAGAGGGAATTGAGAATTCAATTCCACGTCTTTTTCTTCTAATGCTTTCTTCCGTTCTGGGATCTGAATCACACATAGATGCTGTTTTCCAAGGGGCCATAGTTACTTTTAAATACACCAAAATGTGGTCCAAGGTAAGTTACCCACTGGTATTAGTAGTCTCTGTTTCCAACAAACATAGCTACACAAAAACACTACATATTTGGGGCACCTGCATGGCTCTGTCAGTTAAGCATCCAATGCTTGATTTGGGCTCAGGTCATGATCTCATGGTTCATGAGTTCGAGCCCCGAGTTGGGCTCTGTGCTGACAGCACTGAGCCTGCTTGGGATTACTCTCTCTCTCTGCCCCTCCCCTGCTCACGCTTCTCTTTCTCTCTCTCTCTCAAAATAAAGAAATGAACTTTAAAAATACTACATATTTTACAATTTATATGTATTTAGAATGAGTTCTAATCACAGTGAGCACCATTTCTATTCTTATCTGTAGTAGGCAGAATGAACACTTATCCATGAATTATAATTGCTAAATTGCTAATGATCTCACTTAGAGATTTTTTAAAAATGATACTCCTGCGGCCTGTTAGATTCAATAAAATGGATAATGTAGTTTCTAAATATGTCTAACTTTCAGGAAGAATATTATGTAAGAGAAAACATTGTCTCAACATGTTTGACGATCTCTAAATTTAATTACACTCTCAATAGTCTATTAGAAAACATATGCCTATATCTTTGTAAAAGCAAATATTCCTACGTAAAATAGCTAACATTGTGAAGTTCTACATATCCCTGTGTGTTAAGGCACAGGAATAGGAGACTGGTGTGAGCGATGGCAGGTCAACTTCCGGTGTGTTTATTTGTTTAACATCATAAGTTACAGCGCTACATTAGATAATTAATATGAGGCATTCTGTTTCAGAAACTGGCTCCAAGTGGATTTAAATAATTCACAGTTTAATGAAATGCAATCTAGCCACCTGATACTTTTAGCATATGACGTGGGAAGTCTCTCAGTTTGCACTTTTCTCTTTTAGCCCCAACTAGCTTCTATTTCACATGTAGCCTTCGCTTTCACCAATCTCGAAAGATCTCATCCTCCTCTCCCAGGAAATGTTACCCGTTCTCAGTCTTTTGGCTCTCTGTTAAACTTCTCTGTTGGCTTTTCCTTATTAGGAGAAAAATATATTCCAGCCACTTGCATCTTACAAAAACTATTCAAATCAACATGAAGACTTTTCTGTTACTCTAACATTCAATGAGTAACACTAAAATAATAGTATAATTAGGAGTGCCTGGGTGGCTCAGTCAGTTAAGTGCCTGACTTCAGCTCAGGTCATGATCTCACAGTTTGTTGAGTTCAAGCCCCACATCAGGCTCTCTGTGCTGACAGCTCAGAGCCTGGCGTCTTCTTTGGATTCTGTGTCTACCTGTCTCTCTGCCCTCTCCTGGTTGTAGTCTGTCTCTCTCTCCCTCAAAATAAATAAACATTAAAAAAATGGTATGATTATTTTTGTTAATTTTTTTATTTACTTAAAAATACTCTGAAATGTATCATGGATACAGAAAATAAATAATATTTACATTAATGATTTAACAAGTAATATAAATATATATGTATCTGTTATTCAGATTAAGAAATAGAGCATTTAGGAGTGCCCAGGTGGCTCAATTGGTTAAGTGTCCAACTTCGGCTCAGGTCATGATTTCACCACTTGTGAGTTCCGAGCCCCACATTGGGCTCTGTGCTGAGAGCTCAGAGCCTGGAAACTGGTTCAAATTCTGTGTCTTCCTCTCTTTCTGCCCTCCTCCTGCTCAAGCTCTCTCTAAAAAATAAAAAATGTTAAAAAAAAGGAAAGAAATAGAGCATTTGAGTCACATAGAACCCTCCCCCTTGCCCCCGCCATCCCTCCTTTGACTGCATCTGTCTTCCTTCATTTAAAGATAAACATTACTCTGACTTTTGTGTTAATTGGTTCTTGTTTTAGTTTATAGATTTACCTTATATGTATTCCTAAATAATATATTTCTCAGCTAAAAAAAAAGACGAAAAGCACAGCTGAGTAGCAAGCACCAATCTCTCTGTATAAGAAAGGGTGACGTTGCCACTGTCAGATAATGGCTTCTAGGAGAAAATGGACTCAGAGTTGATGGGCCATGATTCAGCGTCAGGTTCCCTGAGCATTTTACCAAAATGGTTTCTAGGGAAGTCAGTGGGCAGGGCCTTCTGGTATCCTGGCAAGCATAGGGCTCACTATAGTTTGGGCCCCTGGACCAGACACTAGGCATTTAGCAAAAATATGGTCAGAGAGAGTGGACTGCTCTGTGTTTTCCGCTTCTAGACTTCCCCTGGTTACTTCCAGCTCTCAGGAGAAAGTTAAAGTAGAAACCCGTGGAGTGAAGCAGCAGAGCATGGGGGCAGAATAGGGACTTCATGAGCTAAGTTCAGAAAAGAATCTGAGCAAAGTCCATGGGGGGATTCCGTCCTCAGCTAAAGAGAAGATAAATGACAAAAGAGGAGGAGGAGGAAGAGGAAGAGGAAGAAGAGGAAGAAGACGAGGAGGAGGAGAGGGAGGAGGAGGAGGAGAGGGAGGAGGAGGAGGAGGAGGAGGAGGAGGAGGAAGAAGGAGGATCCTGGGGATGACAGCACTCAACTGGTTTGTCTCTTGAGCTGCACTGCCCCAGCTGTGTTGGTGCCTCCAACATCCCATCTCCAGCTGTTATTCTGGGATCTGCCTTCAACCTCAACTTATAGGCTCCCTGCATCTGTCTTCTGGTTCCATTTCCAGTTTTTTTGTATTCCACATTTTGTCTTTACTGTTTTCTCAATGGGCAGCTTCTCCAGGAGCTTCTTTCTCAGGTAGGGTGGTAAATTTTTTGAGACACCGTACATCTTAAAATCATACAGTTGGGGGCACCTGGGTGGCTCAGTCGGTTAAACATCCAACTCTTGGTTTTGGCTCAGGTCATGATCTCACAGTTCGTGAGTTTGAGCCCCATGTCAAGTTCTGCGCTACAGCATGGAGTCTGCTTAGGATTCTCTCTCCCTTTCTCTTTGCCCCTCCTCCATTTGCTCTCATTCGCTCTCTCTCTCTCTCTCTCTTTCTCAAAATAAATAAAAGATTAAAAATGGAAAAATATCACCTTAAAAAAATCATACAGTTGCCCGGCAGCCTGGAGGTACGGAGATGATTAGATACATAACTGCTTTCTAATAACTTTGACCCTCGTCCTCCTTATTTTAGCTACTATTCTACTCCCCTCCCACTATTTATCACCAATTCCAGGGTTATTTTGGTGTCGCCAATTCCTGTGCCTTCTCGGCATTCTGAGGTATAGGGCGGGTGAGTCCTCAGTTTTCCCCAATACCAGTTGAGAACCTGGCTTGCTCAGTTTTATAAATCGGTTACCCCTTGTTCCGTTGTTTTCTGGCTTAAGAAATTTTCTTGCTCTAGTGTCCTCTCCTGTTCTCCCTATCTGTCCACAATTCCTATTATTGCGGTTTGGGTGGGTTTCAGGAAGGAACATTATTAGATACAGATGTACAGATACATTAGCTCATCATTTATGGGGTAGCAGGATTAGAAAAAAATTATAAAAATTAAGAATGGTATTTTTGAGGGATCTGTGTTAAAGTCAGTCACACTGAACTTTAAAAAAAAAAAAAAAAAAGGAAAGAGTGAAGTTTGTAAACTCCCTAAAATTCTAATAACAAAATTTCAGTTCATAAAGGGACAAAAAGTGGCATACTTTCTTTTTTCATTTTTTTCTCTTTTTGGCCTGGCATACGGGGCTCAGTGAGAAGGAATAAAGAGGTAGTCCAAGGACCCCATATGTTCCTGGTCATACCCATATCTATCTCCTTAACACCCATATCTTCGCTACAACTATCTTCCTCAGAGACATTGTGATGGTCAATTCTATGTGTCAACTTGACTGGATCCCGAGGTGCCCAGATATCTGACTAAATGTTCTTTCTGGCTGTGTCTGCGTGAGGGTGTTTGCAAACGAGATCAGCATTTGCATCTGCAGACTGAGTAAAGCAGTTTGCCCTCCTTAAGGTGGGTGGGCATCATCCAATCTGTTGAGCTCCTGAATAGAACAAAAGTCAGAAGAAGGGAGAATTTGCTTTCTGTGCCTGACTGCTTGAGCTGAGACATCGGTCTTCTCCTCCACTTGGGTTCAGATTCTCAGAACCGTATCACAAGCTTTCCTGGATCTCCAGCCTGCAGAAGGCAGATTGTGTAGTTAGTGACATACACGTAAAATTGCTTCTGTTTCCCTGGAGACTATAGCCATCAAGAGTAATCTTGTTATGCCCTATAATTTTATTTATGTCACTCAGTAGAAGACACCCAAGGTTTCCAGCTCCCCCCATCCCCAAACTCTCGTCACCATCTGCTCTATCCATCCTCTTGCCCTATTCCCATACCCAACTCTCAAATTCCTTCTGGGTGTGCTGTGGAATTCAAGATCAAACATTAATAAAACTCCTTATCCTCTCATTTCTCAGAGGTATTTTTTTAAACTTTTTATTGTAAAAATTGGTTTCCATACAACACCCAGTGCTTATCCCAACCCGTGCCCTGCTCTTTGACAAAGCAGGTGTTTTTTTTTTTTTTTAATCCTAAAAATTCTCTAGAACTTCTCTTTGCTTTGCTGTGACTGAAATCTCATTTCTCCCTGAGGACCTGCTTTCCCTGCAGCCTTCTCAAGCGGTGGCTGTTTTCTGTCCACTTGTGGGAGCTTCACTCCTAGAAGGCGTCCAACGATCTTGCCTGCCGGAGTCGTGCCCGGTACAGTCACCTCCCCCAGTGAATCAGATCTGACCCTTTCGCCCAACAGAAGGTGGTATAAGTGACAGTGTGCAACTCCCAAGGGTAGGTCATAAAAGGCACTGCAACTTTCAGCTTGGTCTTTTGCAACAACATGCTCTGAGAAGGCTGTGCCATACCATGAGGGCTCAAGCGGCCTCTTGGAGAGGTCTGTGTGGAGAGGAACTGAGGTCCCAAATCAACAGCCAGCACCAGGTTGCTGGCCATGTAAATGAGACACCTTGAAAAATGGATCCTCCGGATTCAACCAGGCTTTTTGATGGATGACTGCAACACCACATGGCTAATGAGGGCAATCTCATGAGAGACTATGAGCAAGAACTGCCCAACTGAGCTGTCTCCAAATCCTTGACCCATAGAAACCATGAGAGACAATGAATAATTATTGCTGTTTTCAGCCACTATGGTCTTAGGTGATGCGCCATACAGCACAGTAACTGGAACATGATTGGCCCCAGAGAAAAAATGATTGCCTTCTTTTCTCCTGGTACTTCCAGACTCTTCTCCTTCGCTCCTCCCTAAAACTGTAACGTTGAATGTTATGTCAGAAAACAATGCCACAGACTCCCTGTCTTTATTGTAATTGTCTACAGACTCGTTCATGTTTCTTTTTTTATTGAAGAGTTTTGTTCCTTCCTCATGGTCACTTTCCTCTATGCAACTATTTTTATATGTGGTGTCTTAGTTCATTTGGGCTGTTCTAACAAAATACCATAGACTGGGTGGCTTATAAAAAAAAAAGAGAAGTGTACTTCTCACAGTTCTGGAGGCTGAGAAGTCCCGGATCAAGGTGCCAGCATGGTTGCATTTCGGTGGCACCCTCTTCCTGGTTCATAGCTGGCACCTTCTCTCTGTGTCCTTACATGGTGGGAGGGGCAAGGAGCTCCCTGGAATCTCTTTTATAAGAGTACTAATTCCATTCACAAGAGCAGAGAGCCTCTCAAAAGTCCCACCTCCTGCTACCATCACCTTTGGGGGTTAGGATTGATTCAACGTACAAATTTTGGGCAGACACATTCAGACCATAGTACTCGGTGATTTCAATATCCACGAAGATTATATCTCCAATCTTTGGTTTCTTAGTTCCTTGACTTTGCCCCCATCATCTTGCCTATTCTAGGCAGCTCACTCTAAGGCTCATAGAAGAGAAATTATCATTATAATTGCAACTTATCCATAATCTCAATTATAAACACCACTTCTTATTTTTCCAACTCATCGCTTCTAATTTTTTTCTTTAAAATTGTTAACGGGGGCGCCTGGGTGGCTCGGTCAGTTGGGCATCTGACTTTGGCTCAGGTCATGATCTCACAGGTCGTGGGTTCAAGCCCCGCGTCGGGCTCTGTGCTGACAGCTTGGAGCCTGGAGCCTGCTTTGGATTCTGTGTCTCCCGCTCTCTCTGCCCCTCCCCAGCTTGCACTCTGTCTCTCTCCCTCAAAAATAAATAAACATTGAAAAAAATTAAAAAAAACAAAATTGTTAACGTACTTATCCATTGTTGTGATGAACACCGGGCGTTACATGGGAGTGTTGAAACACTACATTGCACACCTGAAACTAGTATTACACTGCATGTTAACTAACTGGAATTTAGATTAAAACTTTAAAAAATTAATATACTTATCGAAATTTTATGAATTTTGCCAGATGAGAAACATAACGAGACTCTTTCTGTCATGTTATCATTTGCGAAGAGCTGAGAACTCTTTTAATGGTAGCTGTCTCTTACTAGCGATCTTTCAACCCCAACTAGATTTAGCAACCTTTAATCCTAATATTTTTCATTTTTCCTTCATACTTTTAAACTTTGCTTTGTCTCTTTTCCGATTTGGATTCTAAGGACAATCATTACTGCCACACACCTGCATGCACACTCATCTCCTTTGTGCCTCTCTTGCCTTAGCATATTCACGCGGTAAAAATCAACCCAACTCTAATTACATCCAGTTCAGCCCTTTCTGCACTTACACTTGTGCCACTGCAGAAAAACACACACCTGTGCAGGCAGGTTTCGGTTTATTTATTTTGACAGGTTATAATAGTTTTTAGTTCTATGAAATAAGGAAAGTTGAAGAATAGTACAAAGGTTTCCCGTAAACCCTTACTCAGATTCCCCAGTGATTAACATTTCCATTTCTGCTTTGTTTGCTTATTCTTTCTGTCTGGACATAATTTTTTTCTGAATCATTTGAGAGTGAGTTAAACCTAAATACATCCGTTAAATCTAAATAAATATATAGCAGTATATTCTCCCAATCAAGGACATTCTTGCCATAGTATAATTATAAAAAATGGAAACTAATTTTTAATAAATACTATCATCTAATCCGCAGACTTTATTCAAAGTTTTCCAGTTGTCCCAATAATGTCCTTTATAGCAATGAAAAAAAAAAATTCTGGTTCAGGATCCAATTCAAGATCACACATTGCATTTTATTGCCATATATCTTTCATCTCCTTTAATATGGAGCAATAATTCAGTCTTTCTTGGCTTTTAGAGCTTGATATTCCTTTATAAAATTTTTTTAATGTTTATTTCTTTTTCAGAGATGGAGCATGAGCAGAGGATGGGCAGAGAGAGAGAGAGAGAGAGAGAGAGAGACAGAATCTGAAGCAGGGTCCAGGCTCTGAGCTGTCAGCACAGAGCCTGAAGTGGGGCTCGAACTCACAATCCGTGAGATCATGACCTGAGCCGAAGTTGGATGCTTAACCGACTGAGCCACCTATGTGTCCCTGTATGTTAACTAAAATTTAAATCAAAAATATATACATACGCAAGATAACATTTACCATTTTATCCATTTTAAGTGTACAGTTCAGTGGTATTAAGTACCTTCGTGTTGCTGTGCGATCATCACCACTGCCCCCTTCAGAACTTCATCTTCCCAAACTGAAACGCCATACCCCTTAAACAATAGCTTCCCATTGTGCCCTCCCCCCAGCCACTTGAAACCACCATTCTACTTTCTGTCTCTATAAACGTGACTACTCATAAGTTGAACTAAATTTGTAAATTTATGCTCATTATCACGTATGGCCACAGAAATCTCTGTTCTGTTAGCTCAGTGATCAGCTAGTGATTTGGCAGAGATTTTTAAACTCCAGGAAAAGAAAGAAAGAGATTTTTTGAACTCCAGGAAAAGAAAGACAGAAAGAAAGACAGAAAGACAGAAAGACAGAAAGACAGAAAGGCAGAAAGAAAGAAAGAAAGAAAGAAAGAAAGAAAGAAAGAAAGAAAGAAAAAGAAAGAAAGAAAGAAAGAAAAGAAACCTTTCAGTTTTTGCAGGTAGGGGGTCTGGATGCCTTCAACATTCATTCAGACAGTTTACAACAACTCTTCCTGCTGTGCAAGAAGGCACAGAGCTTAGGGCTTTCTTAGGTCTTTCCTGTGCATGCTCCCAGCTCCGGGCATTATGTGTGACTTTCCAGATACCCTCGAATTTGTGGGAGCTTTTCAATGCTCTTATTCCCTAGCCTTTCGTCCCAAACTTTCCAGGTGGCCCACAGTTTGCCTCAACTGTTTTCCTTGCTCCAAGTTGCAGTGGCTAAATCATTTGCCCACAAATGTTTACTTCCACCTCTCCCCTTTAAAGTCTCTGCCCTATCCCTGGGAGAGTTGTGAGCTAGGTAAAATAAAGGTCAATCATTGAGCTGGCCCATCAGGGAGCCACCGGACAGGCCAAAGCAAGCAACCCTAATTCTTTAATAAGTTCTGCGCTACTCCTTCCAAGGCCAGGAACTAGTACCAGGAATGTGGGCTGTTGTGGAGTGGGGGATGGTACCAGGGTAAATTAAAATGCCACAAGGCTCTCTTACTGGGATTCAACTGTTTTTTCTTAATTAAGCATTCCCTGATTGTTGTGAGCTTTTGACTGGATTCCAGAGTTCCAAATAAGTTGGTTCTGACCTTTTTGCTAGCTTATTCGTTGCTTTTGTGGAGGTACAAACTTTCAGAGTTTCCTTCTCTGTCCTATTTGTTGATGTCATTCTCTCTCGTTCTTTTTTCAGTTTAATTTAATTTGATTTAGTTTTTTAAAGGTTTATTTATTTTTGAGAGAGATGGAGCACAGGCGGGGGAGGGACAGAGAGAGGAGACACAGATTCCCAAGCAGGCTCCAGGCTCTGAACTGTCAGCACAGAGCCTGACATAGGGCTTGAACTACGAACGAACGGTGAGATCATGACCTGAGCTGAAGTTGGATGCTTAACTGACTGAGTGACCCAGGAGCCCCTCATTCTTTTTTTTTTTTTTATCCAGCATAGAATTTCAATAGATGGGATGTACATAGTTTATTTAACCGAGCTTTCATTGATGATCATTTGTTTCCACTTTTTTTTAATGATTTTTTTTACGTTTATTTATTTTTGAGACATAGAGACAGAGCATGAGCAGGAGAAGGGCAGGGAGAGAGGGAGACACAGAATCCGAAGCAGGCTCCAGGCTCTGAGCTGTCAGGGCTCGAACTCACAGACCACAAGATCATGACCTGAGCCGAAGTCGGCCGCTTAACCGACTCAGCCACCCAGGCCACCCCTGTTTCCACTTTTTTCTAATGCAAACAATTCTCCTGTGAATAACTTTGCACATTATTTTGCATGTGTGCGAATAAATTTATAGGAAAAAAAAAACCCAGAAATGAAATTGCTGCAACAGTGTACACATTTTGTAACATTTATAGCTATTGCCAAGTGCTGTATCAATCCTACTGTTTTCCTAATGTATTATTCTATTTATTTTCCTGTGGTCCCAAGTATTTCATAATTTTCCGTTTCCTCAAACTTCCAACAACTTGTCCTCCATAATTCACTTTCAGCCTTGTGTTCTATTTCACTGAGAAATAGCAATGCCCTTCAGCTAAAGGCTGCAATGTTGGGTTTATGGACATTGCAACAAAGGTGAAAGTACACCACGGAGAATCATGAGAACATCTCAGTCAAATGGTGTTAGAAAGGATTTACTATAGGATCTGGGTTTCTGTTTTTGGTGATTTTGGGGGGGATGAGTTAAGAAGAGGGGCTTTCCCCAGGATTATATATTGACGAAAGCTGTAGTAATTGTATGGTTGTGTATCTTAATAAATCTTATGTAGAAGGTGGGAGGAACAAATGATAACATGTGATTTGGGGCTATATTCTCTAACTACAAAGGATTCTTATTGGGACAAATGGTGGAACTTTAGAGTGATGTGAGAATTAGAAGGTAGTAATATAATGTTAATTTCCCAATTTCATTGGTCATATTATGATTGTTTGGGAGAATGCCCTTGTATGCAGGAAATATTCACCTAAATATTCAGAGTTGATAGGGAACACTGTTGATAGTTTACTTTCAAAAGGCTCAGGGAAAAGGTTATTGTAATATATTTGCAATTTTCCTGTAAGTGTGAAATTGTTTCAAAATTAACAAAATTTAAATAGTAGTTTTAAAATACTTTCCATAATGACCACATTCATCTTGTACCATTAAAAAAATATTGGCTATATTAAAGTCTTTCAATCCAAAGTAGAATTCTTAGCATGGCTTTTGGTTCAAATATAGGCTTTTTTCTTCAGCCTATTCTTCAGCCAATTTTTTCTTCAGCCTATTCTTGTACACAACATTGGAAGAAAACACAGTTTATGGTTAGTTTTGCAGGACAAAGAAAAGAATATATCCTTTCTTGATTATCTTATTAGGAAATGGTTCCTTAACATGTAATACTTTTTTTAAAAATATACTCAATATCTGACTTTTTGTGGAAGTGAAGTTGACCTTTTTCTTCCTCTTCCACTTTCCATTATGATTATTTTCAAACACACGGAAACAGGAAAAGAATAACTGAATAGTGGTATACCCTCCACATAGATGGAATAATTGTTCACATTTTGCTATTTTGCTCTCTCTTTCTCCTTATCTATTGTCTTAGTTTATTTAGGCTGCTAGACCAAAAAATACCGAAGTTAGGTGGCTTATAAACAACAAAGGTTTATTTCTCACAGTTCTGAAGTCTGGGAAGCCCAAGAGGCAGACACCTGCAGATTTTGTGTCTGGTGAGAACCCACATCCTGTTCATAGGCTGAGTCTTCTAACAGTGTCCTCATATGGTGAACGGGGATTATGTGTCATGGTATGAGTTTGGGGAGGACACATTCAGCCTGTGGCATCTATATTTGTTGAAGCATTTGAAATCAAGTTGCAGGGCTCATGACACCTCACTCCAAAATACCTGAGCATGAATTTTCTAATAATAATGACATTCTCCAATGTAACCACGAGTAGTAATTATCCATAAATGAATATCAATAATTTTATCCACAAATCATTATTCTGTAACACGGAATAGATATATTTATTTCATAAATATATTGAATATATTGGTTAATATATTTTTATATAAAAATAATATATATTTCTTATTCAGTCTTTCTCAATTGTTCTAGAATGTCTTTTACAGCTGCACTTTGTGGGGGAAGGAGGCAGGATCGGCAACACTTAATAGCTTTTAACTATTAACTATAACTTCAGGCCCTTATTTGAAGGAACTAGACTTTGCCAAGCAATTCACGTTTTCACACATTGGGGCAGAGTATGTATTGTGAGAAAGAGGCTGAGGAGGGACTTTATGAGGAGTGACTAGTGCCCAGAAGGTATTTCACGACGGGCACAGGAGTTTGAGGTTGGGAGGTAGGTAAGGACCCGGGCTTATCTCTATCCCTAGTAAACACTGGTCTCCACGCTAACAAATTAACATTTCATCCTCACTAGTTAGCCAAAGGCAACTGCCGCCAGAGGGCGCAAGGCGCGTCGGCGGGATCCCAGGTAGCCCTCTGAGGTCGCGGTGGGGGCGTCCGGGGCCCAGCGTCTAGAACGCGCGCCGAGGGTGGGCGCGGGGCGCGCGCTGGGCCGCCCCCTCCCCGCGCGGAGCGCGCGTGCGCGGTTCCGCTGCGGCGGAGGGACAGGCGATGGAGGGCGCTTTGACTGTCCGCCAGGTAAGCGGCGCCTCGCTGGGGCGGCGTCCCAAGCGGTGGCTGCACTCGGCAGTTTTCTTCACGATAGCTGTTTGAACCCTCTCAGACTGTGATAATGAATTCCTCCCTCCCGTTTTCTCGGTGCTCTTTGGAGTAATTTGGAAAACTGTTACCGAGGAAACGGTTTCCTGTGCTTCCTGCGAGCCTTCCCCTCGGGGGGATGGTGGAACGTCTGCTTCTCTGTGGGCGTGGAGCGCAGGAATTTGGTCCCGAAGTGTCCTAGTCCAGGTTCTCAGCCCCAGGCCCCACCGACTCACGTTCCATTGTCGTGATTCTGACCGGACATCACGTTGATCCAGCCGCACCCGCTTCCCTAAACTATCAGCGCTTGAATAAAGGGCTCAGAACTCTAGTGTAAATCACTGTGCTGTCAAGCAAGCTTTTGGTTCCAACTCCTTTCGTTATTTGCTTACTGTCTTATTTGATGAACGGAAGAACTTGTGGATTAATCTTCAGGGTGAAAGCCTACTTTTGTTGCAGGAATACCTGCGTTTCCGAACACTATGCTCATATACACAACGTTGGTTGTGTGTATATATTTTACTTTAGAGAATTGCAATCAGTGCGGTACCTTTTATTTGAGTAGCATTTTACAGGTTACAAAATGGTAAAGATATTCAGATAATTGTTGAATGAACAAATGCGTGTACTCTTTCAAGTGATTCTCAAAAACATTACCGTGAAACAGACAAGATAGATATTAATAAACGCAATCAGTTATTTTATTCAACTCTGTCCCTGACACTGGGGGTTGGGGGATAAGATGGTGAGCAACAGACACATGATCCCTGTTCTCAATGAGTTTATAGTTTAGACTTCTGAGAGTTATTACCCTTGCTGTAGAGTGGAGAAAACAGACTTAGAGAGCTTGACTGTCAAAGACCACACAACTAGTAAGTTAGAGAGAGAGGCTTCTGTTGTAGCCATCTACAAAGTCAGAATGAACCCCTACCTTTACAATTTGATTTGGATATAGAATTATGCCACACGAGTACCATGAGTATATGAGAAGGGTTATTACTTATATATGTAATGGTTTATTATATACTTACGTAATGAAAAGGAAAGAGTAGGGCAGGCTTCTCAAGCAGATCCTAAATGATTTAAAAGGACAAAGAAAGGAAGTAAGATCCAGATTTTTACTGAGGGTAGCTGGTGGGGTCAGAGTAAGGGTTCCTGTGTGTGGACTGGAGCTTGCTTGGTTTGACTCTCTCACCCACACCAAAGGTGAGAGCACCCAGACTTTCTTACTAACTTGCCCATTTGGGGGAAAGAAGAGGAAAAAGGTGGGGTGAGGCTTAAAAGCTGTCAGCAGGCAAACATTAAAAAATTAAATGAGACTCCTTATGACAGTTCACCCAGATGTTGGGTAAATGACTGAAATGTACCATTTTTCATTTAGTTGAATTTGAACTCGTGTAAGTAAGCCATCATGGCTTTCCATGAGGTCTCCAGCCTGTGCCCAGTAAGAACAATGAAAGTTCCATTGAATACCTTGTTCAAGAGCCGAACAGTGTATTTTGAGAAATAAAATGAGTGCCTTGGTCACTATTAGTAGTCTTCTGGAACTATAATAAGCATAAGGAGTGTATTGGTGAGGACTTTTATTTTGGGTTTAGTATATGTAGAGACGTGAGTAATTTTTTAAAATATTTATTTATTTATTTGGAGAGAGAGAGAGAGAGAGCACATGCACACACGAGCAGGAGAGGGGCAGAGAGAGGGGGAGAGAATCCCAAGCAGGTTCTATGCTGTCAGCACAGAGCCTGACTTGGGGCTCCATCTCACAAACTGTGAGATCATGACCTGAGCTGAAATCAAGAGTTGGACCCTTAACTGACTGAGCCACCCAGGCACCCCAAGCCATATATGTCTTCTTGATTTGTATTTTGAATATCCGTGAAACAAGAGATTTCCAGAGTACTTTATCCCAAAGGGTGCAGGTCTGAGGCAGTGCCCCAAGAGTACGTAAAAATGTGCAGATGGAGCCAGCTGTTGGCCTGAGCATCCAGTGTTAAGATGACTGTGGGAAGTTCAGCCGGTTGTGCTGACCCTTGGGTCCTTACCTTTATCAGGATGGTTAAGGGATGAAAAGCAGTAGATATCCAGAGAGCTCCATCACGTGTAATGGTGGTGATGCTGTCTGCTGAACAGCAGGTTTGTCTGTCGAACTTCAAATGGGAGTTTAAACTGTACAAACTCCAATTGCTGTCCACTCAGTTGAACTCAAGTCACTCTTCAGATTTCCGAGGAGTTCAGACGAGTGGTGACCTCTTCTAGCACCATGACATCTGACAAAAGAATGAGGACAGGGAGGGCATGCCCCCTTGCAGGTAAGATATGCCAGGGGGTCCAGATTTGGTTTTATCCTATAGTAAGGAGGCCTTGGTAGTTGTGCTGAGCTTGCAAGGTGTTGCTTCGAAGGCCCAGGAAGGTCTGGGTATGGAGGGTCACGGACTCACGGTTTGTAGAGGCTCCATTTCCAGGAGAGTCCAGTATGCTGTCAGTAACTGCTGCTCTAATGGTATATAATGTGGGGCCTAGGGGATAGTTTCTTGCAGTAGAAGCCTATAGACAACTTACAGACATCACATGTGGTCCAGAGACTCCAAGAGTCATGGGAAGAAGCTGCTAAAGTCTCTATAATGAAGGGTTCTGTGTGTGTGTGTGTGTGTGTGTGTGTGTGTGTGTGTGTCAGGAGGAGGGGAATATACTAATGGGAGTGTCTGTTATATTATAATTTTGACAAATATTGGAATCTTTTTCGGGAAGGATCTTCATTCAGCATGACTGATTTGCAAGTAATAGTGTAAATAGACTTGCATAAAACTTGTAAATGAGGGATATATTGCTCTAGATGCCCAAAATGCCTAGTAAATGTTGGGCTTATTTTAGTGTTAATGGGTGCTAAGAGGGTCAATAGTAATTTCTTGACATTGTCAGGGATGTAGTGGCCCTTGGTTTACCAAATGGTTTTCAGGAATTTAACTAAGGTGGCAGGCCTTAATGCTGTGTTTGGAACAATGGCCTGTCCCCTTTTTGTGAGCTCTCTTGTGCTTATTTGTATGTCATGAATGGATATGTCAAAAGAATGTCTTCAGAGGAGGATGTAGGCAATGTAATGTTATACCTGCGCTCTGGAGAAAAATGGATACAATTACAACATTGCCTGTAAAAGTTGTAGGTAAGGGCAAGCCTTTTGAGGTGTGCTGTGCCTAGCTGGGTAAAGGTATATCCCATCCCACTAGCGGTGGAGGCAAAATGTGACTGAGAGCTTATTGAAAGAGACACTGAACAGAATATTAGCCAAATTTATTATATCATATATTTACCAGTTTCTGATTGGATAGAGTCAATAATTTCAATAGTATGTGGTACAAGGGTCTTAATGGGTAGGAGCACAGCATCAAGGGCACAGTCATCAACTGTGAGACACTATTCATTTTTCCAACTTTAATAGGCCACATTGGGCTATTAGATAGAGAAGCAGTAGAGATAATCACGCTTTCGCTAATTAGGTTTTGTATAATAAATCCCAATCCTCGAAGGCCCTGTTTTGTGTTATATTGAGTCGAGTTGTATTTACTGTTTTAACTAGGGGTTGAGGGGGTGGTCCATGGCTTTTTCAAAAAGCCATTTGTATGCTCCAAAGGCTCTATTTAAATTTATTGTTAGGTCAGAGCATTCATTGCCAATATGGAATATTTTAGGGTGATGTGTACTATACTATTACCAGGGAGAATTTGGGCAAGGCAGAAGTCCTGGTGGTTCAAGTGAGACATACCTATATGTTATCTTTTTTATGTTGAGTAATTCCCTAAATTTAGTGGGATCTCCAGGCATAACTGTCGTCTGAGCCCACTGTTGATTAAAGCCGTGCAAACTTGCCGCTTGATGCATTTCATCAGATGTTGAAATTAATTAAAAAACCTATGCTACAGAGATACAAAAACCGATGTTTATCTTTTGTTGTATAAATTATTTTAGTAAATTTTGAATTTCCAACTGGGCCAAATTGTGGACTTCTGTTTCTGTTTTGTTGTTGTTGTTGTTGTTGCTTTGTTCTTTTTCTCTTTCTGTTTTGGTGGTGAGTGAATATATTTCAAGTGGTGGGAGTCCTGTCTATCATTTCATATTTATAAATTTCATTCTCCAGAGAACCTCAAATCAGTATCACCAGAGTTAGGGGCATATGGTTACTTTGTGGAGTTTAAAAACTCTGAGCTTGGGGCACCTGGGTGGCTCGGTTGGCTAAGTGTCCAACTTCGGCTCAGGTCATGATCTCACAGCTCGTGGGTCCAAGCCCCACATCTGTGCTGACAATTTAGAGCCTGGAGTCTGTTTCAGACTCTGTGTCTCCCTCTCTCTCTGCCCCGTCCCTGTTCATGTTCTGTGTTTCTCTCTCAAAAATAAATAAACATTAAAAAACAAAACTAAAAAAACCAACCCCGAGCTGAAGCTGAGTTTGAATTACCCCTTTTCTGTGCCACATGGGTGCCATGGCTACTTGTCCCTGTATCCTGGAGGATCAGGATTTTTGTTACGACAGAGGCAAAGGTAGCAGTGGCAGCAGGGCAACAGCAGGAACAGCAGAGGTATTTAAGGGTCCTGGTGAGCTATGTGTTCTCACAATGGTTGCTCCCTTCCCTCCGTCCAGCTCTTTTTTTTCTCTCTCCTTTTTAACTCCACAATGACTGTCTTTCATGAGTGACCACACGAATGGGTCCATCTCTTGGACAGAGTATACTCTTTCCCCACAATGCTCCATAGATTGGGAGTCAATGCCTGATTCATTGGGTTTAACTACATTGTTTGTATAAATCAGAGTTAATTTACCAATTTCCCACAAATGGTTAGTGAGTTCGTTTCCACTTTGTTAGTATTATAAACATTGTTGACTCCATGTACACGGGGTTTTAGTTTGTACCCATTCTGGACCAGAGTAGACATTGCAAATTATTCTCCAAAGAGGTTGAAGTAGTTGTCACTCCCATTACATGGTATTTTTTACTGTTTAATTATTCCTCTCACTGACTATGAACTTCTGGACGCTAAGGACTTCCTTTTATTTATTTTTGAATCCCCAGTGCCAATTAAACTACCTAATGAGTAGTAGTAGTTGGAGAATATTTGTCACATGTAAAATATATGAACTGTAGAAGAAAAATACATTAATTACTGTTTTCTAAATGCTTATCTATTGTTCTCAGGTTAATTTGTATATTTTGAACATTAACTCTTTTCTTTTTAAAATGAGCATTTCTCAATAAGTAATTTAAATTGTTGATACTTGTTTCCAGGTAATAAATGCAGGGGATTCAAGCTTTGCCCCCGAACCACAGGAGGAGTTAGAGGAGAATCCTAGTCCAGTTGTGGATGAGAATAATATAGTGTCAGCAAAAAAACAGGGGCCAAATTTACATAACTGGAGTGGTGACTGGAGCTTTTGGGTAATATTTTTTCCTTCTTATATTTTCACTTTAATCTTCAATGCAAATTTTCTTTAAGTTTATAGCAGTTGATATAATGTGTATATTATTTTATTAGCTTGTTGATTTTAGACGTTTAAGTTTTAGTCCAGAGTCCAAGACATTTCTGATTATGCTCTCCTTTGGCCACTAGGATGCACTGTTGTCTGGTTTGATGGAGTGGGATTATCTGCTTCAGTTTCACTGGGAGAAAACTAAGCACAGAATTGGATTCTACCTACATTGTTGTTCACTGTATTGGCAAGAGACTAACACTAAGCAGAAACCATATTTCTAAATGTTACTGAGAAACCAGCTGTTTTATATAACATTGATTTAAAGAATTAGTTTTGGTACCTAAAAGGAAGTTTGACAATGTTTGACTGATAGTATATAATAATTATAAGGTAAGTTTTAAAGTTAGGAGTTTCATATTCTCTTTGCACTGTACTTAGTTGCAGAACTGGGTTGTGTCAGGTTTCTCCACTGTAAAATGAGACTTCTGCCTTGAGTCTCCTGTAAAATGATTCTCAAAAATGAGACTTTTGACTAGGTGCATAGTGTCTTTTGGTAGGAACAACATTTCTATTGCCATATGAATGCTAGCATTTATTATCTTAAAGGGCTCATTCCAAATCTAGCAATTCCATCAGAGTTATGAGATATTAGACAGAATCCAGTGTAATGCAACTATAACTAAAATTTGTATAAGATTATAAGGCATATGTACTTCCCATTTTAACTCATTAGAAAGCTGCTCTCTTGGCAGTTAGGTATACTTGGTAGCAGAATTTCGTATAGTTTTACAGTAGCCTAAAAAAGACATAATATTAATTGGTCATAAGCATTAGTATAACTACCATTATTCTGTTCATAATTAGCAGCTCAGTTATTGAATGTTATTGAATCTTAACATGAATTATAGTTTCTGACTTCCTATTAAGAAACTTAACGTAAGTCTTTTAAAAGCATATCTGGGGGCACCTGGGTGGCTCAGTTGGTTAAGCGGCTAACTTCGGCTCAGGTCATGATCTTACAGTCTGTGAGTTCGAGCCCCTGCGTCGGGCTCTGTGCTGACGGCTCAGAGCCTGGAGGCTGCTTCAGATTCTGTATCTCCCTCTCTCTCTGCCCTTCCCCTGCTCATACTCTGTCTCTATGTCTCTCAAAAATAAATAAACGTTAAAATTTTAAAAAAAGCGTATCTGAAGGAAAATGTTTAATTGCTAACAAGTATACCAAATAATTACACTTCCTGAAAATTGTATCATCTATGTTGATTATATTATTCTTGGTTGCATTCAGAGATAGTTAATGACTACTGTAGTGTGTTGGCCCTTCTGCACTATGATTGTGTAGCTTTGTTATAGACCGGAAAACTCTTATAATTCCAAGGGCTATCTACAGGGCTAAATAGTCACTGTGATTATTGTTTGCAAACTTAACACAAGAAGAAGGGTAAAGCAAAAAAGAAAAAAAAAAAAAAGGAACAAGCAGGGGTATGAGGACTTAGAAATAGGAGAGAGGAAAAAAAGAGACATGTGTTCTAGACCTTTGCTACTCAAACCGAAGTATGTGAGGCCAACAGACTTGGCTTCACCTGTCAGCTGATTAGAAATGCAGAGTCTTGGGCCCAACCTCAGACCTACTGAATTAGAGTATTTCACAAGAATTCCAGGAGATTTGTATGCACATTCAAGTTTGAGAAGCAGTTGTTTAGAGTGTTGAAGGTCTACTTTGTCTCAGTTTAGGTATCTATGCTAATTATAAGCACTTTATTTTGAGGAATTAAAAAAATTTTTTATAATGTTTGTTTATTTTTGAGGGAGAGACAGCACATGAGTGGGGGAGGGGCAGAGAGCCAGGGAGACACAGAATCTGAAGCAGGCTGCAGGCTCTGAGCTGTCAGCACAGAGCCCAATGCAGGGCTTGAACCCACAAGCTGCGAGATCATGACCTGAGCCGAAGCCGGACACTTAACAGACTGAGCCACCCAGGCGCCCCAAGAATTGATAACTTTTTAAAGTTTTGTTATTTGAAGAGTTAAGCTCCCAGGACCTGAAAAATTCACTAGTGTCAATTAACTCATATATTTTGTCCTGACTAACTCAGTTGTTCCACAGGAGTGAATTTAGAAGGACACATGATATCATTGAATGAATTGGAGATTGGGAACAAAAAAATTGGGATAGAGTGTATGTGCTCTGTGCCTGGTGATTTCACTGTGTGGTGCTCTTGACTATGTTGTTTAACCTGTCGGGTGCCTCATTTCTAAAATGAGAGATTGGGCCATAGTATTGCAACATTAGTGTGTCTTGAATCAATAGAGACAAAGGTGGAGGTGGTGTTTGGCTAGCAGGTGCTCATAATTTACATTCCTGGTAGCTGCGTATCAGTCATAAAAAAACTGGGCAAATATAGAGGGAGCATGTTACATGGGGAACACCTTTCCTTAAGAGTGGTAGAAAGGGGCGAAAGATGCTAGAGAAGAGGACCTACTGTTTGTAATATTGGAAAAGATATTTTGATGATCCCCCCAAAATAAAAAATTGTGAAAACTTGGCAAAAGGATAGAAGACAGTGAAGCGAAGGTTATGAAAGTTTTTATGTCGTTGCCGAGGCTGGTTTCTTTGAGACCATATCCTTTTAATCTTGTGCTGCTTAACAGATTGGCCAGTAGCTGTCTTCCTGACAGTAGCACTTTATCTTTTCAGTTTTATTTACATATTTATTTATTTATTTTTTGTTTTTTTTTTTGTTTCGTTTTTGCTTTTTTTTAACAGTTTATTTTCAAATTGGTTTACATATAACACCCAGTGTTCATCCCAACACGTGCCCTCTTTAATGCCCGTCACCCCCTCTCTGCCCCTCCCTCACCCCCCTCACCCTCAGTTTGTTCTTAGTCTTTGAGAGTCTCTTATGTGTTATCTCCCTCCCTCTCTGTGTCTTTTTTTCCTTTCCCCTCTTCCCCTCCCCCCTGGTTTTTGCTTAGTCTCACAAAGTCCACCTATTCGTGGAAACATATGGTATCTGTCTTTTTCTGACTGACTTATTTCACTTAACATAATACCCTCCAGTTCCATCCATGTTGCTACACATAGCCAGATTTCATTTTTTCTCATTGCCACGTAGTAGTCCATTGTATATATGTGCCACAACTTCTTTATCCATTCGTCAGTTGATAGGCACTTGGTCTCTTCCCATGTTTGGCTATTGTCAAAAGTGCTGCTATGAACATTGGGGTACACGTGCCCCTATGCATCAGAACTCCTGTGTCTCTTGGGTAGATTCCTAGCAGTGCTATTGCTGGGTCATAGGGTAGCTCTATTTGCATTTTTTTTGAGGAACCTCCACACCGTTTTCCAGAGTGGCTGCACCAGTTTGCATTCCTGCCAACAGTGTAGGAGGGTGCCTGCTTCTCCACATCCCTGCCAGCATCTATAGTTTCCTGATTTATTCATTTTAGCCACTCGAACTGGTGGAAGGTGGTATCTCAGTGTGGTTTTGATTTATGTTTCCCTGATGATGAGTGACTTTGAGCATCGTTTCATGTGTCTGTTGGCCATCTGGATGTCCTCTTTGGAGAAGTGTCTATTCATATCTTCCGCCCATTTCTTCACTGGATTATTTGTTTTTCGGGTGTGGAGTTTGGTAAGTTCTTTATAGATTTTAGATACTAGTCCTTTATCTGATATGTCATTTGCAATTATCCTTTCCCATTCCGTCGCTTGTCTGTTAGTTTTGTTGGTTGTTTCCTTTGCTGTGCAGAAGCTTTTTATCTTGATGATATCCCAATAGTTCATTTTTGCTTTTAATTCCCTTGCCTTTGGAGATGTGTCATGTAGGAAATTACTGCGGTTCAGGTCAAAAAGGTTTTTTCCTGTGCTTTTTCCTCTCGGATTTTGATGGTTTCCTGTCTCACATTCAGGTCCTTCATCCATTTTGAGTTTATTTTTGTGAATGGTGAAAGAAAGTGGTCTAGTTTCATTCTTCTGCATGTTGCTGTCCAGTTCTCCCAGCACCATTTGTTAAAGAGACTGTCTTTTTTCCATTGGATACTCTTTCCTGCTTTGTCAAAGATTAGTTGGCCATATGCTTGTGGGTCCATTTCTGGGTTCCTATTCTATTCCACTGGTCTATGTGTCTGTTTTTGTGCCATGGTAATTGTATTTTAAAAGCGGAGGCATTTATAAAGTTTTCTGAATTGTGTAAGTAAAATTAAATTTGTTTAGAGGTATTTTTCTTTGAGTGTGTATTTGAAAATCTTGGCAAATATACATGAATAAAGAAGATATGAAATCTTAAATCCCTCAGATCTTTGAATCAGGAAGGAAGACGGGAAAAAAAGAAAGAGTATGAGAGTTTTAAAAGACGTTATAGTTCAAATTTGTCATTTAAAAATATTTTTGTTCTAAAACATCTTAAGGATAAAACAAGTGTAGATTTTGAAACATTATATCTGTACAAATAATAACTAGTGTACTTATGTTTTGATAGAAAGTATTTAGAGTTGAATTTTTTTTAGGTCATAATCAACTTTTTACTAATTATACAAGAAATCATAAGTCTTGACCTGTACTTTATCATTGACTTACAGGATGATCATAGTCATGTTATTCACAAGTAAGCTTTTTTACTGGATACAACTTGCCACAAACACGATTTAGAGTAGGTACACCAGGAGGATTAATTAACGTTACACTGTTAAGTAACAGTAAAAACAAAACCCAAGACGATTAATTAGTATGTTTGTAACATACTTTGGCAACTTTGGTGAAAGTGTTGTCTGTAATCAAATGTTGTCCTCCACACAATATATCGTGAATTTATTCAAGTGAAAAATGATATTTTAGAGTTTGACTTTGGTAGCTGATAAAAAAGAATGAACTTATTTTCTAGTTTCTATTGGATTAGAAGATCATATTTTATTCATTAAAATTCAGTTTTCACTAGATTTTGTTTGAAAATCTAGATATGTCTGTATTTTTAGATTTAATTATAAGGACATAAGAACTAACATTTCTGGGAATATGGAAAGAGGACCATTTAACTTAAAAACTTTCCTGTTACCAAGTACCTAGAAATGCTGGATGAAATGTTACAAACATGTTTATAAATTGAATGTCTGGGCTCACAAAATAGCAAGGGAACTACTTCAGGGCTAAAAAAAAAGAGACTGATTACCCGAGAGGTAAACACATGAGCTAATACTGAGGTAGCCCTAAGGAGTTTATTAGTTTCCTTAACGAAAACTTTAATGGCCACACTGGGAGAGAAGACATGCCTTGGTCTTGGATGAATTAGAATGGAGAAATCCTTATAAAGCCATGACTCTGAAGAGTTACACACTTTGGGAAAGGTAGAGTAGGAAAAAAATCCACCTACATCTGCCCATTGAAGACAAGGAAGCTTATTTGTTTAAACTTGGGCTTGGGATGGTGGAGGAGGGAAGCATTTATGAAAGTAGACAACTGTAGTCGATCTGTCGTGAAGTTTTGGGACCTGAATTTAATACTTTATGAGTGAGCAGAAGGAAATTCAATAAATAGTATATTAGTTTCTTCAAATTTTTGGATAAAACTACTAAAGACTATAAAACCATTTCTTGATATTATTTAAGCTTAATAGAAGAAATTAAACGTGATAAATAGATAGGACATTCTTTTTTAAAACGTTTATTTATTTTGAGAGAGAGAGAGAGAGTATGTGTGTGCGCACATGAGTCAGGGGAGGGGCAGAGAGAGAGGAGAGAGAGAATCTGAAGCAGGCTCTGCACTGACAGAGGGTGTTGTTTGTGGGCTCGAACCCATGAACCACAAGATTATGGCCTGAGCTGAAATCAAGGGTCAATCATTTAACCGACTGAGCCACCCATGTGCCCCTGGATAAGACATTCTTAAAAACACCAGGCAGATTTGGAACACTGCCGCGGGCCTGCCGTGGCACTCTCAAGGGTCCCAGAGGATGAATGGTGTCGGCACGATGAATGAGATGAGAGAGCTGCGAAGTTACTGGAACCAGGCAGGCAACTCCGCCCTGCTGATCTCAGTGTCTTTGTTTAAAGGCAGTAGATGACATTACATCAAGGAGTACTTTTGTGACATTACATCAGTAAGCATAGATTGGTGACTAGCTATTTTTATGATTCTGTTTCTAAGTTAATGAACATAACTGTTTTGAAGTAGGGTTGGGTAAGTTTTTGACAAGTGGAGAAAGCAGGGTGTGTAAGAAAAAAGCAGGGTTGTCATGGTGATCTTGAGTGGACGGGTGGTGCATACATTGTTGCCTTAAGACCTATGTTAATCATTTATAGGTGAATTAGGAGTCATTCTGTCCAGCATTCTTAATCATAAGGGGGAACCTGCAACTCACTCGGTAGAGACATAATTTTCTAATGCTTGCCTGAATTTCTATTCTTTATGAGTGAGTGAATTTGCACAATAGGGGCCTGACGTCTACATCAGTCACACTAATTTTCAACTCCTAACTACTATTCTGTATGATCTTTATCCTATTTTTTGAATATCATATCATATCAAAATACAAAAGTAACCTGTCTCCAGGAGGCAACTTTGAGGTTATTTCTGGTCAGGTTACTCTCATTCAGATGTTACCCATCAAGGCATCACATTCCAGGTTCCTTTTTTCTAATGCTGTAAAACCAAAGGGTATTTTATCCCTTAAGGCCAACAAGGAGCAGTTCAAGAAGTCCAAACCTGAGAGGTTATCAATAGAAGAAGATAGTATTGGGATGCCATCTTAGTCAGCAGGAGACTTTGCAACATCTGCCTTATCCACACAGGGAGACGTCTCAACCTGTGAGCCCAGGATAGCTCCCAACAGAAAACAACCAAATTCAGCTTTTAGAAATGAAAAATATGGTCATTGAAATAATAATTTAAAAATTCAGTGGACATGGGAAATACGAGGTAAAGAGAAAATCAGCAAATTGGAGGATATATATGAGGAAGTTACTCGCACTGTACCAAGAGATAAAGATAGAAAATTTTAAAGAGAATGGCTTAAGATACAAGGAGAAAAGTAGAAGAGTCCACTCTGAATCCAATAGACGTTTCAGAAGGCAATATTCAAAAAGAATATGGCCGAAAATTTTCTACTCTTGATGAAAGACTTCAGAATCAGGAAGTACAGTGAGTCTCTCACAGGACAAATTTAAAGAATATATGAGCAGAGACATTATTATCATACAAGTGGCAAAAGTTGATATACGTGAATTAAGATAGTAGTCTATTTTAAAGTTTATTATTTTTTTTTTAGTAATTTCTACACACAACATGGGGCTTGAACATATTGACCCTGAAATTAAGGGTCACATGTTCTGACTGAGGCAGCCAGGCACCCCAGGAATAGTCTTAATAATTCGTTTGAGTGTCTCTGCCATTCTAGAGCTGACTGGGAGATGGGTAGTATACACATAAGCAAATATAGAATATTTTTATGTTGTTTCAGGTTTTTATTTAAATTCTAGTTAGTTAACATATTGTGTAATATTGGTTTCAGGAGTAGAATTTAGTTTCATTGCTTACATACAACACCCAGTGCTCATCACAAGTGCCCTCCTTAATACCCGTCACTCAGTTAATCCCTGTTCCCATCTACCTTCCCTCCAGCAACCCTCAGTTTGTTCTCTATAGCTAAAGGTCTTTAATGGTTTGCTTCCCTCTCTCTCTCTCTCTTTTTTTTTTTTTTTTTGCAAATGTGTAATGTTTTATCAGGTAGTGACAGAAGCTCTGAAGATAATAGAAGAATGTAAGGTGTAGAGAATCACATGGAAGGGAGTAGCATTTTCAGTCAGGATGGTCTGGAAAAGCTTCTCTGAGGAGGTGCCATTTGAGAGAGCCCTGCATGAGAGACAGAGAAAGAACACAGTTGAACCACATGAGGAAGGGGAAAAGGAAGTGATGTTCTGTGGAAAGGCAAGAGTTGGGAATAAGATTGGCTTGTTTGACAGTTTCCTGATGGAGGCAGATGTGGTTAGTGAAGAAGAAGAAAAAGATCAAGGATAATGACTCCTTGGTTTTTGATTAGTGTAACTGGGTACGTGGAAGCATTGCTTAGAAGAGAAAGATGCAAACGGCAGGGCGGGGGTGGGGGGGAGAAGTAGTTTTGGGACTTGGGAAAATGAAGTTGGAGATGCATATTTGATATATAAATAGAAAAGTCTAGTAGGCTATTGGATTTATGACATGAATCTTAGAGAGATTAAACTGGGAAATAAATTTGGGAGACTTTGAGTATGGATGGTATTTAAAGACAGATTTATGGAACAGCTGCATGACTCAGTCAGTTAAGTGTCTGACTTTGGCTCAGCTCATGCTCTCATGTTCATGAGTTCGAGCCTGCATCTGCACTGTCAGTGCAGAGCCTGCTTGAGTTTCTCCCTCTCCCTCTCTCTCTGCCCTTACCCCACTTGTGCTTTCTCTCTTTCTGTCTCAAAATAAATAAATCTTAAAAAAATTTAAAAAATAAAGACAGATTTATAAAGATTGTATGAGATCACCTAGGGAAAAGATATGGATAGAGAAAAGGAGTGTACTCTTCAGTGTTTAGAACCTCAGGTGGTGGAGCAGGAACTAGCAAAAGAAACTGAGATATGACTACTGAGATAAAATCTTAGCAAGTGTGGCATCTTCAAGGCAAATGATGGAAGTCTTTTAAGGACGGAGTAACCTACTGGGATAGGTAGAGTAAGGTGAGAGCTGAAAATTGACTTTTGAATTTGCAAAGTAGAGGATGCTAGTGACATTAAAAAGTACAGTTTGGGGGCAAAAACCTGATCGAAGCACTAGGTTTTGGACTGCTGTCCTAATGTTCCTTTGTTAAGGTTTGAATTTAATCAACCAAAGAAATAGAGGGCTGAAGGAAGAGAATTCATATTTCATTAAAAACAATGTATACTTCTTTAAAGATGACAATATCAACATGAAAAATATTTTAGAAAAGTAACATGAATACTAAGAAATTAGCAATAAATGAACATATTTAATAAATGACATGGAGAATATGGAAAGTAACTGAAATAGTAACATGTTATTGGGTTATTAATTAAGGCTCCAACCTAAGAATATCCTTTTGATTATCTAGGACAATGAGAAATTTTATTTTTTTAAAGTGGATTAATTTTTATTTTTGAGAGAGAGAGAGAGAGAGAGAGAGAATCCCAAGCAGGCTCCTGCTGTCAGTGCAGAGCCTCACGAACCATGAGATTATGACCTGAGCGGAAAGAAACCAAGAGTTGGAAGCATAACTGACTGGGCCACCCAGGCGCCCCCCCTCCTTTTTTTTTTTTTTAAAGTCTGTTTATTTTTATTTTTGAGAGAGAGAGAGTAGGACAATGAGAAAGTTTAAATGGCACATGCAAACCGAATTAAAATAATACAAAAATTCTAGCTCAGCATTCTCTATCTGCCTTTCCAAAAAACATTTTCGTAGACATGAGTTGTGAACTTAAAAGCAATGACTGATCCCATGAGCCACATACAAGAGTGAGTTTCTCTTACACTAGTCACATTTTGCTCAATAATTAAATTGAATGATTTTACTTGTGCTGTTTCTCTGGAGAAAATATTATGGTGGGAGAACAGACAAGAGTATGGAGAATGACCTCGGAATCAGCTTTAAAAGCACTTTAAGCATTTCCCCCTCTTACATAGAATTAACATATTTATTCTAACCCTACGAACTTTCTTCTTCTTTTACCATTTTTTTACTTTTAGTCTGAGATAATTTTAGACTCCCATGCAGTTTAAGAAATGATCCAGATACCCTGTACCCTTTTAGCAGTTTTCCCGCAATGATAACATCTTGTAAAACTATAGGACAATATCACAGCCAGCATATTGACATTGATACAGAACATTTTCATCACAGCAAGAATTCTTTTTTATAGACCCAGCCTTTTTATAGTGTCCCCTCCCCCTACTCAACCCTTAGCAACCACTAATCTGTTCTATAATTATTTCATTTCAAGACTATTATATACATGGAATCATACAGTATGTAACCTTTTATATTGGCTGTTTGCACTCATCATAATTCCCTGGAGATCCACCTATTTTGTGTACCAATAGCTCATTCCCTTTTAAAGTTTATATATGTATGAATGTGTCTATGTATGTGTGTGTATAATCTCTATACCCAATGCGGGGTTCGAACTCACAACCCAGAGATCAAGAGTCGCATGCTCTTGATCCTGACTGAGCCAGCCAGGCACCCCAGTTCATTCCTTTTTAATGCTGAGTAGTATTCTGTGGTATGGATGTACCATAGTTTTAACCATATATCCATTGAAGAATATCTGGGCTATTTCCAGTTTGGGGCTATGATGAATAAAACTCCTGTAGATATTCAAGTGTGGGTTTTTGTGTGAATATACCTTTCCTCTCTAGGGGTAGATGCCCAGGAATGCAACTGTTGGGTCATTGAGAGTTATGTATTTAGTTTAGTTTTTTTTTTTTAATGTTTTTATTTCTTTTTGAGAGCAGGAGAGACCAAGCATGAGTGGGGGAGGGGCAGGGAGGGAGAGGGAGACGCAGAATCCGAAGCAGACTCCAGGCTCTGAGCTGTCAGCACAGAGCCCGACGTGGGGCTTGAACCCACAGACTGTGGGATCATGACCTGAGCTGAAGTCAGACACTTAACCGACTGAGCCACCCAGGCACCCCTGTATTTAGTTTTTAAGTAACTCCCGATCTATTTTCCAGAGTGGCTGTGCCATTTTATATTCCCACCACAATGTGTGGGTGATTCAGTTTCTCCACTTTCTTGCCTTCTTGCTGAGTGTTTTCATCATGGAAGGAGCCCTTCCATGTAAATTTTAGAATAATCTTGTGTCAGATATCTTTTAGGATACCATTTTAACTAATTACTCTTGATACTTCCACTTCTGGTGTGCTTCATTTCTTCTTGTGAATTTGAGTTTACCTTACTATAACACTTCTTTGCAGCCTGAGAACTTCCTTTCACATTTCTTTGAAGCAAGTCCGCTGTCTCCGTTGTTTCTGATGAGAAATCAGCCATTAGTTGTACTGGTTTTTACTTGTATGTACAAGTCATTTTTCTCTTGCTGTGTTCATGTTCTCCTTTGTCTTTCAGCAATTTAACTGTGATGTGTTTTAAATGTGAATCTCTTTATCCTATCCTACTTGGTTAATTGAGCTTCTTTGATCTATAGATTAATGTTTCTCTGCAGATTTTGAAAGTTTTAACCATTATTTCGTCAAGTGTTTTTCTGCCTGACCTTTACTTTTCGTTACTACCATTGTGTGTATTTTTTTTAAATTAGTTTTTGAAAGAGAGACTGAGCATGAACAGATGAGGATCAGAAAGAGAGGGAGACACAGAATTTGAAGCAGGCTTCAGGCTCTGAGCTGTCAGCACAGAACCTGACGTGGGTCCCGAATCCGTGAACCATGAGATCATGACCTGAGTGGCTCAACCGACTGAGTCTCCCAGGCAACCCCTCGTTACATGTATTTTGAATCACTTAATATTGTCTCACGGGTCTTTGAGTCTGTTCATTTTCTACAATCGTTTTCATCTCTGTTCTTCAAATTGGATAATTTTGCTAATCTATCTTTAAGTGCACTGATTCTTTCCCTGCTATGTTGAATTTTTGTTGAGCCCCTTTAGTGAATTTTTTACTTCAGCGAATGTAGTTTTCAACTCCAGAATGTCCTTTTTTTCCCCTTAAAAGAGTTTTAAAAATGTGTCTGTTGAGATTCTCTACTTGTTGAATCATTTTTGACATTTTTAATTCTTTAAGCATAATTTTCTTCAGTTTGAACATATTTGTAATAATTGCTTTGATGTCTTTGTCTGCTGAATGTAGTATCTGGGAACCCTGAAAGACCCTATTGCCTGCTTTTCTCTTTCCTTAGTATGAGTCACATTTTTCTGTTTCTTTACATGTTTCATAGTTTTTGTTGAAAATTGTGCAATTAAGAAAATGTAGCAACTGTGAATTCTGATTGCATCCTCCCTACCCCTAAAGCTTGTCATTGATGATTTTTGTTTATTTAGTAACTTGTCTAGAGTAAATCTGTGAAATCTATTTGTTCTGTCTATGCTCAACTTATTATTTTTGTTTTTATTTTTAAGGCTGGCTTCCTAGAGGTCACTGCTTATGTCAGCCAGTGACTGGTCAGAAACTGTGCTTTAAAAAAATTTTTTTTTAATGTTTATTTCTTCTTTGAGAGAGAGCATGAGCATGGGAGGGGCAGAGAGAGGAAGGCACAGAATCTGAAACAGGTTCCAGGCTCTGAGCTGTCAGCACAGAGCCCAACACGGGGCTCAAACTCATGAACCGCAAGATCATGACCTGAGCTGAAGTTGGATGCTTAGTCAACTGAGCCACCCAGGCGCCCTGGAAATTGTGCTTAAATACATAGAGGCAGTAAGACTTTTTCCTTCTGCTGAGAAATCTGTGCGTAGGTTGGGGAATGTGTCACATTCCCAGGCCATTTTCAAGTTTGTCTCAATTTTTATGTTTCCCTGAGACTTCTTATGTCTCTAGCCAGGAATGTATGGATAGTATGGGAACTCTGTAGTCTCTGCTATCCATGCATGCAGCTTCTGTTTAGCCAGGAATACATGGGAAGTTTATGAACCCCATTTATGGCTGTCTCTCCTCCTCATCTCTTTGCTAAGTCTGCTGCTAATCTGCCAGTGTGCTTATTTCTTGCCACAAATGAGACTACAGCTTCATACTCTTGCGGATAGCTTTAGAATTTTCCCTTTCACTTCTGGGCACAGCTTTTCTGCTCTCCACTCTGAACCACCTCAGCCACCTCACTCAGCATAGCTGCTAGTTTTTGTAACTGGTACAACTGCCCTCCCAGAACTGTCACACTGTCATACTGATTTAACCGATGGGGGAAGGATGAGTAATGGGCGCTGGGCAGGGAAGCAGTGCCACAGACTTCCTTCCGCTGCTTCTAAGTTTGGTAGATTTTCATGGAAAAAGTGCTTCTCAATTTACTGTATGCCTGTGGTCAATTTCCAATAATTCGAGATGATGTTTTTGACTGTTTATTATTTGCTTTTGCAGAAAGAATTTGCTAAACTCCTTACTCCAGCATGCTGGGAGCTTCCCCTGCTTGCTTTTGGTGTTTTTTGAAATGTTTATGTATGTGGTTTTTCATATAAAAATGTACAAAAAACATGTTATTTTACAGCCCATTTAAATTTATTTTCTAAGACACTACTACATTTTAGTTCATCTAGTGAAGATTATAATTAAATGGAAATTTAATCTTTTATTGTTGCAGATTTCAAGTTCCACCTATAAAGACAGGAATGAGGAGTACAAAAGACAGTTCACACATTTACCTGATACAGAGAAGCTGATAGCAGGTAAAACAGATAGGGAGTTGCAAAAAAACATTTTACTATCTCATTATCAAAAGAAGTGACAAACGACAATATTTGTAGAAAATTTGAACCTTTGTGCTAGACAGAAAATAGTTTTTAAGATAAGCAGCATGTTATCATTCATAATTAGACAATGTAAAACTAAGTTATAATTTGGGGAGGAATGTTTTCTGACTTATAAAAATATTCAGTACTCGCTAAGAAAAATAGAACTAAAAGGAAATCATCGTCAGAACTTCTTCTGGTTCTTGGTTCATCTGGTTTTTTAGGAAAAATTTAAGTTTGATGTTCAATATTTATTACCTTTCCTTAGAAAAAGGTACTCCTTAACAGATTATAGAGCCGATTTTATAATTTTCTAGGGCTCTATTATTCATGTAACATTTCTTTTTTGAGTTTGTTGGTTTATTTATTAAATGTTTATTTTTGAGAGAGAGAGTTTAAGATAGGGCAGCGGGCAGAGAGAGAGGGGAACACAGGATACGAAGTGGGCTCTGTGCTGATAGCAGCAAACCTGATGCGGGGCTTGAATTCATGATCTCTGAGAACGTGACCTCAGCCGAAGTGGGCTGCTCAACCAACTGAGCCACCTACGCGCCCCAAGTTTATTTACTTTTTAGTAATCTCTACACCCAATATGGGGCTTGAACTCACGACCCGGAAAGTTTTTTGTCTTTCTTAATGTGTAGTATCTTGTTAGATGTTTAAAAAATTAGATCTTTTTATGTGTGTTGCAAGTGTTTCTTGCCAGTTTGTCACTTGAAATGAAATACTTTTCAAGGAAACCTTTATAAAATTTATCATACTTATCACTGCCTTCTTGGAATAATTTAATCTGATAATAGAATGATACATATTCATTATAAAACATTAAAGCTAGTACAGAAAAATATGAAGAAAATATTTGAAAATTATTGGTAATCGTAACACCTACATATAATTTTGTTTAATATAGTTTGGATAGCTTTCTAGGTATTCTTCAGTGTGTAAATTTATTTTAAAAAATTTACATTTTTGTAGTTTTCTCTCACTGATGCAATGAACCTGTTTATTGTATAAAATTTGCAAAATACAGACTTTGACAAAGTAGCAAACTAAAACCAGGTTTAATTGTACCAAGCCACAGACTGAGAGAAAATAGTTGATAATCACATATTTGATTTTAAAAAATCCTTGTAGTTAGAATGAAACTGTCCTTAAAAGTCAACAATAAGAACACAAACAAGCCAATTAAAAAAAATGGGTAAATACACATTTTACCCAAGATATATATGTATATATATATAGATGGCAAATAAGCATGTAAAAAATGCTCAACATAAATTATTATAGGGAAATGCACATTAAAAGCACAAGTAAGCTACCTGGCAGTGAGAATTGCCAAAATTAACAGCACAACAAAACAATGGACAACAGCAAATGAAGATGAAACTGCAGGACTCTTATCCGCTAGAGGTGGGAGTGCGGGTTGGGGCAGCTGCTTTCAAAGGCAAGTTGGCAATTTCTTGTAAAGTTAAACATGCACTTAACCACATGACCTAGCAATCCTAGTTATTTTCTCAAGCGAACTGTAAACTGATGTTCACAAAAGTCCTGTATGTGAATGTTTATAGCATCTTTATTAACAATCGGTAATAACCAGACGTCATTCAACTGGTGAATGAATATACAAACTGTGGTGCCTCTATAAAATGGAATACTATTCAGTGACAAAAAGGAACTGGCTACTTATATGCAGAGCAACATGGATGAATCTTCAATATATTTCCTAAATGAGAAAAGCAAAACCTAAAAGGTTACATATTTTATGATTCCATTTATATGACATTCTGAAAAATGCAAATATATAAGGATAGAAAGCAGATTTGTGGGCACTGGGAAGGGAGAGTAATTTCACAAGGGAATTTTTACAGTGACTGAATGGTTCTATATGGTACTGGGGTGGTGGTTACGTCATTGACATCGTTAAACCTTTACAGAGGTAACTTTGTTGTATAAAAGTTAAAAAAGTCAACCAGGATATCAGGAGATCCCAGGTTGAAATGCCATCGATAAGAAAAGACTCTAACTAATATAAGTGACAGATTGCACTCAAGGATGAGTTAGCATATATACATCTATTCCCTAGCTCTGTGTATTGCTAGGGCCTAGGAACAGTGATATCTCAGTAGCGTGAGCATGTCCAGGACCCAGATATTGGTTTCTAAATAACATCCCCAATAAAAGGAATGAGAGATCCTTGAGGAAATGGTCCCTTCTGGGGCTGGGGCAGTGAAAAAAGATGATGAGTGGGTGTGGAGTATCTTATAGTGCCAGAAAGTAAGGAAGTGCTTAAAAAAAAAGGAAAAGAAAAGAAAGAAAAAAGACAGGAGCCAATTTGAAAGAACTCCCAGTGGTCAAAGACAAAATAATTTAAGCAATAAAATAAATAATGGTGATATTGGATTATAACCTGAAGAATAAGATAAATATCCATGAGTCTATATTGATATAAATAAATGCTTAAATAATTAAATGCATTGGGGGGGAAGACACAAATCTTCCTTCAGTGGTATCTCTAGGTACTTTATATGCACATTAAAGTTTGAGAAGCACTGATCTAGGATAACGCTTAAGTGGCATACCTAAGGGTAAGAGCTTACTAGGTTCTTTTTTTCTCTGTACCTAAAATAATGATGATGAAGAGGGTCTTTACAAGATTTTAACCAATCCATGTATAGTTATACAACTGATTTCACCAGCGTGATCCTATGTCTAACATCCTGTATGCTGATAAAGCACTAATTTTGCTAATGAAAACCCTTTCCTATGTCTATGTTAATTAGCCAAACATCTGTTGTTAAACAGTAATAAAGGTAGCATAAGGGCTTCTAGTAGCTCCTGAAGGAGTGTAGTCCTAATTAAATTGTTAGGTGACTTATCCCAAGTATGAATCCCTGATTAGAACAACTAACTATCCCTAGAATATTTCTAAACATCTACTTTAGCCAGAGTCCACATTTTCACTTCTAATATTCATTTGCACCTTTATTTCTTCTTACTCTTCTTATTCCTGGCCAGAGAAAATGTTATGTTGCAGAAATACAATTAAAAACAAAATATTCTGCTAATCCAGAAAGCCTCTCACAAAAGTAGAAAGACAGAAGACAGTTTTATTATTGAATAAGGATTCAACTGGAGTGGGATGTTCTCACAGGTAATCTGTAAGAGAGATTGTGAAGAGAGACAGAGAGAAATCTCATCCTTTTCTATAGCCAAACAGGTACAACCCTTTACACATGTTTTAAAGATAAATGATAACTAGTCCTCAAGTAAGAGGACTTGATAGTACTGTTTGTCACACACAATTCATCGTAAATTCACCTGATAATCGGGTCTACTATCTGTGTTAGTTAACTGGCTTTATACAAAGGAAAAATAAACTCGTATCTTTATGACAAGAGTTAGTTTTGCAGCTTGGAGCAGGTTGCCCACGAAAGTTAAGCTCCTACGCTATTACAGAAACTGGGAGATAGGGGTCTATCACTCTTGATGTTTACATTTCCAAGAGATGGTTCCTAAGTCCTAGAGAAAACATTCCTGGATTTTAAAACTGGCAAGGGGCTTATTTTGCTTTTAAGAAGATTCACATGTATCTCCAAGAAGCAAGAAAGAATTTACAAATTTTCTAAAGAAAATGCCTAAGAGAAGTGAGGAGGCAGTCTTTTTCCCGTTTTACACTAGGGAAAGTTAATTTTTTTTCAATTTGTATTTATCTTTACAGTTGTCTCAGGTAAAAAGCAAACAGAACAACACAAAAAATGTTAAGTATAAAAAAGGAGAATGCTTATCTTTTATGATTAAAGTATTAAATCTGAAAGCAATCCTAAAAATGTTCCAGAGAATCTTATTTATTTATTTATTTATTTATTTATTTATTTATTTATTTATTTTAAGTTATTTGAGAGAGAGAGAGTGAGAGTGTGCTCATGTGTATGTGCACATGAATAATGGAGGGGAAGAGAGAACAGAGAGAGAGAGAGAGAGAGAGAGGGAGAGAGAGGGAGAGAGAGAGAGAGAATCCCAAGCAGCCTCTGCACCATCAGCACAGAGCCTGATGTGGGGCTCTAACTCATGAACCATGAGATCATGACCTGAACCGAAACCAAGGATCAGACACTTAACCTACTGAGCCACCCAGATGCCCCCAAAGAGTCTTTTTAAAAGCAACGTTGGCATTATTGAGCTCCTAAAGAATACTTTGGGATGTGTGTTTCGTGACATGATTGTTTAAAAACACATTGTTTTAATTCACTGTCATCTCCCTTATGGATAGATACATATGCCTAAATTTTTTGATAAAACTATAAAAAGGACATCTTGTTTATTTATTGTGCAATCTTGCTCTAGAAGTATATAATGCTGATTCACTCCATCTGTATTTCCATAACACTTGGTACATATTTCCACTGTATCCTTTATTATACTATAGTTATTAAAATAAATCTTTAAGAATAGGAGCCATTTAATTTTTCTGAAATTGATTATGCAATAGCTAGTAAGTTGATGTTAACACACACATCAAAGTTGCTATGTTGCTTGGTTAATTTACTTAATTTTAGTCTAACTTTCTAGTCACTAATTATAAAGTTATAAAATCCATAAAACAATTTTTGATAAACATTTTCTTATCCCATTTAGATGAATCAAATTGTTATTTGACTCAAATCAGGTAGAAGATTGCCTTCTGAAATGATAATTACATGTTTGTTTATCAGTAGGGAAATTGAGACAAAAAAAAAGTAAAATTTTCTGAATTAAATTTTTTTTTCATTTCCTGCATAGACCATATTGCTAGGAAGTCATTTTGTAAAAAATAAATTTGATTGAGGTATAAGTTTATTACAATAAAATAAATCTGTTTTAGGGAAGCCCCCCTTTTAGTTTTTTTTTAATTTTTTTTAATGTTTACTTATTTTTGAGAGACAAAGAGACAGAGTATGAGCAGGGGAAGGGCAGAGAGAGAGGGAGACACAGAATCGAAGCAGGCTCCAGGTTCTGAGCTGTCAGCACAGAGTCTGACACCGGCTCGAACTCACAGACCGTGAGATCATGACCTGAGCCGAAGTCAGCCGCTCAACCAACTGAGCCACCCAGGCACCCCTCCCCCACTTTTTAAAAAGTTTTTTTTTTTAATTTGTTTATTTGAGAGAGAAAGACTGTGTGTGAGTGGGGGAGGGACAGAGAGAGAGGGAGAGAGAATCCCAAGCAGGCCCAGTGCTGTCAGTGCAGAGCCTGACACGGGCTCGATACCATGAACTGTGATGACCTGAGCCAAAATCAAGAGTTGGATGCTTAACCGACTGAGCCACCCAGGTGCCTCGAGGGAAACCCTGTTTTTAAACCACTGAAAAAAGTCTGTCAATCTAAGTCAAATAGTCTTCAGTTAAAATAATCCAGTTGGTTGCTATGGCTTTGAACATGGTTAATGTAAAATAGTGCATTGGTTCTCACAGTGTGGTACACAGACTGGGATCATGGTAGACATGAAACTCTTCACCCCACTCCAAACATATTTAATAGGAAGCTGTGGGGAGGGGCCTCGCAATCTGTGTGTTAGTAAGTCTGCCGGGCATTTCTGATCTGAAATGCGAGAAGCATTAAATTAATGAAATGTTTCAGTGGCTTATATAAAAATTTCAGGACACCTCAAGGTGACCTTTAGCCCAATCCCTTGTTTTAGGGATGTGTACTAGTAATGAGTAACTTAATCTACTTAATTATTTACTAAGATTTTTGGGGGCATCTCAGTTTTGTTTTGCTGAAGGAAACATTTTGAAAGACAGAATTACTTTGCTCAATTTTTAGTATTTTAGTTAAATTAGAAATTTATATGATCAAATTTAAATATTTTGAGGTTCATAACCTTAACAACGTTTTCCTAAAATTGCTTATCACTTCATATAGTTTTAAAATTTATCAGGGTAACCAAATATCATAGCAACTCTTTATATCTTGAATTATTGATAATTTAGCAATACTATTTACATTACCCTAAGAGCCAAATCTAAATCATGACACTAACTTATTGATAAGGAGTGGCATTTACCAGAACACTCCTGATTTTGCTGGATTTTAGCACTGAGGCAGAGAGGATTAATTTTGAAACTAACTTAAAATGTATACAATTTTTGGAGTGATCCTTGTTCCCTCCATCACCCTTTTCCAACATCTAATTAATCACCAATTTTCCATTGGTAGTACCTCCTAAATATCTCTGAATCTACTTCTTTCTGTTATTACTGTCATTTCTTGGTCTGAGCCACCATCAGTTTTCCCCTGGACTTCCAACTCATTTATCTGAATCGATATTCACAGTGTGAAAAAAGTGGTCTTTAATAATATACATCTGATCATGCCTCTTGTGTTTAAAACTCACCAATGGCTTCTCGTAAAGTCCACAGTCTACCACAGTCTGTGAACCTTACATGATACAGCTTCTCCAGCCTCTCTAGCCCAGAGATCTTTATATAGTTACTCAAATGTGCTGTGCTTCTTTCTGCCACAAGGTCTTTGCACATGTTATTTCCTCATGGTCCAGCTGACCATGTATTGATCTTTTCAGTTTAAAGACTGCTTTTTTCTTGAGAACTATTCCTGATATACTCTCTCCCTGCTCAATCCCCCCATTCCTGTGTACTCTTTGTTATATTCTCTCATAGCTTTCTCTACACTTTGATCATTATACTTAGTTTTGTAATTCTTTTATTGTATACCTTCCCTTATAAACTGTTCATGTGCTCAAGGTCCAGTTTTGGTAATCCTGGTTTCCAGCAAAGTAGCTGGTGTATGATGCCCAAAGTAGCTGAAGGAGTGAGTGAATAAATGAACAAACTAGTGAACAAAGAGTGATGACTTTTCATGTGTTAAAGTAATATAAGGTCATAAAGTTGCCAGATTTCTGTGAATAAGCTCTTCCTTATTCTTGCGTGTCTAGATTATGCTTGTGCTCTTCAGAGGGACATTTTGCTTCAGGGACGTCTCTATCTTTCAGAAAACTGGCTGTGTTTCTATAGCAACATCTTCAGATGGGAAACTACAGTAAGATGTATTTTGATTTGACTTGTTGATACAAATAATTGCATAGATAGAAATATATATAGTCCTCCTAAAAACAACATACTTTAGATTCCGAAGTAAATTTGTATATATTTGTATATCCGTACTTGTATATGCGTGTAATATATTTATATATTGTAGAGGTGTGTGATCTATTTTATTAATACACCGAGCTCCATTTGTACATATTTAATACAATGAGAGAAAGAGATTTCAGGTTGAAAAAAGCTTGAACATACATCCACTCGACTGCCAAAATCATGTCGGATGTGACTGACTGTCTGAATTTTGTTTGCGTGTGTACGTGTTAATATGGAACACGAACACCCACGTGTCTTTTCACACTCTGTCCTAAAGTTAGAGATAGGAGCCGGGGAGGAAATTACTGCCGGGAGAGGACGTCTGACTGCCTACCCTGTGTTTCTCAGAGAATGCAGGCATGTGCTTAGTAACTCCTTCAGGCTTTTCAACGGAATATTTTGGATTAGATTGATGTCATACTTCGTATTTTGTGCTGTAGATGTTTCAGAATAATTCATTTAATAATTTTTCATTCTTTTGTGTGTTTAGATTTGCATTGCATTGAAGAACATAACCTGCATGACCAAGGAGAAGACTGCTCGGCTCATCCCGAATGCTATCCAGATTGTTACAGAAGGCGAAAAGGTGAAAAACTTTTCTCCCTTTGCCTTATTACATAATGTGGAGAAAATCTGCATCATGCTGATTCCTCAGTGTTGGTGATGTAGACAACTCTTCTTGGAGTTGGGACTTTGTAACAGAGATATATTGTATTTAATACTAGATTTCTGTGTAGTTAAATAGTCACTGATAATTAAATGACTGCTAACAACTTTTGTGCTTTATAGTTCACAGAGAACTTTCTCCCACATTTTTCACTTCTTCTTTATAAGAGGTGGCTAGGATAGGCATTACCAAAATGTCATATTTCTAAATACCCTAATAATTCCATGATATTGTTTAGTCAATAATACCTGTACAGTAGCAACTAATAAAAACAAATGGTTCTGGTGAACAGAGAGATTTGGGTAGAATACAAGTAAACACATAATCATTATACTATTTTTTTAGGATGGCAGTTAGGGTAGCAGTTATCTTTAACTGCCATTGTTTTTGTCCTACCTATAATATCTGCCATTTTGTAGTGGGAATATATGAAGAATATTTCTGTACACACCTGGAAAATTGGTTAGGGCTCTGTGTGTGACATTAGAAGCATAATGCCGAGAAAGCAAAAGAAATAAAGAAGGAAAGTATGGAAGGGAATGAAAAGGAAGGGGAAGGAAGGAAGGAAGAAAGGAGCCACAGAAGGAAGGAAGAGAGGCAATGAAAGGAAAAAGGGGAGAGAAAGAGGAAAGAGAAGCGGGGGAGAGAAACACATCACGACATTGAATCATTGTAATCATACTTTTATATCTCACAGTTTCTTTCAAATGCACTTTAAATTATTTATCTATCTATTTATTTTATTTATTTTTTAATTTATTTTGAAAGAGAGAGGATGAGCAAAGGAGACAGTGGGAATACCAAGTAGGCTCTGTGCTGTCAGCACAGAACCCAAATGGGGGCTCGAACTCATGAATGGTAAGATCATGGACCTGAGCTGAAATCAAGAGCCAGATGCTTAACTGACTGAGCCACCTAGGCACCTCTATTTTTAAATAATCTTATCCTTACAGAATACTTATCCTTACAGAGAACTTTTCCCCTTGGAACTATTTGAGAGTAAGTTGTCACTCTGAAGCCTCATTACCCCAGATATCAACCCAGGTATCCTAGCACGGATTTCCAACAAAGACGTTCATCTGCATAAGCACAAGCTGACCATCAAAGTCAAGAAATTAGCATTGATCGTTACCATTATTCAATCAATCCTCAGACCTTCTTCAGTTTCCCCAGTTATTCCAATAACATCCTTTATAGCAATTAGATGCAGTTTAGAAATACACAATTCCTTTTAGTTGTCATGCTCTCTAATTTCCTTATTCTGGAGTAGTTCCTTAGTCTTTTTTGACTTTTGTGTCCTTGACACTTTTAAAGATTGCAGGAGTTATTTTGTAGGCTATCCCTCAATTGTGTTTGCCTAATATTTCCTTGTAATTAAACTTAGGTTATGCAGTTTTGACAGAAACGACATGAAAGTGACACTCTGTTCTTTCCACTGCATCCTATCAGATGGCCCATGACTTCAGTTCCTGCCATTACTGGTGACATTCACTTGGATCACTTGATTAAGATGGTTAATCTGTCAGACTTTACTGTAAAGTTAGTCTGTTTTCCTTTGGAATAATATTTTGTGGCAAGCTACTTTGAAGCTATGTAAATATACAATTTTTTCATCAAACTTTAAATTTATTCATTTACTTATATCAGTATATCCTCATCGTTTCTTGTTTTATTCAGGGAGTTCTAATCCGTTACTAGCAGTATTTATTTTGATGCTCAAATTGTTCCAAATTTGGGCAATGGCAGGACCTCAAGTTGGCTCTGGTGACCTTCTGATAATTCTTAGCATTGTTCGAGCATTTCCTTGCTTTTTGGCATAAGGTGTTACAGGCTTTCCCTGCCTGAGCCCTGGAATCAGTCATTTCTCCAAAAAGTTCTGGTTTCTTCTTCTTTTTTTAATGTTTATTTATTTTTGAGAGAGAGAGAAAGAGAGAGAGAGAGGAGGAGTACACAGTGTGCATGAGACCGGAAGGGCAGAGAGAGAGAGGAGAGAGAATCCCAAGCAGAATCCATGCTGTCAGTGCAGAGCCTAATGTGGGGCCCAAACCCACAAACCGTGAGATCATGACCCAAGCTGAAATCACGAGTAGGACACAACTGACTGAGCCTCCACGCCTCCCAGTTGTGATTTCTTTTAAGGGAAGACTGATAGTTAGAAGCCAGTATATTCATTGCTATTGGGGTGTCATATTCCTGAGCCCTCTAAATAGTAAGAATAAGGGTATATGTAATGTATATATAATGACACACCCTTACACATAACATACACACTTATGTACTCACTTGCACATCAGTGTCTTTCTACTTACCTGTCATAAACCAAGAATTCACCCTAAAATCTCTAATTCCTATCCAACACCACAGGGTTCAGTTTTGTTTCTTCCCTTTCATATTTGTAACTCCATTCCCTGACTGTGAGAAACCAGGCTCCCATTATCGTCAATATATTTACTTATGTGATCAGTTGGCCTGTATGTAATCAAACTTCATCTCTTTTGCCACTCTTTTCCCACATGGACACTTGGGTTCTGACACTTCCCAGTCAGGTTGCTGCCCACCCACCATGACACAGATGCTCTCACCATGGGAAAGCACTCCTTACTCTGCTTGGGCTGACACCCCATGCCAGGCACCTTCCCTGCATTCACTTTAGCCTGTGCCAGGTCACTCCCTAAAGGGATGCCCTCCATTCCCCGACTTATGCTCAGATATTCTGTGCCAGTCTGTCACTGTGTGTGGTCACCCCGCTCACCCCTTCAGACTCTGACTCCCCAGCACAAAACCACCCTCATGGACTCCATCACTCTAAGTCAGTCACCCTCACCCACTCTAGCTCTGACATGCTTTTGTAGGCTGCTTCTGTTCATGGTCGCACTCTTACCATGCTTCGGCTCTGGCTCCCACACTAGGATACCTCTTTACATGCTCACCCTCCATGGGCTCTGCTTGTGCCCTTCACCCTGTTCTTGTTCTAACACCGTGCTCCAGATCACCCTCATATATGGAGGACCTTCTTACCCACTTGGGCTCTGATACTCCACATAGGGCAACCCTTCTATGTGGACAACTTTCTCATCCTGGTTTTGACATTGTTTTGGGCTACTGCAACTCCTTTCTCCCTCCCCTCACCTCCAGGGTGGATGCCTCCTTTTCTCAATTCTACCAATACCTTTAGGGCTGAGCTGTTTAGGAAGAGAAGAGGAGCTAAAATAAATGTATTCTTAATTTTGTAACTAATACATGAATACCTTGCATTCCCTGGCAAAATCATCAAACAGTTCTTAATCTAGCATCTTCCTTCCATGCCTATAATCCCCAATTTCACTTATTTATTTATTTTTTTAGAGGCAGACACTGTTATCAGTTTGGTATGTATCTTTTTAGACTTTCTTCCTTTGTGTATGTATATACACACAAAAAAGTTGTGTGTATATGTATATACATATAGTTTTGCTTTGCTTTTAAAAGTAAATGCTATCTTATACATGTTGTTTTTTAATCTTCCTTTCTTAAAAAGAACTTAACCTTTCTTGGAGTCACAGGTTAGCACATACAGATAGAGCTATTTCTGTGTATTCATGTGCTGCATACTATTTCATAGAATGAATTTACCGTGGTTTCCTTGACCTAATATTAGTTCGTTTCCAGTATTTTGTTATTATCAACAGCCCGACCATGCCTTCTGGAGCTCATGTATCACTGTTTCTCACATATTTGGTGAAATTTCAGGGTCAAGCATTTTAATTTTAATAACAACTAGCATTTGGTGAATATATTTTTTCTAGGACACTGTGTTAAGTTTTTTACATATATTTTCTCATTTAATTTTCACAAAAATTTGCTACTATAATTATCCCCATTTTACAGATGAGGAAAACTAAGGAAAATAAAAGTGACCCAAGGAACTAAGACCTGTAGAACTAAGTGATAGATTGTATACAAGAGTGGATAAAGTAGATTGGAAGTTATTTAGCTTATGAAGTGGGAATTAGTAAGCATAACACAGAGACAAGGAGGTTTTTCTTATCTATATATCCGAATAAAAAGGTTTAAAGATTATTACAATACAAAAAAGCAAAACAATTTTGGTCTAAGAAAAGGAAATAGAGGATAGTAAGTAGTCATCATTAGGTCACATATTATGTATGTAATTGTATTGGGGAAATCTAGTTATATCCTTATTATGAAAAGTTGTGCTTTATGGAGAATATATATATAGCAACATTTCAACTCATTAACTGGAAAATAGCACTTTAAAATCTTTCTATGAAGAGTATAAACACCCAAAACATTATTTGTTTGGCATCTTATTTAACAAATCAAACATACAACTGAGCTTTCTCATCCCTAAAAATAACCACTCAGTCATGAAAAGTCACTAACTATGGGGTCGGAAGAGATGACACACTGAGAGACTGTATTTAGTGCTGTCATCTGTCAGATTTTCTCATAAAAGCCTATTTCAAAATGTGACTTTGCAAAATCAATTAAATGCAGAGGAAGAGACAGAGCTAAAAGCAAACATAGAATTATAGATTGAAACATGCTGTTTTTTTCTATAGCATTCAAAGAAAAGTTAAGTTATAACATGGATGTTTTATATATATAATTAGTAGAAATTAAGTATTTCTGGATTTTTTGAAAGACTATGAAAGATGATATAATTTAAAATTAAGATCCTTAAAATAGGGCACCTGGGTGGCTCAGTTGGTTAGGTGTTTGACTCTTGATCTCAGCTCAGGTCATGATCTCACTGAGAGTTTGAGCCCCTCATTGGACTTCATGGTGGTGGTGTGGAGACTGCTTGAGATTCTCTCTCTCTGTCTCTCTCTCTCTCCTTCCCTGTCCCTCCCCTGCTTGCACGATGCACCCTCTCTCTCTTTCTCTCTCTCTCAAAATAAATACATAAATGTAAAAAATTTTTTAATGATTATTTTAATAGTTAAATTACATGTACATAAATACCTATTTCAAGCCCTTTTTCTGAGTAAATATTGATAAAATTGTACTTTCTGTAAGATACAATTTTTAAAGATACCTGTTTGTGTACCAGTTTTTTTCTTCTCTTGTAACAAAAAGTGAGACAAATATAATATATTATATTTGGGCACCTGAGTGGCTCAGTCAGTTAAGCATCCAACCTCAGGTTAGGTCATGATCTCATGGTTCATGCGCTCAAGCCCCACATTGGGCTCTGTGCTGACAGCTCAGACCCTGGAGCCTGCTTTGGATTCTGTGTCTCCCCGCTCTCTCCACTCCTTCCCTGCTCCCACTCTTTGTCCCTGGCTCTCTCAAAAAAAATAAACATTAAAAAAATTAAAAAATATATATAAAGTAGGTAATAGTGTCTTATTAGTTTGTTTTCACCATAGCAAGTGCCAACAGATCTTCATGACACTCCTTCCCGTGTTTTTTTTTTTTTTTTTTTTATGACACTTAAATTATCCTACTATTTTTCTTTACAGTTTTTCTTTACATCTTTTGGTGCCAGAGACAGAAGTTACCTCAGTATCTTTAGGTTGTGGCAGAATGTACTATTAGACAAGGTAAGTGTTCATACCAGAGGCAGGTATTTATTATAATAGCAACCTCCCAATGTGTACCTCAACAGTGTTTGTGAGTTGAAAGTTACTTTTTATTTACTTGGAGTTAATTTTGAATAGACTATTCAGATTCCAAGAAGCAGCTCAAAGCAAAACAGAATCCATAGTTACGTTAAGATGTTGATTGTACAGTAGTCTCCCCTTTATCTGCAGGGGATATGATCCAAGACCCACAGTGGATGCCTGAAACTGCAGACAGTACTGAAATCAATATATATGCTATGTTTTTTTCTATATGTGTGCATACCTGTGATAAAATTTAATTTGTAAATTAGGCACAGGAAGAGATTAATAAAAATAACTAATAATTGCATAGAACAATTATAACAATATCCTGTAATAAAAGTTGTGTGAATGTGATATCTTTCTCTCAAAATATCTTGTTACTACTCATCTTTCTTCTTGGTGATAAGAGATGATAAAATGACTGCATGATGAAATGAAATGAGGTGAATGATCTAGGCATTGTGATGTATCATTGTGCTACTCATCCTGATGGTATGTCAGAAGGAGGACAATCTGCTTCCTGACTGTTGTTGAATGTAGGTAACTAAAACTGGGGAAACTGAACCTGTGGGTAAAGAAGGAGGGATTACCGCAATCCTCGGGGTAACCACCAAGAAAATAGCTTTAAAAATATCGTAGAAGAAACATTAAGGGCATTAAAATGGTACACTAGATCTATTTAACACATAAGAAGGCAGTAATGGAAGAATAGAGGGACTAAAAAGACATAAGACACATAGAAAATAAATACCAAAATGGCTATTACACATAGGCATTAAATCATTAAACATAAAAGATTAAGCACTTTAATCAGAAGGCAAAGGAAGGCAGAAAGAATGAAAAAACCTTTTTCCAATTATATGCTATCTATATGAAACATTAGATTTAAAGATACAAACAGATGGAAAATAAAAGGATGGAAAAAAATATACCATACAAATAGTAACTAAAAGAGAGCCGAAGTGACTATGGTAGTATCAAACAAAATAGACTGTAAGACAAAAATTAATAGAGACAAGGAATAATGTTTTATAATACTAAAAGAGTCAATCCATAACAATTATAAACTTATACATACCTAATAACAGAGCCCTCAAATACATGAAACAAAACTGGCAGAATTGAAGGGGGAAATAGACAATTCAACAATAATAGTTGGAGATTTCAACACCCCACTTGCAGCGATGGATAGAACAACCAAGGAAATTAATAAGGAGATAGAAGAATTGAACAAAACTGTAAACTAACTAGAACTAAAAGGCATCTATGGGACATTCCACTCAAAACAGAATGCACATTCTTCTCAAGTATACATGGAACATTCTCCAGGACAGACCATGTACTAGGTCATAAAAGAAACCTTAATAAATTCAAGAGTATTGAAATAATACAATGGACCACAGTGGAATAAAATTAGAAATCAATAACAGAAATTTTGGAAATTAATAAAAAGTGGATATTAAATAGAACATTCCTAAATAACCAGAGTGCAAAAAGAATTCACAAGGTAAATTAGAACATAGTTTGAGTTAAATGAAAACAAAAACACAACATACAAAAACTCATGAGGTACAGTTAAAGCAATTCTTACAGTGGGATTGTATAACTATAAATACCTACATTATGAAAGAAGAATGATTTTAAATCAATAACCTAACTTTTTCTCGTTAAGAAATTAAAGAAAACACACTAAACTTAAAGGAAATAGATGCAAGGAAGTACTAAAGATTAGAACAGAAATGAATAAAATAGAGATTTGAAAAAGAGATGATCAACAGAACCAAAAGTTTTTTCTTTGAAAAGATCAATAAAGTTGACAATTTTTAGCTAGACTGAACAAGAAAAAAAATTAAAATTATTAATTTCAGAAGTGAAATTGGTAACATTACTACTGACCTTACAAAATGAAAAGGATTCATATTATGAATATTGTATGCCAACAAATTAGTTAACCTAATTGAAATGGACAAACTTGTGACTAGAAAGCCATAACACATGGCAACTGACTCAAGCAGAAATGAAAAATCTGAATAGACCTATAACAAGAAAAGAGATCAAATTAGCAATAAAAAAAAAGTCTACCCAGAAAGGAAAGTTCAGGTCCAGATGGCTTCATTGATGAATTCTGCCAAATGTTTACATTAGAATTAACATCAATTCTTCACAATGTATTTCGAAAAACAGAAGAGGAGAGAATACTTCCCAACTCAGTCTGTGAGGCCACCATTATTTTGATAACTGAAACCAGACAAAGAACATCACAAGAAACCTACAGGACAATATTTATGTTCATTGTATCTATGTTCATTTTGTCTATTACTATAGACATGAAAATGCTCAACAAAACAAACCAAAATCCAAATGAATTTAGCAAAACAAATCCAGCCACATATAAAAATGATTATATGCTGTGATTAGGTAGAATTTATACAGATGATTAAACATATGAAAATAAGTCAGTGTAATACACTGTATTAGTATAATAAAGGACAAAAACCACATGATAGTTTCAGTCAATACAGAAAAAATGTGACAATAGCCAACATCTTTTCATGATAAAAAAAAATGAAGTAAGACTAGCAGGGAATTTCTTTGACCTGGTAAAACTAACATACTTAATGATAAGAGACCAATGCTTCTCACACCAGGTTAAGAACAAGACAAGGAAGTCCTTTCTTTCTTTCTTTTTCTTCTTTAATATTTATTGTTGAGAGAGAGAGAGAGAGAGAAAGAGAGAGAGAGAGAGAGAGAGAGTGTGTGTGTGTGTGTGTGTGTGTGCATGCACACGAGAGTTGGCTAGGGGCAGAGAGAGGGAAACAGAGGATCCAAAGTAGGCTCAGCGCAGACAGCAGACAGCCCTATGCAGAGCTTGAACCCACGAACTGTGATACCATGACATGAGCCAAAGTCCAATCTTTCTTGCCATTTCTAGTCAACACTGTATTGAAGCCTCTAGCCAGGGAAATTATGCAAGAAAAAGAAGTAAAAGACATCCAGATTAAAAACGAAGAAGTAAAACTATCTCCACTGGCAGATGGTATGTTTTTGTATATGTAAAATTCTAAGGAAATCCATAAAAACCCATTAGAACTAGTAAGTTCAGCAAGTTATAGAATACATGATCAAAATACAAAAATCAGCTTTGTATTTCTATACACTCACAAGGAACAATCCAAAAATTAAAAAGAAAAGTTCACTTATAAAAATTTTTTAACTTTTATTTATTTTTGAGAGACAGAGACAGAGCATGCATAGGGGAGGAGCAGAGAGAAAGGGAGACACAGAATCTGAAGTAGGCTCCAGGCTCTGAGCTGTGAGCATAGAGCCCGATGCAGGGCTCGTACCCACGAACAGTGAGAAAGCCAAAGTCGGACGCTTGACTGACTGAGCCACCCAGGCACCCCCAAAATAGTACACTTATAATAATATCAAAAAGAATAAAATACTTGGGAACAAATTTAACAAAAGAACTTTAAGATGAACACTGAAAACTACTAAATATTGTGAAAAGAAATTAAAGAATACAAGTGAGAAGAATTATATGCTCATGGATCAGAAGAGTTGATATTGTTAAGTTGGCAATACTCCCCAAATTGATTTGCAGATTCAGTGCAATTCCTATCAAAATCCCAACTGGCTTTTTCTTTTTTTTTTTTTTAGAAATTGACGAGCAGATCCTAAAACTCATATGGAAATGCAAGGTACCCAGAATAGTCAAAACAGTCTTGAAAAAGGAGAATAAAATTGGATGAATTAGTCTGTTAGGGCTGCCATTACAAAATACTACAGACTGGGTGGCTTAAACAACATAAATTTATTTTCTCACACTTCCGGAAGGTGAAAGTCCAAGATGGTGGAATGGATAGGGTGAATTTCTGGTGAGATGCCTCTCATTGGCTTGCAGCCTTCTCACTGGTTTTTCCTCTGTTCATGTACATTCCTGGTATCTCTTCCTTTTTTTTTTCTTCATTATTTTTATGTTTTCTTTTTTTGAGAGAGAGTGTTAAAGCAGAAGTGGGGCAGAGGGAGGGAGGGAGAGAGAGAGAATCTTAAGCAGGCTCCATGTTGGGCATGGAGCTTGACTTGGGCCTTGAACTTAGGACCGTGAGATCATGACCTGAACCCAAATGAAGAGTTGGATGCTTAACTGACTGAGCCACCTAGACACCCCAAGGTATCTCTTCCTCTTATATGAATACCAGTCCTATTAGGTTAGGGCCCCACCCTCATGACTTCTGTCTTAGCTCAGGCTGCTCTAACAAAATGCTGTACACTGGGTGGCTTAACTGGGAAATTTATTTCCTCATAGTTCTAGAGGCTGGAAGTCTGAGATCAGGATGCCGGCTTTGGTTGGGTTCTGGTGAGAATACTTTCTTGCCTTCTCATTGGGTCCTGGCATAGCAGGGAAGGAGAGAGAGAGCCAGAGCCAGAGTGACAAACTCTCTCTGGTGTCTTTTCTTATAAAGCACTAATCTTATCATGAGAGTCCCACCCTCATTTACCTCATCTAAACCTAATTACCTCCCAAAGGCCCCACTTCCAAATACTATCACATTGGGAGTTGGGCTTCAATATATAAATTTCAGGGGGGGGAGGACCCAATTCAATCCATAGCAACTTCATTAACCTTAATTTTCTCCTTAAAGTCCCTGTCTTCAAATATAGTCATAGGGGCATTAGGGCTTCACATATAAATTTTAGGAGAATGAAATTCAGCTCATAACATTGGAGGACTTATACTTTTTGTTTTGGTGTTTACTGTAAAGCTGCAATAATCAAGGCAGTAGGTTTACTGGTAAAGGTCTAGACATCTACATAATGGGATAGAATGGAGAGTCCAGGAATGATATCTTACACTTACCAGCCTTAAATTGATTTTTGACAAGGGTGCCAAAACAACTCAACAGAGAAAGAAGTCTTTTCACCAAATGGTGCTGGAACAGCTAGATAGCATGTACAAAAAAATGAATTTTGATTCCTATTCCTGACCATATACAATAACTAACTCAAAATGGATCATAGACTTAAATATAAGATCTTAAAGTTTAAAACTCTCAGAAGAAACTGTAGCTGTAAATCTTTATGACCTTTGGATTAGACAGTGGTTTCTTAGATATGACACCAAAAGCTCAAGTGACAAAAAAATAGACAAATTGGACCTCATTAAATTTAAAACTTTTATGCCATTAAGAAAATGAAAAGACAACTCAAGGACTAGGAGAAAATATTTGCAAAGTATGTATAGAATAGGGTATTCATATCCAGGACATAGGAGGAGCTATTACAACTCAACAACAATAACAACAACAAAAAAGACAAATAACCCATTAAGAAAATGGGCAAAGGATTTGAACGGTCATTTCTCCAAAGAAGATCTACAAATGGCCAGTAAGTGCATGCGAAGATGCACGGTGTCATTAGCCATTCGGGAAACTACTTCGGGGAACAACGAGATACTACTTCACATTTACTGGGACGGCTAAAATGAAAAGCAGACCTGAACAGCAGTTGAGGATGTGGAGAAATTAGAGCTTCTATACATTGCTGGTGGGGTTGTAAAATTTCAAAAACTTGGAAAAAATAGTTTGGCAGTTTTTCAAAATGTTAAACGTAGTTTTTGCATGAACCAGCAGTTCCACTCCTAGGTTTATATGCAGGAGAATTGAAAGCACATATATTCACACAGAAACTTGCACTTGAAGGTTCGTAGCATTATTCACAAAGCCAAAATGTGGAAATATCCTGAATGTTCATCAACTGATGAATGGGTAAACAGAGTGTCTATTCATACAGTGGAGTATTACTCATCAATACAAATGAATGAAGTACTGATGCATGTTACAACATAGATGAACCGTGAAACATTATGCTATGTGAAAAAAGCCAATCCCCAAAGAACACACATTGCATGATTTTGCTTTTATGAAACGTCCAGTATAAGCAAAGTCATACAGGTAGAAACTAAATTTGTTTTCAGGAAGAGGGAGAAGTGAAAAGTGACTGCTAATGGATTTGGGTATCTTTTGGGTGGATGAAAATGTTCTAGAATTAGTGGTGATAATTGTACAGCTCAGGATATGCTAAAACTTTTGAATTGTACATTTAAAGTAAATTTTTGTGGTATGTGAATTATAGCTCAACAAATCTGTTATTTTTAAAAAATGGCTTAGGGGGAGATTTCTGGCCGATAAGAAAGACTTCTTTGCAGCTGAAGCTTAAACACCGCAGGCCAGAACTTTACCTCCTCTCCTCCCCATTCTCCAGCTAAGCCACTCACTGGAGTGCACAAATCATGGCCTCTGTGGCTCTTAGGGTTGAATGGCTTTTGAACTTTGGGGCAGCTGCTGAAATCAAGATCTACCAAACAATGCCCCACTTGTCTGCGTTCACTTTCTCGGAGCGTCAGGGACTCAGAAGTGGCCTGGAAGTCCCCAGTTGGAGCAGAGAGGAGAGACACCGGTGGGGGTGGGGAGTTTGCCAAGCCCAGCCCCTCCTCCCTCCTTAAGCGAATAGACAAGACTGGCAGTGAAGCACCAGGTCCAGGCTTGCCCTACTCCCATGAGTCTTTCTTGGCGTTTGGGCACCCAGAATCCCTGGAGTCCCATGCCCATGCTCCGGGCCTGGGCAATGGTAGGGGTGGTGGACTGCGGGTACCGGGTACCGGGCTGGTAGTGTGCGGCAGCCACCTGCAGGGGGGGATGGAGCAGCTGCACAAAGACTTGCTGCCCTACAGCTCTGCGTTGCCCTTTCCTTGCTGTGCTGCAGAAAGCCTCTTTCCCCTGGTAGGCCCGCCATGTTCAGACTGGTATGGGCTGAAAACTCCAGTGTTGCCCTATTCATTGGGCAACCCTGCCTAATGCTACCTTCCAATGCCAAGTTTTTTGAGTGCTTTGGGAACCCCCCAGGTGTATTCTTCATTCTAATAAGAAGCCAAAGACTGCTATTGGAGCCTGCATTTGGTTATGTGCTGGATCTGAGTGAGCATCCTGCCCAAATCCCATTTGCACTTATTACAGGTGAGAAAGTCGAGATACATCCTTATGGAAACAAGTAACTTCAGGAAAGAGATAAAGTTCAGGTTTACAGATGAGGCAAGGAAGAAACAGAAATGAACTTCAATGAAAAAATTTAAAAAGCTCTTTTAAGTGGGAGGAAGAAGAGTGGAAGAAAGGTAATTCCAAAGTACTTCTAAGGCCACCGAAGCATGTACTGGCTGGGAGTAAAATCTAAACCTCTTTGAAAAGATCTTGATGTCGCCTGTGTTCTTGATGTGTCCGAAAGGAGTATCACCATCTTTATTGTAGTTACACCCTTCACACCGTTGGATTATTTGATTGTTTCACATTGAATATGCAACTCTTTATCTCAATTGGATATCATACCCTCATTTAATCAACAAAATGGTTACCATTTCTGTGATATAGTAAAACAAAAAGCATATTGTGTGTTAAATACTATACGGAACTTAAACTACAACTAAAGTTGGAGGTGAGATCTCAGTTTTAAAACTGCCCTCACTATGGGGGCGCCTAGGTGGCTCAGTTGGTTAAGTGTCCGACTACAGCTTAGGTCATGATCTTGCAGTTTGTGGGTTCAAGCCCTGTGTCTGGCTCTGTACTGAGAACTTGGAGCCTGGAGCCTGCTTTGGATTCTGTGTCTCCCTCTCTCTCTGCCCCTCCGTCGCTCGCTTTCTGTCTCTGTCTCTCTCTCTCAAAAATAAATATTAAAAAATTAAAAAAAAATGAAACTGCCCTCACTAGAGTTTTAAACATTGTGGAATTCACCTAGAAAAAGAACTAGAAAACAAAAACAAAACCACCCTTCCTGTATTTTCCTAGTGATCTTTGAAAAACAGTTTTTTAAAACATACTAATGTCCGTAACAATTGTAGCAATTCTCACTTAGGAGGTATTAGGTGTCAGGCACAATGCTAAGTGCTTGGTATAGTTTTAGTATTGTCTGCAATTTTTACAAACTTCAGTTGCCTTGTAGTTTTTGAAAGTGATAAAGCCACATTGGTTAGATTTCTTGAACTTTTGTAATACTATTGTTTTGAAAAAGCAAAATCCATAAAATATACAGCATAAGTACAGAATTCTATGAAACAACCCAAGTCATTTGAATAATACATTATATATGTATATATATATATATATATTCAAAATATTTTTAGGGGTACTTGGGTGGCTAAGTTGGTTGAGCATGTGACTCTTCATTTCAGCTCAGGTCATGATCCCAGGGTCGTGGGATTGACCCTTGTGTTGGTCTCTGTACTGAGTGTGTTGCCTGCTTAAGATTCTCTCTCTTTCCCTATGCCCCTCTCCCCCATGTGTGGACTCTCTCTCTTTCAAATACGTAAAATGAAAAAAAAAATAATTACAAAATAGTTTTAGAGAATTTAAGTTCAGAATATTGTATTTATGTTTACTTGTGACTGGGAATCTGAGAGTAAGAATAACTATGTCTTACCTAATTTTACTTCTTACATGAAAAGGCCTTAAAAACAAAGCAAATTAATCTAAAAAAAAGATTAAGGTAAATACAACAAAATGATTTTTAAGTTGTGTGTGTGTGTTTTATTGATTTCTCCAGTAAAATAAATCCACAGAAAGGGAAAATAGCTAGAGGCAAATATGGTGGCTTTGAGAAAGAGTGCTGTTAAAAAGTACATTTTGTTCATGCATAAGGTTCCTCTGATGTATTGCTTCAGGAAGAACAGTTTATTTCAGATATTTGACTTAGCTTAACATAAATTCTCAGTGTTTAGACATGTGTTTAGCCTGTCACTCTGGTTATTCATGCAGTAATTTATAGCACTTCAGCTTAGTTCACAATCTTTGAGCTTAGCACCTTTTTCTAATTTTTTTTTAACGCTATTTTATTTTTGAGAGAGAAACAGAGTGTGAGCCGGGGAGGGGTAGAGAAAGGGAGACAGAATCTGAAGCAGGCTCCGGGCCCGGAGCTGTCAGCACAGAGCCTGATGCAGGACTCGAACTCATGAACGGTGAGATCATGACCTGACCTGAAGTCAGATGCTTAACTGGTTGAGCCACCCAGGTGCCCCAGGTGCCGTTTTAGGCAGCACATTGAGTATCTGGGATTTGTGGGGCCAAAAGACAGTTGCAGCTCCACTCTTTGATACAAGTAATTGATGGTTTCTGTCTTTTGTAAAGAAGTGTGCAACCATGTTTTAAGATAAAACTGTAGGTCCTTTCCCACCCTCATCTATTTTGTTTAAAGTTCCTACCCTTTCCATGCTATATATCAGCCAAATAATCTTACCATCTGTTTTTGTATAGTCCACAAAGTAGGAATGGCTTTCTATTTTTAAGTCGGTTTAAAAAAAAAAAACCAAAAGAAGAATAATATTTCATGACACAATTATATGAAATTCAAATTTCACTGTCCACTAATAAAATTTTACTGAAACATAGCCCGTTCTTTTTTTTATTTATTAAATGGCTGCTTTCACACTGCAGCAGCAGAGTTGAGTATTTGCAAAACCTAAAACATTTATTGTGTGGCCTTTCACAGAAAGTTTTTGACCTCTGAACAATACTACGGCCAAATTTATCTTTTTAAAAATGTATACCTACTAATATTGGCTTCCTGCTTAATACCCATTTCCCTTGGAATAAAAATCTAAAATTTTATCTAGGGACCCCATGATCAGGCCCCAGCCCACCACTCCAGCTTCATCTCAATGCATCCTCCCCATTCTAAATGTTCCGCCTTTTTTTTTCCACCCCCTGCAGTAGGTGAAGCCCGATCATGTGCCTGCTTCTTTCCCACCCCTAGTTTGAAATGAAACTCATTAATAAGACTAAATCAGGCCCATTCCTTCACCTTTCTGTAGCATCTTGCAATTTCCCTTTGTGAAGTTCATTACACTTATATTCTTTGTTCTATTACTGTTCTTCTTGCTTGACTGTAAACTCCTTGAAAATAAGGACCATGTCTGCCTTGTTCACTATTTTATGTTCAGTGACCAGGTCAGTGTTCCTACAGAACTGCTTGGGCGGTGTACATCTTGTTTTACTCAGTATCATCTGGCACTCTGCCAATGGTGCCCTTGATTCTCAAGAATGGACAGTAAGTTATAGTGTTATAGTATACATAGTTGATGCTCAATAAATACTTTTTGAATGATTCAGTTCAGTAAAACTTCAATGATTTTGACTCCAGGTGATCATTACATTTAAGTAACAAGACTTTTTCAATTCTCTACTCAAGGAAAGGCAAAAGATGGGGAGAAAACAGGCATTTAGTTACAGAAACAACAGTCAAGGTATGCCTTAACTCGATTTCTTAAACTTCTATGTGACATGAGAACAAATGATTATTTTGAAACACTGAAGAATCTTCAATTGCCAAAGGACTGTTATCTTTGCATACTTGAATTATTAAGAAAACAGGATGAATATATAAGGTTATTACTTTAAAAAGTTTTTTAGTGTTTATTTATTTTAGAGAGAGAGAGAGAGAGCACACATGTGAGCAGGGGAGGGACAGAGAAGAAGACACAGAATCTGAAGCAGGCTCCAGACTCTGAGCTGTCAGCACAGAGCCTGATGCGGGGCTCAAACCCACAAGCTGTGAGATCATGACCTGAACCATGCTCAACGGACTGAGCCACCCAGGCGCCCCTATAAGGTTATTACTCTTAACAGGGCTTAAAATTTTAAAGTTTTTTTGGTTAAAGCTCAGGCCTCAATATTAATCCTTTCATGTTCCTAGTGATATTATATTATTGATTTACAATACAGTCAGAATGTGTATAGAATCAAAATGTTCTTTTTGTACTCTTTTTCTCACAGAGATATAATAGTGGTCTCTCTTGCCAGTATGTGGGGCTGCTATGAAGTTAGCTCTCCATGCAAATTTAAGAATACATTTTGAGAGTGATTATTTAAAACCAGGGCCTCTGAGAGCAAAAATCTGCACTCATTTTAAATTTTAAGACTTTAAAGAGACAGACTGACTTTCTGACTTATTCCCTAAGGGCAGAAGGAGGGGCATGTGTCAGAATTAGGGGTGAGGTGATGAGAGGAGGTCTTCTGATGTACACAAACTCCCCCCGCCCCCCAAATTTTGATTCATGTCATTCCAGCTTCTGTTTTGAGAATTGCTAATAGGAGAATGACAAAAGGATGTCCTATTCCTCAGGTGTGTTGGGGAAGAATGGATTTAAAGCCATTGGTTGGGGGTGCCTGGGTGACTCAGTTGGTTAAGCATCTGACTTCTGCTTAGGTCATGATCTCATGGTTCATGGGTTCGAGCCCCGCATCGGGCTTGCTGCTGTCAGTGCAGAGACTGCTTCAGATCCTCTGTGTCCCTCTCTCTCTCTGTCGCTCCCCCACTCGCACTCTCTCTCTCTCAAAAATAAACATTTTAAAAATAAAAAAAACAAAACAGTTGATTATATAAGTATATATGAAGATCGAATATGTCAGTCTGAAGGGGGCTTGGCTGGACTTAGGCCAAGACCTCAGGACTTAGGACAGAAAAATAGTTACAGAGGCCGACTGAGAGCACTAGGGAAATGTGCAGAGATGAGTCATCAGGCCACGCCAGCGTCACTGTTGGCCCTTTGAACCTGCTACCTTTGCTCTGATTCCATGCTTATCATGCAAATTTCTGATTACTAATACCTGACATCCAAGGTGTGGAGCACCTTGTGTGGCTGAATGAAAGCTTTCCGATGACTAGAAAGGACTGTCCCCCTGTTGTGCACTAGTGCATTTACCCCTGAGTGAGTGTGTGCGGTAATGTGAGTGTGGCTCGTTAAAGTCAGCCACTCTGAGCACAGCTCCAGGCCACCGACAGTGCTGGGGCCGTTCTCTGAAAGGCGGCCAGTGTAGGAAGCTAATGTCAGGTTCTGAGACCTTTTGGAAGAGTGTCATCCAGCCTTCTGCAGACCCCTCAGACTTATCAAATCCCCTTATTCTTTCTCAGGCCCCTCCCCAGTGATGACTTGTTTTGGAATTACTGTACTTGGAAATGTAGAAGTTTTCCAGTAGTGCTACAAATCTAAGTACAACATTCAAACCTGCCTGGAAAAGTAAATGTAAAATTGCTAACAATTTTAGTCACATTTTCTGTATAATAGCCTGGTAATGGAGAAGTATTTGCATTCTTGTTCCCTCCGTTTTACCTTGTTGGTTAGCAGAACTCCTCTACCTATTTTCCCTCGGTCGGTGAAGTGTACCTCCTGCCTGGTCACCCAAGCCAGAAACCTGGATGTATCCTTGTTCCTTACCTCTCGTTTCCCAACCATGTTGTGTCATTCACCAGGGCCCTCACATTTCTACCTCGCGCCATTACAGGAGTCTCCTGACTTTCTCTTTTGAGCACTGGGATCTGTCCTTTAGATTGTTACCAAAGTGATCATGGTTTTAAAAGTGTATGTTTCAAAAACATAGTTTTGAACTTTTTCCTTTTCTATATGTGAAACTAGTAGGTGGCTTTTTATATTTTAATTTTTTTTAATATTTATTTCTGAGAGAGAGAGAGAGACTGCGAGTGGGGAGGAGCAGAGATTGAGACAGAGAGAGAGGGACAGAGGACCTGAAGTGGACTCTGCACTGACAGCCGAGAACTCAGTGTGAGACTCAGGAACTGCAAGATCATGACCTGAGCAGAAGTCTGATGCTTAACCAACTGAGCCACCCAGGCGCCCTGGCTTTTCATATTTTAACATGTAAACCCCATATCCCTCAGCATGGCATACAAGGCTCCTCATGCCATGGCTGCTTCCCCCTTGCCTATCGACTGTTTCCTTCTCCCTTCTCCTCCTTCTGCACCATCAATGCTGGTCTTGGTGAACTGGCTTGCCGTGCTGTTTCACTCCTTGGCACGGTCCCACTTGCCACGGATGTGCTCCATGTACTTGATCTGGCAGCAACATTCCACACTACGACACACTCCCTCCATTTTGAAGCACCTTCTTTCCTTGATTTCCATGACATCATTCCTTCTGGACTTCCCTCTTACCTGTCTGGTATTTCCCTCATTCTTTTTTGCTGGCCACTCCTCATCAACTCAGCCTTTGTGTGCCAGGCTTTTTTTGGGGCTCAGTCTTAGGTTCTATTTTCCCTTGTAAGTCTACTAAATTTACTAAATACTTACTGGTGGTTTACTGTAGAGATTTTTATGTGTAACAAAAGTATATAAGATCATTTACAGTAGAGCTAAGGTATATTTTTCTTATAGCAGTTTGGTTACTGTAATAGAGTAAGGATATCTATCTACAATTTCAGCCCATGAGAATTACCATAATATGTCAAAAGCATTGATTTTTAGACAGTGTACTACAGCCCCCATGTGAGCTTTCTTCATTGGAGGAAGAGGTATTCTCTAATGTCACTCTGGTCCCTCATTCTGATATTGCATAAAATGATTAGGTTTTAGCAACCCCCAAAAAGATATCCTTGCAGTTCATTGAGTAATTGCCTACACACCTTACTAAATTAAGTGGAATAACTAGGTAGAAATTGGGGCAAGCTATGATTTTTTATTTAGAAGAACATTTTTCTTCAGGGAAAGAAATTGGAATTGGTGGATGAAATTCTCTGTGTGTTTATTATAACCCAGGTCCCTGCTAGGAAATTATTCTAAAGAAAGTAAAAAATATTTTTAAAGGGAAGAAGTATTGAGTAATGAAGATGTAAACTTTTCTGTGATGAATGATGTGCTGAGTGCTTATTGGAATTGCTTGACCTGAATAGCTCACTCTTCTTGCTATTTCCTGGTGTTCCATTTATAATACTCAAGAACTCAATCTTTGATAGTTGCAAAGGGTTAATGCACGAGTCTGGCGGGGCTGCTACATTAATACTGAAGAAGTGGCATATGAAGAAGTAATAATGACATTGCTAGAATTGAATAGAAAGTGCTAGCATGGAGAAAAAAATTAACCCTTGATATATTTAATCTTTAAAATGAGACTGACATAGTAATTCAGCATAAGCCAGATATTTTCATTTGCGTTTTATCGTTTCTGATCTTCTGTGGAACAGAAGAAATTGAGAACTGTCCCTTTAATAAAACCCTGTTTACCTATCCTCTTCTAGTAGGAGTGGCTTAGGAACCTGTAGAGTGAGGTGTAACTACAGATTCTGCATTCTGACCTGCAACCTTGGAAAGAGTGCTGATACTACAAACCAGGAAGTGACAAACAATGTGCTTTAAACTCAGTAGGACTTGTCTTTCATAAGGAAAAACCTCTGTTAACAAAAAGAGAAGATTGAAGCAGTGATTTTATGTAGTTGTCATTAAATATTTGGAACTCTGCTGCAGATAAAGACTTTGCAGAATGCTTAGAATACAAAGCTTTCTGGGCCAGAAATTGATCTTCTGACTTTTGAGTCGTATCTGGTTGCTGCTTGATTCATCTTTATTTTGTTAAAGTACCCTGCAGGCTGAACTGGGAGACTCTCCATTGTTTGCAGGTAGGTGGTCAGCCTTTGGTTAAAATTTAGGATGTTTTTAAAAACAATCTCTTCAGAGAATTATTGTTATTCAGAGAAGTGTGAATATCAGTCTGGGTATATGTTTTAATGTTTAAATATTCAACATGACTATAAGTAACCACATTTTTTTGTCTTTTCTGATCAACTTTGTAGAAAAAGTTGTTTTTAACAAATAAGCAGATCTGTAAAATGGTGAACTTAAAAAAAGATGGTGAATTAAATGAGTTCTATTTTGTTTTCCACTAATTTACATATATAAATATATATAAACACTTTATATATACTTTTAAATATTTGTGCTTATATATATAAATATACACTTTATATATAAATATACTTAGTATGTATAGAAGTTCATATATAAACTAAGAAATAAAAAAGTATATTGAAATTACCCTATTAACTATTAACTTCTTGATAGTATTTGATAGTGTGTTTAAAACATTTTTGTAGTCAAATTGTGTTTTTATTGTCAGTATTTTATGTCTAAGTTTCATGTCTTTCACTTGTGGGAAGCTGTCTGAGTATTTATAATTGGTTTATCTACTTGTTTTAATCTGTTTTTGGAATCGTTTGATATTTATTATTTCAGAGAACTTTTTATAAAATGTTAATCTTCTACAAGTATATTGAAATATTTCTTGTTTCTCTTTATAAAGTTAACCATCCACTTATGACACTAGAAGTATTTCAAAGATAATGTCTTTGAAAGATTGAGTTATTAGTATGTGCTAACCGCTGTTCACAAATGGCTTTTTTGGAGTGGGAATCAGAAAAGAAATCAAGAATCAACTTCCTTAAATTTCTCTACCACTAGTGATCCTTTTTATTTTTCTTTTATGGACACTAGTCTTCAAAAGACTTTGTCCACCAAACAAATGGTTGTATACTAAGTAGTAAATCTTAGAACATTATTGTTTATTAGACAAACATTATTTGCAATGAGAGTTTCTTATCAGCCTTTATAACTACTCTGGGCTAATGTAATTCAGCCTCAAAGAGGCCTGACATTTTATTTAGCTTGAATTACTTTAGTGTAGGTAATTGTTTGGATGTTTTTTATTTTTCAAAGTATTGATAATGATGTCTGAATTTTCAACTACTCTTGTGGAATCTTACCTGTCTGTGTATGGCAAATTAGAAACTAATGCAGAAATTTTGTTCTTAATCTCTTTTGAGATTCCGTAAAGTGTAATGAAGGTAATCTAATGTAATGTAAAGATTCCATAGCCACTAGACATGGAGAAGAAACAAGGAGAAGGATAAAAGGAAGTGTCATCTGTCAAGGGGACTATCAGGGAGGAATTTAAGGCATATATATGGCCCCCTCAAACCTCCTTATTTTCCAACTTAAATTTCTTACTCCAGTTAGGTCAATAAGCTATTAATTGACTTCAAAACAAACATTACAGACATTCTTTATGTATTTATTCTGTATTCGTGTGTCGATTTCTCTCTTTCAAGATTTCTTCATCTCTCCGTTTTCTCTGTTCATGTCCTTCCTTCAGGTCTGCTGAAGACACTTCTCCAATGTAAAGCCTTGTCTGCTCACATTAATCCACAGTAATATTTCTTGCCTTTCGACTTTTATAGTATGTTGATTCTATCAGTACTTTAGTACTTAATATTATAGCCTGTCATATTTAACTTAAAAGTCTCCCATGTTTATTCAACTATATTATAAGTTGTTTGAGAACAAGGAGCTTAACTTGTATACATCATGTTTATCCTTAGCCGTCTAGTGCAGTGATACACGTTTCATGGATTCTAAATAAGTATTTGCTGAATGAATGAGAGACAGTCTTGCCAACAGTTGCCTCAGGTGTTATACTGCCTCCTTCTACCGTGCTTAATCATGTAATTAACCACCTAAAATGTTTCTAGAAATAAGACCATTGGTTATCATATTATTATTGGTTTTGTTTTGCTCTACAATGCATGCATTACTTTTTTGTATTAGATGATTCTAACACTGATATGTTACCTACAAAGAAAGCAGAAGCTGGATTTTGTTATAAATAAATTAAAGGAAATACTGTGAATTCTAACCTGTTCCCTTTTATATTTTAGGAAAATATAACTTAAAGTTTACTGATATATAAGGTTTTAAAGATGGTCAAAATATTCAGATACATTATGGATTAAGAGAATGGTTTTGAGTTGATGATTAGAACTCTGAATGCTGACCCAGTGGTCATGGTAGACAGTTGGATTGTAGAATTTATTTATTTATTTATTGGATTGTAGAATTTAGATTGCAGATTAGTGATTGCCAAATACTATGAACAAACTATTTTATGAAGAGACAATTTGAAACGTCTTCCCGTTTACAGTAGTTATTTATTATGTTACACACTTTAAAATCATCATTTTATCTATTCCCAGTACCAACCCTGTCAGGTAAGCTTTGTTAACCCATTTGTTTTAATGTTTATTTATTTTGAGAGGGAGAGAGAGTGCAGACAGGGGAGGGGCAGAGAGAGAGAGAGAGAGAGAAAGAGAGAGCGAGAATCCCAAGCAGGATTCATTCTGCAAGCGCAGAGCCCGACGTGGGACTCAGTCTCATGAACCGTGAGATCATAACCTTAGCCAAAATCAAGAGTAGGACACTAAACCTATTGAGCCACCCAGGTGCCCCTGTTAACCAATTTTTCATAGATACAGAAAACTGACATTTGAAAGGGCCAAATTACTACCAAACTTTGACATTTACAATCTGCACAACAGGTCATTTTGACATCAGAATTCGTGTTTGAATCACTGTTACGGTATCTTATATTTTCCAATAATTAGTGTAATTTTTCTGTCCTTTTAGAGCTTGACCAGACAGGAATTCTGGCAGCTGCTCCAGCAGAACTATGGTAATGAGCTAGGCTTAAATGCTGAAGAGATGGAAAACTTGTCTTTGTCAATCGACGACAATGTGCAGCCAAGGTAGAGCAAAATGTTTTTAACTATCGCGACTTATTAATCATTAAGTAAAGCAGAATTACCTTAGACTTTACCAGTTTAGAATTTCTATTAAATTATCTTTGGGTGGAATTTGCCTCTTTGGTCTTTGTAGTGGAATGAAGCGAAAGGTGAGGATATTGAATAGTTTGCTAAATTGGTAAGCAAATATAGGACATATAAGGTAATGTTAATTTTGTAACTCTGTCATGTAGGGTTTGCTTAAAGCGTGGTTTTTAGTAAAGCTTTTTATTAAGGATGTGGAGAAGTACCTAGTGATATCTCTGAGCTTGTAGATAACAATAAAATAAATTAATTGGTAGGTATTTTGAGGGATACAGAGATAATGTGATGTTTCCTCAAGGAAACCCTGCATAGTGCTTGACATGTAGTTGGCACTTAATAAATATTGGATGCATTAATGAAAGGAGCCGATAGTACAATGGAGAAGGCAAATAATTATAATACAGGGTTGAAAATGACAAAGGCCAAAAGGAGCAATAGATACTGTGATAAATTCAGAGATGAGATTATTTTTGACTGATGGATATTCATTTGGAAGAGTGGACATTTTTATTTACCTACACAAATAAAAGTGCTTTATATCAATAAAAACAAGGATAATACATTAAAATTCTATAGTAGACATTATAAGTGAAGGAAGCAAGTGAAAGAAGCGAGTCACCCAACACCATGTATTGTATGATTCCATTTATGTGAAATGGAGTCCAGAATGAGTATATCTATAGAGACAGAAAGTAGATTAGTATTTGCCAGGGGCTGGGAGGAAGGGAGAATGGGGAGTGATTACTAATGGGTACAAGATTTCTTTTTGGGGATGAACATGCTCTAAACCTAGATAATGGTTGTGGCAGTGCAACTCCATAACCACTATTCTGTACACATTAAATGGGGTGAATTTTATGGAATGTGAATTATGTCTTAATAAAACTCTACTTAAAAATTCTATAGCAAATAAATCTAAAAATGGAAATCTTTTAGAAGTCTCAGTGTGTTTACAGTTTTTTCTCTATTTAGGTAGTCTTCTAGTTATGCTGATCCTCTTTATACTGTTTCAGCTCAGCATCAATATTTTAGACTTTTTTACATGGTTGCACATGCATATTTTATTAGTTTTCTGTAAAGTTAAAAATTTCCATTGTACTACTCTTCTTGTAAAGTGTACTAGTCTCTCTTAGGTACTGGAGCTTGGTAGAAAAACAATTGACATAATGCAGAGAGCCTTGGGTTGTGGTGAAGAAGATCTGGACTCTAGTCTGAACTTGGCCACCAAATATCTGTACAACCTCAGGCAAATCTCTTAACCATTCTGATCCTTACTTTACCCATCTCTGAAATGAGGTAGTTAAACTAGATAATCTCCAAGGTCCTTGCCAGCTCAAGGAGTTTCTAGTCTTTGAGGAAGAAGAGAATAAATATTTCTGGCCAAATGCTTTATACACTCTAAGGTCTAGCTTTTAGAGGTCACCAGAAAACTTTCTTCTAGAGATTGAGTACTTTCTAAGAGAAGATATGGCCAGATCCTCATTTCTTCTTCTCCTCCTTTTCCCTTTCTTCCTATTTCCAAAAGAAGCTTATCTGTCTCAAACCTTTATTTCCTCAGCTCTTCCATCTTCTTTGTCTTCATTTTCAATCTCTCCATCACTCTGTCTCCTCCTTTTTCCTTTCTGTATTTCTCCACAGCTCACTCCCATCATTAAAATCCTCACATGCAGGCTCTTCACTGCTAGGCTAGTCTCAAAGGGCCATTTTTCTTGTTGAGTTCCCCTCAGCCTTGTCATTCTGCCTGGCCAGGGTGACTTGGTGGCAGACCTAAGTATTATTTGGGTGGGGTAGAATAGGGATGAAAGGCCCTTTGGCTTTTCCGTATCTTCCTCAGGATAACCTAGCTACACTGTGACTTTATTTTAGAAGAGCTTTAAGTCTCTATCATAGGAATAATAATTACTCAATAAGTTTGAGGCCTGGAATTAGATCAGTAGTGCTTCTTTTCTATTTAATAGATTTTCCTTTCTTTATGCTCCTCCCTGAGAGAGGAAAAGCAAGTCCCAGGAAATTTGTTGTGGTCATGTTCCTATGACTGTTTGAAAACTGTTCCTTAAACCTTGTTCTGATGAACAAGAAGAGCAGGAAAAGGGGCATGGACTGGTCAATGGGGTCTGTGCTCAGACATCAGGAACACCGCTTTCTGGGAGGGGTTCACCACCTCAGCTGGAACTGAGTCCGAAGGAAGGAGATCCAAAGCTGCCTTCTGGTGCTGACTGGCACCCAACCCAAACATCTGGCCTTCACCTTTCAAAGTTTTGTGGCAGTCCACAACTGAAATTTAAACAAGCTATAATATTCATTGGGTTACTTGCTGTTATTGCCATTTGTACTTGGTTAATTTTTTAATGGTTTCTGAAATTTATAAGATATCATATGAGCACATCTTATTTTCAGAAATAAAGTCAATCTGCATGTGATTTAAGAAGATGGCCTTGTTATAAGTTATTTGTTACTTTACAAAAGACCATTTGTCGTCAAAATGCTGTATCATAGAAAAGACCTCAGTGGGGAGACTAAAGCACTTATTTATATGGAATTGACCTTGATTACATTTCTATAATGATGTGTTTCTTGTAGAAGTCCAGGAAGAAGCAGCTTGGATGACTGTGGGGAAAGAGATGAAAAATTTTCCAAGTCCATCAGTTTTACCCGAGAATCAGTTAATCGTGTTTCAGAAACAGAGTCAATTGATGGAAATTCACCAAAAGGGGTTAGTGTATGATATCCCTTTTAAAATATATCTGATGCTGTCATGTGTTAATCATAATGTAAGATCAAATAAAAATACAGTCTGCAAAATTTTTAAAGTTTAAGATGTCAGGCTGCTCCTTTATTTTAGGGAAAAGGGTTTAAGTCTATAAGTAACTGAGGTCATATGGGAATAATATGTGGTTCTATTCAGAGCTGGATACGGTGCAAAACTACCAGACAGTTCTCTGAGCATCCGTCTATAAGGGAGATAGGCATCACTAAAAATAAAATAAGATAGAGAAATTCATAGCAGAATTTTTCTCGGGGTAAGTGATGTGTGGTGAAAAGAATCTGTTTTGAGGGGGAAGATGAGAACTCTGAGTAGCCTGCGTGAGTAACAGGAGATGCTTTGTAAACTGGCTATGAAAGCAGGCGCATCCGGTTAATTAATAGTTTCTTCCTTTATTTTTTCTTTTTTTTTTGAATAATTTATTGTCAGTTTGGTTTCCATATAATACCCTGTGATAATCCCATCAAGTGCCCTCCTCTGTGCCCATCACCCACTCCTTTAATATCATTATAAGCTCATTGCTTTTCGTTTCCCTAATGGGTTTCTATCATTTGAGTCATTATTATTATTATTTTTTAATACTCAGTTTGTCTCCTCTGACAACAGGAGCCCCTTCAGGTGAGCTCCTTTGTCTTTTAGAAATCAATAATCTTTGATGGCTTCCTTTCTTTTTGGCACAACAGTGTGTCCCAGGCACACTTTGTATACTTACTGTCCCAGACTTCATATTAGCCATTTTCCTAATGGGCCATCATTCTTAGTGAAGAAAGGTATTTAGAGACCTCATTGTGAAAAAATGAAATCTGGCCATGTGTAGCAACATGGATGGAACTGGAGGGTATTATGTTAAGTGAAATAAGTCAGTCAGAAAAAGACAGATACCATATGTTTCCACGAATAGGTGGACTTTGTGAGACTAAGCAAAAACTAGGGGGAGGGGAAGAGGGGAAAGGAAAAAAAGACACAGAGAGGGAGGGAGATAAAACATAAGAGACTCTCAAAGACTAAGAACAATCTGAGGGTGAGGGAGGTGAGGGAGGGGGGAGAGGGGATGACGGACATTAAAGAGGGCACGTGTTGGGATGAACACTGGGTGTTATATATAAACCAATTTGAAAATAAACTATTATAAAAAAAAAAAAAAGAGAGACCTCATTGTAAGTGCTGAGAGTGCTCCTACTGTAGAGCTTTCGTTCTGCTGACTGGGGATGCAAGTCTGGGGCCAAAGCTGAATTTCTTGGTTTAAAGCAGAGCTTTGGTTTCAAATTCTATCTCTGCCTAAATGCCCTTAAATAATAATAATAAATAAACTTAATTAATTAACATTTCTATGCTTTGGTTTTCTCAACTGTCAGATGAGGACAATAATACTCCACAGGGTTTTTTATAAGGATTACGTAAATTAATATGTGTGAAATTGCTTTAAACAAGCCCTATTACACATTAAGTATTCAATAACCATAAGCTATTATAATTGAGTGTGAATCTGCATGTGACCAGCAACAGGCCTTTTCTAAATTCTCCCATGGAGCTCTCAGCATCTCCTGTGAATAAATGTTGGGGAAACATTGAAATAGAATATGTAAAGGCCACCAAGTTATCAGCTTGTTTTGGGTAACCATCATTCATCTATCTCAGTCAGATTTTGTGTTGTGAATTTCTTGCAAAACTATTTATCTAGAGACCCTTAGGAATTTACTATTGTAGCAAGGGAGGTGATTCTGGATGCTAATCTCTGTATGTTCTCATGGAGAAAACCAAACCGCTCAATTTAGGGGAGGCAACAGGACAGGAGGTCTCTTGCAATCTCCTGATCCTTTTACAAATGTCTGACTTTGAGGACTGGATTCTCAAAATTACTAATCTTGAGTCTGTCTTACAACCTCCTTGACATTGGCTTCTGTACCTGCTCTTAGAATAGTTACTCCATTGGTTCTTGCTTCTAGTTTTGTCCCTGAGGGAGGTCATGTTTCATTTAAGGAAAGGGAATGGAATATAGAGGAAGATTTTAGTATTTTAAGATTGGTCATACATTCACTGATGTTATCAATTTATGGAATACAGTATAGAAGTTCGGTCTTTTTTGTTTTTTGCATTCAAGAACAGTATGATGAGATTCTCAGATATCAACAAATATCATATGTCACTTTTTTTCCTTTTTACTTCCAAGAAAGTTGAAAATAACAAAAAGTGAGAAATAACGTTTATTTCTAAGATGAAATAGGTCTCTCAAATTATAAAATCAACATTCTTTGTAAAAATCCAGGAAATACAGAAAGGAACACAGAGAAATAAAAACTGTTCAGATGTCAACTAAAAGATAGTGACTGTTACTTATAAGTATTTGTCTATATTCTTTATAATAGGAACCATACGTTAATTAGAAACAACAGAAGTATGTGTATAAACTTAGCATCTCCTCAAGGGCCCTGGGTCAGCTAAGTAAACACGTTCCTTTGCAGTGTGGAACTCCCAAATAAATCAAGTCTCAATTTTGGCAGTAATCTCTGCTTGAAGAATCAGTCCTCCAACCAGGGTAGTTTAATCCTTTCATAAATTGTGTCCTGGGTGCCAGTTGTTATTCTGCTCTGTGAGGGACCAGTAGAAACCTGTATCCTCCCTGGAGCTTCAGTGCTGCTCAAAGATCTCCTGGGCCAGGAAGTGAAAGGATTGTAGATATGCTTGCTATCAATGCAAGAAAGTACTTTGCTGCATAGTTGATATTTTTTATGCTGTTCTGTTCAACCTAATTATAATACTATTCTACTTGAATACTAGCATAGCAATAGCAATCGTACTATAATGCCTAACATTAAATTTTTTATAGAAATGACATGTCTTGGTTAAGCCACTCTCATAAAGGATAGATAACATCCTATATTGAATATATTTTAATGCCCATTCCCTTAGCCCTAACAGCAAAACCAACTGTGTTGTTAGGAATTTGCTGTGAAATCGTTTCCTGTTGATCCTCTCTTCTCCACTGTACTCTTATGTGACTCTTATTCTGTCTATTTTCTTTCTCTTTCCCCTGTAGTTACTGGTCTTGAGAATGGGGGAGTTCTCTTCCTTGAGATGATGGGGCAGGTATTGTCTGGGGACACTAATCGGGTTTGACTCCTCTTGCTTACCCACCTTAAAGAACCTACTGTTCCATTATTGTTGTCCTCTGCTCCCCTTTCCCTTCTGCTCAGGTAATTCACATGATATTAACTGTGAGTTCTTTTTATATGATGTTCTTCCTAAATGTATTGTTCAGTGCTGTATAACATGATTTCAGAATATATTATCATATATTGTTGTTTACCAATATTTTATGGACTGTATTGGAAATGCGATGCAAACATAACACACATTTTCCAAAGAGCTGTATTTCAAAGAGTCTTTATTATTAAAGATCTCACTTTAAAATCTAAGCCAATAATCTGTTTTTTAAACTGGATTGTTTACCTTTTAGGGGTTAGGGAAAGAGGAACCCCAAAGTGAGAAACAGATTAAAAAGAGTCCTTTACTAACTTCAGAGAAGAGGTTAAGTAGAGTGCCATCAAAATCACTGGACTTGAATAAAAACGAATATCTTTCTCTGGACAAAAGCAGCACTTCAGATTCTGTTGATGAAGGTAAAGAATTTCTTACAAATTTTAATAAAATTTCAGTTATATCTCTTAATGTTTATCTTTGTAGTGGGTGAGGTCACATTCTCAGTCTATAAAGAACCAAAGGAATGGTGAAAGTTGATGGAAAATAGGGGAAAGAAGCTGCTAGATCTAACCCATCTCCACTTCTCAGAAACCGGGATTTTGAAGATCTCCATCACATTTAGCTTTTAAAATTCCAAGTCTTAAGTCAATGGAGATGGAGCAGTAGCAATGGAAAAGCAAACCTGAATAAAAATCTGCATGGTGTTATTGACACCATAATTGTACTTTCTTTTAACTACCCCCCACCGCCAAAAAAAGGAAGGATAAAGAGAGAGTGAGAGATGCAAAAGTAGAGAATCTACTAAAAATAAAACCCAGCTGCTTAAAGGGAACTTCATAGAAAATCATGTTCTACTTTCTCTAAGTTAATACTGAAAACCTGATGCTTATCATACTTATTAAGTGGGCATTTTAAGGAATCTTTTTTTTTTTTTTTTTTAACTGTAATGTTGATATCTGAAGTCAGTGGGGAGACATTGGAGAAGATACTGAGTAGTGGCTACTTTCCAATTTCAGGGAAGGGAACAATGCCAGTGGGTTTTGCTGTATCTGCTTTCTATCTGGCAATGTTCAGAATATTGGGAATGGGGACATTATAGTGGTTTGGATCTGTAGGACGTGATTGTATTTGCTAGTTCAGTTACTACTCAGATTAGACCTGGTGTGAAAACCAAATCCATGAAAACCAAAACTAAATCCAAGTCAAATCTAAAATCAAATCCAAATCCAAAAGCAAAACAAGACCCAATCTATGAAAACCAAATCAACTTAGAATTTGGTTTGGGAATACTGTAGTAAATATCTTTAATGAAAACTAAATTCATGATCTTGAAAACATAAATAAAAGTACAGTAGTTCCTAAAAATCATAGAATGATTTTGGACAGTTGTTGAGTTCTTTTGAAAGATAGGTGAGTTTTTTAAGAGGGTTGAGGTCCATGAATGACTAGACTCTCGGAGTGGCCTTACATTCATGCTCTGGTATGCTGCAGTATGTATGAATTAGCAATCTGCTGGCTGAACCTCTGACTTTAGGAAGATCTACTCTGGCACCCAGTGGCCAGATAGGTAAGTGACACCAAAATGGGATTTTTTTTTTTCCCCCTCTTCTTTCTCACCTGCTCTTTTTATGAGAGCAGAAAGAAGCTTCCTTATTGATTCTATAAAATTAACATTAATGATAAGTTACATAAGGGATAATATTATATCTCATGTGAGCTGCGTTCATATCTAGAAATAAAGAATCGCAGCAGTGGAGTTGCTGTATTGCATGTTAGCCCTGATCACGTTTCCTCCTTGCTGAGGTCCCTTTAAAGACTGGTTTTACAGCAGTAAGACCTTACATGTAACATTTAGCCTCCTTTTGTGGAGGGTTTCTTTAAGATGCATATGATGACTTTTTTCCTTATTAGATAATCTTTAGATAACAAATCAAGTACTTCTGTTGCTTCCCCTAAGTAGATTTCAAAATTTCAGGCTTAACATACATATTAAGTGGCTATTATAATGAATCTATTTTTTATTTTCTGGAAGTTGTGAGGTTATGAAGATACTTGAAGTCAGTGAAGTGGGGAAAATAAGAAAGGTCAAAAGAAGAAAACCATTCCAGGAATTCTGTGTGTGGATTTAGAGAGAGTTAGGTAGATGGCAGGTTATTTTAAACCAGACATTTTATTTAAAATCACAGTATTTTGATCTACCATTGTGAGCAGGCTGAGTGAGAAAATGAGAGGATTTCCTTTTCTTCTCTCTTCTGTCACCTGTAGACTGTAATCGTTGGGAGGGGGGCATTGGACCATTTTGAAGGAGAGACTCCCTCTAGACTCGTGTATCATGAGATATCTTACAGAGGGGCCTGAAACAGCTAGTGTGCTCCCTTCGCTGTGGAGTTTAACTGAAGCCCATATGGGAAAAGTTAGCCTAGAAGAACCCACCAAGACTGACGGAGCCTTTTTAGGGGATATTTCTATACTTCCAGAATGGGTTCTGGGCTGCCACCTCCTGAACAAAATGCTGAGCATTGTGTTTTAATCTGTTAAACCATATATGAGTTTAAAAATTCAATATATAATACTCCAGAGAAGAAGCTGTAGAGGAACCTTGTTTCAAAAAAAATTTTTTTTAGTGTTTGATTTATTTTTGAGAGCAGGAGAGACAAAGCATGAGCAGGGGAGGGACAGGGAGAAAAGGAGACACACAATCCGAAGCAGGCTCCAGGCTCTGAGCTGTCAGCACAGAGCCCAATGCAGAGCTTGAACCCACGAACTGTGAGATCATGACCTAAGCTGAAGTCGGTGCTTAATCAACTGAGCCACCCAGGCGCCCCTGAACCTAGTTTCTTTAGAGTGCTGTTGCTGATGGGCTTTCCGCAGCTTATTAACTACATGCTCAGTTTAGGGTAGAAATTCAGAGAATTCGAGAAGTTGGCTAGGAGTTTTCTGGCAGATGAAGATGAGTTGACACAACGTATCCACATCTACAAGTATAAGGAAATTGTGGCTGTAGTTTTGGCCAAAATAATATTTCTTTTGCTGTCAGGATTTACTTCTTTCACCTGCCCTGCTCTGTCATGTCATGGATAGTCTGTGAAACATCTACCCCAGGAGGTAGAGCCTCGAGTGGAAGTTGACAAACTGGCTGATGGCCTGAGACACCTGGGCTGTGTCGTGACAGGATTAAGTTTAGTTTTAACTGCTGGGATTAGAACTTGGTGTGACAGGGTGCCCTAACCAGTCACTTATGTTGAGAATGGAAGCTAAGTGAGGCAAAGATTAGGCTGGGGGAGGGTCACATAAGAATAGCAAAACTGGAATCCATGATCTGTAGCTGACAGACCAAGATGAACTGGAAACTCATGCAAAAGAAAATAGGAATCAAATATCAGGTGATGCTTATTGATAAAGGTGAGAACAAGTAGGCCTCTATGGAAAACACAGAAAACGCTATGAAATAGTCTACAACATCAGGGAAGGGCCATGAGACTAAACCAGGTAATCCCGACATAGTTACCTGAGTCAGGTTTTTGAACAACACTCTCAAAGCACTTGGTTTTTTAACATTTAAAAAAAGCCCTCAAACTATGTCAAGAAGACAGCAGATCACCACTTTTTAAGAAGATATAGGATAGAACAAATTGTGTGTCCTTAGTTCATTAAACTCCACATCATCTGCTTCTCTTGCCTACCTACCTAGTACATTTTTCACGAACTCTCAAAACACTGTCAACATATGGTTTTAGTTTTATTCATGCCCATGTCCCTCTCATATTTATCTGACTCACTTTTCCCATCATTTCCGCTGGCCACTTTCAAAATGATAGGTTTGAATATTTTCAGTTCAAGAAATATTTTTTCTTTATTGGAAATAGTAACCTGCTCTCGGGTTGAGTGGTGTTCCCTTCCCTACTTGAGATACCACTTGCTAGCTTCATATGTCACAGCGATATCACTGGTGATGTTACCTGGATAGGAGGCTTTAAAGTACTGTGAATGTCATAAATAAATCATCCCAGACGGATATAGTTTATTTCATGTTCTTACTTCCTTGAATTAATTTCCATACAAAAAGTATTATTAAGTTCCAATAGTAATACCACAAGTTCCATTTTATCAGTCATAATATAGAACAATTGATCTAATAATGGAGTTTACATGAACTATGAGAATGTATTGAAATGTTTATGTGAGTGTAATTTGTTTCCTTCATAAATGGGAACAAGAAACTTACTTTTGAAAAATTACAGTTTAAGAGCTCCTTAGAGAAATAACTGCTTCTAGGGCTGATGTGGGGAATATGCAAAGTAAGGCTGGAGTTTCTTCTAAGGCCAGAAATAAAGAAATGCTCCAAAAAAAAAAAAAAAAAAAAAGAGGCATATCAAAAGGGCGTAGGAGTCAACCTGAAAGAGCTCCTAATGGCCAAAGTAAAAAAAAAATTCGAGCAACAAAATAAATAATGATAGTATTGGATTATAACCTAACATATAAAATAACTATTCATGAGTCCATACTGATACAAATGATCAAATAATGCTGTAAATGGAGGAGAAAGCACAAGCCTTCCTTGCAGTGTTTCGAATAATATACATGCATACTCCTTCTTCTAGGAGATGGAGCTTAATTCTCCTCCTCTTGAGCATGGGCTGAACCTAGTGATGCATTTCTAACAACCAGAATGTGGAAAGGTAAAAATGGTAACTTTACAGTGGAGGAGCCTGCCAGACACCACCTTAGCCAAATGAGCAAGGTTACTATTATCATAAGTCATGTGATACCCTGGGCCCCTGAGTTTGATGAGCAGGGTACTTCACCTTTGTGGATGTTCTTTCCCAAATCCACAACCCCAGTCTAATCATGAAAAAAACCAGATGAACAAATGTAGAAGGACATTCTACAAAATACCTTACCAGAGTTCTTCAAGTGTGTAAGGCCATTAAAAAACAAGGAAAGAGTGAGGGACTGTCACAACTGGAGGAGACAAGGGAGATAAAACAATGAAATGCAATGTGGTATTTTGGATTGGATCCTTGTGCAAAAAAAGGACATTACTGGGAAAAGGTAACAACAACATCCAGCTTCATTAATTGTAAATCTAAAATTATTCCCAAAATAAGAAGTTAAAAAATATGGTTGCAAAATGGAAGTCCTATAAATAAAAATTGACCGTAAGTGAGAAAAAAATGAAATCTGGCCATGTGTAGCAACATGGATGGAACTGGAGGGTATTATGTTAAGTGAAATAAGTCAGTCAGAAAAAGACAGATACCATATGTTTCCACGAATAGGTGGACTTTGTGAGACTAAGCCAAAACCAGGGGGAGGGGAAGAGGGGAAAGGAAAAAAAGACACAGAGAGGGAGGGAGATAACACATAAGAGACTCTCAAAGACTAAGAACAAACTGAGGGTGAGGGGGGTAAGGGAGGGGGGAGAGGGGGTGACGGGCATTAAAGTGGGCACATGTTGGGATGAACGCTGGGTGTTATATGTAAACCAATTTGAAAATAAACTATTATAAAATTTAAAAAAATAAAAAAAGAAAAAGAAAAAAAAGAAAATAAACTATTATAAAAAATACAAAATCATAAATCTATAACAAAAAAAATTGACCGTAAGATACTTTTTAAAAAGAATTTTCAGTAGTCATTCATTCAAAAACAGTTATTTAACACTTATTACGTGGCAAATACATACTGTATACAGGTGTTTAAAATTACATGGTCCCTACTCAGACGGAACAGGCCAGTCAACAGGCCAGTAAAGATAATAATTACAATTCAGGATAAGTTCGTGAAGGAAATGAGCAGGATTAATAAAATCACCTATGCTTGTTTGTTTTCTTTGTGAATATATGAATTATTTTTACAATGAACATATATTACTTCTATTTCAGAAAAAGCTATTTCTCAAGCCTAATTGGGAAGTTATCTCAGAAAACCTTAGCACATTACCTAGTTTCGGTGATTTATTTCTCTACTGAAGTAGCCATTATTTGAAATTGCTGTGATTAGCTTTTGCTAATCTACACAACTACACAAAGTATTGTTGCAGGGAGAAGGTAAATCAATATCCGCCTGATATCCCTAAGTTCTTTGCACCTGTAGCAAGATAGAGAAACACAAATCATTTGATGAGGGAGAAAGAAATAGTTGGGGTGAAGGCAGAGCTAGAAGAATTTTTCTGATTCTTAGACTACTGCCTTTTGCTTGACTGGTTTGCTTCCCATGGCTTAATATTGACAGATGGCCTTCGCAGACAGTTCTTAGAGCTTGATATCTGTAATATGGGGTGGGGGGGCTTGTCACAGTTTCTATTCTGTATTGATGGAGCATAATCCTTGAAATAGTAAATAATCCTAGTTCTGAAGTCATTAAAATTCACATGGGATTGCTTTACTGTATTTCCTTTACCATGTTCTTATTCCTAGCCTTTTTTTTTTTTTTTTAATTTTCATTTTGATTCTTCTAAGTTAAACTCCTGGCAGTATAAAAGAGAGATTAAGTTTGTGTTGCCCTGGAGCTGTAGTGAATTCAAATTCCATTTCAGTCACTCACTAGCCATGGAGCTTTGGCAATTTTCTCTCAGTGCCTCAGTTTCCTCATCTATACAAGAAGATGATGCTAATACCATCCATCTCACAGTATTGCTGTGAGGATACGACGAATGGGTACTTGTAGGTGCTTGGTACAATGCTTGATATATAGTAAGCACCATATAAACATGGGCTATTTTATATAATGTTTCCAGGGAGTATGAAGAGAGGTAAGCATATATTGCCTCTTCATTTGCTACCAGTGGTTTTCATCATTATCATTATCAGGTTCCCAGAAAAATTAAATATTCCACCGGGCATTATTTAGCTTTGGAGAATACTTTTCAGAAGGATTTCTTATTTCTTTTAATGTATGGTATTGAGAATAGGTTGTGACTATGATGATACTTGTCTTGGGGCAGACAGCTGTAAGTCAGGTTGGAAACATTATTCAGTCTACCAAGTTGGTGAGTGCAGCAGATATTAGAGCCGCTGACTTAATATTTACTGAATGTGTGACTATTCAGAAATAGGACCTGCTAATTGCTGTGGTAGATACACCCCTATGTATCCCAGTATTAACCTTGTCACTTTTGAAATACTCTTTTGAGTGATATAGTGTAAGAGTTTGATATCATTCAAGTTAAGTATTTTTATATAATTTGGGTTTTGATGACTGAAATATTGATCATATGTAGTTTAATTAAATATATATTATGTATAGTTAAATAAATTACATATGTATATAATGCCAATTTAGAGTTTCAGTAGTTTTGGAATGTGCTGATCATTGTAATCACATTTAAAAACCATTTTGTGCCAAAACAAACAAAACAAAATCTTGAAATTACCATTCCTTAGTTTCTTTCCTTTCAGTCCTGTGTTTTTTGTTATTGTTGTTTCCCCAGAAAATATTCCTGAGAAAGATCTTCATGGAAGACTTTGTATCAACCGTGTTTTTCATATTAGTGCTGAGAGAATGTTTGAATTGCTCTTCACCAGTTCACGATTTATGCAGAGATTTGCCAATTCTAGAAATATAAGAGGTTGGTTTTGTATTTATCTAATGGCAAATTTGGGAGCATTTTATTATCCTTTAAGAGTTAAGCCTATATAAATTGATTTATGTTCTCAGGGGGAAAAATTAGACTTCGATTTTATTTTGGTGATAGATAAACTAGTATTTAAGCAGTATAATTGTTCAGTTAGATCCTACCTGCAATGAAGTTCAAACCCTTTGAAAACTAAAACCCTATTTATTTATTAATGTAGCAGTTCTGTTATGTGAACCTAATTTAAAAGGATTCCATTGCAGAACAGTTGGATTCTAGTAGGGTGTAAATTGGTACAATCACTTTGTAAAATGGTAAGCTGAACATAAAAATTCTCTATAACTCCCCAATTCTACTAGTAGGTATGTATCCTTTAGAAATGGGTTCCTGTGTACTCTGAATGACATGTACTACAGTGTTCATAGCAGCATTATTAATAATGGTCCCGAAACAAAACAGCCCAAATACCCGGCAGTAATAGAATGGATAAACAAATTGTGTATGTTCACACAAAAGATTACTATGCTAGCAATGAAAAAAAGCAAATTGCTGCTACTTGTAATATCAGTAAATATCACAGATTGAATGGTAAGCAAAAGAAGTCAGACACAAAAGAGTACATAGTATGATTTCTTCATATAAAGTTCAAAAACAGACACAACTAATTTATGGAAAGAGAATCAGCATAGTATTTACTGTGTGGAGAATTGGGCTGGTAAAGAATGGGAGGGAACTTCTGGGATGTTGGTAAAGTCTAGCTTGATCTGATACACACGTGTGTTTTCTTTGTGCAAGTTCATGGAGCTATATATATACTTGAGATTGCAGTGGCTATGGTATATCTCAATGAAAATACCAAAAAAGAGAAAAAGATTCCAGTTAGGAAATTAGTTATAAAAAGGATTTCACTGATTATGTGTTAAAAGTTCTATTTTGGTAAACATCTCAAATAAGCTTATAGTTTGAAACTGAATTTATCCTAAATATTCAAAAATATTTTATAAACTTTGGGAGCACATGGTTTAGATTGCTCTACAACATTATAAAACAGCAGCAGCAGAGATTCGTGTAAGTTGAGGCATTGGACATAGTCCAGGAGAAGGTTATTCTACGGTCAGTTTTAAATATAGTTTATAATTGAGTGACTTTATTAACCATTAGATATTGTTCTTTTATTTGAAACGTCTATATAGTCATAACTATGTATTCATAGGTTATATCATTGATATGGATTCTAGATACAAAAAATAATTTTTTCTTATTATTCAGAGTAGTATAGCAAAGTGATTTCCAATCAATAACGATTGAGTCTTGTAATTATGTTAAGAACTTTAGGTTTAAAAAATAATTTTTTTCTGTTCTTCTAGTTTTAAGAATGTGGAATATCTGAGGAATATAAATTTTCCTCTTCACTCAGTAGTTTAAATTTAACTATATCTCTTCTAAATCTATTTTGTATTTTCTTGCTATTTATTTCTACCTGGAGAACTTAATATTTCAAAAGAGTTGGATATGTTATTTTTCTTAATTTTCTAAGATGATGCTTGTCTATACTGCCATGCCATGTTTATGGCTGCAAAGACCCCTGAGGAACTAGCATGTTATTCCATGCTGGTACTAAACAAAGTTTGTTCTTTGACTCACAACTGTATCAGGTGTCTGATATTTATCTAGCTTCAGTATGGATGACTCTTTGCTATCTAATGTTATAAATGGCTTTTGGAAGCAAAGGCTTCTGGCTAATTACAAGTATAGACAGGAATAGGAATGGTGCTGTTTAGACCTACAATTCATCAGAAGTCTTGCCCCCAAAGAGATAATCTGCTCATGATCATACACCATTCTGCTCTTTTCTGAACTTGTTATCTGGTAATCAAAGTTCTATTTCTTGAGAATGGGTTTCAAAGGGTTCCTTTTAAAAATACTAAGAAATATTTCTTGTTTAATGGAAAGATTTTTGTATAGTCAGTTACTTGTAGATTTAATCTGATTTCGGCACTATAATATTTCAGCACTACTTGATTCTTTTTTAATTAGGGAGCTTTTAAATAGGTATTCTTTTAAATCTTTGTTAGCAGTTGTGTGACACTGCTTTTTAATTCAAAACTCAGTTTTAAGTCTTTTTATTCAACTTTTAAATTTTGAAAATTGTAAACTTTCAGAAAAGTTGCATGTATAGTATAATAAAAACCCAAAGAGCCATTCCCAAGATTCACCATTTTTTTCATTGTGGTAAAATGTACATAACATATACCATTTTAACCATTTTTTAGTGTTCATTTCAGTAGCCTTTAGCACATTCATATTGTACAACTCTCACCACTATCCATCTTTAGAACTTTTTCATCTTCCCAAACTGCAACTCTGTACCTATTAAACAATAAATTGCCATTCCCCCTTCTCCCAACTGCTGATGACCACCATTCTTCCTTCTGTCTCTATGAGTTTGACTACTTTAGGTAAGTCAAATAAGTAGATTCATACAATATTTGTCCCTTGTGTCTGGTTTATTTCACTTAGCATGTCTTCAGGATTTATCCTTGTGTGATAAATGTGTCAGAATTCCATTCCTTTTTTTAGGCTAGATATCATTCCATTGTATGTATATACACATTTTGTTTATCCATTCATATCCATTAATGGAGTTTTGAGTTGTTTCTACTTTTTAGTTATTGTGAACACTGATGTACAAATATCTGTTTGAGGCCCTGCTTTCAATTTCTTTGGGTATATATCTAGAAGTGGACTTAATGGATCATAAGGTAACTCTGTGGTTAGCTTTCTGAGGAATGGCCATACTGTTTTCCATAATGGCGACATCATTTTACTTTCCCCCCAGAATGGCTGCATCATTTTACATTCCCCCCAACAATGCATAAAGGTTCCAAGTTCTCCATATCCTTGCCAGCAGTTATTACTTTCAGTCTTTGTGATAACAGCCGTCCTAGTGGGTGTGAAGATTTACCAATTTTACAATTTTATTACATCAAAGAATTCATAAAGAATTCTGCAGTTCGTGATTTTATTACTTTCACTGAGTATATCAAAATAGCTGATGTGTCCTTTGTATATTTTTGTATTTTAAAAATAATTTCATCCCTGATATTTTAGATCATGATGAGCCTTACTTAGGTATTGGGAGGCCTGACTAGTCCAAAATGTTGTGAATTATATGATGTTCTGGTACACGATATTCAGTAGGATTGTTGGTAACACTGGTGACAATACAAGTGGAAGATATACTTTTACCCTTGTTAATAGTTGCTTTGTTGAAGAGTATGCAGTTTTAACAGCAGAATCCAATGATATCTCTAAATTCTGTTGATAATTAACATTGGATTATTTGTATAATTTTTCTTTTTTTTTCCTCTCTCTTTTTTTTTTTTTAATGTTTATTCACTTTTGAGAGATGAAGAGAGACAGAGCATGAGCGGGGAAGGGGCAGAGAGGTAGGGAGACACAGAATCCGAAGCAGGCTCCAGGCTCTGAGCTGTCAGCACAGAGCCCGACGCGGTGCTCGAACTCACATACCGTGAGATCATGACCTGAGCCGAAGTCGGCCGCTTAACCGACTGAGCCACCCAGGCACCCCTTGTATAATTTTTCTGAAACAGACTGACATATGACCAAAATAATCTTTTGAAAAGTATTTTAGAATAAATTTTGTTTCTTCTTTCATGTACAATTAAATAAATTATATTTTACAGCAAATTCTGTATGGTAGGAATGCCCGGCTGGCTCAGTTGGAAGAGCATGCAACTCTTGATCTCGGGGTCATGAGTTCAACCTCCATGTTGGGTGCAGAGATTATTAAAAATAACTAAATAACCATATATATATACATATATATATAGTTATTTATATAAAATTCTGTATGGTAGATTCTATAGTATGGTAGGTAGTATGCTGCCTTTTTAGTTTAGTTTAGATTTTACCACATACTCAAAATGCAGCTTCAGGGTCCCTCAAAAAAAATCTCAAGGCCTAGCTGTATGAAAGAAGTCAAGTAAAATTGTCTATATCACAAAGCTTTGCTTCATTTTTTGGTGATGGGTAATCGATTAGATAAGGCTTCTGTATTTTAAGATGTTGACAAATAGCAGTCAAGTGTACTAATTGCCTAAGTCCGTTTGTGCCAACAGCATTAGGCGATTTAGTCAGATCTTTGAAAAAGAGTTCATGATGCTGTTACCTGTACATTCCTAGTCTTTGCTTTGTTACATGACCTGTGCTATTTTCTAAAAATATATTTCTGTTCAAAGAATGTTTTACTCACTGTATGGTTATTGGGCAAATAAGAGAGGATTTTAAACAGAATCTTGCTATTAATATAGAGAAATAATCCTATAGCTTTAAGTTAGAAAGGTTATATCGTTATATTCCATAGCCCCCTTCTTGATTAAAGATTTTGACAGATAAGTCATTAACATTACATGATTTCTCATTACATGATTTTTTCACAAGTTGAGATCAAGGTCTTATTGTTGCATAATGGCAAATGTCTTTCAAGGTTTTGTCCTCAATGATGGGAATGTTAAAGTGTTGTTCTGTTTGTGTTTAATAAGGTTGGTGCCATTATTTCTCTTCACAGGTACTGGGGACTTTAAAATGAAGCTTACAGATGAAACAACTTTTAATTTTCTTTTTTAAAGAAAAGAAAAAAAGTGTATTAATAGACAAAATTTAGAAGTAAATGGATCCAGAGTGGCTGCACCAGTTTGCATTCCCACCAACAGTGTAGGAGGGTGCCTACTTCTCCACATCCTCGCCAGCATCTATAGTTTCCTGATTTGTTCATTTTAGCCACTCTGACTGGTGTGAGGTGGTATCTCAGTGTAGTTTTGATTTGTATTTCCCTGATGATGAGTGACATTGAGCATCGTTTCATGTGTCTGTTGGCCATCTGAATGTCCCCTTTGGAGAAGTGTCTATTCATATCTTCCGCCCATTTCTTCACTGGGTTGTTTGTTTTTCGGCAATAGCCCTGCTAGGAATCTACCCAAGAGACACAGGAATGCTGATGCATAGGAGCACGTGTACCCCAATGTTCATAGCAGCACTTTCGACAATAGCCAAATCATGGAAAGAGACCAAGTGCCCATCAACTGACGAATGGATAAAGAAGTTATGGTACTTATATACAATGGACTACTACGTGGCAATGAGAAAAAATGAAATCTGGCCATGTGTAGCAACATGGATGGAACTGGAAGGTATTATGTTAAGTGAAATAAGTCAGTCAGAAAAAGACAGATACCATATGTTTCCACGAATAGGTGGACTTTGTGAAACTAAGCAAAAACCAGGGGGAGGGGAAGAGGGGAAAGAAAAAAAAGACACAGAGAGGGAGGGAGATAAAACATAAGAGACTCTCAAAGACTAAGAAAAAACTGAGGGTGAGGGGGATGAGGGAGGGGGGAGAGGGGGTGATGGGCATTAAAAAGGGCACATGTTGGGATGAACACTGGGTGTTATATGTAAACCAATTTGAAAATAAACTATTAAAACAAAAAAAAAAAAAAAAAAAAAAAAGAAGTAAATGGATCAAGGATGGGAAATATGTCATATACAAGAAGAGGGCCTTACATTTAATTTTATTATTCTCTAACATTAAAATGATAACACTGTCAAAAGGATGTTAGGACTAGTCAAAAATGAAATTTAAAGAATTAAAAACTACTTCTTCCATTAATCATCTGAGAAATGCAAATCAAAACCACAATGAGATACCACCTCACACCTATCAGAATGGCTAGAATGAAAAACACAAGAAGTAACAAATGTTGGTAAGGACGTGGAGAAAAAGAAACTCTTGTGCACTGCTGGTGGGAATACAAACTGGTGCAGCCACTATGGAAAACAGTGTGGAGGTTCCTCAAAAAATTAAAAATAGAATTACCATTGATCTAGTAATTCCACTACTGGATTTTTACCCAAAGAAAATGAAAACACTAATTCAAAAAGATATATGCAGGGGCACCTGGGTGGCTCAGTCAGTTGAGTGTCCGACTTCGGCTCAGGTCATGATCTTGCAGTTTGTGTTTGAGCCCCACATCGGGCTCTGTGCTGACAGCTCGGAGCCTGGAGCCTGCTTCGGATTCTGTGTCTCCTCTCTTTCTGCCCCTCCCCTGCTCATGCCCTGTCTCTCTCTCAAAAATAAACATTCAAAAAAAAAAAAGATATATGCAACCCTATGTTTATTGCAGCATTATTTACGATAGCAAAGATATGGAAGTAAACAAGGTGTCTATCAACAGATGAATGGATAAAGAAGTGGTGGTGGTTGGTGTGTGTGTGTGTGTTGTGTGTATGTGTGTATATATATATATATATTGGCCCGGGCATAAAAAAGGAATGGGATTTTGCCATTTCCAACAACATGGATGGACCTGGAGGGTATTATATTAATACAAAGTGAAATAAGACAGAGAAAGGCAAATACCATATGATTTCACTCATATGTGGAATTTAAGAAAACAAAAGAAAAAACAACAAAAGAGACCAAAAAAGCCCAGACTCAAATACAGAGAACAGGCTGGTGGTCCCTGGAGGGGAGGTGTATGGGGGCATGGGTAAAATAGGTGAGGGGGGTTAAGAGTACACTTACCATGATGAGCACTGGGTAAAGTATAGAACTGTTAAATCATTATATTGTACACCTGAAACTAATACAACACTGTATGTTAAATATCCTTTAAAAAACCCTACCTCTGATTCCATTTCAAGTCCTACTCTTCAGAGTTTTAGAACCAACTCTTTATGTTTGCTGTGATTAGATGTAGTGTCCACCCCTTGGAAAGCAGAACCTGGAGGTGATCAGCTGAGAACCATGACCTACAGTATAGTCCTTAATAATCCACTTACTGGAAAGTGCACTACTGCCACTGAAAAGCAGGTATGTTTACTCCGTCAGTATTTCAAAAGAATCATATATGTGGGAAGAGAGAAGCCTGTCATAGTCACTAGTTTACAGACAATTTTAAGAAATAAATGGCCTAAAAAAGGGAGGGGAAACTGTTACAGATTAAAAAAGACTGAAGAGGCATATCAACCAAATCAACCAATACTATTTCAAACAAGCCAACTAAAAATACATTTAGGAGATTGAAGGAATTACTAATATTTTACATGTATTTATGGTATCGTAGCTATATTTTAAAGAAAAGAATATCTTTTAAAGAGACACACTGAAGAAATAAAGAGATATACTGGCATATTTATGAATAAAATTATTCTGATTTCTGGGGGTATCTTTAAAGATTCTGGTAATCTAGCCAGGCAGAGCATGGTGGTAGAGGGAGGGAATGTGGGGATTGGGTACAGGTGAAGCAGGACAGGGCAAGAGTTAACGTTGTTGAAGCTGGTTGATGAGTTATGAGGGTTCGTTATACCTCATTTCTACTCGTGTGTATGTTTTAACTTTTTCATAATAAATGGTTTAATAAAGAACACTACTGGAATCTTATATACGGGATCATGTCAAGAGTTATAGCCAAATAAGTAGAGGGGTGCTGTGACACATGGGAAGAGATAAGATATTCAGTGCTCTACTCAGTGGCCAGTGTGGTACTGTCTTTATAGTAGAGTTTGTGTTTGACCAGTTTGTCCATATAGTGTATCTGTTCTGCAAATAGTTAGAAAATATCCTAACATCTGAACTAGTTATGCTATTATGGTTTTTGTCCAGTGTTTAAAAGGACTTATTTAAGAAAAGTTTGGTATTTTGATATTGGAGAATCTTTGATAACATTACAGGATAGGTAGAAAGGGTACAGTTAAAACGAGGACGGTTTGGCCAGTAACCACTCCGAATCCTGTTTAAGGAAAGCAGTGTTGTCTTTGGTTGTCCCTTTCCTTTACTTTTAAAAAAACTTTTTTAATGTTTTTATTTATTTTTGAGAGAGAGACAGAGCATGAGTGGGGGAAGGGCAGAGAGAGAGGGAGACAAAGAATCCGAAGAAGGCTCCAGGCTCTGAGCTGTCAGCAAAGGGCCTAATGGGTGGCTTGAACTCGTGAACCGTGAGATCATGACCTGAGCCGAAGTCAGATGCCTAACCGACTGAGCCACCCAGGCGCCCCTAATTTCCTTCACTTTTTTGGTGAAGAGTGATTGTTAAATTTTTATGAATTTTGGGGTGGGTCCTTGCTTCATTCAGTTTGAATTTTGAATTGTTCCCATATCAGGAACATTTAAAAATCTTTATAAACTAATAACATACTCAAGAGACTCTTCTCATACCTAAAAGAAAGAAAAAAATAATTGTACAGTGAAGTGACAGAGAGGCAACAAATACTCTTTCTGCAGGTCCCATCTTCTCAATTCATAGATTGCCAACAGGAGGCTCTTCTGGATTTGTATATAGGCTTCTCGTATCTTTTGTAAATTCTGAGAAGGAATTCTAGTATGTGTTCTAAACTGGCAAGGAATTTGATATATTAAACTTGAACATGCAAAAAAAATGTTTTTTGACTGTTATTTTGACAGACGCTGTATAAGGAAAGCCGGGAAGCACAGTTTTATTTGGTAGATTCAGAAGTACTGACACACGATGTTCCCTACCACGATTACTTCTATACTGTGAACAGATACCATATCATCCGATCCTCCAAACAGAAATGCCGGCTGAGGTGAGTGATTGTAAATGAATATTTTAGTCAGCATAGGTGAGATTTTATTCTGCAACATGTCAGTCCTAAAACCTTTAGCAGTAGCCTTAGACAACCAAGCTTTATTTCTTGCTCAAATTATATGACCACCAGTGGTCAGCAGAGCGATGGGGCTCCTTACTCAAGGCCACAGGCTGATGAACACTTGGACGTTCTGTAGCTGCGTCATCCAGAATGTGTGTTGTTGTATTTGCTGCAGGAAAAGAGAGTTGTGGAACTGTGTTCCTTGTCCAGTGGCCAGAACCAGTCAGAGGACACTGTTTAGTGCCAAGTCAGCTGTGAGTTCTTGAAGAGCACATTGCTGCAATGGAAATAAGAAATGTTGGTGTATTAATGATAGTGATGGGCCGCCCTGTGCTTTGCCTTGTTTTAGTTAATGTAGTTACTTTTACCTAATTTACGACCACTAGAGATTTTTTTATATAAGGCATTTAGAAAATTTAGAATTTATTTTGAGCCTTTATTGCCGTTTAAAGAAAATTCAGGGCTAGAAGAAGGAAAGAATAAAATGCCAAGTACTAAGAAGGAAAATTTCATGAAATTATTAGTAGCATATAATAATTTTTTAATAAGTTGTCATCAGTGAATAAATTTTTTTTCATAGTCTTAATGACTTTGAGTCCTTTGGCTTTCCACTGGATATAATCTTACATTTAGATTATAGAACTATAATAGAACTAAATTCTTTCCTTTAAACTTTTTTCCTCCTTATTTTATTAGAGTTTCTACAGATTTGAAATACAGAAAACAACCATGGGGCATTATCAAATCTCTAATTGAAAAGAATTCTTGGAGTTCATTGGAGGACTATTTCAAACAGCTTGGTTTGTAAATTTCTTGATTCATCTATTTTTGTAAAGATATTGACAAAAAAGATTGATTCCTGATTTGGATTCATAGCAGATGACGTTGAATGGACTCCCACTAAAGTGCTCCTAACTACCCCACTTGGAATTTGGAAACTCTTAATTTTCATTGGTCTAACAAACACTCGCATTATTCTTATTATATGCCAGACATGTTCTGTATGCTTTAGAACTATCAGCCCATTACAACACTGTGGTAGGTACTATTATTTTTTTCCATTTTACTAAAGAATAAATATTGAAACAAAGAGAGACGTTAAGTGACTTGTTCAAGATCACACAGTTAGGAGCTGTCACACTCCCTGCAAGGAGCTAGGAAGGCTGACTGTAGTGAGAGACTGCATAACTTATCACAAATATGCACTTGTGTTCCTTGGTGGCCCCACGTCCACCCCGCAATCCTTATCAATGCACCTTCCCTGGGTTTATGCAGGCCCCCTTAGCAATGGTGACACGTAGGTGTATGTATGGATTTTGTGGAGATGGGGACTAGACTGGGGGAAGTAATATAGTTGTTCTGTTTGGATATTCCTTAAAATAAAACATGAGAAAAAAATATATATACACATGAACATAATTAATTCTGGTTAAAGAAAAGCTGGGGGTCAGTTTGTTGATTGTTTTCTTGCTCTTCTCTCTTGGCTGTTCATTATTAAACCAATCAGGAGCAAGGAAATGAAATTCAAAAATTAGTTTGGCCACTGGATAATGAGCTTCTAATAAAAATTCTGGTGAAGGAAAGGTCGAAACAAATGACAAAAATGAGGTTTTTAGGTTGTTTGCAGATTTTTCTTACCAGTACTTACTTTTTGCAAACCCTCATTTATGAACTAGAACTATTATATGCTCCTCCTTTCTTTGATATTGACAATCAAATACCACAATCTTTCTTGGAAATCTTTCTAATGATCCAGTGTAAGTGGGTAGCCTGTTGTTTCCATAACTGAAATCGTTGTGTTAATATTTAATATAGCACATGGCGCATTTGCTTTGATGACCCCATCATTTATTAATACAGTTCATTCTTCCTAGAATAGTGAAGCCTCATCATAGGATCACTTTACCCTTCAAAACTTTTTATTAATAGTAAGGTTCGAATCTAGGCCATGAGAACCTAAGTAATAGTTAAAGAAAGTTACCAAGGCTTTAAAAAAAAAACTGAAGGGGCGCCTAGATGGCTCAGTCAGTTAAGTGTCTGACTTTGGCTCAGGTCATGAGCTCATAGGTCATGATCTCGTGGTTCGTGGGTTCGAGCCCTGCATCAGGCTCTGTGCTGACAGCTCAGGGCCTGGAGCCTGCTTTGGATTCTGTGTCTCCCTCTCTCTCTGCTCTTAACCTACTCGTGCTCATGCTCATGCTCTGTCTCTCTCAAAATAAATAAAACAATTAAAAAAATTAAAAACAAAACTAAAAACAACCAACCCCCTCCTCACCCTCACCTCTTATATTCAAGAAGGTTTTTCTGCTGTCTAAAGATTTTATTTTTCCTTCTTAGAATCAGACTTATTAATGGAAGAATCTGCGTTAAATCAGTCTATTGAAGATGCTGGAAAACACAGTGGCTTACGAAGGAGAAGGCGAACATTCAACCGAACAGTGGAAACGGTTCCTAAACTTTCTTCTCTGCGCTCTTCTGGAGATGTGGGCTTGGATGCCAAAGGGGATATTTCAGGTAGCTGTTACGTAGGAAACAGATGGAAGATTTTAGTTTACTTACATGAAGCAGAATACGTCTGATTTACAGGACATGTCAGTTAGGTGTTTTCCCTTTTCCTTCTCCTTTTCTGATAATGTTTATCAAACTTAGAGTTCCTTTAGTATAACTAATGTGTAAGTGTAAAGAAGCAGTTGCAAAATGGCAGGCAGATGGCCAATAGATGTATTTTATTGGGCCCACATGGTGTTTTAAAAGGTGGACGTTTTTATGTAAAAACTCACACCTGACAGCTCTCAACCCAGATCCCTTCACAGCAACAGTCGCTGGAGCTTAGTAGAAGCCAGGCCATCAGACGGAGCATGTGCTCCCAAGTCACCAGTCCCTGCCACTGTCCCAGGCTGCTGGCTGCTTCACTCGTTACCTTCCTACCTAGCCTTTACAGACATTTTACTGCTACCCTTGAAATTACTAAACTGAGCACATGCTTTCAGTCCTTCTGTACCTGTCAGGTCCAACCCAGCAAATTCCAAAGATGGAATTTGACTCTCATTCTCCCCATTCTCAAATTTGAAGACCTCTTGCCTCTACTGTTACTCCCTTTCTCTTAGAACTATACAACTCTCATCCTCCTCATCCTACATTATCACATCCTCTTCTAAGGCTTAGATCTTAGTGTGAACGTTTATTTACTGTTTACGCTCTTTAGTTTTGGTATTTAAAAGTCTGAGCAACAGAGAACAGGTGAGGATGATTAAAAAATTTAAGTAGGAAAGCATTGTATACAAACTCAGCTCAAATATTATTTGCAGAGATGGAACTTCACTAGAGATCATACATAACGCATTGAGTTGCTTATTTATTTAGGGTAAATTAATTGTAATGTAGGCCAAATTTGCCAGACTGACATAGGTTTTCTTTTCGTAGATTTGTTTCACATTAATCAGGACATTAGATATCAAAAAAAGGGTACTGGGAATTCACTCTGTATCAAGTTGTTTTTACAATTCATGTACAAAATTTCTTCTCCATTTCTTTTCAAATGAAATTAAATTTTAACCAGTGTTAATCACAATCCTCTTCTAATGTAGGTTTGTGTGTGTGTGTGTTTGTGATCTGCAGGAAAGAGAAAGGAAATGGAAATCTGTAATACTGCCCTTATTGTGGTGATGAGTATTTTGTAAGTATTTGTTTTGCTTGTGTCTTCACTTATCTTTTAATAGTTTCCAAAAAGATTTGAATGCATTTGTATGTTACTGTGTAGAAATTGCCACTATTTGGGAGCCTGGATGGCTCAGTTGGTTAAGCGTCCAACTTCAGCTCAGGTCATGGTCTCACAGTTGGTGAGTGTGAGCCCCGTGACAGCCCAGAGCCTGGAGCCTGCTTTGGGTTCTGTGTTTCCCTCTCTCTCTGCCTCTCCCCTCTTCATGCTCTGTCTCTCTCTCTCCAAAATAAATAAACATTAAAAAAAAAAAAAGAAATTGCTACTATTTGACTAATTTTGGTCTACAAAAACATTAATTTTGTATGCTTCAGTCTGACAGTTTTTGATGTATGATTTTCAAGAGAATTATTAAATCTGAGGGAATATGAAGTATGCATTCAATAAATGTTTTGTTTTTAAAAAATTAATCTGATTTATTCCTACCATCATAGGTTTTTACTGGAATTTCCATAGATTTAAAGAGAATATGTATAGATGTAGGCTGGTGAAATCCCAATAGTGCTATTTTGCTCTATTTTATATAGACCAACAATCCTTACCCTTTAGGATCATGCTAAAAATGCAGATTTCTAGGCCTCAGTGCCAGAGATTGAGTCAGAAGGTCTCGAGCAGTGATCAAGAATCTCAGAGTATTCTACAGGAATCTGCTCAGGCAGGCATATTTAGACTACTGTTGTCTCCATGGCTGTATTTGAATATTGAGGTAGTCCATTAGATTTAATTGAATTGGTTCTGACTGGGTGATACACCCTTGGTGAATATATTTTGGAAAAAAGTTCTTATATGCACTATTTTTTCTAATTATAGATTTCAGAACATACAAAATTTTTGATATACCTTTGAACTTTACAAAAGGTTTTCATATTCTGCTTAAGTCAGTTTGCTCTAGTAATTTTGAATATTAAATATTAGCAGTGATCTTTTGTATTACTATGTAGAAAATTTATAGTCAGAGGTTGAAATGTTGATCTAGATACTGTTTCGGTGCACAATAATTTCATAGATTTGATTTTATGGCTCCTATCTTAGCCTTCATTTTTTAAAAAATCTTCTTCTGGGCAGGTAAAGATGAATACCATATATTTTTAAGGGCAAGTCAGCATTTTAGCAGAAACAATAGGAGAGATATGATGCCACCTATATATTTGTATATATATGTAATAAGAAATACATCCATTCACTTGAAAGGCTGCTATGAGAATCAATACAGTAAATTCATTTAGCATGTAACATTTTATATATGATGCAATTCACATATATTTGGGATTTGATACTTCCCTTGTCTAAGTTGAACTAGAAGAAATTTTTGCTGAATAGTAGTTTTAAAAGTTTGTTTCGGCTTTCACAGGGAATAAGGTACATGACCATCTACGTAAGATCAAGTCCATATTGATCTTCATTTCCTTTTTGAAGTGCAGCACAATGGGGGTATAATTGCTTAAGTTGAAAGCACCCCAAAATAGATCTCTCAAGCTTACCTGGTAGATTTCTGAGCTGGTGGTCGCACGTCAGCACTGGCTGGGATTCTTCACAGAGAGGAGAGATGTCAGGGACCATCCCAACCTGCCTTTTTGAGGACTTTATTATCACTCTAGTTACCTTCTAACTTTTTCCTCATCATCCACTTATTACCTAAAAGTAATAATCTCATACAATAAAATAGAGATAACCGATTTAAATAATAACAATAATTGGAAACTAGTCTGGACAACATACATTTTTTAAAGTTTTTGCCTGTCTGTTCTGCACATGGCAGTGCTGTAGGTCTGGGTAAGAGTGGATTAACCAGGTACAATTTGCTCTGCCTAGTTTGCTGTTGCTCGTTCTGTTGAACGTGACGCTGTTTCTGAAGCTGTCCAAGATAGAATCTGCTGCTCAGTCCCTTTCCCATCTCCACCTCCAAGAAGAGAAATCTCTGCAGTAAGTTTTTTTTCCTCCCAACCTGTTATTATTTCAGTAATTCTCCGGCTGCACAAAACTGAATTCCAGTTTAGAGATTTTGGTCTACCAACTATACTATAGTCATAAGCTTTTTTTAATTTAATTTTTTGCTTTGTTTGCAAATTTTTAGGACACTGATGATTTCTAGAAATGACAAGACTGGAAGCTATTCCCCTGGTTTTTGAAATTTTTTTTTTTTTTCTTTTCAGTTTAGCCACTGGCATGCTGTCAAGAGCAGAAAATACTGACAAGAACACAAAAGAGGCCCATCGTTTAAAAGGAGTGCTTCGCGACTCCATCATGATGCTTGAACAGGTAGGCCATTCTGTGCCACAGCACTTAGCACTTTTATACCCGTATGAACCAGTTACTCCTTTGCTTGCGTGAGAATATTTACTCTACCATTATTTGAGGAAACCCCCTCCTAGAGGCAGCTACCCTTGCCAGTTTCTATATTATGCATTTTATATGTTTAGTCACTTGCATTTTTTTGAAAATGGGAGCAAACTGTACACACCATTGCATACCCTCATTTTACAATTAGTTATATATTTTGAAGACATTTCCGTATCAGCATGTACATTTGACTCCTGAATAATGCTGAGGTTAGGGGTGCTGAGCACTGCACAGTTGAAAATCACATATACCTTTTGACTCCCCCAAGACTTAACTACTAATAGCCTACTGTTGACCAGAAGCCTTACTGATAACACAGTATCAGTCGATTAAAACATATTTTTATTTTATTTTACTTAAAAAATATTTTTGTTGTTTATTTTTGAGAGAGAGAGAGACACGATCAGGGGAGGGGCAGAGAGAGAGGGAGACACCGAATTCGAAACAGGCTCCAGGCTCTGAGCTGTCAGCACAGAGCCCGACATGGGGCTCCAACCCACAAACTGTGAGATCATGACCTGAGCCCAAGTCAGATCCTTAACTGACTGAACCACCCAGGTGCCCCTCGATTAATGCATCTTTTATGTTACATGTATTATGTGCTGTATTCTTACAATAAAGTAAGCTAGAGGAAAGAAAATGTTATCAAGAAGATCATAAGGAAAACACATTTACAGTACTGTCCTGTAAAACATGCACCTGTGAGCGGGCCCTCGCGTTCACACCTGGGTTGTTCAAACGTCAACATCTACCTCATTCTTTTTACTGATACTCCTACATAAAAATTTATGCTTAATATTAACTTTCTATAGAAGTACACTGTATACACTGTTGATTATTTTGTTTTTATTTATTAACCATACATCTTGGAGATGCTTCCATATTAGCATATAAAGCAGTTCCTCTTAGCGAGTGCATAGAATTCAACTGTGTAAGTGTGCCATAATTACTTACTTTACCAGTTCTCCATTAAAGACTGAACACTGAGGTTGCTCTGATGTTTTGCTATAAACATTTATCTCTTGCTGCAGTATCATCAATATGTGCTACTCAGTTTCATGAGCCAAAACCTGGAATTCCCTCTGAAAAATAAAGATTACGATTTCCATCATAATATAGTATATGCATACTTTTCAAGATTAAAAAAGCAAATGGTAGAAGAAAACCTATAGTTCTAGCATTCAGACATAGTCACTATTAATATTTTGTTTCCTTCTTTTCTTCTATGTGTTGGTTTTTTAGAAGATTCAGTTATTGAGCATTTCTCAGGATACCACGTGGGGCATTAAAGGTGCCCCGGCATTCGGCATTCGTCACATGCTCGGTCTCTACAGCTCCTGGTGGTTCTCCCCAGCGGGAATAGGTCACATTTGCACTTTCCTCCTCAGGCTCCTATTCCCCTGACTCTCAGCTGATGATTCTGCCTCAAAGGAGAAAGGAGAGTTTTCCTCTCCTGCTGGAACCAGATCTACAGAACTTCCAATTGCTGCACTCCGTCCTCTTGTCCACGACTGTCAGAGCATCACTCTGTCTGTGAGGAGAGGCCCAGCATGTGCTAGTGGGAGATTCCGTCCATCTGTCCGTCCATCCATCCCCCTCAGGCTTCCTGCTTTCAGTCTCCCTCATCCAACTGGATCTCTACCATGTGCTCGTGGCCCCTGCTCTAGTCTCTCCCTTAAAGCACCCAGAAATCCACACCCTCTCTCTGTGCCCATCTCTCTGCTCCCTTTCACAGTTGGGCTCTTTCCCAGTTGCCTGTGGTGACTGTCACTACTTTATCCTTCATATCCTGTTTACTTTTTTAAGGTTTTATTGTCACCAAAGTCACTCCTTCACCTGGTTAACTTGTTCTAACCAGGATTGTTCAGAAAAACAGCAGTCCCACTAATACTGTCTCAAACACAACAATCTTAACTCGTTTAGTTTCTTTTGTTTACTTCCCTATTTACAAACAACAAGCATGTAATGATACTTCTTGAATTTTCAGTTTTAGACATGATCATTTGACCTGTTATAGAAGACAAATGTTTTGTTTTTTCACCTCTTCCTGCTCCCATTTCTGATTCTCTCATCCTCCCAAGGAAGTAGATCTAGTGTCTACTTTGTTTTGACAGAGTTCACTCTTCTGAGCTGAGCCATGGAAGACACCAGGACTACTTTTTCTTTTCTGTGCTTTTTCTTATTCCTGAAATTGTCTTATTACAAGTTGATTCGCTAACCATATTATTTATAAGTATCTCATCTCCTAAAGCTCTGTTTCTCAGCCTCCTCTCAGAACCTTCATTCACCTTGGGTATTCTGCAAGTGGAGCCTCGTGACCCCTGTCAGGCCCAGGGGCCCTCTCTGCAGGCCCATAGCTGCCGTCCTGGGGACTCCTGGTGAGCACCTCCTCTGCTTCCTGGACCCCGAAGGGTTTCTGCTTTCCTGGTTACTCCCTCCTTTTAATGGAGCATATTCTCGAGCAGCACCCTGAGAAAGAGAGCACAGAGGGAAATATTTTCAGACTTCATCTGTGTGCAAGTTTTTTACTCCATCTTTCCCCCTGATTAATAGTTTGGCTGAGAAGAGAACTCTAGCTTGGAAAACATGTTCCTTCAGAGTTTTTAAGACATTGGCCTGTTGTTTTTCTGCTTCTAGTGTTGCTATTGAAAATTCTGAGGCTCTTGCCATTCCTCATCCTTTAATCTGGAAACTCCTGGCCTTTAGTTTTAGGAAATATTGGATTATACAGTTGATGATCTCCTCTCCTCTCCTCTCTTTCCTGACTTTCTGTGGCTCCTGTCATTGAGATGTCTGCCTTCTTTTGGACAGGCTGACTAATCTCACTTTTTCTTTTCAGCTTCCACCTTTGCCTCTTTATTCTGCTTCCTCAGAGTTCCTCAACTTAATCTTCACAAAATTGTCTCTTTTTCAATTTTAGCTAACACGTTTTTGATTCCAGAGATCTATTACTTCTCTGAATTTTCTTTTTTTTAATGGCATTATGATCTTTTTAAATAACTATAGTATCTTCATCTCTCTGATCATATTACTGATAGCAAAAAACTTTTCCCCTTCTCCTTGCATCCTCACTTTCCATCAAGGTCCTTTCCCTCGTTTTGATTTCTATCCTTAAAGTTAGAAGATTTTGTTAGATGTCTGCAGTCCTTGGCTGTCTGCTTGTGTGGATCCGAATCTCTTAAGCTTGTAACGTAGGTCGGGCTGGTGTCTCCTGAACTTCTCTGTGGATCTGGCTGGGCTGATGGTTGAGAAATCCTGATATCACTGTCTTTAGGTCTTTCCTCTTAGATTGGTCAGGTTCTACATAGGAGAGTCTTCCAGTCTCCACCCAGAAGATTAAGGGCTGGCTGCCAACATTTTAGGAGCAGAGCGAAAGTAGAGGGATGTAGGAGGGCAGGGCAGAGGAAGATGGTGTCACCACTTTTTTCATATAATCCCCATTTGGGGGGTGGCACCACTGCCCTAAACGGTGTCTTATTATCCCTGGGTCAACCAGACAGAGATCCTCTGTTCCACCCTCTCCAGAAAATAAAATTGTAGACTTCTACCAGGTAGTAGAAGAGCTCGATGCCATCCAGTCATTACATTAGTCCCTTCTTCTTTACTCCCACTTCCAGAGATTCCTGAGGCTTTTGAGGATCCTTCAGGGTAGATCTGGTTGATTCTCAGCTTTCTCTGCAGTTAGCTAGAAGCGCACTTTTTCTGGTCTCCGAAGTCATCCAGCTGCTTTCTTGTTTCCAAAGCTTTGCCTTTTCTGTTCTCCCTGTCCTGAGGATTTATGCCTTTAAAGAATCCTTTTATTGTGCTTTTAGTGGAATTTCAGGAGGGAGCAAAATTGGATGCCTGTGCTTAAGCCAGTATTTGCTCTTCAGGTCACTCCTGCCTTGTTTTCTTCCCCGTATCTTCCACTGATACTGCTCGGGCTAAAGTCCCCAGTGACCTCTGGCTGTTAAAATTAATACAGCTTTTTTTAGTTTTCATCTTACAGTGTGAGCATTTGACAGAGCTGATCACTCTTTTCTTGAAATGTATATAATCTTGCCTTCTTTAAAACCATAAAAAAACCCAGCTTTATTGTGATATAATTGACATACTATAAAATTCACCTTTTAAAGAATTCTTAATATATTCGCAAAGTTATACAACTGTCACCATTAATTCCAGAGAATTAATCACCCCCAAAAGAAACCCTATATCCACTAGCAGTCTCTCATCATCCTTCACTCTCTCAGCTTCTGCAGTCACCAATCTACTTTTTATTTCCATAGGTTTGCCCACTCTGGACATTTCATATAAGTGGAATCACATACTGGATGGCCCTTTGTGACTGGCTTTACTTAGCAGAAAGTGAAACGACTTTTTGCTGGTTCAAACTATCTCCCCTACCTGACCTCTTCCTGGCCCAGTGCTCCAGACTTTCTGTGTTAGATTCTCTTCCCTCCTCCTTTCCTTCCTTCGGGTGGCCTCATCCACTGCCCTAACTTGTGCCACCTGTGCCGTTGCCTCCCGGCTCCATCTTCCTTACTCTGACCTCTTCTCCCAGCGCCAGACTCATGCGGTCATGTGCTGACTTGGCATCTTCACCTGGATGCTAACGGGCCACCGCAAATTGCTCATGTCCGAAGCAGCCTTCAGTTTTCATCCTGAGCCAGGCCTAATTCCCCTCTAGTTGACATAATTTCAGAAAATGACACTACGATCCTCGAGTCAGAAATTTAGTGCACCGTGTGAGCATATATTTATATATGTGATGATACGCCTTAGTCCTGTATTCCTCACTAGTCTGTCAGCTCCGGGACGGCAGGGACGGTGCCTATTTGGTTCACTATTGTACATGCAGTGCTGAGCTTGGTATAAAGCCAGCATGTACGAGGTAAGCAGTTACCATTTACTGAATGAACAAATGAACGAATACAAAGAAGAATAATTCTTGCTCTCAAGTTGCCTATAATTTTATTGGAAAAATCGGATGTCCATGTGTATTGTTAAAGACTATAAAAATGTCCAGTGTTGGGGCGCATGGGTGGCTCAGTCAGTTGAGCAACCGACTCTTGGTTTCAACTCAGGTTGTGATCGCAGGGTCACGGAAATTGCCTCCTGCTCCCCCCACCCCCCGTGCACGCTCTCAAAATTAAAAAAAAAAAGTAGAAAGTTAAATGTCAAGTAAGTAGAAATGCTTTGGGAGTTTAAAGGCAGGATGACGAGGGAAGGTGACATGGAGACGGTGGGATGGGTAAGTTTTAGAAGGGTGAGTACAGGCATGAAGGAAATAGCAAGCAATGACCTGGAGGTGGAACTTGAGTCCTTCAGGGGATGGCGGCGAGACCACTGCCACTTGAGAAACTGTAAGGAGACAGCCTGCTGGGAGGCTGAACGCGGCAGGACAGTGCAGGAGAAGAGCGGGGCTACAGCGGACAGGAGCAGCTCCTGAGCAGGCGTGCTGACGCGGCCCCGTACCCGAAGCAGCCGGCCGTTTTATAAATTCGGTCTTTTAATTTGGGCATCGTAGAAACAAAACTATACTAAATATATAAATGTAAACTTTTGGCATAAAAATAATCAGATAAAATTTAAACAATCTGATTTTGAAAATTAATTTTGTTTGCAGTTAAAGAGCTCACTCGTTATGCTTCAGAGAACTTTCGATCTACTAAATAAGAACAAGACGGGCATGACTGTCAAAAGCTAGCGATCTCAAGGCCTGAAACTGTAGAGATACTTGGAACTAAAACATCTTGAAGAAAACCAGAAGATGAAGGATTTTAATTGTCACAGTAACATTTCCATATTTTCTCGTTATTGGTACTTCTAATATGAACATTCTTTTTAAGAACATTAATGTGATGACTAGTCTCTGATTGCCTTAACAACCCATTCTTTCACTTCTGTATACATAATTCTAAGCAGTGGATGTGTCCAGTGGAAATATTCTCCGGTGGATATTTCCAGTGAAATAGTTTGTGGACTTAGATTTCTATGATATAAAAAGAAAATGAGACACTCCAAACTGAGTAGTATGGCCTTGTTTTTGCAGTGAGGTTTGAAGTTTGATGCTTTATTAGCACAGAATCAGTATGTGTCCAGCTGCTCTCCCAGCTGAGATACATTCAAGATGCTAAAGAAAACAATTTAAGAATAAACCTTTGAATCGATACGAATTTTGAAGGACCAGGTTTCAGGCATATAACATTTCTAAGTTTGTGTACTGTAACTATTACAGTGTCTTCATTTTTTTTTTTTTTTTTTTTTTTTTTAGCATGGGAATTCAGTAGTCAAGCTTTGAATCTGCAGCTTGGTAATTATTATCTGAAAGGTTCTTGAGCCATGTTGTATCTTTCTGAAGATATAGTTGTTTCAGGAGCTATAAGAGGTGAGATTATCTTGCCTCTTCATGTATCGAATGGCAGAGGAGTAAATTCTGGAAAAGGAGACGTGTAGGATACCAACACTCAAAATGAAGAACCATGCTCTGACTTTAAAAATGAGAGGATTATGTTAAAATCTGGGGACTTAGTGACAGATCAAATGAATACTTGAACTAAGCATGGCTTCAGCTTAGCACTCTCTCACGGTGGAAGTAAACTACCTGGTTGAAAATAACCTGTGGCTTACTCTTCAGTAGTCATAGATGTTTTCACGTATTCATTCACGTGTGTGGCTTGCTTCAATTGGTAGGTTATAACCGGACACAAACGTTAGCTCTTCAGTAAAAACTTTTGGGGGCGCTATGTCCCAATACTAGTGCACTGCCTGAAGTTCTAAGTCAGACAGAAGCTTTGGCTCTTTCATAAAAACTTTTTAGGCATATATGTCTCAATATGATGTCTTTGGAACAAGAGAAAAATACTGTGGAATAATTTGTATATATTCTTACTGTTTGGACAATGCTTCCCTTTAGTTATGTTTCTTTTCCCCCAGAATCACCGAAGCCACTTGAGATTGCTAAAGTTATTTTTGAGATGCCTGAGGAGACTGAAAGTATTGACCGCAGTGAAAATGGATTCTCTGGGTGGTTTCCGAGAAACCTGCCTTGGGGTACTAGTGTAATTACCAGGGTTTTTTTAAAATAAGGATTTATAAAGTGTCTGGCTGTGAGCAAGAGTCACTGGATATTAAACTTGAAGACTTGTTCTCTGTTAAATTCACAAAAATGATCAGTGGCAAGCTAAATATTTTTGTGATGTTCTTTAAAACTTGTACTTCATAAATATACCTCAAGGAAAATTAACAAAGTTGCTTTATAGATTAAGACTGAACATGTATGTATGCAGAATTCACTTAATTGCATTTGAGCTTGTTATGTGAATTGATGTCAATAAAACCCAAAATGTCTGAGTTGTAGTTTATCGTTTTCTGTTGGGAAAAAAAAAACAAAACAAACCCAAAACAAAAATAACCAGAAACACTGCTACAGTGAAAAGGTGTATATAGGCCTACACTCTTAAAATTTTGTGCAAATATAAAACCCAAAGAGGATTCTACTCTTATCTTCGGGCAATTTCATTTAAAATATGCAGACTGTTGGAACAACAGTACTAGTAGGTAGGCCTGCTAATGTAGAATCTGCTTGCCAGAAATCATGAAAATGAACAAGCTTTATAAATTAACAGATCAGGGACGGCGATGGGCCTTTAAGAGGAAGGCTGGAGAATTTGGGGGCGGTACCTCGGTAACAGTTCGCTGTGGAGATCTCCCCCTAAGCCTGTTGCCGGCGTCTGAATGAAGGCTGGCCGACTCACGAGTCCCCAGTACTTTGGGAATCCTCCGGGTTCCCGGGGTTCCCGTCTTTCCGTCGGCACTTACCCCGGCCGTGGGCTTGGGTTTGCCCCGCCCACGTACCCCCGCCCGCAGGCACCGGCGGGGCCGCACGGGGGCCGGGCGGGGCGGAGGTGCCGGGCCAGCCCTGCGCCCCGCCGCTGGCGCCCACGGCCGGGGAGCGGGTCTTCGGATCCTCGCGTCCTCGGGGCGCCAAGGCCTCGGGCCGGGGGAGGGGCCTCACCGGCGGGCTCCGCGGGGCGGCGGGCGGCGCACGTGCGGGCGGGCGGGGATCCCCGGCGCCGGGGGCGGGACACCCGGAAGCGCGCGCGGACTTGCCACGCCGAGCCCGGCGGGCAGGGGGGCGGCGGGGAGGCGGGCGCACTACCCGGGCCTCGGCCGGCTAGTGCTCACAGGTGGGCGGCGGCGAAGGCGCGGCGGAGCGGAACCGGGGTCCTCGAGACTCCAGCCGTCACACCGAGAGCCCAGCGGCTCCGAGCTGGGAAGACGCGTCCGCGCCTTGGGAGAAACCGGCCGTTCCCCCTCCACCTCGGCCTCTTTGGCTGCAGCCGCACCTCGGCCCTGGAGCGCAGGTAACTTCCCTTCCAAGGTCATTCTTCGGGCGGGGCGGCGCTCGCGGCCCGCCCACGTTCTCACGGTCGGCGTAGGCGGGAGAGGGGAGCCCTGCGCGGAGCCGGAGCGGTCGGGTGGACGGCGACTCCGAGCGCTGCGCGGGCGCCTGGTGGCCTCCCCGGAGCCGGGTGCATACGCCGACCGCAACCCCGAGGGTGAGTTTCCACCTGCGCCCAGGCTTTGGGCGGGGACCGCTCGGCGCTCCTCAGCCTGCACTGGCAGGTGAGCGCAGCCGCCCGCGCCCTGGCTGTCCGGGGCTGGATGGTGGGGCTGTCACCATGGGAACGGCTGGTGCCCAGACGGCTCCAGCCCTGGTGGGAAGGGGTGGTGAACGCGGCTGGGAGCCCCTAGAGCTCCCTGTCTGGCCAAGCCGAGAGAGAAAAGCTTGATGAGAACGAGACACCCCCTCCCCCTCTTTCTTCTCATTTTTGATTTCTCAGGCGTTGGCGGAAAATCAGAGAGAGGCGTGGATGTGTTTACAAGATGAGTTGTGTTCTTTCCACCTTTACCTTCTGAGGGCTTGTTACCACTCGTGGTGACAGGTGGAAATCGTGAAGGGCAGAAGGGCAGTATGAAGGCAGTAAAGACCAACAAAGCGGAAGAACCTGAATTGGAGCCCCTGTGCTGCTGCGAGTACATAGATCGAAATGGGGAAAAGAACCACCTGGCTGCCTGTTTGTGTGATTGCCAAGATCTCGATGAAGGGTGCGATAGGTAAGGGCGGAGTGTTTCTTGATGCCGACCCCCTGACCCTTTTGAGAACTACCATGCGTTCTTTAAGCTTAGCCATCCACAACACTAGAATTTGCACCTGATGGTATTTCCAAGGGTCTAAAATTGAGAGTCGTTTTCTGTGTTAAGTGTGAGGGTTTTATAAAGACGAATTACTCGGTAGTGCACAACTGCACTGCCGTCTATTCAGCTCAGTTTAGTAGGACATTATTATTTTTTTTCATTTTTAAAGGGAGAGGATGGTGGAGAGAACAGGCAAATAAAGGCATAGTGGCACGTTAAATGTATAAAAAAAAATAAAATGCAGGCTCGCAGAATCCGTGAATTTAAAATGAACACATTAGTACCAGAAAGTGCCTGCATTCTCAGTGGTCTCAGCATCTAGAGACCAACTACCCTAGGCTGGACTGCACCTGGCTGCAAAGGGTCTTGAGGGCTGAAGGATCAGGTTCCTGCTGTTGGAACTGGTCTCACCAGAAGGCATCTCCCTCCCGGGATTCGCAGTTTTCAGCCAGGGCAGCAACACAGTCTTGACCAATATTATTGTATTTGGCTTTTATTTTCACCATTGATCCCAAGTGTAGGAAATTACTATCCAAAAAGTTGATTTTTAACATCACTGCGAAAAATTTTGTGCTCAACAGTAATAACGAGGTTTTTATCCATTTTCTAAATAATTCTGTATCTAAAAATTGTTGCCATATGGAAAGCATAATGTGGGAGAAGAATAAGGACGTATGGGAAGTTGCTTTTCCCTTTAATAATTATTTCTGGTTAAAAAAGTCACCGCAGAGGCACGCTGCTGACTTAGAGCTTGGTGCATCATCCATCCTGACATGAAGAGTGTTCTTGGGATGTCGTAGTTTACTACCAGAGCCCTGAAGACCCCATAGTCCTTTTGTAATTCTTCCTTGATAGTGACCGTAGTCTTTTTACAGGTGTTTTTAAATGGACTCAGTCTAAAGCCCATACTGAGAAAATGGAGCACTCTGCTTTAATGAATGGAAAAATGATGCTGTTTCCACAACTTCCATCAGTCGAGACCACAGCTCTTCCATTAACCTTCCAGGTCTTCCTTTCTCCCAGCCCTCGAGACCTGGGCTGTCGCTGCGTTCTCTCCTTACCTTTCTCTGGAGATAGGCTCCCGGTCTTTCCACTGTCCTGCTGCTCTGTACCACTCCCATGTAGTTACCTCCCCTCGCGTTCAAGTTGTCGCGTTACTTTTCCAAATCATCCGTCTACGATCAGAGTTATTCCTTGAACCGATCGTTGTCTTACGAGCCCAAGCGTGCAAAAAAAAGCCAACAAAAACCGTGTGTCCACGAAGCTCAGTCATTTCTCTCTTACCGGTTTGATCTCCACTCTTAGGCCGGCCCCTGGCCTTGCTAGACTGCTTTACCCCCTGGGCACAGAGCAGGTTTGTGCTGTACATGTGCCTCTGCCCTGAGCCGCCTCCTTGCCTCCCATCCCCTCAGCTCCCAGCACCAACACCAGGCAGCCGTGGAGGTTGGGTGCAGAGCCCACCTCTGTTCACAGAGACCCCTCTCGTGACTCCATCCAAGTGTTCACTCTCCTCCGAGCACTCCTCACAGCGTTTGCCCACAATAGTTCACTGGGCGATTTTGCTGCTTTGTCTCTTACCTGATATTCCCTGAATTCCCATGTTGTCTTCGCAACTAGATTGTGAATTGTTTTGAGGATCTTAAGTCTCTATAACCTCCCCCCTGCCCCCCGCAATCTAAACGGTATTTGTACAGAATATGTGTATATTCCTACATATTTGCTTCATGGAGAAACGGTTTTAACTGTCATATTTCTTTTTTTTCCCTTTTTTTAATGTTTATTCTTTTCTGAGAGAGAGAGACAGAGCATGAGCAGGGGAGGGGCAGAGAGAGAGGGAAACCCAGAATCTAAGCAGGCTCCAGGCTCTGAGCTGTCGGCACAGAGCCCAGCATGGGGCTCGAACCCATAAACCGTGAGATCATGACCTGAGCTGAAGTCGGATGCTTAACCAACTGAGCCACCCAGGCGCCCCTTAACTGTTATATTTCTAAACAGTAGCTTTTCTTTTGTATTGAAAAATATGTGATCCGGAAAGCTGACGTTTAGTAGTATGGAAGTAGAATACTTGGCCTTTGGCCTCTTTTATCATTTATCCTGCTGTTTGGCCTACGGTGTTCGGTGGTTTTTCATTCAGCGAACCCTATGTGAAGTGCCTTCTCTTTGTGCTCTTCTGAATAGATGGATTACATGTAAATCCGTGCAGCCAGAGACTTGTGAAAGAATCATGGATACTATTTCCGATCGCCTCCGAATTCCTTGGCTTAGGGGAGCCAAAAAAGTTAACATTAGCATCATTCCCCCACTCATCCTACTGCCCGTCTTCCTCCGCGTGGCTTCCTGGCACTTCCTCCTGGGGGTGGTGGTTTTGACCTCCCTTCCTGTGCTGGCTCTGTGGTACTACTACCTCACTCACAGAAGGAAAGAACAGACTCTGTTTTTCCTGAGCCTCGGACTGTTCTCTCTGGGCTACATGTACTATGTGTTCCTGCAGGAAGTGGTCCCCAAAGGGCGTGTGGGGCCCACTCGGCTGGCTCTTCTTACCTGCGGGTTATTTCTGATACTCTTAGCCTTGTACAGAGCCAAGAAGAATCCAGGCTACCTCAGAAATCCAGCAAGCAATGACAGATCTGTAAGCAGCAGCCAGACTGAATGCCTGAACAGAAAAGGGCAGGAGAAGACCAAAGGGTTCCCTGGCGCGGAACCGTCGGGCAGTCTCAACAACCGCACGCTGAAGGATGATCCTAAGGGCTCTTCCAGGGCGTTGGCCGGAAGCCCCACCAAGGTCAAGGAGGACTGGTGTGCCAAGTGCCAGCTGGTGCGACCAGCCCGGGCGTGGCATTGCCGGATCTGTGGCATCTGTGTGAGGAGAATGGATCACCATTGTGTCTGGTATGTTGGGAAAATCTGGGGGCTCGCAGAGTGTAAAGTCACATAAGACCCTGGCCGCATGTGCTCTTCCTTTGCGCCACCCTAAAATCTCACTCGTTCCCAGCTTTACACCTTGCAGATATTTGTGCACTGGCGTGCTGTTCCCACTGAGTCACCAGCTTCCCAGTCTCACAGATGTAGTCCCCTCAGTCATTTCCTGAAGGGTGTTGGTGGTGTTGCTATTTTGCTGTTCCCGTCTGAGCTGCCCCTCAGTTACCTTCTTCCTGCAGGAGAAGTGTCTGCAGTCCAATGGCATTTTTAAAAAAAGAAAGGCTCAGAATCCGTACAGGCACGTTTCCCTGTGTGCTGTGCCTTTTGAACACAATTCAAGAAAGTGTCCCCATATTTGTAGGTGACCCTGTCCCCTCACCATATGTCCTTTACCATTCTGATGACTCCTGGTCTGCATTGTGGAGGGAAGGCCCTAGCAGGTACCTTCCTGTTTTGTTATTTGTAAAGAGGTAGGTGTTTTTTTTTTTTTAAGTTTTATTTATTAATTTTGAGAGAGAGAAAGAGCAGAGGAGGGGCAGAGAGAGAGCATCCCAAGTAGACTCTACACTATCAGCACAGACCCTGACACGGGGCTCGAACCCACAAACCACAACATCGTGACCCGAGCGGAGATCAAGAGTCGGACACCTAAGTGACCGAGCCACCCACGTGCCCTGAAAGTTGGACTTTTTGGTACCCTCCAGCTGGCCGGTGCCAAACTAGGACACCCAAGGCCCATACAAGTGCAACTTTTGAAGACAGTGTTGCTGTTTCACTGAGTGAATCTAAAAAGGGGTGTAGTTGATTCCAATGCAAATGCTGTAAGTAGCATGCTTGCTGCCCTGTAGCTCTTTAAGGCTAGGATGCTGAGGATTCCGATCCTGTAGCCCGCCTCCCCACCCACAGCCGGGGCCGTAGGGAGGAGGAGGGCCTCGGAGTGGACCTCGAGTTTGGGTTCAAGTACAGGGACAGCTCTTTTCTGGGGCTTTCTTTAGGAGTAAACAGGTATCTTCACTTTTCAATTTTCCACTTCTGGGTCTTTGTCGGGTGTACTTGTGCTCATGCGTGCGCGCGCATGCGTGTGGTGGCCCGTTTGCAGTGCTGGTTTGCAGGGGGCCCGGCAGCTCTGTGTGGAAGATCTCTGCCCCTGGGTCTCTGCCTGCAGTGGGCCCGAGGGATGCCAGTACACCCTGCCCCACTCGTGGCCGTGAGACAGAGCTCTTTTCCCTGACAAGGAGTCCGCGTATTACTGAGGAGTTCTCCACCCCACCCCACGTTTCTCGGGATCTTTGTATTTGTGTATATATTTAACATATTTTTTCCCATACAGTGAAATACTTCTGGTTTAGTATTTTTAAGTTTTTCATAATCAGTCTCACCCTTTCCTCTTCGGGGTGACTACAATATTAACTCTCTTCATAGTTGGGGAATAGATTCATTACTATTTAGAAAGATTGTTAGCTGGCTTCTGCTTTTTACTTAGTTTGTCTTTAAACTAATGATATGATTTCACTTTGGAAAGAGCAGAGAATAGGAGACTCCACCTCTCAGTGGGCAAGTGTTTAATTCCCTAAAGTCGAAACTAAGAGACCTTAGTTTTTAGTTACTGAAATTCACATTATCCCTGTTTTAAAATTTTTCTTGTTTATTATGTGAGTTATATGGAGACCTTTTCTTTCTTTTTCATTGAATTGTACTTGATATGCAATGTTCTATTACTTTCAGGTGCACAGCGTAGTGATTCAGCGTTTATGTTCGTTATGAAATGATGAATCTAGCTACCATCTGTATCGACAACTTGTAAAAATGTTTGCTTTTTCTTCCCTCTATGCTGTTTTGAGGATAAATGGCTGTGTTGGAGAATCAAATCATCAAGCATTTATACTTGCCCTTTCGATCTTCTTGCTCACCTCGGTGTACGGGATAACACTGACCTTGGACACCATTTGTAGAGACAGAAGTGTCTTCACAGCTCTCTTCTATTGTCCTGGAGTTTACGCAGATTACAGGTGAGATGTGGCTACCGCAGCACAGAGGCCCGCAGGAGAGGGAACGGATGTTGCCGTTCATGGAAGGGGCCGGGATCTGCTGTCAGGTCAGGAGTTTTCAACCAAAACATAGGACAGGTTATCGGATGCTGGGCATCCTTGAAACTGCCAACAGAATTGTGCAGTGGATAGGTGTGTTTCTCTAGGGTGCTGATCATTGACCCTTACGGACTGAGGAATTAGTGCGCGGCAGGGAGGGCCGGGCTCTGTCAGGGAATTCCAGGGTCAGAGAGATGACCACGTGCATGCCCAAGGTAGCAGTAGCGAAACTAAAGCCATAAACGAACGACCCCAGGGTATGTGTGTGGTCTGTGTTGTCGTAGATTGTCAAGGCAAGACCTCCCTTTGCTGTGGCTTTCTCGTGCCCTTTAGCCCTACCTGGATTTATTGCTTCTGATCCTTCTGTGGTGTGCTCACAATTTCTGTAACATTTCTTTCCTTTTTAACCTCCATTGGTTTTTCCTGCTCTACTTTTTTTTAAAAGTCACCACTCATGATTACTGTGGTATCTAGGTCACAACTTCCTTTGTTAGCTTGGGGCACATTTATATATTGTGGCGATCTCGGATTGTCGGAAGCCCGGGTTTTGCAGCTTTGGCCACAGCCAGCCCCTCCCCGGAGTGCTACGGGCCCCCTGCCTGTGTACTTTGCATCCTCTGCTCCGTGTTTTCCTCCGAGGAGGATGCTGTGTGGGGTCTGTGGTCCCCAGTCTGAGCTAGGACAGCTCTGCCCCCATGGTCCTTGTCTGTCTGTCTTCTTTCTTTCTGTCTCTCTCTCTTCTCTCTCTCTCTCTTTCTCTCTCTCTCTCTCTCTCTCTCTCCTTTCTCCTTTCCTTCCTTTCCTTTCCTTCTCTCCTTTCTTTCTTTTCTTTCCTTTCCTTTCTATCTTTCCTTTCTTTCCTTTTCCTTCTTTCCTTTTTTAATGTTTATTTTATTTTAGAGACAGAGCATGAGTAGGGGAGGGGCAGAGAGAGAGGGAGACATGGAATCCAAAGCAGGCTCCAGGTTCTGAGCTGTCAGCACAGAGCCCAGTGCGGGGCTTGAACTCATGAACTGTGAGATTGTGACCTGAGCCTAAGTCGGACACTTAACAGACTGAGCCACCCAGGCGCCCCTCCTTGTGTTTCTTATTACTCTTCGTTTTCAGAACAATCCTTGCTTTACCTACATAGTGCCTCTGAGGTGGTATGTGTTTATATTAGTCTGTGGCCAGATCTCCCAGTGCTATTCTCCATCTAGAGATTCGTGAGCATTAGAATAGATCGGTCCTCCTCCTCAGGTCAGTCCCTTTTCTTTCTGTACTGAGCGCGTTAGTAGGTCGTGAAACGTGGGTGATAAAGTCCCAAAGCAGAGCACGTCTGTGTGTTGCTAAGCACAAGTTTTGTGAACTTTCTGGGGGCCACTGACACGGAATGTGGAACATGGCCCGCCATTGGTACGCCCCCTCCATACAGGTGCTTCACGTCACCCCATTAAGCCCTGGTTTTCTTCATCTCTGTGGTGAATTAATCATCTCTGAGGCCCTTTCAGGCTAACAAACGAAGATTCCTTGGGGATGGGTCCAGCTGACCCTTTACTTGCAAATGTTTGAAAAGAGTCAGCCGGCAGACGTTAATCAGCAACTTCTCCTCACAGTCTTAGAAGCTGACAGGAGCTTTCTTGTCCGGTGTGGTTCTGTTTTGGCTTGAGGCGGCTGGATTTGCAATGTGATGGTGCTCCTCCGTGGAAGTCAGGCTCCTCGCGGGTTGTGTCCATCAGCGTTGTGCTGATTGTACTGAAGAGAACGGAGATGCGGGGCCTTAGCGCTGTTCCTGCGTGCCCGCCCACAGCTTCCTTGAGAACGTTTATAGCAGTGTCTGCTCAGTTAAGAACGATCCGGAATTGTTCATTCATTCGATAGATTCGGGATGCTGTTACGTGAGACACTGTGTTGGTTGTGTGGGGGACGCCAAATACAAAAACGTTCTTGCTACTGTAATACAACATTCTAGAAAAAGAGGCACCAATAATCGTAGCATGAAACAGGACGTGGGAATAGTCCTAAGTTAAGCATTTTGGCATCCTGAGGATAGAAAATATCTTCCAACTGGGATAACTGGGGAAGACGCCGAAGTCCTTCGTAATGAGTACTGCCTGTGTCACATGTTAGAATGGTGCCACTTTCCCACAGAAAAGATGGGCGATCCTGACCCACCCTTTCTCCTCCCAGCTCAGCACTGTCCTTCACCTGCGTGTGGTACTCCGTGATCGTCACGGCGGGCATGGCCTACATCTTCCTCATCCAGTTGATAAACATCAGTTACAACGTCACCGAGAGGGAAGTCCAGCAGGCCCTTCGACAGAAGACGGGGCGCCGGCTCCTCTGTGGGCTCATCGTGGACACAGGCCAGTACAACCGGGGCTTCCTGCGGAACTGGTACCAGTTCTCCACCCTGGGCGCCCACCCCTTCCACCACCCCGCCGAGGACATTGTGTGAAGTGCCTTCCGTGTGGCTCTGCGAGGGGCGGCCCCTCCCTCCGCTCCCTCCCACTGTACACTTCAGTGTCCACGCAGGATGTTCGTTCTCATCCCCGGCTTCTTAAAGGCAGTATGGGGCCATGCTCAGGTTTAGACATTGGACTGGGAAGAAATGAATTTTCCTGACTTCAACCTAAGAGATTTTTATATCGAAACAGTGAAAGTAGAGCCATTCTTTTTCAGTCACCTTGCTAACTAACTCAGTCACGGTGTGGAAGAGGATGTGGATTGCTAACACACAGACTGACAGAAGTGGTTCCCGTCTGTTAGTAGGTGGGAACAAGTTCGGATTAGGGTGGTTTCCAGTCCCTCTTTCAATTCCTGATAGCCATGTGACCCTTAGTTGAGTCACCTCCCCGAGTCTCAGGTTTATCTGTAAAGTGGGGGTACTAGTGCCTGCCCTGGCTTACCTCACAGTCGTGAGCGTCGTGCGAGGGATGAGGTATGTGGAAAACACTGGAAAATGACTAAAGCGCTCAACAGGTATGAAGTATTATTAGGAAGATTCTAAGACTGAGAAAACTGTTTATAATCAGAATCCTGAAGCCAAAACTATCAGAGTAATCCACTTTCAGCATTTCAGGATGAAAGATCCTGAAATACCACACCGTATAGTTACGGCAGTTTCTCTCTCTGAAGTATTAGACATTAACTACTCAAACGGGGTAGAGGATGACCAGATGGATTTACACAATCTTCTGATCTTGAAGGGACAGTCGGGAATAATTACAATTACTGGTAGTGTAATATACGCTGGTCATGAGTTTAGGTGATGAGTCCTTATTTTTTATCTTGTTCCTTATATATTTATTGTTTGGATTTACTCTACATAACTCCAAACTCCAGTAGGCATTACTGGTTTTTTCCTCTTTCCATGTTTCACCTGAGAAGGTGCTAGAGCACTTAGGACGAGGCTGGGAGAGGAGAATAGACACCCCCGTGGGGAGCATTTTGCCCTTTTCCTGGGTAGGGTGGCTGATTAATATCAAGGGCTTGATTTTTTTTTTCTTCTTCATGTAAGTAATCCGGACACTGTCCGTTACGGCACTCGGTTGCAGAAGTGTCTTCTGGCATTCATGTTCTTCTGGCACGAACTCTCTGAGGAACTGACTGATGGTTCCTACTTGCATGTTAACTTCTCCTTCACCGTTCCCTAGACAAAAGTATCTCACTTGGAGAGAAGAAACAGGGTATATGTGGTTTCTACTAATTAATGGACCACGGTTCCTCCTTAGCTCCTCCTAAAATAAGTTGTCGGTTTAATCATATTTTAAAAACTGAAAATGTACAGAAGATTAAATATTTATAGAGAACAGGTCTATTCTGCCCTAGAATTAAGATGAGGTCGTTTCGGATGGGGAAAATACCCTCTTGAAATATTTGGTTTTATACGTGTACTTATTTTGCAATCCCAGAGAATATTTATGAGTCCTTAAATTTGCTTTGGCTTATAGCTTCATATAGGGGAAATATTGCCAGCTTTTCCTGTCTTTCTGTGCATGCTGCCGTAGTAAGAGGTTTATAAATGTCGAGAGGAAATACTGCCACTTCCTGCAACTCTTCCCTCTGCAGCTGGCACCGTCCCTAGTTCTGCCATGAAATGAAGCTGTCCTTAAGACACTCACCACATTTTTATACAGGCTCGTCGCCGTCGCTGCTCTCCCCAGAGACAGATTGTTTAACCAATGAGAGGCTCTGTATTCCCCTGGGACGAGCCAGAGAGCAAGTCTGGGGAGGTTAGCAGTCTGTGGTTTCTACAGTGATGCCCTGGCCCAGAGTCCAGCATTCGTTTGGAGTTAACGTTGGATCTGATGGGACTAATTCTTTTCTGCCTGGGTTTGAGAGAGTAATAACGTCAAGGATGGCACCTGCGGCCAGAAACCTCTAGTTGTGGTCTCTTGAACACCAGATGTGTAGGCAACTATCTGACAGTGGACGATAGAATTCACAGAGATGTATAGTCCGTAATTTGAGCTTCTTTCTAAATCTTTGGCAGCCATCAAAATCGGACACAATAAGGACGAGTAGCCCCCGAAAGACCAGGGTCGGGTGGGAGGATCGGAGCAACTCCTGTCTTCATAAGCACACAGCCCTAGAGTTTACCCGCACGGGGGCTCTCCGGCTCCTTCACCTGCAGGGCTCCTCGTATATTATTCTGGCTGGTGGGAACTAAGATGCTTGTTTTAAGTTCCTCGAGATCTTCATGATTGGCGTTTTTCAGAAGGAAGCTCAAACTTTTGAAAACTTCAGTGGTTTAGTGGGGGTAAAAGCCTACGGAAATATTTGCACCGAAAGGAGCAGCAAACGAGGAGCCCTTTGTGAGCAGGGTTTCTGCAGGCTCCCAGACACCCTTAGTCTACACTCCTAGATTCTTACACCTTGTTATGACCTGGAACGATTCGAGGGATTTTTGTTTTTCCTTTTAAAGGACAAGGCCTCTGTGAATGAATGAGTTCCAGGGAAACATTCGGTGATAGTGGCCGTGAAGGAGTTGGTCTGCAAACCTAGAAACCAGCAGTTTGTTGGCCACAGAGGCAAGCCCCCGCCCTTCCTGTCCTCGGCCTGTTAATGAACATATTGGATGTGGAGCTTTGTAAATGAGCTCCTATATCCCGACCACTTACATTATGGTCATGCCACCGTGTATCATTCCTAGAGAAGAGAAGACAGAGGAGTCCATTCGGAGGATTTAAGGGAAAAAGTAGTTAAGGATCAGGATTGCATGAAAGGACAAAGTCCTTCAGTATTGAAAATGTTTTTCATGATACCCAAAGAGAACTTTGTGATTATGGCGGGGCCCACCTGCAATGAACTGACCGTTAACAAGCCTTAAGTGAGTTTTAGGGACACTGCTGCTCACCTCACCTCAGCCACGTCTCTGTCTGCTTATGATGCTGGAAATCTTTGCCATCAAGTAGCATTGTCCTTTGGTGAATGAAGTAATTGTTCTCGTCCACTGTGCCACCTGCCTAGCAGAAAGACTGCTACAAACTTTCTCTTATGCAATAGTCCTTGGTACTTCTAATATTTTCAGTAAGAGAAAATTTTCTATACTAGAATCTTCCACTGCCAGAAAACAATGCCAGTAAGGTTCTCTGGAATACCGACCATCTGCTTAATAGACTATATTTCCTTTGGGTAGGAAATTAGCTTTTTATTACAAAACTAATATAAGCAAAAATATGACATCTAGAAGCACAGTCTTAACCAGGTGTTTAACAATGTTTTGTGAGCTTTAAGGGCCTCTTTAAATGAGGTAAGTAGGTTTATAGGACTTCATTTGAGCCATATTTTGGTACCCTGCATTTGAAAAAAGAGAATTTCCTCAGACAAACACAGAATGATAGGGGCTTTTGCTTGAGGCACCTGTGTGGACTCTGGTTTTCTCTGCAGCAGCGTGGCAGGTACACCATGGTCTATCAAACACTGCCAAGGTGACGCAGGGGGACAATGCGAGCTGTGCTTAGTGCTGAGTAAAATCCCCTGTGTTCTCCCAGGTGTTGGCTGTGATGAATAGAAACTTTTTGCAAAATCAGCTACATGAAATCTTGTTGCTCATGGGCTGTGAACCCCACTTCAGGCGGCACCAAGTGCTTCACCATAGTTTTAGCAGCAGCCAAAGACCCAGTGGTCTGGGTTGTGGCTATTTCTAGCAACATTTTTGAGTTGGGCTTTTTGACTTCCTGCTACTCCAGCCTTCCCGGTGGCACCTTCACTCCTAGCGAATTCGTACTTTAAAGGCAAAGCTCGAAAGGCAGAGCTAGTCTATTCTAGTTATCAGCGCGACACACATCCTGTATTTCTTCCCGCGGCACCACTGCCAAGATGCCACGTCACAGAACTTGGGAGCTCGACCTGCTACGGACCTGTGGTCTGGGTGATCTGATGGTTTGAGTTGTTAGGGCTGTGGAGCCGTTTCACTTGATTATATTTCTGAGTCTGATGGTAGACTAAAGGACACCCGGGAATATGTACTATTCAATGTTTAATGTAACCGGCCCAGCAGTGTTCGATGGGATTCCGGATGCCAACTCTGGAGGCTGCGGGCTAAACGTTTTGCACTGTTTTTATACTTGTATTCATATCCTCTTATCACCTCAGACTCAGACACAAAGCCTTTTAAATGGAGATTTAAAAAATTACTGCCGATTATGTAAAATAATGTACTGTGACCAAATTGCTTAAATGGAAAATAAAGTGCTTTCTCTAAGGGAAACGGTGTTCCTTAGTGTGTGTCCTGAACTGTTTTGCTGTAAGAGAAGCCTGTGTCAAAGGCTGCTGCTTTGGTTACTGAAGGGGTCCCCATCCTGTGACTTAAGTTCCCCCTAGTCCTGAACTGTCCTTTTCCTGCTGGTTACGTTCTCTAGTATAGGCCAGGCATCCTGCTTGTTTGGGCATTTTGTTAGCGGTAACATTACTAATCATGTCCTTAGGATAGTCCAGCAAGAAGCAGAGGTCAATGACAAAGTGATTTTTCTCTTGTGTCTTCAGAAGGTTCCTAAAGTAGGTAAAAAGTCCTCACTGGCCCAGTCGCAATACAGGTTGCTAAAGACCCACTGTCTAATTGATGCTTGAGGTGAAGGAAAAATAAAGGAAAGCTTAAGAGAGAAAACTTAAGCTTTATGGGATTCATTTGGGCCCTTGGCATGTTCACCCTTCCTCATCTGCAGGCTTGGAACTGACCTAAAGCTGGTATTTGGCGTCTGGGTGCTAACGGTCGCCAGGGTTCCGTGCTGTACTACCCGCAAGGGTGGCGGAGGGTGATCTGGATGGAAAGAGATTAAGTATGAGTTCATTTTAGTCCCGTTTTCTTTAGCGCCTGTTGGTCTTAAAAAGAGTTTTTAGCTGACACCTGTATACTCACATGAAAGGAAAGGATGTGTGGGGACAGGGACTCTGTAGAAGAAATAAAGTTCAGTTGAGGGCGTTTTGTCAGTTCTGAGCAAATCCTCACACCTGTTCCAGGGACCAAGGATGAGGTGGCTGTGCCCACGGTGCAGTAGCACGTCCCTTCCAGGGAGTGAGAGACAACAACGGTTTCTTGAACAGCACAGGCAGTTTTATTCTACCAACTCAAATTCTCAAGTCACCAAACAACAGGAGTGACCTCGGGGCGGTAAGGGGCCTTCTGGTTTTACTGAGTGCCCTTGTCTCTTACTTGGATTTGTTACAGTAAACCTGTTGTTTGTGACGAAGTGTTTTTTTCTAGCACGTACTTCACACAGTCCACAGGAGAGCATTTTGTCAGTCTTTATAGTCTTCTGCACCTTGAACGTAAATCCTTTCGAGAGAAGTATCTCCATATGTGGATCAAACCGAGCTGAGGACTAGAAGACAGGCCGAGTGTATTACCTAGAAGCTGCGGTTGTGAGCACGAACACACACTGTAGTGAACTTCTGGACTGCTTCTGATGGAGACGTTGGCCTTTGGAATCCCCTTCATGCCGGTGAGGATGCACTGAAGGGAGAGATCCCTGCGGCCACGGTTTCTCTGGAATGGGGGTCCGCTGTCTGCCCTTTGCCGCAGCTGCACGGAGTCCCATCTGATACGTGCTTTTCCGCTGGGGGTGGGCAGAAGGATGGGGCCTGGCGGAATGTCTATTGCCAATGCTGACCTTCTAGATAACTGAGTGTGTGACTCCTTTTCTAAGGACTCAACTACCTTTAATTTCTCTTGAAGGTACATTTGTCAACAACTCCTGTTAAACCTTAAGGACGTGTTTTCCTTCAAAGACTCAGGCAAGCAAACGCTTGTCTCCTTTTAAAGTTTATGATGCTATAAATATGTAGGATGCATTTGAATAGTTGAGCTTTAGACTGTTCTTCTGAACGATCCTGCTGTGATAAATGCTTTAGTGAATTAGCAATCCAAGAGGAATCAAAGAAGGAAGTGAAAATTCCCCAGATAATCCCCCCCTCCATCCAAGAAGTATTCGACAACACAAAGCAGGCGTATGCACGTATGTGCAGACATACACGCTGCATTGGGCGTGCTCACCGTCCCCCCAAGGGCTCCTGGGACACCAGGGCCAGCGTCCGCCGCTGCTACAAGAGTCATGGTGGTGCAAGCATCTGGAAGTCCGGGAGAATTTCAGCTACCTTCCTGCGGAGTTGCTTTCTCCTTTCTTCTTTTATCCTTTCCTCTTTCATAGAGTTTGCAAACTTCTTCCACGTCTCAAATGTGATCCAGAGAATCCTCCTTTAAAAATAAAAAGTAAAAAAAACGTAAAACCTTAAGGAAAAGTTGACTTTCCATCGGTAGAGGAATAATTCTTTGAATAAAATGTTATACAAAAGATACGGAGTTGAACTGGAATTCAGACAGTGAAAAGTGGCATGAAGAAAATAAAGCAGTGAAATAGGATGGAGTGACTGATAGGTTTTTAGTTTCCATCCAGGGGTCAGGGAAACCCTCTGTGAGGTGACATTTGAGCAGAGCACCCAGCGGCCTCTGACAGTGCAGAGACATTCCCGAGTGATCCGGTCACAGCCTGCACCTTGGACTCAAGACGGGACCAGTGGACCGAGGGCTCCAGCAGCCAGAGCCCTCAAGGCAAAGATGCTGGAAACGCAAGTGCAGTACTGCAGTCACAGGCGGAGGCCCAGGCACTCAGACGTACGGGCGTACTTCGTTTTACTGCATTTTGCAGAGCCTGCTTTTTTTTTTTTTTTTTTTTATCAACTGAAGGTCTATGGCAGCATCCCTGCACTGAGCAAGTCAATCGGCCCCACTTTTCCAATAGCATTTGCTTATACTTTGTGTTTCTAAGGTACGTGTCGGTAATTATCGCCACATTTCAAACATTTTCATCATCATAGTATTTGTTATGGTGATCTGGGATCAGTGACCGTTGATGTTAACTTCCTAACCAGGGCCCCACAACTCATGCCCAGAGAAGGCAGCACACTTAACTGATAAATGAACGTGTTCTGACTGCTCGACTCACCGTTTCCCCTATTGCTCCCCTTCGCCTCAGGCCTCCGTATTCCACGAGACACGACAATATTGAAATGAGGTCAGTGAATAACCCTGCATCGGCCTCCATGTGTTCAAGTGAAAGGAAGAGTCGCACGCCTCTCACTGCAAATCAGAAGCTAGAAAGGACTAACTTAGGAAGGCACATCCAAAGCCAAGAGAGACCAAAAGCTAGGAATCTTTTGCCAAACAGCCAGGTTGTAAATGCAAAGGAAGAGTTCTCGAAATTAAAAGTGCTTTTCCAGTGAACACGCGAATACTAAGAAACCAAAACAGCCTTATTGCTGATGTGGACAAAGTCTGACTAGTCTGGATAGAAGATCAAGCTAGCCATGACACGCCAAGCCATAGGAAAGCCCTAACTCAATTCTAGTTAGGCTGACAAGGGTGAGGAAGCTGCAGAAGGAAAGGTGGAAGCTAGCAGAAGGTGGTTCCTGAGGTTTTAGGGGAAAACTGTCTCTGTTACATAAAAGTGCACAGTGAAGCAGCAGGTGCTGATGTAGAAGCTGCAGCAAGTTATCCGGAAGATCTAGCTCAGATCAGTCATGAAGGTGGCGGCCATGCTGAACAAAAGATTTTCGATGTAGATAAAACAGTCTCATTTTGGAAGAAGACGCCATCTAGGATTTTATTAGGAGAAGTCAGTGCCTGGCTTCAGAGCTTCAAAGGACAGGCTGACTCTCTTGTTAGGGGATAAGGCAGGTGGTGAATTAGAGTTGAAGCCAGTGCTCACTGACCGTTCTGAAAACCCTAGGGCCCTTAGGAATTCTGCTAAATCCACTCTGCCTATGCTCGGTAAATGGGACAACAAAGCCTGGATGGCAGCGCATCTGTTTACAACTGGTTTACTATCTTAAACTCACTGTTGAGATCTATTGCTCAGAAAAAAAGATTCCTTGCAAAATATGAACTGCTCTCTGACAGTGCACTTGGTGGCCCAAGAGCTCCAATGGAGATGGACAATGAGATTAATGTTTTCATACCTGCTAACACAACATCCATTCTGCGGCCCATAGATCAAGGAGTAGTTTCAACTTTCAAGTCATTTTATTTAAGAAATACATTTCTTAGGGGCGCCTGGGTGGTTCAGTAGTTGAGCGTCTAACTCGTGATTTCAGCTCAGGTCGTGATCCCGGGGATGTGGGATCGAGCCCTGCATCAGGCTCTGCACTGAGTGTGAAGCCTGCTTAAGATTCTCCCCATGCCCCTCCAGCTTTCTCTCTTTCTCTAAAATAAAAAACTAAAAAAACATTTCTTAGGGCTGTACCTGCCATAGATAGTGATTCCTCTGATGGATCTGGGCAAAGTAAATTAACCTTCTGGAAAGGATTCACCATTCGAGAGGTCATTAAGAACATTTGAGATTCATGGGAAGAGGTCAAAATGTCAGCATTCGCAGGAGTTTGGAAGAAGCTGATTCTACCCTCACGGGTGACTTCATGGGGTTCAAGACTTGCGTGAGGAAGTAACTGCAGATGTGGTGGACACGGCAAGAGAACCAGAATCACAAGTGGAGCCTGAAGGTGGGACAACTGCTGCCGTCTCACGTAACACTTTAGCGGATGAGGAGTTGCGTCTTAAGGATGCGCAAAGAAAGTGGTTTCTTGAGATGGAATCTGCCCTTGCAAAGGTTTCAAGAAGACTGTTGAAACAACAACAAAGGATTTGGGAGATGACAGAAACTTAGTTGATAAAGCAGAGGGGGGATGAGAGGATTGACCCCAATTAAAAAACATTTTTTTTAATGTTTATTTTTGAGCAAGAGAGAGTGTGAGTGGGGGAGGAGCAGAGGGAGAGGGAGACACAGAATCCGAAGCAGGCTCCAGGCTCTGAGCCGTCAGCACAGAGCCCGCTGTGGGACTTGAACTCACAAACTGCGAGATCATGACCTGAGCTGAAGTCAGACGCTCAACTGACCGAGCCACAGACCTCAATTTTAAAAGTTCGACTGTGGGTAAAATGCTATGGACAGTATCACATGCCACAGAGAAAACTGTTTGGGAGAGGAAGACTCAGTTTATGCAGGAAACTTCACTGTTGTCTTAAGAAATTGCTACAGCCGCCCCAGCCTTCAGCAACCACCACCCTGATCAGTCAGCAGCATTAAGGATGGGGCATTTCCATCTACTAGCAAAAAGATTACGGCTCCCTGAAAGCTCAGATGATGGTCATCTTTTTTTTTTTTTTTTTTTTAGCAGCAATAAAGTATTTTTAAAGTAAGGTATGTACATTGTTTTTGAAGACAGAATTCTATCGCATATTTAACAGTGTAAACATAATTTTTATAAGTGCTGGGAAACTAAAAAATTCATTTGACTCACTTTATTGTGAAATCGCTTTATTGCAGTGGTCTGGAACTGAACCCACAGTATCGCTGAGGTGTGCCTGTGTATAGTTTAAAAAGCCCATTGGTAACGTCACCTCCAATAGCAAACAAAAACAGCCTTGAATTTTAGTTGAGAAAAGATTACCCTGATGTCAAGTTCTGGAATCACAGTTCTGGAGCGTCGCATGTTGAAGCTAGGAGACCTGCAGTGGCCTTTTAGGACGACACGACTCCGTGCGCACTGGGAACGAGAAGGTAAGCCCGACAGTCTCCGCCCCACAGGGAGTTAACCTGGTGAACAGATTGGGGCGGAGAGGAGCTGCCATGGTGCAGATACGCACAGGGTACTCGCCCGTCCTGTGGTGAGGAGCATGCGAAGTTTTTGAAAGAGAATGAATGGAGTTTTTGTCAGACAAAAGGCTTTTCCAGAAGAGGGCATGTCTTGAGTAGAGGCAAAGAGGCAAGCATAGCGTGGTGTGTATAAGGAATTATAAGTAGAGTTATGCTGCGGAAACAAAAATGTAGAGTAGCTAAGTTTATATTTTCACAACTAGAGGTGTAGATGGGATTTATTCTGGCTTCTCGACTCTCTCACGAAACCCTAGAAGGCATCGCAGTCCCCATGAGTTCCGTGGCTGATGGTTACTTACTGCTTCTGAGAATGGTGATTTTTGTTGGTGGAAGTTAAAAAGGTTTCAAGGAGTACAGCTACTTCATTTGCTTTCTTCCTTCGCCCATCCAGTCCTCCGTCTACACAGCCTGTGCTCAGCTGTCTAGCCACTCAGGCCTTGACTTTGTCTTCCCACTCTTAACCTCTGTTCACATCTTTCTCCTGGCTCCCCTCCCACTTTCTGACTTGTGCATTTTCTCTCCTCCTGTTCACCCCTGGCGGAAACGGTCTGCCCCCTTGAGGAAATCCTCCAGACCATCTTCGCCTCCATTTATCTTTCCTTCCTCTGAACTCCCCCTACAGCACATGGTCACAGTCACTGGTTTGGCACTTCTTTATGGTCTGTACTAAGCATGTATCTATCTACTCTGTTACATTTCCTACTGAATTCTGAGAGCCAGACAGTGCGTATTAGGTATTTTTTATGCTTGGCAAATATGTCTTGATAGGTGACATGTGGATGTACTGTGTAATAAATGTGATTTGAGTCACCAACATAAGAGTTCTTGGCGTGAGGTCTACAGATTCCTTGACATTTTGTGTAACGTTGTATGAGACGTGCATGTGCACAGTTCTGGGGGTGTAGTATGTCTGTGACCATTACTACTGTGAAGGGGCCTATCATTCCAAAATGCTTCAGAACTGTAGTACTGAGGCAATATCAGAAATATAAGTGCTTCTCTGTCATTTGTTACAGTCTTTGTTTTAAAGTTTATTCTGGGTGGCTCCGTCGGCTAAGCATCCGACTCTTGATTTCAGCTCAGGTAATGATCCTGTGGTTCATGACTTTGAGCCCCTTGTTGGGCTCTGTGCTGACAACACATAGCCTGCTTAGGCTTCTCTCTCTCCTCTCTCTGCCCCTCCCAAGTTCATGCTCTCTCTCTCTCAAATAAACAAACAAAAAAACCCTATATTTTGTCTAATGTAAGTTTTGCTACCCTGGCTTTCTTTTCATTTCCATTTGCATGATAAGTGTTTCTCCACTCCCTAATTTTCAATCTGTGGGTGTCTTTAGGGCTGAAATGAGTCTCCTAAAGGCAGCATATAGATGGGTCTTGCTTTTTTATCCATTCCATCGTCATCTATGTCTTTTGATTAGAGCATTTAGTCCATTACATTAAAAGTAAGTATTGATAAGTATGTACTTATTGCCATTTTGTTACTCGTTTTATAGTTATTTTTGCAGTTCTTCTCTGCTCCTTTCTTCTCTTGCTCTCCTTTTGTGGTTTACTGGCTTTTTTTCTTAAATTAGTTTATTAATCAAGGGGTACTCATGTCTACCCAGTAACTAATGATCTTTGTAAAGATGAAGTTGCAAATGCATTACATTTCAGGTCCAGGGAAATTTCCCTAGGCATTCAAGGGCATATATAACAGTTTCTGTCTTAAACTGATTTTTGAATAATGATGTCTTATGTTTGATACATCATTTGGTATTTTTTAAAGGTTAATTTGGAGTACAAAATTCTGAATAAAAAGATACAAAAACATGGTTGTACACAACAAAATATACGGGATACTGCATGTGATACATGACTTTAGTTCTCTCTCCATTCTTTATGTTCATCAAATTCTTCACTATCTCTGTTTTTTAAAATTTATTTTTTAAAATTATATCCAAGTTAGTTAGCATATAGTGCAACAGTGATTTCAGGAGTAGATTCCTTAATTCCCCTTACCCATTTAGCCCATCCCCCTCCCACACCTCCAGTAACCCTCTGTTTGCTCTCCATATTTAAGAGTCTCTTATGTTTTGTCCCCCTCCTTGTATTTATATTATTTTTGTTTCCCTCCCCTTATTTTCATCTGTCCTGTGTCTTAAAGTCCTCATACGAGTGAAGTCATGATATTTGTCTTTCTCTGACTAATTTTGCTTAGCATAATACCCTCTAGTTCTATCCATGTAGTTGCAAATGGCAAGATTTCATTCTTTTGATTGCTGAGTAATACTCCATTGTGTACATATACCACATCTTTATCCATTCATCCATTGGTGGGTATTTGGGCTCTTTCCATACTTTGGATATTGTTGATAGTGCTTCTATACCATTGGGGTGCATGTGCCCCTTTGATACAGCACACCTGTATCCCTTGGATAAATACCTTGAAGTGCAGTTGCTGGGTCATAGGGTAGCTCTATTTTTAATTTTTTGAGGAACCTTCACACTGTTTTCCCGAGTGGCTGCACCAGTTTGCATTCCCACCAGCAGTGCAAAAGGATTCCTCTTTCTCCATATCCTCGCCAACATCTGTAGCTGCCTGAGTTAATGTTAGCCATTCTGACAGGTGTGAGGTGGTATCTTGTGGTTTTGATTTGTATTTCCCTGACGATGAATGACGTTAAGCATCGTTTCATGTGTCTATTGGCCATCTGGATGTCTTCTTTGGAGAAGTGTCTCTTCATGTCTTTGGCCATTTCTTCACTGGATTATTATTTTTTTGGGTGTTGAATTTGATAAATTCTTTGTAGATTTTGGATACTAATCCTTTATTCGATATGTCGTTTGCAAATATCTTCTCCCATTCCATCGGTTGCCTTTTAGTTTTGCTGATTGTTTTCTTTTCTGTGCAGAAGCTTTTTATCTTGATGTGGTCCCAATAGTTCGCTTTTGCTTTTTTGCTTCCCTTGCCTCCGGAGACGTATTGAGTAAGAAGTTGCTGCAGCCAACATCAAAGGGGTTTTAGCCTGGTTTCTCCTCAAGGATTTTGATGATTCAGGTTCATTTTTATGCATGTCGCTGTCCAGTTTTCCCAGCACCACTTGCTGAAGAGACTGTCTTTTTTCCATGAGATAGTCTTAACTGCTTTGTCAAAGATTAGTTGGTCATATGTTTGTGGGTCCATCTCTGGGTTCTCTATTCTGTTCCACTGATCTGAGTGTCTGTTTTTGTGCCATTTACTGGCTTTCCTTAGTGACATACTTGGATTCATTTCTCTATTTTTTGTGTATCTATTACCAGGTTTTGATTTGTGGTTACTGTTAGGTTTATATATAATATCTTTTGCATACAGCAGTCTGTATTAAATTGATGGTCACTTAAGTTTAGAACCCATCATAGAGCATGAAATTTGAAAAATAAAAATAAGGGGTACCTGGGTGGCTTGGTTGGTTAAGCATCTGACTTCAGCTCGGATCATGATCTGAGTTCCTGAGTTTAAGCCCCACATTCGGCTGTATGCTGACAGCTCAGAGCCTGGAGCCTGCTTTTTTTTTTTTTTTAATTTTTTTTGTTGTCAAATTGGTTTCCATACAACACCCAGTGCTCATCCTTACCTGTGCACTGCTCAGTGCTCGTCACCCACTCTCCCCTTGCCCCGTACCCCCCTCAACCCTCGGTTTGTTCTTAGTATTTAAGAGTCTCTTATGTTTTGTCTCCCTCTCTCTCTGTGGCTTTTTTCCTTCCCCTCTTCCTCTCCCCCCTGGTTTTCTGTTAAGTCTCGCAAAGTCTACCTATGCGTGGAAACATATGGTATCTGTCTTTCTCTGACTGACTTTATTTCACTCAGCATAATACCCTCCAGTTCTATCCATGTTGCCACACATGGCAAGATTTCATTCTTTCTCATTGCCACATAGTGTTCCATTGTATGTGTGTATATACACACACACACACACACACACACACACACCACATTTTCTTTATCCATTCGTCGGTTGATGGACACTTAGTCTCTTTCCATGATTTGGCTATTGTTGAATACAATATATAATATAAACATCAGGGTACACGTCCCCCTATGCATCAGCACTCCTGTATCTCTTGGGTAGATTGCTAGCAGTGTTACGGTAGTTCTATTTTCATTTTTTTGAGGAACCTTCACACCGTTCTCCAGAGCAGTTGTACCAGTTTCCATTCCCACCAACAGTGCAAGAGTATGCCTGTTTCTCCACATCCTCACCAGCATCTATAGTTTCCTGAGTTGTTCATTTTAGCCACTCTGACTGGTGTGAGGTGGTATCTCAGTGTAGGTTTGATTTGTATTTCCCTGATGATGAGTGACATTGAGCATCATTTCATGTGTCTGTTGGCCATCTGGATGTCATCTTTGGAGAAGTGTCTATTCATATCTTCCGCCCACTTCTTCACTATTATTTGTTTTTCAGGTGTGGAGTTTGGTAAGTTCTTTATAGATTTTAGATACTAGTCCTTTATCTGATATGTCATTTGCAATTATCCTTTCCCATTCCGTCGCTTGTCTGTTAGTTTTGTTGGTTGTTTCCTTTGCCGTGCAGAAGCTTTTTATCTTGATAAGGTCCCAATAGTTCATTTTTGCTTTAAATTCCCTCGCCTTTGGAGATGAGTTGCATAGGAATTGCTATGGCTCAGGTCAAAGATGTTTTTTCCTGCTTTCTCCTCTAGGATTTTGATGGTTTCCTGTCTCACATTCAGATCCTTCATCCATTTAGAGTTTATTTTTTGTGAGCGGTGTAAGGAAGTGGTCTAGTTTCATTCTTTTGCAAGTTGCTGTCCAGTTCTCCCAGCACCATTTATTAAAGAGGCTGTCTTTTTTCCATTGGATACTCTTTCCTGCTTTGTCAAAGATTAGTTGGCCATATGCTTGCGGGTCTATTTCTGAGTTTTCTATTCTATTCCATTGGTCTATGTGTCTGTTCTTGTGCCAATACCATACTGTCTTGATTATTACCGCTTTATAGTAGAAGTTAAAATCTGGGATTGTGATGCCTCCTGCTTTGGTTTCCTTCTTCAATATTACTTAGGCTATTCGGGGGTCTTTTGTGGTTCCATACAAATTTTAGGATTGTTTTCTCTAACTTTGAGAAGAATGCTGGGACAATTTTGATTCGGATTGCATTGAATGTGTAGATTGCTTTTGGTAGTATTGCCATTTTAATGCTATTTATTCTTCCAATCCATGAGCATGGGACGTTTTTCCATTTCCTTGTGTCTTCCTCAATTTCCTTCATAAGTTTTTTATAGTTTTCAGCGTAGAAATATTTTACATCTTTGGTTAGGTTTATCCCTAGGTATTTGATGGTTTTTGGTGCAACTGTGAATGGGATTCGCTTCTTTATATCTCTTTCTATTGCTTCATTGTTGGTGTAAAGTAATGCAACCGATTTCTGTACGTTGATTTTGTATCCTGCAACTTTGCCAATTTCATGAATCAGTTCTGGTAGGCTTTTGGTGGATTCTGTCGGGTTTTCCATGTAGAGTATCATGTCGTCTGCAAAAAGTGAAAGTTTGACTTCCTCTTTGCCTATCCTGATGCCTTTTATTTTGCTTTGTTGTCTGATTCCTGATGCTAGAACCTCCAAGACTATGTTAAATAGCAGTGATGAGAGTGGACACCCCTGTCGTGTTCCTGATCTCAGGGGAAAGGCTCTCAGTTTTTCCCCATTGAGGATGATATTAGTTGTGGGCTTTTCATAAAAGGCTTTTATGATGCCTAAGTATGTTCCTTCTATCCCGACTTTCCTGAGAGTTTTTATTAAGAAAGGATGCTGTATTTTGTCTAATGCTTTGTCTGCATCAATTGACAGGATCATATGGTTCTTATCTTTTCTTTTGTTAATGTGATGTATCTCGTTGATTGATGTGCAAATGTTGAACCATCCCTGCAACCCTGGGATGAATCCTACTTGATCATGGTGGATAATTCTTTCTATATGCTGTTGGATTTGATTTGCTAATATCTTGTTAAGAATTTTTGTATCCATGTTCATCAAGGATATTGGCCTATAGTTCTCTTTTTTTTTGCTGGGTCTCTATCTGGTTTGGGAATCAAAGTGATGCTGGCTTTGAGTCTTGTTTTCTAATCCATTCTGTTATCCTATGTCTTTTAATTGGAGCATTTAGTCCGTTTACATTCAGTGTTAATATTGAAAAATGTGGGTTTAGAGTCGAGGTGTTGTCTGTAGGTTTCATGTTTGTAAGGATGTCTCTGGTGCTCTGTGTTCCTTGCAACCTTTCCTTCATAGAGTCCCCCTCAGGCTCTCTCTGTAAGACTGGTTTATTTGTGATGTATTCCTTTAGTTTTTGTTTGTTTGGGAAGACTTTTATCTCTCCTTCCATTTTGAATGACAGGCTGGCCGGGTAAAGGATTCTTGGCTGCATATCCTTCCTGTTCATCACATTGAAGATTTCCTGCCATTCCTTTCTGGCTTGCCAAGTTTCTGTAGATAAGTCTGCTACTAGCCTAATGTGTCTGCCTTTGTATGTCGAGGCCTGTTTATCCCTAGCTGCTTTCAGAATTCTCTGTCTTCGTATTTTCCCAGCTTCACTATGATGTGTCATGCTGAGGGTCTATTCCGGTTATGTCTGAGGGGAGTTCTCTGTGCCTCTTGGATTTCCATGCCCGTTTCCTTCTTCATGTTGGGGAAGTTCTCAGCAATGATTTGTTCAAGTACCCCTTCGACTCCTTTCTCTCTCTCTTCTTCCTCTGGAATTCCTGTGATACGGCTATTATTCCACTTGATTGCATCGCTCAGCTCTCGAATTCTCCTTTCCTATTCCTGAATCAGTTTCTCTCTCTTTTTCTCTGCTTCCTCCTTTTCCATAATCTTATCTTCTAATTTGCCTATTTTCTCTTCTGCCTCTTCGATTCGTGCTGTGGCTGCCTCTAATTTGTTTTGTACCTCATTTAAAGCATTTTTTAAATTCCTCCTGTTTTTTAGGACCTTGATCTCTGCAGCGAGGGACCCCCTGCATTCTTCTATGCTTTTTTTCAAGCCCAGCAATTAGTTTTATGTTTATCATTCTATATTCATGTTCTGTTATGTTGTTTATATCTGTTTGCATGAATTCTTGAGCTGTCACTACTTCTTGTAATTTCTTTGAGGAGAATTCTTCCGTTTCGTCATTTTGGCTAGGTGCGTTTTGTTTTGTTCCTGACGTCACCGCTTTCTTGGGGCACTTTCTGGGTTTCACGTTCTATATCTTGTAGACTCCAACACCTTTCCTCCCAGACTTTTGGGGTTGAGAGTCCTTTGGTTTTGGCCTCAGTTTGAAAGACATGGCGAATACCGGGTCCCCCTCTGCCATGTTGGCCTGGAGCCTGCTTCTGATTCTGTGTCTTCCTCTCACTATACTCCTCCCCCACTCACACTCTGTGTGTGTGTGTGTGTCTCGCTCTCAAAAATAAAAGTACTAAATTTTTATCCACCCACCTTGGTTTAGGTATATCATGTCATACTTTACATTTTTTTATTTTATGAATCTATTGACTGATTTTTAAAAAATGTTTATTTTTGAGAATGAGCATGAGCGGGGGAGGGGCAGAGAGCGAGGGAGACAGTATCCGAAGCAGGCTCAGTGCTGACAGCAGACAGCCTGCTGCGAGGCTTTAACTCACGAACTGTGAGATCGTGACCTGAGCCGAAGTCAGATGCTTAACGGACTGAGCCACCCAGGTGCCCGTCTTGACTGATTTTTAGAGATATACTTAATATTACTGTTTTTGTGCTTTCTGCTCTTCTTACTCCTCTTTATGGTCTTTGCTTTCCACTCACAGAGTCCCCTTTAACATTTCTTGTAGGGCTGGTTTAGTGGTGATGAATTTCTTTAATTTTTGTTTTGGTCTGGGACACTCTCACTCTCTCCTATTCTGAATAATGGCCTTGCTGGATAGAATATTGATACAGATTTATTTTTCCTTTTAGCACTTTGAATATATCATACCGCTCCCTTCTGGCCTGCAATACTTGTGCTAAAAGATCAGCTGATAGCCTTACAGGGTTTTCTTTGAATGTAACTTTACTCTTGCTGGTTTTAAAATTCTCTCTTTATCACTGCTTTTTGCCATTTTAATTACCATGTGTTATAGTAGAGACAAAGAAGGACACTACCTAATCATAAAGGGAACAATCCAACAGGAAGATGTAACAATTAAAAATAATAATGCACCCAACACGAGAACACCTAAATACATAAAGCAGCTAATAACAAACATAAAGGAAGTAATTGATAGTAATACAATAGTATGGGACCATAACACCCCACTTATATCAATGGATAGATCATCCAAACAGAAAATCAACAAAGAAAGAATAGCTTGGAATGACATATTGGGCCAGATGGATCTAACAGATATATTCAGAACATTTCATCCTAAAACAGCAGAATACATATTCTTTTCAAGAAGTGTACATGGAACATTCTCCAGAGCAGATCAGATATTAGGCCACAAACCAAATCTCAACAAATTCAAAAAGATCAAAGTCATACCATGAAATTAGAAATCCACCAAATGAAAAAATCTGGAAAGATCACAAATACATGGAGGTTAAATAACATGCTACTAAACAATGAAAGGGTCAATGAAGAAATCAAACAAGAAATCAAAAAATACATGGAGGCAATTTAAAATGAAAATAGAATGGTCCAAAATGTTTGGGATGTAGTCAGAGCTGTTCTAAGATGGAAGTTTATACAACACAGGCCTACCTCAAAAAGCAAGAAAAATCTCAAAGAACCTAACCTTACATCTAAGGGAGCTACAAAAAGAAGAACAAATGAAGCCCAAAACCAGGAGAAAGGAAATAAGAAAGGCTAGAGCAGAAATAAATGAAATAGAAACTAAAAAACAAAACAAAACAAAAATACAAGAAACAACAGAACATATCAGTGAAACCAGGAGATGGTTCTTTGAAAAGACCAACAAAATTGATAAACCTTGGGAGTGTGGGTGACGGGTACAGAGGAGGGCACTTGTTGGGCTGAGCACTGGGAGTTATATGGAAACCAATTTGACGATAAATTAAAAAAAAATTGACAAACCTTTATCCAGACTCATAAAAAAAAAAGCCTCAAAATCAGAAATGAAAGAGGAGAAATAACAACCAATACCACAGAAATACAAAGGATTATAAGATAATATTATGAAAAACTATATGCCACAAAATTGGACAACCGAGAAGAAATGTATAAATTCCTAGAAACATAAAACCTCCTGAAACTGAATCAGGAAGAAATAGAAAATTTGAACAGACCAGTTACCAACAATGAAATTCTATCAGTAAAATACTCCCAACAAAGTCCAAGACCAAATAGCCTCACAGGTGAATTCGACCAAACTTTTAAAGAGGAGTTAATACCTTTTCTTCTCAAACTATTCCAAAAATTAGTAGAGGAAGGAAAGCTTCCAAATTCACTCAATGAGGCCAGTATTACACACATACCAGAAGCAGATAAAACACTACAAAAAAGAGAGCTATAGGCCAATCTCTGAAGAACAGAAGGACAAAAATCCTCAACAAAATATTAGCAAACTGAATCCCAGAATACATTAAAAAAAATTATTCACCACTATCATGTGGTATTTATTCCTGCAATGCAAGGGTGGTTCAGTATTCACAAATCAATCAGTGTGATACATCATATCAATAAGAGAAAGGATAAAAACCACGTGATCATTTCAGTAGATGCGGAAAAAGCACCTGACAAAGTACAGGTGACAAAGTACAACATCCATTCATGATAAAAACCTCTCAACAAACTGGGTTTAGAGGGAACATAGCCCAATGTAATAAAGGATTATTACAATGTATATGGAAACCCCATGACTAACATCATACTCAACGGTGAAAAACTGAGCTTTCCCCCCAAGATCAGGTATAATACAAGGATGTCTATTCTCACCATTTTTATTGAACATAGTACTGGAAGTCCTAGCAGACCCATCAGATAAGAAAAAGAAATTAAAAAACATCAAAATTAGTAAGAAAGAAGTAAACTTTCACTATTTGCAGATGATGTAATACTATCTATAGAAAACCCTAAAGACTCCACCAAAAAAACTAGTAGAACTGATAAACGAATTTATTAAGGTCACAGGATACAAATTCAATATACAGAAATCCATTGCAATGGATTAACAATGAAGTAGCAGAAAGAAATTAAGAAAACAATCCCATTAACAAGTGCACCAAAAATAATAAAGTACCTAGAAATAAACTAAGGAAGTGAAAGACCTGTAGTCTGAAAACTAAACATGCATGAAAAGTTGAAGATGACACAAATGAACAGATATTCCATGCTTATGAATTGGGAGAACAAATATTGATAAGATCCATACTATCCAGTTGATCTACAGATTTAATGTAATCTCTATCAAAATACCAACAGCATTTTTCACAGAACTAGAACAGAAAATCCTAAAATTTGTATATAACCACAAAAGGCTGAATAGCCAAAGCAATCTTGAAAAAGAAGAACAAAACTGGAGGTATCACAATCTCAGATTTCGAAATATACTACAAAACTGTGTTAATCAAAACAGAATGGAACTGGCACAAAAACAGACACACCGATCAATGGAACAGAATAGAGAGCTAGGAAATAAACCCATGATTATATGGGCAGTTAACCTTCAACAAAGGAAGCAAGAATATATGATGGCAAAAAGTTTGTTCAACAAATGTGTTGGGTAAACCGGACAGTTTATGCAAAAGAAAGAAACTGGACCATTTTCTTACACCATACACAAAAACTCAACTCAACATGGATTAAAGACCTAAATGTGAGTACTGAACCGTGAAAATCCTAGAAGAGGGCATAGGCAGTAATTTCTTGGATATCAGCCATAGCAACATTTTTCTAGATATATCTCCTAAGGCAAGGGAAATAAAAGCAAAAATAAACTATTGGGACTACATCAAAATAAAAAGCTTCTGCAAAGAAAAACAATCAACAAAACAAGAAGAAAACTTACTGAATGGAGAAGATATTTGCAAGTGATATATCAAATAAGGGGTTAGTACCCAAAATATATAAAGAACTTACACAATTCAGCGCACATGCAAAAAAAAATCCAATTTAAAAATGGGCAGAAGACATGAGGACAAATTTCTCCAAAGAAGACATACAGATGGCCACTGGCACATGAAAAGACGCTCAGTATCACTCATTATCAGGGAAATGTAATCTAAACCACAATGAGATATCACCTCACACCTGTCAGAAAGGCTAAAATCAAAAACCCAAGCAATAACAAGTGTTGTTGAGGATGTGGAGAGAAAGGAACCTTGTGCACTGTTGATGGGAATGCAGACTAGTGTAACCACTGGAAAACAGTATGGAGGTTCCCAAACAGTTGAAAATGGAACTGCCTTAGGATCTAGTAATTCCACTACTGGGTATTTACCAAAAGTGTGAACATACTGACTTGAAATTATATGCATCCCTATGTTTATTGCAGCATTATTTACAATAGCCACATTATGGAAGCAACACAAGTGTCCATCAATAGATAAATAGAGAAGTGGTAAATATACAATGAAATATTATTCAGTCATAAAAAGAAGAATGCAGTCTTGCCATTTGCAACAACATGGATGGATCTAGAGGGTATAATGCTAAGTGAAAAAAGTCAGAGAAAGACAAATACCACGTGATTTCACTTACATGTGGAAAACAAAACAAAGAGAAAAGGAGACAAACATCCCCCTCCCCTCAGACTCTTGAATATAAAGTACTGGTGGTTCCCAGAGGGGAGAGGGGTGTGGGAATGGGTAACACAGGTGAGGGGATTAAGAGTGCGCTTACTGTTATGAGCCCTGAGTAATGTACAGAACTGCTGAATCACTATATTGTACATCTGAAACTAACACTGTATGTTAATTATACTGGAATTAAATAAAACCATGAGGATAATAATTGCTTAATCATGGAGATGTCATTTATCCAATGCCATCACATATGTAAAACAAATAGAATAGCGTCTATAGTATAAAAAAATTTATAAATTTATACTGGTTCATCGGAGAGGAAGTGGACAGGCATACAGCTGAGCTCTAACTACAGAACCACACAGAAAGTACTGATAATGAGACGCTTAGGTCTGGCTGACATCTCTTAACCCTGCCAAGTAAAAATTCCAGATTTATAAAATTGGAAATCTATATGTAATTATAAAGTAATATATTGACAAGTGATACAGATATATAAGATTATACCTCATGTTTTTATTAGGATCATCTGACAGAGTTACTGCAACTTTAAGGTGAGACCTCACACTAATAAATGTCTCTGTCTCCTGTCTCACCCACAGCGTTTCTAGACAATATTCTTTCATTCATACAACACTGAATAAGAACTTTGAGTATCAATTTGCAGATGTTAAATGTCCTTTTAAAAGCCCTGTGATTAAATTACAGTGTCATTCCTGCAAGAAAATCCATTCACTTATGTACCCAGTATCTACTGTGCACCCGTGTACTGGGCATTGTCACACACTAAGAACACAGTAGTGAGCCAGATGTGGCACTTCCAATGTTGGAAGGGACAGACAATAAATGTGTCAACAATAAATTATCTATAAATTAGAGTCTCGGGTGCTGTGAAGAAAATAGGGCAGGTCAGTGGTTGGACAGGGACAGGAGACAGGGCGGGCAGGGAGGCACGCTGATCCAGGTCGTGTGAAGGCTGTGCAGCAGACGTGAGGTCTGCCTGAGGAACACTAGGACACCAGTGGGGCTGGCGCACAGGGAATGGAGCAAAGAGTGAAGCCATGAAGTTTCTGTGGCGCTTTTATATCAACTAGACACTGGCTGAGGATTTATTTCTTGTTGAATGCATGGATTCCCACATTAATTTCATAACTGAATATTCAAACCCTGAATAGGACCACTATTTTACTACCATGTTTTATAGTTTACAAATGAGACTGAATTAGAAACCTGGGGAAGGAGATGGATAGAGCAAGAAGAGAATGGTTTGGCGTCAGAAAGCCTGATTCAGAGTCCAGGCTCCACATTTTGTTATCTGTGGGCCTTGGGCAGGTTACCTACCTGCCTGTAGCTTCGGTTTCCTTGCTTGAAAAGGGAAATACTGACACAGCCCCCTCTCCTCTGGCATGTGTGAAAGCCCTCTCTAGCTGTCCTGTGCCCTATCTGGCAGCTGCCCCAATAAGTCTCTCAGTCTGTACATGGCAGCTGAGAAACAGAAAATAAAGGTGGATAAACAAGATATTTAATAATACATTAAGAATGACAGTAAACAAAACATAGCTATTACTTGGGGCTAAGCATGCACGAAGTGAGGCACCATTTGCCCTGTTCAGTCTTCCCGACAACTCCCTGAGACTGGTTCTGTTACCCTCAATGTACAAACAAGGAGCGAGCAGCTTCGAGAGGTTATTTGTCCAGGGTCACAGAGACCCTGAGGAAACTTTAACCTTCAAAGTGAAGTGTTTATTCAAAGGTAAATCCTCTGAGTACCGTCTCTCATTGCTGATTTTATTTTTATTTATTTATCTATTTATTTAATCTTTTATTTACTTTTGAGAGAGAGAGGAGGCACACAGAACCCAAAGCAGGCTCCATGCTCTCAGCACAGAGCCGGACGCGGGGCTTGAACCCACAAACCATGAGATCATGACCTGAGCCGAAGTTGGACGCTCAATCAACTGAGCCACCCAGGCGCCCCTATTTTATTTATTTTCTTAAAGTTTATTTATTTTTGAGAGAGAGAGTGAGTGGGGGAGGGGCAGAGAGAGAGGGAGACACAGAATCTGAAGCAGGCTCCAGGCTCTGAGCTGTCGGCACAGAGCCTGGCGCGAGGCTCAAACTCATGAACCACGAGATCATGACCTGAGTCGAAGTTGGACGCTTAACTGACTGAGCCACCCAGGTGCCCCTCACCGCTTATTTTATTTTAGACAAAATTAGAATCAATTTGTCGATGTTTTCCCAGCCCACAGATTTCAGTAACCTGTAAATTAAACAAGGGTGAGCAGGCTTTGCTCACCCTAGCAAAGGTGGTGGGCACCCTAGCAGCAACACGATAGAAACGCTTTTATAAAAACCAGACATTCACACAGGCACATACACACAAATGAAAGCAAAGCAACTAAAAATGAATCTGGGTGCAGTGGGGAAAGGGGTGCTCTGCCTACACAACAATCTTCCCACCTCAGAGCTTGGAGGCATATGCCACCACATTATGCTCATAAGCAATGACAACCGATCACCAAAACACAGGTCATTTGTTTACTCTCAAAAGGAAGTACGTAATGAAATTTGGAAATTTCTATCCAACATGCTTAAAATTAGTGGTTTATATATACAATGGAATACTACATGGCAATGAAGTGAAATAAGTCAGGCAGAGAACGACAGATACCATATGTTTGCACACATAGGTGGATTTTGAGAGACTTAGAAGACCATGGAGGAGGGGAAGACAGGGAAAAAAATCACAGAGAGGGAGGGAGGCAAGCCATAAAAGACTCTTAAATTCTGAGAACAAACTGAGGGTTGATGGGGAGGGGTGGGGGGGAGTGGTGATGGGTATGGGGGAGGGCACTTGTTGGGATGCACACTGGGTGGTTGTATGGAAACCAAATGACAATAAACTATATTAAAAAAAAAAAAAACAAGAAAAAACTTACAGAGAATAGCTTATTCCCCAAAGACACTGGATTAAATAAGACATCACTGTATTATAAAAATATGGCAGACAATATGATTTTACTTCTATAAAGTTCCCAACAGGCAACACCAAATTATAGCCTTGAAGGCTGCATCCTTAGGTCAGAAGGAAAAGAAACACAAGGATGTGCTCATTATTTAAAAGTCAGGAGAGTTGTTTACCTTTAGGAGGGAAGGGCAGGGCTTGTGATTAGGAAGGAGCCTGGGGGATTTCTAGGGGCCAGCAATGTCCTATTTCTTGACCTGAGTGATGGTGACACGAGTGTCCAATTCACAGTAATTCATTAGGCTGTATTTGTGTGACTGAAAACACACTTTTCTACATTGTGTTATATTTCACAATAAATGTTAAAATAATTGAACTTAAAAGATAAACCTACATGACTAATAAAGTATACAGTACATCTTGCTCAGGTGTGTTTCACAGATTTCCTATCATTTTATCCTCCGGGCAGCCCCTGTGAGGTAGAGAGGGCAGGCATCCCCCTCCTCATTTTAAGACTGGGACCCTGGAGTTCTAGGAGTTCCCTGCCTTGTCTTCAGCCTTGTAGTCAGTGGGCGAGCTAGGACTCCCACCCTTCTCTGGTATCTTTGAGTGGCCAGCTCTCCTAGCCCCCACCTCATCTTTCAGACGTATTTTCGGCATAGAATAAACTGCGGAGCAGGGGCACCTGGGTGGCTCAGCCAGTTAAGCATCTGACTCTTGATTTCAGCTCAGGTCATGATCTTAGGGTGGTGAGATCAATCCCTATGTCAGGTTCCATGCTCAGTATGGAATGTGCTTAAGATTCTCTCTCCCTCTTCCTCTGCCTCCCCCCACCCTGACTCATGTCTGGCTTGCTCTCTCTTTCTTTCTCTTTAAAAAAAAAAAAGAGGGACTCCTGGGTGGCTCAGTCAGTTAAGCATCTGACTCTTGATTTAGGCTCAGACTGTGATCTCACGGTTCCTGAGACTGAGTCCCGCATCGGGCTCCATGCTGTCAGTGTGGAGCCTGCTTGGGATTCTCTCTCTCTCTCTCTCTCTCTCTGCCCCTCCCCCGCTCATGTTTTCTCTCTCTCTCTCTCTCTCTCTCAGAATAAATAAACTTAAAAAGGAAAGAATGTATTGCAGAGCAATTGTGAAATCTGAGGGGCTTGTCTCAGAAATCAGAACCTCACCTGTCACTATGTTCCACCGCAATCTTGTGCTTGCTCTCGGAATCAGCCTTGGCCTCCCTGACCGTGTTAAACCAGGACCTGAATATCTTCTTCTGAAGAAAATGTACAGACAGTTTTCGTACGTCTTCCTCCAGATCAGTCACGTACTAGGGATGAGGACAGGAATAGGAATGAGACAAATGATATCATAAAGAATTAGAACAAATAAATAGTACAAAAGAGAATTGAAACAAAACAAAGGAAGAAAGGACACTGGAGGCATAAGGAGAAAAAGACAAGGTGGCAGCCAAGGTAATATCCTCTGCAATGTATTCATAATGGAACCAGAGGTGTAGAAACAATGATAAGACTGGGGGGAGGGTAGGGTTCTAGTAAAATCCTGTCCCACTTATGGGACAAGAAACAAGAAATGACTATAAAAACAAAAGCTGATGTAATGACACATTATAGTTTATAAACAGCTTATGAACACTGTGAAAACAAATGTTTTATACTAAGAATTGATTTGGCATTTTCATATTCATTCCAAAGCAAGGAACTGAACTGACTATTGTATATTGTTCTTGAAAAAACAATGATTATGGACATTTGGATTGCATCTAATTTTCTTACGTGGGACTGAGCAGAGGCATGTATTTAAAGCTTCCTTCACCGCAGCCTTACCTGTAGCCAGCTCCGGATAACTCTCCTAAGCAATATTCGGCAATAAAGCCGATCAGCCCAGGCTGTCTTCCTAGCCAGGCTTTCCTGACTATACTGGAACCAGGACAGCAGGCATTTCCTCTGTAGAGCCAGAGAGTGATGTTCTTCAGCCACCTGGAGAATTTTTTAAATGAGAAAAGGAAATTATTCCTTGTATGTTTAATCATTTAAGAAAGCACACATCACCTTAGCAAACGATGCTATTAAACGCATGTAGGCAGTTGTAGAGGGAAGAATCCCAAGGACATTCAGACTATGTCCTAAGAGCTTTGACTACTGACTTTTTTTTTATGGGGGTTTTAGATTCACATCCTGTATAGCCTTTCAGTGATGACTCTCTAAAGATCCCGGTGACTGGCTGGTTATTAGGGAAATGGAATGAACCTCCAAAGCCATATTTCACTTGCCCCGCGTTTTGAAGTGAGTAGCTGACGACATTCTCAGTTTGTTCTCCTGGAGCTTAGACAGCAACTCCATAATAAACCTCTCCAGTATGTACTTAACCACCGTCTAACTGAGGAAATGCCAATACTTTCAATTAGTTTTACAGTATGAGCTGTCACCAGCATTGAAATTTAGACATTGTCAATAAACCACAAAACCATTTGATAGGAAAATAACATGATGAATAATTTAATGTCTTACCAACTTAAAAGGTCAGAGCATCATTCTATCAAAACAAACATGTAACTCAGAATTTATGGGTTGTAAAAGGTAACTGTTACATTCTTTTCAGAGGCAGGAGGAAAACCCTTCTCTCTTACTCCTGTCCAGACAATTACACATTTTTCCAAGCCCTGTCCAGCTATCCAGCACTGTGAATGATCCAAGCGAATCTCCTGACAGTCCTGTTTCTTGGCCAGCATGACCATCCAGGAGGCCACTGTGGAACTTGAGACCTCTGCCTGTCCTGACTCATCCTGGCCCGGGAGCCAAAAGGCAAGGGGAGCCTCCTATTCTCCCTGATTTTCATTCTCTGGAAAAACAGAGAACCAGGAAGAAAAAGATTATCAGAAAGTCCTATGGAAATTCTGAAAATAGTTGTTGGAATGAATAGCATATAGCACATATGAGTTTAAGGGAAAAGCTAAATAACTCTTCTGAAAAAATGTTATAAACAGGCCAGGAACTCTTTAACTGGACTTTTCTTTTTTCTATCCCTTCTGGAAGCCAAGTTTGATGGGTAAAGAAGCAGCCACTTCCTTTTACTGTCCTCCAGAACTTTTCCTTTTACTTCTTTTCATTTTTTAACTTTCAACTAGTGGTTGTCGTCTACACAAACACTCTGATTCTTATACAGTTCGAAGGAATACCAGACCTGGATGGGATTCCTGGCGGACACAGGAGCCACTCTCTGGCTTTCTAAGCCAACGTGCTGTGTAACTGAGAGCAAGTCTGCTGTCCTCTCTAGCGCTCAGCTCCTTTATTACATATTGAAAGAGATGGAGAGAGAGGACTGCTAATTTTCTAAAATTCTACTATATTGTTGTGATAGACTGAATAGTGGCCCCTCAGGGACAGCCACAGCCTGATCCCTGGAAATATGTTACCTTAACATGGTAAAAGGGATTTTGCAAATGTGATTAAGTGAAGGATCTTAAGCGAGATTATCCTGGATTTTGCGGGAGAGCCCTAAATGTAATTCTAAGTATCCCTGTCAGAAAGAGGTGGGGGGTGGTCTGCCTCAGGACATATGACATGAAAGCAAGAAGAGAGAAGAGTGATCTGAGGAGAGGGCTGGGAGCAATAGAGCACAAGTGGCCACTAGAAGGTGAAAAAGGCAAGGAAACAGATACGCTCTTGGACCCACCGGAAGGAACACGCCCTAACAGTCTGACCTTTGTCCAGCAGGTCTGATTTTAAGATAATAAATATGTGCTGTTTTAAGACACTAAGATTGTGGCAATTTGTGGTACCAGCAATAGGAAGCTAATACTCTTGTTATAAGTTACAGAGGTGATTCCCAAAATGTGGTGCTCAGACCACACGAATTCTCTAGGCTACTTTTTAAAAAAGCAGATTCCCTGACACATTTACTAACCAACAACTCAGTCCTACTGAGAATACCTGGAGGTAGGACAAGGGAATATTCATTTTTAGAAGTTGTCTAGATGAACAGAAAACAGGTTTTATGAACAGAAAAGTTTCGAAGCCCTGGTTTCAGATCTGTTTTCCTATTTTTATTTTAATCGGGCTTTTCTATTTTTAAAGTCTATAATTGTCTTTTTGGACTCAAATTCCTGTTTCTATTTTTATATTCTAATAAATTAAAAGAGTTTTTAATTTGGGGGGGCGCCTCAGTGGCTTGGTTAAGCATCCGACTTCAGCTCAGGTCATGATCTCACAGTTCGTGGGTTCGAGCCCCACATGGGGTTTTGTGCTGACAACTCAGAGCTTCGAGCCTGCTTCGGATTCTGTGTCTCCCTGTCTTTCTCTCTGCCCTTCCCCTATTTGTGCTCTCTCAAAAATAATAAACTGTTTTTTAAGTTTATTTATTTATTTTAAGAGAGACAAAGACAGTGCAAGTGGGGGAGAGGCAGCAAGGGAGGGAGAGAGGACCTCAAGCAGGCTCTACACTGGCAGCGCAGAGCCTAACACGGGGCTTGAACTCATGAAACTGTGAGATCATGACCTGGGCTGAAACTAAGAGCCAGATGCTTAATCAGTTGAGCCCACCCGGGTGCCCCAATAAATAAACTTAAAAAATTTTTTAAATTTGGTTATTCACCTATAGATTCAATTTTGTTTCAAAATGTTATACCTTTTTTGGTTTTATTCAGTCAAAAATTAGGACAAAAGAGAAGAGCTGATAAGAATATAAAAGTGAATCTTTCCACTCCCTACTTTTTCTTTGTAGATTAATAATTGAAAATCCCCCCAAAATATACAAAAGTCAGATAAAACAAAACTAGAAGCGTTCAATTGGATAGCAAACTATCAGATATAAGCAACTTATCATTTGGTAGTACACTGTAAGAAGCAAATGTCAATTCAAATTTCAAATTTAATTTCCAAATTGATTCATTCAGAAGTCTAGGGAATCAGCCCTCCCATCTCATTACTAGGAAGAAGCCAAAGCAAAATAGCAGTGGTCTGGGCCACAGATGGATCCTCAGGCCTGCAGGCCTGGTCCCCACAAACTGGCTTCCTCAGCAGGTCTGGAATATTCAACGGTTCAGAGCCACTGGTAAGGCTAAGGACAGAGAAAAGACAGTGGGAAGGACATTTTGGGAAGGTAAAAAGAAAGTGTGAAAGACAGGAAGAGAACAAAGAGAATGAAGAGTGAATAGATTAGGTAAGGAGGAAAAGAACCAGCCTAAGTCATGAGCACAGAGGCAGAACCCATAGCATTACTCAATTTTGTGGGACTCTTATATTTGGTTTTCATAACCGAAAATGCTAGTTTTACTTTTCAGTATTAACCTGGCCAAATGTGTAGGTAAGAGTGGTCATAACTAGGATAGATTACTGTGCTTATTATTAAACAGCATTCTGAAAATAACACTCTCTAGTTTGAGCTTCTGATCATTTAGTTTAGAATGCCCTGCCCTATGTATTGGGTAAATTTGAAGTTTAATGTTATTTGATTTTATATATCTCTGCGTGGCAGAGTAGATTATTGTCCCTATAATAGGATTATATACCCATACTCTTTGTGTGTCATTTCATAGAGCCTCCCAATGAAGTAGGAGCCTTTTTCTCCCCATAATGACCTTGAGTTTGACTCTAGGGCTTGCTTTGGCCAATGAAATGTTAGTGAACATGATAGAAGCAGAGGTTTCATATTGGTGTACATAATTGGGTTTAGTCATTGTACCTTAGACATCTGCCAGGTAAAAGCATGGCCTGAATCACTATTGAAGCCAGAGAGAGGCTTTGGAGAGATGTGAATATAATCTACAACTGGGCCATAGACATGTGAGTAAGAAATAAGCCACTGATTATTAAGGGCTGTTTGTTATGCAACTTTATTGAAGCAGAATCCTGACTAATATACCTTATGGTAGTCATTTTCTCTTTATTAAAAACATGGCTAAAACTGAGAAAGGCCTCTATCTTATCTTGAAAGTCTTTAATAAAAAAATATACTCATTTTGGGGCAGCTGGATGGCTCAGTCACTTGAGTGTCTGACTCTTGATTTTGGCTCAGGTCATGATTCCAGTGTCATGGGCTCAAGCTCTGCCTTGGGCTGTGCTGATCATGAAGCCTAATTGGGATTCTCTCTCCCTCTTGCTCTGCCCCTCTCCCCCACTCCCTTTCTCTCTAAAACTGAAAAAAAAATCAATAAAAAAATTTCTCATTTTGTTTCCAACCTATCCAATCACAGAAATCTTCCTCCATCTTGGATGACCAAATCTCAGCTCTTATCCCAAAGAAATACATACACACAATTACAATACATACACACAATATTTTTGGCTTTTAAACACCAAACAACCTTCAATTCCTAATTGGGGGTTTATTCTATTTGAAAAGGCCATTTTGTAATTTTGGGAGGAAGTGGGAAGTGACACTATACCTGAATGTTCTGCTTGCTTTGCATTCTCAATCTCTTCCAAGGCTCCATGCCTTTTTTTCTTAGTAACACTCTTTCATAATGTTCTTTGGCTGCTGCTTCCAGCTGTTGGTTCCTCTTAATTCTCTTCTGCTTTTCTAGTTCTTTCTGGGAAAAATTAAAAAGTAAATATGCTGAGGAGGGACCAAGATGGTGACAGGAGGTTCTGGACTTCCCTCTTCCCTCAGAGGCACTCAGTGTATAGCCACAGATGGAGCATTTCTCTCTGAAAGAAGTCCAGAAACCAGCTGAGTGACTTCCATATCAGGTGAATGAGAAAACACCCACCCACCAAAGTGACATAAACCCCATCCCTGGCACAGCACCATACAACAGGAAGGGAACTCCCAACTCTGAGCTTCTCTGAGGAATGAAGGGTTTGGACTGCACATCTAGTATTTCAACTTTTAAAACAGCCACCCAAAGGAAAGGACCCCAAAACAATTAGCTCTGAAAGCCAGTGGAGCTTGTGTCCCTGAGATACACAAAACCAAGAAATGGTTCTTAATGCATGTGTGAGCACTCCCTATGGCTATCCCTGTAGGGCTCAGCCCTGAGAGAGCAGGCAAAAATGCCCGTCTCTCAGTATCTCCCTAAAAGGGGTTTGATGGCATACTTTATAAGCTAATTCCTGAGGGTCCAGTTAATTTAGCACACATTTAGGAGTTGGCTGTAGTCCTTTCTAGAGACTGAAGGTGTCTGATGGGCCCTTCCCCTGCCTTCTCCCTCTAATTCACTCCAATGATAAAACAGACCAGCAGTATCTCTCTGTATCTCTGGAAGGACCTTGGATACAATCTGGTTACCCAGTATTTATCACAACCACCTGAGGGATGGGACTCTGGTTTGCCTGGCTCTGAAAGCCAGTGGAGCTTACATTCACAAGCCCTACAGAACTGTAGCAAACAAAGAAGCAGTTTTTAAATGGGTTTAGAAGCACCCCTCTCCCCTTGTGGCTACACACCTAGGCTCAGTGCAGAGGGAGCAGGCAGAAACACAGCTCATAGTTTCTCTCAAGGGGCTTAGTTACCTACATTTCCAGCTGCTGCCTGAGGGTACAGTTTTTAATCAGCTTGTGTCTAGGTGCCGACTGAGATTTTCCCCTTTGGAACACTGACAGGTCTTGGTACATGCTCAACTACTGGGAGCTAAGAACAAAGACAGCAGATTGGATGACCACAGAGGTTTGGGCCAGGCTGACAAGGTTCATCTCCCGCATGAGACCACTCTGTTAAGACTAGGAAAGGTGGCTGCTTTATCAAATGTGCAGAAACCAAGAGAGTCAAGAAAAATAGAGAAACAGGAATATCTTTCAAACAAAGGAACAAGATGAACCTCCAGAAGGAAATCTTAATGATACCAATTGACAGTTCAAAACAGTGGTAGTGCAGATGCTCACTGAGGTTAGGAGAGCAGTGCATGAGCAAAGACAGAATTTCACTAAGAGATATGAAATATATTTTAAAAACAACCCAAACATTAATCATGCAGCTGAAGAATACAATAACTTAACTGAAAAAATTCAATAGAGGGGTTCAATAGTAGACTATATCAGGCAGAAGAAAGGATCTGCCAACCTAAAGACAGAGCAGAGAATACCATAAGGGAAATGGAACACCATCATGGGTTAAAATATTTGCATTATAGAGGTTCAAGAAGAAAGGGGCAGAAAGTTTATTGAAAGAAATACTGGCTGAAAATTTCCCTCGCAAGGGGAAAGAAACAGACATCCACATCCAGGAAGCCCAAAGACTACCAAACAAAATGAATCTAAAGAGACACACACCAAAACACATTACAATTAAATTGTCAGAAGTTAAAGACAAGGAGAGAATCTTAAAAGCATCAAGGAAAAAGCAAGTTGTTACATACAAGGGTACTCGCATAAGATGATTAGTGAGTTTTTCAGCAGAAATCTAGCATGCCGGAGAGAGTGGGATGATATATTCAAAGTGTGAAAGAAAAAAAACTGCCAAACAAGAATACTGTACCTAGCAAAGGTGTCTTTCAGATTGAAGAAGAGATAAAAGAGTTTTCTAGACAAACGAAAGCTAAAAGAGTTCATTAACAACAGACCAGCCTTAGAAGAAGTAAAGGTACTTCTTCAAGTTGAAGTAAAGGACACTAATTAGTAATATGAAAACATATGAAATTATAAAACAATAAAATTCACTGGTAAAGGTGTGTATATGTGTGTGTCTGTGTGTGTATATATGGTTTAATCCAGAATAATACTGTAATGGTGGTGGGTGAATCACTTATAACTCCAGTATAAAGGTCAAAAGACAAAAGTATTAAAATTAACTATAAAAATAATTTGTTAATGGATACACACTGTAAGAATTGTAAATTGTGACATCAACACAAACTGTGGGAGCAGGAGTATAAAAATGTAGAGGTTTGTATACAAAGTTATCAGCTTAAAACAGACTATTATAATTACAAGATGTTTTATGGCAGCCTCAGAACCACAAAGCATAAACCTACAGTAGGAACTCCACCAGGCTTTCACAGAGAGAATTGGGGGAATCCAGATAAAGTTCCTAGCATGGTTTTGTCTGGGGGAGAGGAACAGCAGCCACTGTAAAATCTGCCCAGACCATTCTCCTTTGGGAAACAAAGCCTTTATCTGCAGGTGGCCCTACTTCGGCATACTAGTGGACTGCTACTGCGGCTGGGGGGAAGGGAGCTCTGCCCACACTAGCCCCACTATCTCACCTAAGTGGAGGGGGAATCTCCTACAGGCAAGGGCTTTAAGGTTACAGACTGAGCTAGTGGATACTAAAAGAAGAAAAGAGAGGCCAGGGGAAGGCTCTACCTCTAGAGTAGGAGGGGAATCCTGTGCATTCAAAAGACTGTAACTTAGAATGTTACAGAATGCTTCCCCTCATCCCCACCTCACCAACATGTTAACAAACCTTCAGTTATAACAGTGGAGTATACCTGAGAGACCTGCAAAAGATAGTCTCTGGGTGACAGCACAAGGGGAGACTTGAAGCCAAAAGGAGACAAAAACAAAGCTGCTAGTGTAAATTGAAGTCTATAGTGCTCATGGCAACAGCAAACCTCAACAATAATAACCATGGCAACGACAAACTTCAAATGTAGCCCAACTTGTGGATAGATTAACAGAAATCTCCACACTAAGTCCTATTTATCTCAGTTTCTATTGCTCTGTACAATAAGCTTAGCTTCCTCCACCACCACCACCACCAAAGATATACCAACAGAAAAGCAACAAAAACAGTCTAAAAATACAAATAAATCTTTAGAACAAGACTCAGATATTACAGAGATGTCAGAGAGGGAATTTTAATTAACTTAGGATAATGTTAAAGGCTCTAAAGGAAAAGGTAGTCATTATTCAAGATCAGATAGTGTTAACAGAGATATGGGGACTGTAATTGTCAAATTAAAATGCTAGAGGGGCGCCTGGGTGCCTCAGTTGGTTAAGCGGCCGACTTCGGCTCAGGTCATGATCTCACGGTCTGTGAGTTCGAGCCCCGCATCGGGCTCTGTGCTGGCTCCTCAGAGCCTGGAGCCTGGTTTGGATTCTGTATCTCCCTCTCTCTCTGCCTTTCCCCTGCTCATACTCTGTCTCTATGTCTCTCAAAAAATAAATAAACGTTAAAAAAAATGCTAGAAATCAAAAACATGGTAATAGAAATGAAGACAGCCTTTATTTATTTTTAAAAAAATTTTTAACATTCATTTATTTTTGAGAGAGAGAAAGAGCACGAGCTAGGGAGAGGCAGAGAGAGAGGGAGACACAGAATCTGAGGCAGGCTCCAGGCTCTGAGCTGTCAGCACAGAGCCTGATGCGGGGCTCGAACCCATGAACTGGGAGATCATGACCTGAGCTGAAGCTGGACACCTAACTGACTAAGCCACCCAGGCGCCCCTGAAGAGAGCCTTTAAAGGGCTCATCACTAGACTTGACGTAACCAAGGAAAGAATCAGGTAACTTGAGGTTAGTAGAAATTACACAAACTGAAAGTCTTTGCAAGGAGAAAAAGAGCATCCAAGAGCTGTAGGATAGTATCAAACCATTCAAAGCAAGCATAGCTGGAAACCCAGAAGGAAAAGAAAAACAATGGGACAGGTGAAATATTTGAAGAAATAATGGGTAAATATATTCCAAAATTACTGACAGTCACAAAGCCACATATCTAAGAAGTTTAGAGACCACCAAGCAAGGGAAACAGAGCACAATGGGACATATCATATTCAAACTGCTGAAAACTAAAGACAAAAGAATCTTGAAGGCGCTGGGGGAAAAGAACCCACCTTATGTACTGGTATAGATGGAATGTTTGTGTCCTACCCCTGCATTCATCTGGCTGTATGAATGGGGCTGTATTTGGATATGGGGGTTCTAACAAAGTAATTAAGGTAAAATCAGGTCCTAAAGGTGAGATTAGTTGTCCTTATAACTCACCAGAAAGCTCACATGCTCTCTCTCCCTTTCTCACTAGGAAAGGTCATGGGAGGACACAGTGAGAAGGTGGCTGTCTACAAGCCAGGAAGAGAGCCCTCACCAGAGACCAACCATGCTGGCACCCTGATCTCAGATGTTCAGTCTACAGAACCCAAGTAGATTACACACCCAAGTAGACTAACGCATATATGGTAAAGGAACAAAGATAAGAATTACTGCAGATCTGTCAGAAACCAGGCAAGCAAGAAGACAACAGAATGACATAAGTAAAGTGTTGAAAGAAAAACTATCAACCCAGAATTCTATTACCTAGTGAAAAATACCCTTTAAAAGTGAAGGAAAAATACTTTCTCAGACAATCAAAATCTAAGGAAATTCACTACCAGGAGACCTGTAAGAATTATTAAAGGACGTTTTTCAGGTAGAAGGCAATATGATATAGGTTAAAATCTTAGATCCACATAAAGAAATAAAGAGCGTCAGAAATCAAAGAAATGAATGTAAACTATAATCTTCATCCTGTGTTTTATTTTTTTTTATTTTTTATTTTTTTTTAATTTTTTAACATTTATTTATTTTTGAGAGACATAGAGACAGAGCGTGAGCAGAGGAGGGGCAGAGAGAGAGGGAGACACAGAATCAGAATCAGGCTCCAGGCTCTGAGCTGTCAGCAAAGAGCCCGGCTCGGGGCTCAAACTCACAGACCGTGAGATCGTGACCTGAGCTGAAGTCGGACGCTTAACCGACTGAGCCACCCAGGCGCCCCATTCTGTGTTTTAATTACACTGAAATATAACTTATTCAAAGCAATGAAAGTAACAAGGTATTGGGTATTTATATAGTGTGTATAAAAGTTAAATATATGACATATATGACAATAAAGATGAGAAAGAATCATCCCCCTGAGATCTGGAACAAGGCAAGAAGGTCTTCTCTCACTACTCCTATTCAATCTTACACTGGAATTCCTAGCTAATGCAATAAGGCAAGAAAAATAAAAAGCATACACATTGGAAAGGAAGAAATAAAACTGCCTTTACTGGCAGACAATGTATAGAAAATTGCGAAGAATCTACAAAAAAAAAAAAAAACAAAAAACAAAACCCTTAGAACTAATGAGTTTAGCAAGGTTGCAGGATGCAAGGTCAACATACAAAATTGAACTGTGTTCCTATATACCAGCAATGAATAAATCGAATTTGAAATAAAAAAAAATACCATTTACAATAGCACCAAAAAAGAAATAGGTATATAAATCTAACAAAATATATATAAGCATGTGAAAAGTTATAAAATGGTCATGAAACCAAGATCTAAATAAATGGAGACATATACTATGCTCATAAAGACTCAATGTTGTTAAGATATCAGTTCTCCCAATTTTATCTACAGATTTATATAATCCTGATCCAAATCTGAGCAAGCTTCTTTGTACATATTGATAAGATTAGTATAAAACTTATGTAAAAAGGCAAAGAGCACCTGGGTGGCTCAGTTGGTTAAGTGTCCGACTCTTAAATTCGGTTCAGGTCATGATCTCATGGTTTGTGAGTTTGAGCCCTGCATCAGGCTCTGCACTGACAGGGTAGAGCCTGCTTGGGATTCTCTCTCTCCCTCTCTTTCTGTGCCTCCTCTCTCTCTCTCTCAAAATAAAGTAAAATAATATTTTTTTAAAAGGCAAAGAAACAAGAATAGCCAAATCACTCTGAAAAAGAAGAATAAACTGAAAGAATTCACACTGTCCAATTTCAAGACAGAGACAGCAGTTGGCAGGGACACGTGGGTGGCTCAGTCGGTTGAGTGTCTGACTTTGGCTTGGGTCGTGATCTTGCGGTTGGTGGGTTTGAGCTCTGAGCCTGGAGTGTGCTTCGGATTCTGTGTCTCCCTCTCTGTCTGCTCCTTCCCCGCTTGTACTCTATCTCTCTCAGAGATAAATAAACATTAAAAAAAAAAAAAAAAAAGGACAGCAGTTGGCAAAGGAATATATGTAAAAAGGAATAGAACAGAATAGAGCCCAGAAATAGACTCCCATGAATACAGTCAACTGATTTTTGACAAAGGTATAAAGGGATTTAAATGGAGACAAAGGCATTTAACTGAAGAAAAGATAGCCTTCTCAATGATACTGAAAACTGAATGTCTATGCAAAAAAATAAACTTACAATAGATGCAAGGAGGTGGGGAAAAACAGAAGCTGACCTAAGTGACTAGAAAACCAAATTTTAATTGGAAACTATAAGGTTAAAAACAAAAGGAACTGTATAAATACTGTATTCCAGTTGGTAAATTTTCTCATGGGGGTACAGGTTAACAATTCTGAAATTGCTTTACATGTATACTGGAGTTGAACAAATTAAGTAAATGGATGGTGAATTGTGGGAGCCAAATCTTACACTGTCAGAGAGGAAATTTATAGACAAGCAAGAATGGAAGGGAAAAATAAATCATCTGGTGTGGGATTAGAGCCAGGGACATTAGTATGAACTCAGGTTTAGCTTAATGTTTACTTAGATGGATAGATACAGAAACAATTACAGTGCGTACATGGTTTAGTATGCATATGTATATGACCTAGCTCTCTCTGCCAAGGTGCTAGTATTAACGACATCCCACAAGCAATGAGTACCCTCAGAGCCCAGATCTTGCATTCCAAATACCATTCAGAACCAGGGCACCCTGGAGAAATGGCTGATTCTAAGAGTGAGGCAGTGAAAATACAAGATGAACAGTATTGGAAAGTAAAATACCCCAAAACCAAAAAAGGAAGAGAGTATGTCAGAGTAACACAGGAGCCAACATTAAAGAGCTCCCAGTAGCCAGAGGGAACAATTTGAGCAACAAAATATTTTTATACCTCAAAATATAAAATATATATGAATCCACGCTGCTGTAAATGATTGAATAAATAAACAAATGAAGAAAGAATAAGTCTACCTCATAGAAGAATCCCAAATAATACTCCTCCCTTTAAGAGACAGAGCTTAATTTTCACTCCTCCCTACCTTGGGAGTGGACCGGACTTAATGAAATGCCTCTCAAGAACAGAGAACGAAAAGGGAAAAACAGTAACTTCAGAGTGGAGAAACCTGTCAAACACTGCCTTAAACAAGTCATCAAAGTTCCTATCCCCAGAGATAAGTCATCGTTATTTCATGTATCCCCTGCTATGAAATTAAGGGGGGCGCTTCACCTAGATGGCATTCTTAAAACAAAAACCATAACCCCAGAAGAATTCTAAGGAAAACATCAGACCAACACAAATTGAAGAATATTCTACAGAATACTTGGTAGGTACTTCTCAAAATTTCCGAGGCCATAAAAAACAAGACAAAATGTTATGGTTTGACTGTGTCCCCCCCATCCCCCCACCCATTCACATGCTGAAGTCCTAAGGCCCAAAGTGATAGTGTTAGAAGTGGGGCCTTTGGGAGATGCTTAGGTCATGAGAGTGGAGCCCCGATGAATGGCATGTGCTGTCATAAAAGAGACCCCACAGAGCTCCTTAGCTCTTTCCACTACATGAAGACACAAGAAGTTAGAAAAACTGGAAAAAATCAGTGAAATCTGAATAATGTCTGGTGTTAATAGTAATGTACTAATGTTGGTTTCTTAGTTTTGACAAACGTACCATGGTAATATAAGATGATAACAGAGGAGAAACCAAAACTGAGTGAGGGTATACGAAAACTCCCTGTACTACCTTCGCAACTTTTTTGTAAGCCTAAACTATTCCAAAATAAAAAGTTTAGGGGTGTCTGGGTGGCTTAGTCGGTTGAGCATCTGACTTCGGCTCAGGTCATGATCTCACGGTTTGTGAGTTCGAGCCCCGAGTCAGGCTCTGTGCTGACAGCTCAGAACCTGGAGCCTGCTTCGGATCCTGTGTTTCCCTCTCTCTCTGCCCCTCCCCTGCTCATGCTTTGTCTCTCTCTCGCTCCCAAAATAAAAATTAAAAAAAAAAGTTTATTTTTAAAAAATGATGGATATTAAGGAGGCCACTTGTTGTGATGAGCACTCGGTGTTGTATGTCAAGTGATGAGTTGACATTCTAAATTCTACACCTGAAACGAATATGTCAACGTATTAGTAGTAACCCTCTGTGTGAACTAACTGTAATTTAAATAAAAGCTTGAAAAAAGAAAAAGGAAAAAAAAATGACCTTCATGTATAATAGGTTTTGAAGAATTCTGAATGACAGGTAAAAATACTCATGATAAACTCTTAAATGCAAAAAAAGCAGATTAAAGACTATATACACCTCCCTCCTCCTCAGGTTATCAATCTATTTAGGAGAGACTGTTAGAGAAAAAGAAGTAAATATACTAAGGTATTGAGTAGTTACCTCTTAGTGCTGGGCTCACAGATTTAAAAAACAATTTGGTTTTGTATTCTCAAATGTTCCACAATGAACAGTAATAGAAGATGTATTTACTTTGTATCATCATGTTTAAATATTTTTAATTTTATATCTGCAGTATTTAAGTTATGGGAGAGAAACGAGAAGAGTAAACATCACTCAAGGACTTTACTTCCTCTTCTGGGGAAGGCGTTAGTATGTTTTCGGTTGTATGCAGGATAGTTGTATCATGTTAAGCAGAATTATGATCTTGTTGTCTTTATTTGGAGATCAGGTATGGTTTAAGAAGATGTGTATGGGTGCCAAGTTGGTAAGGGGTAGACTTGTGATGGTTAATTTTACGTGCTAACTTGAATGTGCCACAGGGTGCCTACATGAAACATGCAGGGGTGGGTCTGTGAATGTGTTCTGGGATGAGATTAGCATTTGAATCCATGGACTTTGTAGACTGCCCTCCCAAATGTGAGTGTGCATCGTCCAAGGAAGAATTTGCCTCTTTTTTCCTTCTGCCTGCCTGCTTGAGCTGGGACGCTGGTCTTGTCCTGCTCCTAAGCTGGAATTTATACCATCAATTCTCCTGGTTTCAGGCCTCAGACTCAGACTGGAATTACATCGCTGGCTTTCCTGGGTCTACGGTTTGCAGATGGCAGACTGTGGGACTTCTCGGCCTCTATAATCATGTGAGTCAACTTCTCATAATAAATCTCTTCCTTATACATATATCTTATTGCTTCTATTTCTCTTTAGAATCATGACTAATACAATTTCCAATTTGACTCTCTTCTCTATGAAAATGTCTATAATATCCCGCAAATCTTCATAGGTCTTGCCTTATATGACTCTCTTGACCTCCTTTGGTCTTTGAGGCACAAGATAGCATATGTCAGACTATAATGTCTGACAGGTTTGCAGTTTTAGGCCTTATCTTTGCAACTAGAACTTAACAATCCTGAAAGTAAGAGTTTTGTTTCTTATTTCTTCTGTGTGTAATTTCCTCCATTTGTTCATTTATTTGTTCATTCGTCTATTCACTCACTCAGCACACTTGCTTAGTTCCTACTATGTGCCTACTATACTGCTAACCAATACAACAGGGAGCAACACCCCACACAGCTCCCTTTAGTCTCAAGGAGATTTCAGTTTAGTTGGGGAAGTTGCAATCAATAAGACGATCACAAAATATATGCATAAGTATAAGCCCTGGTAATGCTTTGAAGGAAATATATTTCAGAGTCCATGAAGGGGAACTTAATCTAACCTTGGGTGGAGAAGAGGGCGTACAAGGCAAGAAAGGGTACCTGGAAGAAGTCACGTTTGAGCTACGATCTGAAGAATGAACAGGTTTTCACTAACAAAGGTAGAGAAACGGGGGAGAGGTGTGAGAAGAGTGTTCCGGGTGGAAGTTCTGGGATGGAGAAGGGGTACGGGGCCGCGGTAATGCACACAATAGGCTGGAAGAGATAGGCGGTTGACCAAACATTTGCTACAAACCATTTTCTGCAGTCTCTTCTCTTCTCGTTTTTTCTTAAGCTGAGCTTCCTTTTCTTCTGCTTCCCTCTTCTGACGGTCCTCCTCTTGGGCCTTTAACTGGGCCTGAATCAAGATTAGAGTCAGTAAAAAATGAGAACACTATATTTGTATGGAAATAAGATTGTTCATATCGAAGAAAGTCAAGTATCTACCAAAGTGCCTGCTCTGTCCCTGGAAGAAGCCTATACTTCGTGACAAAAGTAGAAAATCCAACCAACAGGTGGTCAGTTGTGTAACTTAAAAGTATCTCCAAAATAATCCTCTTCTACTTGGGAAGGTGATATTAAGCAAGAAAAGAACATTACTTTTTCATAAAAAAATGATTACTTTTTGGTTATTTTCACCTGTGAAACACTAAGTCCAAACTCTATACAGTGTAGGAAAAATTTCTATCATTTCACACACACCCCCCCTCCCCTCAACTGATGGAACTGTTTATTTTTTCTTACTAGGTACAAAATTACTTTTGACAGTCTAGGTCACAACTGTACGGCAGGAACTCACCTTTGCAGCTTACCAGATCAGACATCTAAATCTAAATGTGCAGATCTTCCCAATTGCTGGCTGTCATCAACTTTTAAAACATTTCCTTCCTGCTACACGAATGGTATTGCTGTTTTTTACCTTTCTTTTCCTAAAATCTTCACAGAGTTCAGGCCAGTGGGTAAAAACCATTTCTAAAGTCGATCTAGCTCTATTGTCTCAAAACACTTAAACAAGCTAGGCTTCATTTTTTTTTTTTTTTTTTTTTAATAAAGACCTACACAAATCCTTTTTCTTGCCTGGGGTTTCATTCTTGATTTACCAATTTCTCCTCTTCTTGTTTTTTCTTCCTCTCTGCCAAGATCCGCCTACGTTCAGCTCGCTGAATTGCTCTCTCTTCCATGGCTAGAAAATAGTAACAGAGCTCCAATATCAAAAATATAAGGAACACTGCAAAAGAAATGTCTCCACATTTTATAGCAAAATTTAGTGTTATCGTTAGGGTTTTCTTGCAAGTTGAGTGTTTATAATCTCGGAAACATTTATATATTTGTTTATAAATATATAAATAAAAAATTCATATAAAATACAAGCATACTTGCTATTTATAAATACATGTGTATGTATATATGTTACTTACATGCCCCCTACAAGTTAAAGACCTAAAATTCTATCCTCAGCAATGATGAACAGTTTGCAAATTATGTTTTTGTTTACTTTTCTGTTAGAATAAACGTTTACTGATTTAAATAAGATAATGTGACTTGATGATACTTTTCTTACTGAAACCCAGAAACCAGAATTTTTCTTTTTTTTTTTAAGTAGGCTTCATACCCAGCATGGAGCCCAGTGTGGGGCTTGAACTCATGACCCTGAGATCAAGACCTGAGCTGAGATAAGAGCTGGACGCTTAACCGACTGAGCCACCCAGGTGCCCCCATAAACGAGAATTCTAATTTGATAATTTCTTTAATGAATGCAGAAAAATTTAAATACATCTGACACGGACTTTGACAGTATCATCAGTCCTCAAATCCCACTGCGCCTGCTAGTTTTTCCTAAGTCATTATGTCTGTATGTGGAACAACAACAACAAACAAAGTTTAGGGTCATGATGAATATATTAAAATCTAGTTTTAAGGCCCAGATAGATATCCAGATGGGCAGGAAATGGAATCATACTAGGCATTTGGAGAACTGGCATCTGAGTGAATTCAAGTGTCAGACTCCTGTTCTTGACAGTCTATTAAATATCGATCCAAAAGAAGCAAATGTGCAAGATGGTCTGATAATATGACTCTGTTATCGGTTGGGGCTTTTACAGGAAGATGGGCATGGGTGGGAGGAGTATCAAGTTCTGCCCGCCTAAGTCAGCCAATAGTTACTTTTGGTTCCTCGTGCCATGTTAGAAAGGAAAAATTTAAGTCCAACTTTCAAGAATTAATAAACAAAAAACTCACCAGGCTATTTCTTACAGATATTAAGTGTTTGCTTTGCTGGAAAAAGAATAGTTGGGGAGCTGCAGATGGCGGCAGTGAGGCTCTTTAAGGAGGCAGAAATAGATGAGAGGATTAAAGCGAGAGCCCAGAGGAGCTCTGGTAAAAAGTGCTTTCCCCATGTTTTCTAGAGGGAATTATTAAAGACTACTTGAGAAGGAGCCTGCAGTTCTAAAATATGATAACTCCTTGATCCAAACAATAATCTTTTAAAAAGCACAGTGAACTAGGCATTTCCTGACTGTCCTCGGTGGTAGCCAAAGAGACTGCTGTCCTGGCAGAGGGTCAATGCAAAGACTGCTACTTTCTTCATGAAAAGGAAGGACTTCAGGCACGGTGTGCCTTCAGATGACATCACTTCTTGTTAGGGCAGCTATCTTGCCAGAGGTGAAAAATCAGATTTACAACAGTATAACTGAACTGCCAATGTGCCTGGCTCTATATACAAGCATATACAGTGCATGACTAAGTATTCAGTAAAAACAATTAGCAGATTAACTGGGTGGAGAATGCTTTTCTTTTCATAGCATTATTGGGTTTAAATAATGATTTCCACATGTATCAAAGTGTTATTAATGCCTGGTTTATAGATTTCATTAGTTAAAGCCTATCACCAAGGTACAACTCATTATAAGATGATGTAATAACTTCATGTGGATTACTGTAAGTGGATCAATATTTTAAGGTTAATAAAGGATAATGTCAGGTGATCTTTTCAGTGTTTGTTGTTAGCAGCTACTCAGAGTTTTCTCATTGGTGTAACTGTCCCATTTTTTCCCCACAATGCAAATCTCGTATTACAGAAAGATGATACACCTTTCAGTTTTTGTTTTTGTTCTTTTTGTATTGGTTGGGAAGGCCATAAACTTTGGCAGAAGGGGCAGGAAAAAAGTCGTGGAACTCTCTGGTGCACTGGTCTCCTCACATGTCTAGCCATTTTTGACCAGGTTCTGCCAAGTCTCAAAACCCAAGAGTTGCCAGGATTCAGTACCAGTATATTCTATTTCAGGAAGGAAGATAAGATAACCACCCCCACAAGACCACCCCCAAGACCACCCTGCCTTTTAGTATGGGGTGGGGTGCCATCGGCTGCCTTGGGTTCCTTCTGGCTCCAGAGAGAGAATTTTGGGAGTCACTTCTGCTACCGTCAGTTCCAGGGGAAGCAACAGGCGAGCTGGGGGGTTAAAAAAAAAAAAAAAAAAAAAAGGAAAGAATTCAGACCAATAACCAGCTTTGTTTAAAACTCTCGAGCCTGAGGAATTCAAAGCATTTCACAAATTTTCATCAATCTTTACTCTCTAAGATAACTACGTACCGTACCCACTCGATAAATTGGTGTAATTTAGGCATGGAAAGGTTGAGGCATGGAAAGGTTGAGTGACTGGCCTCAGTCTGCAATGTGAGTCAGGTGCTCCGACTCCCATCCCAGGCTTCAAATCAATAGGTATCTATCACCTACTTCTTACCCTACTATTTATCACATGTATTGAGTATGTCTCAAGCATGTCTGAAACCACCGTATGTGGCTTTTGAGAAATCTGGGCTCTTATTTCAGGCTCAAAGACGTTTACTTTTATCCAAAACAACTACGCATTTAAGCTGGGTATTCAGCCAGTCCAGGGGATGCTCCGTTTGCACCTGATATTGTCCAACCTGGCTTCTCAGGACTACACATAATCAGAAACCCAGAAATGAAGTTAGAGCAAGCAAGGAAGCATTGTTCTCTTTTACTGGTAAAGCAACAGGGCTCCTCAGACAAAGATAGCCACAACATAAATGCTAACTGCATAACTCACAGGTAGCCAGTGGCCTCAAATATCTATTAGTACTTGTCATGTACCAATCACAATGTACAGGGGCTTCTTTGTTTTGGGAGTACACAATAAAAGAAAGGGAGAGATCATGGAATCTGGAAGCTGGGCAAAGAAGTTCAGAGGCCTCTCAAACGGCAGGTGAAAAAACCCATATCATGAGTCCAAAGGCTGTTTTGATATAATGGACATACTTTGGAAGCACCTGGCAGGTTCTTTTAGGTTCTTTTCCTCTGGGGTTTCTCAGCCGGCAGCTCTGTGCATCTGTGGCCGCTGCAGCCCTCTCTGCTGCCCACCGAGCCTCTGCTAACCGCTGGCTTTCCTTCAGCTCCAGAATTGTTTTCTGCTGTTCCTGAAGTTTCTTCTTTTGCTTTTTAATTAACTGTTGCTGGAAGACATGGTGGTTGTGGAAATGACCCATGCACATGGATTCTGCTTTCTGGCTGGTGGTTCTGATGTTTTTGTTGCTGCCAGGCTGTTGGGACGGCTCAACATCCTGGGTCTCGTGCTGCTTATTGTCAGATGTATTCAAAGGGACATGCTGGAAGGAAAACTGCAAGCTGCTCTTTGTTGACCTTCCTAGGTGGGGGCTGGGCATGCAATCACTGCTCCCAGAGGGAGGCTTTTCCCACAAAGGCGGCCCACCAGTCACCTGAGAGAGAAGGAGCATGTTACAGTTTAGCTATTTAAAGGACTATGTTGAAGAGATCCCACCTCATCTAGTCAGCCTCGTTTGGTTCAATGGCACAACTGCCCTGTGCTCTTGGCCTGGCTACCTCAGAGGCTACCAGCCTTAGCCCTGTGAGCTATTCTCAGAATGTGCACTGCTGCTCACCACGGAAACTAGGTGGGCGAGTGGCTACAGCTGTATAAACCATTGCCACAGGCCAGGACACTTACCATATGAAAACTGTGCTCTTAGAAATTTCTAACTTGGATAGTTCATTTGTCAATTAGGCAGGATTATTCCAGATATATATGACAGGAACTTTAATCTGCATGAATAACTCTGAATTAATGTGGCAAAGGACATATTCTCCCTCAAGAATGTTTGAAAACTGGGGCGCCTGGGTGGCTCAGTCGGTTGAGTGTCCGACTTTGGCTCAGGTCATGATCTCACACTTTGTGGTTTCGAGCCCAGCGTCGGGCTCTGTGCTGACAGCTCAGAGCCTGGAACCTGCTTCCGATTCTGTGTCTCCCTTTCTCTGCCTCTCCCCCGTTTGTGCTCTCTCTCAAAAATAAAGAAATAAACATTAAAAAGAAAAAATTAGATAAAAAAGAATGTTTGAAAACTAACAAATGCCTTTACAAATCATTAATAACTCTGTTCTCTCAATGCCCCTCTTGCCACTAACAAACCAATCACAGGGTCTGTATGTATGTTATTTATTCACCCACTCATTCATCCATTTTCAGGATCAAAGCCTGGATTAAAATTTATAGTCTCCAGCTATTCCCAGACTATCTGTGGGAAATATTGGTAAGCCCATGAGCACTGGACAAATATCTGCATTACATAATAATATCAATAATATAATATTTTAGCATATGGGTTAATAGTTTTCAAAGCTTTATCATAGACTTCATCCAACAGACCGGGAAATCATACTTATTATTAGTTCATATAATAAGTTCTATATAGAGGGGAAGGAAACAGAATTCTTATTCAGAAAAACTAATCCTGTCCAAAATAATTCATAGTTAAAATGTCTCTTCTATAATGTCTCTTCTAGGTTCCATGGCCTGTGGTCTAACCAGTTTTTGATTCTGCCATCCGCAATGGTATAGGGAGAAAAATACTATGAATCATCTTATATCTTAGAAGCTTTTAGCTCTAAGAGGGTACCATACTAAATACTTTTCATGATGATGGAAATATTTCCTATAGACTCAGTGGAAAATGTGATAGACGGAAACTCTGACATGTTAAAGACTAAAAAATAACCTTCTATTTCAGAAATGTCAGTGGATATTTATTTATGAGAACACCTGCTTAAGTAATTTAGCATCAAGCAGGGTACATATTTTAGGTCCTTTTAAACTTTGTGATAACAGTGCATTATTAACCCAGCAAGACTATAAAAGCCTCGGGTACAGGAAAAAGATTTCTTTTGGATCACAGTAACCTTTCAAGGTAAAAATAAGAGAATGAAAGAAAGCTTAATGGTACAGATTGTACTTGCTGAAACAGGAATGAACAGGCTGGTGTAATTAGCGAAAATCATCTATAAGCTAACTGATCATTTTGAAAAATTTCAAGGTATAATGTATGCATTTGCAGCACATGATTGTATAATTAGTGAGCATCTAACTAAAGATTTTATATTTTATTTGCTCATGTTATAGTCTACACTCTGGAAAAAATTAGGGTTTATCTAATAACCTACAAGTTCTATTATATCCTTTTATTTTCACTTGCTTTATTTTTTATAATATCCTTTCTTGATAAAATCTTTTTCAGAGTTCTTGATTTCAGAGATTTAAAGGCTTTTATTTCTTACATATAGTAAGAAAATTACACATAGTAATTTTTCTGTTTTATGCAAATAAAATACTTTGTTTTCTTTTCTAAATTTAAAGATAACAACAGTGTAACCTTGTAAAGTAAAAGGTTCCACACAGCTATTTCTTAAGATAGAAGACTCTCTTGAGTCTCAATGGAAGTAAAATTATCTAACTGACATAAAAGGTAGATAAATTGCCTAAGGGAAGGGACCAAAATGTTACATAAGTCCCACTAAGCATCCTCATGATAACCCTTTGCTGAGAGACTAGGCTTAAATTAAAACCAGCCTACTTACTGGCAGAAATCAGGGTAAAAAGCAAGACTGGGGCCCCTTTCGTGCCCAGTTTATTTTACGTGTCTGAGTTACGTGCTCAGGAGTGTTATGTGGAGGACTGGAGGGGTCTGGGGTGGAGGTGAGGTGGTAGAGGATCTTCCCCAAAGGGCTTTTCAAATATGACAAGTGCAATTATGAAAGAAAAAACTGCTAGGATTCACTCCAGAAAAACTTAACTCCGTATAGTACCAAACACCAAAACTTACCCAAAAGGACAAATGAGCTCTACAAATAAGAAAATATATATAATCAAGCAGAAAAATGTATAATGGATGAAGAGACAAGTCACTAAATATCTATCTATATCCATTTTCACATACACATATATGTAAATGGTCATTACAAAAAGTGTTTAACCTCACTAATAATAAAAAATGCAAATGTTGAAATAATAAGATGAAAATCTTTTACCTATCAACTTAGCAAAAATGAAAAATTTGTAACTAGACAGGAAAATAGGCATTTCTTTGGCACAACCTTTGTGGAAGGGCAATTTGGTAATAGTCTTTAAAATGGGCATTCTATTTTTAGGTATTTATCCTAAGTAAACCATTTAAGTAAAAGTGGATGTGTGCAAAGATTTCATTACAATGATGTTCACTGAAGCACTGTTTACAATGGGGCAAAGTGTAAACAACTTAAATGTCCAGTAACAGAGAAAAAGGTACACAGATTCTAGCTTAGGGTTCACGATAGACTATCTACAGCCAGGACAAAATGATGGCACCGAATGGTAGTGCTGAGCCAAGGGGTATTCTTAGGGTCACCTGTGCAACTTGGAAAAATACAGGTGCCCCAAAACCAGGAATTCTGATTTAACAGGTCTCATCTGTGGTCTACTCTCAGTTGAGAACAACTGTTGCAGAAGTAGATTTAGTGGCATAGAAAATTCTCATGTTATATTATAAAATTACGAATTATTTTTTTTAGAAAAACGGCATAGTTATGTAGTTATTACAGAGGAAAAAATGGCCTTACTTTCTCTGTGTTATGTATTATGAAAAACTAGATAGCTTCACTAACTGGAAGAAAATTTAAAAGTTAAATAAAATATTAAAGAGAAAACTTTGATTATGCCTGAATAGAGAAAAGACTATATGGCCATACTTCAACATGTTATTATTGGTGGTTATCTCCAGACGATGGACTTATAGGCTACTTTTCTTTTTCCTCTTTCATTTTCTCCTATCAAATTACCATAATTAACACGATTTTCTTATTAGAAAAATAAAAACTTTAAAATCCCCCACATATATGTGTGTATGTATGTATGTGTGTGTGTGTGTGCGTGTGTGTGTCACAAGCTCATTTAGAAAGTAAATGTATGATGATCAAGTAAGAGGAATTCAAAAGTTATAAACAATGCTTTATCTATTTGTGAAAGAGTCTTTCACTTGTTTTAAATTCCCTCTCTATATTATGTCCCTACTGAGTCTCAACTATACCAAAGTTTATATGTGATATATAAAAAGAAGATTCAGCTCAAGAAAAGAAACACTGACTGAAAGGTCACCTTTGTGTACCGTAAATAGCTTTCATCTTTTAGATAGTCCAGGCAAGGCAATCTGACAGTGGCTCATGTATCCCAGGCTGTACAAGTACAGAGCTCAGATGCCAGTGTTTAATAAGCAGAAGATCAAGCGAAGGAAAAACACTGTACCTCTCCATTCCTTACAGGTGCACCCGCCATGGCTGCTGCCTCCTCAAGTGGACCGATGCCAGGGGACCCATTTGCACTGAGTTTCCCTAGTGATGCTGCCTTCAGCAGCTCATTCATTCTCTTCCTCGTTTCCTCCTTTGTTCGAGCCAGCTCTCTCTTTAGGATCTCTGCACGATGCCAATGCTGCCATTCTGTAAGGCGGTGTTGGAGAACTTGTTTCCGGTGATACTCAGTGGCCAGTTGTTGTTTTCTAAGCAACAAAGTTCTTCCGTTAAAAAGAAGTCGTTTATAGCTTGTTAGTTGATAACACAAATGAGACAAGTCTAGATGAGTCCCAGAATGTTCCATCTTAGCTCTGGTTTATCCTTGTATTTAAGCTAAATGGAATCGCTTTATCAAATTCACAAAGGTCTGCTGGTAGAGGGCATTAGCACCTTAAGACATTACCTCAGAAGAAGGAATTCTATCATGTCACAAAGACATATTACATTTTTAAAATTACCATAAAATAGTAAAAAGGAGCAAAAGGAATAGGTGTATAAAGAACTTTATTTTTTTAAGGTTTTATTTTGAGAGAGACAGAGCTATCATACGTGCAAGCGAGTGGCAGAGGGGCAGAGAGAGAGAGGGAGATAGAGGATCCCAAGTAGGCTCTGTGCTGTGAGCATGAGCCCAACTCAGTGCTTGAACTCATGAACCATTAGGCCATGACCTCGACTGAAATCAAGAGTTGGATGCTTAACTGACTGAGCCACCCAGGAGCCCCTAAATAACTACTTTTAAAAAGATGAATGTATGAGGCAGATCAGCCATGCTTGCAAATAAAGACAGGTTTGGGAGAAAGGGAATGGAAGACGATTTAACAAGTGAACTGTCAATAACAAATTAAGTATAAGACTTACAAAAGTCACTGGGAAACCAAGAGGGTGGATCTTGTGAAAGAACTTGATCAGACACAGGATCTCTAAAGAGGAGGATTCATTTACCAAATCCTTAAACTGAATGAATGAAAACACTGCCTTGCTAAACTCTAGAAAAGTGTGAAAGACGTGTCAGAGATAAGGCACTTGCCCTCATGGAACTCATTCAGAGTCTAGTCATGAGTCTGGGTCATTCTCTTTCTAAGAAAGACCTTTTGATTCCCAGATACTTCATGACATTAGGAGACATCACTGAGTGGACTTGGGAAATGCCTGCTACATTCCGTTCCCCACGGGGATCTCCATTAAGAGACATTTCCGTGGCGGCCATTTGAGAATTCAAGCATGGAGGTCTCTGAGTGCTCTCTATAAGGGGATGATTATTGTCCCTGAATAAGTAAGCTATCAAATTTGGAACTTATTATATTGCATTAGGGGTCAGTTTTGAGGTTTAAAATCTATTGTTTAGACACCTACTTGGTTTTATCCTGTAAAAGTGACTTGAATATGTTCTCTATAATACTATTTGCATACCCGGTTCTGTTGAATATCCATAATGCTTAACTCTCCTCATAGACTCTTTGGGGTTACATAAAAAAAATCATAAAGTTCTTAAGTCAACTTGAGTCTCTTGAGTCAGAAGAACATTTCTAGTGTTCATAAATGTTTAAGTGACTTTTAAATCTTTTTTGACTGGCACCTACAGTAAGAAAAATGTTGCGCTGTGCCTCGATACACAAGTTGATAGGTGTATGTGTATGTTTGAAACAAAAATATATATGTTTGAAACAAAAGATTCACCAAACAATAACTACCCTTACTATCAGAGGTGCATTCTGACATTTCTGATTCATTCCATTTCTTTAAAAAACAGCTCATCTTAAGTCTGATTTCAGGTCCCATTAATGGGTTAAAACCCTTAGTTTGAAAAAGACCGTTCTAGAGTCATAGAATTTAACCTATGTCAGAGGAATTGGATGAAACAACCAATTAGTGAGAGTAGAGTCCACTGAAATAATGAAATTCAGGATAAACACTAACAACAACTCTGCCAAACTACTCTGCCAACTCTACTGTATTAATGGTAGGTACTCAATATTTGATTAACAGACTGATGTTTTTATAATAAAAGTACAATATAGGTGTTAATATAAGGATTTACACATGGAATTTAATTTGATGGAAATAAATTCTCTAATACGGGACTGAATAACCTTGAAATAAAAATTTTAGCAACGCAGGTAAGAAAAAATCTCCAAAAATACCAATGTTTAAATAGTGAAAGAAATAGAAAGCCCGTAGCACTTTTCTTAAGTAAGTGAAAATCATAAATTTCCACTGGATAGAAGATGTATGTTGTTCTGTCTGATAAATGTGAAATTCAATTTACATCAATCTGCTCAGGAAGGGGGGAGTGTGAAATTTACCTGCTGTGTTAATTTTGTGTTTTTATAGCATAAACAGCCAAAAACTCTCTAAGATTTTAACTGTCATGGAAGAGGTTATTTGGACACTATAAAAAGGCAAAGAGAAAAATATATTTCTGCAAGTATAACAAAAAGACTAAACAGTAAGAAAGTGGGTAAAAATTACATGTGCTTGGAGGCCACTCTATAATGACTATTTACGGGATTTCAAAGTGTGTTTAAAATATCTACATTTGAGGGTTGTGATGGAAGAGTAGACAGGCAGAAGGTAGGGGTCCAGAGACAAGGCTGGTTTTACTCCTGTTCCCTGCAGTTCACTTCAGCAGAGTGACAATATTCCAAATAAGCTAATTTCTATACTTTTTGAAAGATTAACACTAAAAACATAAATATTTCTGAAAGTGAAAAATCACTTCTGTGTCTTAAAACCTCAATCCAACGCAATACTTCGGTATGCTAACCATAAGAAATGGTTTTAGACACAGTTCCCAAGCAATCATAAAATAAAGGACAGAGTTCCCTTTGGAAAACATCTTGTCCCAAAATGCTTCCAAGCTGAACTCTGGGAATTTCTGGCACGAGTATATAAATTGATCATCACACTTACATAACTGCATGCACAGAAAGGCTGTCCTTAAAGACCAAATAAAATGGAAAAACTCCATTTTCCTTCCAGTGTAGGGAAAAATCCAGTTCTTCCCCACTATTTGTCACCTGTGTGTCTTTACCTTTGCAGAGAATACCTCACTTCTGGCACTCTGGTCACCAAACGTGTGGAGGTTTTTCCCCATACCGACAAGCAATTCTTGGGCACCCAGCAGGGTATCCAAGAACTCAACTCAATTCTGACACCATCCACCTGAAGACAGTGTCAGATCCCACAGGTTAAGGGCTCAATCCTATAATACTCTCCCCCCACTCCTCCTACCACCTTCAGGTGCCAGTCACAAGACCAGGTTATCTATCCCCTGTGTTTCTGATCAGTTGGCTAGAGACTGTAGGTTCCAACCACCCACTCCTTGGGTTTGATTAATTTGCTAGAGTAGCTCACAGAACTTGGGGAAACATTTATGTTTACCAGATGAAGAATACCAATGAAGAGCCAGATGAAGAGATACACAGGGTGAGGTCTGGGAAGGTCCTGAGTACAAGAGCTTCTGTCCCCATGTATTTGGGGTGTCAATGTGGATGTGCTCACCTGCCTCGAAGTTCCCTGAACCCTGTATTTTGGAGATTTTATGGAAGCTTCATGGCGCTATGAATGATATTAAATCCACTTCAGCCTTTCTTTTTCAAGAGAATGGGGGGGCAATATAGAAGACAAAAGTGTGGAGAATAATGAAGCAGAAAAAAAGAGGGAAACTAAGGCAAAAGAGCATATTACAAGAATTAGAGAACTCAGTGACTTATTAAAAAGGAGTAACATCTGAATCATAGGAATCCCAGAAGATGAAGAGAAAGAAAAAGGGGTAGAAGGCTTTTATGTGAGCAAATTATAGTGGAAAAGTTTCCTAATTTGTGGAAAGACACGGACATCAAAATCCAAGAAACAGAGAATTCCCATTAGATTCAACAAAACCTGACCATCAACAAGGCATATCATAGTCAAAATCACAAATACACAGATGAGGAAAGAATTATGAAAGCAGCAAGGGAAAAAAAGTCCTTAACCTACAAAGGAAGACAGACAGACCAGGTTCTCAGCAGACCTATCCACAGAAACTTAACAGGCCAGAAAGGAATGGCAGGATATATTTGATGTGCTGAATCAGAAAACTATGCAGCCAAGAATTCTTTATCTGGCAAGGCTGTCATTCAAAACAGAAGGAAAGATAAAGCGTTTCCCAGACAACAAAAACTAAAGGAGTTCATGACCACTAAACCAGCCCTGTAAGAAATTTTAAGGGGGACTCTCTGAGGGGAGAAAAAAATGACACAAAACAAAAAAAGACCAAAAGCAACAAAGACTAGAAAGGACCAGAGAACACCACCAGAAGCTCCAACTCTCAGGCAACACAATGGCAATAAATTCACATCTTTCAGTACTCACTCTAAATATTAATGGACTAAACGCTTCAATCGAAAGACATAGGGTATCAGAATGAATAAAAAAAATAAGATCCATCTATATGCTATTTACAAGAAAACCATTTTAGACCTAAAGACACCTTCAGATTGAAAGTAAGGGGATGGAGAACCATCTATCATGCTAATGGTAGCAAGAAAGCTGGAGTAGCTACACTTATATCAGAAAATCTAGATTTTAAAATAAAGACTGTAACAAGAGATGAGGAAGGGCATTATATCATAAGTAAGGGGTCTATCCACCAAGAAGAGCTAACAATTATAAACATTTGTGTGCCCAACATGGAACACCCAAATAGATAAATCGATTAATCACAAACATAAAGAGACTTATTGATAATAATACCATAATAGTAGGGAACTTCAACACCCCACTTGCAGCAATGGACATATCATCTAAGCAGAAAATCAACAAAGAAACAATAGCTTTGAATGACACACTGGATTGGATTGACTTAACAGGTATTCAGAACATTTCATCCTAAAGCAGTGAATACACATTCTTCTTCAGTGCACATGAAACATTCTCTAGAATAGATCACATACTGGGACACAAATCAGCCCTCAAAAAGTACAAAAAGATCGAGATCATAACGTGCATGTTTTCAGACCATAACACTATGAAACTCAAAATCAACCATAAGAAAAAATGTGGAAAGATAACAAATACTTGGAGACTAAAGACCATCCTACTAAAGAATGAATGGGCTAACCAACACAGTCTCTTCAGCAAACTGAAGGTGGGGAAACTGGACAGCCACATGTAGAAGAATGTAGAAAAATGAATCTGGACCACTTTCTTACACCACACACAAAAATAAAGTCAAAGTGGATGAAAGACCTAAACGTAAGACAGGAAGCCATCAAAATCCTAGAGGAGAAACTAGGCAAAAACCTCTTTGACCTTGGCCAGAGCAACTTCTTACTCAACATGTCTCCGGAGGCAAGGGAAACAAATGCAAAAATAAACTATTGGGACCACATCACTTCTGCATGACAAAGGAAACAATCAGCAAAACTAAAAGGCAACCAATGGAAAGGAAGAGATATTTGTGGTATCTTCTAATATCAGATAAAAGGATTAGTATCTATACTCTATAAAGAACTTATCAAATTCAGCACCCAAAAAACAAATAATCCAGTGAAGAAATGGGCAAAAGACATGAATAGACCCTTTTCCAAAGAAAGATATCCAGATGGCTAAAAGACACATTAAAAGATGCTCAACATCACTCATCATGGCGGAAACACAAATCACAACCACAATGAGATACCACCTCACATCTGTCAGAATGGGTAACATTAACAACTCAGGTAACATCAAATGTTGGCAAGGATGAGGAGAAAGAGGAACTCTTTTGCACTGTTGGTGGGAATGCAAACTGGTGCAGCCACTCTGGAGAACAGTATGGAGGTTCCTCAAAAAATTAAAAATAGAACTACCCTACGACCCAGCAATTGCACTACTAGGTATTTATCCAAAGGATACAGGTGTGCTGTTTTGAAGAGGACATGCACCCCAATGTTTATAGCAGTTCTATTGACAATAGCCAAATTATGGAAAGAGCCCAATGTCCATCGACTGATGAATGGATGAAGATGTGGTACATATATACAACAGAATATCACTCAGCAATAAAAAAGAATGAAATCGTGCCATTTGCAGCAATGTGGCTGGAACTAGAGGGTATCATGCTAAGTGAAATTAGAGAAAGACACATATTATATGACTTCACTCATATGTGGAATTTAAGATACAAAACAGATGCACATAAGAGAAGGGAAGCAAAAACAATATAAAAACAGGGATGAGGACAAAACACAAGAGACTCTTAAATACAGAGAACAAACTGAGGGTTGCTGGAGGGGGTTTTGGGTGGGGGGATGGGCTAAATGGGTGAGGGGCATTACGGAGGACACTTGTTGGGATGAGCACTGGATTTTATATGTAGGGGATGAATCACTGGATTCTACTCCTGAAATCATTGTTGCACTATATGCTAACTAACTTGGATGTAAATTTAAAAAATAAAAAAATAAATTAATAATAATAAAAAAAGAAAGTCATAAGAAGAGAAAAATAAGAAAAAACAGAGAGGGAGGCAAACCATAAGAGACTCTTAACTACAGAGAACAAACTGAGGGTTGCTGGAGGGGAGGTGAGTGAGGGGATAGGCTAAATGGGTGATGGGCATTAAGGAGGTCACTTTTTGGGATGAGCGCTGGGTATTATATATAAGTGATGAATCACTAAAGTCTACTCCTGAAGCCAATACTACACTGTATGTTAACTGACTTGAATTTAAATAAATTAATTTTAAAAAATAAATAAAATAAAATTTAAGTTAAAAAAGAATATAAACTATAAAGGTTTAAATAAGAACCATGCTGTTTAATTTTTAAAATTTTTTTTAACATTTTGATTTATTTTTTGAGAGAGAGAGAGAGCCAGAGTGTGAGCGGGGCATGGGGCAGAGGAGAGAGTGAGACACAGAATCTGACGCAGAGTCTAGGCTCTGAGCTGTCATCACAGAGCCTGACCCAGGGCTCAAACTCACAAACTGTGAGATCATGACCTGAGCTGAAGTTGATATTTAACCAACTTAGCCACCCAGGTGCGCCTGAACCATGCTGTTTAGAATCAACACCGGAATTGATACTTAGTGATCAGTGCATGTTCTAGAACCTAGAAGTCAGAAGAACACTGACTAGATAGGGGACACTAGATAAGCACCTGGAAGTTTCTAAGCCTCAGATTCCTCCTACAAATGGTGTCACCCAGGGTAAAAAAAAAAAAAAGATGCTTTACATTGCTTGTTCTACGGGATTTTTTAAAAAAAGATCTAATTAACACACACACCCCCCCCTAAACATACAGAACAAATTCTTGTGGAAGATAACACTGTCTCAGGACAAAACTACTAGATATCTAAAAAGTGTCTTGAATTTTTTAAAAGGATATGAGAAACAATAAATAAATAAGCACATACTTGTGAAGAGTGCTGAAATCTGATGCATGAAAACAGCAGGTGCGAGCAGCTGCATTTGGGATGAGCAGGAGCAGGAATGAATGAGCTAATGCATTCAATAATGCACCTGGTAGCCCCCCCCCCACCCCGGGAAAAAGCAGCAGCTAACACAATTCTGTCTGAAAGAGCTTTAAAGTGACCCCGGCGTGCAAGTCTGGGTGCCCTGACTCTCTGACAGACCTGTGAGGAGCTAGAGCAGCTTCGGAAGCCATGTAATTTCTGGCCTCTTGCCTTCATACCCAGGGAGCATGGAGGGAAGGTACTGAACATGATTCATGGAGGGGCTCTGTAAGTGACTGCCCAAAAGAATGCTCAAAGGAGGAGTCGGAAAATGGGATACCTGACAGTTTATTTTCAACTTGGCCTCCCCGCTTCTAGGCTAGCGTGTGGGCTCACCCCAGCCTGCTTCCCCACAAGCTGCCTATGTGCTGGTTTACCAGTTTTTCCCCAAACTGAAAAACGTCGTCTTCTACTTGGCCACATTCTGTCTCTCTCAGAAGATGGGGCCCATGAATTCCTATTTTTAAAAAGCTCCTCGGGGGATTATAATGCACGATAGCCAAGTCCACGTCACTCTTGGGTATTTATCTTATGGTGCCTTCTGTTGCAATTATTTTTAGTAGTTGGGTACCATGTTTAACTTCACTTAAATGGAAAACTCCTAGAAGGCAAGTGTTTAACACTTTTTTCAAGCCCCCCTCCCTGTATTTAGGAGAGAGCCTAGTCCCCAGTAAATGTCGATAAAGCTGGTTGGCTGAAAGAATAAATTCTATCAAACACACCGAAAGAACGAGTGAACAAACGGATGCTATGGTCTGAGGGATGTCAAAGGGCCAGTTTTCCCAGTGGCGTGCCACAGTACTCTCAGATCTCCAACCCTTACATTTTGGGCACTGTTTCCAGACCACGCCTGTTTAAGTATACGCACTTTCCTGAAAGGGATAACATCAATTGAGGATTGCAGTAAAAGAGCATGAGGGGCTTGAGGGACAAAGGGGAGAGATAGAAGCATATTTGAGGAAAGGCCCAGAGTTCTGGTACAAGAGAGGGCAGGACTGCAGGTGATGTGGAGGCTAGTGAGGGGAAGGCAGAGGTGCTTCTCAGGGAAGAATGAGAAATCAGGGGCTCAAGAAGGGCTGGCGGAAACAAAGCCTGCTTTGTCGAAAACAAACTCTGCTTCTTCCTAATTTTGTCTAGGGCTGGCCATAAATTTGAGAGAGGAAGGGAGAGAGAAGCAATGGAAGAACTGAAGCCAGCTTTTGAAAGTAAACATGCTGAGCAAAGTAAAAATACAATTCAAATTCCAATACCACCACATTGAGGGGTCTAGCTAAGCACGTGCACCAGGGCTTTCATTGTATTACCCGAGAAAGTGAATTCTCAGGTTTGGGAGTATTTGTTAATGTTGAGATTAAATTACAATGTTGTATTGAAATTTTATATCACCATTACCATAACTACTTTCAAAAGAAAAGAGACAGACAAAAATAGAGGAGAGAAAGAATGAAAGAAAACTGAAGAAAGGAAGAAGGGGAGGATGGAAGGAAGGGAGCCAGGAAAGCTAGGCCTTCCGCGGGGGAACTGGCCAGGGAGCGTAAACCCCAGGTGTCAGAAACAAATGTGGATGCAAGAGCTGGAGGATGAAGACACAGCTGACATCTGAGTAACTGGCATAGCAAACGATTTCCACGTCCAGGTGGATGGCCACAGAACCACCTGTGCTTTGCCAATCTGGTAAGAGTTTAGTTTTTATGCTTAGTAACCCATGATATTCCTTGAGCTTATTATTTAGGAAAAACAATGCTTGAGAACACTATCAAGTTAAATTGCCAAAGAGGAAGCAAACTCCTCGACTCACTTATTATTCAACAAATCTGTGTTTGGTGTCTACTGAGACACTAGGAGAAGCTCTGATGAACACAGAAAAGAACCCAGTTCTCCAGACACCCCCAATCCCATGGATATTTCTTGGTTTCTGCTTGCAGTAGGTAACCTAGAGCTTTTATCCACCTTTAATATCCCATTCTTCTTTCTAGAATGAAGAAAAACACGCAGAGACCCAGGGATTTGTAGGAAAGCAGCACAAAGGATGGTTTATATCGAATAGCTGCTTTCTACTCCTATGTTTCCGGCATGTCTTGTCATTTGTTAATTACTGCCTTATTTTTCATTTGTAGCAGTCTAAGGTAAATTGCCACATAACTGAAAAATACAGCTGTCTTAGGGAACCACCAACTAGATGTTCTTTAACATTCGATACAGAAGTAGTGTGGTACAGGAAAGAGCATCTGAATCAGAGGCAAAGAGACCAGACTCTACTCCTGGACTAGCTACTCTTACCCTTTGGACCTTGAGAGAGTCGTTTACTCTCTCCAGGCCTTACTTTTAACATATATAAAATGACAGGCAGGATCAGATGATCCTTGAGGTGGCTTTCTGCTCTAAAATTTTTTTGCTCTAAACTTCTGTAGTAAAAAAATTATTACGAGTTAAATATTTTCTAACTCTGGAACTTTAAAAAAACGTAGTACCCATTCGGAACGTTTAAAAATAGACACCTGAAAATAATTCACAGATACGAGACAAAAAGTCCTAAGATCTTTAAAAAAACTTGGCACATAATGCTATTATGAAATCCCCATTTAGTGATTTTATATTTAAACAGTTTAATTGCAATGAAATCTCAAGTTCTTCAGACTTTTCTTCTACAAGTTTCTACTGGTATGTTAGTAAATTTCACAGGCCACGTTTAACTTCAACACTCAGTTTCCACTCCCTTCACACCATCGCTCATGTCACTTCCCTTTTACAGCACCTCCAGTTTCTCTCCTTTATCCAGCACATCCTGCTAGCCGTTCCTTTTTCAGTAAGCTATCATCCCAATCCTTATCTGAATTACTAGGTCCTAAGAGCTTAGAAATGAATTATGAGAAAGAGTTTTCTAAGCTGACCTTTTTTTCACTGAAGATTCCCCCTAGCATACTGTAAAGAAAGGGAACTTGACTAGGTCATCCTTCTGCTTAAACACTATCAAGACTTTACCTTTATTTACCAAAGAATTCCTAAACTCCTCGTGTTGGCATTCAAGGCCTTTCACAAATTGATGAACTTGAGAACCACATGCTTGATGATCTCCGGCCAACCTGGATGGCTACACCAAGTGCCATTACCTCATCATTACCTGTCCCCACCTAGGAACACCCTAATATGGAACAAAGTGCGACTCACAACCCACCTTCCTGATCAAGCCCTTTCTGGCACTCTGTAGGAGCCTCCTCAGTCCGTGCGACACTTCCTTCTGCTAAGTCCTCAGCAGCAGAGGGGATGCCTTATGCAGTTCATGATGCTGCTTAGCCCCCATCCTGTTTCTAGATCTTATCTTCCCCATAAAACTGTGGGGCTGGGCTTCAGGCTCCTGTGTATCCACCCCAGGGCCTGATGCTGTCACGCAGCTGCACAACTCCAGGGGGCACCATTTCCTTCTACATAACAGTGATTTCACACAAGTGATTACACAGAAGCACATAAACTTCCCCTGCCCCCAAATAAACAAATGGTTCCTTCTATACTCATGATTTTGGTTCAAGGATGCAGAGCTGAACTTGGAAATGAATAGAAGAAAATGTATTTAATTTTAAGATGATGGAACGAAGAATGTTTATTTGAAGACATATTCTGTGTCATTCACGAGCATAAGGGGGAGCTGATATAAAGGTGTCAAAAACCTCTAAATAAGGTGTGGAACAGAAGACAGAGGGGTGGGGGAATCACCTTGGCAGATGGATGTTCCCTGTGTTCCTACTTAACATTCAGCGTGCAGACAGGTATTTCTATCAGCGAGAATTACTGGCATATAAACCAAACTCTGTCTTCTCAGTTGGTAAAATGGTCCAAGGTGCAATGCTATGACATCAGAGGGCAAGGGAAAAACATAGTACTTGTTTCCTTCAAAAAAGGAAAGCATGTACATCAATATATTTTAATGAAACTTTTGCTGATACTTGTCAGTTAAAATTTTCTTTTTTTTCTTTTTCTTTTAAGTGGGCTTCACGCCCAGTGTGAACTCACAACCCTGAGATCAACACCTGGGCTGAGAGCAACAGTCGGATGCTTAACTGACTGAGCAGGTGCCTCTCAGTTAAAATTTTCTAGTTTGGGATGTAATGTAGAAAAACAGTGATTATCGCATTTTATAATGGTTGAGATGATTCTAGTGAACATAATTTTTAGATTATTTTGGGATTCTTCAGGAGGAAAAATGTCCTGCAATACACCAGAAGGATTTTCAGGGTACAAATAACGGTACCTGTTTTCTTCTCTAAGGTAATTTTCCATGGCTTGAGTCTCCCGTGCCAACTTCTGGGATCTTGTGTAGTCTCTCCAGGCCCGCAGGACTTTCAGTTGAAACTTCCAGTCAGACAGGGTCCCAGCTTTTCCCAGCTTGATCCTATGATCAAGGATCAGCTTGTGCCAGGCAGAGAAATACCGTTTTTGACACTGCAATGGAAACATGTGGAAAATCATCACTGATGGGCTCTAGCGTTTGTAATAGCTAATACTGAGCACCATCACCTCAGATTTCCCCCTCACACCTTTTCTACCAATCTAGTGACTGTTGTCTTGATTAGAGGAGACCCAAATATAACTGCTTTACGCTAATAATGACAAGACCTATTCAAGTCATGCGGCTGAGTCTCGTGGCTTAAACTACAATACCTAATTCTCATTCTAAGGCACGAGTCCTTTGGGGAGCCAGAGTAGCAGCCACATCTAACACCCGAGTTAAGGGACTTGTTTGAAAAGCTTGAAACACCTGCTTCCAGGAGGATGGCCAACTTGCCTTGGAGTTGAAAATACCAACTGATTGGGGCGCCTGGGTGGCTCAACTGGTTAAGCATTTGACTCTTGATTTCAACTCAGGTCATGATCTCACGTTCATGGGTTCAAGCTCCACGTCAGGCTCTGTGCTGGCAGTGAGGAGCCTGTTTGGGACTCTCTCTCTCTCTCTCTGCCACGCCCCCTTCCCCCCCAATAAATAGATAAAATAAACAATAAAATAAAGTACCAACTGATTAATTTCTGTTACTGATACCTGCTGATGTCCTACACAAAGGAATATAGAAGATCCCATGAGGAAGGAATGGGGGTTTCTGGTCCCTGGAAACAAGATAGCTAAAACAGCTTCAGCTGGGCTACCACGACCATGCCAGAGCTTTGGTGAGCAGGTCTAGAGAGACTAGATGCTTGGGACCTTCCACTCTGTGAATCTGACAACAAGTAAGACAAGTTCCACTGACCCTAAAGATATCCCCAGAGAAGTACTTTACTTATGGTCTAAGGAAATCTCTGAGATCCAGTCCTTGCTTTCATCTTCTTCTTTTTTTATTTTATTTTATTTTATAATAGTTTATTTTCAAATTGGTTTACATAGAACACCCAATGTTCATCCCAACACGTGCCCTCTTTAATGTCCGTCACCCCCTCGCCCCCCTCCCTCACCTCCCTCACCCTCAGATTGTTCTTAGTCTTTGAGAGTCTCTTATGTTTTATCTCCCTCCCTCTCTGTGTGTTTTTTTCTTCTACCTTCACAGTAAACTTAATGTTCCCGTTACATCACATAACTTTCAGCTCTTGGCCTTATATCAGCCACACTGCTTAACACCTTCCTATGTTCATACTCATTTCTTGGTCCTCCTTTTCTGCCCTCTCTTTACCTACTTCCGGACTCACTTCTCCCTGGAAGTTCTCCTATCACCAACTGCTTTCTGCAAATCTAAGTGCCCCTCCACTGTGTTCTCAGAGAAACCTCTACTTCTTCTATCAAAACACTCATCACGCTGTGTTATAATTACCTGTTCACTGGTTTCTACTAGACTGTGAGCCTCTAGAAGGAAGGGAGTGGGTCCCATGAATGGAAATGGCAAATCTGTGTCAGTAGCAATAAAATACAAAGTAACCTCATAGAAAGCAACTTTGTGGGAAGTATAAGGGATGCCTAATACTCAGCTTCAAGCAGTTGTTAGCCCTACTAGGATCATCTGTACTTACTGCTTCTACCTGTGTAACAGTACTTACCTTTCACTATTTCAACCTTTAGTAAGCAGCCACCACTAGGTTTAAATTTGGGAACTGTGAACAAAGCTAAGATATAATCTCTCCTGAGAGGTTATAGGGAGAGAGGGTATATAAATTAAAAGACTGATAACATAAGAGAGCATGTGTTGGAATTCTTAGAAATAACCCATTTGGTCAGGAATGCTTTTTACACAACAATTCAGTTATATTTCAATTTAGACAAACTACAAACTCTTTGTTGTTATTTATCAGGAGAAACCATGGCAAACTTTAAAAACCCCTTCTTCCCTTTCCATTATATGAAATGAGGGAATATTGTGTAGCCCTTCACCTTAGATGCCAGGGAAGGGAGGAAGGGAGGAAGGAAGGAAAGGGAGAAGGGAAGGAGGGAAAAAGGGAGGAGAGAAACAGGGAGGAGGGAAGAAGGGAAGAAGGGAGAGAGAAAGGGACATTTGCTGAATATAGGATATGCCCGCAGTCATAAAAAAGTCATAAAAAGTCAAAGACACACAGCTGCCAAGTTGAGGGGATATACTTTTCGCATTATTATTTGCCTATCTAACCCACAAAATAGACCATGAAAAAATATATATTGTTAGCTTGCGTGTCATAGTCAAAAGAAAATACCCTGTGTCTACCAGATTCATTTAAGAGATTCCTCTTGTACGACCTGATGAAATATTCCATGTGTAGCTATCTCTAATTTTAACTCCTGGAATGTTTCTAATGATGAAATAGCACAAACATAATCCACCTGGACAATAATAACACTATTAATAGTGTCCTTCTTGGATTTCTACATTCCTGTCTACGAGGGTCAAAGCGTTACTGTAAGCACAATATTACAGGCACTCTTATTAATTTGTAGGCCATCATTACCAAAAGGAGAGACTGCAGATATGATTTACTTAACGAAGCTAAACTTCAAGTAGAGAAGGGTTAGTGACTAAATTCACAGCATGAAAAGGTAATGTTATACCTAAGGCTAACACTGAAACATTCTGGCATCCTGATGACCCAATCTATATTAGGCAAAAAGTCTTCTGAAAGTCAAGGGCAAATTTTTTGCTTCTTTTATACTGAAAGAGAAAGAACTCAATAATATACCTTACTATGGTAGAAGAGCATTGGTGGAACATATGTGAATTTAAAAGGGCAAAATTTGTGTTAATATATGCTCTTGTCAATATATTTCTTGAAAATAGTTAAGGTTAGACTTTCAGAGCAAAATGATTAGCTTTAATGATCTACGATTCAGTTTCACTACATAACAGTTAGTAACAGCAAAGTGACAGACTCACAGAAACTGCTTTCATTTTTTTAAAATATATTTTATTCTAGAGAGAGAGACAGAGCGTGACAGGGGGAGAGGAGCAGAGGGAGACAGAATCTTAAGCAGTCTGCACGCTCAGAGTAGAACCCAAAGCAGGGCTTGATCCCACAACCCTGGGGTCATGACCTGAGCAGAAATCAAGAATCGGAGACTCAACCAACTGAGCCACGGGGGGCGGGAGCCCCCATAGCAACTGCTTTCTCAAAGTTGACTTATGATTGGTCTTTCCTGACTATTCAAAAGAGCAATCTCATTAAAGTAAAAAATAAATAAATAAATAAAAGTATGAATCAAGAATAGCCACTTAGTTGTTCTGGATTCATGGCAAACATTATTCGGGCAAATAGTATTCTCATAAATGTGCTTGGAGGAAAGTATCTGGGAAAGGAAAATACCTTCGGTCCTGTCTACTCTGGAAGATGCTAGCACTCTGCTTTTATTTAGAAGGGATGAGAAGTGGCATACTTCCATAGTCATGATCTATTTATTCTCTCTATTACCTCTCCCCCCAGCTGAGTCCCTGCTGTTCCCAGGCCTGCTTCTCCTCTTCAGTGCCACTACAACACTGCTCTATCCTCTTGCTCTTTGAAACAACAACTATTATTTAAAATCACAACTGCGTTGGAAGAGGAATGCATTCTGTTAAATATATTTTTATTTAATAAACTCGGTTTCAGAATTTAATGTTTTAACTAGTCAGACAACTAATCTGACCTCCCTCCATTTCTTACCTCATTCCTTTATTTCTGCACCATGTTTTACTTCTGACAGATTTTCAACTATGGTCATGTATCCTTTTTACTAACTTCCACATAGTTGTGGTGAGAGTTAAGGCTTTGTACAGGCAGGTAAAATACCGAAAATCACTGTGAGAAGAACTGTTCCTAAAAACATATCTATAATAATTTATAAAATAAAATACTACACAAAGTGAAATTTAGAAAGTTTTGAAGGGAAATGCTTTTCTTCCTCTCAAAATCTGCTAGAAGATATCCTCTAATCGTTAAGGACTCCACTCAAGAGGAGAAATGACAGCTTGCCCTGCTAAATTTATTACCTGCACCGGAGTTGCCCTCGTTTTGTTGGCAAGAAAAGCTCTTCCCTGACGTGTAATCACACTGCTGTCATGGAGAATGATTGGCATCAGGTGGAACAGCAATTTGCTATCAAATCTTCGTTGTAATTCTGACCCTGTCACTAGAGACGCTTGTTCTGATTAATGAAGTGGGGAACTCATCAAAATTCCTCAGCTATTTCCCTTTTGTCAGAAAGCTCAGTGATAATTGCATCAAAATTCTCCGTCATGGAAAAATAAACAATGCATTGTAAAGAGGACAAAAATGTCAACAAGTTTACAGTTTATTTCTGCCGAACAGAACTGAAAAGAACTAACTATGGTGCAACTAGTGCTTGAGGGGAGTTGGCCAAGGCTCTAACGTTAGCAATAAAGCCACACGCTCTGTGGGGCCCCAGGTGACCCCTTGCTGCTCCCTGCCAAAAGGAACAGGCATTCTATAGCTACATAAGGAAGCAATCCTCAACTATTTTTCCTTCTGGGGACCACTAGAGCTAGGCTAAAGGCCCCACATGCAGTCCTGGGGACTGGGGAAAGGAAGATCCTTATCCTGGCAAAATGTATGCCCCTGGGAAGGGTACTCCCTGTGACACACACTACTCCTGATCTTCATCATTACGCCCCAAAGAGAAGAGAAGAGGGCACTGTGTCCCCTACCCCAAAGCTAAATACTCCTGTAATTAATTACATTAAGGAAAATACACTCAGTTCCCTGCAAACAGCACCAAGACCTGGACAACGCCTGGTTCCATGGAGAAGCCCAAAGGCCTAAACTTGGACAACTACCACTGAGCATAACCTCTATGCAAAATATCAACACTGGTTACAGACAAAAAGCTACTTTTGTTGTATCCTGGAAGATGTGATGCTCTTTTAACTTCTGTATTTAAGTTTTTTTCTTCTTCCTTTTTTAAACTTAAAAAAAAAAAACCCACACACGAAAATACCCCTTATTACAGTAATTTAACAAACATACCCAAAGGTAGAATAAACCCCTCATTCAGCTTCAAAAATTATCAACATTTTGCTAATCTTGTTCTCTCTCTCCTCCATTCATTTTTTCCCTGGAGTATTTAAAAATAAATCCTATATATCAGACATTAAATCACTTCACCCATGTATGTGTCACTGTATATTGCTAACATAAGGGCATTTTATAAATTCTTCTTAATTCTGCTAAAACTTTCAATGAATAATGTTGCTTTAATTATCTAATTCTGCTTCACTTCAGAAATAGTACAATTTCAGAAAGAAGTTGCTTAGTTTTACCGTATAGTAAATTCTTTTTTTTAACTTTATTTATTTATTTTGAGAGAGAGAGAGAGTACGAGCAGGGGAAGGGCAGAGAGAGAGAGAGGGAGAGAGAGAATCCCAAGCAGGTTCCGCACTGTCAGCACGGAGCCCAGTGTGGGGCTCATACTCACGAACGGCGATCATGACCTGAGCCAAAATCAAGAGTTGGATGCCTAACCGACTGAACCACCCAGGCGCCACTCTATAGTAAATTCTTAACCAACAAATCTCTCTGGATGTTTTACAGAAGAACGATCATAATACAGTCGATAACCTGACTATTCACTAGGATAAGGCTCCTTCCTCAATGTAGCTTAGAACAGTTGTCAGGGCCTCCTGTCTTTAGTGAGGGCAGACCTGTTGCTTCCCATCACCTCTCTCTTTTCCTCTCTCTTCCTCTTCCAGATTTCTTCCCCCCTCCCTGTGCATTCTCTCCAACCCCAGCCGCACACACTCAAACTATGTCAAGGGTACGGCTCATCTCAGAATATATTAGACAAATGTTAGGTTCCTCTCCAGGGTAGTCTGACAGTAAGACAATGATGTGATGTCATTTGTTTCTACCAATATGATTCTCAAGATCCTTATATATATTCACCTGAAATGTCTAGTATTTAGGAGAAATGATATTCTACTCTGTAAAATTTTATAGAATGGGCTCCATTTATGCCAAAAGCTCTTATTTTTTTTTAAGCAGAATTTAATCAGCACTTTTTTCAAAAGACAAAAATTACATATACATGAATTGGAACCTCTGGATCAAACGGCTTCATGGCGTTTTGAAAAGCAAAACCCCAATATGATGTTTTGGTAACCTGGCCTTTACTGTCCCTTCTGTGAGAATGGGAAGCCCTAGTTACTCAGAGGGTGAGGGTAAGAAAGAACAGAACAACAAAATAAACAAACAACTGCCTTACTAATACCGATCAAATTTTACTTGGATATTTTCCAGAATTAGCTATATGAAGTAATACATAATAACGTTTCAAACCCCTCCTAAAATGCATACCACACATGGTCTTTGCCAATAAGCTTAAGAGTCAGTGTCCTTCATGTGTGTGCCTGACATTTCTTTCCCTACAGTTTTATTTGCAAAAAGGCTTTTCCTTCATCTCCTTCCCCAAACATAGACAACATTGCTGAGAGGATGGTTGCTATGTTTCAGTTGAGAAATGGCTTTACCTCAGTAGTGTGTAGGCAGTCCCAATGGAACCAAGATCTTTGGGGATGAATCAAGCTATATAAATGAGGTACTTGACTACCATTTTCATCATCTTGTTGGAAAAACCCAGGATTCTTTTCCATATGTTCCCGTGTTCCCTTGGTTTAGTTTGGGGTGGCCTTTTGGAAGGTACTATGCCATAAGCATCACATTAACAATGATTTCTTGGGGTCACTATTATCTTACTCTCTAACAGAAAAACCCAACCAAATAAGCAAACCAAACCCTCCCCCACAGAATTAGGTTAATACTAACTTAAATCTTAATTCTATCTTTCATTGTTCTCTTCAACTTTCCCAAATCTTTTTCATTGACTTTCTTATCTTATTAAGAAGACATTAAATGTATTTCAGAACAGAGTGAGAATTCAGAAGGCCATTTTCCAATAGTATAACAGTTTCATAGTTAATCCCTTGTTGTTTCTGCTAATTAGCAATGATGTGTGGATTGCTGAATCTCCCCAAGAGATTTCGCTACAAGATCAAAGAGAAAATAGGAGAGAAAATGGAAGTAGCAAGTTCTATCCAAAAACAGATGCTTTCAAAAAGACAAAGAGATCTGGCAATGAAATATGTGGGAAAGATGCATGCACAGTGCTGCACCTGAACTTGTGTTCGGATAAGAGGGCCTGCTCAGTTTCTCTCAGAACGTCTCCTATTAAATAACGTGGCCCGAATGTGATGTTAAGAGATTGTCTGGGGGGAACAAATACTATCCAGACTCAAAGCACAAAGAAGTACAAGAATTAAAGGAGATTGAACTAGAACAACTCCTAGAAACAGATTCTTTAAAGTCTTTCTGTAAATACTCTATATAGCTTGCTGTTGGGTTTGAGCCAGTGAACCATTTTGAGGGTGCTGACAAGAGTTTCCTGTTATCTAGCCGCTAACTGCAAGCCAGCTAGGCATTTTCCCCCTTTTTATCCTGTGATCATATTTAGGCTGCTGAGTGTTTAAGTTTCATTACCCATGGGCAGCTTTAGGCCCCTTTAGAACCAGGGTAGGAATGTGGACTAGGGCCAAGGTAAGGAGCTACTCCACGGCATTTACCAGAGGACTGTCCTGTCTCCAGCCAAGTCCACGTAAAAGCCGGAGGAGTCTGGTAGGTGGATTCTCTCCATGTTTCAGTTACAGTCATATACACTGGAGAAATCAAAGTTACAGGTTCACTGGCAATATTACAAATGAACAACATAATCACACTGAAGTGAAGGGGAAGAGCAGAACTAACCTAAGTAACAATATTCTGGCTGCATAAGACTGAAAATGAAGATAATGTACAAATATTATACTCCGGTTAGTATATTTGTTTACATAGCAGTATGGGTTGGCAATTCTGAAACTACTTTTATAGTATATTAGGATTAAATAAGTAAATAGATTTTCGATAAGGAGTGTCTGGTATCTCACTGTCTGGAAAAAGAATTCCAAATCAGCAAGGGTGAGGGGCTACCCTGAAACCTGTGGTGCTTGATTAGAGTTAAAGATATCATTATGAACTCATGATTATTTTAATAAACATACAGACAGTTATAGAAATAAGTTATAAACAAGGAAGAGGGAAAGAGAGCATGACCCTGTGTTATTGCACTGGAATTAGAGATACCAGTATGAACTCATGGATTTTAATATGTGTACAGACAGACACAGAAATACAAATAATGTGGGTGCATGTGTGGGTTGCTACACACACATATATTTCCCAGCTCTGTCTGCTGAGCAATGACACCCCAATAGCACTGAGAGCACCTAATATTCAGATCTTGGTTTCTAAATACTATTCTCCAATAAAGAAACCAGAGTTCCGTGTAGAAGTGGTTGATTCCAGAGCTGGGACAGGGAAAATACCAGATGGGCTTGGAATGTCCTGTGGTGCCAGAATGAAAGGAAGTGCCCCCAAAACAATGGAAATATTTTGAAAGAACAAAGAAATCAACCTGAAAGATTTCTCAATGGCCAAAGTTAGAACAATTTGAGTAACCGAGTAAGCAACGATAATAATAGATCATAACCCATAGAATAAAATACATATCTAGGAGCCCATACTGATAAAAGTAGGTAATTGGATAAATGAATAAGTAAATAAATTGGGGATAAAGACGTATTTTCTTTCTGGAAGAATTTCAGTTAATAAATGGATAAGAAATGGGGGAAATGCAAAATGATCATTAACAAATACATTAATGTTGCAGGCAAGATCTACCAACAGATGCCAAAATTAGTAAATGAAAGTTTAAGGAGAAACAGGATATTTGCATAGTTTTACAATATCTCTTCTAAGAGGTTCCAAAGGAAAAATAGTAACTTTACAGTACAGAAACCTAGCATATGAACTCTTGGACACCCTGACCCGATAATGAGAAGGGCACAGCATCACTTTGTGTAGTAATCTCACCAAAAATGTAGAATCTCAATCTAAGCAGGAGAAAATAACAGAAAACCTCAATTGAGAGACATTCTACAAAATACCGGATTGGTACCCCTAACAAATGTCAAAGTCATAAAAGAGAAGGAAAGACTGAGGAGCTGTCATAAAGCTGGAAGAGACAAAGAAGACATGACAACTAAATGTAACAGAATTATGGACTGAGTCCTAGGTACATACTCCCAGGCATTCCCTAATGTAGAATTATGGACTGAGTCCTGGAATAGAAAAAGAATGTTAGTGAAAAAACTGGTGACATTCTAACAAGGTCTGTGGGTTAGTTAATGGTACTGGACGAAGGTTATGTCCTAGTTTTGGTATTTATGCTATGCTTACGTAAGATGTTCACATTGAGGAAAGTTGGGTGAGGGGTATTCAGGTACTCTATGTACTGTTTTTGAACTTTTCTGTATGTCTACAATTATTTCGAAATAACTTAAAAACAATAAAGTATAGGATCATCAAGCAGAATCTGTGTGAAGTAGAGATAATTTATTCATAATCTCACATTTTTAAACTATACTGGCTGATCCTTTTTTAATTTTTTTATTTTAAAAAGAGTGTGTATGCATGTGGGGGATGAGCAGAGAGGGAGAGATGGAGATCTTAAGCAGGCTCCAAGCTAAACTCGGGGCTTGATTCCATGATCCTGGAATCATGACCTGAGCCAAGACTGACAGTCAATGCTCAACCGACTGAGTCAGCCACCCAGGCATTCCTGGCTGGTCCTTTTAAAACTGAGTAATCTGGGCATCTGGGTGGCTCAGTTGGTTAAGCATCTGTCTTTGGCTCAGGTCATGGTCTCACGGCTTGTGAACTCGAGCCCCGCATCAGGCTTTGTGCTGACAGCTCAGAGCTCACTTCAGATCCTCTGTCCCTTCTCTCTCTGCCCCTCCCCAGCTCATTCTCTCTCCCTCTCTCAAAATAAATAAATAAACTGAAAAAAAACTTGAGTAATCTGTTTTAGGTAGACCACTAATTTTGTACAATTCTTTACACGTGTCTAAAATTCATACCTAGCCACTTCTATCTAAACATACATTATTTCTTCCTGTACAGTGAACTTCAATAAAATTTAAAAATTAAGCTTACAGAGAACATGTGTCTTATTAATCTCTCATTGGTTGGATAACATATTGTGGCACGTTTTGCCCCCGCTTCTAGAGAAGTTCTAGATGGCCCCCTGAGTACTCATCTCCTTTCCTATTTTCCTTCAGAAATCTGAACTGTTATTACAGGACACACCAATGCCATCTGTCTCGTGAAGGATGCAGCATCTAAGAGTCCTTGCCAATCTTTCCCAAAATGTTAATCCCAATTCTTAATATTTCCTCCTACTGCATTTCCCTCTCTATTCCTAAAGCCAAAACCCTAACCAAAAATCTTGTTTTATATCTCAATAATTATGACTTTTTGCCCATCAGTCCAAAATGCCTCCATCAAATGTCTAAGTTTGTTTTGTTTTGGTTTTTTTTGAGAGAGACAGAGAGAGAGAGAGAGAGAGAGAGAGAGCGCGCAAGCACGTGAACCATGAGATCATGACCTGGTCTAAAACCAAGAGTTGGAGCTCAACTGACTGAGCCACTCGATGCCCTTCTCTCTCTTTTTTTAAATTGCTTACACTACTGTACTTCGCTGCTCATATGCCAGTTATCAATATTATATTTGAATTCCTGTTCCTGATTTCCAGGGCTTTTGTAAGTCTGTCCTACATAATTAAGCTCCCTAGATAACATCATGACATTCTCTTTTCTCTTGTTAAATTCATGTATTCCTGCATTCATTCTACTACTGTTAACTGAACTTCAGCAAAGTCTAAAGTCCTACGAGGGTGTTATAAAAGACATAAAATATATCCATGTTTATCTTTTCTCATCCAACCTTGTCATTTTACAACTCTTCCAAGTAATCTCTTTCACCTGAAAAAAATTTTTTTTTAATTTTTTTAACATTTATTTATTTTTGAGAGACAGAGAGTGAGCTGGGGAGGGGCAGAGAGAGAGGGAGATGCAGAATCTGAAGCAGGCTCTAGGCTCTGAGCTGTCACCACAGAGCCCGATGTGGGGCTCAAACTCACGAACCGTGAGATCATGACCTGGGCTGAAGTTGAACGCTTAACTGACTGAGCCACCCAGGTGCCCCACACTTGAAATATTTTAAGCCTCAAATGCATACTATTGTCAATCCCACTTTACTGAAAGAAACTTATGCTAAATGGCCTGGAAAGGATGCTCATTTGTCAGTAAAAAAAATGACCAGTTAATTTTACAAAAAGTGAAAGTAAAAGAGAGGGAGAAAAGAGTAAACGAAAATGCAGACCATGAAAAGGAGAAGTGTATCTTGCTTTAAGATCATAGCTACCAGAAGGCAAGTGACTTTTGAGTAATTCTTCTGAATAATCCAGAAGACTGTAGAAGCCAAGCTTCCAAAACCTATAAGAGATGTCATTAGTAGTTCATGCTATTCTGAAAAGGGTAATAATTTAGGAAGCCATCCCAAATTCACACCCAACTTCCCAGAATCACACAGAGTACATATAAGAATAGCCCTGGGAGCAGGGAATGGAGCACCGCCCCAGGTGCACTGGGCAGCACAGAACAAATGGTGTGAGCAATTCTGGTATTTGCAATGAGGCTCAGCTGGGCTTAGTGGGACACTGTCCTGTCTCTGATAGAGCCATCTGTCACTTATGCTGAATAAAGAGATGTTACAATTTCTACCTGATGATTTTCCTTGAAAGTTTGGATTAATAACTCTTTCAGTTTCTTCTTTCTTTCTTTTGCCATTTTTTCTTCATCCAGAAGAATACGATCACTTTGAAAGATGCTTTCTCCTGTATTTTTTTGAGAAGTTTCTTCTTGCTTTTTCCTCTCTCTGTTAGAAACAATTTAAAAAATACATGTATGAACAAGAGACTTAACAATGGGCAATTACAACTTACCATAGTGGAATGAACACTGAATTTTCCATCAGAAGACAGATTTTTAAGTACATAGTAGGATGATTTTTTTTGAGCCTTGGTTTATTCTTTTATAAAATATACATCAAGTTAAATAAAACTGTTGTACTCTGAAAAGTAGAAACCTCTATAGATATTTTGGTAAAGTTTTTAAAAAATTATTTATTTATTTAAGTAATCTCTATTCCCCATGTAGGGTTCAAACTCACCCTGAGATCAAGAGTCACACACTCTTTGGACTGAGCCAGCCAAGTGCCCCTTTGGTAAAGTATTTTTACTGAGTTTACCACTGAGTGACACTTTGATCAAAATTTGAGAGTTAACAACTCCTAGGTATTTTCTAATGTAGACAAAGTTCTCTCCCTTTTAAGGGAGGGACAAAAAAGGACCTCAAGTAAGAGGGGATAAGATTTTTACCCCAAGGCTTTTACAAGGCTTCTAGGGGGAAAATAATAAAAGATCAGGTATTCTTGAGTAAAGAGGGAATGGAATTTATGTTAATTCTAAAATAGATGAAAAGAGAAAAAATAGAACTTAATAACAATTAATAAAAGGACTTCAGCAGGTGACAGGAACCGCTCAGTAACTGCGCTGCTCATCTCTCCGGTCATCCTCTGTCTCACCCACCTATCCTTTCCCACCCAGGTCAGCTCTCTCACACATGCCAATTCAAGCAAGCTCACAGATGCTGCTTTCTTACTAGCGTGCACTAAAGTATGTATACATGTCTGTGTGTAAGGTGTATATACTACCAGTGGTGTAGTAAACACAGCACCTAGTCAGGACTCAGGATTTATGTGCTTCGGCCCACAAACCAGCTGTGAAAACTCATGCAAGTCACCTGGTCTTTCTGAATTTCACTTTACAGTTGTGGAAACTCAAACTGAGAGAGGGATGCCAGAATACTCTATAGACATGCTCTCGTTAATTCTCATGTACATATAGGGGACACGCAATGTTATATCTTATTACTTGTGCTGCTACCCATCACTTGGTGAGGGGCCTCTCCAGTGTAAAGTTGCCATTTTTCCCTTTGTAATTAAGGATTTCTTAGAGGAGATACTTTGAAACTATGTAGGGAAGCAGATTTAGGATAGCTTACAAATAAAAAGGTCTATCAATAATAAAATTTTATTGACTCTCTCCAGATGCCATAACAGTGTTATAATAGATAGTTAAAGGCAGATCATAGTGGCCATTTAAAGAAATACAGTTCTAAGACCATGGATCTGATTCTCTAAAATAACATTACAATATGCTATGAAAGTAATGGCTGCTCCTGGTGAAACATCAGAGCTATCAAAGCCATCTATATTTCCACCCAGAGAAAAAAAAACACTGATGATATGCCAGTGATATCTGATTGTACCACCATTTTCATTTTCTTTCATATTTATTAATGCTTATTATAAATAATATTATATTAATAATCTTTGTGTACAAATCTTTGCCTGGATTTCTGATCATTCTCTTAGGGGGGCTTTCCTAAGACTGGAACTCTCAAGCTGAGTGAAAACACCATTTTCATGGCTCTTGTTGTTTACTGCCAAGTTGCTTTCTGAAACGTTTAAAATCAGTTCGTCCGTGAGCAGCACAGCATATTCTCTGAATTGCTGTAACTGTGGCTAAGATTTCAACTTTTAAAAGAAATGAGTGGTCAGTGAACATTTGATAAGTGCCTATTATGAACAGAGCATCCTGTTACCATCAAATGTTACCTGTTTTCATAATTTATTTTAGGTCAGCCTAGATTTTTCAGGGTTTAGGAGCAACCTGAAAAGTAAGGTTGACCTCAGGGAGAAACTCACTAAAACATGGGTGATTGCTTTCTGAAAGGAATGGCATCTGGTGGAGGCCTGAGGCCGGCACTTGGAAGGGCGAAGCCCACATCCACTGCCGAGCTGTTTTAAATTGGGTAGAATGAGAGCAATCGGGAACACGGGGAAAAGCTGTGTAGGCTGACGGGTGGCAGGGATTATCTAATAGGTCTTTCTAGCCTTTGAGTTTGAGTATTCAGTCACTTGAGGCATGTTGCTTCCAGGCTTCTCCAATTCATGCACCAGTGCCGTTTCTCAGAATAAATACATAGTTATTTATTTCGTTTACGAAGCTCATTTTCTGCATGAGGATACATAATAGTACTATGTCCTGTGAAGACTATTCTGATTTTCCTCTGATGTCAAATATTCCTGTTCTTTATCAGTGGCTGGAAGGCAATGAGGGCTCTGTAGGATTATCAGAAGGTAAAACACAATTCACACAGGCTGAGGCACAATGAGCGAATATGCAGGTAACCAAAGAAATACAAACTAACCGATATAATACCTATTAAAAGTGCAAGAATACTGAAAGTGCTAGTACTCCCCAATGCTGAGAAGAAGAGTGTGGTAATCTGGCTCACTGCCAGCAACAGCGTAAATAAGGGTAACCCATTATGAAAGCAGTCTGGCAATGTTTCACCAGTCATCCAAAGGCCTGTACCATTTAACTCAATAATTACACTCCTAAGAATATAAAAAGCTCCATGCTTAAGGAAGCTCACTGCATTATTATATGGCGACAAACCTGAAATAGCTAAAATGCTTATCAGGTTGGGCGGGGAGGTCATTACATAAACTACGGTCTAGGAACTCAGTGGAGTAATGATATAGAGACCTCAGGACTCTGGGCAATGTGTGGATTACGACAAGTAAAATAACAAATTAAATGTACTTTATGGTTGCAATTAGGTATGTAAAGGGATCAAGACCCAGAGGAAACAAACATGTGAAATAATTTGTTAAGACAGTAGAATGGTGGGTGATTTCTCCTTTGTGTTTTGCTATTACAATGTCCATTTTTTAAAACTTTAGAGTACTTCCAAAATGACTGCTGAAACAGAAAACAATCTGCACTGCTCACCATGACCGGCTTACATTTTCCATGCTTCCTCCACAGTGCGTCTCCTCTCAATTATCTCCCTCCGCAGCTTTACCATCTCCCTTTGAATCTCCTCCTCCTCCTTCTTGGCCTCCAGAGCCTTCTTTTTCTTCTCTTCTTGAACCAAATACTGAGCCTCTAACAAGGCTGATTTTTTCAGCGTCTTTTCAATTCTCTGGTGCTCCAGTTCTTTCTCACGTCTTAGGCGATTTTCTTTTACCTTAAAGAGAATACAACAAGGGTGAAATGCAGTCTCTCAAGTAGAGAAGGATATGCAAAAGCTTAGAATACATTTTCAAGTTCACAATATGCCCAGTTTGAAACACGCTGTTCCAGAAGCCCACTGTTTATCAGAAGAATAGGAAGAATTTATATGTTTACTGGGTACGAGCCAATTCAAAAGTCTAGATGAAGTCAGGTTAGGAGGACTCCCAAAGAGTCTGGGAATGATTTGCATCATGGAAAATTTGAAAAATTTAATAGGTCAGATGCCAAATTCTGGATGCATACTTAGTGATAATTTCCCACCCCTAAAGTTTTCCAAGGTATATACTACTGCTGTTTATTTGGGCCTGGTCTACAGGCTGGATATTTGGGGGAGGCTACATTGGAAAAGACAGAACAGTGATTTACTGTGTTAAGAACACAACACACTTTATTCACTAAAAAAATTTTTATTTGTGAGAGTGATGGAGAGCGAGAGGGGGAGAAGGGCAGATGGAGGGAGAGAAAGAATCCTAAGCAGCTCCATGTTCAGCGTAGAGTCCAACATGAGGCTCAATCCATGACCTGAGCCAAAATCAAGAGTTGGACACTCAACCAACTGAACCACCCAGGCGCCCCCTACCCTTTGTTCATTTTTATCATTATTTAAAAATATCAATGATTCTGGCTCTTATTTGGAAATCAAAACCATGAATTTCACAGATATTTCTGAATAAGCACAATTTTTCCAACGTATGGATTCTGTAGAAGTTTGACTAACTGTAAGCAGAGGAGTCCTTCTTTCCCTCTTAGTTCACTTACCTTTACCCTCATCTTACTCTCCAGTTATGAGAAGTCTTCCAGATACTGGCAATCTTTTACTGAATCTTCTCTCCTCCCTTTTTTCATAAGCCCAAAAGGATCATACCTCTACCCGTTTTTCTAACAGCTCCAGTGCTGATTGGGCACATCTTAGTAATTTAAAGCAATCAGAAATTCAATGTTATAAAAAGAAAGAAAACAATGTATAGGCATTCGTTTTAGTTCACTTAGTTCTGGACATGTGGAAAAGAATTGGTCATTCTGATTTTCTGAAATTCCCCTACAAAGAGTTGAGATGCATCTTTTTCGTATAACCCACTATTTATTTCCTTTGAAGAAAAGAAAGTTCCCATATGCCTTTCTAATTCAAAACAGCTGAACTAGATTTAATTCAGATCTGTCCTCCCTTTCAAATTATAATCACAAAATGAGTGAATTTTTTAGTTGTCTGGAAAAGAATTATCATTATAACATTCACTAGAATATTCATGATATTAATATATTGATGTCACAGTTCAAAAACCAAATTCAAGCAAAACCAATCTACATATTTATAATAGAAAATACCACATACAAACTAATAAAGTTTAGTTTACCTCTCTGTTGTTCAAAATCAATTATTCCTTTTTTTTTTTTAGATTTCTTAAATTGTTTCCTGTCCTCAGTTTATGAGCATTATTTTTCTTCTGAAGTTCTTATATTTTATTTTTATTCTTTCTAACCAAACCACAGATGGCACCCTTTTTCATAATAAAGCCTAAGTCTTTATTTAAGCTTATTAAATGTGCTACACAAAGATTGCTTCCTGTTACCCATTTTAATTTTGTTTTTCCCTCCCACCTGCTTATGTCTCATCTCCATGGTAAGACGAGGATCCTTCTGCTGCTGCTTGTCTTGGTTTCCATTCATTCCAAGATCTTCCAACATTCCAGAATCCACCACTTCTTTATGGAGCAGATGGTCTATAAATTTTTGAACGGTGGTACTTTCCTCTTCTTCCTCCAAATAGCCACATAACTCTGGGGGAGACAGAGCAAGAACAAAAAAAGGGGGGGAAATTTAGTACAATTTCCATATTTAAATAAATAATCTTGGTATAATAAAAATATAAAGCTGTGGATGTTTAATAAAAAGTAACTGATAATGCCAAATCGATGAGTACAGTCCTCAGCAGTTGACTACCTTCAACTGAGAGGAAAAATAACGAATTTTCCCTCCCCAACTCACTAAAGATTCCTTTACTGCTAAATGGAAAAGATACTATTTTGGTCTAAACATCCTTGAACACTTTATTGCTTCATCTTTTTAAATTCTTTTTTTTATTTTAAGTAAGTTCCACGTCCAACGTGGGGCTCAAACTCCCCATCTTGAGGTTAAGAGTGGCATGCTCTACCGACTGCGCCAGCCAGCTGCCCCATCCATTGCTTTTTTTAATGGTTTTATTGAGGTATAATTGACATAAAATAAACTGTAAATATTTAAAGTCTACCATAAGTTTTGACATATACATCTACCAGGAAAACCATCACTATAACCAAGATAAGGAACATGTCTGTCAGCTCCAAAAGGATCCTCGTGCTGATTTGCAAGCTCTTCCTCCCACTCCTCCCCACATTCTCTGTCTTATCCCAGGCAACCACAGACCTGCTTTCTCGCACTATAAATTTACATTTTCTGAAATTTTGTATTAATTAAATCATACACTCTGTACTTTTTTTGGTCAGCCTTCTTTTACTCGGCATAATTATTTTTGAGATTCATCATGTTATATCAATAGTTTATCACTTTTTATTGCTGATTAGTATTCCACTGTATGGGTATACCATAATTTGTTCATTTATTCAGGGACAGACATTTGGGCTGTTTCCAGATTTTGGCTATTACAAATAAAGTTGTTATAAACATGTGTGTACAAGTTTTTGTATGAACATATGCTTTCTCTTCTCTTGGGAAAATGCCCAGGAGTGGAATGGCTTCATCATATAAGTATCTGTTTAACTTTTTAAAAAACTGTCAAACTGTTTTCCAAAGTGGTTATATAATTTCACATAATCATCAGCAGTATAGGAGTGTTCCAGTTCCTCCACATCCTCACCAATACTTGCTGTCGTCAGTCTTTGGATACGAGCCATTTTAATAGGTATGCGGTGGTTACTCAAGGTAGTTCTAATTTGTGTTTTCTTAATGACTAATGATACTGAACATCTTCCTTGTTGATGTTCTCTTTATTTCCATACATTGTTGAAAATGGGGTATGAGGTTTCCAAATAATTTGGAGAATTGCTGAATTACCTAGATCTCCCTTCAACTTTGTCAGTTTTTGTTTCATGTATTTTGGGGCTGTTTTGTTAGATATATGTATGTTTATAGTTGTCCTTTTATCATTATAAAATGCCCTTCTTTGTCCCTAGTAACAATTTATTTTTTTGAGAGAGAGCAAGCACAAGTGGGGGAAAAGCAGAAGGACAAGGAGAGAGACGCTCTTAAGCAGGCTCCATGCCCAGCGTAGAGCCCTATGCGTGGCTCCATCTCACTACCATGAGGTCATGACCTGAGCCTGAAATCAAGAGTCAGACAGTTAACCGACTGAGCTGCCCAGTCATCCCTCTAATAACAAAATTTTTTTAAATTTATTTTTGAGAGAGAGAGAGAGAGAGAGAGAGAGAGAGAGAGAGCGGCGAGAGCAGGCATGGAGCATGGGAGAGGCAGAGGCAGAGAGAGAGAGAGAGAGAGAGAGAGAGAGAGAGAGAGAATCCCAAATAGGCTCTGCACTGCCAGCACATAGCCTGATGTGGGGCTCAAACTCACAAACCTTGAGAGATCATGCCCTGAACAGAAATCAAGAGTTGGAGGTTTAACCAACTGAGCCAGCTAGGTGCCCTGACAATTTTTTTTTATCTTAAAGTCTATTTTTTCTGATATTAGTAAGTTGCTTTCACTTTCTTTTGGTTATTAATTGCATAGTATATCTTTTTCCAGAATTTTACTGTCAATCTATTTGTGTCTTTGAATCTAAATTGTGTAACTTGCAGACAGCATATAGTTAGGTCATATTTTAAAATTCTTTCTGCCAATCTTTGTCTTTTAATTGGAGTATTTAATCCTCTTATATTAGTGTAATTCCTGATAAGGTATGATTTATATTTGTCATTTTGGTATTTGTTTTTTGTATGTCTTCTGTAAATGCCCTTTGTTAGGTTGAAATTTACCTCCTATTACTACTTTGCTGAGAGTTTTTATTAGGATGGAATGTTAGATTTTGTTAAGTCCTTCTTCTGTGTCTATTGAGATAACCACATTAAATCAGTATTTTTGGTAAACATCCTTTTTAATGGTTATGTAATATTTTTGTTCAGTTTTGATCTAAAAAAATGAGAGAAACAAAACAAAACACTCTACAAGCATAAGATGTGTGAGGAGCGGTATGATACTAGATGACAATTGCCAGTCTAAGAATATAACTAGATTAGCACACATGAAAGGAGTAATATTTCACTATATTCCATATATGCTTCAGAATAAATATGAAGTATGGAAATGCCTCACTTCAACAATGACATTAATAAATTAGAAAACATCCAGAAGGTGGCAACCAGGATTATAACATTTAGAAACATGTGACATAAAGAATTAGTGAGAGAACTGGTGTATTTAAGCTAAGAACATTCAAGTGTATGAGGGATCAGATATGATTATATCATCTACAAAACAAACAATCGAGCAGTTTTCTTGGGAAAGAGAACATATTATTTTCTGTTGCACTAAAGGGTAAAAGTTATAGAGGACAAATTCCCAAGAGAGAATGTGTGAAGCTTAGAGCCTCACAACAGCTGAATGGGCTCCTCCTATCCTGGGAGCTGTAGTGGCAGAGATTTTTTAAATTTTTATTTTAATGTTGATTTCTTTTTGAGAGCGAGAGAGCACGAGTGAGGGAGGGACAGACAGAGAAGGAGACACAGAATTGGAAATAGGCTCCAGGCTCCAAGCGGTCAGCACAGAGCCTGATGCGGGGCTTGAACTCACGAACTGTGAGATCATGACTAGAGCCAAAGTCGGATGCTTAACTAACTGAGCCTCCCAGGAGCCCCTGTACTGGCAGAGATTATATCACTCCATGTTAAAGATACTACAGAAGGATCTCTCTAAGGGGGTCAGGAGTAGAGATCGGATTACGTGATCTTGAAGGATTCCTCTAACTTTAAGAGCACATGACTTTGTGATTCCCTGGGCCGGGCATTTTGTAGATTTTGTAGAGTCCTAAACAAGAAAAATGCTGCCAGGTGAGTTTCCCTAAGGTGTCTGAGTGACACATGAGGATCTGCCACCACCATCACCAGGCCTACCTTTATGCTGAAGAAAAAAATGTCAAATTCTGAGTACATTCGAGGAACCCTCACAAACTGGCTCTGGGTACAAGCAATAAGCTCTCTTATAAAGATATGTGAAGCATTTCATAAATATAAAATGATAGAAGAATGTTCAGGGGCGGCTGGGTGGCTCAGTCAGTTAAGCATCTTGATCTTGGCTCAGATCATGATCTTGAGGTTCGTGAGATGGAGTCCCGTGTCAGGCTCTGCGACAACAGTTGGGATTCTCTCTCGTCCTCTCTCTTCCCCTGTCCCCTGGCTTGAGTGTGCTCTCTCTCTCTCTCTCTCTCTCTCAAAAATAAAAAATTTTTAAAAAATGATATAAGAATAGTTTAAATGTAGCCCTTATTAAAGTAAGAAGTCATTCAACAATATATGGGAAGACACCCAAACAGCATGCATTGCTATTACAATCAAAAGAATTACAAACAATATATTAATTTTAAAAAATACTGTGAATTTACTGAGGATATAGGTAAGTAATTAAATTAAACCAAGAAAAATTAAAGCCAATTAGAAAACTAAGCAAAACATAGAAAAGTCAAATAATATATCATTTATTATTCTAAATAATTAAAAAGTGTTCTTAGGTACATTTATTAGATGTTAAAGCTTAGAACAATCAGACAAGTTCTTACCATCAAACTTGTCATATTTCAAATGCCCACCGGCTTCCGGCACAGAGGGGATATTTGATACCGTGTCTTTAGCATCATCTTCACCATCACTTGCTAGTTCTTGCTTAAGTTTGGTGTCTAACCAGTCATTGACTAGCTCCTGAGCTATCAGGAAAACAAAAAGTCTTTTTAATATTTTAATTACTTCAGAGACTTTCTTCATTCACTGTTTTCATTCATTCAGTAAATATTAATTGAGCATCTAACATGTGTCAAGTACTGTGCTAGAGGATGGGAATAGAGCAGCAAACAAAACAGGACAAATAAAACCTATCACCAATGCAGTTTACATTCTAATTGAAGAAAAGAGACAATAAGTAAATCAGAAAAACAGAGCAGGAAGAGGAGAAATGGTGTACAAGAAATGGAAGGTAGGTATTGATAGTTTTAAACTGGGGGAAGGGTCAAAAAAGGCCTCCTTGAGAAGACATTTGGGCAAAGAAGAGAAGAAAGTGAAGGAGTGAGCCATATGGACATGTAAGGCAATATTATTCCATGTAGAGGGAAAGCAAGTGTAAAGGCCCCAGGGAAGAGAATGTCTAGGGTATGGGAGAAACAGCAAGGAGGCAGTGTAGAAAGGAGTGAGTGAAGGGGGAATGTAGGAGAAGAAGTAAAAAGGTAACTTGGGGATCAGGTTTAGAGCAGCAGTTCTAGACAAGGGTGATCTTGTCCCCGAGTAGACAGTTGGCAATGTCTGGAGCCATTTTTGGTTATCACAACTGGGGTAAATGACACTAGCATCTAGTGGGCAGAGGCCACGTATGCTGCTAAACATCCAACAATACACAGGACAGCCCCCAGCAAAAAAAATTATCTGGCCCAAAACATCCATTGTGCTGAGGTTGAAAATCCCTTGCACAGAAGTAGGGGACACCAATTCAAAGACAAATGCAATAATCTAGGAACAAAGTGATAGTAGCCTGGACCTGGAGTGGAAGTGTTAAAAATGGTCCAATTTTAGAAAGTAATGTTTTGAGGCGAAATTGACATGGTTTGCTGATGTATGATATGGGAATTGAGAGAAAGAAATCTGTAAGGTTTTTGGCCTAAGCAACTGTAAAAAATGGAGATGCCATTTACTGAGACAGGGAAGGCCAAGGGCAAAGCAGGTTTGGAGAGAAGATCAGGGATTCAGTTTTAGACTAGTTTGGTTTAAATGCTTATGAGACATACAAATAAGAAATGTCAAATAAGAATGTCAAAGAGGTATTGGCTATCCCACTCTGGATTTCAGCAGAGAGGTTCAAAATGAAGAAATACACGTGGGTGTTGTCAGCATGCGGATAGTATTTAAAGCCACAGAAGCGGACGAGATCACCAGAGGAAGATGGGTAGAGAACTGGTTCCAGGAGTAAGCTCTGAACACCGTCAGTGTTTGAGGGCTGAAGAGATGAGGCAGAACCAGGAAAGCAGACTGGGAAAGAGGCCCATTGAGGTAAGAGGAAAATCAAACAGTGTGACATCCTGGCAGCCGAGTTCCAAGTGATATTCAGAAGATCGTCTTAAATATACAGGTGTGGGAGAAAATGTCTACTTTAGCATGACCTTCATCACTATCATCATTATCAAAGAGCTCTATGGGGAGGACAGAGGGCTTTCAAAGAAGAAAAGTATATATTTCACCACTCTCCATTGTTATTACCATTATCACATAGCTCTGAGAGAACGGGATGTTCATTACATTAAATGATGCCAAAAGGCATTTAATACAGCTAGGAATGCATAACATATAAAATAGAAAAAAAATGAATCAAGGTAGTAGAAACTAAGTGTGAAAAGTATACTAGTAACAAATATTATTGGCTTTCAGAGGCAAGAAGAGAAAGGGGACAGATATTTACTGAGTAATCGTGTATACATTAATACAGACATTTTTGTATATAATAATTTATATGTAGAATAATTCAGATCTGCTAAAGGTCATTCATTAGTAAACAGGGGTTTACTATGAAGTGCCCCAAAAGAACAAACAAAGGGAACTTCTCTTAGAGGGTTCAACTGTAGGAACACCTCATGTTGGATCAGAGGCTCTAAGGGTACATTAAGCAGAGTTTCTCAGAGAATGTTCCTCAGGACATTGGTTCTTACTGAATATTAACAGATGGATGATGAGAAAAGGAAAAGGGATATAAACCTTTGAAAACCATGTTCTGTCTGTATACTAGTACTTTCTAATGTGTATCACTATTTCTTCGGGATATGAATACAGATTTCAGTACTCTTTTTATAAGTTTCATGATAAAGGAAGCTTGGGAAATGGGGTAAGTAAACATTATTTTTTAAACAGCAGGACTTCTCAGAAACTTTAAGAAGCTAAAGTATACTGTGCATTCCCACTAGTGGGTTGGGAGATGGGGTGTCGATTTCTGAATCAATCTCCTTTTTTCATCTCCAATACCACCAACCACCCAAGATCAAGTGCCATTACTGCTCGCCCGGACCACTGCAGTAGCCTCCCACCTGTCTCCCTTTTCCCTCCTTTTCTCCCTTATAATCCATTCTTCATATAATTCAAATATTGTGCTGTTATACCTCTGCTTAAAACCCTTCAATGATGTCTTCTCATACTCGGAATAAAATCTAAATTCTTTTTCCAGGCATATAAGGGCCCTATGTAATAAGTCTTCTGCTCACTCCTGCAAGCTCATCTCCATTGGGAAGCTCCGGCCACACTGCTCTTCCTTCAGTTCCTCAAGCACGCCAACCTTGTCTGCACTTCAACTCTTGACACTACCTTTCCCTCCGCCTGGGATGCCCATCCTCCATCACTGCTTAGCTGGCTCCTTCTTATTACTCGGGTCCAAACTTGAATGCTTTATCATTACCTAATAATTCTGTTTTCAGTTTTCTTGATTCTCACACAAAAATATATACCCCATGAAAGCAACAAGGGCTTTGCCTTCCTTGTTCATAGCCTGTTCCTCCAGTGTATAAAATAGTACCTGGCAAAGGGTATTAATTTTATATATATTTTACATATATATAATATATAAAATAAATATATATTTTGTTATAAATGTATACATTTGTATTGTAAATAAATTATATAGATATATAATTACACATATAAAGTAACAATTATATATATGTTTTTTGAATGAAGAGATAGTCTGAATAAATGGAGACATAGATAATCCAGATGGAAGCTGGCTTTCAGGGCATGGCCACTCTGATTTTCCTCCTACCTCTGTGGCCTCTCCTTTCCAGTCTTCTTTGCTGGTTCCTCCTAATCTCTTCATCCCTAAGCGCTAGAGTTTCTCAGAGCACGAGAAACTAAAATACTAAATTCCAGAGGAGTAAATGCTTTGGGAAGGTAGGGAGATTAGATCAGCTTTAGACTCTCTTCATAAGGAATAAAGTGAATTTACAAACTAGCAGTCAAATCATCTCATAATACTAGATGAATTACCATGCTGCCCTCTGTGTCACAGGACTAATACCTCAGAGCACTAACCAGTTAGCTGTGTCCTATGCAACTGCCTCTGAATGTGTTTCTATTTCAGAGACAAAATGGGCCTTAAACAGAGCATTATTTGCAATACTGGAGTTTACTCCAGAGTAGATTAGTTTCAGGAAGGTAGAAACCAAAAATTAAAAGCAAGAGAAAGAAAAGTTTCCATTCTGTCCTTTGAAATGCATTATAAGTGATGCTTTAAGAAACTGTATTCTAAAGAACTGTTAACATTGTAGCAAAACATGTATTCTCTTACCTTCTGCATAGACTTCATCATGATCCTCTATTTGCTCAGGTGTTTCTAAATCTATGACATGGCTCCAAAGCCTTCTGGATAAATCGGAATTTCTAGCAGAGAATGCTTTCGAAACTGCAAATTCTGAGGCTTTCTCCACCCTCTTCAACGTAACAGAAAAAAAAAATCCATTAAGATGACAACAACTTTGTCCAGGGCTAAAGAATTTTTCTCCTACTCATGAAACCGATTTTTCTATTGACTACTAAAATACTTCCATTTTTCCATTTTTCAAGGAACTCCCCAAATAATTTCATTTTTTAAAATATGAAATTAATTACAATATTTTGCCAAATTTTAACAGGTATTCACAATGCTTGTATTTGAACAAAAGGTGATTTAAACTTTAGATAACTTTTGTTTAGAGCATGAGTAATGGGATCCTGACACCTATTTTGTTTCAAATAAAAAATAGAATATTTTATTAGCTCCCAATGCCACTAGGATTTGCATATGAATATGAACCAAAGGGAGGGTAGCTATACTTCTTTAAATTAATACCCCTGAAATGAATCTCCCATCGTATGTTAAACAAACTATGGGCTCAATAAAATTGGGGTAGAGTCACTGAAGTGTAGACATCCAGAATGTTTTAAGTCAACAGTAAAACGTGGCCCAATTCATGGGGTTGTTGTGGAGGTGGGCAAACTGCATTGATAATTTCATTTATCTGCACATTATAAAAGAATTTACTTTGCAGTTAAATCCCTGACTTTCCTCCTCCCCACAAACCTGCTTTCCTCCACACCTGCTGTGTTCCCAGTCTTCTAGTCTAGGTAGCGACGATTCCACTTTTTCAGTTCCAGGACGAAAACCTTGGAGTCCTTCTTGAATATATTCTCTCTCTTACCCCACATCTGATTGGTCAGGAAACCTACTGACTCTATTTTCAAACTATATCCAGGATCTGAACCCCTCTTAGCACCTCTACTGCTATCACCTGGTCAAAGGCACCGCAATTTCCTGACAGGTTCTCTGTGATAGTCTCCCATCACGGCAGACAGTCCCTTTGAAATGAAAGCCAAAACATAACTCCACTCAAAACTTAAATCGTTCCTGGGGCGCCTGGGTGGCTCAGTCGGACTGAGAGTCTGACTTCAGCTTGGGTCGCGATCTCGCAGTTCGTGTGTTTGAGCCCCGCATCGGGCTCTGTGCTGACAGCTCAGAGCCTGGAGCCTGTTTTGGATTCTGTGTCTCCCTCTCTCTCTGCCCCTACTCGTGCTGTGACTCTCTCTCAAAAATAAATAAACATTAAAAAAAATTCTTGAATTGTTCCCTATTTTACTCAGAATAAAAGTCAAAAATCCTCACAATGCACTTTGTGGTCCTGCACCATCAGGCCCTTTGTGAGCTCTCCAACCTTCTCATTTGCTACGTCCCATTGCTCACTTGACTTCAGCCACACTGACCTTCTAGTTCGTTCCTCTTCAAATATGCCAAGTACGGTCCCATTTATTTGCACTTATCTCCCCTCTGCTGAATTGCTCTCCCTGGATAGCCAAACAACTCTTCCCCTTGCCTCCTCAAGTCTTCACTCAAATGTCACCTTCATCCTAAGTCCTTCTTGAACTACCTTAATGAAACTGTAACCACCCTCCTCGTGCCTCTCCCCATTCCCCGTCTCTGCTCTTTCTCTGTAGCACTTATGACCTTACATCCTACCATTTATTGTCTCCCCAACGTAGAACGAGAGCAGACATTTTGTCCTCTTCACGCATGAAAGCCCCAGTACCTAGAACAGTGCTTGGCATGTAACAGGTACCCCATAAATGTTTGTTAAAAAAAGTGAATACGTGTTGGATTTATCTTAAAAAGCTAAATTTTCCCACAGTTTATACTGTTGCCTGACCTATTTTGGAAATGATTTTTCCCCTTGCCCTTCATGGAAAAACTGGTAGTACCTCTGGCAAAACTTGCCAGGGGCTTTACCATTTAAATTCTCAAGGATTTCGTATATTAAGTTTGAATTAGAAACAGAGGAATAAAATTGAAAAGCCAAAGGTAATTTGAAAAAGATGTGGAAAATAGAACACACAGGAAAAGATACGAATCAGAAGAAAACACAATCTAATCAGGGTTAGAATAAAGAAAATATCATTCATATGAGGTCACTCTGGAGAGATCTCTTTCCCACATTATTTCTTGGTCTCTGATGTGCCCAAATTTATAACGGTCAATATGCCATTTAACAGATAGTCACAATTTGCTCGGCATACAGTCCCTCCCTTTAAGGTCTTAAAATCCGAAGGCAGCATGATGAATTTCACATATTCTGTATATGTGTGTGTGTGTTATATACATATATATGTAAATGTACAAATAAATGATCAATTTTCAGTTTTTAAACCAACATTCAAACAAAAAATAAACGACAAAAACTGGATCACAGACTCAGTTCCTCAGGCTACGACTGAAGCAAAGAACTCTGTATGATATGTCACCTCACGTGAGTTGGAATTTGTAAAGATTTCTAACAAAGGAGGTAGAGAACTTGGAGATGAGGAAGTCAGATTTAGGGACTACAGCAGGGCACGGACTGATACTTACAAGGAAGAGAGTAAAGAGAGATGTCTGCTTGGCTCTGACAAAGCAAGTGTTTGGGATATCATCTAAAATGAAAATTTGGGGAAAAAATACTAGATGATACTAAGGATTAGAAATTATCTGTTTCCTTGTTTAAAATATTATATCCTTACCAGTTATTTCAAAATAAGTGTGAAAAACAGAAGACATTTATCTTAAGTTAAATTTCACTAAAACAAACGGTGTCAATTTAACAACTTGTTCTTTAAGCAAGGTGACCGAAGGACTGAAGGCAAGTTCTCTTCCCACTACCTTAGTGGACATTAAGGGGAAAAGAAAGCTAAAAGCGACTGTTTTCAGAGTTCACTTTGATCTACCTACCTACTGATTTGCCGTTTCATGTGCCATGTGTGCAAGAAATAACTCAGGAATAGTTCTAAACTAACACGGGGTGATTACATAGGAAACCTGAAAATCTGAACAGAGTTACTCAAATAGTAAACTTCCTCAGTAATGACATTATATGCAAGTATAGAATTTGTAAAGGAACTATCTCAATTATTCCCATGAGCTTATAAACGCTCAATATGAGCTCCTCATGTCCCACAGAACACATCAATCCCATTGTCCACCCAATGGCAGAAACAGCAGCTACAATGCACTCCAATTTCCTCGAGGCTGGGAGATACAAGCACAAGCTTTTTTAATATATCCTCAAGTACAAACTGCATGTTTATATATAATAGTTTCGGGAGTAGGATATTTTTGAAACTGCCCAATTCTTTTTTAATCACTCTGTATACAAGCAAATGTTTGATGCTCTATCTGTGGTGTATGAATGCCAAAATAATTCCAAGTTAAAAATTATTAGGTAAGATGAGATTAAGTGGTTGAGGCAGGTGAGGCGAAGCTGTTCACTGAGAGGCGCATCTCAAGCTGAGCTTTAAGGGAAGGATCTTGATTGACCCCCCAGGGAGGAATGGTATTCCAGGCTCGGGGTGGGAGGTGGGGTGGGGAATCAGTGTAAACTAAAGAAAAGGTAAGATAGAGGGGACGGAGACCAGCCTGACAGGAGTAACACGTAGTATTGGCAAAGGGGCTGTTACAGGTAGACTGATATTACAGGTAGACTGACAGAGGGACTGAAACACCCAACTGGAATTCACAGAGTTTCATTGGATGGCATGCAGAATCACTGAAGGTTCAAGAATAGAGAATCAATGAAAATGTATAGAAAGCTTAAGTATCAAAGTAACGGAATGCACAGGAGTAAAAAGATGACTCAGTGTATCAAATCAGGATGAGGACAAATTATAAATCATGGTGAACTGTTGGCATTTTGGGTTAGCTCCCCCAGAACTCACAGTTGTACTCAAGCATCTGCCTGATTCTAAGTTGACTTCAACATCCCTGAGGAAGACTCACCAACGTTTCAGCCTCAAGGTTTGCTTGATCTTCTGTATTCCCACGGCTTTCCCCTCAACTGTACTTAAGCGACCCACTGACATAGTCATCTTGAACCACATCACGCAGAATTTTCCACTTTTCAACCCCAAAGCTGACAACCCCTTCCCCAACATCAGCCTCCTGTCCATTGGCCTCTCTTTTGCTCCCCCTCCCCCACTAGATTGGTGTTGCACCTAAACAAGTCCTTAGCCACTGTATGTCTTCTCCTCCCAACTTATGAGTCCTTTAAGGGCTCATAGGATCCTCTCCTTCCTATTCTGGATGGATATTCAGCTACTATCTTACATAAGCCTCAAATCTCTTGTATTTTTGCCTCTCCAATGAAAATTTTCAAGTCTGGATCAATCTGATCTATCAATTTTTGCTATCACATAAGATTTTAGTTACCTTCTTTAGCCAAGTCCCCAGTGCTGCCTGGTGACCTTTTCTGTTCTGAAGAAAGCCCTTTCTCACCCTTCACCATGCTCCGCACCCTTTCCAGATACCCCTTCTCCCTTCTTCCAAGTAACAAGGTCTGAGCTGATTTTGAGAGGGTAGTCCACTCAAGGGGATTTTAAGTCTTAGGTCCAGAGGTTGTAACTGTTTAGGGTACACCGAGAGTTGGGATACATTAGGGAACAACATTAGAAAAGAAGACAGGAATGAAAAGAAAAATAGTAGGAGAAGCAAGACAAAACAGTGTTACAAAAAGATAATGAAGGGGAGGATTTCTAGAATAAAAAAAGTGATAACTATATCAAACAAACCTTACAAAGTTTGAGAACGAAGAAGAGAACAGTGGACTGGTCAGGAAGTCATTTATAACAACCATTTCTGTGGAGTGTTGAGAAACAGAAACAGGAGGGAAACTACTGTAGACACCAGAGGATGAAAAAAAGGGCAGGGAGTCTAGGCTATACATCCAAAGACACGGGGTAAGAAAAAGATGTACCACAATCAGAATGGAATGCAGGGTCAAGTAAGGACTTACTGGGTTTTTTTGTTGTTTTTTTTTTGAGACGGAAGATTTGAAGGCATAATGGAGACAGAGCTACTGCAGACGTTTAGAGGAATGATTAAAGGAATGATAAAAAATCTAACTGATCAAGTTGCCAACCGCATAAGAGAGGAAAATGGTGCAGAAAGTCAGAGCAGAATTTTATCCTTCTGTTTCACTTAAATCTTCCCCCGTGAAGGGGACGGTAACTAAATGTTCGACTAAGCCCCACAAGGGGCCTGGCACTGAACTCTCAGCACTGGCATATAAACTGGGCTTAGTGTGAGGCTGAGGGGTGGGCTTCCCAGAGGCTGGCCTCCACAATGGCAGCTCCATCTTAATTGTCTTCTAAGTCAGACCTGCAGGAGCCAGGCCTTCGCTGGCCCAACTATATTAGTGGCCCCCACCATATGCTTCCAATACATCCTTAATTCTCCCAACCGTTTTAAGTAAGTTGCTTAACCTCTACTGCACTATTAACTCTGGGAAGGCAGAGACTGTACTTGCCCCAAGCACTATTTTCTCTTCAGTGTCCAACAGGGTGCACTGGTATCTAGAGGCACTTAATAAATACTGGCTGGATAAATAAGTAACATTGATTACATCTAGCCTAGGTTCCATCTGGCCTGGTGCTAATACCTGTCAATTTAGGTAAGTAATGGCTCTTCAAAATACTACCAAGCAGAATGATATTTTCCCAGGAAAATGCATGACTTTGAAACATACGCTACGCAAATGAATTGGGTATGGCAAGTTGCCAAGCTGACACTCAGAGACAGGCACCTGAAGTAGTTTAATGGTACTTTCAACTTAAATGGTACTTGGACTCAAAAATATACATCTCAGGCCTGGAAGAGAGCTCAGAAAGTTACCTAATCCAATCCCTCCCCCCCTCCCCACAGAAGGCTCAACATACTCTTCATTAGTGTAACATTAAGTGGCTATTTGGAATCAACTTGAATGCCTCCATTGATAGAAAATATGTCTCTTTGGGGCACCTGTGTGTTCAGTCGGTTGAGCCTCCAACTTTGGCTCAGGTCATGATCTCGTGGTTCGTGGGTTCGAGCCCCACGTCGGGCTCTGTGCTGACAGCTGGGAACCTGAAGCCTGCTTCGGATTCTGTGTCTCCCTCTCTCTCTGTCCTTCCCTTGCTCATGCTCTGTCTCTCTTTCTTCCTCTCTCTCTCAAAAGCAAATAAACATTAAAAAAAAGAAAGAAAGAAAATACATCTCTTTATGAGAATGCCCTCTCCATGTTTGGATCCCTCCAGTCATTAGAAAATTCTGATGATGCATGCATAGCTTTCACTTAATGCATTGGTCCCATAGGTCAGTGTAACTACAGGACAGTCTTTCCAATATCTCAGGAAGGCCGCCACATCCTCTCTTATAGCTTCTCCTCTCCTGCTTCTTTAATCTTCTTCATGTGATCCTCAGAGCATTTGAAAGAGCATGTCTATATTCATTTTCTTGTCACTCATACTTTCACGAGAAGCAACAAAATGAAAAAAAAAAAAAAACTAAACTAAAGAATATAAAACTAAGGCAACGTAGTTAAATGAGAATAAAAACAGACAAATGTGCAAAATGGAGATTTATTAGTATTCCTTTCCATCTGATTATGCCTCTTAACTCTCTTCCTATCTTAACCCTGCAATATCCTTACCTTAATCCAGTGTTCCACATTGTCAGGGTCAAAGGCAGGCTGTAGATAATATATACAGAATATTAATACACAGCAATAACTTTGTCAACTTTGCCTTTTTGATATATCTTTCTGACTAAAGCATATGGAAAAGTGTCCTTTCTCTTTCCTCAAGACATTTCATTAGCCAAGTTCAGCAAGAAAAGAACACAGAGATGGTCAGACGGAAAACACGAAGCCTTCTCTGGAACATCTTCTGTCTGTTTTTACCTCCTGCCTAGGCCCACCTGCAGATTCTGATTTAATTGGTCTGGAATAGGGCCCAGGTGTCAGTATTTTTTTTTTAAAGCCCTCCAGAACCCAAACAGAGGAATGATAGATATGATATTGCTTATAAAAACAGGCACCAATTCATGAGCCAGATCATTAAAATATCATGGAAGCAAATCTGCTTGGAGAAGCATATGCCCCTCCCCAGGCCGCTCTTTTCAAAAATAACCTGTATACAGCAAGGAGCTTTCCTATCTTACCTACAGCAGGAATATTGTCTGGTCCAAAAAGAACCAAGGGGTTGGGGGGGGGTGGAGGTGGTGAGGGATAACCAATCTTCTACTGTTTCACAAAGCAGAAAATGAAGTAAAGATCACAAATATTTCTACCCACGTTGGTCAGATATCAATCTGAAATTAGAAATCAGACTTCCTTTCTTCACTCTCAGTAACTCTTAGAAGCTTGCAGAATTCCCTCTAATAGCCACTTAACAAGTAGAGGTACGTAGTTGCTTTGCTAATAACTCAGGTGGGTCTTTAAATAAAGAAGGGAATATCTCAGCTAACATACTGTCACACGGAGGAAGGAAAGGTATGATACTCTCGCTTACATAACATTTCACCTTCAAAGCACCTCAAGATAACTAATTAATGCAGCTGTACAGCTGAATAACTTTTTCACTGCAACAAAGAAAGAGCTGATCCTATTAAAACACAACTGAACCTCAAGAAGCTCTTGTGCTTTTACCTTTTTATCCTCTAGGCAGTAACAGCACTAGCAGCAAAAATCCTTTCTTCTGGAGTCATGTCCCAAATTTTTACCTTTCATCATCAAGTCTATACCAATAACCTATTTGAGATCCTATCTATTTTGAAACTAGTCCATTACAATATGAACTAGTTTCCAAGTCTCTCTAATGCTCCTATCTCTACCCTCCCATAAAGTGGGAAAGATATTCACCAAATGGACTATGTCCGGTGCATTATTTAGCTGGTATATTTAAAATAAACTGCAATGACAATTGCCTAGAGCCCTAAAAAAGGTCATGTGTCTATAGAATATATTTTTTTAAGAAAGTGTAACTTGAGGGTGAAAACAGCTGGTGAAACTGCTCAGGAGCTGAAAGCTGAGAAGCCACTCCATTTTAGTACTCTCACATTTAAAGCATTTATTTTTGTGACTGTTAAAAAGGTAGTCTGTGGAAAGCACACACCCTGTGACTGAGACTTTGCACATGGCATTTACGTATGTTTCAAGTTTAAAATGGGGTTATCAGTTATCCGTGTCTCTGGATGCTAATGCATCCAAGGAGGTAACAGATATAAAAAGGAACTATTTTTCTTAATGTTGGTTGAATTCATAAATTTTCAAGTGAATCAAATCTTGGTCTGTCCAATATCCACTTGCATTCCTGAGTTCATTTTTGATAATTTATGTAAAATTAGAAGGGGCAGATTATGAGGCGTAGGACTTAACGTGAAGACCTTCTCCTTCCAATAAAGACCTAAAACCTAGAAAACATTTTTTAAAACAATGAACTATGGGGGGACTTCCCTAAAATTGTCGGGGTAGGAATGGGAGGGGAGGGAATTGGCGAATTCTTTTCACCCGGATGGGTGCCACCAGACTTCTCCGGTTTGTGAAAAACATTTGATGGAAACAGTTCTTTCACGACATTGCCCATCAAAGCCGAAAGGTACCCAGGCCCCCTTCACCAGTACAATGCTGGCTCCAGGGCAACCAAAGCAAGGGCTAGCCAGGTAAGGATGCCCCTGGGGGAAGAAGGAGGAAGCGCAGTCCAGCTCGGCTGGCCAAGGGGCCGGTCCCCGCCCCCCCCTCCCCCCGAGCTCCCGATTGGGATGGATCACCTTGGGACTCGGCTTCCTGGTAAACTGTTTCCAGCGATTCGGCCCCGTCCTCTTCCTTGAAGAGGACATTTCCTGGGGCGCCAGCAGCATTTTCCAGGTTAAGGCCTGGACCAAGGCAAAGCTGGAACTACCGCTCCGTTACCTAGGCTGCTTCCGGGTAGCCCTGGGAGTTGTAGTTCCTCCGCCCACAAAGAAGGTGGACGTGGGGATCCGGCGAACCACCACTCCCAGGAGGCTGTGCGTAGGCGGAACAAGTTAGCTCGGTAACCCATGGCAACGGCAGCGGTCTGGCGGCCTCTCAGACACACGAGCCCGCTTTGGTGTTACCTTTGCTTTTTACTGGCGCCTGGTGATGACGCAGTGCGCCCTGATTGGCTCTGCATCGGAGGCGGTGGTTCAGGGGGCCGAGAATCCTGCAAGCCGGACACGTGGTAACGAACTGCGAGGAGTTTGAGGGGTCTCAAGGCCAAAAAAGTTGGGAGTTGTGCAGGTAAGTTCCCCCTTTCCCCGATAGGATGGGGGCTACTGCGGGTGGATGAGTCGCGTCGCGCCCAAACGCTTACTGGTTGTGTTGCAGTAACTGTAATTGTACTCCTGTCATGTCTCTCCTTTACTTTTCTGGCTCTTCTGATGGATCTCGGCTTCTCTAAATCCTGATTTTCCCAAATCGTGTAAGCTTCACTTCTTCTCTGAGAGAAAAGGGCCTCTTTTCGATTGGCCTCTGCTCAAGAAGCAAGTTCTCAGCCGGAAGTGTTTCCTGGACGGCACAGGGTACTTGGGAGGGTTGGGAAGATCTCGAATCCTTGAACTCCGGGCTTTGCGAGGTCTGAGGCCACTAGAGGTGGCCCATGGAGTGAAGAAAAATCCATCCGTATTGACTGAAGTTACATGTTCCCGGGGACAGTATCTTCTAGGATACATGGGCTCATAAGGCAGGGCGGTAGCTTATAGTGGGAGCCCCGACTTTGTGGCTGACCTCAGGCAACTTATTTAAAACAGCGCCGACCCTCCATTTAGCCATTGGCAAACTGGGGGCGATGGTACCTAAATCATTGGAGTGTTATAATAATCAAAAATCAACATAAGCATAGCGCTTTGCCAGGAAACATAAAGTAGATTTGAGATTGGTGGAAATGAAATGAGGGAAGCTGTGTGCCCTCAGACTATTGCAGAGATCACAGGACCTGCTCTGTAACTTGCGTGCCCATCACAAGGGTGATGGCTGAAAAAATTGTGTCGCACCCAAACTATGTAACATCATGAAGTAGTTATTTTAAAAGAGTAAGTTAATTCTGTGTCTCTTCCTCGGGAAAGATATCCATTTTCTCCTGGGAGAAAAGCAAATTGCAGAGAAATGCATACAGTGTAGTATATTTCCATTTTTAATAAAAAAAAAATCCCTCCCATATATGAGTACGTTTAAATGGTCCTATAAATATGGAGAAAGGTTGCAGATCCTGGGGGAATGAATAGAGGTGGAGAAGGAAGATAAAGGAAAACAAGGACAATAATAACACTATAGCAAAATGGAAAATATGACTATAAAATTGTATCGTAACATTACAGTTCATGTGTAAACATTGCACATGTGTGTGGACAAGATGGGACTCCTAAAAGGCTACCAGCCAATTAGAGTTACAACCTCTAAAGCCAGACTTCCGTGATATAAGTCCTGGCTCTACCACTTCCCAAATGGTGACTGTTCGCCTTCAGTTTTCTCAGGAGTAAAATGCACTTAGTAATCACATCTGTCTTACGAGGTTGATATGATGAGACTTTTTAGCAGAGTTAATATGTAAAGGACGGTAGATGCCCAATAAATGTTGTTTACTGCAGTTATCATCATGTGAAGTTGTTAACTTATATTGTGATTACTGACGTGTTTCAGTTTACTTCTACCATCTTACTTTGTGTTTTCTGTTTTTGATGGTTTTTTGGTCTCTTTTCCTCTTTTTTGCCTCTTATTATAGAAACCAATTTTTCTGTATCATCCCCCAACCTTTCCCAATGAGTTCAGAAATTATGCATTCTGTCATTAATCCTTTAGTGGTTACTTTAAAAAATTTTAGCACACATACTTAACAGCTTGATGTTATTCATTATCTCTCCCCTCCTCCCAAATCGTGTAAGGATTTTAGAATACTCTCCCTCGGAAGAGACTCTGTCTCATCTTCTGTTACTGTTTTCTAGAATTTTAAAGTCGATCATTTCTGTGTGCCTGAGTCAACTCAGTGCACCATATTGTCTGGAAGCCCTTCAGAATTTTTTCTAGCCATATACAAACATTGTAGAGTGTATGTGTACGTGTATGTTTATAAATATGTACGCAGTTTTTCTAACAAAAAAGGGTACTCACGTAAGCTTGCTCTTTTCCCTAAGCGTATTGCAGTCACCTGTCCATGACAGTCTGTAGAGAATTCATTTAATAAACATTTAGAAATCTGAAGGAATGCTGGGGGTGGGGGATTGGGGTGGGGAATGTGTGGCACTGGAAGTGTCAGGACAGGTACAGTGCTGCCAGAGGTGCAGGGAATCTTCATTAGCCCTTGTGAAGGCACAGATCCGTTGACAGCCTATCAGTTGTCCTTAAAGTCATAAAGGTTTTTCCATGAATCATTTCAAAATTTTTATAATGCTCTTTCCTGAAGACTTTTCCAGGAACTCTGTAGAAATGAAGTGTAAATGTATGTTTAGAAAAGCATCACACCACAAAATCTTAGAAGATTCCTACACTGAGTGACCCATAGGGGAAAGGGTGATGAAGACAAATAAGAGTCAGTTGATATTTTGGAGACTATCGATTTATTACTTGAGAAATTTGCTTGGTTTTGTGGATTATATCCCTCCCAAAGCATGTTTTTAAAAACATGTATATGAATAGGTGTATGTCTGTATTTGTATTCACATTACTTCATAATAAAAAATTTTTGTATTTGAGCCCCTAGAAAAAGATGCAATTATAAAAATCGCCATAAACTGAACAGTGAATGAGAAAAGGAAAGTGTGGTTCTTCTAGCTCCGGACAATGTTGTGTGTTATTTTTTTAAATGTTGATTTCCAGCTGAAGGGCATTCTCCAATGCTTTCTTCAGAATTCTTTTTTTTTAATTAAAACTTTTTTAACGTATATTTTTGAGAGAGAGACAGACAGACTGCAAGCAGGGGAGGGGCAAAGAGATAGGGAGACACAGAATCCAAAGCAGGCTCCATGATCTGAGCTGTCAGCACAGAGCTCGACACAGGGCTGGAACTCACAAACCGTGAGGTGATGACTTGAGCTGAAGTTTGGACACCCAACCAACTGAGCCACCCAGGTGCCCCTCTTCAGAATTCTTAATGTTTGTATTCATTCTCACAATACAGAGAATCACTGACAATAGCAATTTATCTATCACAATACTTTTTCTTAAATGTAGCTGTCTACTTTTCCTTGTTTACTTTTTTCTTTGGTGACCTGTCACTTTATGATCATTAGGATGGGACTCTGAAGAAGCCCCAAACAGCAGAATGTGAGTACATAGCATCAGAGTCCTGCCCTGTGGAGAGAGCCAAGTGGCTATTCCTCTCCATCTGACCTAGTGTGTTCAGTAAAATAAGCCGAGGATTTTGAATTTTACCTTTAACTATATCGGGAATAAACTTTTGTCCATTGTATCACAGAAGAACCCATCTCTGCATCTACGAACATGGTGGCCAGAATCCTCTAGAGCTTCCAAGGACCTAATGACAGACCTTGGGCTAAGAATGAAGAAAGCTATTTCTTCAGTTGAGGAGAGAGTGGGAAGGGGAGATAAGAGAAAATGTTTTCAGGATTGAGTGGATGATTAGTCACATTTGAAGCTCTTCTGTTAAAAGATGGGACTCCTAGAACATGTTTATCGTTTCCTTCCACAAGGATAGGACTAGGAGGTCCCCGAGAGGAAGGGAAAGAAGCCAGGAGTGTGGGCTACCAGATCTAGCTCTTTCTTTCCTCTTGGAGAGTCCCTGTGTCTAACCTTGGAGAATCTAAGTTTGGTTATATTAGAGAACCAGAGAATCAGTTGTCTTTATATATGTAATCATTACTTACCCTTTTTATTCTAGATACTGTGTTAACGTGGCATTTGGCTCTCCACGTGGCACCCTGTAGGTCATGAATGCAGTAACTGGTCCTTTTTCTTTTTTGGTTCTCAGATTAAATTATGTGCATTCTGATTCGGTTGTTCAGTCTTTGAGACTAGTTTGTTTGAGCCTCACCCTGAGGGTGGATCTGTGCTGGGTATGCGGACAAGATCAGGCTCCAGGGTTTGCCACACAAAAGGACCAGGATCTTAGTCCACCAAGATCCCTGATAAAAGTAATGTGAAATTGCTTATGAATGGCATGTATGCTCCACGTGGTTTCTCACCTCTATTCAGACACAATATAAGAACAAATTAGGAGAAGACCATCTCACCTCTCAGAGATGACCTCTGTTTATCTTTTGATGTATAGTGTTCTGTGTAGTTTAATAAACACCAGGATGCTGTTTTGGAATGTGCCATCTTTTCTTTTTTTTGGTATTTATTTATTTATTTTGAGAGAGAGAGAGAACGCGCGTGTGCACATGTATGAGTAGGGAAAAAGCAGAGAGAGAGAGAGGGAGAGAGGGAATCCTGAGCAGACTCTGCCCTGTGGACCTAGAGCCCAACACAGAGCTCGATCCCATGAACTGTGAGATCATGACCTGAGTCGAAATCAAGAGTCTGACACGTAACTGACTAAGCCACCCAGGTGCCCTTGGAACCTGCTTTCTTTATGTAATAACATGTTAGGAAAAATTGCTATGTTGCTTAGTATTTTCTCAAATTAGAAAAAGAAAAAAAGTGAATCAAATCCGTAATCAATATGGCTGACACATTTTCAAGGCTGAAAGTTTGCCTTTGGTGAAAGAGTGCACACTCTTTTCATAATTAATCTTTACTCATGTTCTTCTGTTTGTTTGCTTTTCTTCAGCACAGACAAAAATTCGGTGACTGAATTTATATGTAGTTGGTGTCATCATTTTGCTCTAGGACTTTGGAGAAGGTATCTTATTCTGTCTGGGTCTCTCCCTATTTCTTTCTTCCTACTGTCTAAAACAGTTTAGACTGGAAGTAGTAATAAATATGCTGTCATTCATCATCCTGTAGCTTACTTTCTTGGTAAATTGCTTAGCCTTTAGATGTCATGGAACTCCTGAATTTACTGTTCTTTTCTTATCAGGACCTAGAGGAATCTCTTAGAATGAAGCTGAGTCTTACCAAGGTAGTTAATGGCTGTCGCCTAGGAAAAATAAAAAATCTGGGCAAAACAGGAGACTGCACCATGGATATTCCAGCCTGCCTTCTGTATACCAAGACCGGCTCTGCCCCACACCTGACCCATCAGACACTGCATGCTATCCACGGGGTTCCTGCCATGGCTCAGCTTACACTGTCCTCACTGTAAGTGTTAGACCTGATCATTGAAGTATCAACTCTGGCAGCAGCTTAGAGACCTTAATGAGGTACAGCAAAGAGAAAAGACTTTTATATAAACATATAATTTATTGTCAGGCTAGCTAATATACAGTGTATACGGTGTGCTCTTGGCTTCGGGAGTAGATTCCCATGATTCATCACTTACATAAAACACCCAGTGCTTGTCCCAACAAGTGCCTTCCTCAATGGCCGTCATCCATTTTCCCTGCCCCCCACCCCTTCCACTCCCATTCATCCTCAGTTTGTTCTCTATATTTTAAAATCTCTTATGGTTTGCCTCCCTCTTTGTTTGTAACTATATATATTTTTTTTTTCCTTCACTTTCCCCATGGTCTTCTGTTAAGTTCCTCAACTTCCATATGTAAGTGAAAACATGATATTTGTCTTTCTCTGACTGACTTATTTCATTTAGCATAATACCCTCCAGTTCCATCCAGGTTGTTGCAAATGGCAAGATTTCACTCTTTCACTGCCGAGAGGTATTCCACTGTATATATATATACCACATCGTCTTACCTATTCATCAGTTGATGGGCATTTGGGCTCTTTACATAATTTGGCTATTGTCGAAAGTGCTGCTATAAACATTGGGATACATGTGCCCCTATAAATCAACACTCCTGTATCTTTTAGATAAATTCCTAGTAGTGCAGTTGCTGAGTCATAGGGTAATTCAATCTTTAATTTTTTGAGGAACCTCCACACTGTTTTCTAGAGCGGCTGCACCAGTTTGCATTCCCACCAACAGTGCAAGAGGGTTCCCCCTTCTCCACATCCTCACCAACATCTGTTGCTTCCTGAGTTGTTAATTTCAGCCACTCTGACCAGTGTGAGGTGGTATCTCAGTGTGGTTTTGATTTGTATTTCCCTGATGATGGGCAGTGTTGAATATCTTTTCATGTGTCTGTTAGCCATTTGGATATCTTCTTTGGAAAAATGTCTATTCATGTCTTCTGCCCATTTCTTCAGTGGATTATTTGTTTTTTTGGAGAAAAGACTTTTTTGATTATGTGTACAAAAATTTGTAGATTTTTAGAATGAAATCAGAAGAGAGATATCAAATATTATATATCTTCTGGCCCTAATCTGGAAGCCACAGGCCAGACCTACATAGCAGAGCTGCTTCACTATTCTTCTGATCTAACCATGCCAGTATGGCGGCTCTCGTTGCCATTGCTCCCAGAGGTGACAGGCAGGGAATGCTAGATAAGAACTAAACTTAGACTCTAGAGTCTGTCCTCATGCACCAGCCTCAGACTTTTCCCTGTGTCTGCACATGTACTTGCGAGTACTATTTTATGAAAACAAAACTAATGGAGTTAGATCATTTTATATAATATACATACTGACTTTATCCTTCATTGAAGAACCTGCCATATAATGAAAACACTCTGCAATATTGTGTTAATAAGAGGGGAGGAAGAAAATCTGGGTATTGGAAGCACTTGATCTTTGCCAGTTTCTGTTCCCATAGAAACACTTGTAAAATGAAGACCTACACTCTGGCTAATGAACACAGTCTAATGAGTTGGGACTCTTGAATCATGGCATGCTTTCTTGTTGTTTAAGACTACATTTACTGTTACATAGCTTGTTTGGGTGCAGAGAAGTGGGTTTCAGTTGTTGCACAGAGTGTCTGTAAAATAATTCATTATTATGTATTTTTCTGTTTTGCTCACAGGGCAGAACACCATGAGGTCTTGGCAGAATATAAGGAAGGCATTGGAAAGTTTATAGGTAAAAATTAATTGTTACTTGTGTTTGTTTTGCAGTGTATTAGTTTGAAGTTTGGAGGTGCTGTTGACTGATCTTTCATTCATACATTAACTTATTCATTAATTTAATGAGCATCTATTGGGCATCTAAGAACCATGCATTGGGGATTCAAAGATAAATAGGAACAGTTGCTTCCCCAGTAGAACCCAGAGCCTGTCTGGGATACAGATAAACAGGGAATCGTAGTAGGGTGCAGTGACCACATTTACAGGGTTAGGAATATGTACATGTACCACAAGAGCCCAGAGGGAGGAGCACAGAGCTTGCCGTAGGTGAAAGGAGGTCAGACTAAAGAAAGGATTTTTGAGAGAGAGAGGATGAAGGGGTATCTTAGCTGAGTCGAGGAAAAGTAAGAGTTACCCAGGTGGGCGCAGTGGTGGAAGTACACAGGTATAGGCAGACGCACCAGGCACAGAGCAAAGACCCAGAGTAATAAAACTGTGTGAGACATACCTAAGATTCAAAGCAGTCTAGCTATGTTTGAGCCTAAAACATTAAGCAGAAGACGAAGTGTTTATATATAGCTATATTTTGATATGTTAATATTTATTATCTTTTGTTCCAGAAATAGGATTTTATATGCCGATGTATGTGTCCATTTGTTTATAGGAAAAGCTTAGCAGTGCCACCTAGAGAATCAATTCTTCTGTAGACAGCTTTCTCCTGAAGCTTTCTCCCAATATCTAAGACTCACTTAAGTGAATGGAAATTTTGTTTCCATTGGTTATTCGTCCTCTGCTTCTAAGGGAAACCGCATGATAACTTGGTGGTGGTCACAAGGCCCTGTACTTCAGTAGGGGAATTTATGTAATCTTTTCCTTGGACTGAAACCAGTTTTAGTATATTTTTTTTAATGTTTATTTTTAAGAGAGAGAGAGACAGAGCATGAGGAGGGGAGGGGCAGAGAGAGAGGGAGACACAGAATCCAAAGCAGGCTCTAGACTCCGAGCTGTCAGCATAGAGCCCGACGCGGGGCTTGAACTCATGAATTGTGAGATCGCGACCTGAGCCGAAGTCAGACACTTAACCAACTAAGCCACCCAGGCGCCCCTGGACTGAAACCAATTTTAAAACCAGCTTTAAAGTATATAATTATAAATATATATACTATATATATAATTATAAATATGTAAATATATAACTGAAAATAGCTAAATAAGCTTTCTAGGGATAACCGTACTAAGTGAAATTGTGGAAAATAGGTGGAGAACTGCAGAGTTGTTTTTTGTTTTTGTTTTTATTTTTTAGTTTGCTTTATTTTCTGGGTCTTTTTTCAGTGAAATTCTTTTTTTAATAAAAATACAGGGTTGCATATGAAATTTAAGCACATATGGTTTAGTAAGCACTTTTTTGGATTTTTCAATGACTATATTTTTGACTAAAGAACCTAAGAAATTGTCATCTTGCGTCAAATAAACTTACTGAGAATTTGAACCTTTTTCAGTATCCTCTAGCTTCCCTGTAATTCTGCCCCAAGGTGCCATGGTGTGGGATGGCTTTGTTATTAATGAGATTACCTTTTGAGCATACCATTTTATCTTTCCAGTAGCTAGTTCCTTTGGATGGTACCTAGAATGAACATACTTGATACCAAATTTTTCCTCAGAACAAATCAAGCAGGGTCAACGCACCACTAAACACTTTTACGCATCTCATACTTTAAGGTATACTTTTTCTTTGTAGCAGCTCATTAGTCATTCGACATGAACCTTTAATTCTTTTTTCAGATGAGTTGGTTTTAAAGGTAACCTTTTCATTCATGTTGACAGGCCTCTTAGAATTCTAAGATCGAGTATGAACAGTTTACTATGTTTAGAGTTGCTTTATCCAGCAGTACACTTACAAAGCTGCACTCTGTTACAACACAGTGTAACTGTTGATGTAAGTGCTTTCAAGAGTTCTTTTCTGTGTCTATACAGGCATGCCAGAATCGCTCTTGTACTGTTCCCTGCATGATCCAGTCAGCCCCTGCCCAGCCGGTTATGTAACGAACAAGGTGTGTTCTCAGAAGGGGGCAGCTTTGTCCCAGATGGTCATCCTGCTGTATCCCTCCAATGCTGGATCCCACCGTCTGGGCTGCTAGCCCATTCCTGACCTCCTTATACCTTCTCCTTGTTTCTGTGAATATAGTGGGATGGGTGGTTTATAGGAATTAGAGTAGGGTTCCCTGTGGACGGGGTTGAGAAAGGACTATATTCTCAGCATTTTCATTGTTGCAAAAAATTGGGGGATGAAGGAGGGTCAAGTACATGGCAAGAAAGAGAAATTGCTGTGATGGTGGAAAGCAATAATTTTTTTATGCCATGCTTTATTTGCAGTTTTAACAACCTCAGGAAGTGCTAGGAAAGTTGCTGATGAGTGTTATCACATGTATAACTATATATAGTAGAATCTCAGTGTAATACTGCTTGCTTTTAGAACAGAATTTGAAAAAGCTGGGTGCACAGCCAGAGATTTTAGCTAGTGAAGAACAGTATCAAAAGGACTTCATTAAAAGTTTTCACCCGAGGCATGGCACATTGGTCTTGTCCCCGAGGACTACGTTCTGGCAAGGCCTCGGTATATGCTGCTGCGTTACAAATGCAGTTACTTTTCCTGCACCCACTTTATTGATGTCAACAATCTCTATTAATCTTGCCTAAGTATTTTAAATTATTCTTCTGCTTTAAACTTTATTTTGTAATTTTAATCCAAAAGATAGTATTTTTACTTCTGTTATCTACTTCACTTGTAAGGGAAAGAGGATTCATTTAAACAGTGTTCTTTTTTTTTTGTTGTTTATTTTTGAGAGAGAGAGAAAGACACGGAATGTGAGCAGGGGAGGGGCAGAGAGAGAGGGAGACACACAATCGGAGGCAGTGTCCAGGTTCTGAGCAAGCTGTCAGAACAGAGGCCGACACAGGGCTCAAACCCACTAACCGTGAGATCATGATCTCGCAAAGTTGGACTTTCAACTGACTGAGCCACCCAGGCGCCCCTAAATAGTGTTCTTAAGCCTTAGGCCAGAATAAAAGGGTGTATGTGGCTTCCCCATTTATGTCCTTGTCAATCTCTTGTAAGAAGGAAGATACTGTAGAGGAAAGAGTAACCAAAAAAAGAACATTATATAGAGATATTTATGTACTATCTGATTTACTTTTTTTTTTTTATCTGTATGTAACGCAATCTAGTAAACACTAACCTTCAATAAAATATAAGAGTCTAGACTAGGCTTTTGGGGTACAAACATGAATTGGGATACTCTAGTCAGACAACCATACCCACGGTGTGATAAGTACTACTGTTCTACAAAAGAAATAAGTACAAAATTGCTCTAAGAACTTAGAAGAGTGAGTGATGGATTATGCGCAGATAGGTTTCGGGAGCACAATATAGTAAATGATATTTGAGTTCTGTCCTGAAGGATGCCATAGTATGTTACCAGGCAGAGAAGTAAGGGAAGGGCATTTCAGCCAAAAGGAACAATGTGATCGCAGACAGAGAAAGATCGAAGTCTGCGGTGTATTTAAGAACAGCATGCGTAGGGTGGGGTCTCGGAGAATGGAAGACTGGGCTAGAGAAGTATAACAAATAATTCTTGGGGCTAGCTCAGAAGCTGGCTGTGTGGCCGCCGAAGGACTCTCTGAAGAGCTATAAGGTCCTTGGAGAATTAGAAAATGGTGCAGGAAGCTTCTACCCACCATATCTAGGATATCGAATTGCCACCTTGTCTCTATTTGTAAAGAACGATTAAATTCACTATTGCATTACCATTTTATTATTATTCTTTTTATTTGCATTTTACTCTTGCTGATTCCTCACCATTTTGCTCCATGACAGTCTGTGTCTGTGTGGGGTGTTGGGGGACGAGTGGAAATGACTGCTTCCAAGTTCATGGCAATTCAGCAGGCCCTTCAGCCAGACTGGTTCCAGTGCCTCTCAGATGGAGAGGTATCGTGTGAGGAAGCAACTTCCATAAAAAGAGCCAGAAAGTCTGTTGATCGATCACTTCTATTCCTGGATAATTGTCTCCGGCTGCAGGAAGAGTCAGAGGTAAGGCCGCACCGCTCACCACTCCTTTCTGTTTGAAGCCCTCCTTTACTTCTGCTCCTCTTCTGGTCCTCCTCCCGCTTCTCTGCTTCTCACTTCCTTGTCTCTTTTGCTCTCCTGTTTTCTTTTCCTGAACCATAAATATTCTTGCTCTCTAGGATTCTGTCTTAGGCTCCTTTTCACCCCACTCTGAATTTTTTCCCTGGGCAGCCTCCCCTTAGTTTTAATTGCTGAATAATTCTGAAATTGCATGTATAACCAAGATCACTCTGCTTAGCTTCAGAATTCTATAAAGTGGACTTTAGCTGAGTTGTATTAGAATATCCCTCACGTGCACCTCAAACTCCGAGGTAACCACACTTGGTATCTGATCTCCTCCCACCTCTTCTTTTCCTCTGTTTCTCATTTCATAGCAGCCACCACGTTCCTCAGCCCAGAAATTTGAGTCTTTCAAGGCTCCATTTAATACCCAATTTAATATCCAATTGTTCGCTCCTTCTTGATTTCTAGGATCTGCCCCCTCCTCCCATCCTTCTTATTACCACCTTGAGGCATAATAACCTCATCGTCTCTTATGTGGACAATTACCTTTTAGTTATTCTCTCTGTCTCAGTTTTCACTTCCATCCAGTCCATCTTCAGCCCTGCTGGCTGAGAGATCTTCATAAAACACAAATATGAGTCCATATGCACTTCCTGAGAAGAATTTAATGACTTTCCATTCAGCGCTTATGTGGCAGGGATTGCCTGCTGTGACCTGGCCTCTGACCACTCCTCCAGCTCAGGGCTGACTGGAGCTGGCACTCTGACCCTTCTGAGCCACTTGCAGTTCCCTGCAGTATTACCCTGTGTCATTCTGCTGAAGCTGTACACAGACTTCTTTCTGGACTGTTTCTTTTTTTCTTATCTCCAGTTGTATTCCTTCTCTTGCTTCCAGATCCAACTCATTCCATTCCATTCCATTCCATTCCATTCCATTCATCGTTCTAGGAAACCATCCCTGACCCTTCAAGGAAGTTCTGTTCATTCTTTGCCACCCTTTTAATTTGTATGTGGCCATATTTTATAGCTCAAGTCATATCATAGTACAATGACTTCTTTATTACATTGTGACCTCCTTAAACTCAATTTCTGAAGGTCATTTTTGTATCTCCATTATGTAGCAGAATGCCTGACACAAGGAAGCCCCCGATAAATGCTTGCTGATGGCGGCGGGTTATGACAGGGTGGGGAGGATGAAGCTGTGGCAGTAAATCAGAGATCCTGGGAGCAGAGTGATTGAAGCTCACCAGGAGAGAGCAGAGCTGGTGAGAGAAGAAGCTGGTGTGACTGGAGGGGAGAATTCAGCATTGACATCATTGATGTGGAGTAATCCTGAGCAGGGGTCAGGTCCCACTGTGGCAAAGGGTATTGAGTCTGAGGAGCATTATTATCTTAAGTGTACCAATAAAAAATATAATTGGCTAACAAAGTTAGTATATATGAAATGATTAGAGAAAACTTAGTTGTCATTCTGAGTAGAACGCTCAGTATCTGTAGTAAGAGTTCAGCATGGGGACATTGCCATGGGTCGTAATTGTTGGCGTTGCTCACTAGCAATTGTTTTGAGCTGGTAATTATCCTTGTAGGATGAGTAATGTTTGCATGAGTAGAAAGGAGGACAGGGAATGTGACAGCGTGATTATTAGAACAGCTGAATGAGCCTCAAGCCCCTCTCCCATGCTAGTCAGCCTTACCATTTCACATTATTGCTGTGTGTTGGTGCCTCTCTGTATCCCTATAATCGTGCTATTGTCTTGACATGATTATTACATGGTTATTACTCTTACATGTACCCCATTTTTTTCTTGAAAGGGAATTTTTTATTACTTTTATGTATAGAAAATCCAACAGCACACACTTAGCCTAGTTTGGTGGCCAGTTCTTTAGCCTTTTGCCTTTTCCATCTTGGCAATGAGAACCATTGACTTTGGACCCAGGATGTTGCCTCCCCAGTGATGGCGGATCTCATCATACCTGTCATCGTAATTGGTCCTGATGGTTTCCAGCAGTTTAGCTGGAGCTCCTTTGTCTTCTGAGTTAACCTGTGTGAAAGTGACAGTGGTGCAGGTCTTCCTGTGGACCAGATTCCCCAGCCTGGCCTTCCCCTTGATGATGCAGGAGGGAACTCCCATCTTAGGACACACGGGAGGCAGGAAGACAACCAGCTCAGTGGGACCCACATCATGTGCAATCACTACTAGCTGAGCCATTTTGTTTTCCGCCAAAGTAGTATCAGTATCAGCTCCAGCTTGAAGGACAGGTGGCCGCCTAGTGGGGACATCCCCTTTGCCAGCAGCTTTCTTAGCCCAGGCCAACAATCTCTGCCTCTTCTCTTGCTTTGTCTCTGGTCTGTGTTTGTGGGCCAGCTTAAGCATTGAGTAGCTATGTGACAGTCCCAGACCAAGGTCCTGGGTGAACTGGTTAATCGTGGGAGGTACTTTTAGATGTTTATAGAGAAGAGCCTTTTGCCGCTGCAACCGGACAAAGTGGGTGAGGTCCCTTTTGGGCTGGATGTCCTGTCTGATGCCAAAGATCTTGGGCCTTTTCTGAGACAGGGAATTGACCACCTTCTTGGCCTCCTGCTTCTGACGGCAGAGGCTGGAGCCACCTTCTTCCCCTTAGGCTTCTCTCCTTCCGGCATCTTGGATGGCTGGAGGAAGGAGCACCTATGTTCCATTTTAGACAGTAAGTTATGTGATTATACTTCTTATGTCCATGAAAGGAGGTTTTCCAGATAGGGCTGTGTCAGTCATGAAAAGGGGCAGGCCTGTGTAACTACCTGCTTTGTATGTCTGCATACTTCTTTTCCTCTTTTCCTCACGGGATCCTCTTATTCTTTTTTTTTTTTTTTTTTAATGTTTATTTATTTTTGAGAGAGAGAGAAACACAGAATACAAAACAGGCTTCAGGCTTTGAGCTGTCAGCACAGAGCCCAATGTGGGGCTTGAACTTACAAACCGCAAGATCATGACCTGACCCAAAGTTGGATGCTTAACCAACTGAGCCACGCAGGCGCCCCTGGATCCTCTTATTCTGAATGCCCTTAAATACTTAAATACTGTTATTGGCTTTCTTTTCTTCATATATTTCCTAGGCCAGGGATGGCAAATGGGTTTCACCCCAAGGTGCTTGGAGCTGTGCCTAGGTGCAGCAGGAAGACAGTTATCCATCAGCCACGTCTGCCACGTGGAGTGGCAGCAATGTGCCAGGCATCTGTCATTCTAGCTGGGCAGTCCCATTTGTATCACACGTGTCCGGAACGTGAGGTCCGTGTACTCAGTGGCTGATACCTCAAACTCACAATGTACAAAACAGAATGATCATCTTGCCTCACCCTCCGCTGTTTTCCTAGAATTTCCTATCTTTGCTCTTCTCGTCCTCTCCCTGGACTTCCAAAACAGGAGCCAGGATTCATCCCAGACCTTTCACCCTCTCCTTGGGCAACTAATTGGTCAAGTTGCGGATCGTACCTTCTGTCGAGTTTTCAGATCCTGCCTCTCCCCTTCACCCGCTGCCACCGCCCTAGCCTGGGTCCTCTTGGTCTTTCACCTGGATTATTAAAGTTGCCTCCTACCCATCCTTTAGGCATACTCACTCTTAATTCATTTTTCCACACAGCAGCCCAAGTGTTCATTCTGATTGTGTCCCTCTTGCTTAAACTGAGAAGCGAAAAATTCCCTCTTCACTGCATTCCAGGCTCCTTCCCCATTCCTCTCTTCTACCAGAGAGCCACTGTTGATACGCGTTTTTCCATGCAATCCTTACTTTTTACTTGCACATAGTTTTTACATATTGCATGACTGTATGGGGTTCTTATTACATGAATATGATCATATGTTTAAAAATGTGCTTGTTTTTGTTTAGCAATGTCTCAGAATTGCATCTCTTGTCAATGCATACGTTGTATCCGCTGCATCTTTTTAAAACACCTGAGTAGGAAGCCATACTATGAATGTGTCATTATTTAGTTTAGCCTTTATTAATGTATACTTATTTTCAGTATACTGGAAGTATATAATGTATATTTATTTTTACATTATTCTAAACAATTCGTGAATGTACCTTGGTGCTTGTGAATGAATGTACTTGTAGGAGAGACTCTTCTAAGTGGAATTTTAGGACATGGGATTAAAGCATCGACATTTTGACAAGTTTTGTTTACTTGTTCTTCCAAAAGCTGAACTAATTTTTACTCTCTTTAGTTATCAGAGTATGTGTCATTTCTCTAACACATGTTCCTCCACTGTGTCACTATCTGTCTTTTAACTATTTTGTCAGTGCAATGGGCAAAAATGGTACCTAATTGTCGCCAATCTGTGTTTCCTTATTGGTGAGGTTTAGGTAGCTCTCCATATGTGTACAGGGCATTTGTGTTTCTTTTTCAGAAGTTCCTATTCACATATCTGCCCAGATTTCTGTGTGCTTGTCATTTCCTTAGATTTGTTGGAAGTTTTTCTATGATATAAGTATAGTATGGTATCTATTCCAACAGTGAGGTCTCCTTTGCCTTTATGGAGAGTATATTTCACTAGAGAAGTTTTGATGATTTTGTACTCAAATATGTTAGCCTTTTCTGGTAAGCTTTAGCTTGCTTAGATAGGCCTTTCTTACCCTAAGATTATAAAAACTTGAATATATCTTTCTGATACTTATATAACTATTTTTATGTTTAGATTATAGGGCCCTGTGGGATTTATTTTTGAGGATGATGTGCAAGGTAGTTTTTACTTTTTCCCAAATGGACAGTTAGTTATTCCTACTGTAAAGTTCTTTTTTTTTTTATGTTTATTTTTGAGAGAGAGACACACACAGAGCGTGAGTGGGGGAGAGGCAGAGAGAAAGGGAGACACAGAATCTGAAGCAGGCTCTAGGCTCTGAGCTGTCAGCACAGAGCCCAATGGACTCGAACCCACGAACTGGGAGATCATGACCTGAACCGAAGTCAGGCACTTAACTGACTGAGCCACCCAGGTGCCCCCTCAACCATAAAGTTCTTAAAGTCATCTCTAACTAAGAGACTTGGAGGTAACCTAAAACAGGCCCGAATATTCATTTAAACAAATTAAAACTGTTCTTTTTGTCCTTTCCTTCTTGTACTTGCTTGGTTGTGTATTAATTTAACCTAAGCTCAAACATGACTACATGTGCTAATTGCCTCAGTTTCTCCTCAGTCTTTTCTTATTTGGGTGGCTTTCTTGTTGTGGTTTTTGGAGCTGTAAAGGTTCTCAGGAAGGAGGGAGCATCATTCCCCTTTCATGCTTCAGCTGTGGCAGCTGCACTGAGATCTCTTCTATCCCTTGGTCTTCCATGTAAAGTTCATTTAAATGAAGGTCTCCACTACTGGAAACAATTAAAAGCATTCAGTCTTTTCTTTCTTTAGGTCCTTCAGAAAAGTACCATCATTGGAGTGATTGAAGGTGGAGATGTCGTGGAGGAGAGGCTGAGGTCAGCACGAGAGACAGCCAAGCGGCCCGTAGGTGGCTTCCTTCTGGATGGCTTTCAAGGGAATCCAACAACCCTGGAAACTAGACTGTACTTGCTGTCATCAGTCACTGCAGAGCTGCCGGAGGACAAACCCAGGCTAGTGTTCAGTTAGGATGCAGCCCAAGCCTCGTGGGCTTCAGAGCAGGAGTGCTGGTGATTGTGTGTTATGCCGAGTCTCTACATGGGCACGTCTTTCGATGAACGGATTATGCCCTTTCTGGGCTGAGTCTGCTCAGGCTGACTACGGGAAGAGTTTCCATCAGAGCTGTCCTGCCTTTGATTTCAGAATATAGACAAGGACAATTGCCATGTGAACTAGGTTATTTGATTCTTGTAAGGGAGGGGAGGTGTTATACTGTTTCCCCTCATTTTTGTGCCAAGTACAAATATTCTTTATCCATTATAACATGGCCCTTGGGGACAGGAATAAAGTCATGTAGAACTCTGACCTTAATCGAGGGAAGTTGAGGACAGATCAGGGGTGCATAGCAGAACAAAGGTGGGCTGTAGTAATAATAAGAACCTGGAAGAAGTTCTTGGATTTGAGGCAGGTAGTAAGTGTCAGTTCTTGAAATCAAGGGGACTGGCAACATTAATGGGGCTAGTTCTTTCCGTAAACACAGGATTCAGTATGTGCTGGTATAGAGAAATGACCTGCAAGATTTAAAGCTACAAATTCCAAGGTTCCGAGTGCAGCTGATGTCTTTCTTATTAGACTACCGCCATTTTTCTTTGTTTTTTCTTTTTTTTTTTAATCTCTAGTTTTTTATCCAACATGGTATGAATATTCATGCTTTTTTCCTCCAGATCTATTTAGAAGATTGATTATAGGACGCTGCTTTATACCTCTCGGGCTGTTGGATGGTATATAGTATACGTACATTTTACCACTTAAAAAAAATTCCTGGATAACTTGGAATAAAGTATATGAATCTTATGGACAGCCTGATGAATTTTTATACACATATACGGCCCTGTCACAGCCAGAACCAGACACTTCCGCCAGCCCAGCCAGCACTTGCCCCATCGTTTTAACCTAGCTCTCTTGTGTTCATTGCTCCCCCTCCTGTACTTATCTCGTTCTGGTGCAGATAACAGTTCAGCACTAGTGTTTCCAGTCATTTTCTAGACTTCTTTGAGCTAAGTGCTCACAGATGTCTGTTACTGAATGTGAGTGCTGGGATTGTTTTTCATCCTATATGTGTGTAGAAATGCTGGCTTTCGTTGGAGAGGAGTTCTAAAACATTACATTAGTTGAAGGAAACTATAGTCAGAAAAACCGACGTATATATAAATGTTCTGGTTGTTTAATATTACATAAGACTTTTTTGGACTTCTCTTAGAAATCAGGGAGTCTGTAAGCTTTTCTCTGCCAGTTCATAAAAGGGACCGTGGGTAGAAAGACAAATATTAAGAAAAGCAGCCAGCCAGCCAACCCTGATCCAAGGTACCTCCCCTTCTTGTGTTAGTGGCAAAACCCGGTCGAGTGTGATTAACTCTCCCAGAATGCCTTACCTATTACCTCTGAAAATACCATCTCGTTCCATGTAGACTTTTTATTAATGGAGAAAATACAAAGAAGAATAAAGAAAGCCAAATAGAGTTTTAGATCCTATGGGCAGAGTTCAAATTCTGAGAGCGAGAGTTGCTTTGTAAATGAACCTATGAAGAATACAATAGATAAAAATGTCTTTCTTGAACCAATTATAAAAAAGAAACTACAGGTAAAATATAGTGAAAACTTGGAAAGTATTTGAGGAAGAAATAAAGTGCAGGCCTTTGCACTCTTTTTTTTTTTATTTTTAAAAAATTGTGTAGTATAGTTGACATATAGCTTTGCACCCTTAAAAAAAATCTGTGTAGTGGATAGTTCAGTCAAAGACTAGGAAGGTTATTCAGAAGGAATTGTGGGGGGAAGGAACCTTTACTGAACTTCTGTTTGGGACCTAAAACTCCACTGTGTGTTTTTAACAAATATCTCCTTAATCTTCACAACACATCTGTGAGGTATGTATTACTGCTCTTGTTTTTAAAATTAGAAAACTAAAACCCAGAATGGTTAAGAAACCTTCCCAAAGTTACCCAGGAAGTAATTAAAGGCCAGAGCTGGGATTCGAGCCCAGGCCCCTCTGCCGCCAAAGCCCTGCTTTCTTTTCGCCACACCTTACTATCTGTTGCCCGCCACGCAGCCCGGCATTGTTCTCATGTCACTGTTCTTACTGTTGTTTTCACAGGCTCATCTGTGGAGTCAGCCGGCCAGATGAGGTGCTCGAGTGTATTGAAAGAGGAGTGGACTTATTTGAGAGTTTCTTCCCTTATCAAGTGACAGAGCGAGGATGTGCCCTGACTTTCAGCTTTGATTACCAGCCAAACCCTGAAGAGACGTGTAGGTCTTCCGAAGTTAGTCTCTATGATAGCCTCGAGTATCTTCTCTTTCCTCTTCATTTTTGCCTTGAGTCACAAGCCAGAGATTATTTGCATAATGTAACATCAGCCTTTTATTTTTTTATTTATTTTTTTTTTTTAACATCAGCCTTTTATAAAACTACATTTTTGTTTCTTATCTGTATGCTCTGGCATGTTGGCACACAAAGCCCGGTCGGTCCTTAGTGCTATCCCTGTAGCTCATCAGTTATTTGCCAGTGATTTTATAGAGCAGAACCAAGAAAAACAAAACCTTTTCTATTAACAATCTGAAAAAAGAACGTTCAGAGTGAATAGTGATGAAAATCTAAGAACAGAAAGCCTTTGAACTGCTGGTAAAAGTTAATTCAGTTTTTCACAAAAGAGTTCTTGTCTGCTTTTTGCCAACCCCATGCTATCAAAATACAGAGAGTCTTATACCCCATCTGATCCTAGTGTTACTTTTGCTCTTTTGGGTTTTTATTAACACACAGAGATGTGAAAGCTGTTTTTCTCTGCTAATATTGCTTTGAAGTACCACCGTTTTCTTTTATTGTTTAGTTAGAAGTCAAGAAAATCAGTTCCAGAGTCTGACATTCATCTGACAGTAGGAAAAGAACTGGGATATGGGCTGCAGGCATCGGGCTGGGGTCCCAGTTTCTCGGGAAGCTGTCGCATGCCCGGTCCGTCCGCTGGCCTTCACGGGGGGCTTTCCTTTCCCGCTGTCCTTTGAGCTCTTCCTCCATCACCGCCAGCTTTACATTAAACTCAGGCCAGAGACTTCTTAAGTTCATTTTATTCCCTAGAAGTTATTAAAATTTCATCCAGAAGAGATGTTACAGTTTTGTAAAGCAAACTAACCGTTACCTTAAATTGAATTACTTCTGGGAACAAATTGGTTTGCTCATATTCTTACATATAGGAGGTCAGTTTTACTGTCCTTTAAACTAACCAGAATATAATGTATGCTGATGGAAAAGCATACCACAGACTCTATAAATGTTCATTTACAAGCTTAAAATTATTTCCACAAGGACTTGGGAAACGTTATTCTGTACCATGAATATATAGAACTTTATAAAGAACCTGATATTGAATTCTCTGGAACAAACAAGTTCCTTTTCAGCTAGAGAAAGGTGTTTCTTCATGATTAGGAAAACTGAAATACTTGGAACATTTTCCATTAAAGTATTATTAATAATCATATTTGTGTATGTGTGTGTGCATAGTAAGTTAAAGTCTTTTGCCAATTACAAAGTGAAAAATTACAAAGGAGTCAGCTGCCTGTATAGGAGCTAATATAGTTCCCCCTAGTGACAAAGATTTTCCAAAAAGCCAGGGCGTTATTGTAGTTTCCCACATGAACATACAAATTCATGGCAGCAAAATTAAAACAGCCTCAATGCTGAGGTCACATCTCTTTTTCCTCTGATCTGGACAAAATTATCTTCTTAGTATTGTCTGTCCATTCTCCTTGGGCCAACCCTGAACTTGTTATTACTCCTTCCTGATAATACTTCTCTATTTGCCCCTGTTCAAGGCAGCAGGCTCTTTGCATAGTAACTGGTGTTTCTCTTTTAAATCCAGGAACATTCTCTCTTTTTAAAGAGTTCAAGGGAACAACTCAATTCCTCATTTAGTTTTGGATAATCTGAGTTCCTTCCAGGGACTCCATACAGAATACATAAATTAAAACTATATTCTACTTGGAACATAGGCAGTTACAAGGCACAATTAATTTGCATGTACATTATGATGAGACATAACTCCAACACACACATATAGATTTCCACCCCCCTCCAAACACACACGCACACACACATGTACTCCCCAACTGTTTTCTTAAAATCATTCCTTGACAGAAAGGTTATATATATATTACATACTTGTAACCATAGTTTGCTTAGACATTGTTGAGTCTCCACGTTTTGATATTTTAGAGAATATGTCAGTGATCATCTTGGTCCATATTACTACTTTCCGTGTGTCATTTCCTTAGGATAATTCTCATGAGTAGAATTAGAGTCAAAGGGGATAAAATAGTAACTAAAATAAAAATCTCCCAACAGTCACTCTTTATCTGATTTTCACTCAAGACTTTTTGTTGGTTTATCCTTCAGTATTACAACAAAATGGGACACAAGAAGAAATATATGCGAATCAAACAAAGAAAATTAAAACAACCAGCTGCAACCAAGAAATTACATCATTTGAAATTAATCTGAAGGAAAAAAAGTAAGGAATTTTTCTTAAGTTTGGATTTTGATTTCTGACTTTAATTTCAGTCTGTTTTAAAAGTTTATGTAACTGTTCCCTTTTCAGTTTATGACTTCATAAAATATTTATAGTTGGATATTATTTGGGCCTTCTCAAATTCAGTTCCAGAAAAACTCTTTTTTTCTGCAGATGAATTTGTGTACTTTGTCTTGTCAGAAAACCGAGGCTAGATAACTGTTGTTTTAGAAGAGCTGTCAGAAAGATTAGGCCAAATACATTGTCTGGTGTCTTTTACTCTTTCCAGTTATTTTAAATAATGACAGAGCAAGATAAAGATTTCAAGATAAAAAACAACAAAGTGTTTAAATTCTAAGGAACTTAGATCATCTTGGTTATACACAGATTATAAATCTTAATAAAATATTTCCCTCTATAACGAATGAACTAAGAGATCTTGTAACTTTGTATTTGGCCTAAAGTGGTAATTATTAGTGAGCCGGCAACGGGTTCTTCTCTGAGTTTGGTACTCTCACTTTTGTGCTGGAGTGTTTTCGATATTATGTAAAGGAACATTCTAGGGATTCAGACTTCTTTATGTCTATCTAGTAATAGTACAGACTTGAAAATTTATGAAAGAATATGAAAATCTTAGCTCTAATCTATATTCTAGAGGGGCTTTTTGATTATAGATCTGAAATGGTGATGTTTACTACATTTAAGTTCTTGGAAAATGGCCAAGGAGATTCATTTCTGTTTTTAAAACGCTACGGTAATATAAATGGATTACTGCTAAAATTCCCTTACATTGTAGATTTAACTGGAAATTGTAGTTTTCTTATTGTCAGCACCAGACCTAAAGTTCAGATCCTAGCACTGCTCTTGACTCTGTGACCTTGGTCAAGTTGTTTAATATCTTAATAGCTGATAAAAAGTGACACGTGTAGTGCTTAGTATGTGCCCAGCAGTGTCCGAATCCTTTACTATATCAACTCATTTAATTCTTGCAATAAATCTCTAAGGTAGGCACTGTTAATACACTTATTACCATTACAGATGAAAAAGTAAAGACACAGAGGAGGTTAAATGACTTGCCTGAGTGAGTTGAGCCAGGCATCAAACCTAGGCGTGGTAGCCCTTCCTCTCGATCCCCCCAGTAGTCTTCATCGGGAAATGACAATAAAAATGCCTGTCTCCAAAGGTGGTTGCAGAGATTAAGTGAGACAGTCTATGTCAAAGTGCTTTATAAACAACAGGAATCTATGGAAGTGAAAGGTCGTTTTGTGTCTTCGGGTCCTAGTTCTGGTGGTGAGTGGGAGAAAAGTGTCATTCATCAGAACAGCATTTGCTATCATTGTGTTCCTTTATGGTGTGACTGGCAAGGCTTGGCATGAGGGAGTGACCACGTGACTCTCCTGATGCTCCCGTGTAAGCCTCAGTCCGGGAGGTTCTATCTGTCAGAGGAAGACTCCCGAGTCCCTAACTCACTCTGTGTGTGAACTTTTCACCACGTTGTCATTGTTAAGCAGGTGACTGGCACTACATTTGCCAGTGATGTTATTAATTGTTGGTTACAGACCAGCAGAACAGATAGCCTGGGCTGTGGATTTCTTATATTCCTCACTTTCTGGACTATCATCGTAACTTCCTTTCTCAGGTACCAGGAGGACTTCGATCCACTTGTGAGAGGGTGTTCCTGTTACTGCTGTAAGAATCATACTCGTGCGTACATCCACCATCTGCTGGTGACCAACGAGCTCTTGGCTGGGGTCCTGCTTATGATGCACAACTTCGAACACTATTTTGGATTTTTCCACTCTGTCCGGGAAGCACTAAGAAGCGACAGACTGGCACAGTTGAAAGAGCTCATCCGCAGGCAAGCATCTTGAGACCTGGCATACGCAAGTCAGACTCTTCACGCTGAGACCGCCCCACTGTGGTCATGCAGGAAGAAGAGAACAAGAAACGATCTTAGCTTTCATCATTTGTATTTGAGAATAAGGTCTGCACAAATAAGGAATGTCTGTACCAAACTCTGCCTACACGAGAAAGAGATATCTTATAAAGACTTAAGTGATCCCAACTGATCCAAAAGAATTAAACCACGACCTTTAATATTTCAATGCAAACTCTTTTTTTTTTTGAGAGAGAGAGAGAGAGAGAGCGCACATGTTCGCGCAAGTAGGGGCAGGGATAGAGGGAGAGAAAGAATCTTAAGCAGGCTCCCACGCTCAGCGCAGAGCATGACACGGGGCTCGATCTCACAACTGTGAGATCATGACCTGAACCAAAATCAAGAGTCAGACACTTAACCAACTGAGCCATCCAGGCACCTCTCGGTGCTAACTCTTTTAGTCAGTGGAGTTTCGTTTAGTCAAAGACAAAAGCTTTAGATGAGAAGGGACAGCCTTGAAGTGGGGTTGATGAGGTTGTGTGGGTTCATTGAGTTAGATTAGAGCTGGAAAGGAGATGATTGGTCATGAGCAGCATGACTTCTGTAGACACGTGGCTGTTGACTATAAAAGACATCTGGCTGGTTTAAGAGTTTCCTAGTGCCAATTCTTATATTCTTAGGGGCCTCTTGAACACTTCTGCCTTCCAACCTGCCCTAGTACTGCAGTCAATCAGAAAAGGTTCTTGGGACTTAACCAGGCTCGCATCTTCATGGAAGGTGGGGCTCACACATTTCTCCTATGATCAGTCGGCCCAGGACACACTCCTTCGTTTGACCACATAATCTTTGTGTGGTTCGTCTCCCTAGAGCCCATGCAGTGGCCTGTCATGAGCTGAAAGTTTGCCCAGATGCTTTTGTCTGGTCATACGGATCCACCATGGTCTACCCCTCAGACTCATTAATAGTCTAACCACATCCAACCCCCATCACTACACATCATTCACTGTGTGCTCACTTGGATGGAGCCCTGGCCTGGCAATTACAGGATTGGGTTTGACTTCTACTCAGCTGTGACACCTGAGCAAATCGCTTACCTAACCTCTCCTTGCCTACGTCCTCCGGGACAGGCATGGTGGATAGCACCACATGAACTTCTAAAATTCTATCTAGCTCTAATGATGGGGGAACAAAAAGTTTTAGATTGGACTCAGCCTTCCTGTGTCCTTGTTTATTGATCACTGTTGGCCTGGTGAAAACTACAGTAGTGCCAGAATCAGGCAATAGTAGAGAGGTTTGAGAGCCTAGAAAGAGGTTGGCCTGTGAATTTTGAAGTGGTTGGTGAATCGGCATCAGCAGATCCTGGGGCTGGGACACCTTCTTGGATCATTTCTGATTCTGTGGGGTTTTTTTCTGCTCTCACCAAAGGAGTGACATTCATGTTGATGGTGCAACAGGTGATTTTCATATTCTTTAGGCTTTTCTATATTTGTCGTGTTTTCTGTAAGAATACATACACACGTATACACACAGTTTTTGTAAAAACAACAGAACCAAAAAGATGCCTTTGTTTGTATAGGAGCGTGGAATATATTTGTTTTATATTATTAGGATATATTTTGCTGTTTGTTCATTTCAGTGGGCATTACTGAACATTGTTTTTAATTATTATGTGGTTACTATATTTTTATGTGTTGGGTATCTATATGTTTTTCTTTTATTAATGGTTTAGGAAGGTTCGTAGGATTCCTATCTCTCTGCCATGAATGGCAAGGGTACTCATGAAAGAGTTTCTGCTCTCAAAGAGCTGATTGCTTTGAAATAGATTAGATTTATTCATATGTTTGTATTCCTGTTCAATGCCAAGTCCACTGTTGGAGGAATATTAATAAATATCCCAGAATCCATATAAAATTTATGAGTTTTATTTATGCTCAAAACACTGAATATTTCTGCCCAGCATTGTTCATTTTTCTGGGTCTTTTTCTTATTAGCACATTTGAAAAAAATGTTTCTTTTCTTTAATGTAAGTCTATTAAAGTCAATAGCCAATAAACACTTTTAATTAAAAAAATATACTGTCTTCTGTAAATAGTAGTGAGTGTATTAAACAAAATATTAAGTTTCCATGATACTAGAAATTTTCTCCACTGGAAAAAAGGTTTTTTTCTACATTTATTTCATGTGTAGTCACTGTTTTAAGCACACTTAACACTGAATGCAGAATCCGAGGAGATTCAACAATGTACCTGTCTCTTTAAATTCTATAACTAGGGGCCTTAAGGCCATGCTGGCACATAATAAAAATAATAATAACCACAACCTAGGGAGCATTTTTAATGTACCAGGCACCTTAGTAAGTGCTTTCCATATATATCTTGTTGACCCTTAGAACGAGGCTGTAGCACTGATATTATTATTCCTATGTTAAGAACGGAGTTTCAGGAAGGTTGAGTAGTCTGCCTGAGGGCCTACCAGGAATTTCTGGAAGGTTGAGTAGTTTGCCTAAGGGCCTACCACTAGTCAGCTCCCAGGTTAAACTTCAACTGCATCTGACTAAAACTGTGGTTAACCATTACACTAAACAGCTTCTTGTGACTTGCCCCTAGGTTGAAGGGGCTCAGAGAAGGGAGGAGAGAATAGAAGGGCCATGTGGCCCGAGGTGTGGGGTGCGTCTGGAGCTTCACTGCAGCTTGGCCTGGGTCCCGCTCCTCCAATGGGGAATGGCCAGCGCTGGTCTATGTAGCCCACAGTCCCATGTTGGCACCTGTAGGTGCTCAACGTGAGTTGCCATTCCGTGTCCCCCAATTCCTTCCACCCCCAGTTTGGGGGCTCTAACCACGGCCTGAATGGTGTTGAAAGGGTCAGGACTCGCCATCAGGTCAAGTGGACTCGGGGAATCAAATGGAGTCTGAGGTGTCCTATATGTCTTGGGGGAGTGATACGTTATTATTCTCTGGGCATAAAGGGAAAAGATTCTTCTGAAATATTTTTCAAGCCAAATACTTGTGTAATTAAAGCATTTTAATAAAAATTTCAAACAAAGATCATCAAAAGGTCAAGATTAGAGTGTGTAAGCAACTATCTTATCCAGGATTTTTTTTTTTTTTTTCCTGTCGAGGCAGCTTGGAGCTCACCGAGAAACCACAGAGTTAAATGATTATCCTGTGCCCTTCCTGATTAGGAACAGGCTGCTCTCTGCAGTTTGATTAGTCTCGCTCGTAGCTATGGGATTACAGCTTATTAAAACTGACAGTGCTGTGGAGGGCAGGGAGCTGGGAAGGTCAAACTTACATGCTGAGCCAGCCACCAGCAAGGCTCTGCCTCTACCTGAAGGTTTTGTGTAATTGGCATTCATTTTAATATTCTTTCTCATTTCTTTCCCTTTTTGTCAACGTTCGGGTCTCATCCTCATTTTACACCTTTTCTCTCCTTTCTTTCTCGGGAGAGTCCTTGACTTGTGACCACATGACCCTCATAATAGTGGGAGAAAAAATTCAAGCCCAGTGTAAGCATCATAAATTAGGGTAACCATACATTCTCGTTGCCCATAATAGCCCCAGTTTGTGTCTGTGCGTCCAGGCGTAACTATCAACAGCACCCTCAACAGTGCCTTAGTTTAGATGACAAATTATATGGTTACCATAATGGGGGTAGAGATGGTCAGACCAGAGAGCAGGTGCTTTGCTCCATCTAAATGGGACAGCTGCTACCCACTGCTAACCAATTGCTGCCGCGGGGCCACTGCCATCAAATTTTCCAGTCTCTCAGCGAAACCCCAAATCTGAATTTTCAGAAATTGCACAATTTGTAAATGCCGGTTCAATTTTTTAGAACTATTCTGTTGGCCAAACAAATCCTAGGTGTGCCGAGTTTGCAGCCCCTGGTTTAGAACCTGGAGGGAAAGCTTTGACATCTCTAGCATTTTAAAACTTCTCAGTGACTCATCAAAACCTACGGAAAAAGCACCTCTGGTTTCTAGCTCCTGTGGTTGATTACAGGTTCCCAGATTAAGAGATCCCCACCTTGTCCCAACTCCATGGCAGGATCTCCCCAGAACAACTAGCACCATTCCAAACCTGTTCAAAGGGAAGGAATGCATCATCCTGTTCAGCCAATTTTATGGATGAGAACTGTGAGCCCCGGAGATCGAAGACCAGCAGTCGCTGGGTCTTTCCTCTCAAGGAGTTTAAACAGACACATGTTTCTTCCATTACCACTTTGGCTCTCCTACATCTTCCCTTATTTTCTGCTGAGCTGTGCCCTTCCAGGGTCAGCAGTGATTGCCCACTATTCAGTTTCCAATGATTCTTTCTGACTCACAAAACCGGCTGGTACCAGGACATACCGGCTCCTACTGCACCTTCCAGCATTAACAGCAATAGTCCTGACACAGTGAGAGTGCAATTACGATTTGTCAAGTGAACAAATATTCTTGTAGCAGTTGAGGCATCCTCTTCGGATTGTAGCCAGCTGAGCACTGGTTAGAAGTGACTCGCACAGCAGTGCGTGGTAGGACCTAGGCTGAATGTCTCATCAGTGGTGGTTTTATCTCGCTTTATGCTAGGCAGGCTCCCAGTGACCTGGCACATTTTTTTCCTTCTTTTACTTGGTTCGCTTTCTACCATTAGCATCTCGTAGTGCTGGCCTCAAAGCAATTTCCTCTGCTTTGACAAGAGGAACTCACAGTGAACTTTTCTTTTGTTCTCATTCCTCGGGATGCACTTTGAGACCAGGCTGAAGTTGCCAAGGAGTTCAAACGGCCCGTGTTCTGCCGGTATGATTCAGAGGGATTAGCGCATCCTCTCTGCACACGGTCCCTGATGCTCGCCTCCTTCCCTGAACTGCTGTCCCCTGCTGTCTGCTCCTTTGTCTGAGAAGCACATTTTTCTCTTATTATCACCTAGTTCCCTGCCTGTTTCGGATGGCTTCAGCTTGCCTCCTAATGAAATCAAGATGTTGCTATTAACGGTTTTCTCTTTCCTAACAGCTTAGAGTCACTTCCTTTTGTTTAGTCCTTTTCCCCTTCCCTCCCAAACCACATATTCAACTCTGTTTCAAATAGAAATTTCCTAACCCTTTCATAACTACTGCTTTATAACTGCTAGCAATAAGGCATAAGAGGGAGAAGCTAAAAGTAAATGGAGAGAACCCCCAAAAGGTGAGGAGGTGAGGGATCCTCCAATAATTAAGAAACAGGGCAAGCATCTTTAGGAGGCTTCTTGTATGAAGAATTAGGTCAGATTAGCCCTCCAGACCGAATGTTGTAAGCTCAGTGATCTGGTGAAGTTTTCCTGTAGTTTTTACGGATGGAATGGAAAAATGGTTTCCCTTCCGAGGATCTGTTTTCCTTCCAAATAGTTAAAATATTGCCTAGCAGCATCCCAGTATCATTTATGTTGGCCATAAATCCATTCAAAGGATCCAGTGACAATAGTTGTAGAGTTTTTCAAATCACGCCCCCAAAAAGTTAAAATATTTACCCACATAATCCAGCATTTTCCATTCCCTACTTACTTATTTTTATTTTGGTTTAACATTTGGTTTAACAATAACATTTCCATCATAATTCCGTTTATCATTCCCCATGCTGAAGAAAATACAAGCTATGCAAATATCCTCAGTTCCCCCCACATAGTAATTTACACATCAAAAGAGAAAAAAAGAGAGTGACAGAATATGTTCGAATTTTTTCTTTTTTTATCCTATGTCTGATTTTGGTTAGACTCTCCAATTTCATGTTGTCTGAGTAGAAAAGTTGCTTGTAGTCATGTTGAAAAAGTCAGTTCAACTTTACTTTTCCACTCAAACTTTCAGCTATTACCACATATCCCATGTGTCAAAAACCAGATTTATTCTCTCTCATCAATCACGCTAGTTCTCCACCGCAACTTCTTTACCTCTGTCAGTGGCCTCTGTCTTCTAGTGAGTCTGCAAGGGAAAAATTATGTTATCACATGGCCGACAGGAGTGACAGGGGAATGCCAGTCCCCTCCCAGAAGACTCCTCTTCCGGGTTCTTTTTCCTACCCAGCTTGCCTCGCGCGCCAAACTACTACTAATGCGGAAGTAACAGACTGTAAGTTGTCTCCCATGCTAGCGCTGGGCACTCAGACGTCTGGAGAGTGATCTCCTCTGAGCCCGCCGGTGTGAAATAGACCTCCTGTCTTCCAAGATCTCCGAGTGCCGCTTGGTTCTTCCGACGGGTGATCCAGACCAGGTCCCGTAACATTTGGTTCCCTGAGTGGGAAACCCAACCACGCTGGGCCATTGTTGCCACTGGTTTGGGAAAACAGGAAGGCAGCGAAGGAATGAGGAATCGCAACAGAGCGGGTGCCCCCTGCCTGATTTTCGTCAGTCTCCCGCTCAGTCGCCTCAGGCCGGCCCCGCTCGGACGTTCCCTCAGGACTCAAGGAGATTTGGCAGATGAGCACCTGGACCTGATGTTGAATACCGGTAAGTCCTGGGGCCCCTGACCCGGTCAGACCCAGCCGTCGGGATGGAAGGGGAGCCCGATTACTTCCTGGAGACCTTTTAGAGGTCTCACAGGTAGGGGTTTCCAGGGAGGGAATGCGTTAACCTCTGGTCTGAATGTGTGAGTGAACGTGCAGCCCAACCTGGTCCTCCAGTTGCGACTGAGTCTGTGGCTCCACAGGCGGGCACCTTAAGGTCCCCAAAAGCCCACGGAGTCCGAGTGGGCCCGTCTGCGATTCCGTCGTGAACAGCATACAGTCTATGGAGGAGGCATCAAAATAGTTTCTGATCTTAAGTCACAAAGCTGAGACCATTACGGCTAAGTGTCACCTAAGTTCCTTTGGGACACGGCCAGACGGGCATCTGACCAGTCTCCTCATTAGAGGGGGCACCCCTAACCCTCTGTCTGTCTTTGCAACTCTGTCTCATGGGAACATTATAGGGCTGGAACAGAACAAAAAGGGGGTTTTCAGGAGACTATGGAATTAAGATAACCCCTGGCAAGTTAAGGACCCTATGTGAGTTGAAATGGCCCACTTTTGGTGTAGGATGGCCCTCAGAGGGAACCTTAGATGTCCCAACGGTTCGCCGTGTCTGCCATGTTGCCACTGGGGACCGAGGTCACCCTGATCAGTTCCCATATATCGACTCCTGGTTAGAGATTGCCCAAACCCTTCCCGCTTGGATACCATTTACCTGCAACGAACAGGGACAGGCTAGGGTCTTAGTCGTCTCGACAAAGAACCCCAAGGAAGGTCAACGAAGTTCCGACCTCCACAAATTCTAGCTGGCGACCAATTTTGCCCCCAGCATATGCTCCCCCAAGACCGTCAGCATCTAACCCCCTGGTTCCCGATTCTCCACCACCTTTGGTTTCCCCACCACCTCCGGACTCAGCAGATCCTCTCTACCCCAGACCAGTGGCCAGATTGCCCCTCGGCCAGATGCAGGCACTCTCCAGATGCTGGTTCATATCTGCTGGTACCAAGAGGCTCTCCTCTGGGGGATCCAAGCAGGGGCTAAGAAGCCCATGAATATGCCCATCAGCAAGGGGAATCCCCTGGGGATTATTAAGAGAGGCTACACCCCGTTTGATCCTGAGGCACAAGAGAGCCACCACGAAAGGACGGGGAAGGTCCAGCTGCCAAAAGGGGGTGGGTCCAAAACCTCCTCAGCAAGGGATCAATGCATCTACTGCAAGGAGAAAAGACATTGAAAGAATGAATGTCCCAACCAGAGAAAGTCCCAGAAACCCAGCTGATACGCGAAAGAACCCTGCAGAAAAGACCTCACAGACCTAGCAGGAATAGATTCAGATTGAGAGGGACTGGGCTCACTTCTTCTTAGCCTCCATGAGCCCACGGTCAAAATGAAAGTAGGGGGCCAAACTATGACTTTTATGAGAACTCAGGGGTCACATGATATGGCCTGAATTCCTCTATCTACCTGACTGCCATATCTCTCTCCTTGGCCGGGATACACTCTCAACGCTGGGCACCCAAATAACCTTTGAGGCAATGGGACACACCAGCCTCCAATTGGACAGGAAGAATCAGGCCCCCTTATAATGGCAATCACTACACCAAGAGAAAAAAAATGGAGACTATTCTGCACCCAGGCCCAACCAAGTGGCCCTCCCAAATTCAGGACTGCCTTTCCCACCGTATGGACCAAGGACAAACCCCCAGACTTGCCAACAACTAGGTCCCTGTTATTGTAGAGTTAATCTCAGGGGCTCAACCACAGAGACATTGGCAATATCTGCTTCCACAAGAGGCAAGGGCAGGCATCTAAGAACATCCCGATCTGGCTGATCAAGAAGCTGGGAGGAGGGTACTGACCAGTTCAAGACATAACAAACTATCAACAAAGTGACTATCTCCTTGCACCCAGTGGTCCCAAACCTGTACACCCTCCTCAGCCAGATGCCAGGCTCTGCCAGCTGGTTTACTTAAAGGATGCCTTCTTTTGCCTCCGCTTGGCCCCCCAGAGCCAACTCTTGTTTGCCTTCGAATGGAGCGAACCAGACACTGGGTATCAGATGCAACTGACTTGGATGCACCTCCCACAGGGGTTTAAAAACTTGCCTAACCTCTTTGGGAAGACACTGGCCAGAGACCTCGCCAGCTTTCCAAGGGAGGCCACATGCTGCACCCTTCTCCAGTATGTAGGTGACCTCCTCCTTGCCAGCAATACCTAAGAGAATTGTACAGAAGGCACAAGGGCCCTCCTCCAACTCCTGTTGGACTCAGGGTGTCGGGTCTCATAAAAAAAGAGCACTAGGGCTGGAGAGAAAGAAGGCCATCACCTCCCTACCCCAGTCCCAAACTAAGAGAGGACTACGAGAATTCCTGGGGGCTGCAGGAGTCTGTCGAATCTGGATTCTCGGGTTCTTGGCAATAGCAAGACCCCTCTATAACCTCTTGGTAGGGCCGGATCTAGAACCCCCTGTTTGGACAGAGGAGGCTGAAGCAACGTTCCTAGAGATAAAGACTGCTTTGGGGCAGGCACCAGCCCTTGGCCTGCAGGATATAAAAAAGTCTTTTAATTTCTTTGTGCACGAGAAGGAAAAGGTTGGCCTAGGGGTTCTCACACAGACAGTTGGCCCTTGGCAATGGCCAGTAGCATACCTGTCGAAGAGGCTGGTCCCAGTGGCAGCAGGATGGCCACCTTGCCTTAGGGCACTAGCGGCCACAGTTCTGTTCACTAAGAAGGCAGATAGGGGTGCCTGTGTGGCTCAGTCGGTTAAGCGTCCAACTTTGGCTCAGGTCATGATCTCAGAGCTCTTGAGTTCAAGCCCCAAGTCAGGCTCTGTGCTGATGACTCAGAGCCTGGAGCCTGCTTCAGATTCTGTGTCTCCCTCTCTCTCTGCCCCGCCCTGCACTTGCAATCTGTCTCTCTCAAAAATGAAACAAAAACATAAAAAAAATGGAAGCAGATAAATTCACCCTGGGACAAGAACTAAATGGCAAGGTCCCTCACGCTGTCATGTCTCTCATAAACACTCAAGGACACCGCTTCCTCTCCAACTCTCAGCTAGCACAATACCAGGGGCTCCTCTGCGAGAATCCATGAGTCACTCTTGAAACAGTGCAGATGCTGAACCCGACAACTTTCCTACCTTCTGAGAAAGGAAAACCAGATCATGACCGTTCTGAGGTGACTGATAAAGTATTCGCAAGCCGCTCAGATCTGCATGACCAGGTCCTAGAGAACCCAGACCTCACCTTGTTCAGTGATGGTAGCAGGCTGTGCAGTGACAACCACAGATGAAGTCCTAGAGGCCAATGCCCTACCTGTGGATAGCACAATGGGCTGAATTACATGTCCTAGTTCAGGCCCTCACCATCAGTGGGGGCAAACAATCTACACCAACTCCCAGTATGCCTTCACTACTGTACACATCTACAAAGAGAGGGGCCTCCTCACTGTGGGGGGAAGACCATCAAAAACAAGGAGGAAATACTAAAGCTCCTCAAGGCCGTCTGGCTTCCAAAAGAAGTTGCAGTTCTACACTGCAAAGGACACCAGAAGGGAGACGACCCTACAGCATGAGGGAATCTTCTAACAGACAAAGCGGCCAAGATAGCAGCTAATAAGGAGGTTGACCTAGCTACCTCCCTTACCCGTGCCATGACCCCTACCAGGAGTTCAAAGAAGAAATTGTCACCTGATTTGGCTCACTGGCCACAATCCACACCATAATGGGCCTGCATTCCTGGTGGACTTCTTACCAGCCTCAAAGCTCAGGGAAAGTAGAGCGGATGAATCGCACCCTCAAGGGAACCTTAGCCAAGTTCTGTCAGGAAACAGACCTCCCGTGGCCGGATTTATTGCCCCTGGTCTTCTGCGTGTCTGTTGCACACCAGGAACTAATATGTAGGAGGCTGCCTCCATGTCTAGGGAGCCTTCCTGGGAACCTACAGCAAATAGGGGATAAGGGAATAAGAGAACAACTTTAAGCTTTAGGAGCCACCCTAAATGAGTTCCAACGATATACCACATAGAGGGCTCCAGTCTCTTTAGTATCCCCTGTATACCCCTTCTCACCAGGGGGACTCAGTCTGGGTCAAAGATTGGGAAAAAAAAGACCCTCTCAAACCACAGTGGACTGGGCCTCATACCGTTATTCTGACTACCCCTACTGCCTTCAAGGTCACAAACATCTCTCCGTAGGTCTACCACTCCAGACTCAAGAGGGCCAATCCTGACTTGGAAGATTGACTCAAGTCCGATGAGTCTGCTCAAAGCAACCTTCTAGAGAGTCCTAGATTCTTAGGATCTTCAGCCCTGCTCCAGCCACATCTCAGAAGCTGGCTGGTCTATGCATGGCAGAAGCTTGAGGAATCGCCAGGTGATAAAATAAATAGACCGTCCTTATTCCTTGCCATCAGATTGGTAGAGTTTGCCCCAGAAAGCAAGGAAAACAGTGAGAGGTTCTGGTTCACACTCACCTTCCTCTTATGGGTAGGAGGTTTTGTTGGTATTGGTTGCCTCTAATCTGGGCCCCATTTATAAACCTTCAGCCCTAAGGCCCGGGCTAAATGAGTGATGTTGCTATCTGCCCTCCTAGGGACAGGAATAGCCACGGGGATAGGGACTGGCATTGGAGGCATAGGCTCTTCTGTGGGACTACTCCCTGGTGTCCTTGCTGAGCCAAATAAGTTCCCTGGCAGGACTTGCCCTCCAGAACAGATGGGCACTTGACCTCCTCACTGCCGAGAAAGGGGGCACTTGCATCTTCCTTGGAGAAGAAAGCTGTTACTTTGTAAACCAGTCAGGAATAGTCACAACCAAAGTCAGGGAACTAAGGAAAGGACCAACCCATAATAAATGAAGATGATGCCCTCTAATACAGCCTAGATCTGTTTATTTATTTTTATTTTTTTATAATAGTTTATTTTCAAATTGGTTTACATATAACACCCAGTGTTCATCCCAACACGTGCCCTCTTTAATGCCCATCACCCCTCTCTCCCCTCCCACACTCCCCTCACCCTCAGTTTGTTCTTAGTCTTTGAGAGTCTCTTATGTTTTATCTCCCTCCCTCTCTGTGTCTTTTTTTCCTTTCCCCTCTTCCCTTCCCCTTGGTTTTTGCTTAGTCTCACAAAGTCCACCTATTCGTGGAAACATATGGTATCTGTTTTTTTCTGACTGACTTATTTCACTTAACATAATACCCTCCAGTTCCATCCATGTTGCTACACATGGCCAGATTTCATTTTTTCTCATTGCCACATAGTAGTCCATTGTATATATGTGCCACAACTTCTTTATCCATTCGTCAGTTGATAGGCACTTGGTCTCTTTCCATGATTTGGCTATTGTCGAAAGTGCTGCTATGAACATTGGGGTACACGTGCCCCTATGCATCAGCATTCCTGTGTCTCTTGGGTAGATTCCTAGCAGTGCTATTGCTGGGTCATAGGGTAGCTCTATTTTCATTTTTTTGGGGAAACTCCACACCGTTTTCCAGAGTGGCTGCACCAGTTTGCATTCCCACCAACAGTGTAGGAGGGTGCCTGCTTCTCCACATCCCCGCCAGCATCTATAGTTTCCTGATTTATTCATTTTAGCCACTCGAACCGGTGTAAGGTGGTATCTCAGTGTGGTTTTGATTTGTGTTTCCCTGATGATGAGTGACTTTGAGCATCGTTTCATGTGTCTGTTGGCCATCTGAATGTCCTCTTTGGAGAAGTGTCTATTCATATCTTCCACCCACTTCTTCACTGGATTATTTGTTTTTCGGGTGTGGAGTTTGGGAAGTTCTTTATAGATTTTAGATACTAGTCCTTTGTCCAATATGTCATTTGCAATTATCCTTTCCCATTCCGTCGGTTGTCTATTAGTTTTGTTGGTTGTTTCCTTTGCCTTGCAGATGCTTTTTATCTTGATGAGGTCCCAATAGTTCATTTTTGCTTTAAATTCCCTCGCCTTTGGAGATGTGTCGCATAGGAAATTGCTGTGGCTCGGGTCAAAGAGGTTTTTTCCTGCTTTCTCCTCTAGGATTTTGCTAGATCTGTTTAAAGGGGCATTAAAGTGGGGAATGATAGAGAAAAATTATAAGATGGCCAGTAGGACTGGTAGGGGAATTCCAGTCCCTGTCCGAAGGCTCCCCTCCAGGTTCTTCTACCCTGCTTGCTGCACGTGCCAAATTACTACTAATGTGGAAGTAACAGACTATAAATTGTCCCCCATGCTTGCGCTGGGGACTCAGACCTCTGGAGAGTGATCTCCTCTGAGCCCACCAGTGTGAAATAGACCTCCTGTCTTCCAAGATCTCCAAGTGTTGCTTGGTTCTTCCATCGGGTGATCCAGAACAGGTTCCGTAACATGTCCAGCTGGAAACCTGAACCTTAGATGAATGATAGAATTCATAGAAGGGATAGGAATGAGATATTTCAAGGGAGAGATCAACGAGATTTGATGACTGGCTAAACAGCATGATTCAAGGCTGATTATCACTCATCCTGCCCTGTGTCCCCTCCAGTCCTCCCCCACTCCTCTCTTCTTCTTTTACATTTGTCATTCACTGCTACTAGGCTAAGCTGTCAATAAGTACTATCTTCTGTGGGATACTCTGACTAAAAACCGTCATGGCTCCCCAGTGCCCTCCAGGGCAAGGCTGGGCTGGCTGATAAATTCCTAGGCCTGTCATAATCAGACCCTATCCAATTGTTGTGGGCTCCCACTTTTTCCCCATGGTCATATCCTAATCGTACCATTCTTTAAGGCCCAGTCTAAGAACCATATCTTTCTTAACAACTTGCTGTTCTAGAATTCTAGACTCTCAGGTTTGAAAGAGGAGAGACAACTATTCTGGTTTTCCTTGTTCAGAAAGACATCACCAACCATGGCTCTATGCATTTTGTTTGCTTCAATTCTGTAAGCCTCATCTCCCAACTATGAGCTCTGTGAGAGAAGGATAATTCCTCACAGAGGAATATCCCCCACCCCCTGCCTCAGCTTACGACAGTTGTATCCACTGAAATAATTAAAGGGGGAGCATGTGACTAGTTTTCTTCCTACCACATGCCTGCAGTATGACTTCTGCTCCTCTATCTTTAACAAAGTGCCTGTCCCACCCCTCTCTGCATTACAATGTGTTCAATGATTCCTGTGCTTTAGCATATCACCTTGTCTACTGCTCATGGCAGACCTCTGAAGTTGATATTTTCCCATTTACAGAGAAGAAACTGAGACTCAGAGAGGTTAAGTGACCTTTTCAAGCATGTAGTAAAGCAGGAGATCCAGGATCTGAACTGCGTACTAGGACTCTGAAGCCCAGCATTTTCCCATTTCACTCCCTGACCTCCTCAAACTATGCTTTTCTTACACAGAGCATCGGCTCTACTTCAGGAGCAAAGGCCAGAGATAGGTGAAGGCCTATGCCTCCTGTGATCGCCTCTCCTGGTTGTCCTCTGGGCTACCCCCATAATTACTCCCTGGCACTCCAGAACTGGTAAGTCAGGATAATTTAGTAACTGTTTTCTTTTCTCTTTTTTGTTCCCTGAAATCTGCAGCAGCCTTTTAATGATGAGAAGACTGAGGAGTGATCCAGTGATTGTAATTTTGTTTTGGTCAAAGGCTCATATATTTACATACAAATGAAAGGCAAAAGGACAAGTAAATTGTAGAAAGGGGGGAAAATTAGCTCAGCCTTGCTCCTTTTCAGAAAGAATTCTTTGGTGACGGGAGAATTAATTTTAGAACCAAAAGGAATGTTATAGACCATCTATTCAACTCCTTTATTTTATAGAGGTGGAACCCAGGCCCAGACAGCGTGACTAACCCAAGGTCCAACAGGAAACAAGAAGCAAGGTGGGAACAAGAGGCTAGATTTCCTTTCTCAGCCCCAGCCCGTCTCCATCTCCTATCTCTTGTCCTGCTTTGATGCATCCTGAGTACTCTAAAGCAGCTCCTATGTCATATACTACATGCTTAGGATGGTTAATTTCATATGTTAACTTGACTGGGCTAAGGGATTTCTAGAAAGCTGGTAAAACATTGCTTCTTGCCGTGTTTGTGAAGGTGTTTCAGGAAGAAATTAACATTTGAGTCTGTAGTCTGAATAAAGAAGATGCTCTCACTATTTCCGTCCAATCTGTTGAGTGCCCGAATAAAATAAAAAAGGTGGAGAGAGGATGCCTTTGCTCTCTTGCTTGAGCTGGGACATCTGTCTTTCATGGATCAGTGCTCCTTGTTCTTAGGCCTTCAGACTTGGATTAGAACTTATAGCACTGGCTGCCCTGGTCCTCAGCTTCTCTGGGCTTCCAGCTTGCAGATGGCAGATCAGACCTTGGGACTTCTCAGTCTCTGTAATCATGTGAGTCAGCCAATTCCTATAATTAATCTCTCCTATTATCTGTCTGTCTGTCTGTCTGTCTATCTCCTATTGGCTCTGCTTCTCTGGAGAACCCTGGCAGAAATTATTTCACCACTCTGGCAATGGCCATTGCCTTCTTAGCTGCGAGGATAACAGTGTTTCTTGAACATAGAGGTTATTCTATTTGTAGACACATTTAAAAAATTTTTTATAGGATTTTTTAAGTTTATCTATTTTTAGAGAGAGACAAAGTATGAGTGGGGGTAGGGGCAGAGAGAGAGGGAGAGAGAATCCCAAGCACGCTTTGCACTGTCAGTGCAGAGCCCAGTGTGGGGTTCGAACCCACAAACCATGAGATTATGACCTGAGCTGAAGTCAGACATTTAACTGCTGAGCCACCCAGACACCCCTGTAGATACATTTTAAAAGACTTCATTGCATAATTATGACTATGGGTATCATGGAAGTTGGCAAAGATGTCCTAAGCCCTTTCTAACGTATTATGCCATTTATAATCCCCTCTCTGCCTGTGCCACTCCCATAATTATAAAGGGCCCACTGATGTTTATGGGTTGCTGGTTTGTGTCAGGAGAGGGGAAGGAGTGAGCAATGGTGCTTATCTTCCAGGATCCTAACAGATAATTCTGTCTTTTTCTCATGGGTCCTTGACAGTCTATGGAATTTAGTCCAGTCAGTCAGTACATAAAAACTAACGTCTTGATCAAGGACTTCCCATATTTTGTCACCAAGGATGTACTCAGTCACATACATCTTCCTCACTCTAATTCTCTTTAGTACCTAGTATTCAGTCTTACAGCCAGTCAAGAAAAAGTTATCCGCTTTTAAATAAGTGTCAGGCACTCTTGACACTTGGGATTCAATGACAAACATCCCACAGGAACATCTGCCTCCTGGAACTTTCAGACCAGGAGCATCTCCAAAATTACATGTATTCTACAGAATTAGAAAGCTTTACTTTGCTCATGTAATCTACCAAATCATGTCCCAGCTACAAACGAAGACTACAAAACTGTCCTAGGAGATGAGAGAATGTGGAAAATCACTAGATGACAATATCAGTAGATAAACAAATCAAAGTGTTAGAGATGGTTACTATTCATTATCAAAGGAATAGAACCATGGGCCAAATCAGTGAGCTGAGCTTGCCTCTGAGCTGGCGGCTGGGCCACTCGCACAAATTCAGATCTCCCTGGTAAGGCTTCCAACAAATGCATAATCCCTTTAAAAAGTATAATCATTCCCTTTTTATATTCGAGAAAACAGGCTGAAACAATCAAATAACTGCTTAAAATTACTCTGATTTTTTTACTCAGGAATATCTGGTTCTGAAACCTGTGCTATTATTTCTGCACTCCTCCCACTCCTCACTTACTGGTGCTGAGGCCCAGGATAAGCCCCTGCAATGGGTATGAAGACAATATAACCTGCCTACTCTTCATAAATGTGTTTTGGGATACCGACTCCGTCAGTGGAGCATGTGACTCTTGATCTCAGGGTTGTGAGTTCAAGCCCCACACTTGGTGTAAAGATTACCTAAAAATAAAATCTTAAAAAAAATAAACATGTTTCTATGGAGTCATGTCACCAGATTTTTTTTAACAAAATTCTGAAAGATATAATTTATTCTTGATGTCTAAGAAGATAATCACGGGAATAGAGACCTTTTCTAGTGACCCTGCAATTATTCGAAACCTTTTTAGAGCAACATCTAGAAATTGAGTTTGGGAAGGAGTTCAGACCAGAAAGTACATCAATGAGCATTCATAATAATAACACGGTATACGTGCTTTAAATTTTAGAAAACAGCAAAACAACAAAAAGTTATTTAAATCGCATGAGAAGGTCAATCTAAGTAATTCTGGTTATGTTTTTTTAAAGGATGTGGGTATAGGGGTTGAAGTGACTACAAACTAATTTACTGCTGGTTTCCTTGTGTGATTCTGAAGTCCATAACGAGATCCTACCTACATAGCCACATTTGGAGTGTTCATTTGGAGATTCAAAAAGCAAAAAGGTTGCCATTTCACAGTCTTAACCTGGTCAGATGCTCAGTGATATTTGTTGCTGAACGATCTATTCATTCTACGAACCTGTATTGCCTGCTTATGTATCCCACATTGGCTAGATGGTGGAGACTCAAAGGTGAAAATGTCAGGGTCTTTGCTTTTGAAATCACAGCTTACTGGAGAAAATAAATGCTTCATTGCAAAACAGTACAGTAATCACTTTGCTGGTGGGATATACAAAGCACCATGCTACAGAAGTGTGAAAGTTTTTCTCATCATGTTTTTTGAACCAAAATAAGAACATGTAGTTTGATGAATGCAAATCTACTTATGAGAGCAGAGTTGACTTGATAACTTAAAAAACGATGTATAGAGTTTTACTAAGGGGGGAATATTCCAGGTCACTAATTAAGTGGTCTGAGAGTTACCCCCAGATTTGCCTATGTTCTTTCCACAAAGCCCGGTTGCCTCTGATTATCCTTCTGTTATTCATCACTGACTGACTCAACCACAATTTACTGACTGACTAGGGGGGCAGTGTAAGTGACACAAAAGCAAAAGAGCATTGCCTTTTTCGGTAAAACAAAATCCAGAAACTCCCAAGTGTAGCACTGGAGGAAGGTGGTGTTCCATAAGGGGGTGGCCAGCTGACACTAGTAGTTCTGGTGTTCTGGCTCTGAGATTTAACCTCCTCTGAAGCTTCTAGGCAATCTGTTTCCATTGGGCTTCTCCTAAAGAAACACTCTGGCTCAAGCTGGATTTGAAGCATTTGTTTCCTTCCCAGAAAGCAGTTGAATTTTTATTTTTTTTCATGTAATGGAGCAGATTTAGACCTACAATCTTTTTTTTCCCCCTTCAGCAACTGGGGATTGATGCAGGATGGCAAAGGGAACACGGGGGAGATGGGCTAACAACTGGGGTTCTATTTCAGAGCTAGGGGGCTTGTTGCACCCATAGTTCTACCACTCCTGGAGTCAGAAGTGATTGATGTATTAACAGCTCAGCCTATCTCCAGGATTCCTTTGCATTGGGTTCAATAAACAAGAACACTCTCCATTTTTTGACGGTAATATTAGACAGCAAACTGGTGCCATTTTCTTTGTGGTAGCCAATCAGCTCATGGCAAGTCTTTGTGTTTTCTATTCTTATCTGTTCCCCTTACTCCCACCTAGATTATTTTGAAGCAAATCTCTGACATTTTATAATTTCATTTGTAAATATTTCAGTATGTATCTTTAAAAGGTAAGGACTCTAGGGGCACCTGGGTGGTCCAGTCGGTTGAGTGTCTGAATTCAGCTTAGGTCATGATCTTACAGGTTCATGAGTTTGAGCCTCACATTGAGCTCCCCGCTGTGAGCACAGAGCCTGGTTGGGATCTTTTGTCCTCCCTCTCTGCCCTTCCTACACACACACACACACACACTCACTCTCTCTCTCTCAAAAATAAATAAACATTAAAAATAAAAGATAAGTACTCTCTTTAAAAATGTCAACACAGTACTATTATTTCACTTAAAAATTAATAATACCTTACTATAACTGAATACCCAGATAGTATTAAAATCTCCTCCATCATCTCATAACTTTTTACACTTGGTTCATTTGAATCAGCATCCATGTAGCTACTGAGTGCTTGAAGTGGCTAGTAAAAATTGTGATATGCAAGTATAAAATATACAACTGATTTTAGTAACTTAACACATAAAAATGTGTTAAACATTAATAATTTTTACATCATTGATGTGTTTCAATAATAATACTTTTATGTATTGGGATAACTAAAATTGGTATTAAAATTAATTTCACCTATTCATTTTTACATTTTAGATGTGGCTAGGAGAAAATTTGAAATTACCTATGTGGTTTACATTATATTTCTGTTGGATAGTGCTAATCTAGAGGCTTGATCAGGTTCAGGGTTTATTTTTTGGCAGGACTATTTCATAGGAGGTGGTGGTTTGTTCTTTCATGTCGAGAGGCACGTAATGGTTGGTTCACTTTTTATGCTGTTAAAGATTGATCGGTAGAGCCAGCATTGCAACCTGATCCATTTCCATCTAGTACTCCATTAGCTTCTCACTAGTGGTCTGAGCAGCCACTAATGATCATTTCCCAGATCCACTCTTTCTTTTTTTAAATTTATTTATTTAAATTCAAGTTAGTTAATATACAGCATAGCATTGTTTTCAGTAGTAGAACCGGTGATTCATCACTTACACATATACCCAGGGCTCATCCCAACAAGTGCCCTCCTTCATGTCCATCACCCATTTAGCCCATCCCCCCACCCACCCCCCTCCAGCAACCCTCAGTTTGTTCTCTGTAGTTAAGAGTCTCTTATGGTTTGCCTCCCTCTTGTTTTTATTTTATTTTTCCTTCCCTTTCCCTATGTTCATCTGTTGTGTTTCTTAAATTCCACGTATGAATGAAATCATGTATTTGTCTTTCTCTGCCTCACTTATTTGGCTTAGCATAATACTCTCTAGTTCCATCCACATTGTTGCAAATGGCAAGATTTCATTCTTTTCGATCACTGAGTAATATTCCATTATATATATGTACGACATCTTTATCCATTCATCAGTTGATGGACATTTGGGCTCTTTCCATAACTTGGCTATTGTTGATAGCTCTGCTGTAAACATTGGGGTGCATGTGTCCCTTTGAATCAGCATTGTGTATTTTTTGGATAAATACCTAATAGTGCAATTGCTGGGTCGTAAGGTAGTTCAATTTTTCCAGGCTTTCATTAGAGGGTGCTGTTGACTGAATGTTTGTGTTCCCCCCCAAATTCTCGTTAAGCCCTAACCCCAGTGTGATGGTATTTGGAGGTGGGGTCTTTGGGAAATAATTAGGTTTGGATGAGATCACAATAGAGTCCTCATATGCCTTTATAAGAAGAAACCAGAAAACTTAACTTTCTCTTTCCACCCTGTGAGGATACAGCAGGAAGAGCTATCTGCAAGCCAGGGAGAAAGCTCTTACCAGAACCTGAGTCTGCTGGCACCGCCAGCCTCCTCCAGAACTGGGAGAAATCAGTGTTTATTGTTCATGCCACCCAGAATATCATATTCTGGTTTAGCTGCCGAAGTTGACTAAGACAATCTATCATTCCTTCTACTTTTATTAGTAGGACTATTTCTATTAAAAAAATACTTTCCTACATCAAAGATTTGGTTATACTGAAGTTCAAATTATAGGAGATGAAAGATTCTTTCCTGTGTTCACCAGTTGTCAAAAGAATGAGTTGGTTTTTTTCGCATCCTTTAAAAGTAACCAATGAGGATTTGAAAAAAAATTATGTTTTAAGTATCATAACGAACTCATGGATTTTAACCGTTTATTGTTTTAAAAACCATTCCAGTTATCTTTTTTGACACTCAAATTGTTTCCACTTTGGCCAGTAGAGGGACCATCATGAGTCTTTTTTGACACAATCCCAGTCTTTTTTTTTATTTTTTTCTTGCTGATATAATAAGATGTTCCAGGATCACATTTTAAATTTCCTGCCCCCCAGCCTGAAATTAATTATTTTCCAAAGAAGTTCTGATTCCTTTTGTTGGAAAGTATTTTTTCAGAGACCATAATCTGGGTTCCAGGAGTATTTACTGCTAAACTTATGGTCATTGGCTTCTAGGTGCTATAGTGGAAAGAACAAAGAAATACGTATTTTTTAAAGAGGAAATACACTGGGGTGCCTGGGTGGCTCAGTCGGTTGAAAGTCTGACTTTGGCTCAGGTCATGATCTCGTGGTCAGTGAGTTTGAAATCCACATGGGCTCTGTGCTGACAACTTGCAGCCTGGGGCCTGCTTCAGATTCTATGTTTCCCTCTCTCTGTTTCTCTCTCTCTCCCCCTTCCCCGCTCATGCTCTGTCTCTCTTTCAAAAATAAACAAATGTTAAAAACATTAAAATAAAAAAGAGAAAATACACTGTGTGTTCAAATTCAAATTTAGATTATGAGGTTTTTATAGAATTTTTGTGTTTTTTATTTGTATCTCTTTACACTAAAAATTTAGGTCCTAGTGATATCAATCTAAATACTTATTTTGCTTTATCCACATACAGACATATGTAATAGTGTCAGAATAACAACTTCAATATTAGTACTAACAATACGATATCTCTTAAAGGTTCTTTATGCTCTTGGAGATATACATGTCTTAGGTATGGTCAAATTACCGTCTTTTTGAAGTCACTTGAAATGACTCCTCTCTGTAGTTAAATTAACTCTCTTCACAGATTTATTTATTTCATTTGCTCTTAATTTTTAGGGGTTGCTTATTATCATGAGTATTTAATCCAGATGAGAGAGTGGGTTTTTTTTTCTTCCAATATTTTTAAATATTCCATTCCATTCTCTTGTTGCTTGCCTAGTTTCTGAAGAAGTTTGTCGTAATTCTTATCCTTGTTCTCTACAATTAAGTTGTTTTTTTTCCCCCTCTGGCTTCCTTCAAGGTTTTTTTTCCTTCTTTGTCTTCGGTTTTCTGCAGTTTGAATATGATGTCCCTAGTTATTTATTTATTTTTAATATGTATCCTGTTTGATGTTCTCTGAGCTTCCTGGATCTGTGTTTTGATGTCTGTCATTAATTTCGGGCAATTCTTGTTCATTATTACTTCAAATATTTCGCTCCATTTAATTTTTCTTCTCCTTCTGGTATTCCAATTACTGATATATTATACCTTTTGAAATTGTGCCATAGTTCTTGAATGTTCTGGCATTTTTTGTTTTTATTCTTTTTGCTCTTTGCATTACGATTGGGGAAGTTTCTGACACGTCTTCAAACTCTCTGTTTCTTTCTTGGCCTTGTGCAGTCTGCTGATGAGTCCATCAAATGTATTCTTCATGTCTATCATTGTGTTTTTGATTTCCAGTATTTTTTTCTTAGAGTTTTAATCTCTCTGTTTCATTTCTCCCATCTGCTTTTGCACCTTGTCTACTTTCCCCATTAGAATTCATAATATATCAATCATAGTTATTTTAAATACCCTGTCTGATAATTTGAAAATCTGTCATAGCTGGTGCTTACTTTGGTTCTTCAGACTATGCTTTTTTCTTGCCCTCTAGGATGCTTTGTAATTTTTTGTTGAAATCCAGAAATGATGTGTCAGATAAGAACTCAGGTAAGTAGACCTTTAGTGTGAGGCTTTATGTTAGTCTGGCTAGGAGTGGGGCTGTGTTTAATGTTTGTTATAGCTATAGGTATTGAAAACTTCAAATTCTTTTAGGGCCTTTGTTTTTTCCCACTGTTGTTTTGGGTTTCCTTAAGAGTGACTTCTTAAACAGAGTCTGTGCCTTGCAGCTTCTTCAGCTATAATCCAGTTCTTACATTGGAACCCTGATGATATGACAGTAAGGTGTGTGGGAGGGGAAGTAGTCTATAATCTTATCACTAAATCACACTCTTTTAGTGGGGCCGTGTCCTGAACTGTGATTTTCATAAGTGTTTCTTAGTTTTCTTACTCCTCCATCCCTGCCCTTTAGGTGAAACAGAAAGGCTAGAGAGGCTGGATTTGGGTAATGATCCCATGAGGTGATATAAGACTCTGGTAAAAAAACAAAAAAACAAGAAAACAAAAAAAACCTTTCCTCTGTAATATAGCTCTTTGCTATGATGAATACTCTGGACATATTTCAAAATGGTTATATTTCCCCCTCACCCCTCTGGAAGACACGTGAAGAGTTATTTTCCTTTTTTTATATGTATTTATTTATTTTGAGAGAAAGAGAAGGAGGGGCAGAGATAGAGAGAGAGAGAGAGAATCCCAAGCAGGTTCTGTGCTGACAGTGCGGTGCTCGACATAGGACTCTCTCTCACAAACCATGAACTGAAATTGAGTCAGATGCTTAACTGACTGAGCCACTCAGCCACCCTGTCTTGGCTCTTCATCATGAGAAGCTGGTGTGGGGCGTCCCAATACAGTTGCCCCTTGGAGTCTTTCATTCTCACACTGGTTCATACTCAGCCTCCAGCAATCTGTTAAAATTACCATTTAAGAGTTGCTACCAGTTTATGGCTCCAGAAGCTTCTGCCCCACATGAGTTGATATCAAAAAAGCTGTGCACTTGGGTGGCTCAGTTGGTTAAGTGTCCAGCTCTTGTTTTTTGTCAGGTCATGACCTTATGGTTCATGGGATAGAGCCCCACATTAGGCTCTGCGCTGACAGCATGGAGCCTGCTTGGGATTCTCTCTCCCTCTCTTTCTGCCTCTCCCCTGCTCATGCACACATGAGCTCACTCTCTCTTTGTCTCATAAATAAATATTTAGAAAAAACTCTCAAACTTTCACTTATCATAAAAATGTTCCCATGTTATGAAAATTCCATATAAATACTATTTAAAATATTTTCTAAATCCCTATGTCTGCTCTAGACCAATGCTATCCAATAGAATTTTCTGTGATGATGGAAATGTTCTAATGTGTGCTGTTTACAGAGTGACCACTAGCCTCATGTGGTTACTGAATACTGAAAAGGTGGGGCGCCTGGGTGGCTCAGTCGGTTAAGCGGCCGACTTCAGCTCAGGTCATGATCTCACGGTCTGTGGGTTCGAGCCCCACATCGGGCTCTGTGCTGATGGCTCATCAGAGCCTGGAGCCTGCTTCAGATTCTGTGTCTCCCTCTCTCTCTGCCCTTCCCCTGCTCACGCTCTATCTCTGTGTCTCTCAAAAATAAATAAACATTAAAAAAAAAAAATACTGAAAAGGTGCCTAGTGCAACTGAAGAGCTGGATTTTTAATTTTACTTAGTTTTAATTAATTTAAATTTAAATAGCAATATGTGGCCAGTGGCTATGGGGTTGGACAGCACAGCTCTTGACACACTAGCCTTTCTTCAGAGCTTCTTTTAAAGCTTGAACTCACAAGTGTTTTTTTTTCTTTCTGGGACCTTCACATATGTTCTTTGGTTTGCATGGAACAATCTGCCCCAGACTTATTTCATGGAAATCTTTTTCTTTTCTTTTCTTTTGTTTTCTTTTCTTTCCTTTCCTTTTCTTTTCTTTTCTCTTCTTTTCTTTTCTTTTTTGAGAGACAGAGAAGAGTGCAAGCAGGGGAGGGGCAGAGAGAGAGGAAGTCACCGAATCCAAAGCAAATGACAAAGCTGTCAGCTCAGGGCCTGATGTAGGGCTTGAACTTACCAATGTGAGATCATGACCTGAGCTGAAGTCAGATGCTCAACTGACTGAGCCACCCCGGCGCCCTCCCCCCCCCCAAAAAAAAAACTTATTTCTATCCTAGAGGCTTCTCTAGGCATTGCTTCTTCAGATTGGCCTTCCCTGGCCCCTCAATCTATAGAGTGTTAGCTTTCCCTATTATTCTTGCTCATAAAAGTATCCTTGCTTCTTTTATAATATTTGCCCCAACTTGTAATTATACCCTCACGAGTATGCATCTTTATTTAATGTCTCTTTCTCCCACCAAGCTATAAGCCCCAGGAAGCCAGAGAACATGCTTGTATCCTTCATCGTTCTATCTCTGGGGTGCAGCACAACTTCTGGCCTATTTTAAAACTTCAGAAATCAAAGGTAAAACAGTGAGTGGAGTTCTGTTTATGTAACTACTAGAGCAACACAACAGGAACCAACTGTTTATTTGTTCTCCTTATGTTTTTGTATTCCTTGACAGGAATTAAAACACACATCCTGATTTCCACCTCCATGATGTTGCTCATCAATAGACAAAACTAAACACATAATTTAAGAACTTCGAAATTCCTCCTACATTGCCGCAGGGTGAAACCTGGTAAAGGCAATGGTGGTAGATGTGAGTGAGAGGTAGGTGGGATGGAGTTACCAGGCAAGCTTTTGTTTTCTTCTTCATTAAAAGGATACACTCCCTCCTAGTTTTCTAGCTTTGTTCTAGAGTTGTCACTGAATTCTTTCTTTCTTTCTTACTAACATATCTCATAGCTGCTCTTCTTGTTTCTAAGCTATCATTTAATTTACTTTCACTCGATAAAGACATTTTCCTTCCTTCTTTCTATTTTCCGTTCTATTAGAACAACTTCCCTTATCTCACAGGAACTTTGCTCCCTCACTTTTTCCTCCCTTTGCAAATCCTGAGCAAGCCTTGCCCTTATCTCCACTCCCTTCTCTCTATATCAGTCTTCTAGACAGCTTTGTCTTTATAATATTTTCAAAAGTGAAATAAATCACCTAAGAGGATCAGCACATTGTTATCTCATGAAGCACTCCTACTTCTTCGGCCTTTTCTCAATCCCCATCCTTGTGGGGACAGGGCAATTTTTTCTTAATGTTTTTTTATTTTTGAGAGACCAGAGACAGAGCATGAATGGGGGAGAGGCAGAGAGAGAGGGGGACACAGAATCTGAAGCAGGCTCCAGGCTCCCAGCTTGTCAACCCAGAGCCTCACGCAGGGCTCGAACCTACGAACCGCGAGATCATGACCTGAGCCAAAGTTGGACACTTAACCAGCTGAGCCACCCTGGTGTCCCGGGGCAATTCTTAACTTAAAAAACTCAGTGCTCAATGTTCTTTGCTCCACATCTTCCATTAAGACATTTCATTTCTACTCAGTTTCACACCCAGAAACCCAGCCTTGATATTTTCAGTCAGCGTGTCAATGATAAGGCACAAGTAGTAGATACTCTTTTATAGATAGATCATGCTTTCCAATTTAAATTTTCTTACCCATGATTTCCCCCCCAACAACTCTGTCAAGTAGACAGGACAGAGGTCATTGCCCTCGTCTTACTCCTCAAGCAGCTGAGGCGTAGAAAGATTTACTCTTTAGAGTTTGTCAGCAGAAGAAGGTGGACTTTAATTGAAGTTTATAGAAGCAGGTCAGTTAGGAAATGGAAATCCCCAGTAGTCAGAGGTGATAGACAGGGACAGCCAGTTCATTCTCCAAGGGCTTTCTTCATTTGGCTCCACTCAGGGACTTCTCTGGAAGCAATGGTAGGTGAGTTTGCCTGGTACTGACAAAGGCTTGCTCCAGTACATGAACAGAAAGCATTTCGGTTCAACAAAAGCAGAGTCTGGGAGAGAAGCCCAAGAGGCTTTCATGCATCCTGGAAGGAAGCAGGAAAGCAACCAGAGGGGAAAAGGACAGGAGGAAAGTGGGAGGGGGAAGGAGAATAAGTGACAGAGGAGGAAAAAGGTGTGAAATAATTTGCCCCTAATTCGTCTTTATGAAAATTTGATATATGAAAATTCCTACTTGAAAATGAGATAAATAAAGAGGTAATTATTTGCATTACAAATTAACTGTTCACTTCAAAAGAGTATTTACCACAGGTGTGATTCTATGATGTGAGAATTTAGAAAGGAACATGACTTGGGGGAGGTAGGAGATTTAAACAATAAAATCCTGATTATATAATATAATAGGAAATAATCCACAGATAAAGGGGGAGACATCTAAAGAAGGAGGTGGTTGTACAGGGAGCTCTCTGCAGAGCTCAGGTTTTTTAAAAGGTATATGAACAAAAGACAGAGAGAGGGGATTATAGATAAGCTTGAACACAAAAGACTATCATGCACCTTCAAGAACGAAATAAAGGAGGCTAAAGTCAGGAATAAACCTAGCTTTACAAAAAGTGCTAACGGCTGCTGTAAGGATGTAAAAGCTTTATTTAGAGTTGAGAGAACAAACAGGGGGCAACTTGCTCTTTGAGTAAGTGAGGTGGTGCAATGTTAACAGAAGTTCGGTAGTTCTTGATGTTTTTCAATTATTTATTTTGCTTCTGTCTTTTCCAAGGTGCAAAAAGACAGAGGAAATCGGATTTTTCTTAGCTGGTGGTGAAGAAGTGCATTGATTTTAGCCCACCTGGGCAAGGAATGGAAATTCCCAGGGTTTAGGCATCAAAAACAGGAGAAGACGTGGGGGCCTCCAGGCCAGATTTGGGAGAAAGGTGGGCAGGAGAAGACACAGGAGAGGGACAAAGCCAAGAAGACAGTGATCTGTCTTTTTTCTCTTCCACAATCTGCTCAGATGTTGAGTAAATTCCACTAAAACTTATTAATTGCTTAGTGTGAGTGGATTTCTTATGGAAATAGAAGATGAAACTCAGCCTGGCTCCCAAGGGCACCTGGGGAAAATGAAAACCAATTTTCAGATGCAGGGGCTGGAGAAAAGAGACAGCAGGATATACCACCTTCAATTTCAAAAGGAAGGTGCAATGAGAATTGAAGTCCCACATAGTTGAGAAAGGAAGAAAACAGGGAACCTCTCTAAAGTGGATTTAAGTTTCTAGAGCTAGAGGAATTATATGCCAGGAAATTGAAATAATGCGAAATAATAAAGGGGTTCTCAGAGCCTCTATCAGTTAATTTATTGGCGATTACAGCTAATGGAAGAAGTGCCTGAAGGCCGAAGGCTTTTTACAAAGGGGAACACATTAGATTCTACCAACTATGGATCAGTGAGCCCTGGCAGCCATTCTACTGCAAGTGATTAGCGTAAGGTGAAGTCAATCATGGTATTCCATTCCCTTTGCCGGGATGGATTGTAGAGTGCAACAGCGTCTTAATCCTGGTTAATGAGACACAAGGGGAAGTCTGCTGGAGGTAACAGGTGAAGACATGACACCATGAGAAGGGTGGTTCTGCTGCTGGTGGACATTGCTGTGTTGGATAGGACTCCTGGAACTGCCCCATCATTACCTTGTACTCATGGAGGTAGGGGGTGAGGAGCCAGCTCGAGCTCTAAGCCGGTACAGGCTTCCCCTGTATGTGAAAGTGGAGTGCTCCTATGAAACCTTTTGTAAGCCGAAATGGAGTAAAGTGAAGAATCAGTTACCGTTAATTTATATGGAAAATTATTTGAGCATTTAAATAACCTCTCAGGCCCTTTTTGATACCTTAGGACACAACTTTCTAGCAGGTAGACAAAATATATCAAGATACAGCATAGATGCTCACAGACATAGTTCAAAGCTCTGACAGCTTGATGCTGACATGCTATGTGTAGTTCACGGGGAAGGAGCTTGGTGGGGTCCCTTTGGCGACTCTGAAGGTATGTAATGGCTGGCTTCAATGCAAACTCTGAATGCTATTTTCGCTTTTCACCTTTTTTCATAAAAGAGAAAATCCTTTTTGGATTTCTTTTGTTAGCAAAAATAGGTACCAACGTAGGTCTTTGTAAAGCAAAGTGGCGTAACTTAAGCTTTCAAAAGGCAGAGGATACCTGTACTCGGAGTTTAGCAGAGAGGTGAGCTAGAAAGAACCTAAATCAATGATGACGTTGATAAGCCACTGAATCTGCCAACCTGAAGTTCATACTACCTATAGTGAAGTTCATACTACCACTATACCTAAGTGGTAATAGTAAACTTTCTCATTAAGGCAATTTGAGACCAGGTTTTCTGCCATTTGGGGCAAAGAAATCCTAACTGATACAATGGCATATACTGAATTAAACAAAAACAGTTTACAGATATTTTCATAGTGTCCTTGTTATAAAACTAACTTGGAGCTGGATGAAAACAACTACAAGTGTATTTGTGAACTGCTGAAACTGTGGTTATAACCTAGAAAAGTCCTACAAACATTGTTTGACTCTGAGGATTGAAGCCTCATTTCTTTTATCCATAACTTGACATCATCCCCTTTGATATCTGCAAAACCAGTCTAAGACAGGAGATAGAGTAAAAATTCAAAGTGACTTCACATGCTGGAATGCTAGGATAAAACCAACAGGTTGAATAAAGGACAAATACAAGGTCCAGTACTGGCTCCAAAAATCTAGGACACATCTTAGGACACAGAAGTTCAAGAACTTTAATGGAAGACATCTGGGAACTTTAGGTGAGCATGGATAGTGGATGCTATTCTCCACTGCCTAGATTCCCCTTTCAAAACTAAGGCAACAATTGCCCCAGTTTTGGGGTATATTGGTGGCTAATGGCCAATGGGTTTCAGCCGAGTCCCTCTCCAGGCGTGGTCCTCAGCCAAAGAGCCATGTCCCTCACTTCCCAAGTTGGGCCTCCTCTTTAGAGACAGCTGCTTTACATACTTGATCAATATGGGTATATAAAGACCCATGTACCTGAGGGTGGGAGAAGTCTGCAGGGCCATCTCAGATCCAGAAAACCCTATGTGATCTTCTAAATCCCTTGTTATAATTGAAATCAGAGTGACTTGGTTCACATGACCTGGTGAAGCCTATGGTGTAGGAAATATCATTGATAGGAAAAAACACCCTATAGATTTTATGGCAAGCCTTAACAGGAAAATCCAAATAGACCCCTAAGATTCAGAAGTGAGGCAAGCTACCTGCTGCAGGGTACTGTACACCTTTCGAAAAATAGCTCTTGGTGTGCTGCTGGTTCTTGGTAGAAACAGGGAAACTGATGATGCAGCCAGAACTACCCATCATAAGCTTTGTCAGACCCCCACCAACAATCAAAAGGAAAAAAAGTTGTACATCTGGGATCAAATATGAGCATAGCCAGAGATAAGTAATAAACTGTATGATTGGTGGCCCAGACCTCTCTGTCATTCACCAACCTTGCACTGATACCTCACCCTTGGCTCATACTACCATGGGATGAGAGGAAAAGCTGAATTTGGGCTGTGAATAGGTAAGATGAGTATGTGGTTGAAAACCAAGTGGACTATTGCTGTACTTCATGGGTGCAGCTCCGCTCAGGGATGTCTCTGAAAGATAGGGATGAAAGGAATTCTTCCTAGTGCACAAAACTCAGACAGTATGCCTGTAAAGAGAAATATTTTGAGGTAATAATATATATCACTAAAGGGCAGTAGTGAATGACTTGGCCAGATAACTCTACACAATCTAGGAAATAGAATGTCTTAGCTAGTCGATGCCAGCCAACTTCTATCAGTCCTGGCATAGTAGGCACATTAAGGGACTAGCAGGTAAGAAATGGACTCACAATCCTAGCAAGTCTAATTGACCTTGATCATCAGGAGAAGGTAGTTCTGCTCTTACATAATGGAGACAAGAAAAGAATTCTCCCTTGCCTGGGGCACCTGAGTGGCTCAGTTGGTTAGGCATCTGACTGGCTCAGGTCATAATCTCAGCATTCGTGACCTCAAGCTCTGTCTGACTTTGCACTGACAGTGGGGAGTCTGCTTGGGATTCTCTCTCCCTCTCTCTACCCTTCCCCTGCTTGCTCTCTCTCTCTCTCTCTCAAAATAGAGACAGAGAGAGAGAGAGAGAGAGAGAGAGAGAGAGAGAGACACCTTAAAGAATACTTCCTTGGCCAATTTCAATGGTAGGGGACAAATACAACAAACATGGCCTGAGGAATGGTGGCAAGGGTGGAGGCTATGTGAGGCCCAAAAACACGGGCTCCCTCTTGCCAAGGGTTATCTAATTACTGCCACTATCGAATATCCAGCTTCTTAGGAACAGATACCTGCACTGAGCTCCCAATAGGGCTCCAGCTCTCGAAAGGATCAACCAACTTCTTAATGGAAAGTTAAATACAATGGGTGCTTCCATAGTGTGATTCATCGTGATAGGAATTGACTGGAATCAACTAATATTCCTATATGGACTTCTCCTTCCAACTCATACAACCTTAGCCCGACAGTGCTCATGTAGCATTTGATCCACTGGAATAGAATTGCATCATAACAAGATAATTACTTATATCAATGGAGGTATGGCCATGCGCACATGACAATGTAATCCACTGCTTCTTTTACATATTACACCCCCCAGAAGCTGTTGGCCTAATGGACTGAGAAATAGGTTTTTAGATGCATAATTCAGGCATCCGCTTGGAGCTGATATTCTGATGATGGAGCACCAGCCTTCAGACACAAGATACACTCTAAATCAAAGACCATGAATGGTGGTGACCCCATCAGTGGATTACATGGATCTAGGAAACAAAAAATGGAAGTAGAAGTGACCCTGCTTAAAGTTATTTTCCCCGACCCACTTGAGGAATTTTGTACTTTTTGTCTCTGGGCTTCTAGACTCTGCAGATTTAGAGGTCCTTGTTCTTTTTTTTTTTTTTTTTTTAATAACTTTACTGAGGCATATTTTACACAGTGTATAATTCACCTACTTCAAGTGTATAATTTAATGATTTTTATTAATTTTACCAAGTTGTATAACCATCACAATAAAGCTGTTTTAAAATGTTTGTGTTATCCCAATAATATTCTCATGCCCATTCACTATTAATCCCCCTTCTCACCCACTGTCCCAGGCAACCACTAAGCTACTCTCTGTGTAAATTTGCCTTTTCCGAACATTTCATATAAATGGAATCATACAATATATAGTCTCTAGCTGCTTTCTTCTTTCACTTAGTAAAAGTTTCCGAGATTTATCTGTGTCATAGTATATATCATTAGTTTGTTACTTTTCATTGTTGAATAGTATTTTGTTGTATTTGTCTATCCATTCACCAATTCAAGGACATTTGAGTTATTTCCAACTTTTGGCTATTACAAATAATGCTGTATAGAATATTAACGTGCAAGTCATTGGATATTTCTTTTCATTTCTTTTGGGTAGGTGCTCAGGAGTAGAATAACTGGATGATATGGTAAATCTATGTTTAACTTTTTAAGGGGCTGCCAAAACATTTTCCAAAGTGGCTGCATCATTTTACATTCTCATCAGCAATGTATGAGGATTCCCATTTCTCTACCCACTCTCTAACATTTGTTATTGTCTGTCTTTTTTTATTTTTGTAGCCATTCTCTGATGACTAATGACATTGATCATCTTTTTTATGTGTCTATAAGTAATTTTTAGATCTTTTTTACTAAAATGTCCATTAACATATTAAACCTTTTGAGGAGGGGATTAGGTGATTGAGTTGTTTGTCTTCTTATTGAACCGTAAAAGTTCCTTGTATATTCTTTTTTTTTTTTTTTTTAACGTAAGCTCTATGCCCCAATGTGGAACTCACAACCCTGAGATCAAGGGTCACATGCTGAAACAAACTGAGCCAGCCAGGCATCCTTCTGTATATTCTGGATACAGTCCATTATCAGATTATGTGTCTTGCAAATCTTTTGCAAGCCGGTATTATTGTTTCTAAATGGTGTCTTTTGACATGCAAAGTTTTGAATTTCATGAGTCCAATTTACCTTTTCTTTCCTTTTTATGGTGTCTGTAGTGTCATATCTAAGAAATCTTTGCCTATGTTAAGATCTCAAAGATTTTCACCTATACTTCCTTTTTAAAGTTTTATTGTTTAGCTCATATTTAATTTTATGATCCATTTTGAGTTAATTTTTGGGTATGGCATGAGGTCGGGCCTAAATTTATGTGTTTGCAAGTAAATATCGAATCGTCCTAGCACTATTTTTTTGAAAGGCTCTCCTTTCCTCAATGGAAAATCAAAAAGATTTGTTTCTAGACTTCAGATTCTGATCCATTGATCTATATAACTATAGTATGCCAATACCTTATTCTTGATACCATAGCTTTTTAGTAAGTTTTGAAATTGGAAAGTAAACATTCTCCAACTTTGTCCTTTTTTTCAAAAATTATTTTGGCTGTTCTGGATTGTTTGCATTCCCATGTAAATTTCACAATCTGCTTATAAGTTTCTGGGAGAAAAAAAAAAGGTCTGTTGGACTTTTAAGAAGTCCAATATATAGATCCAATATATTGATCTATATATAGATCAATTTAAAGAGAATTGCCATCTAAACAATGTTGAGTCTTCCAATCAAAGATCATGCAGCCTCTAGGTCCTGTTCTTTTTAATTTCTTTTTAAAATTAAAAACAATTATTAAGGTCAAATTCACATAACATAAAATTTACCATTTTGAAGCATGCAATTCAGTCGCATTTAGTACCTCTATCTGTTGCGAGACCACTATTTCTGTCTAGTTCCAAACATTTTCATCACTCCCAAAGAAATCATACACCTATTAAGCAGTCACTCCCCATATAATCTTCTCCCACCTTTGGAAACCCCCAATCTATTTTTATCTCTGTGGATTTAACTATTCTAGATATCATACAATATGTGACCTTTTGTGTCTGGCTTCTTCCACTTTGGGTAATGTTTTTGAGGTTCATCTACATTGTAGCATGTAACATTCATGCTATAGTCATGTTAAGTCATTTAAGTTATGTCTTTCACATAGTCATTTGGAGCCTTTTCATGGCTGAATAACATTCCATTGTATAGATATACCACAATTCATTTATGCATTTGTGTGTTAATGGATATTTGAATTCAACTCCTCCTTCTGCTGAATCCTTTCTTCTCATATAGGTGTTGATCCTTAAGGCATATCCCATTGAAATTATCCATTCAGCATGCAAATCTCCTTCTTAGGGTTTCAATAGGAGCCCTAAGAGTATGTGTAATTTTGGGGGTCATTAAAAATAGAATATTCGAATCATGTAGAAATGAGTCCATCACACTCTGAACTGGTAAAATAAACAACATTTAGAAGATTGTATTCTGTCTGGGTTCTGTGTTTTAAGAGAAGCGCTAACAACATGGCTAAAAACAGAAGAAATTAATAAAGATGGAGAGTATAAGAAAATGTTACCTGGAGTAGAGAAAGAGGAATTGAGACTTTGGTGAACTGTTAATCCCACAAAGGCTGTCATTGGGAAGATGGAATAGGAGTTTCTATGCTGGAGGAGAGAATAGGGGTGCAAAGGTAGATTTTATTAGAAGACAGATTTTTGGTTGAAAGAAGGGAGAAATTTTCTGAAGGATAACCTGTCACTTGTATTGGGAAGAAGTGATTCAGTTTCTTAATGTGGCTGGATGATCATGGGTCAGAGATGTAAATTTCGGCAATAAGTTGGAGACTGGGCTAAAGTCCTTCCAACTTTCAAATCCCATGATTTTAGGTTGTGATAAATGGAAGCTTTTCAAGGGTCTTTAATATAGAATCTTATGGAATCTGTTCAAAACATAATGCAGGACTCTATTACGTTAAGTTTTTCTTAGAGGGAAAACACTGTCTTTCACCTTAGCCCGTCTACAATGGTGCTAAATGGAGTAGGAGAAATACATGATATTCTCTCAGCTTTCCTCAGCCCCAATGGGTTTACCATTGAATTCCATTTTATTTTATTTATTTTATTTTATTTTATTTTATTTTATTTTATTTTATTTTATGACAGTGAGAAACAACTAAGGATGCTGTTTGAACAGTTTTGACTTTTATTAATAAGCATGTTTGTAGGTTTTTAGGTCTCGGAAGATAATTTATATCCTAGAAGTATTTTTAGCTTGTCTTATCGTAGCTTAGGAATCCAGATTTACCACTTTTACTGATAACAAAGTTAAGCACCAGGAAGTTTGCGGAATTGACTCAGGCCACTAAAGAGACTATACAACAAGGCTGGAATCTGACCTCTTACATTTTAAATGACAGAGCTTTTGTGCATTTCCACAAGTCATCCAAATTCCAAGTCCTCTTGCCTTCCAGATCACTTTCGCCATGTTTTATGGATTGGTTTGTGTCCCTACCGAAAGGTATTTTGAAGTTCTAACTTCCAGTACCTGTAAATGTTACTTAGTTTGAAATAGGGTCTTTGCAGCTGTCACCAAATTAAGATTGGATTAGGGAAGGATCTAATTAGATGACTTATAAGAAGAGAGAAACTTGAACACAGACATACAGCAAGGGAACACCATGTGAAGACAGAGGAGAGATTGGAGTTACGCTGCCCCACTTATGGACATCAAAGATTGCTGGTAACCACCAGGAGCTAGGAAGAGGCAAAGAACAATCTTCCCCTACCGGCTTCAGAGCATGGCCCTGTCAACACTTTGATTTTGGATTTGGAGCTTCCAGAACCATGAGATAAATCTCTGTCGTGTTAAGCCACACAGTTTGTGGTCATTTGATACAGCAGCCCTAGAAAACTAATGCACTATATCCAGTGTGCTTCTCTCAGGAAGGAAAAGATGGAGTAAGAAGGGATGTTATGCTCAGACATCATGAGGAGCAAAGATGGAAAGTCTTGAGGAGTACCTGTGTTCTGATCCTCATTCCCTGGCCAAGAGAGGAACAGAGGCCCGAAGATCACCCTTAGCAAGCACACATCCACCATCAGCCTGGCGTCAGATCACGCTATACTTGGGCACGTGGCTGGGTGAGCAGGGAAAGGGTGTGCTGTTAGGGACTAGCCATTTGCCTAACAACTTCACTACAAATTCAGCCAAGTATCCTGGGCACATTTAGGGAATAAAAGACAAGAGAAAAATCAGATTTCATGTGGGAGGCTGAGCAGATTGTGCCTGATAACATGAGACAATTAGAGAATCAGCGAAGAGAAAGAAAGATGGGCTGTGAACCAGATAGCAATGATAAAAATAGCTGCTTAGGGGGTGATGATGATGATGATGATGATAATAATAATATCAATGATAATAATCTCTCACATTTGTTAGAGTTTATAGCTGGCAAAGCACTTCTAATTCATGATGTTGTCTAATCTTTGTCTAGTGAGTAAGGCCATTGGGGTGGGTGGGGCAAGACGTCCCGGGACTTGTGCTTGGCACAGACCCCCAGGTTCTGCCTCTGCCACTGTGTGCGACAGAGCTGAGCTGACATCGGCATCACCCTCCACTGAGTCTCTGTGTCAGGAGGTAGTCATGGAAACTCACTTCCTTCCTAAGCTGATGAGGAGAGAATTAGGTAGAAAGGAGGAATCAAGTTAATTGCCTGTCATCCCCTCTCTGCTCTTTGTGTGTTGATTCAAATTAAGCTTTTTCAGCTTTCTGATATCAGCAGATACCAAAGGATGGGAGCACAGGCCTGGGATTCAGGACCTGCCGGAAACAGCCAGTTCCAAGCAAATCCCTTAACCTTTCTGCTCCTCTGTTTAGTTCTGACTCAAGCATTCAGGAAGACAAATCTTTTTGCCTGACCCCCCCTTGATTTCTGACCCAAACCCTCTGAACTGCCTTAATTTTAACCATCTCTGACTCTATAGCCATTCAGCCAGTCATTCCTCCCCTTGTAGAGAAAAGAGCAAAAAATTCAAATTGAATTCTGCATTTATTGAAATTCACTGTAGCGCAGAGGGAAGTCATTAAATAAGTCAGTTAAGTAAGTCGTCTAGATGTGTGTTGCCCACATGGAGGGAAGTGGAGGAAAGATCTAGAGGTTTTCTGCAAGTTGTATCACCACCTGCTCAGTTGCCACCTGAGCAGAGCTGGAGGAGGTCTCCAAAGATGAGGCCCTTTCCTTTCTCATCCTATGGTCTCTTCTCTACAGCCAGATGGAATTATTTGAGATGCCTTGGATGCTCCTTCCTTGTTTATATCTTTAGCCCTTCAAAGATTTTCTCTGCCTAGTTGGTACACCCTTCCTACTTTTTAATTATGTCTTAACTTGACAATACTTGTCTGGGAAGACTTGTTAGGGCTGATTATTGAACTTCCAAAAACCATATGAATTCTTTCTACTATAGACAAAAAGCAGGTCATCAGTATACACATAACTTAGAGAGCCTCTCACTGGGCTACAAACTTCTGGGGGCAGGGACCTTGTCTTCCTTGACGATGTTTCCCACTATGTGCCACTATGCCTGGCACACAGAGGTGATAAATCAATATTTATTGAATAAGTGATTGATGGAATTTTATTAATTTTAACCCACTGTCCTACTTGTTTTCTATTTACTGTGCATGGGGAAATCTAGGAATCATGTACTTTTACTTCTTCAGATATAGCACTGTCTCAGTCCCGGGTTCTGCTTGCACCACAAACCTAGTGAGCTAGATGGCATGAGGTACACAAAATTTTTCCACTGAGTTAAGATATAAATACTGATATACACAATAACATGTTAAAACTGCTGGCATTAAAAACATTCAGGAGCAACAGGCAACTACGTCACTGGGGATATACATTTCCTTCTTATACACTTAAGGGCTAGAGGAATAAAGATTGGGCAAAGGAAGCCTTGGATTCTTTATAAAGTTCTTGTGCACTTTAAAGCTTTACCAGCAGTTGGGGCACCTGGGCGGCTCGGTCAGTTAAGCGTCCGACTCCTGATTTCAGCTCAGGTCATGATCTCACGGTTCATGGGTTCCAGCCTCACGTTGGGCTCTGCACTGACATCAGGGAGCCTGCTTGGGATTCTCTTTCTCTCTGACCCTTCCTGCCCCCGCCACACATGCGTGCATGCCCTCTCTGTCTGTCTCTATCTTTCAAAATAAATAAGTAAACTTCTAATAAAAAAATAAAAGTAAAATTCTATCAGCATCGCAGTGGACATCTGTCATATCTGTGCACTAACAGCTCTTAACAATAAATTTATTGAAGTTCAGGATGATAACACTTCATAAATTATCTGTAAATTGTATCTTGATTCTGTAGTCAATAGGAAATAGCTTCTGTAGGTGAACAGATAGTAGTGAGAATATTCAAGTTCCTTCTAAATGCAATTTTGAATGACATTGACACATTATTTTTATAACACCTTTAATTTCAGTTGTTGGAGTGGTCACGTTCAGTTTCTGCACTAGGCCTTTACGAAGACTGTCCATGTGCTGTCTTTAGACAGCTACGTGCCTGGTGCCCTCAGTTCTGAGGTCCTCTGGCAGTTTAGGGGAGTCTCTTCCATGCTCACAAGTAAATGAACAAACAAAGGAGCAGGTGGGGGGATCCTTGAGGGCAGGAGCTGTCTTATTCATTGTCATATATCCAGAGCCTGGGAGGTGACTGGCACTTTGTAGTAGGTTTAGGGTCTGAAAGTATTGGGTCTCTTAAGCAGGAGATGAAGATGACTGGGTAGAAAAACTTTATAGCATTATGAAAAGCATATCTAAGGCATGTTATGAACTGCATGGTTTAAAGCGATACTACAGTGGGAGCCGTCATTCCTTTCTCACTTAACAACCTCATCCTGAATTACTCTGGGGTTGAGTCTCTCGGAATATGGGAATGGAGTCAAAGGGCCTTCTTAGCTAGAGTTACGGTACAGGGGTAACAAGGTTTGCGAGGAAACCCAGGTCCCAATGTGGGACAATGTCTCCCTCAGGGTGAGGAATTTTCCTCACCAAATTCAGCCAGATTCTACAGAGAGGTTAGAAGCACTGGCCTTGCCCTTATAGTTCAGGATACAATGAACCAAAGGAGTGACCAAAAGGGTGTGGCCCCACAAAAGTACAAGGTCAGCCTGATAGTTTAATTATAGGCTTGAAGGAAGAGAGACTGGCTGTTCTGCAAGATGGTTTACTGGCTGAGATTTCAAGGACCCCTGGCGAGTTGACGATTACGAGATCTGTTCATTTTCCCTTCACTGTAATGAATCGTGCCTTGGATGACAATTTGGTATGTGTGTGTAGAGTAGAGTCACGTTTTATCAGCTTCTTTCTGAATTATTGCTTATCATTCGGGGACCTCCCAACCACTCGAAGATTGCCAGGATGAAGTCAGATTTTTAGCTGGGGAGGTAGAACATTCTGTTTAGGAAGAAGCAGTTGGCTACACCTGCTACTCAGGGATGTCCTGGCTCCAGGAATCTTCTTCCCACCCCATGCCAGAGAACATAGCACAGTCTTTCTCAGCAGGCCCTGGCCTTTTGCCCAAAGGCCTGGCAGCTAAAGGTGGGCACAGGGAGTATGCTCTCCTCTCCTTCAGCAAGACAGGATCTTGAGGAAAGCTTTACGGAACTCCACATTGAAGGTGGTATAGATCACAGGGTTGAGGGCACTGTTCACGTAGCCCAGCCACGTGGTGGCGCTGTAAAGCTCTGGGGACACATGGCAGGCTTGGCAGTGGGTATTGAGAACGTGGGTCAAAAAGAAGGGCAGCCAGCAGACAATGAAGGTCCCTGGGTTACAAAGGAAGAGAGAAACCGGGTAAGGGGTTTGCTTACTCCTTTTATTATAACACTGAAAATGACTCATGGTTATTTGTTATGTGCCAGACACTGTTGGAATTTTACATACCCGTTTAATTGTATACCAACCCTGTGAAGTAGGTGTGAGTAGCCACTTTTTTGGGGGATGGTGAGAAAACTACATGCTTACCTCTTTGATTCATCTTGGGTCTTTGTTCCTAAATCAACTTTCTAGTTTGCTATTTAGGTAGCTCTTAACTTTTCTACTTCTCAGTTCGATTCAAATATTTATTTAATGTCTAGCTGTGCAAGACCTGATCCTAGGCACTGATAAGAAGACCTTAAGGACATGACTGACAGTTCCTGTTGTTGAGATTACATCTAGATGTTGTCATAAAGTCCCTAAGATATGAGAAAATGAGGTTCATCAGTGACAATGAACAGGATAAATTGCCTTCACTAACTCTATATGGTATGGTACCTGTGACTTATTGATTTTTTTCTTAATTTAAATCAATTCTCTATTTTTCTATTATAATGACTAACCCTGATTTTGTTCATTACAGGAAACTTGGTAAATACAGAAAACTGAAAGAAAGAAATAACCACCCACCACTCAAAGACAATCACTTCTGACATCTTGGTGAATTAATTTTCATGTTTTTTTCTCTGTATTTAAAATAATCTAGATGTTATCACACCATATGACAGAAGTTTTTTGCATCCTTATTTTTTTCACTTAATATTTTAGAATAAGTAAGCATTTATTAAATATCCAATATGTGCCAGAAATTTTTATAGAATTTTTATTGAATTGAATTTTTATTGAATTGAATTTATTTTTTTATTATTCGATTTGTCCATTATAACTCCACATGATAGGCAACAAACCAAATGGATAAACGCAGCTCAACTAGGCCACTTGTTAGGTTTCATGTTTCATAAATTTCAGCCTAGGCTTTTTGAATTTTCACCGGAGTTAACATTTATATGCAAACCCTTTTTAGTTGTATCACAAACATTTATAAATGTTACAGTTATTGAATTTCCAGTTTCTAAAAAATGTGGTTCCTTAGTACCCCCTGCCAGCTCCACCAACTCGACCTAACCCGACCAAATCCAATGCAACTCAACCCAACTCAACATGACCCAAACTCACCAAGCACAATGGCCAGCATCTGGGTTGCCTTCTTCTCCCGAAGTGGCACTCCACGGGGTTGCAATGGCCCCAACTTTAGAGATGTCGACAATCTGCCATTACTGAGTTTTCGAACCTCTAAGCTGAGCTTGGGTGCCATGGTGGGGCTGAGGGAGTTCCGAGTCCTCCCCTCCCTTCTCAACTCTCCTCCTGCTTCCTGGAAGCCTGGTCGCCCCAAGGCAGTATCTTGGCAGATGCTATAGTAGCGCTTCAGCTCCAGGTGTGCCCGGCCAGGGGATAGTGGCTGCAGGTGGGAAAAGAGAGGGTCCTGAGATTTCTGGGGATACTGTTTATCTTCTGAATGTTCCTGAAAAGAAAGGAGAATGCAAAGAAGTTAGAGGAAACCATCATTTTGTGAAACCTACATCTGAAAGTAGTGGGATCATGAAAAGTTAAGGTATGTGAAATCTGCTTCTGACCTTACAACTAAAAAGCACCTATCAGATATAGGACATTTGAGAATCACAATAATCCCTTGAGGAGGGTAGTATAGGATTATAGCCTAACCTTTTGGAGTTAGAATGACCTGGATATACAGAGGAACACATTAAATGACACTACTAAGATGTAAATCATAAAATCGGAAATGTGGGAAACTGTAAGACAAATGACTCAGTTTTTTCCCCCAACAAATAAATTGCAACAACAACAATAACATTTACCAGTTGCAAAGTATGGGTCTTATTTGAATTTTGATTCAAATAAACCAACTATGAAAAATTTACAAAACAATCGGGATAATATGAACACTGATATTTAATGATATTAGGGATTTATTGATTTGCTTAGTGTGATATATTGTGGTTATATGTTTATAAATAATCTGTATCCCTTAGAGAGTCTTACAGAAATATTTTTGGCCGAAATGCTATGATATTTAGGATTTGCTTCATAAGAATACAGTAGGCATGGATGAGTGTAGGTGGAAGTGTAGATGAAATAAGACTGGCCATGAGTTGATAATTGTTGAAGCTGTCTGATGGCTACCAAAGGATTCATTACATTTGTCTTTCTATTTTTTTATTTTTGAAGTTTTCCACAATGAAAAGTAAAAAAAAAAAAAAAAAAAAAAAAGGAAGGAAGAAAACCCAGGATTTTCATCTCAGCTTTCATACTTAATCAGATATATCCTTGGACAAGTTAATTAAATGGCTCTGAGTCTCATTTGTAAAAAGAAATCGGGAAAAATACATTTAGGATGAGTAGACCCTGAGAAAAGAAGACTACAGCTATGTGGATGTTTCTGGTATTTGGTGGGATGTATGTTTTCAACATCTGGACTTCTTTCATGCTTGAAGAATCAGACTCTGTCAATCTTGAGTAGTAGGCAGGACCCTTCAGCTCCCATTACTGAAGCCATAAAAACCATATGTTTACTCTGCCTACATTCCCACTGGTCATCTAGAACTCTGGCACATAAACCAAGCCAAGCCAATTAGAGAATTGTACCTAAGACCTTGAATTGGCACTTGTGAAGCAGGGAGACTTCAGAATATGTCTACCAGTGATGGCAGCCGGTGTCCAGTGTCCTAGGTCTTCCAACCAGATTCTTCCTTAGGCATGGACAGCATCATGTGAAGTTATTCTTCATTGTCTGAGCTACTCGGTATCCTTCCAGTAAATTCCTTTTTCTGTATATTAGTCAGTGTCAGCAACCTAGAATGCTCACTTCTTTCCCCTTGGTTCTAGGAATCACAATGCTAGTGCACTGTACACATTCAGAAACATTGCTGAATGAATGAATGAACGTGATGGGCCTTTAAGATGATATAATATTTTTAAAACCATGCTCCACAGAGGTATTCAGAGGTATTCTAGTATAATATAATTTAAAATTTTTTGATGGGGCTTTAAAGTAATTCATATAAATATATTGTGTTTTTTAAATTTTTTTATTGATTTTACAGAGAGAGAGAAAGAGAGAGAGAGAGAAAAGAAGTGGGGGAGAAGGGCAGAGGGAGAGAGAATCTTAAGCAGACTCTGTGCTCAGAATGGGGCCCAACTCAGTGCTCAATCCCATGACCCTGGGATCATGACCTGAGCCAAAATCAAAGTCTGATGCTCAACTGACTGAGCCACCCAGGTGCCCCAGGCATATTGTGTTTTTATCTGAATGGCCATTTATAACCAAGATTATGATTGTGCTGGCATCTAGTAATCTTCTAAAAGTGACAATATTTAACTTCAAATGCATTCCTTCTGAAACTAAGGGACTGGGGACAAATTCTTGAACATCCTTATGAAATCTCAGGTTTAAGAACATTCTCTAGTATAATTTGTCTCTATTTTACATATGTGGAAATTCAGTCCTGAAGAAGCAAAGTGATCCTTTCATGATTATATATTGGTGAGTGTATTTTTCAGCTCTCTGCAAATGCTCATCACTACCTCCATGACTGGCATGAAGAAAACACTGGATTCCTTGGAATCTGGCTGACAGAGCCCTCCACTCCGAGATGGTAGGACAGGACCTGTTTCTCCAGACTCCTGCCAATTCCAGCCTCTTGGTTCTCCATTCTCACTTTAGTAGTTACTGCTTTTCTTCCTTTGGACCTTAGAGCCTCCTCAGACCTTAAATGTTCTATAGGCAAGTTTAAAATTCTTGCCTATTTAAAAAAAATTATTTACAGCAAGAATCTATCTGCTAGATCAGGCCTGTGTAAAAAGTGGTTAATTAACTATACAGAGATTGGACAAAGCTCAGACCTTCATCATTATGAGTTTTTGAAATTTTATTCCTGATATCTACTTGGAGTTCAGGGAGAGGAATACTGATCTCCTGTTTAACAGCTCCATTCTGCGCTCAGCTTACTTGGGAAGGCAGGGCTGGACTGAAGTAAAAGGACAAGGATAAGAGCGACCACAAAATTGTCTTCGTTTTCCCCCATATACAGTGGGAAACAGGACACTTTAAAGTTCGCGTTAGCATCTCTTCTCTTGGCTCTGCCCATGTGTGTTTCACTGATACCCTATTCCCTCCAGGCAGGTGACTCCGGATGGCATCCTCACACCACGCCAAGGGTCATTGGCTCCAGTCACTGGGATTGAGCTCAACAGTGATATGTTTTCTGAATATCATTTGTTGCTTCTCATCCTGAAGCTCAAATCAAGATCTCATATTTATTCAGTAAGGGATTGCAGCCATTCCATTTTGGGGTGGAAGTAGAAGCAAGTCAAGTTAGCATCTTGAGAAAAGGTGTCTTATTCTTTTCCTATAATCAAAGTCATGGCTTACTTACCATTTGCCCTGTGGCATCCGATGGAAATCTGTCCCTTATTGAAAACTGCCGAATGGGGTGCAGCCTCAGACAGGAAGACTAGGGTGGGTTGAAGGAGAAAAAGTTGTGGGTTAAGTTCTACAAGGTTGAGCCATATAGATGCCAAAGTTTTGAATATAATATTTTCATATCCTCAGCCTCAGGTCCTTACCTCTTATTTCATGCGGACCAATATTCTTGTTCTACCCAAGTCTTGGGATTTCAACTTTGAGAGACTGACTCTCACTCACGTCATTGTGGGTTAATCTAAACATCCAAACTGGGCCTGCCTTCAAGATCAAATTCAGTTCTCACTCTGTCTATGAAGCCTTTTCCTGAGTATATTGACCTTTCTTTCCTCATAACCTCCACAGCACTTATATTTTGGTGCTTAGTTGTCTTCATCTCATTTCACAAATATCCCATCCAGTTTGGGGCTGTCAGTTAACTTTGAGTGGAGGTGTGCTTTATTTGCTTGTCTGGATTCTAAACTCCATGAAGGCAGAGGCTGTATAATACTCCTGCTACCCCTTCCTTAGCAGAATGCAAGTGACTGGTATCTATCCATTTATGCTTCAAGTACATCTTGAAGCATGTGCCAGACACTGGGATAAGTAGACTTTACAGCCCAAGCAAGTGGAAGATCAGTGCTGAGGCAGCTCTCCTTTTCAGAGCCTAAGGAGGCCCAATAAAACACATTATCAGTTTTCCATTTCATAAGCTAGGCAGCGTCTTGACACAGGGGCAGATCTAGTAAGGAAAAGAGGTTTCTATGGACTCCACTGATTCTTAGAATAAGCGGTCTGCTAAAAAGTCAGTCCTGGGGACCTGCCAGCGGTACATGGGACAACTGCCACACTAAGACTATGAATCCTGCGTGATATTGGAACTGCTGGTCATTTGTAGGCAATGAAAAACTTTGATGGAAGGAAGAAGAAGTCCAGAAACCATCTTATCATATTGCCAAGCAATATGAGCTCCAAGGAAGACTAGCAGTGCACTTTTTGATTTAATTTCCTACCCTAAGGCATAGCCAATACCAGCAGACTAGAAGGTGGGTGTCATATGTGTGTCTCCAGTATGGCAGTATGGGCAAAAGCAAGTCCTGCTGGACACAAGACTGGAGGCCACCAGACTGGGAATTGTTCTTCCTCTGCCCCTCCAGGGTGCTTACTTGTTGTGGGAAACCAGGTCTGACACTGATGCACTGACTATTCTGTCGAGTGAGGATCCGTTTCCGTCTCCTCTGTCTCAGCACCACATAGATCCTGGCATACACAAGGACGGTCACTCCAAAGGGCAGGTAGAAGGACACCACTGAAGAGTAGATAACAAAATCAGGGTTGGAGATGGAGCAGACAGTGGGGTCTCCTGTGAGTGAGAGAAAAGGAGAAAGCAAAGCAGTTTGCCAAGTAGGAGACCTCAGTGGGGAGTACACAATATGGCTCCATATCACGTGTAGCATCTCCACCATCTAATCCACACAGAGCTTGAGGAAACAGGGATTCCCGGCCCACCCACTCCCTCATCGTGTCTTGGTTCACATCTTGCCTCATATGTGGAGGCTTCTAAAAGCCAAGAGCAAAAGTAGGTGTAAGTATGCTTCTATTTGTGGAAAAATGGATACACCCACACACATGTGTGTGTCTGCATACTTGTTTCAAACATTATCTTTAAGATGACTAGTGCTTGCTTCTAGGGAGGGTCACAGGGCAGCTAACAATCTAGGGTAGAAGAGAGACCTACATATATGTATGTGTATGTAACCCCATACACCTTATGTTCTACCATAAGCAAGAATTTCTTTTCCCACTAAAAATATTGAAAGCATATGGATGAGAAAGAGCAAAGAGAAAACACACAGCTATTTCAGAATCATTGACCCCTGAAGACCCCCAGTATATCATCACTGAGCCTGCACTGTCATCCTGTCCTTTCTCTCTTATCTGGGTAAACTGCGGACTGTCCCTAGATTGAGCTTTGCAGCCTCTCCACAGTTTCTCCAAGCTTGAAGGCTTGCAAGGCCTGTCAGTGAGCAGAGTGACACTGGAAGCTGGTGAGCAGTGAGTGGGGCCCTGCCCCAGCTCCTACTGGGTCTGGCCTGAGTGTATGTCTTATCGGTGGGGCAGCAATTCTGGAAGCTTCTCTCTGCTGAGTACCAGATAAGGTGGTGAGGACAGTGAGCCTCCCCCTCCCCCCAGAAGATGAGGTGCCTTGTCTCAATTATTTCATTGAAACAGTACCATGCTATTAGTACAACAGCTATTGGGTGAATCCAAGAATGATGAATACATGAGCAAAGCAGACAAATGAGCATTTTGCAGAAGCACAGAAGCAGTCACTGGCTGGAACATAACGGGAAAAACCTCATAATGAGATTGACAATATTTACCCCAAATAATCTCAACATTTAAGAAGGAAAGGATGATAAGAACTCACCAACTTCCTAATTCAGTAAAAGTTTATGGAGCACCTACTATGTTCTAGGTACCATCCTGGGTGATAAAAACACTAAATAGCCCCACTAAGTGGTCAAAGAGGCTTTTGTGGGCTAGCCTGGGAAGTTGAGCCCCACAGAGATGTGGAGGGCAAAGCTGGAAGCAGGCTGACTTGACATGTTCCTAAACTTAAAGCTCGTTGAAAGATTTGCCTTCAACTTGTTTCCAAAGACAGAAGAGCCTGATGCATCTCATTTTAGGATGAGCCTATTCTTTTAGCTTTGGGCTTCTTAACTGGGCTCTCACCAGCTCTCGTGTTCCGAAAGCCAGGTAAGGTGTTCCATTGCTCAAATCTAGATAGCATTCCTCCATTTCCTTGTTTCAAAGGAAATTTAAGTCTATTATTTTTATCTGTGAAATGAAAGGATTGTGCTACCCATTCAGAGATCTTTAGAGTTTCTTCTAGGACCAACACTTTGTGCTCCACCATTGTCAATGATGGGATTTTCAGCTAGACCGCTGGGTCTTGGCGGGGATCTGGGGCAACACTAGTGAGCCAGGTCCCCCAACCTTGGGACTCTCTGGGACCCAAGATCCTGCCTTATGTGTATATTCAGGAATGCATGTTGCTCTTTTCTCAGACAATAAGGACAACTCCAAGATGGAAGAAACTGACATTCAACTTTTTTCTGCCCTATGTTGTCTGACAATTTGCAGTCCCATAGAGCAGCGCATTTTGTTAAAAAGAGTTCTGCCAGTGGCACCTGGGTGGCTCAGTCAGTGAAGTGTCTGACTTTGGCTCAGGTCATGATCTCATAGTTTGTCGGCTTGAGCCCAGCATCAGGCACTGTGCTGACAGCTTGGAGCGGGAGCCTGCTTCAGATTCTATGTCTCCCTCTCTCTCTGCCCCTCTCCCACTCATGTTCTATCTCTCTCTTTCAAAAATAAATAAACATTAAAAAGTTAAAAAAAAAAGAGCTCTGCCAGAAAGTTCTTTTGTGTTGTACTTCTTAGTGAAAATCCAGCCACTTCTGGGATCAGGTGTCATTGGCAGTATCCTGCCCTTGTCTCCTCTACTTTTCACAGGGTGAGTAGAAAAAATGGCTGAGAGAAGTCATTTATATTGGACTTTCGAATGAACTTGGGAACTTCCTTATAGATGGGAGAGATGGTTGAAGAACCTACATCCATCACAATAATGAAGCTGTACTGTGAAGGTCAGGCTGAGGCAGAGAAGGACGGCTGGGCTTGCTCCCCTTGAGTTCTGCTCACTAATTCCCTGAACTGTGCTCTAGGACGAGACGACTGGTCTCTATATCCACCAGCAGAACTAATAGTGCTTAGATATTCTTTGGAGCAGGTACATAGTTAAATTTTGAGGTATAGAAACCTTTTCTGATACCCAATAATAACAACAGTAGCATTAGCTCATATCTGTTGGGCCCTTGCAATGGTCCTGGAGCTTGGATATGATACATGAATAAGTGGAGGGCTTACTTTGGTCTTATTAATAAACTTGAAAATAAAAGAGAGAGGGGAGCCTGGCTGGCTCAGTCAGAAGGGCATACGACTCCTGATCTTGGGTTCGTGAGTTCGAGTCCCATGTTGGTATAAAGATTACTAAAAAAAAAAAAAAAAAAAAAAAAAAAAAAAAAAAAACTAAAAAAGAAACTTAAAAAAAGTAATAGAATAAATCATGTACTTTAAAAAAAGTGAGAGAGAGATTGAAGAGATGAGACAGAAGTGAGAGTGTACGTGTTAAGTCATGGACATTTTCTGCCTTCTTAATTCTATATTTGAAAATCCTTTTGGGAAGATTTTCCTGAGTTTTGTTTCTGGAATAATAATGATCTCACTGGTGGTAAGAACGCTCCAATTAGCTCATCATTCTTCTGCACTTTAGATGTTGACATTAACTGGGAACTCTGTCTAACGTCAGAGTTTGAGATTCTTTTAACTGTTACTAGGATGTGTGTGTCTGTGGGAGTGAGTAAAACAGCCCTCGCCAACCTCTAACAATGAGTAAGAGGAACCACTCACCCGAGTGAATCGTGGTGGGGATTTGCTGCTGGCCAGGGCAAGCAGTGCCTTGGTCTAGCAGTGGTCGTGAGTTCCCATACCACAAATTTCAACTTAGAATAATGTATTTTTGTATAGAAAGCAGGTTCTAGAAGGTGGCTTAGTTATCACACCAACCCAAAGGCACATTTAACACTCATCAAAAACAGTATTTTATATATTTATTAAATTTTTTAAAACATTTATTTATTTTTGAGAGAGAGAGCATGAGCAGGGGAGGGGTAGAGAGAGAGGGAGATACAAAATCTGAAGCAGGCTCCAGGCTCTGAGCTGTTAGCACAGAGCCCGTTATGGGGCTTGAACCCATGAACCATGAGATCATGACCGAAGCTGAAGTCTCAGTTAACCAACTGAGCCACCCCAGGCACCCCTCAAAAATAGTATTTTAATGCCAGGCAGCCTCTTAGAGTTGGGTTAGGGAATGTTGCTTTGGGGAGTAAGTGTGTGTCCACAACCATGTTTGTGTGTATAAAGTGTCATTCAGTGAAAACAAGAAAGTAACTAATGGTAAAGAGTAATGCAAACATGATAGTAACATCATTATTTTAGGAACACCTTGAGTTAACGAGGCAAATATTTGTTGGATGACTCAGCTATTTAACCTTTAATGAAGCAGAGAAAGAAGCCTGACCTTGAGCAAGTGGTGTGTGTTTGGCAGGTCTATGTATGCTATTCCAATTTATTCTTGACTTAATCATAAAAAAAGCTCTATGAAGGAAGGGGAGTGGAATTCTATCACACCTAGTGTCAGAGTCTAAGGTCAGTGATGAAAGCGAACGTTATATAGGCTGAAATTTGTTTTGAAAAATCTCCTGAATCACATACAAAGATATTCATGGTTTTGTTATAGCCCTGAAGAGCAGTAAGTAAAGATGTATGATACATACATTAATATGTCATATATGTATTATGAAGAGTTCAAACACAGCATGCAAGTTTAGAAATGAAGTTGCTAGGTTTATTTGTAGGAGGCCATTATACAAATAAATGCTGGAAACTTTGTGAGTAAATACATAGACTTAGTCTATATATTTAAATTTGCTCAAGTGTATGCTTCAGTGTATCCCAAATTTATCAATACGAAAACTTAGAAAAGTTAAGTAGCTTGTTCAAGGAGACACAGCTGGTAAATAGTAGAACTGAAGTTTGCATGCAGGTTTTTCTAACTCCAGAGCCTCTTTTCCTAAATGTGTTTTGACTTTTATTTTTTTTAACCTTTAAAAAATGTTTATTTATTTATTTTGAGAGAGAGAGAGGAAGAGAAGAAGGAGAGAGAGAGAATCTCAAGGAGACTCCATGTTGTCAGCATAGAGCCTGATATGGGGCTCAATCTTATGAACCGTGAGATCATGACCGGAGCTGAAATCAAGAATCAGACGCTTAACCAACTGAGCCACCCAGGTGCCCTGTTTTGACTTTTAAATCATTGGTCAGCAAGTGACTCTTCAATGACTATGTTAGGATTTGCCTGTATTTATATGTAGTGTGTTACATATAATATCTGTATGTATATAAATACCCAGCTATGTGTATCAGAAATTAATGAACTTGGAAGATAGGTAGGACTTAAACAAATCCAAATGGACAAAATAAGAATTCCAGATGAACACTAAAACACGACTCAGTTAGTTCTCTCTTAGCAAATACTCAGCGTTTATTGTCAATACATATAACCTTACTATATATGTTAATAGTTTTCATTCGACACATGAAATTCCTGAGGCTGAAAGGTGGACACAGAACTGTGAAAGAAGGCTGACCCATATGAGTTGTAAGTATGGATCAGTGTCTTATATCTAAAAACCAAACATTTCAGATATTCACGTTGTTAATCCACATGTCCGTCCATCCATCCATTCATCCATCCATTCATCCATCCATCCATCCATCCGTCCGTCCATCCAATAGAAGATGTACCATGTGCCAACCATCATGGCCAGAATTTTTGTATATTAAGACATAAGAAATATACTCTCCGATAATTTAGGGATCTATACTAGTTCTCAAATGCCAGAAATGATTTTTATTCAATAAAAACTTAGAAATGTTAATCCTGTTTGAGGGCTTTTATAGCATTATTTTGCATTTTAAGTTCATTATGAATTGTCATTTTTTCATTAGCAAACTTCACCTGAATTACTAAATAGCTTGATTTTTTAACTGGCACATTGCTTCAAATGAATGCAGTGTCATTTCTTTCAAAATAAGGATAAGCTAGAGTTTTCACTAACTCTGGCAGAACTTTATGTGCCAACAAGTGATGAGATTTTGCTTTATGCTTTAATCAAAACCCAAAGCATTGCAGCTGATGGTAGTATTATTTGATTACAAAGTATGCTGATCAGGGTCAGAAACTTCCAGGCTAAGCACCACTCACAGCCACTCAGGTGTGCTATGAATCACATGGGTGTTGTAAGAGGGGCCACATCATACCTGTGGTATTGAAGCCAAAGAGGAGAGGGCAAGATACAGCGAAGGCTAGTACCCACACGGCTGTAATCATGAGGGCCACACGCCGACAGGAACTCTGTCCTGTGCCATGTTGGTAGTGAACTGGCATGACTACTGCCGTGTACCTGTGGACAGAAGGGGAGGGAGGATAGACATGATAAGAAGGGATGGGGGAATTGTTCAGAAGACAAGTTGATTGAGGCTCTTAGAGAACTAATTTAGGTGATCCATGTGGCAGGAGAGAAAGAGTTTGGTTGGAGAAAGAGAGAAAGGATATTTGAGTAAAAAGGTAGAAAGGCTGAGATAAGAGAGATGAACCCACTGGGCAGGAAAAGGGAGAAAGAAGTAAAAAGCTAGAAAAGCAACAGACTGGGTGGCTGGAAAGCTGCTTTGCCAGCGGTGGCTGAGGAGCAGCGTATCCGAGCCTTATACTCACGTGCCCTAACCCTAGACTCTGGGTACTGCTCTGCGTGCCTTGACTTTCTCCCCCAGTTTTTCAGATAATGCTAGAACTGTGCCCAAAGAGGCTGTTTACTCCTGCCTGTATCCTAATATAAATTCTGACCCTCACAGTGACAACTCTTCCAAGTGGCAGAAATTTTAAAAAATAGAGATGAGTAATATCTAGCAAAGGCTTATTTCAAAATCCAGCGTCCATGCTCTCTCAGTCCATTCAAAATAGCAGAGACTGGGTGGCTTAAACAACAAACATTTATTTTTCACAGTTCAGACTGCTGGGAAGCCCAAGATTAAGGCACGGGCAGATTCATTGTCTGGTGAGAGCCCACTCCTTGTTTGTAGAGGGCTGTTTTCTCCCTCTGTCCTCACATGGCTGAAGGGGCAAAGGAGCAATCTGGGGTCTCTTTTCTAAGGGCACTAATCTCGTTTATGAGGGCTTTACCCTCATGACCTAATCGTCACCCAAGGGTCTTACTCCCTAATACCATCAGTTTTGGGGGTTAGGATTACAACGCATGAATTTGGGGGAGACACGCATTTGGTCTACAGCATGTGCTCTTGCATGGTTAATGCACACTTCTTTGTGTTATTGGACATTGTCTTTTCTGTGGCAGCTCCTCTCATACATTTCCAACTGCTTTCTGTGATGGTCACAGCCTCCTGGCTGGTCTCTGCTGCCAGGCTTTAAAAGTCAATTTCCTCATGTCCTCTCCATCCCTGACCCCCCCAGCTGGAAACTGAGAGAGGCAGAATTTCTGCCCTGTACAATCCCCCACACTGAATGTAGACTGAACTTGAGAATAGACATGATGTCACTGCTGTGATTGGATTACTAATCAATAGACTGAGTTATTCGAAAGGGAGATTATCCACGGTGGGCCTGGCTCAATCAGTTAAGCCCTTAAAAGAGATTGGGCAAGTTCACTAATGAGACCAGACAACTACATGCCTCATGGCTGGAGAGAGACAGCTCCAAATTGTTTGTTACTTGAGGGTCGAATCATTTTATAGCCTCGACATTCCTCATAGGTCCTTGCACAAAGCAAGTAGGAAGATAGGAAGAAGCTGTTGGTTGATTGCCTTGTGGATCCTGAAGGCCTTCCACATGAGAGGACAATTCTAATTCTAGCCAGGCTCAACAAATCCAGTATGTATTTCTGTGTCTATATAGTCCTAAGTTTTCTTTGTCCTCTCAGTGTCCAGGGAACCTAGGGGCCAGATTCAGGGCAGGCTCCTCCTTAGCTCCTCTTGTGTCTCTCAAGGAAGGGGAGAACAGCCTCTGGGCTGGAGGGGGTGGAGCACATGAGCTCCTCTCTGTGCCAGCCTGATTAAATCATCAGTCTCTCATGCACCTGGCCTTAGAGTTCATGTGTGACCTTTGCATTCCTACAAGAGCAGCTTGACGGTCAGCTCTGAGGGCTGAGATGGAGGCAGACTCTGCAGGACTTGACCTTGGTCCCATGAGGTGTGACAGAAGTGGCTCCTTTCTCAAGGGGGAGAAATAGAGGTCCTTATTTAATAAGTTCAAATTAAGACCCCACCATCAACCCCAAAGGAGGCCCATGGGAACTCAGTTCCCCTCTTCTAATGCACAGACATTATAAATCCTGCCTGGAATTCCTAACTTGGTGATCAGGGAGCAGGCATGTAATACCTGTATTCTTCTAGCCCCGTCACTTTCCTCAGGACTTTGGACTCTGCTGGGGCAGTGGGCTGGGGCTTTGAGTCAAATACGTCTGGCCCTCAGCAGTGATCTCTGAGGCACTTTGGAAGAAAGGCTGAGCCTTGAAAACAGCTGTTGGGAGCTGGGGAGGGGAGGTGTGACCAACTTCCTCCTCTCCAGACCTGCAGTTGGGCCCTGGCCTTCTCTTTACATAATGTCCTTTGATAAAAAGAAAAAAAAGAACCTGACCATCCCATACATTTGGTGGTGCGCTGCTAGCTGCTAAGTAGCTAACAACTGGCTCTCCAGATGAAAACGGCTCCAATCTGTACCATTCGTCAATTTCCCATTGTTGCCCATTTCAAGCTACACCAAAGATTTAATACCTAGCTCAAAAAATTCTTAAAATTTTGCCCTTTCAGCTCTTTCCAGCTATAAGGAGCTGACTCCAGCCATGCCGCTGAGCATTTTCCTAGGTATGCTTCAACTCAGCAACTCCTTGGAAGTTCCTGTTAATTCAGTAAGTGTGGGGAACACTGGCTCCATTTTACAGAGGAGGAACGGAGACATAGAGAGGTTGCATGATGAACCCAAGGTCCCACAGCTGGTCATGGAAGAGCCAGGTCTCCCACCTCTGAGGCCAGTGTCTGTCTCGCGTGCCCCACTTCTTCTCAAGGGCACTGTCAAGTCTCTGAGGCCTTGGGGGGGACAAGGGCTTCCTCAGGAAAGGTGGCATTCTATTTGAGAGCACTTTAGATTCCCAGAACTTTCTCCAAGTAGCTGATTCTATTAATTACGAGCGGGGGTGGGGTGGGGTGGGGCAGTGCTCCTGTTAAAATACAGAGTCCCAGGCCACTGGCTAATTTAATTACTTCCAGAGTGGAACCCAGAAATCTGCATTTTAAAAGTAGGCTTCACACCCATCGTGGGGCCCATCGGGACTTTAACTCACGACCCTGAGATCAAGACCTGAGCTAAGATCAAGAGTCTAAGGCTTAACCCACTGGGTCACCCAGGCGCCCTAATGTACATTTTGAACAAGCAAGTGCGTCTTAGAATTAGACAAGTTTGAGAAAGTCTGCATTAAGGAAAATTTCCGTCAGAAATTCTTGTTAATGGTTAACAAGTGAGAGATTTACCACTGTTACGTTACTTTTTTTTTTTTTTTTTTTTTGGTATTATTTTTCAAACGCTGTTAAACTTTTGGAATAAATGAGGCCCTGAAGGGTTTTCCGCCAGGAAGCCTGTTGCGGGTGAACGAGACATAGGTGCTGTTCCGGAACTAGCCATCGGAGGGCACCATAATGCAGCGAGAACTGCCAGCGCGGCAGGGTGAGAAGTTCACGGCTCACCTGGTGGCGTTCCGGGCCCTGTGGGGAGGCAGGGGGGCGGGGAAGGCTCCGCTCCGCAGCTTCTCGGAGGCCTGCGGTGGCCCAGAATTCCCACCCGGCAGGCTGCTCAACCGCGGGTCTCTTCCCGAACCGGTCGCAGGTGACCGCAGGCAGCGAGGGCAGGGCCGGAGGTAGACGCCGGCGGGAGGCGGGCCTGGGCGGTCTCTGAGTCCGGCTGCTGCGCGCTGAGGTGTTCCAGGGCGACTCTGCGCGCCATCTCGCTCCCTCGCCACCTCGTTTCAGCTCCTAGTTCACTGGGCCCTTTCTGGCGTGGCCGGAACACTGGCAGTGTGCAAGGTGGTTAAATCCGTGGCGGTTGGAAACAGAGTGATTAGCCTCTGAATCCCAGTTCTTCCACTTAACTGTGTGGCCTTGGGCCAGAATTTGGCTTCTCTGAGACTCAATTTCCTTATCTGTATGTTGGGGATAATGATTCAGCCCAGTAGGGCTGTTTTGAACACTAAATAAAATTATCTCTGTGAAGTCTTTTAGCACGATGCCTGGTACCTATTAAACATTTAAAAACCCATTATTATTAGTATTGGCATAGTATTGTGCTAGTTCAAGGGATCTGTGATTATTCATATTGATGAGTTTATGGGTATCTGCCCCTTGTTCCTGGAACATTAAAGGGAACATTAAACTTATTTATTTATCAAAACAACAAGTATATGTAACACTTTCTATGTGCCAGGCAACTGTTTGAAGTGCTTTACAAATATGAACTCATTTGATTCTTGTAATAACTGTGTTAACTGTGATCTCCACGAAACAGATAAGGGAACAGAGGCCAAGAGAGGGTAACTGACTTGCCTGTGGTCACGTTGCTATTAGGTGGTAGGGCCAGGATTTGTAGTGAGGCAGTGGGGCTCTGGAGTTAAGGGGCCCAGAGTGTGGCTGGGTGCCTCTGTGCAGGGCTGTGTGAAGAAACAGGGTGACTGGATCCTTCCTCTTGCACCTCCCAGCGGTGTGGTGTGGGCAGACTACCCAGTCTAGCCACGGACTCTTCACTTGTAAAATGGAGATAATACGCCTCTCTCGCTGGGGTGTCGTGACGGCTAGCAATAATGAAAAGCTCTTAGCTTGGCCCTTGCTACATGCTGCATAGGTGGTAGCTATTTGAGATTAGCACGGAGGAACCAGGGCACTGAAGACATAGGAAATATGCCTCTTTTACTCCAAGGAAGTAGCCCCCGTAGTGGTGGGCTGCAGGCATGGCCAGAGGCCTTGCTCTTGGTGTCCCATCCCTACTTCGACCAGTGAAGGGGGCCGCTCATTTTAATAGAGTACTGGTGGGGGAGTCCGGAGACCCCGGTTCTAGTCCCAGACCGAAGAGGCCACGGGAGCCCCCTACGAGCATGTAACGTTTCTGCACAAATGAGTTAAACTACGATGCCCCTTCTGACTCCCAGTTCTGTGACTGGGCTTTGTAGGCTCATCACTCTACTGAAGTTCCCAGGATCCCCGGCAGAACGTGACCTTTGCCTAAAGTCCTGTCCTAGGACGGTAGATGTGTGTGTGGGGGCACCAATGAAGTTGCCTCCTCAGGAAGCTTTCAGCCGGGGCAGGGGGAGGAAAGAGACTGATCTGGGTGGGAGGGCCTGAGTCTAACTCCCTGCCTGGGTTTAATGAGGCCCAGAGCTCTGTGAGGGCTGCTTTTCACCACCTTTTATTTGGTCAGACAGGGGGCTCAATAAATCTTTAGTTCTGTGGACTCCCCTCGTGAAATTGTTGAAGGAGAAAGCTTTTTGCAAATGACTGGAAAGCCCTTTGCAAATATAAAGTGCTTATTTAGATGCAAACTAAAAATCCAAGGTGCCTGTGACTCATCTGGTACCTATTGTGCTTGCTGCAAAGCCGCGGAGGCTTGCCTGTGTGATGGGTGCCATTTGAGAGCCACTTAAAGAACTCCCTGGTGAATGAATTTGGTTGCATTATTCCTGGGCCCCTAGCGGAGGACTCTAATTCTCACCACTCAGAACGTGTCCTCCTCCTCTGACACTTTCTCAGCCCTCTCCCTGAGTCAGTTCTGACCCAGGATGCTGTGGGAGGGGGCTGGCCCCCTGGGGAGGCAAGGCGCCAAGGGGTGGGGGGAGTACGGGTTTGTGCTTTTTGAAAAAGAAAAGGCAGCATTAATCCAAGCATCCAGGGCTATGCCTGAGAATCCAATGACAATAGTATTACTTGCTTTCAAAACCCCTTTTTATCATTTCCTTTTCTTTCCTATCTCTTACTCCCCTGTTATTACATAGCAGGGCTTCATGGCCAAAAAATGCTGAATCCATTTGGTCAAGTTTGTCAGAGTGGTGACTAGCATTGTGTGAAGACCAAAGGTCTGCATGAATGACTGCATTTTTAATGAATTGACCAGTGATTTGGCATCTCATGAACAGAATTTAATGCTGTGTGCTGCACACTGCCATGAAGGATGATGGAGACAGCTTTTCCAAGGCCTGTTTTCATTCCTGGAATAGAGAGGAGCCTCCATCTTGAGGTTTGGCGAGGTTCATGTTTGGTGAGGTTCATCTTGAGGTTCATGTAGATGCACCAGCCAAGAAGAAAGCATCCTTCTCTGTTGGCGTCTAAGGCATGGCTTGTTCCTCGGATTTCAGGTAGTGAGGGCAATGCATTCTGGGAGTTGTCCCTTACAGGACAGAGCCAATTCAAGCTTTATCCTTGTCGGTTGTGAAAGTGGTGAGAAGTAGAAGTGTCTGTCAGGCGTGGCTGCTGCCAGTGAAATGGTGCTCTCGTGCAGGCTAGAAAAAGGCCCCCTCTCCTGGCTGGCTCCGGGTTTGCAGAGATACACTGGTTGAATTCAGTTCCCAAATGCTTGTGCAGGGCACAACCTGCACAACCTCACCTGCCAGCCCCATGTGCGTGAATGTGTGTGGATGGAGTGTGTAGACACACTCTTAAGAGGGTGGAGAGTAGGGCTGGAAGTCAAGAGGCAAGCAGGGGTCTGCCCTAGAGCCTCTCCTCAAAAGCTCCCTGCTCTGCTCTTCACTCACTCTCTCATGTTCTTTCTGAAGGTGTACATTTGTGCTATAAACATTGGCTACTCTCAGACAAAGACCACTCAGTTTGGTTTAATATTCTTTGTCCAAGGTCTATTACAGGCTCACAGGTGATAAGGAACTAGGACTAGTATAAGAGTTTGGGGAAGTGGAGGTGATGATATAGCAAACCAGATGCAGCCTGCTACTTATGTTAATTATATATTTAGGTACTAAATGGCCAGAAATCACACAAAAGACTTAAAAGAGTTCTGTCTCAGAGACCTAAAAATATTATGAAATCTCCAACTATCCCTTGATTTTAAAACAGCTTTATCAAGATATAATTCACATACAACATAATTTATTCAAAGTGTACCATTCAATGTTTTGGGGTATATTCATAGAATTATGCAACTATCTCCCTTGATTTTAAAACACATTCTTTAAAAAAATTTTTTAATGTTTTTATTTATTATTGAAAGACAGGGAGAGACAGAGCATGAGCATGGGAGAGGCAGAAAGAAGGGGAGACACAGAATCTGAAGGAGGATCCAGGCTCTGAGCTGTCAGCACAGAACCCAATGCCGGGCTCAGACTCACAAACGGGGAGATCATGACCTGAGCCGAAGTTGGATGCTTAACGGACTGAGCCACCCAGGCGCCCCTGAAACACATTCTTTACTGGTGTGAGTCCCAGCCGTATGAACATGTTCTTTAATTTTCCTTCTCAGATGGATAGCCAATCAAGTGATAAAGTCAAAAGACTATCCAGTTGACTGGTTGGTCTGCAGTATCAGTACTGGGAGGGGTTTTCACACCCATCCTTTGGTTGTTGTTCAAGATTCCCAGTACAGCCCATGAAAGGGAGTTGATAGAGGGCATAACCTTGGGTGGTACAAATGTCAAACACAGGGAAATGAGAAGAACCTACTTTAGGACATCTACCAAAAGGCAGGCTGGAGATACTTTGAGATAGTTATAGAAAAAGCACTATGAAAGTTCAGGGGTAACTGAATCAAGTTTGTAGAAATTTGCAAGTGTGGTAGACCTTGAAGCAAAAGAGGAATATAGGTAGGGCAACCCAGAAAGTGATGACATTGAAAAGATAGATGGAGGCCATATTATGGAAAGCTTTTGAATCCTAGGCTGTGAAAGTAGTTTTAGCATTTATTCCACAGGCCAAGGAGATGTCGAAGGGTTTTGAGTAGTGTAATGGACGTTTGGACTTTACTTTTAGGGAGAGTAATTCTGAGAGTGGTGCGCAGGACCTGTTAGGAGGCTGTGGCATAAGTCTAGGGGAGAGGTCATAGGAACCTAAAATAAGCAGGCATAGTAAGAAAGGAAAGATAGGGGCAAATTTGGAGAAAAATGGCAAAAATTGGAGTCTATAAGCCTTGACTGCTTAGATGTGAGAGATGAGAAAGAGAGAGGAGTCGAACAAAATTGAGATTGTAAGGCAATGATGTTGCCAATATGGGATGATCAAGTGAAGATGGTTTGGTGCTTTGATGGTTTGATGGTTTGGCTTTACTGTATTGCCTTGTAGGAGCCAATGAGGTATCTAGGTGGTAATGCAGTTTGAAACTCAGGGGAGGTATTATGGGTGTAGCTGGAGATTTCAGGAGGCTTACCACAAAGTCTAAGGTTATGAACTTGGAGTCAGACATGAATTCAAATGCTGGCTCTGCTCTGTACTAGGGGTGTGACTTTAGGCAAATTCCATAATTCCATTCAGAAGCTGGAAATGAAGATAATAATAGCAGCTGAGTTGTGAAGATGAAATGAGTTAGTGCATGTCAAAACCTTAGCCCAGTATGGTAAATTCTCAATGATCGGCAGAGTTTGTTTGGGCTCCCCAAACTTCAAGCTGTGGAGTGAGTGGATGGTATTGCTGGGAGAATGAGTATAGGAGGGAGAAGAGGTAGAAGGGGAGGGTGGTGGGAAGGGATTCAGAGAAGGAAGGTTTAGAGGCTCTAGCTTGGCAACAGAGACTGTGGGCTGGAGAGCAAACTCCTTTCCCCAGGGCTCTCTGTGGGCCTGGAGATGTCTGTGGGAGCCACGGGCAAGTCCAAGGCCCAGGCAGGGGAAAGGGGAAAGAGGAAAAGAAATAAAAGTTGAGGAGAGGTGAGAAACAGAGGCTCCCAGGGCTGGGCGCTCTTCCAGAGGGAAAGTGCAGCTGCTCAGGTGGGACATGCACAGAGGTGAGTCACAATCACAGAAATCCACTCCACCAACCAGAAAGCAATTCTAAAAAATGTCACTGTTTCCTTAAACTCCATGAAGGAGATGAAGAGATCATAGCCATACTTCCTCAAATTGCCTTTCTCCCCATCCACTTCTTTCCTCTCTGCCTCCTTGCAAATACTCCCAACGTTTTCCCTCTCCTCTCTCTCTTCCTCCTTCCCCTCCCTCTTCCCCTCCCTCTACCCCACTTTACCAAAAACAAACAACATAACAGGAAGTTTTCCTCCCAAGTCCAGTCTTGTCAGCTCACCTTTTGTCTGTGTCCTGTTCCCCCTTTTTTCCCAATTAGGAATCACAAAAACCCCAAAGAGTGGCAGAAAGGCAAAACCAGAATCCTCTTTAGGGGTCTAGGAGGAAAGAAAGGCTAGGAAAGCTTATAGGACAATTATTTTTCTCCTGCCACAGGAGTTTCTTCTCTGCTGCAAACAGTAGTGTAAAAGAAAACAAGGGAGAAGATGTCCTAAGTGGTAAGTTCTACTTGGCAGTGACCCCCGTGCCCTCAAACACAAAGCCTGGGGCTCAAATACAGCAGGAGCAGCTTTCCCAGGCTGGTTTCCCACACTGTGTGACCCGGCACCCTAGACCTGGTGAAAGGGGAATCCCAGCCCTACCTATCGATGCTGATGGCGCAGAGGTTCAGGATGCTGGCCGTACACATCATGACATCCAGGGTGACGAAAACATCACAGCAAACTCGGCTGAAGGTCCAGACTCCGCCTGTCACCTGAGCATCAGAGACAAAGATGTTAGTGTTTCCCCCAACAACCCAGTCAAGTCTGTTGCCTTCCCTAGGCTAGTCTGCACGTGCTGACATGCCCTCCCTGTGGTTGGTACCATTGTTGCCAAGGGGAGTCAGACACTGAGGAGTTCTAGGCTTCTTAAGATGGTTGGTCACCAAAGAAAGGACTGATTCACAGAATGTTAGAACATTAGTGCTGGAATTAGTCCAGTGTTTCTGAAGTGTGGTCCACAGTGGGGTGCTCCTTAAAGATAGAAATTTCTGAACCCTTCCCTAGGCCTACTGAGTCAGAATCTCTGAATCTGGAGCCCATGAATTTTCATTTTTAAATACTCCCTTTGGCCCTCTCCCCAACTCCCTCCAAATGCACCAAGGTTTGAGAATTACTGATCTAGTTCAAACTCAGGAGGCAACTAAAGCTCCTCGTGGTTCAGTGGTATGCCTATAGATGCCCAGCTGGTAGTGAGAAGAACTTGGGCGATGGCCAGATGTGTGCTCTGTGCCAAGACTGTCTTTCTGTAGCCCTCCCCACAGTGGAGAGCTCTTCATATTCCCAGGAAATAAGCTGGGAACACGTTTTTCACGAAACTTACCTCAAAAATGAAAAATCTATCTGGCTTCTGGTTTTAAAACTTAGAAGTATTCTAGAACAATATTTGTAAGAACCTGTGTGAAGTAAGTCTGTGCCAGTGTCCCTGGCTTGGATGCCCTGGTTTCAGTCACCAGGAAGTGGGGGAACAATGGGTCCAGGGCCTCGGAAAGAGGTATAGATCCTCTCTACCACTCACAGCACTAGTGAGGATAGTCCTGGCCTCACACGTTTACATGTGTGTTCCAAGCTCCGAAACTTCCTCCCGGTCATGTTTACAGAGTGTCAGGAACTCAGGTAATTTAATTGATATCCTGGCACATAGCTATTTTATTTTAAAAATTTTTACATAACCTAATCAAACCAGAGGCATGTGTCAGGGAGATTGTCACTTTCAGAGTGTCCATAAACTCCATTCTTGGGCCCTGAGGCATTTGTGCCTCTGCCTGTGGAAACCATGCTTCTCAAGGGGAAACCTGTGAAGCTTTGTGCCTCTGGCTGTAGCTGGGTACTCGTGATATCCCTTCTGGGCAGGCCCAATGGCTCTTTAAGAAAAAGGGGAGTGAAAAATAGGTACAGTTCTCTCTCAAGTAGCTTCTCAAGGGAAAAACAGGTATTGTCCAAACGAGGGTGTGTGAAGATGGTGTCGTTCCTCCAGTTAGTTTTTCTCATCCATGATTCTTGGTACATGGCCAAGTCACTTTACTGAATCATTTCTGATTTATTCCACTAAAGAAAGGTTCTGAAAGTCTCTTTCCTCTAATCACTTCTTTCGCCTTAGATTTATTTCTTTTCAGCATCTGATTTTAGCCCTATATTTGGTCATCTCTAGACCTTATTTTGAGAAGCCCTCACCAAAGATATTTTGTTTAAAAGCAACAATGAAAAGTTCAAACTAGTGATGAAGTTGTTATTTTTGTTCATTAAGTTGTGGATTTACTTTCTTTTAGTTCAGCCATTTGGCTCTATATAAATAAGGCCTAATATGAATTTATAGGAATTCTGAGAATGAGAAACTTGTGAAAAGAGAACTGTGTAGTCATAATAGTACAATGATTTAAGGGAGCCAGGAGAATAAAGGATGGTTTTCTCAGTACATGGGATGGTTGTATGCTGTAAAAGCTTCTTGCCGAAGTTGAGTTTTGTATACTAAATCTCATTTTAACAAAAGTCTACTGTGCAGTTTATGTCTTAAATTGGGTAAAGCCTACTTTTTGTTTTGCAAAATTGTGAATGCCTGTGTCTGTGAGTTGGGGGTGAAAATGGAGGTGAGAGAGGATAGTTACAATAATAGCAAACTCCAGGGCTTGCTGGGTGTTTATTCGTTCATTTGTTCATCCGTTCGTTCGTTCATTTGTTCATGAAGCAAATAGTTGTGAGGCCCCTTAGTTCATAGAAGGAGGATTTTCTTTGTGTTTTAGGGCTTTTAAAAATGTACTCCAGGCCCTGTCCTCGAAGAACTTACATGATAACTGAGGAGCAAGGCATTCTTCAACAAAATAACTAGAGATCATCATGAGACCCTAACATTGTTAATACAATCTAACATTTATTGAGAACTTACTCTGCCTGGGTCACTGACCAACATGACCCATTCTGGGAATTTCTATAGCTTTGAAGCTTTAGATTCTGACAACTGAATTTGTTCTTTACTGTATGTGCCCTAAAAGGTTTTGGGGGACAAATGATATGCTTACTTGATAGGAAATTGAATGACTGTTCTTTAATTCTGTAGGAGCAGGGACTTTTACTAGTTCGTTCTGGGTCCCTGTTTCCTAGAGCAGTGCCCAGCAGGCAAATATATTTGGAAAGAGTCAATGGTCTCTGACATAACCTGTGTTAATACGAATAGCTAACATTTCTTGAATGCTTACTGAGTCTTGATTCTGCAAAGCACTTTACATACAGGGCCTCTATTGCCGCTCATAATCCTAGAGAGACGACTACTGTTTTCACTGCAGAGGAAAGGACGAAACCTGGGAAAGGGTCAGCACCTCCCCCGGGGGTGGCACAGCTACCAGAGGCAGATAGCGCATTGGGATGGAGGTCATTACCTGCACCACTCTATGGGAGCATCAACTCAGGAGGAGGCAGCTGTTGGAGGATTTCTGTGTGACAGACCGACAGACTGCATCACCTCACTTCTAGGAAATGAGTCACCCTCTCTGATTGCCTCTATCACAGAGTTCCAAAAATAGTACAAAAGATGGGGTGGCTGCTGACCTTGGAGTCTAGTGAAAGCATACAGCTGGCAGGATTTTCGGTACCCTGCTTCTTTAGCCTCTGGGGGCCAAAGACCTCGAGGTCTCCCTTGACTTCCCCTGTACCACCCTGTTCTGGCTGTCGTTTTTTCCTGTCCCCAATTCTGCCATCAAAATTCCCATTCTCCTTGATCTCAGCTAAGTGTCAAGAGGAAAAAAATCTGATCAGTTGATTGAAGTGACTCCCGCTAGGTTACCATCACTTAGCTTTCCCTGGAGCTTACTCCTGAAAAAGAATCTTTAACTGATGGGATGTGTAGTGGAAATACTTTTTTTTTCTCTTTTTTTTCTTTACTGGAGTCCTCCACACCAAGTAAATACTAGTAAGCAATCAGTCGAGCTGCGAAGGACCAAGCCCATGTTTCAGTAACCCTCATCCGGGAATCTCCTAGCAACCCAATGAGGTACATAGTATTTCCACGTTATTGGTAAAGAAGTGGAGACTGAGAATGGCCGAACGATTTGCCTAAGGACACATAGCTAGTTAAAGCAACTGGCATTTCAAACCCCGAATATTAACGATTCGTCTGCTTTGCCTCTCACAGGTTAGCACCTTGGTGCATGGCTTGTGGGAAGTGTACAGGTCCACCCCCTTCCACCGTCCTGGGAGGGAGAAGGGCTGCCCTGGTCCATCCATCCACCGCACAGCCGATATCTACTGAGTGTCTGGTACTTCGCTTGGGTGAGCATACTGAAGCAAGTGGGACCCATGTTTGCCTCCAGGGCCTCAGACTACAGTGTGTACATGTTAGGGGGAGTCGTGAATGAATGGGTGTGGGGTGAGCTGAGGGCCCACGAGAGAGACACACAGGAAATAACTAGGATACAATGTAAAAAGTGCTCATGGTGTCATAAGGACAAAGCGTTGGGGAGAACATAAAAGTAAGGTGAGTTTCGAAATTGAAGCAGAAAAAAAAAAAAAGCAAAACCAAAATCTGATTGATTTAAGGCTCTGTAGAGACAGGATTCTACCTTTCTCCCAAATCCTAATGAATAACTCACTCCAGAATCGTGCTGCAGCCAGGTGGTGTTACTCTCACTTGCTAATGAATATAAGTAACTCCCTTTGGCGATACAGAAGGCGGGAGTAAGCAAGGCAGTGTCTTCAGGTACTGAAATTGGCTATTGATTTCCAACAGACACAGCCTAAGGCAGCATTTCCCAAATTTACTGATTATAAGGCAGCATTTCCCAAATCACCCGAGGCTCTTGTTAAACAAAATGATTCTCAGACCCCACTCAGAATAATAAGTCCCTCCAGTGAATCTTACTGCCTGGGAGGTTTGGGAAACACTGGTTTGGGGTTGCAGGGGTGGGAGTGGGAGGCAAGACACTGTCTTCAGAAATTGTCATCCCTAAAGCACAGCTTCTTGAGCATTCTGTGTCCCATGGATCCCTTTGGTCTCATGATTCCCTTCCCAGTAGAATATTTTCAACTGCATACAATAAAATACAGTGGATCACAAAGATATCACTTATGTTGGAATACAGTTACCAAAGTATTTTAATATATGTGCTTCTTTAACAATGCATTAAATAACAAGACCTAGTGGCAGGTCCAAAATGCCTGTAATTTCAAAGTACAGGTGAGTGTAAATGGTATTTCAATGTGTCTGCAACAACTGTAATGCTATTTGAAAATGTAAATATCTGTGATTTCTACTGGTGACAGTAAGGATTTTTTCTGCTGTGGGTTGATGCCTGCATTCATAATTGAAGAAAATGCTAAATTTCAGTTTAGTGAAAATAACGAAGTAATTTTATTTATGTCCAAGTCGATGGCCTCCCCCGATTAAGAGTGCCTGCTCTAAGGACTTGGATTGTTGTTTGGGGAGCGATCCAAGAGGCAAACATGGAATTACTTCTCTAGCCTCTTCATTCCAGTTTTGTTTGCCACATTAGGAATCTTTTTGGGGGGCAGGGAGATTGCTGTGGGGCAAGAGGGGGATTCAATGATCTGAATCCCAATTTCCTCATCTGTGAATTGGGGGTTTTACAGGTTAGTGGTGTCATATTGTAGCAGATGGCCAACTGCCTGCACAAATTACTCAGGCTAGGAGCAGGGCTGGGGCAGGCGGTGCTGGTACAGTTACTATAGACTTCCAGGGCCAGCCCTGGACATTCTGGTTTGGTAGATCTGGGGTAGACCCAACATCTGTATTTTGACCAAGCAGCTCCCTATAGTAAAGGTTTAGCTCAGAACTGCTCGAAGTTTGGGTGCATAAGAGTCATGGAGAACCCATTTAAAATGCTGACTCTCCTTGGGGCACCTGGGTGGCTCAGTCGGTTAAGTGTCTGACTTCGGCTCAGGTCATGATCTCATGATTCCCGAGTTGGAGCCCCATGTGGGGCTCTGTGCTGACAGTGTGGAGCCTGCTTGGGATTCTCTCTCTCTCCCTCTCTCTCTGCCCCTCCCCCCCACATGCATGTTCTCTCTCTCACAATAAATAAATAAAATAAATAAAAGCAGAGATAAAAAAGAGAATATATAAATAAAATAAATAAATAAAATACAGACTCTCCTTTATTTCTAACAATCAACGTCATTCCAAGGGCCAGAGGCTCCTCTCTCCCAAAACCGTGTCACTCTTCCCCGTCATCATTACTTGACTTTGATCACTCTCTGTGGTGAGTTTCCTTGCCTGAATCTCACCTCGCTCTTTTTTTCTGGGTCTACATTATGTAACTCTCACTTCTTTCCTCCTGTCCACCCTGGGACCCAGGTTTTCTGAGTTTAGTATTCTAAATGTTCCTCCGGCTGCTTACGTTGTCTTTCTGGCCTGGTATAAGTGCATTAAACATCACAAAAGGTGCTTAACCGAGTGGAACAAAATGGGATGTTTGTGCTTGGAGAGGGAGCTCCACACAGACTGCAGCTTCTAAAGCAGGAAATTAAAAACTTGAGAGGGAATCGGAGAGAGAACTATTTGTTATGGCACAGAAAAGAGTTTTCGAGAAAATGCTGCAAACTGAATTAAAGAGACAGCCAGGCCAAGGCCGTCTAAAATATAACCTACTTTGAGATCACCTGTATGATTTTTATCCTGAACTTCTCTGCTAGGCCTGAGGACAAAGAAAACTGAAGAAGGTCAGTGATCGGCCTCTGCCAGCCCCCCTGCCCAAACCTAGGCTTCCGTGAGCCTTAGTGATGAGAATGGTATCCATGAAAGCCACTGTAGTGCATACTAGCTGGTTGTTCTCCGCCTTCCTTCTAATAGTCCTTGGATTCCACTGGGAATCATGAAATTCCTGAGATGGTCTTTGATGTGTTCTCTGGGAAGAACACATCATCTATGCTAAACCGACTCTTCTACCCAGTGATTTGTTCAGAGAAAATCATGTGCCAGAAGCCAGTTCGATCAAAGTGTACCTTGACACTTCTACTACGAATTCTGAGACAGATTTCCTCTCTTGGTGTGAGTGGTGTGGGGTACACATGTGAGGTCTATAGCTTATCTTGTGCCTGTGGATAAGGCCAAGACAGAGCAGAGCTGAGAGGATTGTGGGGAAATGGAGCTGGAGCCCTGTTCCAACTGCGCCTATAGTCCACCCTACCACAGGACTTTTAAAGTTCCTGGTGTGAGAGCCAATGCATTCTGTTTATTAAGTCAGTTGGAATTAAGATTTCTTTTATTTACAACTTAAAGTGTCTTTTTTCCCCTTTTTAAAAATGTAAACTTTAGTTAGTTAACAGACAGTGCAATATTGGTTTTGGGAATAGAATTTGGTGATTCACTACTTACATACAACTCCCAGTACTCATCACAACAGGTGCCCTCCTTAGTACCCATCATTCTTCTAGCCCATCCCTCACCCACCTTCCCTCTAGCGACCCTCAGTTTTTTCTCTGTCATTAATGGTCTCCTGGTTTGTTTCCCTCTCTTCTCTTCCCACCCCCTTTGCATATGTTCATTTGTTGTGTTTCTTAAATTCCACATATAAGTGAAATCATATGGCATTTGTCTTTCTCTGATTGACTTATTTTGCTTAGCATATTACTCTAGCTCCATCCACATCATTGTTAAGTGGCAAGATTTCATTCTTTTCGTTAGTTGAGTATATATACACCACATCTTCCTTATCCTTTCATCAGCAGATGGACATTTGGGCTCTCTCCATAGTTTGGCTCATGTTGAAAATGCTGGAGGAAGGTGACTGTTTGCATTGATTCGGCTGCCCCATGGTCATCAAGGACCAGTCTCTTCCTTGGGATGCATGTACCCCTTCAAATCTGTATTTTTGTAACCTTTGGGTAAATACCTAGTAGTACAATTGCTGGGTTGTAGGGTAGTTCTGTTTTTAGTCTCTTGAAAAAGTGTCTTAGCTGAGATATTTATATCTTACACTTCTTAGTTATCAAAGTAATTGCTCAGTTGACAACAGTTAAGCCTATCATGAAGCCTATGACATAGGGGAAGTGTACTTGTCACCTCCATTTGATTCACTTAATTCCATGTCCTCTTACTCCCAGCTCTGAGTCTTTCCATAGAATAACTCTGCCCTGGAATGACATTCACCCAGTGAATTTCATCAGAAGTGCAATGTTATGGGACATTTTTATTTGCCTATCTCACAGCAGTTCCTCCCACCTCATCTTCTTTTTAAATAAACCCACATTTTCACTTTCTTTTCTATCCTCCCTTGTATTCTTTCCTTATGATCCAGTTTTAGCTAATTAAACTTAGGTGAAGTCTTTTAGGAGATGCTTTGAGGCACTCCAGGGAAAGGGCTTGCTTGCTTTCTTTCTTTCTTTCTTTCTCTTTCTTTCTTTCTTTCTTTCTCTCTTCCTTTCTTTCTTACTTCCTCCTGTCCCTTCCCTTTCCTTCTGTTCCCTTCCCTTCCCTTCCATTCCCTTTCTTCATTTCTTTTTCTACTGTCTCCACCAATTCTTTATATCTATCTATCTATCTATCTATCTATCTATCTATCTATCTATCTACTTTTAAATTTACATCCAAGTTAGTTAGCGTATGCCCACCCACCGTATTTTTGAATATGGCCATGATGCTGAGGATTATGGCAGCCATCCTGTGCGTAGCATGAGGCACTAAGTCAGTTTGCCAAAGTTGGAAGAGATTGGTTCTTGATGTCCATGGGGCAGCGGAATCAATGCAAACAGTCACTTCCTCCAGAATTCTGGTTGTGTGAGAAAAGTAGTTCCTATTTGTTTAAGCCACAGTTAGTCATATTTTCCAATATTTATAGCCATACATACTGGTGTCTGGCAAAATTAGGCAACTTTCCTTTGAAGGAAGATATCTGGCTCATATGAGCCAATATTTCCTTCAAAGAAGATGGATGTATTCAAGTCAAAGCACAGGAAGCTGTGAATTTGGCAGCTAATTTGGCCACCACATGGTGTCCTTCTCATTTCTGTGCTATCCTCTTGGGACCCCTCATGCCTACAGCAGTCTCTGTGCTATGGTCAACACTGCATCCTTTCCTCTTTCCAAGGGAGCTCTTAGGTATAATCATGTAATTACTAGACCAGGTGCTCAAACTGCACCACCATTAAGACAATTTAGTGAGAATAATGCTTTGCTCTTCTCTGAGACACATGAACTTATATATTTACAGTCCCTTTAAAGGTTGAAAGTACTCTTTTCTCTCATTAAGGTTCCTTGTCTGCTTCTGAGGTCCACAGAAAGCAGGCAGGTATTTAAGATGAAGAAAAGTATATACTGTGGTGGGTTAGGGAGACCTGGTCCTTTGGATTAGAACCTTCTAATATCTTAACTGGTTGTCTGTTAATTATGGCTGCTTTAAGTCACGTTCTGTCTTTTATTGAGAGAGACTCTTAGTGGACTGTTGGCCAAATTGGTACAGAAATGTTAAGTTGCATTGACTAGGGCTTTAAAGCAGGTGGGTAAGACAAAAAAGAGGTCCCAAAGCCCACTTCCCAGTGAAGAGAAGTCTCCCAAATTTTCTTCATATGATTATAGACTTATTTGACCATGGTTTTGATTACTGAACACTTGCACCAAAAACCTGTCAGACAGAACGCCTATTGGTTTTTATGAGAGGGAACCAAGAGCTCTACAAGAGCTCATCTCATGAGGGAAACTCATAATTTCCCAGAGCACCTGGGTGGCTTAATTGGTTAAGTGTCCGACTTCAGCTCAGGTCATGGTCTCATGGTTGTTCGTGAATTCAAGCCTCACATCTGACAGTGCAGAGCCTGCTTTTGATCCTCTGTTTCCCTCTCCCTCTGCCCTTCCCCTGCTCATGCTCTCTCTCTCAAGAATAAGGAAACATTAAAAAAAAAAAAAGCAAACCCTCATAGACCTAACCTACAGAGAGTCCAGTAAACCTCTGGCAAGATTTCATGCTGGCTCTCTCTGGGTTCAATCAGTCTTCTACACTCAGCGGTAGAAGGGAGACATCATCAATTTTGGCAGGTGTGGCTAGCAGGGGATGCCATGGGTGTCTAGTGTGGAAAAATCACAGTGTCTCTATCCTACACTGGTATCTACAGAGATTTTCCAAAATGGTCTATTCAGAGTCTTGGAAGCAACCACAAATGGACAATTGAAGAGTGACCCTGAATGACTTTGTTATAGACACTAGAAGAATGGTTTTATTTCAGAGGCATCAAAGAGTTCATTATAATGGAGGTCCTTGTCCTGACCTCTCTGACCTTCAGCCTTCTGAAAGACTTAAGAATCCTTGTAATGTATAGGGGTGGACAGAAACACTCTGAGGTGTGGGATGGTGGTGTGACCATGTTATTTATTATGAATCACTAAATAATCCATACTGGTTTTTAGCACCTAAAGTCTGCCTTATTCTTGAACAGAAATATCATATGTGTCTAACTCCTTTTCAGTCTCATTATTGTTGGATGTAAAAAAAAATAAACAATTCATTGTAACAATAGATATAGCTGCAGATGGTACAAGCAGCAATTGCCCATCTAATGCATACATTACAGAAAGGATTCATTTAATCATTCATATATCAAATATTTATTTAGAACATATCATGTTCCAGGTAGTATGTTTGGACTACAGGAGAAAAAAGAACAAAGACATAGCTTCTGACTCCAAGGTTGCTTCAGTCATTTTGAGTTGACAGAAAAGTCTAGATAATTATAAGATCTTTTGCCATCAGGATTATCCTAACTGGGAAAAATTAATGCTTATTTTCTTTCCTTTAAGTCTTTCCTTAGTCTATACCCATGTCCCAATCAGCCTAGATGTTTTTCTGCTTTTCCTTTACTTTTCTATTTTCTAGATCTCTTTCTTTTTTGTTTCCCCTGTGAGATCATAAGTCTAATTTTAGTTCCCAGTCATTCTTTAATAGGGGTACCAGCCTAAGCAGTCTATGTTTGAGGCTTTTGCTCTCCTGTGATATGTCATACTTAATTAACTGTCACCTTCACTATTAATATTAACTGAGATATTAATTTGATGAATTTTAATTTCTCTTAATCATAGCATCATTTTGATCCTTCACTGGATACCTCTTTAAAATGATACATGATACACAGTGCAGGAGAGACATATTAATAGTATATTAAAGTGTCTTTAAAAAAAAAACTCTTCAGTAATTACATGTATTCCTGGTAAGAATATCTGTTTCTTGAACAGGTGGAGGTACCCTGATTCCTTTGTTAGCAAATGGATGTTTTGTCTTGATCACCTCCTGACTCTGTTTTACACTTTCAAAGGAAAATACTTTCAAATTTAAGAACTGTTTCTCTCCAGAAGAATTCTCCAGGGTCTGCTGCATTATCTGACTGGCGAGGGCTCTGTACTATTAATGGAGGCATCAAAAATATAAATGTGAAGGTTGGGTCTGTTTGGTAGCAGAGTCTGTGGAGAGCTAGTACCCAGGAGGAAAGAGCTGAGTCTGAGGGTAACTAAACCATCTAAGAAGTCTGGTCTATTTGCAGACGGGTTTTTCTCTTTTTTCCCCTCATTCATTAAAATTTTTTTCTGGTTTTTCTATGATTCCTTCTGTGTCCCACTCCCCCCTCACTGTTGTCTTACATCCTTTCTGCACATCCCCAGCCCTCTATACTTTGAAACACTGATGAAGATACCCATGGACTGCCTCCCCATCTTTGCAATGTGATCAGCACAGAGAATAAACCTGATTAATTTTTTTAAGTAGGCTCCAAGCCCAGCATTGAAAGCATTGTGGGGACTGAACTCATGATCCTGAGATCAGGAGCCACATGCTCAACTGACTGAGCCACCCAGGAGCCCTGGACCTGATGGATTTTTAGGACAAGTCTCATCACTCAAGTCCAGTCGTCTGGTTGTTGGAGACCCAGGAACACAATTATTCCCAGCTCCTTGCTTCTGTTGTGGGCAAGTAATGCTGGGTAATGGCTGCTCTCGGGCCTTTAGTTCCCTTATGAAAGGGAGAATGAGAGGAGCTCTCCTTCCTTCCCAGTCCCTGGATCATGGCAGGGAGCATTTTGAGCCCAGAAGGCCAGAAATCAGGGAAGACAAAGACAAGCACAGTCACACAGGCAGCCTGCACTTGGGGCTCACTCACCTCCAGGTACACCACCCAGGGCATCACCAAGGTGGCCACCAGCAGGTCTGCCACAGCCAAGCTCACCACCAGGTAGTTGGTGGTGGTCTGCAAAGCCCGTTCCTTCAGCACTGCCACACACACTAGACCATTGCCGAAGACGATGGCCAGGATGAGCGCGCAGTAGGAGAGGGCATAGTAGGCGTATGGGTGGGCTCGGCTGGCTCCTGTGGAGTTCTCTGCCCCACAGGTGGAGTTGATGTGGCTGCTCAGTTGGCTCAGAGGCGCCATAGCCCAGAGGGAGAAGAGTGACCCCAATGGGTTTCCTGGGAGGAGACAGAAAACAATGTTGGTAAAATCAGTTCATTTGGAGCTTTTTTATTTATTACTTTAGCAAATAATTATTGAGCACTTTCTAGATACCTGGTACTATTTTAAGCACTGAAAATACAGCAATGAACAAAAGGGATACATATTCTTGCCCTCATGTAGCCGCCATTCTGGGGAAAAATATAGTAAGAAATAAGATAAATAAAGGATGTAGTATGTTCGATAGTGATATGCATTTTGGAGAATCAGAGAAGGAGGTAAGGAGATGGGGAGGATTGTGTGTGTGTGTGGGGGGGTATCTGAGGGCAATTTTTAATCAAAGTAATCAGGAAGCCCTCATGGAGAATTTGACAACTGAGTTAAGACCTAGAGGACATGAGGAAGCCAACCATGCAGGTATTTGCAGGAAGAGTGGTTCAAGTAGAAGCGGTCGCAGGTACAAAGGCAGGACAGGCTGATGTGTGGAAGGTGGCAGGGAGACCAGAGTGTCTGGAGCCAAGTGAGGTGGGTATAGAGCAGAAGGGGGTAAGGTCGAGAGGTTGTGCAGGGCCATTAAAAGAGCTGTGCTTGGACGAGGAGTGAGGCAAAGACCCGTGACTGGGTTAGAATTCCAGCTCTGCTACTTCCGACTGCTGGGCCCTGGGCATGTTACTGTACCTCTCTGAGCTCCATTTTACTCCTCTGTAAAGTGGAGGAAATCCCGTAGGGTTTTTGTGACTAGCAAGTGAGCTATTAAGTATGTATGACATTGAAAGCTATGATACCTAGCAAGTTATATAAGTGTGAGCTCTTTTTCTCTTACTGGTCTATCTATCTTAGCTTCCCATCCCCCTTTCCTTGTTTCCTCTCTCCCCTCCTCTGTTGCCCCTGTTTGCTTTTTCCTCTGCTCCCTCTGTCTCTTCCTTTAGTTTCCCCTTCTCTCACTTGTATCTTACATGGAGCATGGTGGGAATGGGATGCTGGCTTGTGGGAGAAAAACCCAAGAGTAAGGGAGTATGGAGGTAGTACAGTAGTTTTAAAAATCCATGTGTGGAATTTTATTTGAAACTTCCTAATTTTAAAAGATTGGTTACCAATTAAAAAAATATTTAAGCCCCATGAAGTCCCTCCTCCCTCCACCCGCAGAATCCCTCATCCATGGGTCAGTGACCCATGACCATCAGTTTTCAACCTCTGACAGAGTCCAAAGCTGTCACTTTTCAAACAGAGAAATTGAGACCCGGAGAGATGAGTAACACGTTTTAGGTTGTAAAGCTTATTAATGGCAGAACTAGCATGCAGGCCTTCTGATTCTTCTAACACTCTCCTTTGGCATCTGAAAGCTATAACAATTGTTGTGTTGTGATCCACTGGGATGAACTAATCCTCAAACTGTGGGGACTTTGGACTTTGGGTGGGAAAGGCTCAGAGCCCATCAGCTGCCCCCATGACACCAGCTTGTTGGGGCCAGCCCTAAAGAAGAGACTCTGGGCTCTTAGAACCAGGTTTGTGTGTGTCTGGGGTAGGGATGGGGGTGGGGAGGGAAGGAGACAAAAATCACCGTCTCCTGTAGAAAAATATAGAAATGCCTATGTGACAATGGTAGCAGTACATTAAAGCCTTGTGTGCTGGAAGAGGGACTCTGCCCTGCAGTCTTTGCTTTAGAGGGTCCCACTCTGGACCGCTCTGTCATGTCCTCTCCATGGGATGAGGTCATGCCCCCCACCCCAACAGCGCCAAGGAGCAGGTCCGCCAAGAGTCCATACTGCCATTCTGGACTACACTCTGGGCGCCGAAGTCACAGGATTCTCTGCCCACACTGCATGGACAGTTTCTAAGGCACAGGCCCTATTCTGGATCTGTCATCCTGAGGGTAGACTTGTCATGTATATTTGGGGTCCCTGGGCTCAAGCCTGAGGTAGGGAGAGAAGAGGATGGCGTTCCCAGGGCAGGAGTTGGGATGAAAGGCAACTTCTTATGTCCTCTCACATTTTGCATTGAACTTTTAAGGGCCCAGAAATCCTAAATTCAAACTTAGCCTTCCAGATGGTTATGAAGGTATATTTGTCAAGGCAGGAGGATTAAACATTTTATTCACTGGTTTGTTGGTTATGACTAAAATACTTAAACATGGAATTTACAGAAACGCTTGCTCCAGGCCCTGGCAGAGTTAGAGGCTGGCTTGGTGACCAGGATTTGCTTTCAATCCTCTTCTACAGTTCTCCTTCGATGAGGGGATTGGCCTAATCATGTCTGTCATTTTATGCCTCATTTTGAAATGTTTCGTCCTGGAATGCAAAAGTGTTAACATGAACAAATGATTGTATGGGGCCAGAGAATTGTTTTTTAAAAAATTGTTCTTTATCTTGGCACACTATTTGTACTCAATATATTTTCAAACATAATAATAGTTTTTGATAATAATTATAATTTTCTCATTATTTGGAAAGGGCAGCTACTACCCTGGAGATATCAATGCTGCTGCCAGGAGCTTTTTGAAAAATACAATGCTTTCTGATTGTTCAAGGATATTTCCACCTTTGAGGCTGACTTGGACACAGAACACCTTTCCTTCTGTGACTGGACCACTTTTGAAAGTAACATCCAGAAATCAGTCTTTCATGGGGGTCTGTAGCTGACTAATGATGTCTTAGCCTCATCTTGCCTGATAGGTAAGATGAAACCACAAAACTTTGGGACATTTGTTACGATCTTGGACTTCTTACTCTGATGAAGTTTGATAGCTACTTAAAAATAGTACAGCTGAGTGTCTATGACTAATTATACAAAAAGAAACCCTCAACTCTGAGAATCAATTGTGAGCCTGATGTTGGAGTCACAAATGCATGGATTTCTGATGTATTATTGTTTTTGCATTGTATCATACTTGGCCTTAGATTTTTCATAGTAGAAGGTGGGTATGAGCCTTGGTTGTCCAGGCAGTTGCTGCTGAGTTGTGGGTGTGGGGGATGGAAGCAGAATATGAGTGAGATGCTGGGTTACGCCCTGCCTCTCAGCTAATTGTATTAACTTTCTCCCTCTTTAGGTAGATTCTTTCTTTCTTTCTTTCTTTCTTTCTTTCTTTCTTTCTTTCTTTCTTTCTTCCTTCCTTTCTTTCTTTCTTTCTTTCTTTCTTTTTCTTTCTTTCTTTCTTTCTTTCTTTCCTTCCTTCCTTCCTTCCTTCCTTCCTTCCTTCCTTCCTTCCTCCTTCCTTCCTTCCTCCTCCTCCTTCTCTTGCTGCTGCTGCTGCTGCTTCTTTTTATTCTCCTTCTCCTTCTCCTTTTTCCCCTTCCCCTTCCCTCTCCTCCTCCTCCTCCTCCTCCTCCTCCTCCTCCTCCTCTTCTTCTCCTTTTCCTGCTTCTTCTCCTCCTTCTTCTTCTTCTCCTTCTTCTTCTTCTTCCTTCTTCACCACCAGCATTGCTTATATAACACATAGCTGGGCTGGGCTTCTGCATTTCCTTCTTCCTCTGACAAGTATATTACCAGATAGCAAACTGGTTTCAGGAGAGCCTGGAGAATTTGTTAACTTAATAATCTCTCTCTAAGTAATTCATATTGTTAGTCTGGTTTCCTCATCAGCAAAACGAGGATATCATACCCACTTCATGGAGTTACTGTGAAGATCAAATAAAATCATATATGTAGTCTTGGCACTACTGACAATTTGGGCTAGATAATTCTTTGTTTAGGGGAGGGTGTTGTCCTGTGCATTTCAAGATCGTTAGCAGCATCCCTGACATGTACACACTAGTACCAGTAGCACTTCCCTTCACCCAGGTTGTGACAACCAAAAAATGCCTCCAGATGTTGTCAAATGTCCCTTGGGTGGCACACTTGTCCTCCCAATTGAGAATCACGAATCTAACATAATGTCTGGCATGAACACTTGGAGTATTATGGCTTTTATTGTTAAAGGAGAAGTGGAAATAAGTGAAGGGGTCAAGTAAACTACCACTGCAAAATGGCTAATGGACCTGAAGATTAGGAGATTACTGATGACCTCAGTAAAGAGTGTTAGTAGTTAAGAATGGATAGGAGGTGAAAAAGTGGAGAAGGCAAGGACTAGAAGATTTTGGTGGTCTTACTCTTTTAAGATTCATTCTACATAGCACTACTCACAAATTTTAATGAGACTTTGAACTTCTTACAAAGTATTGATTTATCTTGGTCTTTATAGTTTCTTCTAGCATCTCTGAAAGTGAGTGCATAATCTATTCTAAAAAGCAGAGTGACAGAGAGTAGTCAGGTCCCCATCAGCATGACATATATCCTGCTTCACTGATATTCAGTGCTAAGCTACATTACCCCTGGAGCATTTGTGGGATGCCTCCTTGGCACTTGGTTGCATACAGGCTTGTTAGAAAGATACTCATTAAGCCTTACAAAATTTTAATTATTTGTTCACTTTCCTTAAAGATATTAAATTAGGCAAAAGACAAACACAATAAGAACAGAAACACTTGAGTTCTCAATCTCCTTCTGAAGACAGTAGCCATCATCTCTTCTGGTCACTACCATGTGCCAGGCACTGGTACTTTACATGTATAATCTTATTTTAATATTTGTAGCAGCCTTGAAGGTGGATATTGATATCTTTTTTTTATATAGATTAAAAAACTGAGTGAAAGAGTGGTTCAGTAACTTTCTCAAGATTATATAACATAGGAGGCTGTATTGAGCCTAGCTTTGATCTTAAGTCTCCTTAAATATCAAACCCACAATTTATTTATGTGTCTTTGCTGGGGGTGGACATTGATGTATGGAGTCATTTTCAAGTAGAGATGGCTTTTTCTGAACCCCGAACAGAACACCCTGATAGCAGGGTTCCACAGCCAAATCTTCATTTGTATCATAGATCCGTGTCTTTTGCCATCTCTAACCTTTCACTCAGTTATATCCTGACCTCTAGTCTCCAAAGCTTTTCTGGTTCTGGACTTCAATGCAAATTTGCTATATTGTCTGGAAAAGTTGATAATTATAGCTAATATTTATAAGCATTTTCATCTTTAAATCTCACAACAACCTGATAAAGGAGATAGGTGCTATTATCATCTCCATTTTGCTGATGAAGAAAGTAAGTAATAGAAAGTTTAAGTATCTTGCTGGGGTCATACAATAATAAATGATGGAACTGACTCAACCCAAGATCTGTCTGTTTCTAGACCTTATGTTCTTAACTACTCTACTATTGAGGTGAGGAAGGCAAACTTGAAATAGAGACTCATTTTAAAACCTTGCCTTTTCAGAATATCTTGTTCACAGCACCTGACCAAGAACAGTGAAGTCAATGCAGGTGCACACTGCATTTGAAACAGTGGGAGTTACATTGTCATTATTATTAGAGGTAGTCTTTAGCATTTCTATGGCACTTTAGTCTTGAAAATTACTGTCTAGTTTATTTTCTTATGAAGATTCTCGAGTGCATTAAAATACATAGCATATTTGTACATTTGGGCATATTTACACTATTGGCAAATGTACAGGGGTAAAACCATAGCTAGCCACTGAGATCCGGTAGCTAAGGTAATATACGTTTTTTTTTCTCTAATTAAACCTACCCCATAAAGCAGTGAATTCCCACTTTCCATCACAACTTCAAACGACCAAGCATTTTTATCATTCTAATCAGAGATAAAATGGGAACTCAGTGGATCGGTCAATCAATAAGCAAATTATAATCAATGGCAAACCTCAGTGCATTAGGTATTGAATTTAATATTGAGTAAGATCTACTTGGTATTTGCTTTAATTAATATTCTATAATAAGCAACCTTCTGTATAGATGCTTTAATATCTGGCATTCATTTGAATACTGTCAGTATTTTCTTTGCTTGAGACCCCTGCTCACTGCTAGCCATGCAGACCTTTGAAAATGTTCAACTAAAAATAAACAAGTGTCTGAGTGACAATCTTTTTCATATCATGTTTGCCTCTCTTTGGCTATAAGAGATCCAACGGTGTGTCAAGAAGTGATTCTTCACTCTTACCCCAGGACAGACATCTTACTGACCTTTTACTATTAGTAAGCAAAGGGCTTCACTATAAGTGCAAATAGGCATGCAGAATGAGTTTAGAATCCAAGTTCCACTTTGCTATTGATGCATTATTATTGTGCGTACATTTTGATAGTATTCGATTAAACTAAATGCATGAATTGGATATGCATAAACTAAATGCATGCCTAATTGCAATGACTTCCATTGACCCAGTAAGCTACAATAAGTAATGAAAGTCCAACAATTAAACAACAACAATACCCTCACAATCATGCTATCATTAAAGAAAACATACACAATCATCATCTCAAGTACTGCATACCTCTGTTGGGAATAATTGAATTCTGACTTGGAAACAGCCTGACTTTAAATAGACCTTTGAAAACAATGCCTCTCTAAACCCTCATCTCTGGATTACCAGGATGCTAAATTGGGAGTTTAGAATAACAGACCCTTACAATTAAGTAAGACCCTTAAGGGGAATACAGTCGACTTTCATACAAATCCCAGGGATAGTAACATTTTTTATTTTCCATCCTTTAATTCTGTCTTGATATAGATTCTAGAGCCCATGAGGATCTAATTTTGGGGGAAAAAGAAAGAGAACAGGTTTCTATTGTTCAAGAAATGAGGAAAAAATGAAAACAGTTTCCTCGGGGTTTTAGGTTTTTAAATAAGAGAGGGTACAGAGTTTTAATACATATTCTTAGAGAACCACAGAACCCCAAGCTGGTTAAATAACCTTCCAGGAAATGCTGTGTATTAAATTAGAAACAAAAAGAAAAATTACTTACCCTGAAAATTTCTTCTGATTTCTGGAGACTGTGGAGTTTAGCACCTCAGCTCCTGCAGTCATTTACTGACAGCAGACATGCCCAAGCAAAGCAAACTTTGCTTTTCCTAGGACACAGAAATTGTGGAAATGAACAGAAAGAAAATCACCCATTTTTGCCTCTAAGGTGAAATCACTTGTGGGCTGCTCTTGCAGCTTTCCTATTAGACCTTACTGCATGCTTCATAGCTGCTTTCAAATTCATGCGTTTTCTCCAGAGGATTTGAGAGGGACCCTAAACTGATCGGTGCTTGGGTCAGCCCTTCAGAGGCTCTGTCCTTGGTGCTGAAAGCGAGGTGTAGCAGGCTGAAGCAGGATTCGTTTTCTATCTCGCCCTCCTCTTTTCCCTCTGAGCCTCTATCTGCTGCTCGCTATGCTTTTTTAGTACATGTGTGTTTTCCCCTCAGTGCTCTTTTTTATCCCAGCTATTCCACTGTCTTTTCTTCAATGCTTTAATTTCTCTTGAATAACTCCAACCTTCCTCAGCTTAATTGCCAGCGCAGCTTTTGGTGGGTGTAAAGATGATTGGTACAGAAGAAGCAACAGATCAACAAATCGATACCACAAGTGGTTAATATAAATCAGTATAATTTAAAACACAACTGACAGAATAATTGTACTTGGAGGTGTAAGCCTGTCTGGGAAGAGAAAGTTAAAGGAAATATATTTCAGTGGAAGCAAAACCAAGGCACGGAATATAACTTGATAAAGATGCGATAAGCTTAATACTGTGAGAAATGTTAAATATTTGTTTAACAGCACTCCTTGCATTCAGAGAACTTTATAAAAACATTTGCCGATTCATTCTCACTGTTCTTCTGAGGTATGTGTGAGTAATTTTTCTTTTCTTTCTTTTTTTAAAGTTTGCTTTATTTTGAGAGAGAGAGAAGCAGCGTGAGGGGGAGAGAGAATCCCAAGCGGATGCCGCACTATCAACCCAGAGCACAACATGGGGCTCAAATTTACAAACCATGGGGTCATGACCAGAGCCAAAATCTAGAGTCGGATGCTTAACTGACTGAGCCACCCAAATGCCCCTATGTGAGTAAATTTTCTAACTTTAGAATTGGCTAAAGTGGGATGCAAATAAGGGCAATGTCAGTAAAAGTCAGTTTCTGAAGCACCACTAGAACTTAATCTTAATATGGTCACCTGTCCATGTAACATCTTACCATGGAATCCTAACTATTCCCTGTTCTCTTGTTTTTGAGCTCTTCTTCTTTCTTCAGACAGAGTGGCAATTCTTTCACTCCTTTCTCTGTCAACAGTGGATGTGCTTGGCATCTGCAATGCAGATTGTCATGGGGAAGCTAGTCCCACTTTGACTATGATGGAGACCTCTGCTGGCTGAGAAAGAAGCAGTGGCAACAACAAGGTTTAAATACTGCTATTACTAACAACAACCACATTTATTGAGCATATACTACTAGTCATTTTAATGCACTCTTTGTTTTAATCCATTCAACAACCCTAAAAGGTAGGTACTACTTTTACATCCCTAATTTATAGATAGGAAAACTGAGGCTTAGGGAGGTTAAGATAATTTCTGAAGATCATACAGCTGACAAATAGTGAAGTCAGGATTTGGATCCAGACATCTTAATTCTGGAGCATGTTCTCTTATCCACTGTGCTATAATTCTTCAAAGGTGAAAAATTCAGATTTCCCCGGAGACTGACAATATGTCATAGAGAATAATAATTATAATGACAAAAATGATGATATCAATGATACAATATTTGTATGGTGACTTATAATTTTAAATTCATGCTCTCGTCTGCATCTTACATAAATCCTTATGATGCCCATTTTTATAGAGGCTGTTATGGATTGAATTGTATCCTTCCACCTCCTACTTCCCCCCTCCCCAAATCCATATATTAAAAGCCTTAGCCTCAGAACGTGACTATATTTAGAGATAAAATTGTTAAAGAGGTGACTAAGTTAAAATGGTGTCCTTAATCCACTCTCACACTCCTTACTGGTGTCTTCTTAGACAAAGAGATACCAGGGAGACATACAGAGAGAAAAGGCCACGTGAGGACACAATGAAAAGGCAACCATCTGCAAGTAAAGGAAAGGGAACTCAGGAGAAACCAAACCTGCTGATGTATTGAACTTGGACTTCTAGCTTCCAGAACTGTGAAAAAATTAATTTATATTAATTAATTAATTAATATTGTTTAAGCCCCCAATCTGTGGTGTTTTGTTTTGTCAGCTGTAGGAAACTAATACAGAGGCTACAGAGGTTAGGTCCCATATCCAAGGTTGCTTATGATTTATAGGGCATAAATACATTGTTATGTGGCATAACTGTATCGAATGTGCCCTCAAGCTGGAACTCTCAGCTTAAATGTAAACCCTTAGTCTCTTCTCCCATAGGCTAGGGGATTAAGAGAATATGCACTGTCCAGGGTTTGCATGTCTAATATGTAAAATCAGAGAGAGTGCGAGTGGAATGAAGCAGAGGTGTATTAAAAATTCAAGGTCTTAACTGCTCATTTTCAGTATCATGGTTCCACCTTTGAGTGTCCCGTGTTTATTTTCTTTAACATTTGAAGATACTGTGTCTACTGGTAATGCTGGTCTGGGAATGCATAAATGCAGCAGGGAAGGCCACATTTCTAAATTTTCTGTGTTGGGATCCCATAGTGTGTCCTCACAGGGCAGCTATAAATGTTGCTGGCAAAATTTTCCTCAGCATTTTTGGAATGCCTTTTTCTGGGCAAAGTTTAAAGGAAGATAATGAGGGATAAAGATTCTTATTCTAATTCTATATAGGAGCAGTGGATAGAGGAGTTAACAGACCCAGGATGTCACCTCAGTCTCCAACAGCTGTCTCTCTGGTAGACTTCCTGACTGCCTTGGTGAATAGAAGGGGATTGGTGTAGGAAATGAAAGGGGGTGGTGACTGAGGTGGTCTTTTCTCTTAGGATATCAGTGTAGGTGAAGATCAGCTATTGCTCCTTTTAATCTGGCACTTTTCATTCATACAACACTGAACAAATTTAATTATTTTAAGTAAATGGAAGTCTTATTCATGATTGGCATTGAAGATTTTGAGATCTGTCTTCTGGGAAGAACTCCAGGACGCCTACAGAACAGACATGCTTGGGCAGAAATCAAGAAAAATGCAGATCATTTTTCTCATCTTCCTTCCAGGAACCCATCTCAATAGGATGACTGGAACATTCCCATGTTATCAGCCAACAGTGCTTCATGAGGGAAGTCTTTATCTTTTGAACCTGCAATGAAAGGTTTAGAGCAAGAGTTAAGAGGTAGTGGGTTTCTGATACATAGGTATGCTCAGTGGTTTTGTTTCAAAGGAAATTGATGCAAAATGTGTGGTAGAAATATTCCCTTATAATTTTTGCAGTGCTGTTCCAGAGTAGCAGTTCTTTGGTTTCATCACCGGAATCTTGCTTTCTAGCACCAAAGACTGAGTGCAGCATGGCTCTTTCCACCACTTTAAACTTCCACAGAGCTCACACTCAGCAGGACAGTGTGGAGACCAAATGTGGAGGTGTGGGGAGCCAATTTACAGGGCCCTGTATGAGCAGAGGAGCATTTTGTTGCCGCGTGTCAGCATAACTGGCATTTCTTACTGTGAACTGGAAGATTTGATTATGATGATCTTAAATTGCGTGAGTACCTATCTAGCCCCTCAGTGTGTTTTTCCCTGGAATCGGACCTCATGTTGTAGTGTGCAAATGTAAGCTGGCAAATGCAGTAAGTGGTCCAGAAAGTATAGTTGCTTCTTCCCTATCCCAGCCC